>OX439004.1:33388549-34781888 GCA_949316495.1 Amphiduros pacificus | reverse complement strand
TCACATGCTATTTTTTTTAACTGAAAATTATTTCTTGTAAATTGCTTCATATCACTAATATCAATTTTAGCTTGGTCCTGAAATTGTTGCAACATTAGAAATTTTTCAACATTGTCAATTTAAACTTCAGTTATATAGAGGAAGAAGAACATGGAAAGATGTCTTTATATGACTGTCTCCTCATCCTTTCTCCTCATCCTGTTTATCAGTGAGGATGGGAGGGTGTTAGAGGTCACTGCAATCAGGGATTTTACTAGTAACATTAGAGATCAGAGGGAATCACATAAGCTATCATTGTCAATAAACTTTAAGAAAAGATCTGGTTCTCATATGATATATGGTTATGTGTGACACACCATAACATCTGCCCAGAGGATGGTTCAGAATTATCTCATTCTATAAGCATACAAACCTGATGGGGAGAATAAGTAAGCAAAAAGCATACATCGTCAAAAGGGCATAATGTTAAAAGAAAATACTGTAAAAAGGTCAATTTACCTTATCTTGGGGAGATCATATATATATATATATATATAGAGAGAGAGAGAGAGAGAATTGAGAAATTTATTTGCACCAAGAAGTAGCATCATGGTAATTTTCAATCAAACTTTTGAATAAATGATCTAAACTGGAAAATTCAAGAAATGGTCCACAAGAATTCATCACTTGCCACTCCTTACTTGTCAATGGAAGACAATATATATGCATATATGTACATATGTATTCATGTGTGCACAACCCACATAAACTGAGCTATGTTTATGCTCTGTTTATTGCCGAGTAACAGAAAGCTTGAACCCAAGATTTGCATTTATTCAGGGCATATAGCTTTAATGGGACATTTAAAACTAGAGTGTTTGATATGAGCAGTACCATTAATAAATGTATGTCATAATGATATTGCTGATTCATTTTGCTATAAAATGCTCATGACAGTTTAATATTTCCTATTGAAACATATGAAACAGTGCTTATAAGAGTGTTGATATTTCATGCAAAATAAAAGGTTTTTGATATCAATGAAGAAGAGCAAGAATGTCTTTATATTTTGTGGGTTTTTCATATGACATGAAACTTTAAAAAAATAAGTGATATTGATGCTGATGTTTTGTGAATTGGGGCAAAAGGATTTAAAAAAGGCAAGAAAAAAATGGAATTTTCAAAAACTTTAATTACAGGACGCCCTCAGAAGAAGATCATGGCCAAAACGCTCAGCTCACAATGGAGAAAAATCAACTGTCAATCACACAGAGTTTGTAGCTTGTAATTAAATTTGAGTCTGTCTCATACCACCTGGGTGTTAATAGAGGAAGATTGCAGTGTGAAGATTGCTGTGAAATCTATCCAGAATATTTGTTTTATAAAAGAGTGATGTGTTATTTTGTGGCACCGTTATTTGTGGAGTAATTACAGTTTATTATGATGTACATTGTGACAGGTCTTAATTGTTCCATTTACTTTGTCAGTTGGGCTGGAATTCAAACTTGATATTACGTAAGAATTAAAATTGCTATTGTTTGCAATATAGTATTTCATTTTCTAGAATATCAAGATATCCAGATCAATGATTATATTTTATATTATTAATGATACTTTTGCAGATATAAATGGATTAAAAAAATAAAATAAGATAAAGCAGAGGGCAATTGAAAAAATGAAATGAAAGTGGCCATTTAAAAAAAAATGAAGAGAATCTCGTGCTAATTTGGAAGTTCGTGTTCAGTATTATCACAAATTAGGCAGTTTACGTCAATAAGCTTGAAAGGGAGAGGATTTTTTAAACGTAATAATGCCGATCATGTGTCCATCAGACTCACATGACTGACTGCGTCAGACTTTGATGTGCCAAATTAGAGAACACAGCTTTAAGACAGATGCTGCCACACACATTCAATCCAAGAGAAATCAGACTTCAGGATATCAATGAAGTTGTCAAGTGAGAGAAGTCCCGTTGAAATATTTACCAAAATATTCAGTTGAAAATTGTTAAAAATGTGGACACATGCCTTGTGAGGAAGGAATGGTGTGATTTTTGGTTGAACATGTGTTGCATGTCGTGAATTAGGTCTGTGGCAGATGTCTCCTGCTTTGTGTTTTAGGCCTGGATCTTCTATGTCAATATTATGGGGACACAAAAAATGCTTGACACATGCTTTTAAGTACTGGAGAATTTGTGAAAAGTGAGTTTTAAAATGAATGCCTCTTTTTATGTTAAAAAAAACATGGGGTCTGGATTGAATAAATCAATTACGGTATAAGTGATCATGCAGTCCAGACAAGAACAAAGAAAGGAAAACAGTTTGAAGAAATATTCTGAGGGATTAGTCAGTTTTGTCATATTATAGACTGCTCTCCAGCCACCGATGATTAATAATCACATAAAGAAAATTTTGCATGTCAGGAACGTTATTTTGGAACAATTACAGTGTTTGCTTGTAACTTAGCACTAATTATCAAAATGTGTTTGCAGGTTTGTGCAGTAAAGAAGCTATTTATCATGTTCAAGAAAGTCAGAATAAAGTCAGGAGTGATAGTGTTTACAAGTTATATGTAAGTGTGGGTAGCACAGGAACGATTCTCATGGGAACTGTCAGGCAGTCAATTTAGTGGAGATATTTGAAGGATTCTATGGTGAATTATTGATAAGACAGCAGGTGTTTAGACATGCCTCACTGAGCAGCCGGTCATGGATCATTGAGGGTTCTATGTAACCACATCGCTAATGACCCACAAATACTGACAACTTGCCTCAAAAGGACACCACGTCTTTTCCAATGAAAATTAATCTTCTTTAAAATACATCTCACTTCTTTCCTAGCCACCACACACAGTTTCATATGAAATGGTTGGCATAAATGGTGATTAATAGATTGACTGAGAAGATTATGGCAGTTATATGGGATCTCACAAGATCATTGATAATGTTACTTCAAGCTTCTTGTTTTGTTCATAATTTAACTTTTTGTAAATGAATGGAAATTTGAAGTTTGTGTTCACAGAATTTTAAGAATGATTTAAAGTGAATTATTAAGACTGTGTAGGAGTGTAAAGAAAAAAATTCAATCAGAGAAGAACGATATAGCTCCAAGCATGTGATTGCATGCAATGTGGTTTTAGTTAAATACAAAGGAGTCATTAAATGTCAGATGTAATTTGTGTCCAAATTGCTAGCCAATATTTAATACAATATTAACACTTTAATTCACTTCCAGACTTTATAACTGCCGAGTCATGAGTATAAATTATAGAAATAGGACAGCAGTTTTGAAATTTTAATATTATATTTCCGAGCACAAAGTAGTGGGCCCAGTCAAACCTCATAACCACGTCAAAACTGAATAATTAATATAAATGAAATTATAATAAGTCCTATGTTTGTAGCCTGAAGGCAGAGTCTATGAGATTAGAACATAATAGAGAAGTACAATAGACTGCAGGATTTTCAAACGCTATCATGAAATACATCCATTTATCCAATAGAGAAACAATGCAATAAATTGTGTAAAATCATTGGAAAAGTAGTCCTGATATGAAAGATTAGATTTGCAAAAGATAAAATCATTTCTCTTTGTCTCGGGGTTTGACCAACTGATAACTGCATAAAAAGTTGAAATATTCATCATGAGTTGAGAATGGTCCAGATGTTGCATCAGAAAATGTATTATAATTTCAAATGGTAATAATGCATAATTAGTCTTTGATACAAATCTTATATTTTATGGCCTTAGAAAAAGGTAAATTTATTATCAAACTAAAATAAAGTTGGTGATGTAGTTGGAACTATATTTTGTGATCTTGAAAGAGTTCTTGAATACAATCAGGTCAGAAACATTTTGTTTGACAAACATAAGGAGTTTGACAAGTGGATGATGGGTAGAATTTCAGCCGTGATCAATGGGCTCGGATTGGTCACTTCAGCATGATCTCCGTGGTGATGGGGTCAGCTGACCAGACTAGAGGTCACATGACCTCCGGGCAGTATGGGCTTGTCCTGTCCCTAAGGTCAAGTTTTGCGGGGAACATTACCAAGTAGAGGGCTGGTGACCAGTTCCTCCGATGATTTATTTCAAGACATAAAACTGAAATTATGGGAAATAAATATGGCCGCTCATCATGTGTTAATATTCATGACCATTCATGCCTTTTGTTCTTTCCGTTCTTAACTACCATATAACACGGCCCCATATGGTTTCTTGGGGGGCAAATCTCGGCCAAAACGACACTTAGTGTCAAACACGTTTCAAGTGATAACAATTTTATAGTTTACAAGTCAAACAAAGACAATTGTTTTGACCTGCCTGTTTTTAACTTGCAGTTTAAATAACTCATTTCATGGAAAGTTTCGGCATAATTAGACATTTGAGTTCCAAACTTGCCAAATTGTGTGAAAAAAAACCATAGCTTTCTAGCATGCCTGTCACATGATATATCAGTCTTTTGTGTGTAAATATTTATGTAATAAAACAAAAGACATTCTATTTGTGTGAATAGATGGCATGGCACCCGGCGGCTAGTCGAGAGTGACATGAATGACCAGGGCATCATTAAGCCAGCCTAACATGCACATGTTCATGTATGCATGTGGCCTAACATGTCACTCTTCGTAACATTTGTCTCCTCCACTTGGGATTGCTGTCCATTAATTCTACCTGCCACTCAAAATGTGCCATTTTTGACAGTTTTTATGACCAAAAAACTTAGGTCAATACAGTTTAATGTAATCATAGAGGTGCTAAATGCCTTGAGGTGGTTAGCTTTGCTGTATGTATAACACTGTACACAGATTCACAACACATCCCATCAAACCAAATCCTTCTATCTGATTTCTAGAATCAAATTTTGTGGTTATTTTGCTGAGAAGAAAAAAAATTGAATGGACATATTGATGCATTTGTGAAACAAGTTGAAATGAACAGGACAAAAACTGGTGCTTAAGCTTTCAAATGTTGATTCACGTGGCTTACAAATTGCACTAAAATGTCTATGATTTAAGCCCAGTGATACTCTATTACTGTGTCCATTAGCACAAAAGCCAGACTGATCATAGGGACAGCATAAAATGTGCAGGTGAGCTGACATTCACCGGCACCCTGTTATTTCAGAGTCATTCTACCCAGAGGTAATTTTCGCAAAATGACATCCATGTTTTGTCAGCGGTGATCAGGAAACGGTTTATATGGTCAGCAAAGCAATTACACAACATAAAAGACACACAGACAGATAAAAAGGGTGGGCAGACAGAGTGATCCCTCTCATACAATATTTAGCGATTTAAGAGGTGCCTTTCATTCCCTCTGATTAATGGAACACCTCATGAGCCGGAATTTTTGACATTTGATCTGTGAAGTGACCATTGTCCACAGCAAAGTGCCTTATCAGACTAAATGAGGTGTGCGCAGCACAAAATGACTGGGCTTTCATCTGATTGGTCCATTCAGGATGATCAAAAATATTGCTTATTTGTTATTATTCTTGTCTGCCAGACCAACAACAGTTAAACCAGCCGTCTGCAACAGATGTGAAAATATTGCTTTTTAACTAGAATTTAGATACTAGAATGAAGATAATGGAAGTTTTTGTTATTCCTCCATCTGCAGACCCTCAATCAGGCTGCATACAGAGTTTCTGAAAGGACATTTATCAGCAGACACCACAGGATGTTACCAATCGAGATATTACAGGGGGAGCATAAGTTATTTAGAATAGATTCTGTCAATAGTGGGTTGACAGTTCCATTTGTATATATGATTTACAAAGTGGTTGAAGATAGCAGGGCAAGTTGAATCTGAAGCAACAGCTGCCAAAACTCAAATAATCTGGGAATGAAAACTTCTAGCAATTTGGAAATCAAAAAAGTACAAAAGAATAAATTGTAATATATTAGGTATTGAATGTTTCTCTTTTAAATTGAAATGTCACCATAAAACAATAAATCTATAAATTTGACACTAAGAAGGTGTTGTATACTCATATAATTCGCAATTTTCACATGTTAAATTTTATTCTAAGGTGTGACTAATTTCTGCTTGTATTTTTCCATGGTCACTGACTTTTTTGTGGTGGACCATTTTCCCATATTTTAGACATGACCTTTTTGTCTGATACAAGATAAGATACATCCCTATGATACCAAATGTGACCCTTCACCCTGACATATGTTGAGACCTTTTACTGTGACATCAAACATAACCTTTACCCTGATAAACAATGAGAACTTTCCATACATCTTAAACTTAGTGTCCTAGCCTGACATACAATATAGTAATTTTTAATTTGATATTGACTGTGATGTTTATGAGATAAATACTTTTGAATATTTCTGGGGAAAGTGTTATTCAAATCAGCTTTCTACAATTCAGAATATTATAATAAACAGTTAACCCTTTGCCTTGTCAACGGTCAGGATGAGCAAAAACCAAATGTTTCCATTGTGATTGCAGCCAGTGCTGCCCTCTATTAATGGGATCTGCTAGGATGGGAAAGAAGGGTTAAAACCATTGATCTTCTTTTAGTGATGTCATCAGGAATATTTCACGAATATATCACTCCATCACAAAAATGTCTGCATAAAAGAGATATATCTGATGGACGGACTTTGTGATTGTCATTCAGACGTGATCAGATGTCTGTATTATTAAGATAAGTCATCTTGTTTGTATCATTCAGTATTGCAAAATGACCTCCATTTCACATCCCACTGTTTGTTCACACATTAAACAAAGAGGCAGGTGCATATATTTACATGGCCATTGTCTCCCCCTGGTGGATAGGTTCCGCACTTGCAACAGGTTGCCTCTCACAATAGCAGGAAATATTACATTATTTCTTCTCCCACAGGGAATGGTACCTGCTGATAGAATGAAGCAGACTGGTAAGCGGTCCTCTCTCAGTATATAGCCTTACTTATTGGACTAAATAGCAACCCAAACATTATGGAAGGCATTCAAATATTCCTAATCCCAAGAAATCTTGGCAACCTGTTATTTATAAAATGAAAACTTAATATTTTATATATCAACTGGATTGTGACAATCAATGGATAAGGTAGATGAGTATTTACACAAAACACTTGAAGTGCTTAGTGAACAAATTAAGGAGAATTTTGGATTCATTATGCACTGGGGCATGTCAAGTTAAATATTTGTTCACATAGACATCATTTTGTTAAGCAGCCTTGCACGTTTAAGGTGGAGGCGATGATCAGAGGATAAAACCCGTCCGATATGCGAGTGATATGGATGTATTTATTCTGGATGTAGACACTGGTAGGTTATCAGGAAGGTCACACGGATGTTGTGTAACCCCCTCCGCTTGACTGCCATGCTTTATTTGCTTTGTTTCTGTCTGGATCTCCATTTTGCAGATGTTGTAGGTGGAGCCACATGTCACCATCAACTTTTTTTCCCGGAAGAGCAATAATGTACTGAAAAAGAGATATCAACTAAGAGATAAGATTTTCTATGAGAAGATATTATTCTGAAGGTCTTGTTTGATTTTTATGCCTTCTAGGGTCATGTCATTCATGAATAAAGACTTGTTGATTAAAGAATAGCCATCTTAATTAACGGATGTTCCTGGAATTGTGCCGACTGTTGCCTAAATTATAGGCAACTTCAGCTTTATTGGGACCTCGCAGAACAATGCCACAATGACACTGATGAATTAGCTCAAAAGAGCAGTTCACTTGGACTGCTATCAGTCTTGACCAGAACAATAAGCAAGTGACTTTGTCTTGTAGATTAGATTAGTGACATTGCAATGTTGTAGCGTTAATTATTCTGGTCCCCTCTCCTCACTTGCTTAGTATTCTATACAACCAAGGGCAGATGGACCAGTCTGTCCAGTGATGTCTTTGACCGCACTAATTACATTTGGTCTTGACTGGTGCCTGTACTACAAATGATCAACAAGGCCCTGTGACCAGACTAAGAGGTCATGGTCACACCCACAGGTGTCCTACCAATCCAAATGACCACATACTGAATATACTGGATATGACCTAAATATCATCCATTTTGTTTCTCAGTCTTTAGCTCAATCATGCCAATTGAAAAGCAAGGCAACATCACAATTTGTTCCACAATAAACAAAATAACATAAATCATGTCTGATGTTTTCCATGATTGATTGTAATATATATAGTGCACTTTTCAAATTCACATTCATAAGTAAATGTAATCCATTTGTGATTACAAACAAAGAATATTAGTGTTGTACATCGTGCGTTGAAGTGCTGTTTGCGATAAATTAGCTGATACTAAGGGATAATGGACATAGAGTTTAGCTTTGATGAGACACGGTCAGTACTAGACTCATTTCCCTCCAAAATGTCTGCCATCACTTTGTTTATTACATAATCGTAGACAAGATGATTTGTAGACAATGTCTATAATTCGTCCCTATAAACGTCCTCATCAATACCACAGGAAATGAGTGCCGGACACATTCGGTGGTTTCAACCAATCTAGGATGAGCACTGCCGTCCATGCCATAATCAACATCGTATTAATTAAATTCCTAATTGTCATTCATAATTACATAATGACCCTGATTAAGCGGTATTTGCATGCTTGAGCGCCGAACTGAGATACACCATGAGTCTTTTAGTGACAATTCTGGAGCATAATTTCCGTGGCAATGACTGTGCACTTTTTATTTTAGGTCATCTTGCTGCTTTAAGTGTATGCTGCCTCATGTCGAAACATTGACCACTTCAAACAAAACGTGTCAGCTTTGCATGCACAAATAGTAAACTGTTATCAAACATACTCATTACTCCACATTTTAATAGGCTTGATTATACTACAGGATTTTATATTACAACCTAGGTGAAGCATTATTTGACAGGTGAAATTGATTACTTTTTCATTCATTTTCGTGCATTTCTAATAATTGTTATATTGTCAAGATGCAGTTTCCGTTCATCTGTGCAACATAAAACACAATTGAGCTTGCGTAACCCTCAATTAAAATGGAATTTGATTTTAATTGAAACATAACGTGCTTTGACAAACTGAAAAATTAGTTCTTGCTTAACAGTAGTAAACATTGAAAAAATCATCATAATTGACATTGACAAAACTGTAAATTTAAATGTGTCGTATATTTTATAAAAGTAGAGTGAAAGGCATGTGAAATGGACATTGAAATGGATATGAAATATGAAACACATGAGCAATATGATGAGAACATTTATCACAAAATATGCATATTACCAATTTCATCCGTATCAGCTGGAAAAGCAAAAAAAAACACATCCCCAGTGATCCATCGTTAAGTTCCCAGTAGCTATGTTGATTTCAACATATCAAGGTTTTTATTGGTCTCTGAGTAACAGCCATTCCCTTGCCACTAAACCTAGTTTGTGCGAGACTATTGTGGTGCAGCCACAGACAGGCCACACAAACAGTTGGTGCGAGCCTGTTGTTTGTGTGTCATTTGGTGGAGTGTTTGCAGCTATATTAGAAAGCTGTTCTCTGTTTGCTCGTCTGAGGTGCAAGAAATGTAAAAGGTGCCCAGCGTAAAAGGACAAAAACAGGCCTATAGTTATCTAAATCTTTCTTTAAAGTTTGACGTTGCCAAATCTATATTCTCAGATTTTACCTTAATTTTGTATGATTTCATAAATTAGTATAAAAAAAAATGATCAGAGTTTTTGTTGTGAAATAAGGAAGATTTCAGCAAAACCCAGGAAGTCATATGGAGAAAGAACCATAATATGAATTGATAGGGGTAAAACTAAATTTATTACAGAAGTGAATCAAGATTATCAAACTTAATTGAGAGGTATAGCAAAGAAATATTACTTGTACACTTGTTGAAGCATGAATCATTATTTTATCACTACTCCCCTTCCATCAAGAAAGTGGAGACAGATTTCAAAGTAAATAAATCTGAATGAGATCAAGGTATCTGATTTCATAACTAATACAATTAGGACATGTGCACAAGTGAATGTATGTACAATTCTAATATTTGAAGTGGTTTTTGTGGCATGGTCAAAAGTTCAGCCGATCACATATCCAAACTTGGGGTCACCTTACAAATGAAGTAACCCAAGTTAAGTGTTTGAGCAAGCATTAGCCCTGCGGTATTATTTGCAGATTCAACATGGAAAGGTGCAGATTGGCTTTGAATTTCAGCGATTGTGATTTGATGCATGTCAGCCAATCAGATGGTGTTTGAAATGATCCTTTAATCCCTTTCTGGTCCAGGGAAACATTTTTGTCATTTCTGACAAAGTGTAAATGTTCTTCTTTCAATGACATGCAAGATTAATGGGCGAGGTATGTTCAGGAACACATAAGGATAAAATTCCCATGTATTTTTGGTGCCAAAAATGGAAGAATATTGTCAGAAACGCAAGAGAGAGTGTTGTCTTGTCAGAAAGGTGGGGTAGCCAGATGTCCCCTCGGGGATAAGAAGTTTGTCTGACGAGAGTTTGTTTTCACCGCTAAACGACACGAGCCTCATTGTCAACGGTGGACTCCCTGCTGCTTTTACGAACTCACTGACATGTGACCTACGTGCCACGAGCCTTAGACTAGTTCCCTCTCATCAAACAGTGCCTGACGGTGATATTGTGCCAGAGCAGTCGGGCGTGGAGCGTCTGACAAGAGCAAGTTGCAGCAGTACCTAAACCAGGCACATTTACAGTTTTAACGCCTACCCTCATTTTTCTGTTACCACTTTATGCTGGTCAGTTGCCTCCTCCCGTTCTTCCCACACAGAGTGTTGCTAGGTACGCTTTGTTCTGAGTGTGCATGAGCTTGTATCACCATGATACTGTTCTCTGAGTACTAATTAGTCATTCGCAACTCTGAGATAATGACACACTTGTGGCTAGAATTTGGGATTACAAAAAGTTACCACCACTTTCATGTGCCATTCAGCAGTTTGCCATGTAGAGACAGAGTGCAAGGTGAGAAAGGAACTGATACTGCATCTTTCCGCACTGGTTACTCGTCTTCCCAGAGTTATCAGCTAATAGATCTGAAGTGTACGGAGTCGCTGACCAACCTCGTAGGATTTCAGACATATATGCAGCCTGAGAGAGGAGAACTATTTGTAATCTTCACACAATTATCGTGTCTAGGTTGAGTCCTGAACAATTGACACCCGCTCAGCCATTCATTTTGCACTCCGTGGGTAGCACCAGGTAGGAAAATGGAGTTTTGTGGTAGAGCAGTGCTCATATTTCAACAGTTGAGAACACAAGTGAAAACTTTTTCAACAAAATTTGTGCGGTAGGTGGTCTTTGCTGAATTTCAGTGAAATGATTTTCATTAAGATCACAACTTTGGATGTTAATAGAAGATATTAGTTGACATTACAATTTAGCGCTCAGGACCACCGTGTGAAATCACAATGGCTGTCAGTCAGTGTGTTTAAAGGGGAATATCATGATCAAGTTTCATAGATCTTGACGAGATACCTCCTTTACAGAAAGGGTGCTCATACGGTCATTTGAGTCTTCCAGGTTCTTATCTGACAGTGCAGATTTGAAACTTCGCAGGCAGTTTTGAGGTTATCTCTGATATTGTTCTCAGACAATTTGGAGGTTATCTCTGTTTAAAGTTGTCTCTGTCTTTGTGAGTGCAGACTCTCACGAGTGGAAGTGTGAGATACCTGCATAAACTATTGAATCCCAGCCAAATGAAGTGATTGTTCTCAAATCTGTTTATGTACATACAGATATTAACATTTTCATTTTTGTTGTAAATTTTAAAGTTTTTCCTTTTGCTTTTTTGTAGATCCTTTGTGAATATTCAAGCCACTCTTGAGGATACCATATCTGAGTGTCATCTGAAGAATCAGAAGTTTATGTAAGTTTACAAATTTCATTCCAAATATAAATGAAGTTAGGAGATATAAGCTTATTTTACAATCTATATTATGTGTATTCAAACTTGAGATGGATGATTTAAGCATAAAATACAAAACATTTATTTGCTTTGTGCATAATAGGTTTTCATCAGGCATCATTTCTTACAAACATAAGCACTTAAAGTCATGGTCAAAGGATGTTTTAAAAAGCAGCCAATGTTGGCTTATATTATTGAATAAAATACCAAAAAATAAGGAAAGGGGAGTGTGGATTGAAGAGATAATAGCGGCCATGATGGAGCGTTTTGAGCATGGGGATACGAAAAGAGACTATCTAGCCCAGTTTGTATGTCCTCTGACACTCACCGCTATTACGCGCATGAAGGAATGCGTCAGAGCAATACCCTCAGTCGTAGATTATAAGCCAGAAGCTTCCAAAGTGGTCTGCAATAGTAAGGATCTGCAAAACAAAATATTCTTATTTTTTCTTTTATTCTTGGTTTTGTTCTATAGTGGCATGGAAAATTGAAATATCTGTCTCATGAATGTGTATCTGACACCGAATGCTAATTTGTCAATCACTGAATATGAGTTTCCCATTCCAGCCAGTGCTCCATGACTCGTTATCATATGCTGTGGTTTGTGTTATCATGTGTTTGTGATAATGCAAAAGAAAGATCCCCCAATCACTCTTCAAAAAGAGTAGGGCATTGCACTCCAATGACAGACTTCTGTCTGACATGATATAACCTAAACAGTTTTGCAATGGTCATTAATACAAATAAATCAAATCTGACAACTAGGTTTAATATTTGTTCATCAAATTGGAATAAATTTCATTGCCTAGAATATATTGAATTTTCATATTTGGCACTGAAATGTCTGAGTGTCTGAGATTTTTCACATTATTCACTGAAGGCTAAAATATCTGAGAACTAATAGCTGTCACTGGAGTATAAAATATCTGTCAATGGAGGAAGGAATATATGAGATTTGCATAACTTACATTGAAATGCAGAATATCTCTGATTGGAATATCTTGGATTGAAAAAGCAAGTATGGTAATTTGGCACTAAAAGTTATGAGATATATCAAATTGGTTTCATTAGATGCTGGCACCAAATATGCTTTCATATTGTGACTTGATGAGTCCATTGACCCGATGACACTGAAGGTAGATTGTACTGAGGGTCATTTGATACTATGACACTATAGGAAATTTGATCTTGATGCACTGAAGGTCATTTTACAATGTTGTAGTGAATGCAGATAGATGGCTTTATGGAACTGAGGGTCATTTAAAACTATGAAATCACATTTACTTTGACTTTTAAGGTCATTTGTGCTTGTACTGAATGTAGATTGCACAATGGTGATGAAGGTCATTTGACATTGTCCCATTGAAGGTCATTTGACTCTAACACAACATGTATTCTGACTTTGAGGCACTGAAGGTCACCTGACACGGGAGTTAGCCCAGGGCTATTGATAGTTGACTTACGGGTGGATCCTTCTTTCTTGTACCATCAGTGGTGGCAAGAGAAAAAAACATGAGATTGATCTGTCTATATTGGTCCAATGGGCCGCAAAAGTCGATGCAGGGAAAGTTAAGATGGCTGTTTTGGTGTCCAACAATGCAGTGGTGAAAGGAAGTTTGGCGCTGGTCAAACAAAGCAAGATTGGCATTGGCTGCCTGCAACAGGCTCTGTGCTTCTCTGGTAGCAAGGAACACGCAGGCTTCCCTTATATGCTAACATCGTTAAGCAGAAGAGATCAATTCCACCTCAATTCAGAAAAAAGTTTAGAAAAACTGATGTTATTTTTAAAACTGCAACACAAAGTTTTGGTGAGAGAAAAAAAGCTGGCGGTGTGTTGAAACACATGATCAGAACAATACCTGGACGCGGAAAGTTTTAACAAGGCTCACACCTAGAAAAAAAGAATGCAATGGAACCAAAAACAAATTGAAAAAAGTGTTCATTTCTAAAAGAAAAGATTGATTTTTAGTCATCCATTTTTCTTTGCATTTTGTATGAAACCCATGTTAAGCTAACAGCATGCTGAATGAATGAAAACTCAATTGAAATAAATTAATTGAGCAAAAACAAAAAGGCCATATTGTTTTTGTTAAACAGATGTTCAGCTAATAACTGCTAGATATCTGTGCCTTTTTAAATTAAGTTAAAGACACAAAAAGTAAAGAAATAAAAGGCAGTTTGGAATATTATCCAGTTTGTCTGTTCTCTTGAGGGTTGTAAAATACTGTAAATGCAATTAGTGAAGTTTCTGTTTTTACTGATATCCTTCACTTAATCAATGGCTAGAAAACACTAGCCACAAAGACAATCAAAGATATACAGCTACACACATTTTAGAATGGCTTTAATCAATTGAAGTTGAATTAAAGTTTTAAAACAGGATATATGAATTACTTTTCAAGACATTCCCAAAATGGAGACGTGAATAATTGATGAAGATCTGTCCTCGATCAATCAAAGAGTGAAAAGAATTTCAAATATTTTGTGCTGTGATGCTGTTTTTATTACAGCCTACAGACTATTTGCGTCTTTTGTGTCTTTGTCAATTTGAAGCTTAATTATATTTTTGTAGCATGAGTAGAGACGCCAGACATCAAGTGTCTCATGCCTGATAATAAAATGTCGGAATCATTGAAAAATGCAGCAGTTGAAATGTTCTAGGGTATTGTTATATTGTCATAGTGTGAAAAAGCCATTGCCTAATTGATGTTTCTAGCTTCAGGGGGTTCAAGTTTACCCTCGCTCAAACTCATCACTTTCCTCCCAATATTTTCTTTTCGTTTCCACCAAAAATGTGTTTATAAGCATGATAAATTTTATAATTAGTATTAATTTTTTTCAGAAGAATTTCTATCTCTTGTAAAGGCACAAAAAAACGAGTACAACTCACAGAATTTATAATAAAATGAACAAAAATTTCACAGTGCTAATTAGACAGATTTCATGCTAAAATTGGGCATTATGCAATTGTGACAATAACAGGGAAGAAGGAGGCAAAATGACACGGATAAAGGTGATAGATTGATGAAAACGGAAAAAACCTCCTGGCGAGATTATTCAGGGTGATAATGGTGAAGCCTTGGGTTATGAAATAAAAGTTAAAACAGCAGCATTTTTGATGTGGGACATACCAAACAATAGCAGTTATCATGCTGTTATGAGAGGATATTTTACGTCAGATTCGGAAACCCTCGGGCGACTAAAAAGCTGCCAGGCTATTGAATGCAATACTCAAATGGAAGTTTTTGTTTGCGCCCTCCATGTTTTCAGGGCAAAAGATGTCAACTGTGTTTGTAATGGAGGTAAAGGCAGATGATGGAGTGGCCAAATAAAACGCTTCTGTTTTTGTTATATGTATGAATTGTAATCATATTACCATGTGGATATTTCTGTCAGTGGTAAATGATTGAGGAATTTACTGCCACTGATCCCCGCTAATGAGTGTTGACTCAACTCCACTTCCATTTTGTCCAAAATGAGTTCTCACTTTGTGCAGGAAAAATATTAAAGTTTTATTTGAATAGAAAAAATAAATTTAAGTCTGTATTTGAGAAGATGGTTGGAATATAATGATAAAGAGGACAAGATTTTTTTTAATTTCTGGCAATCTCATGACAGTATATGTCTAACTCATATGTAATGCTGAAAGAGATAGATTCAAGATGGCTTTCGGGGTAGCATGGTTTGATCCCTGGCAGGTATTTGGTCATGGCAGTGTGTGTTCCTATCATTGCGTTTACATGGTGCGGTAGATTAATACAGTCAGGTCCTCTAAACCGGCCATATCAGTGAACCAGCCAGTGATTGGTTGACAAGGACGGATGGCCCCTCATGTCAAACACAACTGGGGAGGGCCCCCACAGAATATGCTCCCATTGAATGGATGGCCCCAGAAGTACATGGTGGGAATTGGCAAGGCGATGGCATCTCGGACCTCTTGTTCCTCACTGCAGTATCCCTGCACACCACCACAATGCACCCATGCAAGACTTTGTAAGCAGCTAGCCATCTTTTGCACACAATTCCCGGTCCTGCAAATCACTGGTCCTCTCACATTAAAAAGAACCCAGAGAACATACAAGGTAAAAAATATGCATTTATCATGAGCCAAAGACCTGTGGCCTGCCAAGGCTATTAAATAAATATGCGATCTCAGGTTTTACAATATTAAGGCAAAAAAAAACATGCATCTTGCTGCCAAACACAACACATCTCCTTGGTTGCAGCATGCAGGCAAAACCAAGCAGTGACATTGAATGAGGCATGTGTCTTCCTGTGTTGCCAGGATAAACTAGTCCACCAACAAACACTTTGCACCAAATCTATTGCTGTCTGTTGATTGTCAACATGTCAGCATTCTATATTTTCATTAAATCTATTTCTAAATTGTCAATGTGTAGAGTTTTTATCGAATGTCATATAATCATAAACAAATTGTCTGATAATTGTATTTATATGCCATGAATGTGATGTGAATATGGACTGTGATGTGAATATGGACTGAGATGTGAATATGGACTTTGATGTGAATATGGACTGTGATGTGAATATGGACTGTGATGTAAATATGGACTTTGATGTGAATATGGACTATGATGTGAATATGGACTGTGATGTGAATATGGACTTTGATGTGAATATGGACTATGATGTGAATATGGACTCAATTGTGAATATGGACTGTAATGTGAATATGGACTATGATGTGAATATGGACTGTGATGTAAATATGGACTTTGATGTGAATATGGACTATGATGTGAATATGGACTCAATTGTGAATATGGACTCAATTGTGAATATGGACTCAATTGTGAATATGGAATGTAATGTGAATATGGACTATGACGGCAACACAGACTGTGATGTAAATATGGACTCAAATTTGAATATGGACTGAGATATGAATATGAACTGTGATGTTATTATGGACTGTGATGTGAATGTGGACTGAGATCAGAATAATATAGGTATGAAAAATAATCTCCACAAAGGATGTTGGGCATCATAGATATGAGCATTTTGCATTCATTATACCTGGATCATATTAAATGGCTGCTTGTACATACATAATAGAAGGACGCACTTATGAAAAAAATGCTTGACTTTTGAAGGCAGCCAAGGTAGTATCACAGGAAATGTAAGTCGGAGGAAAAGTTCAGAGGAAATTAGTTTGAGGGCCATTGATAGGGTTAGAAGCACACTGCATGTCACAAGTGAACAACTTGTCACTCAGACTGCTACTTGTGAGGGACATCCAGGTCGTGTTCTCTGTCAGAAACAGATCTCTGCTTCTAAAGGCTTGCGTAAAGTGACTTCATTAATGATGTCACAATAAGCATAGCATGAACAAGATCTGTTGCTATTTTTATGTTTCTGGCATTTGTATATATGTGTTACTATGACACTCTGATATGAAGCTTGAGATGGTCATTTTCCTCCTGCAGGAAATAGACAAATTATGGGAAGCAAGATTCCATGACCTTTTTGGTGGAGTTTCAATATCAGTGTCATCTGGAAGAACTTTCTAATCAGCTGTTTTATTTATGTACTTAGCTAATTGTTAAAAAGGTCAAAGGTCAATATTACCAATGCCTTTTATGTGAATGTGAGGGTTAGCCTTCTAGTTGACCTCAAGGTCATCTGGATCTAACACACTAGAAATCTTATCAAGACATTAAGCTTTGTCTTTCCCTTATATTTTACATAACCGAGACATTGCCAGTTAAAGTTCTTGTTATGAAAGACTCTTGGGTAAAGGTAAATGACCTGCTTCTTAGCCATGGCATTTCTAGGCAACAGCATCGTCTCCAATATATATTCTGTCTACATATTGCAGTTCAATACTGTTTACCCCCTTATCCCAATACATGCACAGGAAACTATTGTAAAATTTCTCAGGCACTGACATTATTTTTATATGGGTTTTGAGGTTAAGACTTTATCTAAATTTGGAGGAAGCACACTGGAGGGGTGAGTGTGGGGAGCATGTGGGTATGACACAGGATCAGGAAGTGATGGTCACCTTGGTTACCAAGTGACCTTCCTGTCTGACCTCCCTGGGAGATGCCAGGATGTAGGTGACATGCCAATTAAGGCCAGTGCCCTTGTATGCCACTAACGCCCCCTATATGCCAGGTGGCTCTGACAGCGTTAAAAGGGCCACCTTCAAATGAGGCAAAAACTCATAATGACTAAATGTATCAACATTGACATTTCATAGGGGCAGAGAATATCATTAGATTTTATCTTGCTGTTATGCTGTAGATATAAGGGTATAAAACCTGGCCAATTATTTTTCAAATAAAAAAGATGCTTTTTGACTGCCTATAAAGTCTTTAAAATAATGCTTACATCCACATCACACACTTCAATGAGATGGTGAAGGCATAAAGATATTTCTTTGGTTTTATTCAGTCAGCCTAATCATTATGGCAGAAACTGTCTCGTGATGGGATTTGTGGGAATCGGTAATGCTCGTTTCATGGATAATAGATTACAATGTTGATGTTGATATCCACATATGTGAGTGTAAGACAGGTGGGGAGCATCGATTAATGAGGTAGGGATATATATTGGATTAAGGGAGCATTCAATATGTAATGGGCTGGGTAGTCGACTCAAGCTACAGCTCTCACTCCTAAATGTAATCCAGACACCAGGTGGTGCTGCCATACCTGCTGATTACAGATGGTGTGAGCATGCCTAGAAGTAAGAATTTGTTTTGTAAGTATTCATTCATTTGTGTGTAGAAATACCATACACACATTGCAGCAGTGGGAGGGGATTTGTTTCAATGAGGTATCCCTCAGCAGGGTTACTTCCTTATCTCCCCTATCAGAGAACAATGGTGTTTAGATCACCTAAGCTTGACATGCTTTCAAGTGCCTCAGTTATTTTATGCCATTTAAGAATTGTATTTCTTCAGCACATATTTGATATAATTTGCTAATTAATATATTCACTCCAATTTTTATAAGATCAGAGGATATTGAATTACATGAATACAGTTAGAATTGAAAGAAAGAATTATGTTATTATTTTTAAAGTAGGCAGGTGGTTAGGTTATTATTGCTAATATTGTTATGATATCTAATTGTTTCGCAAGAAATCAATAAGTTATTGTTAGCGGTGGATAAATACTTAAACAAATATTTGTGAAGCACATTTAAACACCCATTACATTAACTAGTATTATACCACACACAGATCAATACGACCTTATGCTGGGTTACAGCTAATTATGTAGGCACACGCTTAGCACATGAACAATAACATACGCCATTGTTTTCAGTAAACATTTCGGACATGTGATGCCCTGAACTTACATTATAGGCCACCGGGGAGGATACAAAGTGAGGCAAGAACATGGTGACGGCATTAATTACATTGTCGTAGATTTGTCCTTATTGTGATAGAAATTGATTACAGATGATATATGTGATATATGAGGACCTTGGTACCGTTGATTGGGGGATTCCCAGAGGTGTAAGGTAGAGTGCATTATATCATAGTCAATATATGTTAACTGGAAGAGTAACATATCTCTGATTGAGGTTATTCAAACTTCAAACTACATAACCCAATGATATCAAGCATATTTCAACTAATTAATGTTGTACCTAGTAATTAGTGTAGTGGTGGCTCTTATTGCAAAAAATATATATGATTGATATCACACAAATTTTCTATAAAAAAATTGAGTCACCAGCATGAAGGGAACAAAGACGAAAGTGTGATACAGAACATTTGCTGCGTTTGTGGATATACACCATGCCTGCCTTATTAATACCGTGAAATAATACATAAACTCCCAATTAAAGTGTAAACGTACCCACTTCACAGCTGTACCTCAGACACATAATAACTGTAATTTGTCAGATCTCATTTTCACATGCTTTTATATATAATTATGGATTGGTGTTTTGAAAAAAAAGACCTTTGAAGCCAATTGGTGCAGACATCTGCAGTGTGTTTCACTTTCAGGTTTCTGGTTACTTTTTACCCTTGGAGATAAAACAAAACATATTAGTGGGGGGTCTTTAATGTCGGTTAATACTAAACATGTCAAATCAAATATAGAGACACATCCAAAGTTAAGTGTGTGTATTGAATTGCAAGAAAAAATATCCCTCTAACAGTGAAAAGCTCTCACACAATTTCTTGGTGCTCTTGCCTAATATTTTTGTCAGAAATGGAATATTAAATTATAATATTAAATTGGAACATGCTTGAAACTTTACACATCAACAGATGTCAGTCAAAGATTTATTCTCAAATCATTAGATTTCTGATTTTTTGAGAATCCTTGATCGGCATTGGTGACAATTCGAATTGAAAGCATGTTTTGATAGTAAAGAAAATCATTGATAGTTATATCAAATTGACCGAGAAGCACACAAAGAAATCCCATAAACAGTTTTATCAGTCAATTTAACAGGAGAGTTGCACAGAATAGAGCTGTCAGGATGGATACCGTGACGGCACTTCTTGGAGAACGACACCTGCGTGTCGCTAACTAGAACAACATTCACTGATGAAGATACTGTCTGCGATTTGACAATTGAAAAAAATTGGAGGTGTCCCATTGAAGGTGGAAAAACCATCTGAGGAGCAATGCTGGGTTTTACATGAGGGGATAAATTTGTGCAATTTGATTTCAGACACTTTTTATAAATCATTGAATGATATTTGGTTGATTTCCCATGATTCCAATGACACCAACAACTTGTTTATGAAAAGATTTTTACTTTCTTTTTTGGATTTTGTGAGTGTTTTAAATTCCCGTGTGTTAAGTGGTCAGGTGTTGTGGCAATCAGACCATCTCGGCTACAGGGGGCGCTTCAATTTTACTCTCTAATTGACATAATGATTGGCTTTAAATGTCACTTGAGGTCATCTTTCAGATCGCACCTTCTTCATGTCAGTTACCTCTACCGAGTGTGCCTTTGTTGTCATGGTGACGTAATTATCAGGCAGCTCAAATCAGAAGATTTTGTCTGTTGGTGAAAAGTTTAAGGGTGGTCTGCACAGTTGCCAAATAGCAATTCAACTCCATTTTGGAATGAACTGTGACACTTTCTTCTTTTTGTGAGTTAGATTCGTCTCAAACCATAAATCAATTACATTATTTTGTTCTCATTGACACCATGGCAATTGTTGAAAAAAATAATTTGTTAAAATGCTCATAGCTGAAATTGGCTCTTCTAGAAATTGGCTAAATTACATTTGTCAACTGCTTCAAGTTTGGGTTGTGTTTCCCTCCAAAGCCTGCCAAAAAAGCTAAGTGGCCAAGTCTCATTGGGGGTATATGATTTCAGAGCTCAGGTTGAGATGCCTGCAGCAAAAGTCTGGTTGTAAATTCTATAACGCCCATGATCAGCGCTTGTTAGTCTAAATGTCACTCTCTCTGATCATGTTAACAGCACCTCATGCTGTGAAAGTAACTGCCCCCAACTTAGTCAGAAATATGATGTCAAATTTCCATATTCTCTGCCAGGTGGCAGCAGGAGGTTCAGCCAGAGGGCACCAGCTGGAGAAAGGGAGGGGTGATTATTTCATCTCCCACTGCAAGGGACGTTTCATTTATGACATCTCCCCATGAGGTTTATTTTGAGAGTTCTTGCTGATGCAATCAAGTGTAACATTTGATTAGTTAGACACAACCACCATTGATGTTTCACACCTGCTGCCCCCTTGTGGTCAGCCCCCATCTTTCACACCTGCGTAACATTATTATGCCCCCTCTTAATATAATATTCATCTTTGGAAAATGTGAAGGCCAGAAAAGCCCTCTTTACTTTTCAGCCTCTCGTGCATATCACTCGCTCCTGTGGGACAGTGTTATTTCCGTCAGTATACTTGTAGCCTTAAATACCTGTGATAAAAGCTGATGATGTTTAAACAGAACAAGAAGCCCTAAAAAGAACATAGATTTTGTCTGAGCATGCTGAGAAGTGCACTGTCTCTGACCTTGACATTGTGAGACACCATGGCCATCTCTGAGCATGCTGAGAAGTGCACTGTCTCTGACCTTGACATTGTGAGACACCATGGCCATCTCTGAGCATGCTGAGAAGTGCACTGTCTCTGACCTTGACATTATGAGACACCATGGCCATCTCTGAGCATGTTGAGAAGTGCACTGTCTCTGACCTTGACATTATGAGACACCATGGCCATCTCTGAGCATGCTGAGAAGTACACTGTCTCTGACCTTGACATTGTGTCCCCACTGCCTTTGCATGCTCAGCCCAGTTTATTATCGGCTTTCATATCATTTATATAATAATATCAAATAAAAAAAGCTAATTCATTTGCTCAGCAATGACTTATATCTTTGAGAATTGGAATCAGCACCATTGAGTCCAGGAACAATCGGTTTTGTAGGGTCAGGTAGTGGACAGATATACTGTACTTGGGCAATTATTTTCAGCAGGCATGATGTGATGTTATGAAGAGATGCTGAGAAGTGCTTACGGACTGGACGTCGGACATGGCCGCAGGTGAAGTACTCTGCGTGCCTTATTGCTCTGATACGTCCACAAGAAAATGGCTTCCATCCTTCTAACATGCCTTGATGGACCTAAATCGTACAATAAGCACATTTTCTTGACCACTCCTTAACCTTTTTCACCACTTAAGTTTTTTTTATTTTACTCTCAGAGTGCACTTCTCTCTGTCAAGCCAAAAGGTTGGCACATGTTTTTATGTTACTCACAGGGATGGACCAATCATAAAGCAATTAAGGTGTCATGAGGAAGTTTTATATGCCACCCTGGGTTAAGTACTGCAGTATTATAGGGTTGGTGTCATGTCAATGGCTGGATGTGTCATGAGACATAATGGACCTTGCCAAGTTTTTATTGACAGGTTTTATTAGACTAGTATTCACTAAAAAAGATGTGACAAATATGTCTACGTAATAATCTCATCTTCAGGCATTTCGGTAACTAAATCGCAAAGAACTTTCTTAAAGGATTTCCTTGCATCATCAACTTCTGAAAAAGATGTGTTCAAAAAACTTTGGAAGAATTGATCAATGAATTTGCACGTCGCATTTTTATATCACCTGACAACAGCATATCTCTTCCTGGCTTGGCGTACACAATGTGAAATCAATGTCTAATCAATTGCCAAGCGCAGATTACTCAAGTATCCGTTTTATGGCCAGGTTTTACTTCATTACCATTTTTGGTGCCGTTTTTGGGCCTAATGACCTTATATGGGCTAAGGTTTATTGAATCTCCACCAGGTGTGCGCAAGGCCTTCCCGGAATAACTCCATGTTTGCTTTGGTTTATAACCCCGGTCCTGTTGTTCCATGCTGGTGATTAGTTGGGATTTTTCAGGTAGTTTACAGTATAATGAACCATAAAATGAGAATTAAGACAGACTTTATGACTCTAATTAAGGCAGGTTATTGTCATTGCAATCCGTGAGGTCAAGGGGTCAATTTTTTCATTGAAGAAAAATGATGTCAATGAGCTCAAAAATATAACAATTTCCAGTCATGAAAATTATTTTGGATTATTGTATTTTCATTAAAATGATATATTGATTTTGAGATAAATATTCCCTAACAATATCTCAAACTTTCATTTCTCCTCTTACACATTCTGAATAACTAGGACAGTTTTGATATTTATTTTTTAATCAGCAAGAGAGCTGATGATCTGTCTCCTGGGGAAACCCTCTGGCTTCATATCCATGTAACAATCCTCTGGTCCTTCCAGATCATCCCTCTGGAGCACAGGAACAGCATTCCAAATGAGACCGCAGAGAAATCACCATGCTCTCTTTTGAACTGTCCCCCAGGGATTTTCTTCAGCTAAGAGAAAGATATTGTACATTTGGTTATCATTTTTCAAAGTCTCCTGGTTGCCTGTATGTTATTTTTGTGTGCCCAATTTTACATGGTCGATACCCATACCATAAATCAAGCTGCTGTCAATTGAATCTTTGTTGATAAGGTTAGTCCACAACCAGGTAAGCATTATGGGTAATTTCATATGCAGTAGTCTCACAGCAAATGACTGATGGTAGCCCAATTGGACCAATATGATCGGTATTTAAAGCCCAAGTCAGGATGTTATACGGCCAGAATTCACGACATAAAAAGATGCTAAAGATTTGGGGATAAAGGATGAAGCCAGAATGGAGGGAATCTCGTAAAAGATTCATCATGTGAGTCAACGGTGGAGAGACTCACAAGAATGATCCGTCATGCCATGTCTATGCTACCATCAACACTCACAAACATATTCTTTTAACTTCTTCCTTTTCTGATTCTAGACCTTTGCACTAAATGTAATAAACAATTTCTGAGCAAGCACTTGAATCTGTTTATTTGGTTGGTTTCTTTTGGTTTAATTGATATTGAAAGTCCTCATGTTTTACCGCATGTTATGGGTGCTTGATGAAGTCGGCAGAATATTGCATTTCCATAGAATTCAGCTGAGTAGTGTATTTGTGAGTTTACAGGGGATCGTTAAGATAGCTCAGCTTATTGATGTTATATTCATATGCACTTCCTGTGACTGTCCCGAAAACAAGCTGACAATCCGCAGATAAGGATGAGCCCTCCCAAAACGGAAACGTTCTCAGTTATAAAACTTGAAGTATGAGAGGATCATGTCTGTTCATAATCCACACATTTCATTATGATAGATGCAGCCATTTTTATCACATCTCTCTTAGGGGCAAAATGAATATGTTTTAGATGTTGTCATGAAATAGATTGGGTGAACACAATTAAAAGGTCACACAGCAATGCAGTTCAGACTCAGCCGTAGAGATGTCCATCAAACAACTTCTTTGTTCCATGCGGGATTATTGACAAGTGGGACAAATTGCCAGTTATCACCATACTGGTTCTCCACCAGGGACGTCCTGTTCTCCCATTCAGACCCATATCCGATGCCCCACCAAAAACGACCTTGGCATGTAAAAGTGTCTCGCACTATTGTCCCCTCACATTCAGCCAAGAGTGGCAGACAATGGGTACAAATGTTCCATCACATTTCGCAAGACATTGTCCAAATGTCATCAATTACTGCAGGTGATGATTAGCAAGCCTTAGTCACCTGCTGAAGATGCGCTCACCTATCTTTTTTTGTTTTTGCCGCGCCATTAGAGAGATTAGCCGGTCACCATTCCAAGGAGTGTAATCTGCTATAATTGGCAGCCCTACGTGGTAGAACGGCCATACATTCATTCACGACACGCCACAAGAGCCCTCATCTCCACCAATTTACAAACCTACTGAATATTGTTGGAGACATTGTCATTCTGGTCGCACAAAAGGGCCACAAACCCTCTCGCTACTTTGTCAGTGAATCTGCCAAAACAATGTCACAATATGCTAGGTCTGCTGCAAATGCGTCCCATGCCAACTGCAATGTAGGCTTGCCACACAACTAAACAGATGTTATCATGATTTTTGTAGAGATGCTTCAACCATATTTCTTTGCAAAATATTCTCAATTTAAAGAGGGTGTTACCCCAATTTTTTCCATAAATGCTATTTTTCATTAAATATTTTTTGTGTGAATCATCAATGACACTGACAGAATAGAGCCATGTGAACGCGGCACAAATGAGGGCGAGTCCCACGCTGGTTTGCTCCAATCAGGGCCCTCCAGTGGCTCCCAGGTCTTTGTGCCAAGTCTGACATTGATGACTTTTGTCTGCCTGGTCCCCTGTCTTCACCTGCAGAGCCTCTCCACTGGTGCCCTCTCAGCATTGTGGCAAATCACAACTGGTCCCCCATCCTCACGAAACTCTTAAGTAGCTCTTGCAACTTCACTTTTAATTAATTTCAGGCTCGTTATTAGCCTTGAAAGGCACTTTGTGTGGCTCAACAGTTCTTTCCCACCAGTTATGGGAGAGGTTTTAACTTGTAAGCCCATTTTGTCTTCAGATTAACATGTGAAGTAACAAAGAACTCTCCTCCTCATGCAGAGAGTGTACATATAAAATGACAAATTAAATTTACACACACAAGCCTTTTACACACAAGTTGTTTGAAATGAAGAGATATTTTATGTTTAAATAACTTCCAAGGTGTGAAATCATTGATACAAAGTCCTAAAATGAATAGGAAGATGATTATGCCATGGCACGTGTTGATTGAATAATTATCTCAATCAGTTCAACCAGCTAGAAAGACAAACTGAGCTTCCTGCTTCATATCTGTGCCAGTGTGTCATATCAAGCGATGTCATTTTGCACAAATTTTACCTTGTGAAAATGTGATTACCGAAAGGCGTTGACTATCTGCAGTGAATCATACCCTAAAAAGATGCATGCTTTATGTCAGAGTGTGAAATTTCAAAAGGGGGGCCATGAATTCCAGGTTTAATGTTCCCAATTCCATGCATAGAAATTAATCAAGTAGAAAGGAAATGGAAAATGTTCTGCCTCTTATGGAAAAATTGAAATTTGAGGTCACGTCGTTACCCTCAATATGGTTTTGAACCGACCGAGGTTAGATAAAGAGCAGGGGAGAACACACGTGAGATGTTTTTAATTTCACTGAGTAATGAAATGACACATGTCTTGATGAACATGAGAGCCAGCGGGTAACCTTTCAAAGTCAGCCATTCACGTGATTGAAAGCATTTTTTTTTCTGCTTGGCCATTTTAGCATTGAAGTCACCCTGCATGAAAATGACCACCAGAGGTCACATGATCATCATTAGAAATTGCACAATCGCCTTTACTTGGCAAAGAGTTTGATAATTAATTAATGTAATTCTGCAACACGAGGCAATCACTAAATGTGAATTCTGGGATAGAGTAAGGACCCTCAGGAGTCACTAATGTGGCCATCAAATTTTCCGGATGAGGTCATTAAATTGTAAAAAACATGGTTTATCAGCCCATTACACAAATTAAAAACTACATTTTAATTGAAGGAAGATGTTTCAAAATGAACACTTTCAAAATTTAATATTGTATCATAATCCACATACTTAGACATCATCCGTCATGTAGCGTCATTAGTGTAGAGATTTTAATGGCTTTCTACTCTTGCAGCATAAAACAAATCATAAAGAAGGAATGATTTGATAAAGCGATTTGATGGAACGCAGCTGCGATAAAAGAAGGCTTGTTTAGGACATATTCATAATAATCAGTTATAATGTACAGCAGGTATAGCAGTAAATCAAGCTATAAATCAAAATATTATAGCAAAATGTTTGTACTTGAGATGGAAGGGAGCGTTTGTTGAAGCACAATGGCCGTCTATGATTTGATGGAGTGATACATGTTGTGGTGTTTTTATATGAAGTATAAAGAGCAGTAGAGGTCAGGCTCACACCCGTTATAGACTGTCTAAGAAGAGATTATATTCATCTTCATGTATAACAAGGCGATGAGGAAGCCATTTTGTTGACACAGCACCAGGTTGCCTCTTTTTGTTGCCTCCTGTTATGCCATAGAGCACCTCTTATACATTAATCTTGGCAGCCGTGGCAGATGCTTTTCACCAGATTCTGTTGACAGAGGCAACACTTCATCACCAATCTTTTCACAGTTGTTTCCTTATTCTCTCTGACAATTCTTCCTCTCTCAAACTCAACTTTTCACTTACATCAATTAGGTTCATTGGCAATTGCATTACATCATGTTGTGTAGATATTGCAGTGATATTTTTGTGAAAACAGCAGAAAGTTTGCCCAAAAAGTAGCAAAAGATCAGACGGCTTTAAGCAGATCAGGACAAAAGGTTGAGATGGGACAAGATAGACTGATGATGTTTGATCAGGGGTAGCGAGGAGGTGGCGTGAGTAGACTGAGAGGGCCAAGAAGACCAAGAAGGCCAAGAAGGCCACGCTGCCCGGATTTAGTACCAGGAAGATGCTGAGCCTAAATAAATAGTTTCAGAAGAGAACACGAAGGCTCACTCTCTTAGTGTCTCTCATCTTCAAACAGACACAAATGTAAAGCTGCTACATGCCTCTTGGCCAAATATATTTTGACATTTATATATTTGAATTGATTGAGAATCTATTGTCATCATATGATGAACTGGAGAAAGTTTCGGTTTTATGTTGGTGTGTAGTATTTTTCATCTGATGAAAAGAAAGTTCTTTCAAAATCTGACAAGGACTTATGAATAAGAGAATGATTTATATATATATGCTCCAGGGACATTATTTGTTTGATAAGCAGACTGATTTCAGCACAAGAATCACTCAAACAGAAACCGTTTTCTTACATCGAACCCAACAATTTGTTCTCGGGAGGTACATAATTGTCCCATAGTTTGTTATATACAAACAACACATCAGAAGCAATTATAAACATTTCACATAAATGATTTTTATATCCTTCTTTTTTCTGAGTCTCTGTATATTACATTTTCCAGATGTTATCAGCGTCTGGGATGCATGAAATCCCCAGTAAATGAAATCAGACTGGATCATTTCAGATCTTATTTCAAAGTGTAGCAGCAATAGAAAGGATAAAATCTTGATGGCGTGACAGAGATTTATACATCAAGATAAGCGATTGACAGTGCCAGTAAATACCAAATATCAACAAAAGCAATATTTCTCACTGGAGTGGTTCACTATTAAAACTTACATGTAACATGGATTAAGTTTCAGAAGTGATGACAAATCTTTGACAGTTTAATTTTTCCATTTATTTCAATGTAGGAAATATGAAGAAAATGGATCAAGATTCCAGTTATTATCCAGTGGCTGAGATTTATGATCTTTTATTGGGTGGCGATGAAGCATTGGAACCAATATGTATTATTTGTTGAGGCAACTACTGGTGAAAAATGAACTTTGCTTCCCTGAACTTTCCACTCTGGGCTTTGTGGGAGGTCATGCCACTCTACTGGATATCAACTATTTTAACGTCTCTGTATCTAAAATACAATTTGATCATTTCCACTTTTTATGGATCTCTACATCTTCCAAAGATGAACATTTTTTAATTGTAAATAGCCTCTCTGGATGTCATTTTCTGGTCCTGAGTTGTGACAGATTGGTTGTGCCTCAGACTGAGTGCCAGAATGTTGGGAATGAGTGAGGCTCAGTGCAGGGCCTGAGTGCCAGGATATTGAGAATGAGTGAGGCTCAGTGCAGGGCCAGAGTGTCAGGATGTTGAGAATGAGTGAGGCTCAGTGCAGGGCCTGAGTGCCAGAATGTTGAGAATGAGTGAGGCTTAGTGCAGGGCCTGAGTGTCAGAAAGTTGGGATTGAGTGAGGCTCAGTGCAGGGCCAGAGTGTCAGGATGTTGAGAATGAGTGAGGCTTAGTGCAGGGCCTGAGTGCCAGAAAGTTGGGAATGAGTGAGGCTCAGTGCAGGGCCTGAGTGCCAGATGGCATACAGTAAGATGGCATACAGTCTGATGGCATACAGTCAGATGGCATGCAGTCAGATGGCATGCAATCAGATGGCATACAGACAGATGGCATACAGACAGATGGCAGTCTGATGGCATACAGTCAGATGGCATACAGTCAGATGACATACAGTCAGATGGCATACAGTCAGATGGCATACAGTCAGATGGCATACAGTCAGATGGCATACAGTCAGATGGCATACAGTCAGATGGCATACAGTCAGATGGCATACAGTCAGCGAGCTGTTCAGAGAGGAGAGGCAAGTTGTATGCCTGGTACACAGACAGGGCTATTCTCAGGCAGACAGACTGATGAGAAGACAGGAGATGCTCAGCCGTCTGTCAGGGAAGGGATTCTCTTCAAGAACACCTACTTAGTTTGATGAACTTGGAAAATCTCCCACACTTCTCACCTTTATGCCATGCATACTAATGAGCTAAACTGTGCATACTAATGAACCAGACCACGCATACTAATGAAGCAGTGCTCCACCAGTGATGAGATAATTAGGTGTAAAATTTGAGGGGAAATCCCAGTGTATTCATGAGTTAAAATCGCAAAGATTAACATAAAGTTGCAAACGATGAATATTATGTCTTAATAAGATTACAGAGGAATTGTTGCCCGTCTAAACGTGGTCAGGCTGTAATTAAGAGTACCACCTGTGGCATCACTCAGAATTGATGAGTCATCATTGTTCTCTCATTAAGGAACTGTTGTGAAGTGCTAATGAACCATTTGATAATATATCACCAGTCATAAAGAGGGAAAAAGAGCAAACATAACCATTTGTAAGCACCGCCTGGATATCTATATTCATCTGCTTCGCTCATCCAAGAAATCTGTTTGCGATCAGCCACAGATCCAAACAGTCTCATTATTCTGTGATTCATGATATTTTGCTGGAATCTGGAGAAACTAACCTTATTTGCTTCACATATGACTCACACAAAATACAATTCCTATTGGCCAAAATCAGAAACGAAAATAAATAATAGTTATTGAACAATTTGTTTTATGTTCAAAGATTAGGTTAATTAATGGTGACCTTTAAGGATGTGAATAAAAGTGTTCTGTGGAGAGGTGGCGCAGTCGAAGAGTCCCGTCAAGAAAACTCTCGGAGCTCTCATTTCATTGTGACACCTTTCCCTCTTAAACCCACTTCATGTTGATACTGGTGGACATTCCTTCCACAAAACATGGCCTCAACACGGCATTAAACCACACACCTTCTGTTGAGCCCTCTTCTTTTACTAGCAAATGTTTTGTGAAGCCCTCTTGTGGGTGCTAACAGTTTTCTCTGGAAGACCTCGGCGTCTCAAGACTTTCCCAACCTCTCGTTTCAAGTCTCATTGACACCCCAGAAGCATTCGCAGCTCTTTCTTGCTGTTAATTGTCATTAACCCCGAGACTTAAGATGTCCTTTGAGAAGAAATATCGACCCCATTTGGCAAGGCGGAAATGTGATTGATTTGTGGCAAACTCTCCGAGTAGTCCAAGGGAAATTGAATTGTTTGGTGGGGCTCGGGTGAAGAGTGACACAGGAAGTAGAAAATGGGTTGCCATCTCAAGATACATGAGCAAGCCAGGAAAATCTGGGTTGCCCCCCATCTGTAATCATAACACTCCTAAGAACATATTTGCATGTACATTACTTATAAAGAGATATCTTTATGAGAACACATTAAATATACCCGCAAAGAGTATTTCTTTTCCAAAACACAGTTTTTGAATGTTTATCAAATTTATAAGAAAATGTTGGAAACATGAATGAAGGAAATGATAATTCTGGTGTTTTTGTTATATTATGTGTCATAGAAACACATTGACTGTTGATTACCAATGATTTCCCTGATACAGGCAATTTGCACCCACTATAAGCATTTAATAACCACATAAATGGTGCACATTTAAAACGATAGATTTACACACCTAAAATAACATCCTTGAAAACAGATAATAATAGCGTTGAACCAGACAGACTATAGTATGTAACACACTAGAAATGTCAATAAAATTATTGATGTTAGATTAAGGCATGACACAGTATTATGTCTGGATGGGTACGAAATGGGAGGATTGGCAGTTTGACTGAGTTTGGACACTCATGGCCCAGATAGAAAATGACACATTGAGGATACTGATAAATACAATGTAAATATTATGATTGTGTTATGTTATTTCCCTGCAAATAATCTCACAGACATTGTCATTCCATTGTCCACAAATTTAATTGAAAATTGTATGTTAGAAATTAAAGTGATAAATCATATGAAAAACAAATTTATCTCAGTTTATTGTTACATTAATTAGACAAACATATTGAAAATTAGAGAGTTCTTACTGGGTCATAATACAATTATGATATTGTTTTCATAAGTATTGAATCACCATGTCAAATCATATATATTAAGGATTTTCTTCTTGTGTTTTCAGATGAAGCTATAGCCTGACAAGTTGCAATACTTTATATCTCAAAAGTAAGTTTTTATTAACCCAACTTTGAAATATAAGACACTGCCTCATATATTTAGCAAAATTGGATTTTATCCAACAAGTCTTCCCTGATAAATATTGCAGTCGTCATCATGGGTGTAATGGTATAATTTGCTACATGCTGTATACCAGGTAACTTGTCATTAGGTGAAAATATCTCTTGTTGCTAGAGTCAGACCATCTCAATTAACAGGGGTGTAAATCATGTGATTTAGTTACGAAGAAAACAAATTAACAAATCACAAGGAAATCCATGTGCTTTTTTATGAGAGAGAAAAAAATGAATAGCAGAACAGGGGTAACCATAATATCTTATTTGCAGTTTTATTTCCAAATTATTTGAAATGTCATGTGCTTTTAGCCCCTGGCATTATACTTGATGCACTGATTGATATTTTATAAATCAAGTAATCATATTTCATGTGAGTTTATATGACTTATTCGGTGAATGCTGTCCTGTCAGGACACTTGCCACAGCGGTTGGTTATAGCCCCTCTGAGGGTATAATGCACATCATGTGATTGTACACCCTGTTAGGATATTTGCCACATCATGTGATTGTACCTGACATATCAGGTGATTGTAGTCCCTGTTAGGATACCTGACATATCAGGTGACTGTAGCCCCTGTTAGTATACCTGACATATCAGGTGATTGTAGTCCCTGTTAGTATAACTGACATATATCAGCATGTAGAAGGTGACATGGCAGCCTACCTGGCAATGTGGGCTGTCTCGCTCCTATGTTTTCATATAAGTTACCAGTAAAGTATGTAAATAGGGATAGATGCGTATGCAGACTAATCATGAAGGATATTGCGTCAGGTGCTCCAGTCTCCTTCCCACCTGGCTGTCTGTAGTAATATATGCCGTAAACAAGAATAACGTCATAGAATCATGGAAAGAGGAAGCTTCAGTTAAATAATCTAGACCAATCAAAATGGGAAGAAACAAGTACACAACGTAAGGTGATGACACACAAGATGGAAACAGAATGCAGAGTCTGTGTAAGAGTAGGAGGCTGGAGATATATAGAGATGCTGATAAAGCAAACAAAGAGTTTACAGTACTTGTAGAATTACAGTACTTGTAGAATTTAACAAAATATTTTCAGGATACACTGAAAAAATGGAAATAATTTCCTAATGAGCATTTCAGCAAAATAGGCCATATCAGCAAAATAGACCATATTGGATCCACTTACAAGAGCCTTTTACCAGTCTGAAAAGGATTCAAACCCACCACCTCCCGTCCTCCACACTCATTACCAACTGAGGCATAGATCCTTATGTTCCACCAACTTTGCTTCTCAAGTCGGTCCTTAGGATATAGTTAATGAGATATTAGAAAATACTTAAACTATTGCTCTCAGGTATGAATTTTTGTTAAAGTGTGAAATCGTCCATAGTGATCGACAGGAAAAGGAGGTGGGGAAGGAAGGTTTTTGTCAATTTTTTTTCAATACATGACTTGAATTTTAGATCATAAAAAAAGAAAAATGAAGACCAATTTCATCAGGTATCTGCCATACTGTTTCAAATGTTAAAGTTTAGAGTGATGAAAAGGAGCAAAGAAACAGTGCTAACAACTCAATTATTAATATGTGGAAAGTGAGATTGTTGAGAAACAACACCACCTTATGATCTATAACAGAAACCAGCAGACTTTGTTTGTCATGTAAAATATGGTTTGAAATTTGAGGCTTTTTTTGATGATAGGACATCCGTTTATCACTAAGTATCAAGGAAGTACCTTTGTAAGGACCATGAACCAACTGCAAAATGGTATTCAATTGTTCTAATTGTTTTTTTACAAAAAATGTAAAAATCCAATGACCTTCGTCTTTTATTTTCATTTCATTCTAAAATTTTATCAAAATCAATTATTTCTTTTGGTTTTGATCCAAGTATTTATGTTTTGGGAATTTGGTTTTTTGATTTGTCAGATTGATGGAAAAGGGATTAAAAAAAAGTTCCATGGAAAGGAATTGTTGACTCTGAGATGTAACTCAGCCCTTAATGTTTTATGTGACTTTCTTACACTTAAAACTTACAGATTTTAGCTTTCCTCTCACTATTTATATATGGATTTTTCAATGCCTAACTAATATTCCACAGAAAGAGGAGGAAATAGTTTAACTTGTTCTTTGGTATTTTATTGAATATTTGTCCATTGAGTTCAGTGCAGACTTGAAGTTTCATATCTGTCGTCTGTGGGAGTTTACCTTTGTTTTTGAAATCTGGAAGCATGTTAAAAACAAGTTACTAACAAGAAATACACCATCTCTCAACTGAAATGTGACAGTTTTACACCAAAACTTATGTGTAAAATGTCATCATAACATGCAGGGTAGAATACAACCTTCTTGATAGGATATACATCAACCTTTTTCTTGCCACCCAAAAACTGGTACACATCAGGGGCTGTGGCCAAAGAGGATTTTAGGATGAGAACTTGACATAAACAACTGATACAGGGATTCTGAACATGTCAGGTTTTGGATTAGTTTGGTCTTGCTGAATAAGAAAGGAAAGGGCAGGCACAGTTTTTCTTTAATTTTTCTGATGATAGGACATCCGCTTACCACTATATATATATATTAATTAAAATGATCATTACTTTTGATTGATAGCCCTGAGAGAGCTTACAGAAAGAAAGGAAGACAACTTTTAGTTAAATGATCTGTAACAGTCAATTCTCACCCAGAATTCAAAACTCTTCAGCAGCAAATCCCTCACCTGTTCTGTATGGTGGATTTTTAGTTGGCACAGCCAGCAGAGCACACACATCATTCATAATATCTGCCTCCCAACAAGAGGAGGAGAGGCAGAATTCCGATATGATATCTAGTTTTCAGCCGTCAGCGAACTCTGAGAGCTCCTTGCAGATTTGTGAAGTTGAACCCGGGTAACATTTGGCAGAGGTTTCACCCTGAACGCATACACACCTTTATCAAATATGACAGCCACATGCTTTTTATTCCTGGGCAGATTACATGAACTTCCCAGCAGATTAGGGTGGGTTAAGTTTTTTCAACATTTTGGCGAAATTTTTGGAATTTTTTGTAAGCTTGACTTGACGCGGATCTCAGTTGATCTCAAGTTGGCAATTCTAATTAATATCAAGGTAATGTGAAAATGGTGTAAAACAGCAAACAAAAAACAACGTCCTTCACATGCAGCTTATTCTACATGTAATACAGAGTTTACTTTTGTTTGAAATTATATGAAGGACTTTGTGTGTATATATATATATATATATATATATATATATATATATATATACAGTCAAGCCCCGCCAGTCCGTCATGGTCTGTCACACATAATTCTGCCGGTTTCACGAGTCTGACGGTTTGATGAAACGGACATCAAATGAATACAAATAAAGAAAGATTAGAATGGTTGCAGCCAAATCACTGTCGGTAATTGATATGCCGGATTATCGGGGGACGGTCCGGCGAGGTCTGACTGTATATATATATATATATATATATATATATATATATATATATATATATATATATATATATATATATATATATATATATATATATATGTTCATAATCAAGAATTCATAATTCATGGATTGAGAGACACCATTTTATGGGAGGGGGTCATACAGTCTTTATCCAGAATAATTTAGCACAGAGAACACCCCAATAAGTTAGTTCTTAATTGTGGCTTTAATTATTTCTTGTTGCCTTTCTACTTAACTTCTGACCTTTGGAAGAAGTCTGTGATCATTAAACATCTCCTAAATTCACCCCCATTGTCATTACCATGGTGATTGTCTGTCTGTGTATCACCTGGTTGCTATGGTAACCCCTTTCTCATTAAACCCCCACTTATGCCAGAAAATTAAGTGGTGACATTCTGCTCATAACTCATTGTTCAGTGGTTAGGTCCCTTTTATCTTCATTCCAAGATGTTTCTTTTATCTTCGTTTCAAGACGTTTCTTTTATCAACGTCTCAAGACTGGTTATGTAAAATTTGATTATTCAAGATGTTATAATTTGTTTTATGGTTCCATTTGTGCAAGGTGATTGGGATAAACTTTAAACATATGTATTTCATACATCTCATTGCTACTAGAATAACTTAAGGAAAGGGAAAAAGAAACAAACACTATTGTGGGGAATTATTCTGACGAGTAGAACCAAGTGGTAGCAAAAGTTCAGGTAGACTCTTCACTGTGACAGAAAAAGGAAACATTCTCCCAGTTACCTCCAGAAAATTAGCATCCAGTATGATGTGACTTCCTGCTCCTATTTGCAATTTGTCAACTCATTTTTAGCAATTTTCTCATTCTGTTGTTTTGCTAATGACTCATTTTTCTATTAGTCTTTATGGACTGTGTAGTTTTCAAATGACAAATATGTTTGGAAACAAGAACGGGAATTCTTTATTAACTCTTTTTGAATAATATTTAATATTTGTATTGTCTTAAGTCATTTTTTTCTAATTTACTCCAATCAAACTATGGATTATATAAATGATGAGAAAGATATAAATTTCCTTATCCTTAACGTCTCAATGTAAATAAAACTACTGCTACTTGTGGCAAAAAAAATGTAAAAAAAAGTACTTGTATTTGCTTGATGGCTCCAATATCCTCAAAAATATCAAAAGAGACTTAAAAGTTTTGTAGTTTGCACAGCATTTTGCCGTAGATGGTTCCCTACCCTGAGCAGCATGAATACTGCCAAGTGCCTGGGGACAGCCCAAAGACTGTCTGCCAAATACACAGAAATAAGCAAAAGTGAAAGACCAGGAACACCCAGCTGCCCTGACCCATTCCCTGTACTCATGCCAGGAAAAATTATCCAAATCAATATTTATTCAGTTCTATTGTTGGAAACAAATTTGTTTTCTCAAAACTTCAAATCAAGCATTAATTTAGAAAATGATAAATAATTATAACAGCTTTAAGTGTTACAAATAAGTTAAAATATATATGACTATATGTAAATGGATGATATTTTTTAGTGAGCTATTGCTATAAAATTCTTTTTTATTCTAACTTGTGCTAAGTATAATGAGGAGTTTGCAGAGTTAAATATTTGACCGAGGTAAGCCATTTTTCATCATCAGAAGTGTCAATCCAGCATGTGCCATAAATCAGCATGGACACCTGGTTTACATAGCCCAATTATAAGCGTCTATTTGGCAGCATTTTTGCCTAGCTATTTCTCCCTGGCTGTGTGTGCCAAGTACGGGGATGTTGGCCGTCAGCCCACCGAGGATCTGACGTGAGCAGCCGACTCCAGCTCTATCACCACATGAAATGTCTAATGACGACCCAACATCATCCTACATTCAATATCTGATATAACATGCTGCGCTCCCTCGCAGATCAAACCCAGCAAATCACAGCTTTTTGTTTGTTATTTTTCTGGTATTTTTTTCTTGAATATCAATAATTTTATCATTGTATTTGTTCTATCTATGAGAACTAATCTGTTTACTGTCACTACAGAAATCATATTTAAGTATCGACCCTCATGAGGACACAATTAGTCATTTATGTAAAATCATTATATTAATAGTCGAGATATTTTGAACAATCATTAAGGTTTATTATATGCAAATATAAAATTTTGAGGACACCAGATCAAAGGTTTAGTAGAATCTGTCACATGAAACTTTTAAGAGAACACTTTTGAAAGACTACATCTGAGTAATAAAAATTTTACTTTGGGATTACAAGTGACGTAGCCACTTTTATTTGTAGGTGTGAAGTGGCCCTTGTTTATAGTGGAATAGAGCCATGAGGTGACAGACCTGTATATAGTTTGGCAGCCACATATTTTATACGGTCATCACGATCAGGAATATTGGAGCATGCATTGACCAGAACCTGTAGAGATTGTGAGGGCTTTGTTTGTGACATATATATATACAAATATAGAGCCCAACTGGTGTGAAGTCTCGCAGAAGATATGAGAAGTAAACATTGGAGGGAAGCAAATGACACCTTACTTTGATACATGCATTTCATTTACACAGTGTTTGATCTGGAGTGACATGTTTGATTCGTGAGTGATGAACTCCGGAGGCAGCTGTAAGGGGTTTGGCGATGCCTCCTGGTGGGATATCCAGATATCATATACCCCTCCGCATCAGCCTGCAGGCCTAACTACAAAGCCTGCTATATTTAACCAATCCTAACTGATCATTTCATAGCTCCGTGACATATGAGAAGTAGTTTTCCAAAGCATTCTACTATTTTTAGATCCTCTTTATTTTCTAAGATCTTGGGTCCTGTTGCATTGTGGGAGGATATTGAGTACGATTGTATTGTGGGAGGATGAATCTGTTTATTGTTGTGTGTTGTGGAGGCGCATGGTGACTTATCTCATGGCAGAATAAACAACTCATTTCAAAAGCTGGCAGTGGATTGGTTAACAAATCCATCAAGTGGCTCCACCTACTTTAATTAATCATAACATCATCAAGACACAAGAATAGAAGCAAGGGAAAGGATGAAATTCGGAGATGTCCAGGTCAAAATTTTTTTGCTGTCAATGACAAGATATATCTATATATTAATCAATAACTATATGATACTAGGATAAAACATGACTGGTCAGAATGTCCTTGCCATGTTTAGGAAGTCACAATTGTAACTTGATATAGATCTATGCTTTTAGTGGTACATGTAGCTTCAAAGCAGTAGAGCCTTATATTACCCATAATAACAGACCACCATCATAACGACCAATTAATTACCAAGAATTTGAACAATGAGGTGACCTTATTAATCATGGTTTTATTGCAGTGTACAGTAGGTGGGGCTGTCTGCCAACTTGGGAGAGGGGTGAGGGTGGGTCAAAAAATAGAGTGAAGAAAGGGTCTGAGAAGGGGGTAATTTAGATAATAGTAAAGGGGAGTAAACAATACTGATGGAGGGGCGATTAACTTTTACTGTAGACAGGTGGGGTGATAACCCCCCACAGATTTGATTATAAGGTACACAAGATTTTCATACCTCCTGGGTTAAAGAGTTCAGCATCTATATAAATATCCAGGGCATTCACCACTTTTTGCCGTTATTCAGACGACTCCCAAGTCACCAAATAGGGGCCAAATAAGCATCCATTTGTCCAGCTAATGACCATTTAATGTAATACAATACTTACGCTATGGAGGACAATAATAAAAAGTGATTTTCTGTGCAAGTATACTTGAATAGGGGTGGATGTGTATTGTACGAGCCAGACATCTCCATAATCAGGTCTGTAATTATCTTTGTCTGATTTGTCCTGACCATTAATTGATAGTACATTTACTTTCTAGGAAGGGAAAATATATTCAATTAGGTCATCAATATGAAAATATTTATCAGGAAGTTTTCTATTATGTGTATAGCAATAAAATATAGATTTGCCCAGGACATATTTCGAAAAATAAAATAATATAAAATATGTTATGAAATATTCGCAAAAAATATTGCAAATTTTAAAAGAATCTGAAGGAAAACAAACCTGTAAGAGAATATATACAATTGTATCAAATTTTTAAAAGACATCATGAGAATTTCCTATCCATCCCGAGATTATGAGTAAGCAGAGTGAGTGTAAAGAGGATCTTCAGTTCAGCAGTATATAAATTTACATAAAGTGTTGTTTTGATTGAGACGTCAAGCCCTTCACACATAGACGTCCTAGATTCCATGAATACTTACAGTCATTAGACTCGTTAGACATAGCATGTTTCTGGACAGAACATTCCACACACACACCTTTGTCAATAACAATTATCGCTCAAGCTACCTGATGTTCACAGACAGTTTAACATTTGTCGAACAATTTTGGCTTTCATTCAAAAACATCTGACTGTTGGGGAAAGTTTTTCAGTAAGCATTATGCAGATATAACCCAGAAATATATTTCATTGATTTTTTAAACAAAAGAGTGAGATCGTTTCACGGTATAGCAATATTTGTAGACGCATTTTAAAACTCATTGATGAGATATGGCAGTGTAGCTGGGTTATGAGCAAGCACAAGTGTTAGCAAGCATTTACCGAGGTATGCAGCATGTCACTGTTCGAGGGTACCAGGAAACAGTTCGTACTCTGATGCTAATTTGGGGACTTTATCGCTAAAATTATGGCAGTTCCCATGCACGTAAATCATACATTGAGTGTAAACGAGGAGCCTTGTTAAAACATCCCTTGACAGGTTCCATGTCAAGACGTTCATGATGCTATATTTCAGCACAAATTAACATAGCAGACAAATACTGTATAATTGGTAAAAGAGTCATTTGAGATTTTACCTAATCTTTACACTAATGATCAAGATCTATATTGATTTGTACAGTCTCTGTAATCTCATTGATACCCATAAGCAAGTTTAATTCATGTTGTGGCTTGATATCCTCAATTCTTATTGGCTTAATTATGTGTGCAAATTTGTCTTGATCAAAATCGGATCTCATAAAAGTATTTATCTCGCTTGATATAGAACTAAGTTGACAGTGAAGAAGGGAAAGGTAATGATATTTTTTCTTCATAGAATATTCCAATTAGCAAGGTGGTTTACGGAGGCTTCCCTGCGGATATGTACAGAGGATATTTACCCTCTCAGTCCGGGCAGTCGTATTGCAAGACAAATAGACACCAACATGTAGTTTTGATTTGGCCTCTTGTTGGGTGTTTTGCTAGTGTGCATCTGTGGGGTAGGTTAGTGTTTCTAGAGAGCATCTGCTGGGAGGTTTGTGTAAACACTGCACCTCAGACCTCCAGTCTGCTTACCTGGTGACTAGATACTATATTCCGCAACCTCAACTTCCTGTGACGCCAATGGCAAGTTTGCAAAAAAAAATAAATAAAAAATCTCCATGATAAAAAATGACAAGTGGATATGGTTTTCTGGTTACATTTTGATGGTGGGAGTGCTGAAAAGGTAAACAGGACTGTGTAGGCCTGGTGGTGCAATGCTTTTTTTGTTGGTCTCTTTTGGGAAGATTGTAGATTATACAGAAAGGGCATTTTGTCAGGTCGCATACAAATGTCAGCTCTCATTTGCCCAAATAGGAATTGTCACACTCAGAGAACATGAAAAGGGGAAAAAAGGTTATTAGATTCTGATATATTGATAGGCCAGTCATTGATGAGTATATAGACAATAGATTGAGAGTAAACACAGTATCAGGCATTATATTAGAAAAGTTATTACAGCAAACAGAGCTAAAAAAATGCCACACCAAAAGGGCTTTTACATGGAAGTACTTTACATAAAAGACTTTTCTAAATGAGACAGGAAAGTTTTAAACTGGGAATGTTTTGTACTTGATGTTTCTTGAAGCGTTGTCCTTATCAGCTTCATCTTAGGTGCCCCCTGGAGGCAGGACAGGTGACAGCCGGGAGGTCGTGACTTGTCAGCATGTACAGGGCAGTCACTCTCAGGCAGGTGGCAGCCATTATGTCAATAGTGACGACTTTAACACAATAAAACATCTTTAAAATGATGATTCAATTAAGTTGTTTGAGAAAAAAAAGGAAAATCACAATACAGGTCTGTGTATATGCATTTTTTTTGGACATGTTCCTTGGCTCAGTGTGGTTTAAAGATTGATGCAAGGTCAGTGAATGAGATATTGGCAGCTTAGCGCTATAAATATATTATGTTTTCAAGGAGCCAGCATGGAGCCACTTTAGATCACTTTGAACACAGGAGACAAGGTGCAGTGTGTACAGGTAGGCATTAAGGCAAGGGGGGTGCTTACTCGTCTAGCCACCTCAACTCAATGAAATCCTCTAATAGCCCGCCAACAAAATTACACAGCATTTATATATGCTTCTTAGAGCCTTAGCAATTAAGTAGTTAATGCTTCTAATAACATAAAAACAGGTGTTTATTTTTTATTTCTTTTGAGACCCCCCTTAGAAATGAGACACCCACTTGATATGCCAAACAGATAATACAAGACTGTGTCAAGTGGGGACAAGGCACTTTGCAGACCTAAGTTGAATTTGGCCACTTTTTTGCATTGTAAGATTTAAAGAAAAAGAATAACACTGTTGTTCTTTGTTACAACAGAGTATTTTGGTTATGTGGCTGCATATGTGTAATTGGAGTGTTTTAAGCATTTAACCGGTGCCAGTTTCATAGGTTTAATGTGTTATTTGTGATAAAAAACAACCTGAGCACCTTTCAAAATAACTACAGGTTCACATCTCCATGTCAGCAGAAAAAACATCAATCACCTTCACACATATAGCATGTAAAAATTGATTATCATCAAATTGTAGCATGTGAAACATTTTATCTGCATTTTGTCATCAGTAGTGTATCAGGAATGATCAGCCTTCAAATGTTATCATGGAAGTGCATTTTATCATGAAGTTTTATCTGTAGTTTGACTTAATCAGTAGCCAGTGCTGGTTTAAATGCCAGTCTAATGGGATACGATGACAGACTGGTACCCCCTCACTGACAACTGACACAAAACTTCTGAAGGAAAAACTATCTCTTTGGCAATCATCTATCAAATGTGTTTTCTTAATAAGGTAGTTTAGATTTTTGCTTCAAAGTGTTAAATGTCTAAAAAGAGCATGTGGATGGTTTAATTCAAATTGTAATTGTGTGGAAATGATGCCTGAAAGCTACTTGCAGTGAATTTACAGTTCTTTTGTTGGATTGGCTTTGTAATTGCAATAAAGTAGGTTTATTTCTTTAAAGAAGGGAATTGAGTTCACTCCTAAAGATTATTGTAAAATTTTGCTTGGAATACAAAGTTTGTTGACGCAGAAGATTTTGATTGTTTTTTCCTCCACTGATCACTTCTTCATAGGCAATTGTTTTTTCAATATCCAGAATCCCCGGGAGATATCATAATACCACAGATAAAGCGTGTGTGTAGTGGGTAGCAGCACTGCATAGGCAGGGGTGGGCAGGCTAGTGAAGTAGCGATCTTTTGAGGACATCCCACACAGCCGGCCATCCCCACCTTACGCAGTGGGCCGGCCCTACCTGTGTGTCTGCCTGTGTGTGTGCTTAACCAGGAGCCAATTGTTGCTTTCAGATGAGAATGGAGTAAGCCACCAGAGAGGACGTAGCCAGCCATGTGCGCTATGAGAATATGGATATGGTCCACTGACTCTCACCACAACACACCCAGGCCAAGCTGAGGAGGCATGGATAAGAGACAACGTTACTGGAGTCTCTACTGCCAAGAACAAGTCTGAAAACTTGGACAAGAAGTGTTCAATACAAAGAAATGGAGAGGCCGGGTACAAGGCCGTGTGGAAGTTTGCACGGGATGGGGACTACCATGCTGTGTGTGATACTGCTGATGATGTTCTTCACACCTCAGGATGCCCTAGAAATCTGTGAGTACCCCCCCCATTTCTTTTGATATTATTCTTTATATATTTATGTATATATGTATGTATATATGTATGTAATCTGACTCGTATATATTTAAGATCTCTTAAAGGAACACAGTTTTTTTTTTGTGGGATTTATATGAACATTTTTTTTGCTTCACAATTCACTCCCATTAGCGGGCTAGAATTGCTGGTTTCAGACAGGCCTACATTTACCTATCAATACCAGAAGAATGGACTGGCACCCGGGGCAGTGTCACTAGAGGTATCATGTAAACAGTCAATAAAAAGCACACGCCAATCTTCCTACCAAAACTTTGCTTTTATTGCCCAAGCACCCATTGATTTTTACAAGGGAGTATACAACTAGTGCCTGTGTGTACTCCAGCACGGAGACTGCAGCTACTGGACGGTCCCTTTAAATGCTCTCCCGGGCTCTCAATGTGTGCACCTACTCTGTTCACAAATTAGCTAGTTCATTTTCAGTCACTTTTCTGTGTGTAACTTTTGACCACAGAACTATGCATGAGAATTATCATTCCATGTTATATGTATCTATATATACATAGATATATAAGTAAATATTTGATAGTGTTTATTGTTGGTATGTGTGACTTTAGTTAATTACATTACTGGGTGTAGTTGTCGGGTTACACCACACAGGCTCCCCATAGGAAGGTAATTAGTGCTCTATTCAATGTAGTATTAATTGATTATCAGGAGATATGATGCCTTCTGCTTGAATGCACCAACATGGCAGGCACAAAGCATGGCCGCAGATTTTGCTGTCATGTCGGACCCCCCTGTACATGTTCTATTGTTTCTCTCAAACATGGCATTGCTTTGGCAGAATCGCTGCCAAAACCTTTGATAAATCAACAGTGAAATGTAGGTTAGCAAGTCATTCCAGATCACAGTTCATTTGTGCCACATTTATTGACGCCATGTTAAGAGTTTTGATATTTGACTGTATTTATCATTTTCATAAAGGCCGAATGACACATCATCATCAGGAATAAGACTTTCGAGGACACCTGGTGAACCGTCTGTTTATCAGGACAATTCAATTTTCATAAAGCAAAATGGAAAGATTGGTGCCTTGAGGCTATCTTAAATTAACTTGTTTGTTAATTTCAAAGTTAAATAATGCAAGAAGAAGGAGGTTTAATCATCTTATTGTTTTAATCATCATTATCATAATGGCAGACATTTTTCCTAGTTCCTGCAGTTATTTTTGCCTTGTTTTCATAACCTCATCTTGAAATTTGCATTTTCTTTTTCATTGTCATTTTCATGTAATTGATCATTGAAACTAACCTCAGGTGGTCCGAGGAGATTCTGATTTGAAAACTCATTTGCATTTGTGAAATTAGTAGTGCTATAAATAGCACCTGACATTTTGCAGAGAGCTTGTGAAGTTAAAACATTCATCTTGTCAGGATTCTGTTCTATGAACGTGCATTTTATGCATGCTACACATGATATTTAGAAACCTCACAATTCATTATCAATCTTGCGGATTTTGCAGCTTATACACATCAAGACATTTTCTAATTAATTATTTTCTAGCAAAGACAATAGAGATCTTGTGTTGTGTGGACAAATTTTTAAAATGCCAGGATCAGATGTTTTCGGAACGAACACAAGGGATACAGATAGGACTTGTATCATGATAATCATAATAAAAACCAACTATAAATACTGTGTTAACACCTGCAGCTGGTTTATTTGTTTTGCCTGGTAAAGGTGGGGAGAGTTGCCAAGTTAAGGTGTGAGGAGCCGTTGAACAGTTGCTACTGAATCTGTGACATTCCCCACTGCCACCATCTGCCACTCATCTGACAAATGTGGCCAGTTTCTATGCAAAAATGTCTTAAACACCATACAATTTCAATCAATTTTAACATAAATATGTTCAATAACAACTTTTATAGAAATACTTTGTAATATGATGTATAGAAGTGGAGATTCTAATGGAATTGTAAGACAAAGTGTCGTTGGAAGAAATGGATGTGTTTGATGTAAGTATGGAGAGAGTTCTAAAGGTGCCATAATCCTGGGATCTACCTCCTGCCTACAGCGACATGTATGTAGATCTTATCAGTGTCAAATACAACAGGTCTGATATTGTTTTGACCTTTGGACCAACGTCCAGATAACTTGGGACTAGCTTGGACCAACAAGGTCCCTGAGCCAAGTCCTCAGATTATGACAAGATTGGGCTACCATGTTGTGTTTGCTGAGCTGGTTTTACACCAAGGATATTTGAATATTATCAGGCTGCCAAAAATGCTACCCCGAAGTTTTGTGCGTGGCACTCGTCAGTGATAACCCCGTGAAGGAGTTGCCCCTTAGGTTCAGGAATATCACCCTGAACCCTCCACCACCATGAGCTGAATGTTTACATTAAGATTACGAGGTGACAAATGTGAGATGATTTCATCTAATTATGTTGTCACCATGTCATAAAGTCATAAATATTACAATTATGAAAATTACATTATTGATACAATGACATAATTCTTGTGGAAATCCGTTATTTTCTGAAAAACCCAGTCAACTTGAGAGATACAGGACAGAGATACAGAGGTCATAAACTTTGTAAACTGCCCACATATTTGCACAGCCCTCAGTTTTATCACAAGCAGTGGTGGACAAGTTATCTCTCATCTGACAATGGTACTTTAAAAACTGTACCAGTCCTCTTTAAAATGTATAAACAAGCTCAGCACATGAGATTTGATGGTTACTGACACAGCCTTGTGAACAGTAACAAACTTGGCTTAATTATATGTGGTAATAAGAATTAAGATTATTTTGATTGTGTTTAAGGACAGTATAACTATAAGACTTGAATCCTACCTCATCGTGGAAACGTAGCATTCACATTAGCAACAGAAATGTCAACATGATTTGCTCTGAAAATGGCAAGTCATAAGGTAAACGGCAAAGGTTTCTCTGCCGGAGGACACACACATATGATCTGAACATATTACAGCATATGTTCGGTGCTCATTATGATATAATTAAAGGAGCCCTGAGCCGCTACAGCTTGAGGGCATCTCAGTAACACATACATCATCTGTGTCTATCACTGGCAATCTCATCTGACATTTTACACCACTGTCATCACTAGAAAACCACTAGCCTTTAAAAAATCATTCAACTTTGCTCATAGTGAACTGACTGATAAAGTTTCTGGAAATTTTTCCTTTTTTTAAGTTGATTTTGTTGGAAAATAGCTAAAAGTGTCAGATCGGCAGATTGATCAATGTAGTGTCAGGGCTTAGATGCAGAGATAATGAAGATGTGCTCAGGAAATGTGTGAGCATTGAGCAAATGTGTAGTACTGACATATTGACAGGGTATTATGTCAGATTTGATGAGATTATGTTGTGCTTATTACATAGGATTATCAGTCGAGTACAATATATGTCATGTCTCCAATGATCTGGTGCACACGATGCACAGTGGGGAATCTGTGTCACTATAGGACTGTGAACCTCATATCAGCAGATGAGAGGTTTCTTCATTTCAACCATTTGTAGCTTTTCAAAACCAAATTCAGGTTTAATAATTCTTCCTGAAAATCTTTTCACCACCTCTGACCATATCTTAAATAAACCAGTTGGCGCTGTTCACAGAATATGAATTGCATACCTTTCAGGTATAAAAATAAATGCAGGTATTAAATAACTGCATTGAAATGTAACATGATTTAGACTGAAAGCTTACAAAACTTTATATGGACTGAAGCCAGAAGGGGGAGAATTCTATTAGCAGCCAGGTAAATTTATTAGATTTATGATCTCTTACACATTATTACTGAGTATTAAATAATCTCATACTGAGAGTGACATCCAAAGTGTGCTCCTTTGAAACACATTGGGAGGTGTTTTCCTGAAAAGCTCACTGGGTTTTAAGTACTTGCAGTTTTAAAGAATTTCATTGTAAATCAGATATCTTTGAAACTCACTGTCCTATTCAAGTGTTCTTCTATAACATGCCCACTTGAGGGGTGTTATCAAACCCTACTTTACATTGATAGTAAGTACATCAGATGTGATGAAGCTCTTAGGTCAGGAATGCAGAAAAGTGTATATCAAGTCTATAGAATGTGGGGAGTTATGTGAATGATTTTGATAGTTTTGATATCATTGACTACATTTTTTATGGATATGTCAAGCGTTGTCAGATCTATGAGCAGATGCTTGACCAGTGCTTTTGTATGACTCCATAGAAGCCTGTCAGGGATTGTGGTGGATAACTCCACCCCCTGTGAGCTGACCTGGGGTCAAACCCTCACTCCTACCACCCCCTATGAACCAATGCTGATGATTGAATGTCATCCACCTTTCTCACCTTATTGTCAGGAGAGGGATGCTCAATTTGACGTGGAAGAACTGCACAAAATGTGGCTTGCCCAGGAAAAATTCAAGAAATAATTGAATAATTGTGTCCCTGATGAGTATGAGTGACAGACAATGTCAGAATGAGGTCTGAATGGAAGATGAATGAGGTCAAACATCCCAGAATGCACCAAGCAATATGGTGGCAAAGTAGACTGGTACTCTTACTTTGCTTTGCATAGAAGTGTTAGTCATCTGCTCTGCAGGAAGATGGGACCAGTATGACTAAACATGATGTATATTGTGAGAAGAAGATTGAGAGAACAAACCGGATCATGGATAATCTTGTTTGCGATCTTTATTGATGGATTAACAGCTGAATCTACATGCTTTTGAGTCCTTCCAGTGATACACTATACACTATGTATGACCAAATGATCAAAAGTCCTATTCTTTATATCATGAAATATCTTTTAATGCCTGTTTGCTTTCACAGTGTAGATGATGTATTGGACAGATAGTTTATTTTAGATTATTTTCAAGCTTGACCCTAGCATGACAACTCCTCATGAACTGTAGTTTTTCAAGTGAAATAAGACACGACAAGTAAAAATATGAGTTTTTGACATGTTTGTTAAACTTACTGGAAAATTGAAAATTAAATTCTTGTCTTGTTTGGAGTGATTTAAACCTTTTGATGGGATTGTACAATCTGGAAGAGTCCCTTGAGTCACCCATGATATTGTTGATCTCATTTTAGTAGCTGTTTGTATTGATACTACAGGAAATGCACAAACATAGCTACAGCATAATGGAAGTTGTTATCACCAGATTGACGAGTGTGTCCCAATGATTGTATGAATCCAAACAGATTTGCTTTGATGCCATAACAATGGGGGCAAAATCCCACCAATGATTGTCGACAATCATTACTCTTTTATCTCTGCCGGTCATGACAGACACTCGGGATGAAATAGGAAGTTGCCGGCCAGCAGATGAGGTCCTGGTACTGATTTGCCGATGAAGATGTGCTCGTTTTCTGGCCATGTTTGCTTCATGAGCAAACCATCTCACTGCCTGAGTCATACAGTGTTTTGCATATGAAGGAATTTCAAATTGAGATATCCCGACTTATCTGTGGAAGGTCTGAGAGAGCCATTATCGTCCATGTGACAAGGACTAAATTTATTGGCTCTTCACTGGTCACTTGGCCATGGTCAATCATCTTGAGGCTGTTTGTGGACTGGAGCGATCATGATGGCTTGCCTGTGTATCAGCCCCATCAGCCCAGCTACATGCAACAAGCACTCATCATGCCAAACCACAAAGGTCCCAAAAACGTTGCCATGGAAATTCAGCAACAGACTGATCAGCTCCTGGCCATATTGTTTTCACTTGAAACATTTGTTGCCAATGCCAGCATTACTAAGAAATGAAATATGCATTATTTAAGATGAACAAAATTTCAGGACAAAGGGTCACAGCTGGAATTCCAGGGGCAGACAGGGTATAGAATGAATGAATTCCTGATTCACATTTCTGATATGCAGAAAATCTTATAACCAATTTGCAGATATACATGAAATTACAGAAAGTTATGAAAATGACCTTGTGGTGACTTTGATGTATCAAAAATGTTGACCACTATAAAGTTATCTAAATTGCAAATGAAATTGGTGTGCAAAGCATAGAGAGAAGAGGAGAAAGTCAGAGGGGATATAATTCCCCAGTCGCCCCATGGTGGCCATGACTTGCATAGCCGTTTATATTAGACTTCCCACCACATCATGTATGTGCAATAATAACCCTTGAAAACTAATGTAGTGGAATAAATCTCACCACATAGAAACCCTTCAAGCCCGTCTTATCCCCTGAAAAAAGTTTGGTCTGACTTTAGTATTGGTTCAGACAAGCATGTTTTGTGGGAGGGTCTATAATCATACAGCTGTATACAGGGTTTTGTGGGCAGTTATTGTTCCCCTGTGGAGAATTTCCCTCGGATTATACCTCCCACCAAAACGCCGGCCCGCAAGTACTTCCTAACTGGGCATATAGGACTTCTGCAGTAAGCAGATTTATTTTGGGAGGACCTCTTGGTTCCGTTTGATTTCCCCTGTAGAATTGAGCGCCACACCTAATGGATTTTTTGTGGATATTTGATGAAGCTAGAGAGCAAACATATTTATGTGGTCTGACTGGGAGATATGGTATAATATTGCAGACATAAACACAAAGGTTCAAAGGTAACAGGTTTACAGTAGCTTGATCCTGATCTGGCCCCAAACTACTATAGCCCTGCAGAAATAAACAACACCTACTCGGTACTGTGCTGACTCCTGGTTCCTGTTCCTGTGAAGGAATTCTGGGAATGACAGGGTTCCTTTTCCTGTGGTGTATTCTGGGAGAGTAATGGTAGTTTCAGTTCATGTTCCTGAAAGCTAGGAATTATGGGAATGGTCTTTTGACAAAATAATGGACAACCCCTGTGAGAATCTTGGGGATTATGGTCTTTCACTGGGTAGATCAGCGCACACATATATATCAGTTGCCCTCATCAAGAACCACCATTGAAAATTAGACACTCCTATAAATTACACTCTGGCATTAGCTTAGAAGAAAGAAATAAAACTCTGTTGGTAACCACACAGGGAAACAACAGAGAAATATCTCAGGTCACGAGTTGAGACCAATTTTAGCATTAGATTTACCATTATTGCTTCCTAAAGAATATGAATCTTAAGACGGCAGAGTCATTTATTTGAGGGACAGCTTTGGTGGTAGTAATTATAGGTTCTGTGCTGTGATTGGTCGAAGAATGCTAATGAAAGGTGTCCTGATACCACAGATAAAAGACGCTCAATCACTGCGACATTCCTCACACAGAAAACCCAGCAGCAATTAGAAAAAAATGCCACTAATTATTAGGCGCAGATTACTGGCACTTCCTGTGGGACCTCTAATTGAATTTTATGTGACATATATAAATGGAGCAGAGGTAGACTGTATGCACCATGTTATTCTATGACTGTAACTAGTCCCAGAAAGTTCAAACAACATTTTGAAACATAAATTGATGATTGTCATGCTGGATGTAATTTAAAACTTTTTTTAGAATATCCAGGAATAAACAGAAAGATACCAAACAGGCTTTGAAGGCAGTTTCAATATCTTTAGGGAAGGATCTGCATCCATGATGGGCCATGTCTGCCCAAAATGAGAAAAACAGGCTCGCAGAAAAAGAATAGAGGTAGTGAAATAATACAGCTTGCCCACGACTATTGAATTATTGTCATCTGCTTCTGATAAAATCTGATATTATATGATATATACAACAGATCCAAAGTCAAGGGATGCTGTCATCAAGAACCAACCCCCCCCCCAAAAAAAAAAAATTATGGAGAAAATATTATTTATTCATTGATAGGTGATGAAAGTTGTCTTCTTAGTGAGGAGAAGCAGCTCTCAACACAAGACCAAAAAAACCTGGATGAGTCAGAGATTGTATGCAGATCATTCTGCTCTATGAAAATGCTGAAAAAAAACGTCTGACCAGAAATTGTTATCAAAATGTTTCCTTATTGTATTAATGACAATTAATCACGGTCACTAGCCTTTCTATTGTCTACCATTCTATTCTTGTTATATTTTAATAGCTTTGTCTGAAGCTTTTTTGGCATTGTTATATTGACAGAAGAAATTGCTTGTTTGCATTTGCCAAGTCAGGCACACCATGATTTCTTGTTAGTATTCATGACTATTTTCTGACATTTCTGAGTGGCTATCATGTCCAAAACTTTTTACCTCATTACTTTTTTCCCTCTCTAGGACGAATCCCATAGATTCACATGTTTACATACAAGGAAACTGAATCTCTCCATTACCAGGCTATTTCCTGTCCCAAGGTCATGACCTCTATCATTTAAAAATTGTTTATAATTTTTAAAACAATGTCTGCGCCATAAAGATACCTGGTTTATGCAAATGTATTGGCATGCTGGAATGTTTGTGTTTGCCAATATTCTATTGACTAAGGAGTCTGTGATTTCCAATTATATTTGTTTAACCTCTGGTCTGGTCCAGAGATGGGTGTTAAGCATTAAGTCTAGGAGATCTGATTTTCAGGAAGGCTTTTAGTCTTGACATTGTAGAAACATTGTAGTTTTTCTTTAAAGATAGTGTTCCCTCTGATTTCAGGAGAAAGGGTTTGACACTTGAAAATAGATAGGTTGAAAAAATTATGGGGAAATGCTAATATTTATAGAGGATACTATGAGTGAGAAATGTTTACACTTTTTCTATATTTAGGGGTCAGAGGTCAGATGTGCTCCACTCCTGTTTCCTGCTTGATATTTATATTAACTTAAAGATCTTTATTGATTATGGTATCTTGGATTCACACGTGCCTGGTGTTCTCCGTGAGACTAGGGGGTATCTCAAGACATGAGAAAGAAAATGAAACCCAATATCTGTGTAGTTGGCAACAGGACACTTCACCAACAAACACAGACCACCGTCAGGATAGCAAAAATCTTTCTTGGCAGTTTTGGGATTCATCGTACACACAAGCCTGATATCTTTTTGGGAACATCAGCAGATATCTGCCATATTCTGTGAATGTAAACAGTGGATAGCAGACTGTGTGAAGTCATGGACTCTGTATGTTTTTCACACCCAGCAGAGTTATAATGACCTTTGTATGGGTGTCACTAATGGTTCATAATGCCCTGCATGACAGCCACACCTCACAAATACAACACTTGTGTGAAATATTAAAGAGGTTAAATATAGATCAAAGAAAAACCAGGCATCTCCCCAACAATAATCCTTGTCCAAGCCAAATGAATGTTTGATAGGAGAAATTATTTATGGCCCTTGGTGTCAAGCTGTGCGCTCATGACTTGAGCAAACATTCAAATATAGAAAATGATGGGGAATGGGAGTATTGCATTCTTTGTATTATTATGCCGCAGCCTTGATTAGTGTGATTGCAGGGTGTTTTGGGGGCAGATTTCATTCTGGTGACCGTGGAGTGGAGTAGCAAGCTTGCATTAAGAATGAAGGCTACCTATTAGGGAAAGCTTCTAATAGCATCCTAGCATGACACTCCGTCATTTAGATGGGTGATTCTGGGCAAAATCGCAAAAGGTCCGTCATCTGCGGCCTGGGCTTTGAAATGGCGTGTGGGCTCAGGGGGACCATGTGATCATAATGATAGGTTGTAACTGGCATCTCAATGGACCTCGTCCACCCCACAAACACCACAACCAAGACACTACCTATAACTGTTGACATATATATGTATATATTTGTATGTGTGTGTGGGCATAATATGATTTAATTGAAAGGAAGAAAAGGCAAATATTTTTTTTGGGTATAAATCATACAGTCAAGTAACTTACCATAGATTTTGATTTCAAAAGAGTCTCTCATTTGTAATACATCACAAAACAAATCATAACATTGGAAGAAAGGATTATTTGACGAAATGACAAGGAAATGTTATAATTCTTGACCCATAACCAAGAGTGTGTGTGCAGAACAGTGGCATGGGGAGAATATAAGATCGTGACGCGACATGCAGACAACACTGCGAGGCACAAATTACCTGGCTGATGCCTTTTTTTCTGCCTCCTATTTTTCACGGGCTCATTTTCTATCATTAAACAGAAGGTCATAGCCTGCTTGTTTGTGAAGGATTTCAAGAGGAAAATTGTCCCCTCAAAAGATGTTTGTACTGAAGTTTGCTCTGAAACCATTACTCTGCAAACTTGATACTGACAAAAAAACAACCATTTTAGATATTCATGACTACTTTTTGAAAAGCTTCTTTCATGTACCATATATGTTACACATAAATTTTGTCCACTTGAGTATGTCTATATATATATATATATATATATATATATATATATATATATATATATATATATATATATATATATATATATATATATATATATATATATATATATATATATATATATATATATATACATATATATATACATATATATATATATATATATATATATATATATATATATATATATATATATATATATATATATATATATATATATATACATATACACACACAAACATATATATATATACACACACACACACACACACAAAATTGATGCCTTAAAGTTTTCACTGAACTTTTACATGGAATGTTTTATTGGAGCTTTATTTGATATAATGACAACATACCAGCAGCTGATTGGTCAGTGTGCTGATTTATGACTCAATAGGTCAGCAAAGAGTCACAGCTGAAGAAAACTGTGTTTCCTTAGAAACATCTTATCTGTTGTCCTTGGCAATAGTGGAAGGGCATTCAAGACCAAAAGTAACAAACCTCTTCCCTCAGCCATTGTCAGGTTTTCTTAAGGCCTCAGACTGTGTGGCACCAGAGTGCTAACTCTGAAAGTGACCAGTCTTACTCTCTCAGCTCACTTGCTATTTGTTCATCCATCTGTCTGACAATTGCCAAAAATTCCAACTCACACTTCTATTTCCTAAACAAACATTACACCACAGTATTACTCACCAGTGTCATATTTCCTTGAAATCATATGATTACTTTACCATATTAAGAAAAAAGAAACAACTTTCAGAAAAAAGGTGAACAGGAAATAACCAACATATTTGGAACTATGGAGGTCAGAATAAAAGAAATCTTGGACACTTAGTGCACAAAACAATAGCAAATATATTGAAAGCTCAAGAAGATCACAAGAGGCTGAGAATCTTGTTAGTGTGAGCTTGTGGACCTAGCTCTTTGCTATGGTCTCCAAAGGTTTGGTATTCCAGTCGACCAAATATTGGCAAACCCAAATATTGGGTTTCGTTTATGTAGGATATGGCCGCTATCGCTAGGACGGGTCAGGAAATACAATGGGCTGCATATACAAGATGCAGAAGGTCATCTCTGTTTGCTACTCTGCATCTTGGGCTTACATCACATCAAAACATCCTCTTACATTGGAAGTGCTACAGAAATACATTAATCTATCCCACAAATGCACATTTTATTTGGGTCTGAAAGTTTCTCAGACTCGGCTTATGTTTGGAGCCAATTTTCAAGTGGAGAGGTCATGAGAACATGCTCTGAAACCAATTAAGATTTCTAGACCACAAAGCAGTGAAATGAACATTATGGTTGAAATGAGCATAGTGAGTGGTGTCCCACATGTGACTGGGGCTGTCATCAGAACTCAAGTAGCTTCAGTCGCACAGCCACACATGCATCATCCATCCGACAGCCGGCCACTCAGCACTGTATCATCCACGCCTTGCATCTTAAGTCTGCCCACCCGTCTTTCTCTCTTTTTTCTACTTTAAAGGTGCCTGATTTCCATGATATTTTACAAAAACTAATTCTGACCCATTTTAGAAAAAGAAAAAATACTAAAAATCACAGAGGCCCTCGATATGGTGGTGGTAAGTGCCGTGATCAACCTAGTTAAGCCACCTGTTCTGGCACCATAACAACTTAGCATCATCAAGCCGGACTGGTGCTTTACTGGTACTTAACATGATACAGTAGCTGCGATCAGTATGACAGTCAGACATTCAACCTACCAACGCCTATTATCTCCTGTCAAATAATCAATCGGCTGCCATTTTTCATGAAGTTATACATGGTCACCGGTAATAAATCTATAGAAAATATGGGGCAGACTCATTAATGATGGAGAACAGCTATGTTCTTTTTTTTTTGCTTTTCCTTGTTAGATGTTATGAAAGGAGACTGCAAGCTCCTTGTCCAATGCCCTAGTGGGCAACTGTGTATGTTTTATAGTTTACGCTGGTATTTAATGTGACTTAGTCACAAAGCGCGGGGCTGTCATATCATATACATATCCTGTACATTACTGCTGAGCATCACAGAGACCAAAACAAGAAAGCTTTATGACTTCGTGGTGAGTCACTGAAGCAGCACACAGATGTAGGCTTTCAGACTGACAAACGGTCTAAGTGATCCAAATGTGTACAGAAAATGGGATCTTCAAGCTTTGCGTCTACCTTAAACCCACAATTAAAACTTTGAAGACAATGCAATATCCTAAAGTATCAACACTTTAAACCCAGAAAGCAGTTTGGCAGATTTATAATAAGTCATTACGACGACTTGTGGAATGCGTTTCATATCTACAGTGGTATTCACGATTCTCCTCTCACCATAGGACTTGGCCTGTCTTAACCATCTTAAAGGTCACCACACAGGATATTATACATATCCATGGTTCATGCTATTGTCTGGATACAACATACTCTGAGTGTGATTCAGGTATCAACCAGTCAAAGTTGATGATTACTAATTTCAGAAACATGTCTAAAGAATCATTTTATGATGTCTATTTATAAATATATTTATATATAAATGCACAGGGAGAAAGGGAGAAAGTATGTGGACTCACTCCCGGGAATGGCATCTGTCAGTTGGGTTGGGATTGATTTTGAGAATGGGCAATGCTGTGCTGTGCTGTTTGCTGCAGGGCAATCATGTGACATTGCCTCCTGTGAGAGCTGACAGAAGTCAGTTCCAGCAAGCATCAGACTTTGCCACAGAGCATCTGTGAGGGGGAGGCCAGCATTGCATGTACGTTTCTGCTACAACTGTTTACTACGAATCACCTCTCTCGGCTACATTCCTATTCAATAATGTAAAAGGGGGGAAACGTGCATTATCTGGCCTCAGATATGCATTTTGCTTTGTTATTCACATGAAGCCAGGTCAGTAATGCTGTGGGACATGAGAATTGTCATCCTGCATTGTGAGGTCATTGCGGTCCTGCACCAAATGTAAGCTGATAGTTAATTGGTGGAATACGGGCTGGGATTGCAAGCTCAGAGGGGATGTCTGAGTTGGTTATTTGTGGTGTCAGTTTAATATAGAGCTACATTGCAAGCCACCGCCATGGTATCTACTGTGTATTAATCATATAGTAATATATCTGGGAGGATTGGGAGGGTAGTATAGACCACAACCTGCACAAGTCATTTACCGTGGGAAATAACACATCATCCCTTCACCAGGTTTATTTTATCAGTGTTATTTACTGTTTATCAGTGTCAATATGAAAACAGGTGTTGGTATCAAGTTAATTGGCTAAACCTAACGTTATGTAAGGCTGTGTTGGACATCTATGTCCACTAATGAGGGTGTTGTTTTAAGAGGCTTCATTTGTGGCTATTGACAATTCTTAGACCGATATTATCAGCTCTTGCTTTGGACAATATGTTCATTAAAAGGTCCAACTAATCAATTTGGCCAGTAAATTAGCTTATATTAATATACTCAGAATTGCACAGATTAATAATTTCATATACTCATGCATGGATATAAATATATATAACACCTTTTTGACAATGGGGTTGGTCCTCTGGAATTTTTGTTGGTTGATTTATTACTCTCCAAACTGTATTTGTTGATTTATACTCCCCAAACTTTGTTTAATTTTCTGCTAACTAACAAGGGAGAATTTGCCAGGTGAGGAGGGCCTGTCAGAAGTGTGAGCTGCTCTCCTTCTGAGCTATATCCCACTGTTGTGTATTGCAAGATCCTACTGCCAAAATTGTGCACTTCCAGCTGCGAGAACAATGTTGGCAATGTCAGACTTTTCTTCCAAACTTTGTCTTGGAATAAATCTTATTGCTTGATTTTGTTTTGTGGATGAGCAAGTGGTTAACATCCAACCATTTTATGTGATACTTACAATGTGTATATATATAGATTATTCTAGGGTTTCTCCAAAATATTACTTTATTTCTGACATCAACCCCCCAGGCTGCATGGGAGGTCTAGTGTAATATCTTACCTTAATGACATGGAGCAAGCATTTTTTTTGCTGCTATGGATATAAAGTAAGCCTACATTACTATCATTTGAAGCCTCCTTGGCAGATTCTTTCAAGATCCTTTCACCTCCTAGGCAGATGCATTTCCACCCTGCCAGACGTGTATATGATATTTACCCACCTGGTTTTGCTTTGCTTGCAGGTTACTTTTGTCATAATTCTATATATTTTCCCAGTCTTTTTCTGCTTTGTGTACAAAACAAATAAACTTTGTTCAATCCTGTCATCAAAATAAAAAGGATCACTTTTAAAGGTCAGACTTAAGGATGGGGTTGAAATTTCTAATTTCACTTTTCAGAAATGATAACAGGAATTTGATGGTCATGAATTCGAAAATGACATAGAACTCAATCTATAGACATATCCTGAGGTTGTTTAGTCCATGGGGATGTTAATGAGACACCAAATTGCCTCAAATTATACACTTTTATGTGAAGATATTGGACAATTTTGACTTTTTAAATGCAGATGATTTAATGGAGTGCTTGACATGTGGACCAAGTTTAGTAAGGCCCTTGATCAAAATGGTTGCCTGGGTGCCCCTCAAGGAAGAATATCTACAATAAAATCTTTGTTGTGGTGTGTAAGAAATAATTACCTTGTGAAAATTGTGGTTTGAAGGGTATGTTGCATGACTGTATGGCAGATGCTAGTTTTCTTTGCTCCCGGGGAAATGTTCTGCAAAATAGTTACTGAAGTCTGTAACTATTGTGTTAAGTGACATTTGCTGCACGACAAAACACCTTTGTACATTACTAAGTGCTTCACTCATAAAATGACCAGATGCCATATGCATTATATACATTTGCCAATGCAAAAATAATTTCACCTGTCAGGTTACTGCATGATACTTTCTTGCTGAAACTAGAACTAAATTAGCACATGTTTTTATATTTAATAAATGTAAATATTTCTGAAACAGTACAAGGCAGAATGGAAAATTCAAGCATTTTGTAGTTTCCATCATTTTGCCAGGCTTTTTTCAAAAAGCAAATATTTGAGTGCAGCGTAATTTGGGTGGCATTTTAGATTTTCAAACCAGACATATAGCCGTGTGCCACCATAACAAACAGACAAAAACATGATGACACCATTTCCTTGTGTTGACATTTTTTTCAAGAAAGTGTTTACTCTTTTTTTACTTCAGCATATGTTTTTGACACACTCTCTCCATCCTGTCCCTATCCATCCATCATGAGAGCCCCCCCTGGGGGAAGAGTAATGAAAACGTAAAGTGTTTGTGAGACAAATGTATTTACTTTACACTTGACCATTTATACTTGCCATGTGCTTTGTCAAAGCATTGTGAGTCTTTTTCAGTCCTCTTAAATTTTTCATGAGATTTGTGAAATGATTGTTGACTCAGATTGAGATAGAAAAAGTTGTGATGAACGTATTTCTGCATCTGCTATGATGGTTTTCTGTTGAACTAAAGCTATTCTTGGTGGGTAAAAATCCTTTGTTTTAAGTTGCAATATATAATCTAATGTGGGTTTGTGAGCAAGTGGAATAACGATAGGCACAAAGTCTGATGTTGTTGTGGGAGGTGCACGGAGATAAATACAATATGTCAGTGGTTTATCTCGGTGTTTACATACAACATGGGACCTTTCTTCACATAGGCAAAATCTGTAATCTGTCTGGTTGTCAAGCAATATCAGGTCCCTTAGCAACCACAGCAAGTTCACACCTTATCTCCTGCTCATGCCCCATTGGCCAATTTTGCAGTGGTGCTGATCTTAGGAAATTGACACAAGATCGAACAAGAAAAGAACAAGAAACGGAACAAGTCCGGCCTTCTCATCATCCGAGAAGTGTTGGGCAATCATCGTAAAAAGAGCACACTTAACATCTACTTATAGGAGGAACAGTTCCGGGGGACAATATTAGATTCACTGGTTAGGATGGAGCAGCTTGTTGGCTGATTTGTTTGAGCTTTTCCAGGTCGCTCAATCCTTCAAGTTGAAAATGAAGTTCATTTATATTTCCAAGTTGGGAAGCAAAACATGTTTTTCAGTAGATTATCTCAGAGAAACAAAAGATTCATTTGATATCATTGTGTTAAAAAGAGAATACTGCATTGGAAAGGTTTCATTGTGATGTACCAATCCCACATATAAATATATTTTGTCAGCTTAATTCTCTGCAATATAAATTAACCTGACTGTTATTTGATACCTGAATACCTGACATTTATAATGTAGAGTTCTATTATGTAGCAGAATGCTATTGTCTTGGGACTTCAAAAGGATCAGATCATCTTTTCGGGTCAGGTTACAGATTAAAGCAGAGCTCTGACAGATTACTAGGAGTTGCTCAACTGATCTTGTTACCTGTGCCATTGTGTGTCAGTGAAACTCTCCATAGTAAAAGTCATAAATGTACTGTTGTGTAAAAAAATAAGTTGATTAATACTTATTAAATTTTATCTTTCTCTGACTTTATTGTAGATTTATGAAATTATTATATATATATATATAATTTCTGAAGTTAATATTTGTCTTTGTAATATTTAGTCTCCATGGAAACTAAATGTTTTACCATGATGACCTGAATGGTTATCATGGAGATAAGTAAAACATGATTGAAAGTGACACCTTTTTGATAGGGAGAATGATAAGTCAGGTACTTGCTCAGGAGATGACTGTCAGTCTCAACTTGATCGCTAACAATGACATCCCACCAAAAATGTGTGAAATCTCCCCATTGGTGCATGAGTGAAATGCCAGTCTTGACCACTTCTTGGCGTGTCCCACTTGAATTGCCACACCAGCATCTCTTGTCTAGACTTTAATCTGATGAAAAAAAAATAACAGCATGTGGAATCTGGATTGGGAATATTCTTGTATATTAATCTTCATACAAGTAGTCATTTTGAAAATCTTCAAAGGTTATTTCTTGGGATCAAGATTGATTTTTGTTTAATTACTGATTCCTTGATATTCATGTACTATTAAGGAGTTAACTGTGTCTCTCCATTCTAAACAATAAACAGGTATTACTTGACTTCTATTGAAGCTAATTCATTAATTACAACTGAGATAATACAGGCATTGACAGGTGCTTAAAACTTTGTGTAAAGTCTGCAATAGTAGCCATGTTGGCGAGCCTAGTACTTTCAATCTATGTCTAAAGTGCATGATGGGTAAACTGCGAATATATTAGCTAGTTAAGCTGTTTACAATGCAAACTTTACATAGGTATTCTATACATTAAAGGCTCTTGTTGCAGGCTCCTGAGGATTAGCAACCCACTCTTTCAAACAGAAGGTCCAAAATACTATTTGACTTTTCGACTATGTACTGTTATGGGCTATTTGTTCTGTGGATCAAATTGATTGGTTGTAAGACTCTCGACAACTGGTGTTAAATAAGGGTGTCTGCATCTGCCTGCAAAGTGAGAGGAGATTATATATTGGTGTACAATGGGTGGGATTTGATTTATTTTTTATGTCATACTTTGTATAACATTCTATGGTTCAATGGGAAGCATTGCCAAACATTTACAGACAAAGAACACGAATGAGGCGTGACTAACAGAAAATGTCAACTTTACTCAACTTTGCTCGGGGAGCGTAAAGTCGAAGGAGGACCTACTCTTAATGGGGCGTAGGAAATGCACATAGTGGAACAAGGCTGGCGGGGATAGGGCCATCCTGTCAAAACCACACCCCCTGCCATTATAATTTTACCCCAAATCATGTTCTTTTGCAACCCCCCTTGGTTGCCCCTCAGGTTAGAAACACAACACTGGCGAAGATCAAGGGCACTTATAATTAAGCCTACTTGAACGGATGTTATGAACTGTGGTTGGGTGATGAGATTAGCTGGCAAGATTCAGCAAGTGTTTTAATTGGAATCGAGATCCCCTTACCCTAGACTGGAGACTACGTGAAATAGTAGAAATTATCCACATGTGATGTCAAATAAGCCTGAAAATGAGTCAAGATTATAAAATCTGATAAACAGTAGCAAATTTTGTCAAGGGTTTTAAACTCTCTAAAGAATATCTAAACAAGGATCTGTTATGTTGATGAGAAGGTAAATATTGTTTTCATATGTTGGTGAGAAGCATATGAGGGCCATATGGACTGACATGTGCATAACTGTGCCCCACATGATAGCAAGCAAGCTTTATACATATTTGAAAACAAAAGGTCATTATGTGCAGAGGTTAAAACAATGTGGGAATTTCTCTGCCATTTTGTGCCAATGATTTGGTCTCCACAAAAAACATGGCCTGAGAAATCTCACGTATTTACAGCATTCACACCCAGGTCAAACTTTTATAAAAGAAGTTGCATGGATTATTGCCCGATTCTTTACAATGTGAGCGTAGACGTTTCCACCTTTGTTTGATGGTTGGAGGTGGATGATCAGGAGCAGATGTGGTGCATTCTGGGATAGCGATGATCCCTCCGCAGACGCCAGCCACATAATCCCTACCGGTCTCCACAGTAACCAAAACCTCAGATCTGCTAATTAGAACCTGTTGCTAACATCGTCAATCACAATCTGTCCGGACCCTCCTAGTTTTTTGGCCATATTTTACATGCTGCACCATGAGTTTTTTTGTGGGTGTGATGCAGCCGCCTGTCTCCGAGGATCCGGATATGTTGGTGTATCGCTATTTTGCTGATCAAGTCTTTCAGTGAGGATACTTAGCTCAGGTAGAGATACCGGCCAGCAAATGAGGGCAGTTGATAAGTTTATCAGGGTATTAAAAGACAGGTGATGCATGATGGGACATTACTGTCCACAATAATGACCACTAGAGGGCAGTGTGGAATGTCAGAGGTCCACATGGCAGCCATTTTGGCAATACTTTCCTTCCTGTGTTATCCTCTAGCCTTAATCTGGCTACTTATGTAATGTGTGTTAACATCATCCCCGGGAGGTGTGATCCCCGGGAGGTGTGATCCTCAGGAGATGTGATCCCCTGGAGGTGTGACATAGAAGCTTGGTAGCATGTAATATGACTGCCTTTACTATTACATATGTTTGTATTTAGACTAGACACAGTTTTAGCACTACTTTACATTACTTGGTAAAATTTACACCTATTGAAATAAGATGTTCACAATTTGACTAAAACTCCAGAAATTTCTGATACCAGTTTTTATTCAATATTTTTCTAATCAAAGGACACTGTTTGAATTACAAAAGGAAATTTATCTTTATTGTTGGAGCATGTCACATTTAATATATCACCATATCTGGCATATCAGCTTTCTGTCAGATTGTTTACATTTTCCGCACATGGCTATTTAATGTAATTATAGCAGTAATTTGTGCTATATGATACGGCCTTGGTACAGAAGGGGTCTGGATAGAATGCAAAGTTCCCAAAAGAATTGGATCTGTCGTGGAAAGATATTGTTGATAAACATCATGAAAGCACCAGGATATTCTAATTCACTTGTTGATAAACAGGATATATTCCAGAGGTCAGTTTGATATTGTGATACAGGGGTACAGGACGAGGGGCACAGTTTACTCACTCACAGAATACCAGATTAAAAATTATTGTGTTCCTATATTTCTTTATTTGCTTTCTTATATATTTTCTTTTTTCAATGCAAACTTATCATGGGACAGTATTTTTGAAACATTCAGTATGTTGATGTCATTGAGGGATAATAGGAGCAAGTTGAATTCGAACCTGCGGTGTCAGCAGGGGGCAGCACGTGGGTTTCACACTGGGGTGTGAACCCGGGATTGCACTCAGGCAGAGATGTGATCTGTGTGTGTGATCCCGTGCCATATGGCTACTTCAAACGTCTCCACACTTCTTGTATTTATACCCTCCTAGCCAGAGATCCCTGCCTTTGTTTACCAACACTGAATATATGTTGTCTGCGTCTGTTTGGTGATATTCCCCCAACATTGAATACCACCCATCTATTTGTAAGATCTCTATTTGAGAAATACCTTTGGAGATTGCCAATTCTCTGAATAAATAAAGATTTAACCAAGAAATAAGAATACAACATACAACTACATTGAAAAATGATTGAGTAGTTAAGCTATCAAAAAAAAATTCATATTGATAACTTGAAGTAAAATAATTATAAAAAGTTGTTTCTTATATACAGCTTATGGTAGTGAATAGTATGAATGTAAGTAAAGAAAACAAGAATTAAATTAATATTGACAAATGCTTTAAAAAAAATATGTAGAAATTTCATATGGACAGCAGCATTATCATTTAAAGAATTTAGAATTGAAAAAACTAGATGTTTGGTTTTGCAAGCTGGGCTGTGACGGTGATGATGAGGGTTGAGTTTCTGATCGTAGTCCTGCACACAATAGCTCCATTAAGCAGAAGGAGGAGAGATGAGGGACACAATCCACAGAGGGAACAGGGGAATTATGGGATATCTACATGCCAAATACAAACCAAGCTGCTCCACTACATTCACATAGGTGGAAAATAACAAGAAATATTTTGATATAGAGTAGTAATATGAATGTAATGGGCATTTTTCTGAATAAATTTTCTGATTTTAAAATGGGGTTAACACAGAAATGTGGATTAATGGTATTGAAGTTGAGGTTGGTTTAGACTAGTGGTTTGGAGGATAATAGGATAAATTGTGGAGGGTCTGTGAGCTGTGGCAGGCATCAGAAGCCAGTCATCATCTATACACCATGTTGAGCCCATTATTAGATTATGATAGCTCCCCACTGGCCTCACCCTCCACACTCACACTTCTCTCTGACCCAATTCTGTTTCAAGATCTCTTTTTTCACATGTATTTACTGCATTAATTATAATTTTCACTAATCATTAACAACTGATTTTTGTTTATGGTATTTAGACTTAGATACTGATGAAATTATGATGGAAACATATGATATATTAATGATTTTAATGTAATATATGTCAGATGGCACTGTCTGGAGCGTGGCTGATATTAGGTGGAGCTGGTGACCAGCAAGTGAAAGAATGTGGCCTCAATGAGAGACACTCCATCATAGAATGAACATTATATGGCCATAATTCAATATTCTATATACCACCTGGCCTCAAATGCCCTGTTTGTGTTGCATTATGGGTCATTATATAGCATTATGGGATTGTAAAGGAGATACATTCAACACCCATATTTCTCATGTACTTGGCCACTCCAGAGACAGTTGATTGCTCACAAAGATCTTCTGTTACGGTCTCATGCCTGATGCAATCCTCCAAAAGTGCTTTTTTTTTGTGCTGACGGTTCAAGCACTTTATCAGCAAAATGGCCTCAGAGGGAATGGGTTTAGCATTCATAAGAATTCACAGCAGAGCATACCGATGATAATTCATTTATGATATATCAAAGCTGGATTTGCCATTAAGATAAAGTTATCGTGTATGATCATATGCCATGAAAATTGAGTTCATCATTTAGTACCAGTGACTCACATGGGAATTAAAAATTTTCCCACCATTTTGTGTGTTGTCTTTGTGGTCAGGCCAATCAGGAGCTATTTAATATATGGCAAATCGGAGACTTAGTTGGCAGTTTAGCAGACGTAAAGATCATCTGTGAGATGAGGCAGAGATCATCCTCAGATCATCTTGTGTCTGGTTCATGTTGGACAAGATCCACCACAGGTAATCCAGATGGCTACTGTTAATCCACACAGCTTCACACTTTACCAGATTCCCAAATTACTTCCGCTCTCTTCTCTTTGTTTTCAAAGACAGTTCCACACCAAGAAAGTCTGAGTGATTTTGTGGACCTGAATAGACAAACAAAATGGGAAATTTCCAAAAAGAAGTGTTTCAGTCAGATAGTTTTTCACACTTTTCTGAGGATTAAGAGATTTAGCCAACAGTGTCTAAACAACAGACAACAAATCAAATAAGAAATCTGTGTTGATGGGAATGGTTCTACAAGATCAAAATGTGTTGATAAATAGGGTAGACACATCCCATAGTCATTGCCATGGTAACACATTTCCCAGCATGCTCTTTGATTGAAAGGGAATGCTGGGATACCTGGCAGGGAACCCTGAGATTGAGAGAGGGTAATGAGTTATGCTGGACACCAAGAAGGGGTGGATAAGGGTGAGATATTTTCATATGGGGTGTGCAGATATCATAAGCCCAGGAGGTATTTAGAGGCTTACCTCAGTATGTAACATAATCTAAGTAACTATGCCGACTTATGAAAATGACATTATTTATGCCAAGAGACAATTATGGGAAGTAGCCACAAAAGTGATTTAGAATTTTCCTGATAATTGAATAAATTTTTTTCATGCATCTGTGTGTTTTTAGGTGAATTTATGTTTGTATATATTTCTCCGGAAGATTGATAAACTCCCTGTGTGCCTTTTGGTCCTTGCCTATGGTAAACTACTTAACCTTTTAGCCTGACAAATGAAGTGACCTTTGGTAAGATAAAACAGCAGACTTTTGATCTTGCTGACTGGCATTCATATCAATAGGGTGATAAAATGGACAGGATTTCTATTGGTCAAAGGTGCATTCTCTATACTGGAAACTGTAGCATTGGCCTGATGCTGGGGTAGTTTGTTTTCTCTTTCAATCAGCTGGAAACGTGTCCAGATCTGTGGAATTAAATGGATGGGCTTGCTCAATGGAATGTGAGTCACTACTTGAAATGGGAATGGCCTTGTCTTACACCCAAACCCACAATATATTATAAATGATCACATGTCCGTGGGTTCTCTCAAGACTCCCACAAGCATTGATGGCATTGTATGCTGCGGTTTCCATTATCTGAAATGTTTCTGGGCTAAGAAAGCAGGATTTCCCAATCCTTAAATTTCTGTTCTTATTATCATCAGACCTATTATGCCATCTTTGTATCAAAACACTAAAATTGTACATGATCAATGAATATCATCATCATCATCCAAGAAACAAACTGGCCCATCCTTGTGCTATGTCCGAATCTGCTCATTGAACCATCTCAATGTCTGGCCAAGCTCTGACCACCTCCTTGAGTCCAGTCTATTTCTATGTCAGGTCCATTTCTGAGTCAGGTTCAGTTCTATGTCATGTCTATTTCTGTGCCAGTTCTATTTCTTTGCCAGGTCTATTTCTGTGTCAGTTCTATTTCTGAGTCTGGTCCATTTCTGTGCCTGGTCCATTTCTGAATTTGGTCCATTTCTGAGTCTGGTCCATTTCTGAGTCTGGTCTATTTCTGAGTCTGGTCCATTTTGGAGTCTGGTCCATTTCTGAGTCAGGTCCATTTCTATGTCAGGTCCATTTCTGTGTCTGGTCCAGACTGTACCTGACTAAGTGCAGATTTTATCCTGCTATCTTCAACCAGGTATAAAGCGGCTACATGTATCCTGCATTGGGTGGCAATGGATGATGACGGATAGCCTGCTTTGATGTGAAATCTTCCACTCCATCTACATGAGAAATGCTTCACTGGTGCCTCCCATTATCACTCAACCCCATATGTGATGTGCAACTTGTCCAGACCACCACAAGGATCTAGTATAAATAGATTATATACCTCACAAACAAAGGATTCTTCTGAAATGAGAGATTTCCTTTGTGTTTTTTGGTAGCTAATCTGACTTGAATGTGATGTGTGCTGGTTTTGTGTGCAGTGGGTGGTATGTTTTGCCAGGTTGGTAACATGTTAGGACCCAGGTTGAGTCCTGTGATAATCAGGCCGGTTACACCTTGTATCAGCATCCTGACTATTTACCTTGTGAAATAAGCAACCCACAGGCTCATTAGACATAATCAGTTGCAAATCCACATGTCATGTGTTATCTCTCACAGTATCCATGTAAGCTTTCTGAACAAGAGGGCCACCAGAATGCTCAATTTTCTCTAAAATGTTTTGATCAATGAATTGAAACAATCCTGACAAATAAATAGTTAAATAAGATCAAGTCCCAAACATAAAGTCATATCTATAGATACAAATAATACCTTTTTCCTGGGGTGATATTTTTTTAGTGATTCTGGGAAATGTTTGAGTGGTGAATCTGGTGTGCAGTAGTGGCACTCGCTTCCTGCATTTTGTGCGAGCTGATGACAGGTATAAGAGCAGGTCCTGAAAGTAGAACTCAGAGGTATTTATTGAAACTAATTGGAGAAAAAAGGGTAACGCTAATTTGAAACACATCTGCTGACCTTGACCTTAACCCACCCAATATTTTATTGAATTGCAAATAATGGATATAAAAGAAAATTGCTAGCTTACTTTTGTGAGCACTTGAGGTCTTCAAGCAGACTAGAAGATGGGACAACGTCAGACTCGGGGGCGTATCAAGCACACTTCACATGCGCACTGCAGTCTGGGGGTATAACCCAAATTGGTGGAATCGATGCCAGTGATCTGACATTTCCTCTGGGAGAGATGATAGTGGATCTGCAGGTGTAAACACCACATCTCTAGCTTTACACCACAAACACGTATCTCTTCACGGATGGACCTGGTTATCCAGACTCCAAGTCATGACATTTGACTGGCACCCATGCTTGTTACCCTGCCTCATCCTCAGAAAACGCCCATCATCCTCTGTAAGGGAACCAGGAGATTTTGGGGTAGTTATCATTCCCAGATCAAGTCACTTTGTAGTTTAGCTAGTCCACTGAGTATTTAGGTGTGTGAATGATAGGGGGTGGGGAGGGGGGCTGGCGTTATCGCTTGAGATCATAAGATGGAGAGATGCATTGGTGTTAAAGGAGTGGACAGGAAATTGTTTAGGAAGATAAGATATATGAGTTGATACAGCATTGTCCATGTTTAAGGTGGAATTTGGTATGTAACTGCATAGAGCATTGACTACTTTTTAAGGAGGAATATGGTATATAAGTGAATAGAGCATTGGCTACTGTTTTAGTAGGAATGTGGTACATAAGTTAATAACGCAAGGGCCACGGTTTCAGGAGGAAAGCGGTGTATAAGTGAACATAGTAGAGGCATATAACTTATCAGTCCAGTTCTGTTGCTGATCGAGAGCAAGGTGCAGAAACCCAAGTCGGGATGTTTGGGCAAGCTATCAGTATACTGTCCTGCCGTTTTCTCTGCAGAAGCCCAACATTGGCATGACTGAGATGCTTATGAAGAATTGGACCTGGCAGGGAGGCGCACCAGCTAGACACTCTGGCACAGCCAGACCTTGCCCCACAATTCTCACCTTCCTGCCACCAGGTGGCCAGAATCTATCCCAAAACGTTGTTTAGAGAAAGAGAAATGTAATGAGGTGGAAGGGTGGGGAGAGATTTTTGGCCAATTGTGATGTTCAGTGTGTTAGATAGACTCGGAAGTTTCCGTACTGCTACTGGATACTTTGCCTAGACACAGATGCTGAGATTAGATGTGAAAAACACCTTGAGAATGGGACGGAATCTGAGCAGCAAAAGCAATAGGTTCCGACAGTTAATGTTGCTTCCTTAGAGGTGGTGGGGCCAATGAAAAATGAATGTCAGGAGCCAAGGTGGCTGGTGTGAACCTGACCTTCTCATCCTGTCAACTCACTGCATATTGATGGTGTCCCACGAGAAAAATAGCCCCTGCAAAATCTGGAGTGACCAAAGGTAGATTTGTCAGGATGGCGTCAATTGGGTAGATTGAGGACAGTGTTTTTGTCAGGAAATGATTCTGGGTTTGCGTCACAGTGGACCAGTACTACCAGGAAGTGTATGGGATGGCTGTCACCTTCTGGTCTCCTATCTGTGATCTGTAGGGAGGGCCTGGCAAGAGGTGTGAGGAGACCAGTTGAACATGCTGGTAAATGGTGTCTGCTATTGGAGGCGGCAAGCATGGTACCACCTTGATGGCGTTCAGAGTTGCATTAGCAGAAAAAGATCAGGCGACATCTTAAACAAGGCTAAGCTAGCTGGAAAAAAGTAAAATGAAGGAGTACTAAATCTTTAAAAATGGAATTAGGATTTTGATTTGGACTATGATTAGGACTCTGACAAGATATTTATCAAAAGTAATTAAAACTAACACATTAGTGGTGGCAGTTGAAATATGTTCACAAAAAATTTAGAATGAGGATGAGGTTTCTATCACAATGTCACATGATGTCTCTCTGTTAGGAAACCTGATCGTGTCTAGGTTCTGCATTGTTCCCTATTTAACTCTATCGATCTCAAACAACAATGACCTTGCTGCAGTCAGATAGACACACAAAGATATGGTGCTGAGCCATCTTTGCTCGTCAGATCAGGTTTGCCTGTTTTCCTCCGGTGGTTTCAGAATTTGTCCATTCTGGTATCTTCATTGATTCTCTATTGCAGCAGCTTGTGGGTCGGAATCTGGAAGGAAATAGTGTTCATTGATTGAATAATACAGAGAGCTAATGCAGCATTGCAAGGCAAAGCACATGTTCCCTGTCCTGACTTCCTGCCACCGCTCACTGCCATCGGTAATGTCGTCTGCTTTCTTGGGCCTTCCGTACTCATTTCACATCTACTCATTTCTACATTAATATTTGCCTTTGGATTTCAAGAAAAGATGTTCCTTGAAAGCTTATCTTAAAAGTCTCTTGAAATGCTCATCAGAAATAAATGTCTTCATGAAGAAATGAACTGAATGCCTGATCAAAGATTTGCCAATCAGGCATATCTGAATAGTGTGGCAGCAACATTTGACATAGCAATTGCTGTTGGATATTTGTGACTTGGCCCCACCCCAACCATGGCCAAATTGAAAGATAATAGGTTTATCCTGTCAAGACACCATCGATAGAATAGCATAAGCCAGAATTGGGAAATAGGAGAGGCAGTCAAACAAGATATCTTTCTACGTTTCTGCAAATGTGGGGAACTTGATTTGTGAGGAGATCCACATTCAATCACAGAGACACCATATCTTGAATAAATGAGAGACGGATCTTGATTTATAACAATATCTCATTTTTGTGATATATTGAGTAGAATTTGTGAGAGATGCATAAATAAATACTGGTATATCACAAACAGGATAAAGGCCAAAATGGATTTGAAATTTATTTTCTTAAAGCCAAGACCAGTCAGACCACACCAGGAGAAGAAGTTAAGAAGTTTGCAGAAGTTTATTGCGTGTGTTTGATCTATGGGTTCGATGTTGTTAAATAAATATGTCTCAATCATAAGGGTATCACCAGGAATGTCATCTTATAGATAAGGAGTGATTTATCAAATGTCTGAGTAGGTTACGTTTGTTGTTGTACAGACCAGTGTCAACAGATTAATGGTGGATATTTAGGACATTAAATAACCAGAATGATCAGTGACATATGCTGCATGTGAGATAAAGAGTGTGCCAGACAGAATGATGATATTACAAGGTACATGATTCTTTGAAGCTGATTACCCATGATGCTCTGGGGCAGGTGGAGATTGGGATTATGGGAATATTACAGTCAGTGCCATCTATTGACAGGATGAAATGTATAAAATTACTTGTTACACAAAATATATTGAAAATATTCAACTTGTAAAATTTTCTTTGTGATGGAACATTTTGGAAATAAACTGTGTTGGTATAAGAGAGACTTTTCTTGCTTGGAGATAATAATATTGTATCCTGTAACAGTGGGGCATTATTATCATATAAACCTCATGTAAACCCACAGCAATAAATATCATTTATGTCTGGTGTTATGGACTTATGCAGGTGGCACGAACGAAGGAAACCAGACCCTTGTTTGCACACTTTGTTGATCCCAGCAAGGCCGTGCACTTTGAACATGACACAATTCAAAACTTTCTTTAAGAACTTTGCCGTCATAGTGGCCCATATCTTAGTGGATTGAATAATGGCAAATTTAATTCTATTGGGCTTTGAAAGGAACTGTCTGGGCTTGTTAGGAAAGGTAAACAAGTTATTTGAAGGTTGTCCCATTTATATAGTGGATACACACTTTTACCAGACACATGAAGATCTGGGGATTGTTATCGTTGTGTGTCTAGGACTTGAGGAGATTGTTATTCTGTCCGTCATTCAGAGAATCTCTATTCATTCTCTCCTCATGCAGAGTTCTGAACTTTATCTTTTTCTGCTTTCACCTGGTATTTGTGTGGTAGTGAATAAATATATATCTACCCTCGATGAATGGAAATCCAAGATTTAAATTTTGATAGAGTCAAACAGTTCATATTTCAGTGATGAATGATTCATTCTCATCTGTTGCCGCCATAGTGGTTTGGAAAATATCATTTTTTCAGCCACTTTCAGTGTCTGTCTGCAGGCATTGTATAATCTAATTTGCATCTAAATGGCAAATATATAATTGGACACATTTAATACTTTTTACCACAAGACTTTGCCCTTAAACTTTACCCTAGTATATAATTTTATGCACATAATTATTTCAATCACTCTATTAAATGAGCTAAAAGTTAGGATAAAATAGGGCATTATAGCCTGATTATTATGTGGTCAGCACCCAATATATTACTTCCATGAATTTAAATTACTAATTATTCTAGGCCCTGTGAAGACCATAATTGATTCAATTGATAAAATGATCATTTGAAATTCATGATTAAGGATATTCCATATTGTCCATCATTATTTATAATTCTGATGCTAATAAATGATTGGGTGACAGAAACTTGAGTCTAATAGTGGAATAGAATGAAAAACATTATATGATAAAACAATATCAATTATTTAGCATGTCTGGGACAAAATGGAGACTTCAAAATAAAATCAGGTGCAGTGTTCTTAATATATATATTGGTTCCACACATAGAGACTGCCCATTCCTATTGGTAGGATACCCAAATGTCCTGGTCTTGGTGACCTACAAATACAGATACCATTTCTTGGCATAACTCTGATACATATATTTTATCATCATGATCCCATATTTCAATAGAGTCCATTATGCTGATATCATTTACAGCCTAACTCAAATTCCATGTTCCGTATTTGAGACAATTTAATCATTTTGGTTAACCAGCATTGAAAAAATGCCTTCATGATTGGCAATGGAGAATGCTATTGTTAGCATTGTCTGTCTTGGAAGTCGAAGGCTCTCAGTTTTTGTGTCACCCGCTTTTGTGCAGTGGCGTTAACAAGCTCGCAAATCCCACATTGAAAAGCAGATACTTAATTACCAGCACTAATCTGCAGTGTCCAACTCAGAGGATTTTGTGGGGGACATTTTTCAGGCTTACAGGAGACTGGTGATGCTTAGCAGGCTAAATTATGGGATGGCGGGGAGTGGATTGTGTGAGCTACCATGCTGGCAACAAGATCATACATGGCATCAACAGGATGAACCTGCTCCCCGGCCCACCTCCTTGATGACTCAATTAAATCTCACTTTGTTTAACATCTGCAATAAAATCTCCCAGTCAAAAAGAAACAAAATGACTGAAATATGTTCATTTGTCCATGTTACACAATACAGCAAAAACTTTGAAAAAAAAAAATTATAAACACCATGGCTGAAAATTCTGGCAAGTTATGGCCAAATGACAAACGTAAGACAGGGGGTGAAGAGATCATAGTGTTAATCCTAGTTGTTACCTCTGCGGCACAGACAGGGGTTATCTACAAGGGATTTATGAGAGTTTTGTGGGGGATTACTGGCATGTGGGGCATCTGTCAGCCAGCCACCTGATTGGTCGACCTCCAGACCTTGCAGAGCCTTTTTTTGGTGGACAGTTTTCACAGGTATTATCCTGACTGAGAGGAGAACAACAGATAATTCCTGCTTATAAGTGTGAACTTTATACGATAGGTGTAAGGCATAGAAAATGACTTTCCAATGACCTTTGATTAATGTGGTCAGCAGATGAAAGTGCTAAGATTCAAGGTTGGCAGGGTCATGATGTCACCAGTCAATACAAGATGGCTGAATAAATAAGCATTTGATAGTAAACAACAATAAATACTATGTACACAAGATGGGCCAGTGTTGAACTATATGATGCTAGGTGTGAAGAACATGGCAAATTGTGCAAATGCCAATCAACAAGTTGTATAACTGCCAGTAAGGCCATGTGATTGATGGGGGAGGATTTGGGGAATGATGGATGATCATTGTGGTTTTTTAAAGAAGATACTCCATTGTATCTGTTGTAGGAGGAGGCAACAGATTGCCACATAGCATGGTGTGGGTTAATCATGTTGATAGAAGCCTTGATCCATCCACTAATCCCTATGGATCTAATCCATGGATTTGGGATTATCTGCCTATAATTAGGTCAGGTATCTTACTAAGAGGCTATCTTTTAATACTGTGGATGGTGCACACACATTTGAACAAAATGTCACATAGTGTCAAAAGTTTGAATTTTGAACAGAATGTTGAGGATACTGGTCTGCATAATGAAGACAATATGTCTGCGAAAAATAATTGAATATCAGTATCACAGGATGAAAGTTAGCCAGCCAATAAATTGATTTTGCCAGATATATATCAACAAAGATATGTCTGTCCAGCATGAGGGCTTGTATATTTTCATGGGTCAGTAAAACTGACCACAGGGCCCTCCCCAGGTAGGAGAGCAGGTCACTGCAGGGGGCGTGAGATGACCATATCTCTCAGTCAGCCATCTTGTTTCATTTAGTTTGATTAGAATTGATGTTTTTCCTTAGATTATAAACTTGCATGAATAAACTGCTGAAAAGATTCAAACAGAAACATGATGATTAGGTTTTTGAGTATGAACTATTCAATATGTTGACAGTATTTTGTGCAAATATTTTGCCCAAGAAATGTTGTGTGCGGGGGCAGTAAGCAGCCATATTGACCAAGTACCTTCATGACATGTGCCGCAGTGGCCACAAACGTTGACATATCAGATTATTGCACCTCAACTTTGTGGGAACTTAACAGATACATTTGACCAGTGGTCAGTTGACACTGTGGGGCAGGAGCTATTGAGATAGCGGACTGACCATTCATAGTGGCCACTGTGATGACCCAGAGGTCTTGTGGACAGACTGACCACAAGTGGACACAAGTATGAACAGTGGCAAGCAGTTGCTGATTGTGTCCTTGGGAAACATGGCACAGCAAATAAAGACTTAATCACTCGGCTAACAAGCTGAATGGAGCACTGTTGTTCGGTTGAGCCCAAAATCCCACAAAAAAGCTTGGACCATCTTGTGTAAGCATAACTTTGTCCTGCGTGATCTTTGTCTGTGCCATCGCACACATGGAGATATGTGCAGATAGAAATTGAATCAAAGAGTTTTGTTGATTGCTTTTGTGTGTTTGAGGATGTAAAATCCTCATTGAATAAGCATATGAACCCAGGACTTTAAAAGTTATTTTAAAGTAATAGTCAGAATGATTGGGTTAAGCATGTTTCAAGCAGTGTTTCTGCATAGAAATAGACTTTTTAGCCTGGAGCTGCAGACAATTGAAGCATGGTGAGATTGCGTTATGTCAGCGTTTGTTTGATGTTGGTAGTGGCAAGCAGAGATTGAACGTTGCCAATGGCAATGCAGTGTATGTCATATTGCCACGGTGACAGTATCAGGCCATGTCCCAACTTCCTGTAGGATGCACAAGTTATGGAGAATAATAACAATGCACGCCAGGCTCAGATCCTTCACCCGAGTCAAAGTTTCTAATGACTTTCTTAAGGAGACTCAAGACATGCTGATGGGCAGACATACAGTAATTTTGTGATTTTCCCAATTTTCCTAGCCCCGTTAATGTTATCACATTTGCACAATCAGAAGGCGATGGGATGTAATTACCCTCTATCTCAATTATAGAGATTACCCAGAATGCATTGCCCTGCAGGTTGCCTTAGTTTGTTCCCATAGGTCACGTTGTAGAAATGACCTACAGCGAAGGTACGACCACAGAATCAAAGACTTTGACAATGCTGACAAAGTCGGCTAGTCCCCCGGATCAAGATTGGGCAATTGAAATGTCGTTGCCAGGCAAATGAGTCGCCCGAGGGCTGCCCTCAGAGAAACATTAGGATTAGGGTTAGTTTTTTCTTGGACAATCTGAGCAAAGACAAAGCACAGTAATGTGGGCCCCAATGTAGGCCCCATAGGTCCCCGAGCATGGCCCGGGTAGCTCAGCAAATAGCTTGGTGATGAGTTACCAGTCGAACCCTTGACATTGCCACATGGCTGCAGTGTAAATTGCAGGGGTCGGACTTTTTTCCCTGTAAAGCAACCTATTTCATTTCGTCACTCCATACACCAATATGAATACAACAAAGCAAGTTATAATGAGGAATATTTCTTTCAAAATATGTTCATAAAAAAGAGAAGTGATTCTAAAGATATATGAAAAAGAGGCAGTGCCTCCTGGTGCAAGGTGCAATTAATTAGTTGGAAGGAACAGAAAGGTAAATTGTGAAGATGGTCTATGAATCACCACGCATGTGCATAAACATCTTTTAAATGCTACCGCCAAATTATCCTTCAAGGGTCATTCGTTTTCTTTGGCAATTATCTTGGTGGCTGTGCCCCTAATTATGTTGTCCGAACTTTCCCCAAATTACCTTTCTGGAGACTTCTTCATTGCCTCTCCCAAGATGGAGTGTGTCAAGAGTGAACATGACAAAAAGTATAATTGGGATCAATTATTGCTTATTACTGAAACTTTTCCAGAAACGAGGTGGGTTCATGCCCAAGAAAAACATGTTCCTTGTAATATAGATTGGCGGTGGATGAATGAGTATTTAAATTGTCAAATGCCAGTAGGAAATAGCAGTGCAGGTGTCATGGGGGACACTGTCTTATGAATCTTGCTCAGGTTTCAGTCACAAACTTTGCTGGCTTCACTTGTTAAACTTATTAAAATGTCTTTAATGAGAAAGCAAAAAAGTAGTTTCCTCATGAGAGATAAGAAATTGAATAAGAGGCAGATATATGTAGGATGTTGCTACTAGGTGGCGACACATAACCATGTCATGGCAGGACCTGTGGCATGATAAAATCAATAATTGAATACAGTTTTTATTTCTATGATGATGCTGATGTATTTCTCTCTCTGTCTATTTTCTAGCGGATTGTCGGATATCTCTGGGCATGCAATCCGGGGAGATTCCAGACTATGCTTTAACGGCCAGCTCTTCCTATGATGGTGACAGTGTCGGCCCAGCTAATGCCAGGTAAATATATCGGATTGATATTTAAAACTATACTCATCTTTATTATGTATAAAAAAATAATTTAAATGTAATATAAGTTGATGTTTGAAGAATAGTAAAAATAATAATGTAATATGCACAGGTTTTTAAAGTTAGAAATAGGATTTTTTTCATCAAATGCTGTCCACAACTTTCATTTCCCCTGCCACCATGTGTATATAATCTTTACTAAATAAAAACGTACATATCATGACTATGCAGCCAATTCCCAAAAAATTGAAAAGAGTGGTCATGGTTGAATAATGTGGTCAAAGTGCACTTAATCAGAGAAAAAAGTATGTGACATTTTAAGGACTTCTATATCAGAGACCTATATGGCACTAGATGGCGTCACTCTTCTCGTGCCCGGGTCTCGTGTCTGATTAAGAAAATGGATTGATTGCTGATGAAATAATGTGTCTTCCCTGACCTTGTTAGTGATTGAAGGAGGACACTGTGTAGGCTTATACAGGGATCTCCTCACTTTAACTGGTTCAAGTTCATCAAGTCCGAGTGAATATATTTCTCTGGAAAGTGGACTCTAATTTGACAAGTTGAAAGAAAATGCTTGCGCTGCATCTTTGCCGACCACCTGCTATTATTGCAAGGGTTAGAGTGCGTTTTGATGTCCGCCGATGCACTGACAGGTGAAAATGAGGGCCTGTCAAAGGTGGGTGACCAGTCTGATGGCTCGTGCCGGTGTTATGCTACAAATTACCTGAATAATCCATTACGCATAGCCATTATTGCTTGAACTTTGAAAAGCAAAAGTCACATCAGCCCTGATAGAGTCAATGCAAAGCCAAACATGTCCGCCATCTGCCCCAGAGACAGGCGAGAGATAGTTTACATATCAGGGTGCTGTCTCTCATCTGATGGGTCTTATTGAAGACTTCTGATCAATGATGACAGGAAATAGCATGCAGGAGGTCCAGGGAGCAGTCTGTAAACTAGTGATAGCAAGGGAGAAGCATGTATTTCATAAGATATCATCACTTTCTGATCAGTATCATATTTCACAATATTAACCCAGTAACTTATATTGTTGCATGCAATTCCTGCTGCACATTAAGTGTGGGAACACAGATAAAGACACACAGCAACCGGAGATTCAGGATATCTGATATTAAAAAAGGAAATTAATAACACAAAAAACATATGGTGACTAATAGCTGTGATTGTGAAAATAAAAAATAACCTGGTGAACAGGACACCATGTTTCTTGTCCTCACAAGAAAGATGAGACAGGTATTCGTGTGGAGGCACCAGTGAACTTACTGGGACGAACGCTTGAAAATCACGATCTGCAGATTTCAATTAAGAAAAGAGTTTTAAAAATATTCTGATCTGTTTCCACAAGATTAGTCAGAAAGTGATCATTAAATAATCTGCTTAAGAGAAAAAAAAACTTAATTTTGTTTTTAAGGTAAAAAAAAAAGTGTTGTTTTAAGGTTTCATTTTCTGTGCGATGCAGCCAAGCAGTGTTGCGTTTCTGAGAGAAGGCGAGGTAACACCGATCTGATTTAAGATGTCCGGGCTTCTACTCTTCAAAGTATCAAGGTGTCATCTTACCAACAGCTTAGATTTTCTTTTGAACAATGATTCATTCAAGTATGCCTTGGAGATGAAGAACTTTAAAATGGGGAAATGGGCATGATAGTTCCAATTCTTTGTCTGGAAATCACTCTCATCAAGACGTTGCATCCAGAAAATATAATTAGATATGATGGATTCGTCTGATGTCATGTCATTGAAATCATGTAAAGGGCAAAATGGCAATTTTAAATCATCTTCAAGTTAATTTTTTCCTTGGTCTTCCTGCTTTGCCACACTCTTTCTCGCAATACTTCATCCTTATATTTTGCTTTTTAAGACCATATGGGAAAGAAGTGCAACAGCTTTTGTTGAGTCTAGAATCACATTTTAATTTTTTTTGGAGAAAAATTTGAATAATTTTGAGTCATCAATAAAATTTGTAATAGGCAGAAAAACTACTTAAATTGAAATTACCTCTTCAGCCGAAGTTGTTGGCAAAAGGGAAATGGACCTAATGGCATGTTAAATAACAAGTGTAAAAAAATTGAAAATCAAACAAAAAGAGGAATTGGTAGTGAAATTGGGACCTAAACTATGTTATTAGATGAGGAGTTTGAGGATTTTTCTTTGTGTTTCATTATGGTGTCAGTAATCATGTACAATCTTGGCTACTGAGGGAGAAGGACAACATTAAAATTATTAGCTCAATTTCCCATCAAAACGTGGGTGAAATGTGCGCGTAATGAAGCATAATATTCGTGCAATGAACGTGGCTTAAACATGGGGCATTGTGCATCGTCCATGCGGACCTTGGTTTTAAGAATAAGTGCGGCGTCTTCTTGCCTCTGAGATCATCAGGGCAAAGGTGTCACCAACCTGATCCAGTTTCCTATCTCCCAGTTGCCAAGGTTACACCAACCTTCAATAAAATCTCAAAAAGCTGCTATGGGCAAATCCTCACATCAAAGTCCTCATTGTATTGAACACCCAGGGGCTCGTACAGCGAGTGGTAAAACTGCCTGTGGACAAATTATTCCCTTCTTAAACCCTACACTGTATTCTGATCCCGCGAGATCTAACCACATGGGCGACAGAAGTTACTTGATAAAAAATAAGTACCTCAATAGAGACCCAAAGTTGGTGTAACACCACTTATAGCCTGGGGCGTTCAACACATTTCCAGAGATTCATAGAAAAGGAAACAAAGAAAAGGGTTGAATTAAAATCTAACCTACATTAGCAGATGCAATGAACACCTGGGAGGAGAAAAATGATGAAGTCCTTGCATTTTTAAAAACATTTCAACCCTCTAGATTTATGGAGGGTTTGATACCTGTGTGATGGGAGAGTCAGAAACTGACAGAAGCATTATGCTGATTGTTTTGTTCATTTCATGTCAATCACAGACAATTTCATGGAGCATTTGTCACAAAGTGGTCGTTTGATGTCAGAGAAGTAGTATAGATACATTATGACAAACTACTGTCCATCTGTTCAAATAATTATTGCATTTCACAAATTATTGAATTTTTATTACAAAAATTTTTAAAACTTGCATAAAAAAATGGTATTTAATAGGAATTTTTAAAAGATAATCAACCTCTCTCAAATCCCTTTTTGCACGATGTTTGAAATAGATAATAATGGGAATAATTCAGTTTCTTTTTGCATCCTTGCTGCAACCTATTAATGAAACAGACATATCAGTAGCAATCAACAAATCACAGTGCTTCAGAAAAAAGTTATTGTGTTTGTGTTGGTATTGCATGGCAGAGAACATAAGATTGTTCCGTTGATGGTAAGCCACTAGGTTGTTTGTAATATAAATGGGATTAACTTTGACAAAGTTAGATGCTTTCAAATAATGAGGAAACTTTCTTGGTGAAGTCCCCAGTGACCCAGTGTCAGAAAAAACATGCAACATGTGCATCTTTATCTCCGGCCTGAAATTGGAAATTTAATGACTTTTTTAAAAGACTATAAAAATAGGAAAAATGTCAATTAATGAAACTTAGTGGTGATGGCATTCTGTAGACTTTGGGTGAATCCTGTGTCCTCGTAATTAACCAAATATTAATGAGTGCTCCTCCCCGAAACATCTGCTTGACTGCTCGTTAACTGCACCACTTTTAATAGATTCATTCAATATTCATGAAGGAGAAATTGCTGTATTAAATAAGGTGGCATTCTAGTGGGGGAATTGAGTACTGTTATGTTGGGGTTTTTTTCATAATGAAAATATTTGGACAAAAATGTTGGGTAGAGTTTGTGAGACAGTGAACAGAGATTGTTTTCCCCTCAGAAATTCTAAAAGTCCAACTGGCTTCTTGTCATGCACTCACCCTGCAGTCCCTCACTCTGTCATTAATGTCAAATCAATCCCACAATTCTTTCTCAGACCCACAATTCCTTGTAAATTCACCAGCGTACAATTTTCAGATCGGTCTTGTGTAATGCCGACAGACTTTGAGGATATGGTACGTATATGTAGAGAAAACTAGCATGTGACCCCTGAGGCAACCACTCACTGACGTCTGCCCAGACCACTAGAAGCTCAGCAAGTTTCATGGACCCGCAAATCTCCCAATTTCAACACGAATTGGACTGGAAGAAAAAATATGGCCTACGGTACAATAGTATCAGTGCCCAATCCCCAAAGTGCTGCTATATGGCAAAGATATGCTACCTCTTGAGACTGACCTGAAAATCTTACCCTGCCATAATGTCTTACTTCTATTTCAAAGACACTTGAGGCTACATATATACTGAGTTAATACAGAGAGCTCAAGTCACATTTAAAATGCAGAGTGCATCTTGCATTGGATGCAAAATAAGAACTCTTATTCTGCCCCTTGAGCACACTGCATGCAGTCATGTGCACCTTATGATTGATAATTTATAAAATAAAATAGTTCCTTTGGTTAAAGCGAATTGAACTTCTGCAGCACTCACACATAGAGTGGTGCAGTCTTTTCTCTAATAAATTTTCAGAATCGCCCAACAAGTTTTCATAATCTCCAAGTTCGTGTTAAGAAGGATGTAACAGCGCTGAAATAATTGATCTAATATTTATCTGAACTGATGATCGTGATGATGGTCATTCACTGGCTATGGTAAAGCCAGTATGTCCAAAATGTCTTTTAAAGATTGGGTTTGAGAAAAAACAGAAATAACATGTGTGGAATAAGTGTGGAATTTGTCAAATATGTGTCATTTGAGTGGCGTGGAGGGTGTCAGCAGCAGAGAAGATCAGAGGTGAGTTCATTTGCACCTCGCCATCTTTGTGGCAAATTACTCTCAGTCAGGTGGTGGTTTGTCTCCATATTGGTCTTTGATCCCGGTCAAAATGGCGCTGGAACCTACTGAAAGTTCCTCCTCAGAAACCATCATAAAAATCATAAAATGAGCTGTTTTGGCTTAATTAAAAGGCCGCACGGAGGTTTAAGGGACTTATGGGAGAGCTCAAAAGTCGTAGCTCACTGCCAACGACTGGTGATATTCCAGCAGTAATAGGGGAAACGAGACGTGATTGGTCGGTAGGAAGGAATCGTGGGACCCTGCTCTCCTGCTGTATATCAGCTTGAAATGTTGATCACCACTGCCACTAACTTCCGCCAACATTTAACCCAAGTTCAAGGCCATTTGTCACAATTTTGGTATTCAAAGGTCAGCGTAATTCCTGCTTCATCTTTTCCACAATGCTCAAGGGCCTGGTGAGAATTTGACCACAAGTCTTCCTGATTGATTTGTTTGAAATGACGTTTTTCGTTTTGGCTATGTCAACAAAGCTTTTGGAGTTTTTTGAAAATTTCTGTCATTCTGTCTGTCCATCTACTTCTTTCTTCCCTAATTCTACTAGTTCTTAGCTATATGAGTAGGTAAGATGTGGCATTTTCTGGGGACCAATTCTATCTATTTTCCACCAGACTCGGAATTGTTTAATGATTTTTGCAAAAAATCTAATATGTATTACTGAATTATCAAGTATTCTGTTGGCAAAAGCAATGATCAGTATAAACTTAAGGCTATTGCCCTATGTCTTTTAACCTATCTTGAGAGATGGCAGTGCTAAATATTGAAAAAATATGTCAGATCACTGAAACATTTTGCTGGTGAAGAGGTCAGAGGTCATGGTGCTGTGGCACAAGACAACCCACTATATTGTAAGCTTAGTACTAAGTAAACAGGTGGTTTACAGACTCCTGGGGCGATCAGTACCAGCACCATCATTCCTTAATGAATATTGCAAAAAGCTAACATTTTGGCATGGCTACAAATAAGCACTTGGGGCAAAATTGGAAATGGTACCAAAAACAAAGGCAGCCAGAGCATCTGGTAGGTCAGAGTTTAGGAGAGTATTTGAGTTTAAATAATATGGGCTGACCAGACATGCAAGAAAAATATTTCCTTTCAAAAAAATCCAGATTATCTTCATGATTTAAGCCCCAAAGATGTTTCACATGGAAAACCATATTTCATAATTGGAAGACAGTGTAGATATGATGTGAAATAGTATGTAAAGTTGTCCCTAACCTTTGTAACACATTTTTTTCATTGGTTGTGCCAAATGTGATTGGCTTACAAATAAGCAACAATAAATCTGATTGGCTAGATAGTAAAGAACAGCAAATCTGATTGGCCTTCTCAGAATTTCTGTGGTATAGGATTATTCCACCTGATTTAACATGACCAGTCTCTCCCCAGTTTGTCAGCAAATCTGCACTTGTCTGCAGAATGCAAACAAGCCCTAACCCAATACTGGCAGGAAAAGGGGCACTTGGCAAGCAGCATTCTGTGTCAATCTGTGTGAATTTGTAGACATTGTCCCTTAAATTGGAAGCAGTTGCTAGTTAGCCTGACCATGTTAGGAGTTCCTAACCTCACATACTGGTTGGTCCAATAACAGACTTCACACTTTGTATTGTCAGTGTCTATCCTTTGAAGGCCATAAATTGCTGTCTTTTACAGGTATTTGTCTTTCCACCTTTACCATTAGTATCAGTATGAATATTGTACCAAAAGGGAGACTTGATGGAGATTTTATGAACAGGACCTTAATTTAGAGTTGTAACATGACATTGATAATACAATGGATTCATCATTTTAGTTTACCCAGAATGCTCTTTCCCTTGGCAGAGTGGCTCATCTTTACAGTTAAATGCTTGCAATAAAAGTGTAGCCATCTTTGAGTGGATTTTTTTATGTCTCATCATCCAAAACAAACATATTACGGGCAGCATAAACATTGCTTCAAATGAACAAATTAAGGGGAGAAGTCATTATTTGCTATAGACCCTTGTCCAACATGGATTTGTAGTTTTACTTCAAGAGAGCTGGCTTTTCCAATAAAAGGATTGATCCCCATGGGATCAGCCGCGTAGGTATTGCACGCACTTCACCGAAGAGTAATTAATTAATGAAAACGAGACCAACAATCTCGGATGTTATTAGCCATTCAAAGTGAAGCTATGTCACGAAAATTGGATGAAAATTTTCTCTTGGCTATGTCTTTGGAGTCATGAAAATTCCTTGTTTCTTGCCGCAACCAGACGGTAGATGTGCGTAATGAACGAGGGAAGTGGATCAAAGATGTCAGATCTCTTTTCTTTGCAATTTCAATGGCTCAGAGAAAACGTCCGCAATGCTACCGACCAAAGGCAGTCAAAAGATGCAAAGATCTCGGCAACAATACCCCCAAAGCTCGTGAGCACAAATTACAGAGGTGACACATGAAGAATGGGCAACAAAGCCTCTAATTTTGTTGACATTTTGGAATGTCTAAATATCGGTAATTGAGTGTATATGGGCTTTGATGCAAAGTAAAAAGTTACTTTTTTATGTTGAAGACTTTAAGGGTATATATAGAGGAATACAAAAGATTATAGAATTATTTGATATCGATACTAATATTCAAGATCAGAAGTGTTATGTTGTGGAGAAAAGTTTGGACCTGAAAAAGATAAATCATTTTTTGTATCAAACTCAACTAAAATGAGTTCTCTAATGATTTCACTATTGCATTATTGATCAGGGAGAGGATCACAAAACACACAAACATTTCTCTAATGAAATTTTAATTTGTTCATATCTGTAAATTCCTCCACGTTCATTCACTTCATTAATTCTTGGCTGGGTAACAAGTCTCCTCAGTGGTGCATGATGGGTATCTTAAAAAGCAAAAGATTTTCTTTTTCAAAAACTATAATAACATTGAATCTTCTGGAGTTAATTGTCCAAAACCTTTCACTGTAGAAAAAGCTTCAAAGGACTTTGGACTTCTTGAAAATTCTGAGCTAAATTTTGTCTTTTAAAGAAGTTCAGCAGCAAAGGTAATGGGGCATCTTGATTGGACACCCTGCAGGTATTGAACTTCCCTTGCTCTGTTTGTGTTTCTCAAGTCATGTGAAGGGGTCGAAATGTCATGTAATTACCAAATTGCAGTCATGAAATTTCAGCCCCTCAGCATAGGTTGTTATAGCGAACCTTTGTGTATAGATGATGAATTATTTGTTCTATCAGCTATTAGGCTTCTCATAGTTGGCCAGTATTGGCAGCCACACTCCTACCTCTTGGCTCCAAATGGTTAAATTTTGAATGAGGGTTTGTAAAGATTGACTCTGTGAAAGTTAGTTTGGCAGTTTGTTTATTCAAATGACTTTCTAAGCTTAATGATGTTTACAAATCCTCACAATAGAGGATATGACTTTTTTCCTTAAGCTTAATTGACCTTTTTGGAAGAATTTTAGAAGTCATATCATTTTCATAAATCCTTTTGGAAGGATTTTAGAAATTATTTCATTCCATTTTCATAATATTTGAATGAAGATCTTATTTGTCCTGTGAATTGTATGGTTCCTTCAAAATGTTAAAAATGAGGCTCAATGAAGGATCTTATTGGTGAACTTGGCATCTTGCTGTAAGTTTCCCAGTGGTACAGAATGGAGACCACAGAACACAGGGTTATTTGTGGGAACTCCACATTAGTGCTGAGGAGGACACATAACTTGCATGATGTGAACTACACAATCCTGGCATCTTCTTGAATAATTCAACGTCCAGCAGGATATTAATAGAATAAGGTCCAGTCCTATGTGGATCTTCGTGGTTTGTAACATCTAATAATTATTCTCATTGATACAAGGGTAGGTCAGAAAGTCCTGATAAATCAATGTCACTGGGCTACCCTAGCATATCTCATGGCTTTATTTGGAAACTTAAAAGAGGCACAAATATTGGAGTAAAAAACACAAATATTGAAGTACAGAAAAAGAAGATTGGTGAAAGTTGTGATATGATTGCTTAACAGATATGGACAGAAGAGATGATGTAAATTCAATCTGCCAGCTAGTACCACAAGTTAGCAGAAAAACACATATATCTTGTAAAAAAACTGTCAGTTGCATTTTAGGGGAGAGGGATAATTTGCTTGTAAAATATGAAAGAAGTTGATTTGAAATAATCATGAAAAATACTCAATGAAGAATTTCACTATAGGTTTAATGATGGGGAGGTGTTGTATAATGATTTTGGAGAGTGAGATTGTCAGTGATGGAGGTTTCCATGTAGGTTTGGGATTAGGTACGGCTTGCAGCATCTAGAACGTTTATTTTGCCCAGAAACTAATATCTGTGAGAGTCAGGAAACAGAACATACAATTATCAGCCAGCACCACCCAAGAAGAACTGAGGCTTTTTTTACAGCCGGTGTAGATTTTAACAAACCCTGATTGGGCGAATCTAGGCATGACTTTTCGGTATGGCTTTGGTATGGAAGATTTGTGACATATTATTAGCGTAGCGTTTTGCAGCGGCACTGTGGATCATGAGGTAGTGTACGGAGCATGGAGAGGAAAAGAACATGCAGAAAGATGCAGGGGGCCAAGATCACAGAGAAAAAGGGAGGGTAGGCATAATTAGAGCAAGGGATGAGTGAAAGATGGGCAGGCGATACACGGCAGGTCTGAGCGGCAGGTCTGAGCGGGATCTTTGCTTGTCAAATTGACCCAGGTATGCTTAGAGCAGCGACAAATCAGAAACGTCTGCGTACCTGATTTTCTATTCGCTTTGCCACCATCTCCTTGGCAGCGGGCTGAGCTTAATTGAATTCCAATAGTAAAAGACGAAAAGATGCATGTCCAATATAAAGGTCGCCCAAGCTCCATTAAATCAGCTAATACAGATTAAATTCAACCTCAAGAGATAGTTGGCAATTTCTGGAGACTCTCGCAGCCTACTCGACATTGTTGCATAAAAGGAGGTTTTCAGCTGGCGGCAGGAGGCAGTGATGCATAGTCTTACAGCATCTATCTCGCTCCATATATTGTGGTTGTATATTGGATAAGAGACATAGGTTTCAGATACGTAACTCACGAGCTGGATTACATTTCGCTCTTTGTGATACGACTGATTAATCGCAGAAATGAGATAGATCGGAAGAGGAATGTGGGAGGTGGTCTTTAATTGAAGCTCCCAGCTTTTATATTTGACAGAAATTAGACAGAAGTCATAAATTGTGCATCCAATAAAGATCCTCAAAGAAACTCTTTGAGATATGACCTTAAAAAGTATGAAGATTGTCACCAAGACCTTGTGATTTACTTTGCTATGAATCCTTAAGATATAGACTGTAAGGAGTGATAAAGACCTGGCCTAAAAGGTTTTGCAGGAAACTTGTTTTTGTAATAGGAAATACATGTGAAAAACCTGTGAAAAAGGACCTTGTGGGAAGTGACCGAAGAGGAAGCAGTTCACACCAGAAATGACCTGAACAGGAAGTGCTTCACACCAGGACTTGCAGAAGGGGGAATGGCTTGGCACAAAATGTTGACACAGGGAAATGAAGTCACATGACCACCAACTCTCACACAGTCTCACCTTTTCACATTGCATGTCACATGACATAATGATGAATGATTGGAATGATGAATGATGCTGAGTTTTCCTTCCTGTGGACTGGTTTGTTTAGATAATATTTCACATACATCATAATGATCGTATCCTTGTGTCATAACAAAATTGCCTTTCTCTTAATCACAACCATTTCATCTTCATGATGATTTGTGCAAGTTATAAATACTGTTGCACATATACAATTCATCTGAATCCCAAAATACAAGCAAACAAAACAACCTGATTGATACCAGTAGTAGCATCTTCAGTATCTACATTATCCTGGTTAATAATGATGCTGAGCTAATGATCTATTGGGCAGATCAGTTTGACATCTACTCACGTCTCAGTGCTACTCCTGACAACCTCACCGTTTATGCCTGGCTAGAATTAATTGCTTTTAGACAAGACTGATATCACAAATGATATGACATTCTCTGGATCAACCAATATGGAACCAAAGTGTAAGTTTGAGTAGAATTGTTATTCGATTAAAGGGGTTGGTCCACTGGTGACAGTGTGGGGAACTCCTCACTTTTGGGGTGAAGTAGGTGCCCTAGGATAAGTCATGGTGAGATGCAAGACACAGGGCAGATTACCTTGAGATGACCTTGTTTTTGGGCTGCCAAGGACTGCAGATCATGTTTGTATGAACATTTGATGGATATTGGAATTGTTGATATACAGTACTTCACAGTGACAGGAACCTTTGTCTGATGTCAGTAGAGATTGCAGCCAACTGTATCCACAGAGGTCATTATTAGATCCCTTGGATGGGACCAAATTCATCCAAAACCTTCTGTATCAAAAGTAATTTCAAGATGGCTGCTGTAGCATGTGACATCCTATTTATAGGAAAAAAACTCTTCTGAAACAATACAGAGATCACTTTCAGATAATTTCAATAATGACATTGTATCACATTTGGTTTAAACATATATCAATTATGCTCAGTTTTCCATATTTCACCAAAACTTGTACATCATGAAGACAGATGCAGACTTTTGTGGTTGACACACCTGCTTGACCTCAGATAATGGGCTGCCATGGCAACCACAAAGTGGACTCACAGATAACTTTATAAGATTCACTAAATATCACTCTTCTCATGTCTCGGGTCCTGACAGTGGCATTTGGGAAATGGAAGTTGTATATTTTAAGGGCTGCATTTATTATAGACAAAATGATTTGTGATGTATTTTATCTGGGGTCAAAATATTCTTTGAAGAATTACAGATATTAAATCATGTTCATTATAATATTTAATGTTTCAGGATACGAACAGAGACCAATGGTGGAGCTTGGTGCCCAGGTCAGCCAGTATCCAAAGACGTTTATGAATATTTGCAAATTGACCTTGGTGGCCTCAAGGTCATCACCCTTGTAGAAACTCAGGGCAGGTTCGGGAATGGACAAGTAAGTACTTTGATCTATTCTTAACCTATTTTATTTTTTTCATATTCTGAGTTTTCATGATGTTCTGAGCAAACTTTGTTCATTATTTTCTGAAGATTATATTTGTATATTTCACATTATGGATATCAACCAAATGGCATCATCAAATAAATTGGTGCCCAAAAGTCATGGACATATATCTATTTCCTACAAAATTTACCTTTGCACTTGACCTCAATTATGAGTAGTATATATATATATATGTATGGATCAGGTTCTTTCACAAGTTTATGGTTTCCATAGAAACTGTTAGCGAAGATAGAACAATGGCAGAGAGAGGAGTGGCCTTTCTCTCCTTCCCATGACTCTGTAATTGGCAAGTTGATCTCAAACAATACAATCTCAAATATAGGCACATTCTTCTGTCTGCCCCATGTAATTACTCAGTGTTCAATTTCTACTCTAGAACCTCTCATGTTACAGAAATCACGAAATGTACATGATTTCCAAGTTAAGTGTGAAGGTTGAATTCCTGAAACTTACACAGTAAAAGTTCAGCTTGTCCATTTCCATTTTTACTGGTGATGTTTCCAATTTCATTTGAGAATGGTATGCAAGAAACTGACAAGAACTACAACCTTTTAGGGGACAAAAGGGCAGAAATACAACTCGTGATAGGTACTTGTGTTTTGATTGCTGTTTGACCTTGCCATACATATACAGGTGAATGGAGAGTGTAGAACACTTTGAGGACTCTGTGGGCTTCTGTTTCTCAGACTGCAGCAGCCATTATGGTGTTGTGAACACAGGCTCAATGACTGTGAAAACCACACGCTCAATAATTGTATTAAAATATCTGACTTTGTGTAGGGGAGACAGATTGTGTGATGGTAGAAAATTGCTTTATATTTGTGCTTCAAATGATAGTCATTTTTATATTGGCCTTGTTTGCAATGGGTTTTTCCTGATGTCATGGCTAACCTTAAAAAAATGATTATGACCACCACAGAGTGAATATAGAAGCAGACAGGGTGGAAGTGGACAGGGTGGAAGCAGACAGGGTGGAAGTGGACAAGGTGGAAGTGGACAGGGTGGAAGTGGACAGGGTGGAAGCAGACAGGGTGGAAGCAGACAGGGTGGAAGTGAGCAGGGTGGAAGTGAACAGGGTGGAAGTGAACAGGGTGGAAGTAGACAGGGTGGAAGTAGACAGGGTTGAAGTGAACAGGGTGGAAGTAGACAGGGTGGAAGTGAATAGGGTGGAACCAGTGTAGTATAGTACCTGTACACCCCAGACCACCAGTCGGCACTGGCCGTGTGGTGGTGAGGCAGTGATGAGATGAGCTGTGGATAAGACCTGATCTGTCTGGCCACTGCCGACACACTGATGACCCCACATGACCTCTACTCAACAACATGACCAATTTACTTCTATTGGAGGTAAAGAGATGTTCACAGCTTTAAATTATTTCAGTTTCTCAGGCTCTAGCTGGCAGGTCATCACATTGAACCAAGGAGGCTGGTTTCTTGAATGGGTTCTTGAATTATCCCAGCTGGCAGGTTAATTGAATAAGATCAGGATCAGCCCCATCTGGTAGGTCATTAGATAGAATCTGGATTTGTTCTAGCTGGCACTGATCAGCTGATCACAATATAGATGAGCCCCATCTAGCAGGTTTGTTCAATAGAATCTGGAATGGTCTCTGCTGGCAGGATAGTGTTGCTGGGTCTGTATAAGGTCAGGTATTTGGAATAGCCCTGGCCGTGCCTGGCAGGTCAACAGAACATAGATTTTTACCCTCAGCCCCTGATGTAATCAGGCTGAGGGTATTGCAGTACTCCTGGCGTGGGTATGTATGTATGTATGTATGTCTGTATGTATGTCTGTAGCGAACATCCTTGTCATCGCGATAACTCAAGAACAAATGATGGCAGCTTCATGAAACTTGACACACATATGTATCTGGTGAAAACCTCGGACGAGTTCGATGGACGGTGACCTTGACCTATTTTTCAAGGTCACAGGGACAATTATGTGAAATCCCAAGAATCACAATAACTCAAGAACGAATGATGGTAGCTTTATGAGATTTGACACACATAAGTATCTGGTGAAGACCTCAGAATTTTTTCTATGAAACATGACCTTCACCTACTTTTCAAGGTCACAGGGACAATTATGTGAAATCATCTTGTCATCGCGATAACTCGAGAACAAATAATGGCAGCTTCATGAAACTTCACACACATAAGCATCTGGTGAAAACCTCGGACGAGTTTGATGGACGGTGACCTTGACCTATTTTTCAAGGTCACAGGGACAATTATGTGAAATCCCAAGAAAAACTCAAGAACAAATGATGGCAGCTTAATGAGATTTGACACCCATAAGCATCTGGTGAAGACCTCAGAATTGTTTCTATAAAACATGACCTTCACCTACTTTTCAAGGTCACAGGGACAATTATGTGAAATCATCCTTGTCATCGCGATAACACGAGAACTAATGATGGCAGCTTCATGAAACTTGACACACAAAAGCATCTGGTGAAAACCTCGGACGAGTTCAATGGACGGCGACCTTGACCTATTTTTCAAGGTCACGGACAATTATGTGAAATCCCAAGAATCGCAATAACTCAAGAACGAATGATGGCAGCTTTATGAGATTTGACACACACAAGCATCTGGTGAAGACCTCAGAATTTTTTCTATGAAACATGACCTTCACCTACTTTTCAAGGTCACAGGGACAATTATGTGAAATCATCCTTGTCATCGTGATAACTCAAGAACAAATGATGGCAGCTTCATGAAAATTGACACACATAAGCATCTGGGATGACTCCAGATGAGTTTGATGGACGGTGACCTTAACCTGCTTTTCAAGGTCACCGGCCCATATCAATAATTCTAAAGTAAATGATGACAGTTTCATGATACTTGACACACCTAAGCTATCAAAGGAAGTAGATGTTATGGGTTTTTTTACCCCTGCATCAATTTGCCTTGGTGCAGTGATGTTTTGTTCACAAATATTGTGTGGAGCGAATGTTGTGCAATGAGTTACCAGGGCTGAGGGTTGATGCATCTCTGATGCCTATGTTTTTTTTTTTTTTTTTTTTTGGGGGCTTTACATCACTTTCGACATTATTTCAGTCATTTCGTGATGAGACCTACTTGTAGCAGATATAGTGCTGCCTCACTGAATTGTCATGTCGCAGGTCCTTGACATGACAACCCACCCGGTCACAGATTTACAAGGACAACGGGTTAACCCTTTAGGCACGGGCCTCAGCTCATGTGGGAAATTGAATTATGAGTTCAATTTCGGCATGGCCGGGGATCGAACCCACGACCTTTGGATCACCACAGAGGAACTGGTGCTAATAAGCTGGCGCTCTAACCAACTGCGCCACGGCCCGTGGCCCATAGAATAGCCCTGACTGCCTGGCAGGTCAACAGGATGTGGAATAGCCCTGACAGTGGCTGGCAGGTCAGCAGGATGTGGAATAGCCCTGACTGCCTGGTAGGTCAACAGGATGGCAGTGCCTGGCTGGTCATGAGGGTCCAGAGAATGGGAGATATTGAAACACCTGCTCTCAATAAAGGATTTTCACCACTGGATGCTGGTTCAATACTTGCAGATTTATTGCAAACTCACCTTGCTCAGCTCTGAATACACACCGAACACAGGTGTTACTCAACACACCACTTTTAGGATATCACCAAGTTTCTTTTGTAACTTAAGTTGGTGGTGCAAAGTTGGCTGAGAAAAACAAACTTGAGCAATTTGTAATAATGAGAGGAGTATAAAAGCAGCATGGTTGGTGGACTAAGGACCTTTAACACAAAGCAGACAGGCGCTGTTTGCAAGGTCGTGAGCGATCTGAGCACAGAAAGAAGCTGGCAGAACACAAACATAACAAGGCAGGCACTGCCCGGACAGACCGGCTGCAGATGTGGAGGGACGGCATCAGGTACAAACACAGATAACACCGAGACGTGTCAGCCATTTGTGTAGCGGACGATCGCTGCTATGGTAGACGGCATGATCAAATACACGTGCTGAAAAACAAGCCTTACTCACCTCACCCTGAAATCACAAAAAAATACACTGAATAAACCTCAAATGATTATCCAAAATGGCAACTTTTTTAAGCAATTAGAATTAATTTGATAGATATTGTTATTGATATAAAACAAGCTGTTATGATCTCCACACAAGATTCTGTCACAGAGGTCAATGTTTCATCTAGTAGGTAAAGATTGGCATATTGCGATGTTGAAACCATCAGCTGAGGAGGTGCTGTACATATTTAACACTGACAGAAGGCGTAGAGCCCTGGTGTATGCCGTGATGTGTAAGCTCTGTTGTAGACAGTTTCTTGGGGCAAGATCTCAGCCAATTTCAAGCATGAGTTTTGCAAACTGACTCTGTGAAGGCTGGACTGCAATGGGCATCCCACATGCAAATTGTCCATTGACACACTGATCTATGGGGATTACACCCTCAAGTCCATTGGCTGCTTATCTGTCTTCATACTGAGTGACCTCTGGGTCTCTGTTCTTCCATGGAATCCACCTTTGCAATAGACAATAAAACCCATCTTGAAATTGGTACTCAAGAAGATGCTCATTTAGTATTTTAGCTAAAAGATTTATATGAAAAGACATAAGCTTGAAAATAAAAGTGGTGAAAAGCTTATATGTATGGCCTACATGATCACCTGATGCTTCATGTAGCTGCAATGACAGAACCTGTTGCTATGTGAGGCCTCCATGACAGAACCTGTTGCTATGCGTGGCCTCCTTGACAGAACTTGTTGCTATATTTGACCTCCATAACAGAACTTGTTGCAAAATGTGACCTCCATGACAGAACCTGTTGCTATGTGAGGCCTCCATGACAGAACCTGTTGCTATGTGAGGCCTCCATGACAGAACCTGTTGCTATGTATGGCCTCCAAGACAGAAGCAGTTGCTATATGCACAGCAGAATGTGAAATGGTGCTGATGATTAGCAGTGCCTCACGCGTGCATGTGGTGGCATTTTGTGCCAGACTACCTGAAAAATGTTACAGAAGCAAATATTCCTCTGATCTTTTATTTATAGTAATCCAATAAGCTACAGGAATGTTCACAGCTTGTGCAGAAGAAACAGGGCTGAGATCATGCTCAAGCATAATATCTTTCTCATTATCATTGAAAATGTGTGTCTGAATGTAAGGAAATCTGCCTTGTTTACTTGGATCATCCAAGATCACATGAACATTTTGTTTTAGTTTTAAAACTATGTAAATGTCATGTCATGTCTGTTTGTCTTACTTTATTAGCAAGAAGGATTAGCATGTGGTATTTGGATGGGGAAAAATGACTTACACTATATTTTTTATAGAATGGAATTTTCCTGTAAGAATATATTCATCTTACTTCAATGCATTTATAACTTAAATTTTCGCAAAGAATTATATTGGGAAATCTGGCAAGAAAATTAAGACATATTTTGATATGGCAGACAGTTGGTTGCATGAAGCTTGATGTGGGGTTTCCATTTTCTCTGCAAGGAGGACCCAGGGGCATTGTGGGTCATAGCCTCTCCAAAGTAGCATATTTTGCATATGCACTTGGGTAGGTCTTGTGAGCTGCAGTTAGAGTGTATGGATGGAGGATGTGGTTGAGGACAGTTTTCCATCCACCCTCCAGAGGGAGCTACAATGCTACCTGAGTATTGCCATATTCAAACCACATTTGTTCTCTGTCACTGTCAATATGACTCAAATTGCAATATTTTTTTCTAAGATTTGTGCACTTGTAGGAAGAATTTATGTCTATTTCCACAAACCCTGTGAGAGTCCAGAGCAGGTCAGTTGTCATGGCAGTGGCCTTTGGGACTTTGAAGTTTCCATGGTGATGACATACAGCATACAGTTGCATAACATGGTGTTGATCTCACCTACAGCACAGGAAGTGGTGTTTGTACAGCTCCACCTGGTGGTGTTGACAGGTTAATATGCTGACAGGTCACATGACTTGCAAGGTCATTTGACCTGCTCAGTTGCAACAGGCATGATGAGAATATTGTCCATCCGACATGAAACAGGACCTCAAATGTTAAGCCCTGGACCCTGAAAAAAGATTTAGATCGATGACAGCCATTTTCCAGATGAAAATTAAATTAGGCCCATTTTTCCTCCTTTCTGCTTTTTGCATGGATGTTGTTGAAAGTTCAAAAGGAAGATGAAAAAATAGTTGAAAGAGTCTGAGGAAGGAAGGATAATGTTAGATGCTCTTCTCAAGTTGTGAGGAACAGATAGGACATAAGAAGACCTTGTACTGCAGCATATTAATCACAAGGCCCTTTTGGTGTGGTGCATGTATCTGGTACTACCTGCAGTCAGGCACATGGCTTCCTTTTGGAATGCTATGGCGCTGATCGGTGGTGGCCTGTGATAAATCAACCTATCAATACTGAACCAAGCTTCCCCTTCCCAAGAGCTTACCACGGCAGGAAGATATTCGTCAAGGTGGCCCCCTGGAGACCACTTGACTAGAGGATCATGGGAAGGTGGGCTGGAGGATGACATATTTCACAGAGCGGGAAATGACCTGTCCTGGTATAGGCCTGGGCCCAACCTCACAACTACACACCTGGGAATGGCCCCGCCCAAAGCTTATCCATGCCCTACACGCTCTAACTGCACCAAAATACTGGCCGCAATGAACAGAGATTAGTATGTCTTGTAGCTGGCTTCAAAGGGATTGGATGAGCAGCAAAGCCATGTTGGTGATTGAAGCTGAGCCTTAGAGTGGAAGATTGTGGGTGTCCGTTTGTTCTATAACTTGATCCGGACAATGTATGCGACCCACAGAGAGCATGATGGGAAGGTGTCCCGGTACTACCAGGTATATCCCATAATCCTGCTTGGGATTCCGTGAGATCCTGCTACACCCCCAGCATGGCTGCACCTAGGGTTATACCAGTAATAAATGCCTCCTAGAAGATTAATTTAGGAGCTGGGCCACATGGCCAGAACACCTCTGCAACATTCTTACCCCTTATTGAAATCAAGCATTAATTGAGAAAGGGTGGGAGAAGGGGCAAGCGGTTTCACCCTATCGCCACCTATTGGCAATAAGGAGCTTCTTATCTTGATGCATGACAACATTTTCAGCAACTCTCACAGGACACATACCAAGAACATGTTTGCAATCAACTTTATTCATTTGTTCTGATATATATCATCCTCATAATACTTCCATACTCTGTACTTAAAAATGTTAGTTGAGATTAATTAATATGAATAAACATTGATAGATATATATGATATTATTCTGGTATAGCCATAATACAGAGTAGAATCATGATGAAATATTGAGATGTCAGAAATAAATGAATAAGATTTATGACTTGTATCAAGAAATGTATCTTTATCAGTTTGAAGGTCACAGGGTCAAGAATGTATCATTTTCAAGATGGCTGCCTGCAGACATTTTGGCAGAGAAGTATCTGCCAAATACCGAGGGAGGCTCCTTATATCATGAAAAGCAAAAAAAGAACGGATGAATGTCATTTTAATGAATGTTGTTTTTATAGCAATCCCCCGACGGTTGGCCCAAAACAACTAAAGATTAAATTGGATCTAAGAAACTGATGTAAACCCTTGGTGGTTGCATGTAACCATGCAAGGTTTCAGTAGTTACCTGAGCCAATGCAAGATTGCAAATGTCTACAGCTAATTATCTGTGGGATGAGACTGGTTAATTAATGTATCACCACAGACTCCTTCCAATTTTAGGCCTGCCCAAATATTGTGCAAACAAGGAGGCGTATATGAAATATAACATATTTCCACCCTCTATCATCAAACCGATCTCATGATCAATTGTTCTAATGGATCAAATTATATGGATTAAGGAAGATTATCTAGAATGACATAGATAGGATTGTAATCATGTGAAGACGAGGGCTCAGTGGCTGGGAAAGGCTGGCCCCAGTCAATGTATGTGAGATTTGCGTGTGTCTTGTGTCGTAATCATAGAGAAGACTGGAGACTAAACAAAGTCTTCAGAACCTGATTTAGAGCACCTCTGTGGCTTTGTCAATTGCCAGCTTTTTCCCCAAAGATTTTTTTGGAGGACAGAAGAGGTGATTCATACGAGCAGCCTTACATCATTGTGACCCCTAAATCTATCATAATTTCTGTCAAATTCCGACCTGTGAACATTCGGCAAAAACTCTTGCCATCTGCTGTTGGATAAGGTTACCCTCGCTGGGCGATCAGGTAATCCTGGATCATCCCCAGATTATCCACAGGTCAAAGGAGATGAAGGGATGGCTGACACAGTATGACATGAGTCGTGGGTGTACTGATGAACCACCTACGCCACCTGTCAGAGGAATGTATACTTAGTACAATACACTATATGTCAATCCCCTGATTAGCCACATAGCAGTAGGGAGAAATAGAGAACGCTCCTCCTCCTCACAAGGTCACACGGGTGTGTGAGCGATACCATTTGGAATTACAGATTATTAATTTTACGTTGATATAGTACCATATTTGACTGCCCTCAAACGGCCTATAATTTCTGAGAGCACTTGACACAGTAATGAGTGATTGCTGATAATTATATTAACTTTTTGTGTGAAATCATTTTGAGAGGAAATTACAGGAAAGTAGAACACTGTAAATTAGTGTCCTCCAGTGAGTGTTGATTTAATGGTGGGGTGTCTTCCATGTGCAGAGTGGGTCCACTCAGTGAGGGGTGTATGTCACGCCCCAGGAAGGGTACACTGGGGTGACACCTCATACCCCTACCCCGGGCTGAACCCTAGGGGGCGACACCATAGGTCATGAACCCTTTCCTTGCTTGACAAACATACATCAGGTGTTTATTTGATTATCTATATCATACAATAAACTTTGATATCTCAGTTTTGCTTTTAGTTTATAAAATCAGGTCCACATGGACACTCCAGACAAATGCATGTTTTTTATTTGGTTTAAGTTGATCATTTACAAGCATTTATTTTCATTTCCTGCCATAAATACATGACACCTGTGTCATGAATGAAACATAATTACCAAAAGTCTCATAGCACAAATCTATGAGACTCCTTATACTTTTTATTTTCATGCTTTTTTATATTAACAAAAATTCCATTTTAACAACTGGCAAATGCACTGCATTTTTGACTAAAGAAATTGAGACTTCCAGGAAACTTCTCAATATCCAAGTTTGTATAATTAAATGACCATCATCTCTGCAGGGAGATGCATATTAACAGAGAAATGAATCATCTATGGTGTATGGCATGATGATGCTGTGTGTGCTGCCTTGTCCCAGCATGCCCGGCCTAACTTGGGCTGTATTATTACGAGCATTCTTTATCATGAAACCCACATATATGCTGATATGAAAGCATCTGAGGTTTCTAATTAAAGATCATCTCTCTTTTTCTTGCCAAACTATTCCCTTTATAGGAATCACAGATGTTGTAAAAGTTTGCTTCGTTTTTTTATGATGACAGTGAAGAGGTTTTGAGGACGTGTTGACAAGAGGCGAGACTCGGCGAGGGAGAAACAAACTCGGCATCCGTAATTACAATGTGATTTCTATTGAAACAAATGAAATTAATTTTAGTTCTTGTTGGGGCGGTCAGGATGTGGGGGATGGGTGTGATGAAGGCATTTGTCCCCACAGGAAATCTGCTCCAATTCAAATCACATATGCCGTCCTCCTCGATTCAGCTGATAATTGCATTTTCTGTTGGTAACAATTTGGAAGCATTTGGAGTAATTTCATTGGAGTGGGTCTTGGACCATCTACACCATTAAGTACACTGTGCAAACTGCATCACCGGCTTTGAGCAAACTTTTCAGGGGCTCAAATGCAATGTGACACCAATATTAAGTGATACTTGTTGAACAAACTGGATTTCATATGAGAATAAGAGAATACAAACTTGTTTATTACCCGAGTGAGGACCCTCCACTGTTGGCTTATCCATGCTTGAAATTGAGAAGATAGAACACCATTATGCCGTCAAAGTTGCTCTGAATATGCCACTTGTGAAGTGAGATTTACTCATAAAATGAGTTAAATGGTTGATGATGTAAACTGTGAGCATCTTGTGGTAATATGACTTCATAAACAGGTCTTTATCAAGGGTAAATAATGTGGAAATTCTTTAAAGATCAGCAGCACATGTGGGTGTCTATTGAGCTTCTATAATTCTAGGCGATTTCAAGAGGTCCTTCACATATGAATGTGACACAAAAGAAATCTTGCTCCACCGATTCACTCCTCTCCTTCACGGAGGAGCTCTCCACAACAGGAGGTCACAAAATCAATGCAAATGCAGACACTGCCGCAAGCAACAATTAGGTCTCTATAACTCAATTGTTGTGCAGTTTCACACATTATTTCTAAGCAGCTCTAAACCTAAATCAGTGACGAATTTGCCTCAAAGCCCTTAAAAATTGGGACTTTTTGCATCTCATTTTTTCACAAGATTCTGTGGAGAACAGATAATTCAGATCAGGATAAAAAAAATATTTCATATCCAAAAAGAATTAATGAAAGATGTCGATTGACTAAGTGTTTGCTTTAATATAGTCCAGACATTCCAGAATATATCCACATTACAAAGTTTACAGCCAGAGTGCAATGTTAGCGATTATGCCAACATCAGGAAAATTTATGATAAAAGTTTCCGGGATTGAAAACAAACAGGGTATTTTATTTTGTTTGATTGGTATCAAGAAAGGGTATCCATGACTGGCAGGCATAGAGAGCATTTTGACATCGGAACTATCAGTAGGGGATAATGAACTATCAGAAAAGGATAATCGGGCAAAAAGTCAATAAGCAGTCTCCAGAGCGAGTGGTTGCTTTGAAAGAGATCAATTTTTACAAGGCTCCCATTGACGAGACACATCCCAGCGGTTGCCACGGTGCTTCTGGCCCTCAGATAATAGTCTCCACCACAAATCTATCAAAATGCAAAGTGTTTGATTTTTTAAATTATCTTTGAATTGCTTCATTGTCACAAAAATGTAAATCATTTTTTAATGAGACTATCTTTGAATAGATCTCGGAGCACAGTGTAAATTGCGTGAGTTGATTGAAATAAAGCACCTTCATAGATGGCATATTTCATATCTAGTGTAAAGGTTTGGAGAGTTTATTTATGGTCTTTGTATCTACCAAAATGAGTATTCCAATCATGGAAATGAAGATACAATTTTTGCATAAATTTAGAATGTTTTCCTTAACATTGATTTGAAGTTTTGTTACATTTCACACTTGTTTTTGATGTTGATTTGCATTTTGATAATGTAAAGAGTGCAACTGAACACATCAATACAAAACTTTTAGAAATTAATGAATTATGTAAATTACCCTCTGAATTATGAAAGATGAAATTTAACTGATTACAAATTGGCTCTGAATTGGCAAGTGGGTAAATTTGAGAATGTAATAAAAGAACATCAGTAAAAAGTGAGCACTCATTGAGAATTCTGTGGCAGAAGAGGAAAGATGTTTTTGGTGAATGGTTTATTGGAAAAGAAGAAAGATTGTGGGTTATAAAAGTTCACTGAGCTTTTCTGTGAGTACCTTGTAAAGTATACAAAGAGATGAAATGTCAGGGGTTCCCCATTGTAAATCAGGGGTCACCCATAGTAAATCATGGCTGACAGTGTATTACGACATATTGTAGCACGGTTGATGATATGTTGTCAAGGTCAGGAGCTCCAGAAATCTCATGTAATGCCCTCGTGCTCACGCCCATCTCAGATTGATCACAGAAACATTAAGTTGCCCGTGCCCCGCATGTTGGTGCCACGACAGATATATGGAATAGCGGTGTAGTGTGTCAGAGGAACGAAAGCCCCTCGTGCCAAAGCTTGACATAGCCGCAAAGTCCTCCCAAGACACAACATAGCCCAAACAGTGATGGCAGGGAAATAATAAGACTCCCCTGGGAGCAGAGAGTCTTGCTCCACTCTCAGACATACTACCATTTAGCCCTCCTCCTCATCCCCCAATCATCAGGCTAATTCCGTGACTCACCACAAGATGGCACTGCACACATCACAACATGACCTTCTTCACATTGTTAAAATCTTCTGACACGCCCGCACTTTGTCTACAGTAAAGACCTCAAGGAATTGAGATGAAGGTCACATGTTGCACCTTGACCTCTAAATATACACTTTATGGTAGTTGTAATTATCATTTAGGACGTTGCAAGTTTCTAAATGATTCATGTGTCTTGCAGATGAACAATACAAGAAACATATTATGAGACCCCATTGTCATTTCTGACACAAGTGACCTTTTCAAAAAGATCAAGGAAAGGTCAATTGCCCATATTGTGAACAAGGGACACTTTATAATGAAATTTATGTTTGCACTAAATGTAAAATTTGTCAGAATGCCTCAGTATATGTAGTTCATCTATTTGTTGCACAATTTAAAGTGGGCATAAACAATGGATTGATAAGACAAAGACATCAAATTTAAAAACATGCTAATGATTGAATATGACATTGTTGGACTTTATGATCTTGTGAAAACAAAGCACAATACAAAGAGGTAATAAATATTGCCAGAAAAATAAGAGTGGAAACTGAGAAATGGAAGGCAGATGTTTTCAGTTTTTCAGAATTGTGCATCACAACTGTCTTACATTGTTTTATTGCACAGAAAAATGCTGCATTTGTGAACTCATTTTCTCTGACACCTTCCGAATGGGGCCCAGATGTGCAAGTCAAAGGAACAGTATTGTTGGATATGAAAATGATGGATCATTGCTTGTAATATTTCATAATATCTCATTTACGAATGTGATGATGGATATAGTTTTGATCTTTTTAGCATCCTCCACAGAAACAGGTGATACGTGAGCTGGCTGATAAATGTACTCAATGGGCAGAGTGTTGCTTGATCCCCACATGTGAATGATTGCTCTGATACATTAATAATCATTATAAAAAACCTCTTTGACAGAAGAGTAAACATTTGGCAGAATATGGACTAAATAGGATAATATTGTAAAGTTCACAAATGTGTCTAAAATATGGAAAAACTGTCTTAGATAAATTGTTGCATTTATATGGGAAATAAGTTCTTGACTGTGATTATGGCAAATAACTTGTTGTGTAAGTTTGCTCAGAGATATCTGACAGAATGTCCTTCAGTGATCCCAGGAGTACAGAGATCATCACCTGAGGTCATTACATAGACAGCCTCAAGGTCATAGGACGGTGCCCCCTGCTGGACAGGTCAGGGCTTAATTTACATCAGGTGTCCAATAAGAGGACAGGTAAAAACAAATCCTGTCCAAACATGGCGTCCCACAATTATACGAAATGAATGGATGAGTGTATTGCATTACAGACTTCTATATTGGAGAGTTTAATCTCGCAGTTGTCACCAGGGGCCCATTAAAAACCTCAAGGTCATGGCATATTAGACCCTCCATGGTAGAAACTACTTAAACCATGACATGTTGTAAAGGTCATTTTCCATCTTGAAAAAATAATACCATAAGGCAGACCTTTAACACAATTTTATTTTTTGGGTGAAGAAGTACATAAATCTGAAGGCATGTAGTTATTATAATTTAGGTGTCTCATCTACAGCCTGATTACACTAAAGCAGGGCAGGTAGATGTTAAGGCAAGAAGATTCTTGCTCAGCCGCTAATATAAAACACACATCACAGCTTGCAGGGGACTGTGGTACCCATGGGGCCGCACTGTGCCCTGATGCATGCTGGGAGATGGGACTGCAGGTGACTGCAGTTGACAAATTGGATCTTGCAACAGGGAATGCCTGACTCTGCTCAGGAGACCCTTGTCCCAATGCTAATCATTGCACAGATTTCATTCACACAATTTTAAATATAGGAATCTTCCAAAAGAATCAACCTCATACATACATATATATATATTGATGTATTAGAATTAAATTTCTTGAATATATTTTAAAACTTACCTTTGGATTCTGATAGAAATAAAAAAGAGAGAATTTCACATAAGATAACTGACTATGATATTGTAACTGTTATTTTAATTTCAGGGCCAGGAGTTTGCTGATCAGTATTTACTTGAATATCAACGTGAGGATGAAGGAGTTTGGTTCCGATTCCGGAACAGACGAGGACAGGAGGTAAGGGATTCGCATCAAACCAACAAACCAGATATAGTTTTCATAAAAAATTTATAATTTAAATAATTTTTTAATGGAGAAAATGGGAAAACAAAAATGATTTAACAGTGCTTTATGAGATTTGAACTGAATATTGAAGAGACTGAGATTGTATGGTTTCACGACTCGGCCAGTAATGGATATTCTGAAAGGACATAATGGAATTAATGACGCTCCAACAGAGTATGACTTGATGACACATAATTTGAATAAAATCTCTCAAAATCTCAATCAAAATGCAGATAATGCCCAAGAAAAAAAACAACAGAATGAGGAACCTTCACCCGTATTAATCCAATTAATTAACTTGAGTGTCAACAATGTTTCTATTATTTTGAGCCAAATTGAGAGGTTGTAAGATCTCCAGGTGGGAAGGGGGTGGAGGCACCACAGGGGTCCTCTTAATTACAAGATGTTTCCATTGTTTATCTGAGTAATGGGGAAATGGGTCATTAATTGACCTTTAGAAATTAGCATCAGTGTTCCTGTCTTTTTTTCAATGATGGCTCCCCAGATCTCTTTCTGTCAGGAGCTTCTGTCGCCACTCAAGAGCATCTGTGGAGAAGGCGGCAGGGCTTCTGCATGGAGTCAAGTGCCGCCAGACGTGAGCCAGATTCTGTTGAAAGTTGTGGCGATGTGTCTTGCTGTGAGGGAGAGAGTCTGGGTCGTTGTACAGGAAGTGTTTGTGTGACTCATCTTCATGGGATACTCTTCCTGTGACATCTCTTAATGACCAACAATGAGCGATAATAGGGGATATGAAACGAACAACACTTTCTTTGTTTTGGGGTCAAAATTGATACATCTCTATCTTGTGAGTTCTTAAACAAGAAAGATTTCTTTAAAAAAAATGATACTGTGCAGTTGAAAATGATGCTATGATCTTTATGTCCTGTTTTCAAGGAGGTGATGGATATGAGACAGAGCTATACTCAGAGGAGTTCTAAAGTGTTATTAAAACATCACAAAACCTCATAAATAGTTCACAATTGCCACATCTCACATGTTGATTACTTTCAATATTATTATAAAATATACTATTTTACCCTCCTTTGCTAGAGTGCACAGAATAGCCATGTAAAAGACTGGTACAAATTTGTATCATAAAAAAATGATACAACATACAATGACACACTTGCAGAAAAAGCACAAAATGTGTATCTTTTTGACTTCACACATTTGATGGGTGAGGAGAAAACAATGAGATGCTTTTTTATATGCTTGACAGATATGCTTCTGCCTTGCAACTTTGATCTTTTGGTCTCTGCTGATCAGGTATACCGTTAGATTATATTTATACGTGATATTTATATCATTCTTAGATAAATCTCGAAATTTTCATGGCACTAATGTATAGTGCTGCGGGTGTGGGAAGTTTCATAATTATCATACCCATATATATGGTTTACAGCTCACAAACTAATGACATATACCCAATTGTGGCATCTATGACAGTGGGCGAGAAATTATCCAGATTCCCAATCCCATAAACACTGCCGTTGAAAACACAGCTGTTTTATGTAAACATTATTCTGAAAGATCAGGATACCAGAGTGTAAAAAAGAAAAAAGAAAAATATCTCTAATGACAGTAAAATAATAAGCAACTGAAAGTGACCAAGTTAGATTTTATATGTAGTTTTCCAAGAAAGTAAAGTTTAGACATGTAATAAGATATAATATTAAAATATTATATATATCATATTTCATTGTTAGGTTGTTTCTTATGAAAAATACATGCTTGGGAAGTAATTTAGCAACTTTAGATAGAGCTTTATAAATGCTATGAACAGGACATAACCTGAGACAATTAAGATACAAAGCACCCGGATAGCATCATGATGCATCATGGGTAAATTATGGTTAGAATTATGTCGGAAGGTTCTACTTTCATACTGACAAATAAGATTGACTGAGCAGTTGGTATTGGGGGAGGATAAGTATGGCTGAAACGGAATGCTTGCGATGAACAGTGCAAGGGATTGTGGGAAGGACAACATCTATGTTTCTAAGCAGCAGGTTGATACGGGCAAGAGTGTGTTAGCAGGTGATGACAGATGTCACTGGATGCTGGCCGGGGAGGGGATGATACCGTTCATTATGACAAGACGTTTATGATGACAGTCTGTCATATCTGTATGATAGGAGTTAACCTCAGCTATCTTTTGGCCACTTCTTCCTTTCCAGCCCATGATTGATGTTACCACTCACCTGGTGCTTTATTAATCCTGTATATATATAATATCATATAGGCCCCTGTTTCATTATATTGGTACAAAAACAAAGAACTTTAATACATTGAGAAAAACAAGAAAATTCCAGATTTTTTTCAATGCAGATTAGTATTAGACAGGTCTTGGTAACTTGATATTGCTGGGACCATATCTATATTAGAGAAAAAGGTATATTCAGTGATTCCTGTATGTTATCAATATATTTCCTTAATCAAATATTGACCATCATGTAGCATGCTCACTGTAATGGCAGCGTGAGTTATGCTGGTAAAATAATGATGTCATTTGGAGAGCACAGAGAAGGAGTACAGATTGGAGGCCTCCTTGACATATGCATGTGTCAAACAACAACGGTCCCACCTTGGCACATCCAGGAAAATTAGATGTGAACACAACAAAATTTGCCGGATGTTTTTGGTTGATGTTTGGATAGGCGGATAGGGAAAGAGTCATGAGTTATGATATAAATTTGGCAGATGTAGAAGGCGCTTGGTTGGGGAGGCAACTGGGAAGAAGCTGTTGTCAAGGAGGCATTGGCACATTGCTAGGCATGCTGGGAAGGGGCTGCTAGGTGACAGCAGTCCTCTGATTGGCTGAAAAAGATTGATGGTGCCCATTGTGGACAGCGTAAAGGACATTTAAGTCAACTGTCGATGCTGGGCACACTTCATTGTATTGCAGATAGATTAAGGTCTACAACTTATTACCAAGTTCCGATTAAATCTCGCCACATATTTGCTATGCCGATATATATCGCATGTGTTCCGTGACCATGAAAATATGAAATCTATTAGTAAGAGATGACCAATATGCTGTAGTATATTTAATGAAGACTCACGATACTCTGTGGGCTCATCAAGTCTAATCACATTGACAGGGGCATGATGTTACCTCGCCGCAGCCAATCATGCCCACGATAATTCTGGTCCATATACATTACATCAGATGCTCGGCCCAGGTAATCAGGTCCTGACCCAAGAGTCGGCAGATCTGAGATACGAGGCATCGTATTAACAGTTACGACAAAATGAGTCACTCACAACTCTTATTGGATAATAAGCAATCAGTATAACTTTTGGCAAGTGCTCAGTTTATGCCAGGCTACCTGCATGATGACCAGGCTCGCATGTCACAAAATACTGACGACGTGATTGGCCGGCAAGGATCACTTCCTGTCAGCCATATTGGCCCAGGTGACAAGTATGAGAATGAATGTTCCTCGGTTGACAAGCAGAATGGCAGAGAAGTTATTATGATCTACACCACTGCCCACTAGGGTTACAGGTAGATTATCACAACAGATCAGCTTCCACGTGATGAGATTTATTGGGGATGAGCCTTGCTCTAATCCCATGGCAGATCAGGGCAGGATCAGGCCAAATGTTTTTGTTAAATCTCATTGGCTAAAAAAGCATGAGACTTGGGATAAGCTGCGTGCCCGTCCAGCAAGAAATTCCCGAGTGGAAAGTTGGAGAAAAATGAGTGTTGATACCTGACTGATGTAATTTTAATCTGAGAAATTGTGCATTTCTTGAGTGCATTCCCACAATGTAACATCAGGTGTAGGTTGTCGGCAATAGTTAACAGGGTATTAATGAAATTTAATTTGACATGCTCTGCAGAGATTTGATTGAATTTTTTCAAATTTTGTTAATTCATGGGCACTTTTAAAGAACAGAGATGTCAGAAGTCAAAAGGAAAAAAAAGTTATGGCTGATCAAATGAGATTTGTTATTCTCAAGGCCAGGGTCATCAGATTTTCAGAGTATACAAAACAAAAACAGAAATGTGTGCCTTTTATTGACAAAATCAGATCCAGACCAGAATAGCATGCATTATTTTATGTTAATTTACATTTCACCACACAAAGCCAAGAAACAAGTGCACTTTGTATGAATAAAAAGAACTCTTGTATTGTATGGACACAAAGAATTGGGAGATAACAAGCGGAGAAAGATGGCTAAATACTTACTCTGAGATAAAGGTCGTGGAGATTTCCATAAGAGAGCCTTGTGAGAGAGTGGAGAAGATGAGAATGGAATGGTGCGCCCTCTAGCTACGATTAAATCAACAAATGAAGGCGTGACTCTAGACATTGTGAGAGACCCTTGGAGGGTGCTGTTACCGCCATCAGTCTCTTGACGGACCGTGCAGGTTTGAGTAAAGTACGCACTTGACACAGGATTGAAATGAAAACTAACAAAGACGTTACCAAAATTAGTATCATGAGTTACTTGTGATTTAATCATTGATGAGGGCAAGCGTGCTGGTGGTCAAGGCTGGTGTAATTGGGTGTGGCCGGACATCACATGATGGATCACATGACCCAACCGTGGACCCACAATGCATCAGAAATTGTTAGCGTCCAGATATCTGGCGCAGGTCCTCATTAGTGCGGTGTGAGAGCTCTCCACTGTTTGGAAACAAGGAGTCATCCTTATTCCTAATGATACGGACCCGCTCATTATGGCAGAGCAAGAAAGTTCTCGTCAATACGAGCAACTTGTTCTTCTCTGACTCACGAGGCACACAAGCCTTCATTAAGACTGCTTGATCAGCAATCACTCAATTAAGGCCCTCCACTTTCAAGACATTTCTCAGCATGCCTGTTCCTTTCTTTTTCCATTTATGTCAGCTCCCAAATTGGTACAATTTATATTTACCACTTAATTGGATAAAAAAAAATTCCACTGCTCTACAGGCTAGTAAGTTTCAAAATCAGTTTGTCCATGACTATAAGTATGTATTGAACCAAAGCTTAAGATAATGAAAGTTAATTGAGATGTGACAGTTGAAAGAGTTGCACTGGAGACAGAGAAGTGCCTTTGTTACGCTTTTATTGGTGGCGTTTGATGACATTACAAGTGATTTAGGAGATTTGCCAAAAGATGACACCACCAGATCACAAGAAGCCTGAGTGATAATACGTGTATACACGAAATATTGGAATCACATCTCAGAGTTGCATCAAAATCATGTGGCTTTAAGGTGCACAAGAAAGTCACTCTCCCAAAGACGTGGATATTGAATATATGGTAACAGCAGTCATTAAAACGAAGTGTGCTAATCCTAATGGCGGCATTATTGATAAATTGCAATTTAAATGTAATACCTGTTTATGGAAACATAACACCTATTATAGGCATAAAGTCATTTATCTTGGCACTGTGCAATTAATGGTGCCCTCTGGGGGCAGATGAAGAATTAAATCAGAGATACCTTGATGAGATTGATGAGAAATTGAGACGTATGCACAGAAGATGAGAGGTTTAATGGAACTAAAAATGGGGGCCTCTCCTTAATTGTTACAAAAATGTTCTCAGGGAGTAAATGTAAAAAAGCTAAATGCGATTATTAAGAGATAGCTCTCGGTATTGATGCAGATTGCCGCGGACCATCTGAGAAGGGTTTGAGATGAAGTGATGTGCAGGGTGCGGTATGAAAATTATAAAAAAGGCAAGATGACAAGGTGAATTAGAGGGTATTAGCAAACACCACTCGGAGGTGTGTGGTGATAGACGGGAGAGAGCCCCCCCTAGTAATCACACCGCACTGGGCACTGGGGCGAGAGCAGGCAGAGTGATGGGAAGGACCCCCCTGGTAACCACACCATACTGGGATGAGAGCAGGCAGAGTGATGTGAAGGACCCCCCCTGGTAATCACACCATACTGGGGCGAGAGCAGGCAGAGTGATGTGAAGGACCCCCCCTGGTAATCACACCATACTGGGGCGAGAGCAGGCAGAGTGGTGTGAAGGACCCCCCCCTGGTAATCACACCATACTGGGGCGAGAGCAGGCAGAGTGATGCGAAGGACCCCCCTGGTAATCACACCATACTGGGGCGTGAGCAGGCAGAGTGATGCGAAGGACCCCCCCTGGTAATCATACCATATTGGCACAGCAACATCATAAGACAAAATAGGGCTCCACTTAAGATGTAGGCACTCGGGGCCCATGCGATTGTGGCAGCGGGGAAAGGTCACGGATGTAGAATTAGTCCCCACTGCTTTTGTTGCCGCTCACGGGTACAGTGCCAGTAGTGTTGTTGGTTTCGGAGCCGGGCTCTGAGATCAACGCTGACAATTTGCTCGCCTCTGTCTGGTGCTCACCTGAAGGCTTAAGGTGAAACTTATCAGCAAATGAGAGTGAATGAGTCATTTAAAGAAGTTATGTGAATCATCACGGGCCTTGATCACATTTCTAAGATTTGTCCAGGTAAAAATGTAATAATAAGCATTTGCTGTAACAGAATACCCAGGATGGCAGCTTATCTTTAAAATCCTCCTCAGATATTGCTTTCTTGTTCTATATACCTGGTCAATTATTAGTATTTTCTTGTTCAGTATATGGCCAAATAAATTTTTGTAAAGTAACTAGTCAAAAATTCACCACAATAAACCTTGAGGTAATTGTAAATTAAAAAATGTGATTGTAAAAAACCAAAGAGTCGCCATACAAGCAAGAATTGAATGCACCCCAACCTGTGTGTATGAACATTTGTGTATTTATGTTGAGATTGTCAACAAAGACGCACAGCTTGTTGATTGTCAATTTGTGGGCCTATGTCATTTGGGGACGACAGTTCACTCAGAGCAGGTCACCTTAATTGTATCCCACATTGGCAGGTGGCGCCACTAAGAATGAAGAATTTCCCATTAATGCAACAAGAAGTCAAAAGTCTTGCCATGTTTGGGTGATGTGACTTCTTGTTATTACTTTGGGGCAAGAGAAAGACCCAAGCAGGCAGCAGCCGAGCAGGTGAAAATGGTTCCTTTCCCCACCAGGAGTCGCCACCGAGGTTTAGGTGGATTGCAGCAGTCACGATTTTAATTAACCTGCCCATGGTACACCTGAGGCATCCTAAATGTTTTCCCAGAGCATCCCAATGTAATCAGAGGCAAGATGGGGCTGCCCCGATCATAAACGGGAACCCCTCGCCAAGTAGAAACTGATCCTTGAAGCTTTCTGCCCCGATCATAAACTGGAACCCCTCGCCAAAATAAATACTGATCCTTGAAGCTTTCTGCCCCAATCATAAACGGGAACCCCTCGCCAAGTAGAAACTGATCCTTGAAGCTTTCTGCCCTGATCATAAACGGGAACCCCTCACCAAAATAGATACTGATCCTTGAAGCTTTCTGCTCCGATCATAAACGGGAACCCCTCACCAAAATAGATACTGATCCTTGAAGCTTTCTGCTCCGATCATAAACGGGAACCCCTCACCAAAATAAATACTGATCCTTGAAGCTTTCTGCCCCGATCATAAACGGGAACCCCTCACCAAAATAGATACTGATCCTTGAAGCTTTCTGCCCGATCATAAACGGGAACCCCTCACCAAAACAAAGAGACTTGTATTAATGGGCAGTAAACAATCATAGATTTAGTTTTATATCAAAAAGACAGGTAATTTATGAGAAATGCAAAGAGAAAGTAGATGAGTGGGAGATGTGTGCTGAGCAGACACTGGCAGGTGACTTGCGCAGGTCTTTCTAAGCTCATCAATATTGCATAGGGCTAATTCCTCCACTGAGCAACTTGGCCTCCCAAGATAATGAGGATTTGGCCGCAGAATAGAGAATTTATTTTGATTAAGCGCAGGACCTTGTCAGACGCAATCTGTTGGTGGTCTTGGAAGGTGCGCCCCAGAGTCACCTCACAAACCTCGCAGGGAAACGAAGACCAGTTACAACACACAAGATGAAGTAGAATGGCCGCAACACACCACCCACCCAACTCAACAAATCAATACCAGTCTCAACCTGTTGATTCATGGAGCTGTGTTGTATATTGCCCCCATCACAGTAGGAAGCTGAAGCTGTCCCTCCTAACTCTCACCACCCTCCTGTTAACCTCACCTCATCTTAGTGATGAAAGATCATACTGACAAAGATCGTTCCCAGAAATATGACTGAACACTACTGGCCCCCAACCAGCACCTCATCACTTACTCTGAAACCATACAATCTCCAAGCTCACTTGTTTAAAAATAAGTGATTGTAGAACTGTGAGAAAGCATTTACTTCATGAAAGATCAATAATTTTTAGAATTTCCATTTTTAAAAGGAAATCTTATTTGCACATTTTGGTAAAAGTTAATTGTCATATTTCTTTTCAAATTTCCAGATCTTCCAGGGCAATACCAACACATATATAGCTGAGTTGCGAGAAGTAGATCCACCCATTATCGCTCGCAAGTTGCGCTTTATTCCATACAGTGCTCATCCTAAAACTGTGTGCCTGAGGGTGGAACTATTCGGCTGCAAATGGAAAGGTGAGAAAAACATTCTGCACTCTCACCTTTAACAATTCTCCTGTTCCTCCATTGAATAAACAGATTTTTGGCAAAAAGTCATAGTGGTAAAATAAGTCACTGTGGTAAAATAAGTCATAGTGGTAAAACAAGTCATAGTGTTAAAACAATCATAGTGTTAAAACAAATCATAGTGTTAAAACAAGTCATAGTGTTAAAACAAATCATGGTGGTAAAACAAGCCATGGTGGTAGAGTAAGTCACAGTAGCCTAATAGGTCACAGTGGCAAAATAGGTCACAGTGATAAAATAGGTCACATTGGTAAAATAGGTCACATTTCTTTTACATGTTTGAATATATATATATGTTTTAGATGGTACGGTGTGGTATAACATGCACCAGGGGGAGAGACGAGGGACGGAAGTGGACCTCTACGACTTCACCTACGACGGGAAAATAAAGGACGAGTATCTGTCCGGCGGCCTGGGACAGCTCACAGATGGTGAGGTTGGCCACATGAACTTCCGCCTCGACCAAAAAGGGTTCGGCATAAAAGGTTATGAATGGGTCGGGTGGAGAAACGAGACGCACCACCACAACCCCATAGAAATCATGTTCAAATTTGATGCCGTGCGGAACTTCACGCACATCCGGCTTCACATGAACAACATGTTCAGCAAGGACGTGCGCGTGTTCAAGAAAGCCAAGGCTCACTTCAGCATCGGCGGAGAGTACTTCCAGCCGGACGCGGTGGTGTATAACTACATGAGGGACGGCCTGATTGAGTACAGCCGTATGGTCACCATCCCCCTGCTACACCACATCGGCCAGTACATCAAACTCCAGCTCCACTTCGACTCCAAGTGGATGATGATCTCCGAGATCCAGGTGGAATCTGGTCAGTCCACTCTCCTAGTTATTTGTTCCTCTATTGTGTTTATATCAAATATTATTATCAATACATCTCGCACATATAATCTGGTGAGTCAATGCAGTGAGACCTTTTTTCATGTGAGAGGACTGCAATGAATACTAATTTAACAATGATTTTATAGAATTATGGGAAAAGGTCCAGTTCAGTGTCAACCCAATAGGGACTAGTCTAAGGATTCCTGTTAAATGTGGGATCATATCTTCCTCTAAATATTGAGCTCATTGATTCAAAATGTTTTTTAAATGAGAACTATAAATTTTATAAGATATATAAAGAATAGAAGTGCGCCATCATGAGCATTGTGACCAAATATTGTTGCATTAATTGAAAAATGGATTTCTTCAGCCATTATATACGCAGATATTTGTAAGACTATTCATAAAAGAATGAGTACATTAGCGTAGTTCATACCTGAAATATTTCTTCCAGAAACATTGGCTAAGTTAGCATTCCTTAAATGATAGAATCTTGTTTTATTGTTACATTTAATATTCCTTAATAGAATTTTTCCATTTATGAAAAACATGAGTCTCCTGCAACATTGTTACTGCTTAATTCAGCGTTTCGTTGTTATTCAAGTTATGCTAGGATTCTATGTGAAGAAATATTTGTAGAAAAAATAGGGGAAATAGATCATTATCATCATTAATTCACTTAATTAAATTCATATCAGAGGTGTGAGAATGCTTGAATGCAGAGAATAAATATGATATTTTACTGTTAGTAAACAAAGATCAATAAGACGTCATATTGCCCTTATAGAATGTATTCATATTTCATGAGATTGACGTATGGAAATGTGCGTCAACCCCGGAAATGTCTGTTTCATTAAGAGAAAGTGTAGGATTTCTGTCTCAGTGGGGCGGTGGCCTTGTTTAATCCTCCCCACATGGTGCCTGCCTGGGGGTGCTAAGGATTAACAATAAATTTGAAATCAGATCTAAAGCCGTCATATGGTTTTGATACCGTAAGATTCATGATTGGCTGTGTACCATTTCAAGGTAGAGAAAAATGTAATGCCCTGCAGGTGAATTAAGAGCTATGGAGAGTGATCGCAAATTGGATCATAAACTTTGCTGTACTTAAGATAGAGTAACACTGTGATTAAGTTTGACAGGATTAAACTGAAATAAAACAAATTATTCTGGTGTTTTTGCAAGAGAGTTATGGCCCTGCATGTTGAAAATGCTATCAAATGTTAGTCTTGAGTTTCTACATCTAATTCATTTGTTATGTATGGGAAAGAAAACTTCAATGACATTTTTGTGCTTGACTTTTGAGAAGACATAATTTAAAATGTTCATATTCTCAGACAGTATTGAAACTCTTGAGCCATGCTTAAACTTGAATATAAATGGAGTTAGCTGTCATAATCCATCAGAAGGAGGTTAATCCAAGAGGATTATCTACATGCTATCTTGTCCCACCATGCACCTCTCCAGGTCTTTATATCCATTTACCTTGCCAAAGTTTTTTTTACTTTCACCACCAGGGGGCACTCTGTATTCACTTATCTGCTGTCAGTTTGTTGTCTGCAAGCCACATGCCCTTGTGCTTCAAGTTTGTGATCAAAATTCATGGATCAAATAAAAAGCGAAATGTTTTGAGAATCTTTTGCCAAAAAAATTAAGATATGAAACCTTTGTTCGTAATTTTAGATGCATAATTTTAGACATTGAAACATTTTCAAAATCAAAGTGCTTCAAATCCAAAGACAATGACAAAAATCATTTGGGTGGCATGGCTAAAGAATTCCACAGCTACCGGAGCTGAACCAACAAGATTGACCTTGTCTTTCTCGGCTGTCCTCTTCCGGTATCTTCCAGATGGATGGAGCCTCTTTCCAGGAGTTTTCCCTGAAGATGTTTTGCTGCTCAAGTATTGATGAGGCGGTGACGATTGTAGGCTTCTCAAATGCACAGTGTTGGCAAGTCACGCCTGCAAAAAAAAGTCTTGAAAAGTATCAATGAACGTTTGTGCCTCCATTTGTGATTTCCACCAGGTGTGAAGCTCATACTTTACATTGCATAGGTGTGAAAAACTCCCAACACTTTCACAAGACTAACATTCACCTGGTTTACATTATCAATATTAATGGCACACCTTTCATTTTTTTTCAAGTTTTGAAAGAAAGAAACTTTTTCTTCTCTCACATATTATGATAAATTGGAAACTTGTTTTGCATTTTCACAAAGTAAACTATAAAGGTATTGTTGCTGGATATACTGCAGGCAAATCAAAAGTATCTTCATAAAAAAATACAGCAAGACAAATGAATTAAGTGCACACCACATACAGTGGGACCTTGGGATTTTAAAGTGAACTTCAAAGTGGTGGGGAGTATAAACATGGCATGATGGGTAATAAGAAGTAATCACCATGGAGCAGACGAGGGCCAATAAAACAATAAATAGACCGGTTTGCTATTATTGAGATGGAATATTGTTATAAATGCACTGTGCCATTATATGGGCTAGTTTATAACCCGGCCATGTTTGTGTTGGACATAATTGGTGTGAGCAGGGTGCAAACGAATGGTGATTAATATGTTATTGTTGTGACATGAAGTGCTGCCCGGTGGTTTGCTGATAATCACAGTCCCACGTTTAAAACGCAAGCGTGTGTAAGAGAGTAAAACTGGCTTTATAGCCCGGCATGAAGAAATGCATTTATCACACTAATTTTAAGTGCCGCAGTGTGATATTAACAGGGCAAAGAACCATGGAATAAACGACAACAGAAATTGACAGAGACGCGAGATTGGTGACACCAAGTCTGCGACACATCGGGGACAATCACATACCAATTACACAATCTAAATGCAATAATAGAAATAACAACGATTGGCCGATCTTAAACCGTTCTCATCATGGCAAAATTGTTTGGGGGCACAATATTCCATACCAGGGGTTCATAAAGAGCTGATCATAAATATTCCGATTACTCAAAGTATGTCATGTATGCAAAAAAAGCCCCTTGATTTATCTTGAATCGTTTATAATGTAAGGCATTGATTCTGAGGTGATAGGGCAGTAAGCAAGATTCGTGAAATAACTTGAAGAAAAAGTGATGACACAGAAGTTAAAGCAATATACAGAAGATGATAAATCTGTCATAAAAATAGCTTCAAAAAACCCTGGATTTGAGCAGGAATTTGACAAAATAGTGTTGCATCAAATAAAGATAACTTATTGGGTCATTTATAGAGGAACATTCACTGTGATCTCAATTTACTTGTTTCAAAGTGAGGATCGCGGAGCACAACCCGAGTGCAGCTGATATCAGCGGTGCGACAACGGCTCCTGGTCCTCCCTGATCCAACAATGATTTGTGCACGATCAGTCACAGATAGCTATCCCAAGATACAATTCTTCATCGGGAATTGACAGTTTGCGAATGAGCAATTTTGTGCATGTAAAATCAGTATGACAGAGCAATCTCAATGTAAAACAGAAGTGGATTGGACGAGGCGGATTCCAAATGGGACTCGACAAGCTGTGTCATTCCATTCTGTGCTAAATCCCAAAATAATCCTCGGGGCATAATGCAAAGTTTCTGGCTTTCTTCATGTCATTGATATTGAGGAAATTCCTTCATTTATGGTCTCTAAAAGATGTCTGTAAACTTTGAAACCTCGAGTTCTGAGGTTTTGGTCTCACCTTTTTTTGCTAAACATGATGCAGTACATTTTGATATCTCTTCTTTTCTTCAAGGCATGTAATATGTTTTATATAAAATTCTAAGCAGTGACATTTGCTAAACAGGTGAAGGGCAAGTCACCTAGTCCAAGTGATCAGTTATATTCCAAATGCCACATTCTAAAAAGCAAGAGTGAATATGGCTGGCACTGACAGAAGTTGTCATCTGCAAACCTCAGTGATATCCGCACCTCATGCCAAACATCGTAAATCATTTACTCACACGTTTTCATCATATTTCCTCAATTTAGCCCATTAACATCCTGTGCAAAGGTCTCTGTCATACCACAAGGAATAAACATGTTTTCTACACACAGGTGTGAAACTCTAACTTATTTATGTTAAACATCTGTGAAATTTTGTTAAATGTTTCCCATTTTGCCTGTAAGGGATGTCAAGCTATGGTTACAGTTGAAGATTACATATGTGGGAAATTGAGAATATTTGTGGATTTAATAAGCATTTTTTGTTTGTACTAATGGTCCTAAGTCTCTGTGATGGGATCAGGGCATAACGTGACACAAAGTCACATACAATATGCTGCTAAAACTTTGTGCAAGTAATGGACGGCGATAATCCTATATAATGTGAGGCAAATACTGAGTGCTCCCTGAGTAGGATATAAAGCATAATGACTGCTCCCCCAATATGGCCGCCATATCCCATAAGGCCTGCGTCCATGGCGATCATAAAGCCATCATGATACAACACAAATCCCCAGTATAACATAAAGTGATTTGGACCTTCGCTCAGATTATGTTGTCATTTTCCTAAGGCAACTACTTTTTTGCACTGGTCCCCTACCAAGTTACCTGGTATTAAGAGATTCCCAATCAATTGTGTGCCATATATACAGTATAAACATAAATACAGATAGACATACAATTAGTGAATTATTGGCTTGGGATGGTTCACATTTTAGATGATCACAGGCTATTTTATACCACCCAGATAGTAAATAGAATCAAATTTATTTGATTTCAGAAAATATTATTAACAAAACTCATAAATTGGATTTTTTTTCTTTATTTCCAGAATATGCTGTTGGCAATTTCACGCCTGAAGTATCACCAACCACCACAACCTCTGCTCCACCGAAAACCACCAAAAACCCCAACATCGTGCAGGTGATAGACTTGGTGCCGGAAAAAGATAACTCAGGGAAAAATAGCAAAAAATTACCCTCCTATGGTAAGTGTTCACTCATTTGAATTACACATATTTCAAACCCAAAGTGCACACAAAAGGGTTAGTCAACTGGAATTGTTTTTAAGATACATTCCATTTACACTTTTTAGGGCACTGAAATTTTTTCTAAACATTTTACACAAAATTGGATAAAATATTTACAAGTATCTGTGTTCGTGCATATTTGGTTTGGCTTTATTTGTCCACTGCTACGATGTACAAATTGCTCCTCTCAGCACTTGGAAAAATCAGATTTGATCTATTAACATAATATTTAATCACTTTATATGTTGATGTATATTTGTCAAGCAAATTGTTGGTGTTCTGTGAATTGGTATGCATCATTATTATGCGTGATTGTCTGATTGGCTAAAAATAAATAAACATATCTTATTAAATCATAGCCATAATAAATGAAAGAAGATATTCTACAAAAATATATAAATCACAAATAGAACTTGAGAGATGAACTAAACATAAATATGTGTAATTGGTTCATGCATAATCCCTGAATCTGTTCTGTTTGGTGATTGGTCAATTGTTCTCTGTCCATGTTCACTGATTGGTTCCTCCAGCTCTCCCTTGCCTTCCCAAATATATCCTTGTTGCTGATTGGTCACTTGTCTTGCCTCCTAAACAGACGCAATGCCTGAAGAGCATGAGTCAAAAGGTGTTGGCCCCACACATAAGTCCCATGTCACTGACACAGTCCCGCAGAAAGAGGGCGGCAATAGCAAAGCAGAAGGTATGGATCACACAAAACTCAACAATACCTCAAACTGGGGTGAGTGCCACCAAATAATTCAACCCCTACATCAAACCCCCCAAAAATCAAATATTGGCTTCTTCTCATTAACATAGTTTCTGTGATCTTTGTTTTTTGAAAAAACACACAAAGTTTTGCCTAGCTTTTTCTTTGAGTCATGACTTTGGGTTATGTAGATCTCTTGGTGGTGGTGTTGGTGTGTATTTGATATCTTTCACCTCTCTTTTCTCTCTCTCTCTTCTCTCTTTATTCTCTCTTTTCTCTCTCTTTCTCTCTCTTTCTCTTGATATATATAATTCTGTAATTTCTCTATTCCATTTCTTTCTGCCTGTATTTCTCTCTCTATATATAAAGCATACAGAAAACCACAATACTGTTTATATTGCACACACTCCTTACCAGTAGAACTTGATTTATTTTACAACAAATCAAATTCAAATGTTTTGCGGATTAAAGATAAATCTCATTTGGAGACCTAATAGAATCTGCCCCAGCATGAGCATAAGTAATGACTGAATGTTTGGTGGTGTATGCCCCAGCATGAGCATAAGTAATGACTGAATGTTTGGTGATGCATGAATGGACGATGGCTTCTTGTACTGTGGTGTTGTCTTGTGTGACATTTGTTGATGTTTGTGTACACATGTAACTTTTTCTTACAAATTAAATCTAGCAATCCTATGAAAGTCATTTGGATTTGTTTTATGGAAAAGGAACAATAATCTGCATAAAAAAGCACTTCAGCATTTAAGAACGTATAGACAAAACATATAAGTGATTAAAAAAAATTATTTCTTCTCCTTAAGTTTTGCTTTCAATCCTTTTGGTGATAGTACCTATATAATAGTTCATACATTTCTCACTAGGTGGCTCTGGAAGTAGTGGGAGCAAAGCAGGTTCAAATCCTTCTTCTACTACAGTTGGGGTGCTGGATTCATCTAGGGAGAAGAAAAGTCTAGATGATGAATATATAGGTAACAAATATCTCATGACCTCAAGTTCGTTCACTAGGGGATACTGGTGATTTTTGTCCTTTTTTGTCACACTTTGTTGAAATATTGAGGTCCGAATTTAAAAAAAAAACTTCACCACCAGTTTCCAAGATAATGATGTAAAAGTTTTAAATTTTATGATGAACAGTCAAATATGCCATTTGAAAGAATTTATATAATTTCCATTGAATCTTTTAACTTAGCAATCACATATCTCTATATATATTTTGCTTTTTTTCAGGAATAATAATCGGTGCTTTATCGGCACTTATTCTGCTGCTGTTCATTGTGATCGCTGTGATTATCATACGCCAACGCCGCCGCAAGTACAACAACAACCACCGCGCCATGAAGATCATCGAACCCAAGCACGTGACCTTGGACCTCAATGACCTTCAGACCAACACGCTCAATGGTAAGCTGTCCAACGGCAACATGTATAACGGTGTCGCCACTTCTGACGGTGAATCCGACAAGGAAGCCACCATTAAAATAGAAAACCGCGACCTGTACAGCAACCCCCTCAACACCTACCATCAGAGGGCGCTCCCCGACCTCCCCCGGACTCCCAAATCAGGTCAAGGTAGTTACAACCTGCTTTTGTGTTTATTTGCCAAGTATTTTTTGTTTCCGTTTCTAGTTGAGATCCTATTTATTCCTACATCCTCCTTGTGTGTCCTATCCTTAGTGTAATTATGTACACTGTATATTACTTTAGCTACTGCAAATTGCACATCCAAATTGCAAAAAAAAATTATTTCTTGGTCACAAAATACAAATTACACTTTAGTGTTAGGGACCACGCTTCATAAAAAGTTGTGTTTTGATTTTTGCCATAAGTTTATAACGAGCAGGATTAGGAGATCCCCATGGCAATAGAAGAATGAGATGATTTCTGTGAAAGATGCATTTAGTCACTAGAGGGCGGTAGTGTATAGTAAGTGTACACGTTTCCCACAATGTCCTCCTGGGTATGTTCTGAGCTGGACAGTGAATTGCTTCGTGTGATTCTCACTCTCAATGACTCTGTTACTCAAGACTCTTGACTGCTTGCATGAAACCTTGTTATATTATTTCTCTTTGATAGAAAATATTTTTTCAATCAAGATTTTTTTAAAAAGTGAAAACTTTTTTTAATATTAACATAGAGATAATAAATCTTCCTTCTTAGTAGCTTTGAAATATTATTTGTAAAACTTTTGTTACTTTATTTACATCTGTAAAATGAAATATAGATTTTTAATATTTTTATAATTTTAGGAAATATTTAACTTTTTACTTTGTTTCATCATGGTTACCAGTAATTTCTATTCATGAGCTGGTGTGCATTTCAATTTATCTATAGATGGAACAATTCTTTCGCGAGATTATGCTGTTCCTGACGTCACAAAGTCGTCGCTCATGGTGCCAAACATTCCACCTGCTCCCCCAGCCCAGCCCACGGCTCCACCCGCATACGGTCATGCTACCATGGTAGCGCCATCTAATGGTCTGTACGGACACTCCAGCAAGGCTCCGGGGATGGTGCTGCCCCCTCCCCCACGGCCCGTGGCGGGTTCTCACTACGCAGCGTCGGACGTTGTCAATATACCCAACATACAGGGAGTCAGTGGAAACAATGTATATGCTGTACCCAACCCAGATATGCTGTGGACAGAAGATATGTCAATTATTGAGTTTCCCAGAGAAAATCTCAAGTTTATGGAGAAGCTGGGAGAAGGACAGTTTGGCGAGGTAAGAAATCTTTCTGCTTCTTTATTAGGTCATCAGCTTCTTGTCATTTTTTTTTCCAATATTGGGTGGTGGTAATACAAATATGTCACATTTCATTGTATTTCATCAGAAAGTTTCCAAACATGCAGTTTATTTTTTGCGTGGGTACATATTAAGACCGTGAAGCAAATAACTATGCAAGTTTGGCCTCATTGATGATTATAGATGATGACCTACTAAAGATGAGCTATATTTGATTGTCTTCTAAATTTACTATTTCCTCTGGAAGGAAAATGGTCCCTTTGTAGGTCATAGGAAAAGAGCAACTTGTCTGCGTCCGTCAACATTATCCTCAAAGTAATACATTCTTCCTCACAGAAAAATGTGACAGGAAACAGCTGATGATTCCTAATTAAGTTATTGTATAAATGGCTGTTTATTTCAGGTGCATTTATGTGAGGCTCAGAGAATCACAGACTTCCTTGGAGACGATTTTCTTGTCAATAGAACTGGGTCAAGGTCATTACTTGTTGCTGTCAAAATGTTGCGGAGGAATGCCGACGCTCCAGCCAGGTACGGAATTTCTAATAACATATCTGCTATCTACCTATAAGAGTACATGCAAATGATACGGATAAGATAACTGAAAATCTTCCAGGACAACTCCTCTGTGATAACATTGCATTTTTTGGATACTGGTAGATCTTGTTTACATCACAATCTTCCTTAACAAATGACTGATGACATTGACCAGTGATTGTTCAGATGATGTACTTGTTGGGAAAATATGTCCAAAAGTTAATCATGGTGTGACTTTGTGTTTCTCTATTCAGATTGGACTTCCAGAAGGAGGTGAAGGTAATGGCGCAGCTGAAGGACCCTAATATTGTGCGGGTATTGGGCGTATGCACACGCGATGATCCGCTCTGCGTCATCGTAGAATACATGAAATACGGAGATCTGAACCAGTTCTTACAAAACCATGTGCTGGAAAACACACTGCCAAAGAAGAAAAACCAAAAACAGCTTAGGTCTGTATATAGGCTTAGGGTAAAATACTATGTTATTGTATATTACTCAGAGATTTACTAGGTAGGTCATGTAGGAGAGAACTATGGTATTATGTGCATGCCTCCTACATGTCATCACCCCTTATTTTCAAAAATATTCAGAAAAAAACCCAAAAAAAACAAAAATAAACTCATAAGATAAGGAAGAGTGTTAGGATTAGTGCTGATTCACAAAGAGCAATATAAAGGGATGGGATGGGCAGTGACGTGAAGCAGAGGCTGACAGTTGTATGTCTGCTGGTTTCCGGGGCAACACCATGCGCACCTGACGTGCAGCTCCTACTACCAATTAGACACACGAGATTAACCCAACTTAATCTGACGTAACTATGGATTCAAACAGGAAATTCTCAACATTAAGCTACTTTTAATCTGCCTGTCAAATGTGGACAACGTTCAAATTACTTTCAGTACTGTGAGAGAAATAACATCATAATTTTTAAAGATTTCAACATTTCATTAAAATATTGACTAATTAGTCTCTTATTTTAAATTCGATTTAATTAAAATATTTGAAAGTTTTGAAATGAATACATGCAGAGGTAGTACAACATTTGTCTTCTGAATACCTCTCCCATCGGTGCTGCCCTCTATTAATGTGTCCAGAAGATACACATCTTTAAAGAAGTATTTTTATTGTCAAATGCCTTGAAACTAATGACACTGGTAACTGTTTTGTAAGACTATTTCACACTGTTAAATTTTATTTGAAAAGATTAGAAGTTTCTGGGCATTTACTGGCACATTAAAGGTACTCAATCCTCTAGGAGAAGGAAACTGGCATTTTAATGTAATTTGATCCAGTCCAACATTGTGTGGCTTCTCCCACTTTAATTCCCTCATCTGTTTCCTGAATATGCTAATTTTGACATTCTTACTAATGGGTCGTAATGAGATAAGCATGCGAGGAAAACCTACGAAAGCCACTCAAAATACCTGCCATGTCGTAAACTCACGCAAACTGAAACCTCCTCACTTTACTCATATAAACGTATGCAAACTATAAGGAGGAGATATTTTGCCCACTTCAGGACATGTTTTATACATAAGAGAAACCACCTGACTTTGAGAGCTGTAGTCAGGTGCGGGATTAACATTTTCACACTATATTCTAATAGTGCCTCTATAATGGAGTGATTGTGTCCCAGTGGGTGATATGGAGATATCATATAATGAAAGCTGGGCTCATGCATATAACATACCAACATCCCTAAATCTTTATATTTAATTTAATTTTATATAGTACTCCCCCCCCCCCAAAAAAAAAGAGGAAACATATATCTTTGAAAGACATTGTTTAATATCAACCTTGATTTGCTGTATCTTAATAATCTCATATTGTCTTTCAAAAATCTATATTTTTTTCTTTCAAAAATCTAAATAAAATATCAGAAGTAAAAAATTCCAAGAGGATTTTATTGACACAAGAGTGTCATTTGTCAGACATGAGAGTTACACTTGTAAGACTTTGATTGACATTTGTAAGACTTTGATTGACATTTTTGCCTTTGTTTGATTGCAGTTATGGAGGGATTATTTACATGGCGACCCAGATTGCATCTGGAATGAAATACTTAGAAGGACTGAACATGGTGCATCGGGACCTGGCGACCCGCAACTGTCTGGTTGGCAACCAGTACACCATCAAAATCTCGGACTTTGGCATGAGTCGCAGCCTGTACAGTTGTGATTATTATAGGATAGAAGGCCGCGCTGTCCTGCCTATACGCTGGATGGCCTGGGAAAGCATATTGCTAGTGAGTACAACTACAAAAGACAAATACATGGAATTCCTTGTGCTCATTCATGAAAAAAACACATCCATAAAAAGCAGTAGTTTACATTAAAAAAATCTTTAAATAATATTTAATGGACTGATGCATGTCTGTAATGCTGGAAAAAAAATTTCTACAAAAGATTATTGTTACCAAGAGTAAAACTCTCTTTACTTCACTGATATCTTTCCAAAAATATTGAACTGTGTCATTTTTCTTGAGTTCACTCTTAGATATAAAAACTAAAAAAAAATTTTTTTCCAGGGCAAATTTTCCACCAAGAGCGACGTGTGGTCATTTGGCGTCACACTGTGGGAGATACTGACTTTTGCTCGTGAGCAGCCATTTGACGATATGACAGATGAACAGGTTATAGAAAATTGTGGACATTATTACCGTAATGACGGGCTAGAACTACACCTTCCACCCCCCTCTGGGTCGCCCAGGGAAATATACGACCTCATGAGGGAATGTTGGAATCGTGAAGATGTACACAGACCTTCCTTCCGTGAAATACACATGTTTTTACAAAGAAAGAACATGGGTTACGACCCCAAGGTGGACCAAGCAGCCATGTTGGGACTGTCAGGGTTGCCGGTCGTATAGTCAAACCATCTAGTTGTGTCAGGCTATTAAGGTGCTCAAGTCGAAATTTGTGTACAGATGTGTATATATACATATATCAGTTGTATGATAATAAACCGTGAAGTCTGCAGACAGATTACTACGTGTACAGGAAGTGTGATGATGTGATGAAAGACGCCCGCACCAAGGAATTGTGGGAAGGACTGGACATAGTGAGTTGCAAGAGATGAGGAATGTCTCTGGGAAAATATTGTCTCCAAGATAAATAAGATATGCTTTACCACAAAGTATTGCTCAGAAACTTTGAATAAATGGGGGTTTGACCTCAAAATGACCTTTCCGCTCTCTGGATGGAGAAGAATGGATGTGCCAAAATGATTGCCCATTGAATTATGGGAAGGGTCATGTGACACAAGAGGAGTAATGTGATTGGTGGATAGCTCTTGAAGCTCTTCCTTATTCTGACAAACTCATTTTTGTTATTGATGATAATTTGATTTTTAAGGTCACAGGAGGACCTTGACAGATCAAGGAACAGTTATTTGACCTTCAAGGTCAGTGGAAAGGATATGTCCCATGAATGTCATCCAATGGTCTCTTGTGACCCTGACCTGTCTGGCCACAATGAAATGAGGCTTGCAAGTGGTATATATATATAACAATATATATATATATATATTAACAAAGGAGCATATCAAATGTTTGTCAAATTGAGGCACATGCATAAATTATGCGCACTTAAGCGCCATCTAGTGTGTCCGTAAACACTACTGTTTCCATAACACTTACAGTTGTCCTTAAATGGTGTAAATTTCAGAGTCTATTTTGTGGCCAAAGCAGTGTGTGTATGTACGTATGTAAGTATGTCACAGTCGGCTATATATATAGAATATAAATATATTCCAATAAATGTACACATGTGGTCTTATGTATATCATATCAAAATGATAAAATCTCCAATGATGACAGGCATTTGTTTATCATCAATGAAGTTTGGCCCTAATCTGGCCATTTAAGAATAAGAGCATGCTTTTTCAAAGAGTCTTCACAACTGGTAATTTAAACTTTTAACAAGTTTCACAATCATTGCCTATAGACACTTTAATGCAGAAATAATGCACAAAAACTTTTAAGACCATCAGTAAATATTACAAAATCCTAATTGATAAAACAGTATCCTTTGATGGAAAATGTTTCTTTCATTGTATAAAGTCTATTTTGTAATAAAAGGTAAATCTAGTCAAATTGGAAATACAATGTTACAGACATAAAATATTATCTTGTTTCTTCCTGCATTTAAAGGTTTGAACTTTATTTGTGGAAAAATCACATTTCTGTGTACTACTTTACAAACTATGACAGTCTCAACTGAATTTGACTAAAAAAATGGTCAAAGAAAAGAAATATTGTGAAATATTAATCAAGATTGTACATAAGTGGTAATATTGTTGGATAAATGGTGGTTACAGATAAAACCTCAAACCCAGTTTGAAAATATAACATTTTATAGCCTCATTTCGGTTGTGAAATTGGGAGATATTGTCCCCTAGAAAATTCTTGGGGAAAATATGATTAACTGCTTGTGTGGACAGTGATTGATTTGCTATTTTGTGGAATTTTTTTTATCTCTTTGAATTTCTGTTACTAAAGTAAAAGTGTACAGACACAAAGTTTATACCGAGTCTGATCAGATGATGCTTTGAACTATTATACTTATTAGATGGGTAACTCCATATGATATGTGTATGCAAAAAATAACGAAAATGTGTGCTATTAATTAATAACCACTGTTCATTGATATTATTTTATTGTCATTGTAATTATATTTTACTAGTCCCAATATATGATATTGGAAAGTAGTTTGCAATCATATTATACACCCTTTGTTTGGGCCAAGCCCATTTAACCAAGACTTTTTCTTTGTGATGCTCTATGATTTTATATGACTTTAATTCATGTTAGGATTTTATGGGTTAGATGGACAAAATCTGGGACGTGTTTTAAATCTTGTTTTTATGCACGTGGGATCTTTTGCACTGGTGTTTAAATGTCCTTTTAAAACATATCTGATTGAAGTCAGATTTTCCTCAAAGTCACAATCTAGATATTTTCAATGTCAAAATTTGTGGCAAAAACACAAAAGAAATTTTAATGTTCAGATTTGAAAATGTTGACAAAGTATCTTTGCTGATCAGACATGTACTCTGCAGTATTGCTAATCTGCAGTAAATGCTATCATTGATCTGCAGTGGACTCTCGTGTCGCCAATCTGCAGTGAATGCTTTAGCTGATTTGCAGTGTACACTCTCATGTCATTGGTCTGAAGTGAACTCTGTTGTGTCACTGGTCTGCAGTGTACACTATTGCTGATTGGCAGTGTACACTGTCACGTCACTGCAGTGTACACTTTTGCTGATTGGCAGTGTACACTGTCACGTCACTGCAGTGTACACTATTGCTGATTTGCAGTGTACACTGTCACGTCACTGAACTGCAGTGTACACTTTTGCTGATTTGCAGTGTACACTGTCACGTCACTGAACTGCAGTGTACACTATTGCTGATTGGCAGTGTACACTGTCACGTCACTGCAGTGTACACTATTGCTGATTTGCAGTGTACACTGTCATGTCACTGGCCTGCAGTGTACACTATTGCTGATTTGCAGTGTACACTGTCACGTCACTGAACTGCAGTGTACACTATTGCTGATTTGCAGTGTACACTGTCACATCACTGGCCTGCAGTGTACACTATTGCTGATTTGCAGTGTACACTGTCATATCACTGGCCTGCAGTGTACACTATTGCTGATTTGCAGTGTACACTGTCACGTCACTGATCTGATGTGTACACTATTGCTGATTGGCAGTGTACACTGTCACGTCACTGCAGTGTACACTGTTGCCGATTTGCAGTGTACACTGTCACATCACTGGCCTGCAGTGTACACTATTGCTGATTTGCAGTGTACACTGTCACGTCACTGAACTGCAGTGTACACTATTGCTGATTTGCAGTGTACACTGTCATATCACTGGCCTGCAGTGTACACAATTGCTGATTTGCAGTGTACACTGTCACGTCACTGAACTGCAGTGTACACTATTGCTGATTTGCAGTGTACACTGTCATATCACTGGCCTGCAGTGTACACTATTGCTGATTTGCAGTGTACATGGTCACGTCATTGATCTAATGTGTACACTGTAACGCCATTTCCAGATCTTCCATGTTATTCAAATTGTACCAAAGCTTCCATGTTTCCATCTCATATATGTAGTCATCTATTGTTCTTAGTTATTCATTTTTAGGGATCCTTTGAAAACCGAGATTTCTAATTTTTATTCCTGTTAATTAAATAAAAGTTACAAGTGAGAATTTGTGATAATATGGCTGAATATGAAATAAATCTTATGTTTAATCAGATATATTGAATTTTGCAATATGAAACATTAAACCAGCTATATTGTACAATAAATTATAATGTGATACCTAATGTCACAATAATTAGTATTAAAAGAAACTATCTGGACCCAAAACTCAGAGCAATTTCCTGAGTTTTTATTCTTAACTAATTTGTGTTGTCGTTTCATCGTATCATGGGTTTCTTCACAGTAAAGAGGTCCTTCTTTGTTAAGAGGATGTTTTAAGGTGATATGATTAGCTGTATGTGATGTCACACTTGTTGTGTGATGTCACACTGGTCATGTGACCTGGGATTATGACACAGTAGTCATGTGACCCAAAGCATTGGTTTCAAGATGTGGTCATGTGATCTTGCATGATGATATAACAACACTTGAGGATTCTACTGCTTATACAAGATATAAAAACCAAAATATAATCTCCGACACATTTCTGATTTCTGTTATTTGCAAAATGAGTAGCCCAATTCGAGTGTGACAAGGTACATGGGAATACAAGGGAGAAACCAACAGATATCTGCATATCCCAACAAAATACAACCATTTATTCTCATTGAATTCCATCCATACATTCACCTCCCATAATCACAACAACTAATTACGCTCAAATTATTTATATCTGGAGAGTGAAAAGGACAGGGAAAAAGTAAAACAATTAAATATATACTGATGTTCCTTGACATGTAAATTGCACCTTGTATGTTTAAACATAAGATTTCCTACACACAACTTTAAAGAAGAAAACAGAGAATGTGGCAAGAATGTGAGCTTTTTTGCACACAGAATTGACATAAAATCTTAATTTATCATATATATGAGGGCTGTTCCAAATGTTTGCAACATTTCCACATTTTTTGGCAGGTTTGGAGCAGGCCTCGTGATGCTGGTACTGAGGCATAATGTATGTGTTAATACCATCCTCAGCATGGAGGTTTTCTGTGCAAGGAATAAATACACAGAAATAATATGTAGCATTTTACAGCAATGTAAAAGTCTTTTCTATTGTATATATGAATAAATTATATTTGAATCAAAATGTTTGTTTTCATGTTTTTATTATGAATCGAAGTAACTCCTGACATTTCCGGACATTTTTACTTACAAATTATCAAATAAATATTCTAAAGATTTTCACAAATTGCTGATGCAGATGTGAAATATAAAATAAGCCTCTTCACGTTCATATTGTTGTCCTGTCACATTTGCAAGATTGGTTGCATGGAGATGAAAAGTTACCAGAGTTCCTAAATCACAGGATTGCACACAGATGGTGCTGCATGTTTCCATCGCAGAGACACCTGGTGGTTAATATTTGAGACACCTAGTGGCAAACTATCACAGTGCTTCATCTACTTAGAATTTTAAAATTCATATTAATTGCTCTCTTAGTCACTATTCAAAAGGACTTATCTCAAATGTAATATATCATGACAAAAAGCCCAATTTTGTTTCTCATCACAGTTTTATTAAGAATATTTTTCAAAACACTGATGTCATTCTGTACATCCAACCTTTCTTACATAATTATCATAACAATATCTTGTTCACCTTTCACTCCCATTTGACTAACCCATTTACATTTATTAATACAGACATTTATACTAGAGCTTACGCCAGTCTCAATATGACAAATTACTTCATTTTTACCCACAGGCCAAAGAAATAATTGTTTCTAAAATTTGATTCTGTTTATCTATGGTAAGTTTTGTGAACATTAAGCACAAAATGACAAGATTTTTTAACAGCAGCAAAATACCTTATATTAGACAAATTGTCCAAATCTTCACAACATTCCAAAACATGAAACATCCTTGGTGGAAGAAACAATTTTCAATTGGCCTAATGTAAATGTATTTAAGTTTAAATAATCTCTGATGTCTTTGATATTAATCTCTAAATACACACGTTGCAGTTTAAACCAGTTTATCACTGGAAGAGAATCTCTCAAGAAAAGCTATTTTTCTCTCTATTTTGAAACAGTTCACAAACTAGTTATTAAAATAGGAATGTCTAAAAATCAGGGAAAATAAATTATTTTCTACTGAATTGATAGGAGAGATGAAGTTACAAAAATAGTTGTTTTTATCTATATACATGTGTACAGTCATTTTTTTAGTTTCTTGTTTGACTGGGACTTGAAATTCAAATTACGAGATAGATGTTTTGCCAACATTGGGAAAAGCTTTGAATGAAGAAAAGAGCTCAGTATCTATAACATTGAATATATCAGATAGAAAAGAGGTCCATATTTTTGTAAGGGTCTTTCCTTTCCTGAAATCTTGTAATAATATTGATGTAAGATATCAGCGATAAACTGATTTCCCTCCTTAATCTTTGATCGATACTTTTTACATTTTAAAACCGAGTCTGATTAGAATGTTTCTCCTTTGTCAATTATCTCTTTAGCATAACTTTGGCAAAGAAGTTATTTTCTTGAACAAGCAAAATACAAAAAGTATAAACTTGAATGTAGGCAATGTTCCATACTGAAATTGTAAAATAGGTTTTGAATTCTTAAAACCCATAAAAAAGTAACATTAATTGACACTTTTAAAGAAAACTAAAATTATGCATAATATTTAAAGTATTTCGTAGTGATACAAATACTCTGTAACCAATAAAATGTAACCAAAAGTCCACATTGAAAGTATAAAATAGCTTTATATAAACTTTAAAGGGAAATTTAAAAGCTCTGTGTAAGAATATTGTGAAAAACTAAAATGATTACAATTTTTAAAAATTACCCTTGTTCGTTCACACAACATCTCTTATAAAATAGACCAATCGCATATCTGACAAATTGCCACTTCATACTCCGACACTCAGAGACAGACAAAATATTTATTGTCATATTAAGGTAAATAGAGTCACTATTGGCCATCTGGTGGCAAATAATGTGATTAGTTGATTAACCTGTGCAAATACTCAGGAGTGTTGAAATAAACTCTATTACCCGATGGCCGTGTGATCTCAATTTAACCTAATTCTGACAAGTTGACATGCTTATTTATATGATTACATTTACATGACTGTATAAAATTCTAACATGGAAAATCTCTTATATTAAATATGTACATCATTAAAAGATACAACTTCATATTTATCAATATCTCTATTTTGTTTGAATATCTATGTCTTTTTTTCTAAATGAACAAATTTATATCTTACCAAATTCTACAATATCACAAAAAGGTCAGAGAGTACAACCTCACTTGACCTTCAGCTGACCTTTACATTCATAATCGGAAAGATTTCAGATTATTCTTTAATCCAGTGTGGAATACATGTAGTCAAATCCTAACCATATAACATTGTGATCTATGCAAGTTTGAGACTAGTTAAAAATTCCTGATATATTGTTCATATACATTGGTCAACCATTGAACAGGATAAAAACACATACAAAAGTACCCCATTCTTTGCACAATTTTGTGATGCTATTTAAAATAGTATGGAATACTTCACATTAATTTTGTGTAAATATGTGAGTGGTAAATGTAGTCTAAGGGCGAGCAATAGTTTGTTTTTTTCATGTTTTAGATCCACTGTCTTATACGAACTGTTCCTAATATTGGAATGTGTTGTGTTTGGTGGGATAGCAACCAACACACCTGCCATGCTTCTCTTCATCTGCTCAGCCATTCATCTCGTGTCTCAATTCTCACTCATGTTTGTCCTTGTCTATATGTTCAGTAATGTTTGTCTGGGTCTAAATTCTCAGTGATGCTTGTCTTGGTCTAAATTCTCAGTGATGCTTGGCTTGTCTAAATTCTAAATGATGCTAGTCTTGGTCTAAATTCTCAGTGATGCTGTTTTGGTCTAAATTCTCTTGATGCTTCCAGTGATGCTTGTCTTGTCTAAATTCACAGTGATGCTTGCCTTGGTCTAAATGCTCAGTGATGATTGTCTTGGTCTACATGTCTACAAGTGATGATTGTCTTGGTCTACATGTCTACAAGTGATGCTTGTCTTGGTCTAAATGCTCAATTAACTCGCAGCACTTTTTTTAAAAATGCTAAAAATTATCAATGTACATATTATTATTGTTATAATGTCTTCGAAATAAAAAGGTTTTCAAGTAGGTTTTGAAAGAATTAATATTTTTCAATTCTCTTATTTTCACAGGTATTTTGTTCCAAAGCATAGTGGCAGCATATTGAAACGATCACTCTGGTCTACATGCTCAGTGATGTAGTCTAAATGTTAAGTGATGCTTGTCTTGGTCTACATGTTTATTGGTCTAAATGCTCAGTGATTTTTGTCTTGGTCTAAATGTTTAATGATGCTTGTCTTGGTCTACATGCTCAGTGATTCTTGTCTTGGTCTACATGTTCAGTGGTAATTGTCTTAGTCTAAATGTTAAGCGATGCTTGTCTTGGTCTACATGTTTAGTGGTAATTGTCTTGGTCCAAATGCTCAGTGATTTTTGTCTTGGTCTAAATGTTTAATGATGCTTGTCTTGGTCTACATGCTCAGTGATTCTTGTCTTGGTCTACATGTTCAGTGGTAATTGTCTTAGTCTAAATGTTAAGCGATGCTTGTCTTGGTCTACATGTTTAGTGGTAATTGTCTTGGTCTAAATGCTCAGTGATTTTTGTCTTGGTCTAAATGTTTAATGATGCTTGTCTTGGTCTACATGCTCAGTGATTCTTGTCTTGATCTACATGCTCAGTGATGCTTGTCTTGGTCTACATGCTCAGTGATGCTTGTCTTGGTCTACGTGTTCAGTGATGCTTGTCTTGGTTTAACGTACACAGAATGGCATCAATACTATAAGTACAATTCTCTTGAAGTGTGTGACTAGAGTCTTTGGCAGCTATATATGTATAATAAATAATTGTATATATTTAAGCCATAAAAATTCCCCCCTCAAAAGCCTTTAAAGATTTCTGGAGAGAATATGTTTATTCCGAGAAAAAAAACTAAGGAGAACACACTTATTTTATTTGAACATAAAAAATCTACTTTTCAAAAATATTGTTTGTGCACAATTAAAATAGTGTGTACCCAATAAATACAATTGTAATTTTGGCCAAATAAATCACTCCCCTAGACTATCTACTGGTTGATATTTGTATTTCATATGAAGCCAATATTTTGTTATTAATTGAGGCACATGGCAGAGTAAAAGCACAGATTGCAACTGGTATGACACCAGCAAGCTTCCCACATGCTTAATATTAGTAGTAATCATATATACCTCTTCTAAAATCCTCATAGACATGGGACTATATGTCATTTGCAAAATTCAAGAAACACTGTCTATATTTGGTCATTTTTTCATAATAATGATATGCAAATATATGCACACCAAGTGTCATGTGACTTTGTCAACTGTGCACCATATTTGGAAGCAATGTTTTAAAGTTGAGACAATCCTGAATTTGTGTCAGTGTTCTCACAATAACCCAACCCCTTTTAAATGAGCACCTTAGTAAAATAAATGGTAATCCCCACAATTGATCTGGTGAATTCCCCCCCCCCTCATTATCTAATAACAAATGCTTCTCCTCATCTTGTTCTCCTCTTACATCATTTCTGATATAATAATTATGCCAATTTCAGCTGATATTATTTTGGCTGTGTCATTAAACAAATTAAAGAATAACTATATATATGATATATATAGCCATGCATTTAATACAAAGTAAATATATGCATTTGTTCAGCTACCTTCTACTACCTCCCTGGTTCATTTTATGTGTGGATTTCTATATTCTGCCATATATCACAAGTATATGTAAATGGTGATGTTTTTTTCCACTACAATCAGAAGCCCATCCTCCGGGGCTAAGTGGACTTTATTATATCTTTATTATATTCAAATATTTTCATGAAGAGAGAACTCCATAACCTGCTAACATTTGCAGATCTACACCACAAAATAAGCCAAAAGTCATGCTCACAGAAAGTTATAAATACAAATATATTATGCCATGTGTTGCCAAAGGTTGCCATGTGGTGCCACATTTTGCCGTATATTACCATGTGGTGCCACGTGTTGCCATGTTACCATGTGGTGCCACATGTTGCCATATATTGTCATGTGTTGCCATATTGCCAAAGGTTGCCATGTGGCCCCACATGTTGCTAGGTGTCACCATATATTGCCACGTGTTGTCATGTTACTGTGTAGGACATGTATTGCCATGTGGCGCCACAGAAGAACATGATCCACACAACAATTTTTTAACATTTATATATCTTTTCAATGCAAATATCTTCTTTTCCTTTTTTCAATCCAGTTAGGCAATAATGATTGGATAATCCTTGCTGGTTGTAATCCAAAGCATGTTATTAATACAGCATATCCGCTAATCCATTGTGATAATATGCTTTTCCAGGTGAGGATTATTTTCTGTGTGAGAAAGCACGCTGTATCAAAGCATCTGAAAAACATGATATAACATATTGATATTATTTTATTTCACAAATCTCACATCTTTTAACCTATTTCTTTATCTTGAGTCTATATAAGAGAGTTGTTATGATATCAGTCAGTTCACACCCCACAATCTGACCACCCAGCAGCATCATTAAAATTAACTCAATCTTTTTGCATTAATGAAGAATCATTGATTTTTTTTTCAGTGCTTACCTTATATTTAATTTGGGCCTGCTGGAGTAATGAACTATATCATAACCTGGCCATCATAGGAAAGATCCACAAGTAAGATCCACAAGTAAGATCCACAAGTAAGATCCTCAAGTAAGATCCTCACCAAGAGTAAGATCCTCAAGTAAGATCTACACCTGGAGTAAGATCCTCAAGTAAGATCTACACCAAAAGCAAGATCCTCAAGTTATATCCACACCTGGAGTAAGATCCTTACCCGGAAAAAGATCCCAAAGTAAGATCCTGGAGAAAGCACACCATTGTTCCACCAATGACAACACATCAGGACGCAGTGTTATTTTTTCCTTAATTTTGCTGGCAGTATGTAGGTCAGGTTAGCATTATATATATATTAATATTATATATAGCACAGAGGCTCCAATCACATGAGACACACGCAACAATATTGAATAGATTATACATATTAATGAGGCCATGAATATTCCTATATATTTCCTCATCTTTTCCCATATGGCACATCATAGACATGGTCAAGTTGCCGTAAAGTTCCGTTAATATAAGCAGCTGTGACTCGGAGGAAATGGATAGCTCCGATGCCTTCCAGAATATTTGTAAAATAAAAATGGGAACATCCACTAATTGACAGGAAAAATAACAAGCACTTTGGCCACTTCACCACTGCTTCCATTTGTTAAATAAATCGGCCAGGTGGCGACACCAGTAATAATCATGGATGAAAATAATACTGAGGAAGTGAAGACTATACAATAGGCACGGTGATACGAGATTGACTAGTCGTACGCTCATCACTCTTGGGGTCATAACCCATGTTTTTGCGTTGTAAAAACATGTGGATTTCCTTGAAGGCGGGTCTGTCGAGCTCTTCCCGATTCCAGCACTCCCGCATGAGGTCGTAGATCTCTTTGGGGCAGCCTGAGGGTTGTGGTAGATAGACCTGCGAGCCGTCATTGTGGAAGTAGTGAGTACAGTTCTCTATCACCTGCTCGTCTGATAATTCCTCAAATGGCTGCTCCCGAGCAAAAGTCAGTAACTCCCACAGCGTCACGCCAAACGACCACACATCACTCTTGCTAGAGAACTTTCCCTGAAACACCAAAACAACTTTACTAAATCTCAGCTAAAAATGACTATTAATGTCAGAATCTATCTATTAATGTCAGAAATCTGTACATGTGATCTATTTAATGTCAGAAATCTGTATATCTTATCTATCAATGTCAGAAATCTGTACATATGATCTAGAAATGTCAGAAATCTGTACATATAAACTATTATTGTCAGAAATCCATACATATGATTAAGTAACGTCAGAAATCAACATATGTACCCGCAGGCTGTCAATGTCAGAAATCTGTTTATCTATATAAAATCTAATCAGTTATCTTTATTTTCAGTCTATTTGGCCATAATGCATCCTTTGAGTGGATTTTCATTCTTTTCCTTCTCCTGTGATATCCAAGTATACATTTTCCCTTGATTCTTCACATGGCCTTTTCCTCTGCCAATCAACCCTTATTTCAAGGATGAAACTTGTGACCAAATTTATTCAGTCATATAAATGTTGATGTTAAAATATAATTACTTACTTTGACCTATTATGACCAGTTTCTCTTTCCACAACAATATGAAAAACCTGAATTTCACCTATCATTCTTTTTTGACATTAAAACTCCTAACCAGATATTTTCAAACATACATAATATTTGGATGTCACATTATAATATGAGTTTGGTGTAAGTGAGTACTTACGAGTAGCACGCTTTCCCAGGCCATCCAGCGTATGGGTAGCACGGCCTTGCCCTCAATGCGGTAGTAGTCAGCACTATATAAGCTACGACTCATGCCAAAGTCCGAGATTTTGATGGTGTATGCGTTGCCCACCAGACAGTTGCGGCAAGCAAGGTCACGGTGAACCACGTTCAGGGTCTCTAGATACTTCATCCCGGATGCAATCTGATTGGCCATGAATATCAAACAGCCGTAACTGCAAACATCAAGATAAAATAAACTACCTGAGAAAACCTGAGACAAACAGAGACAATGTCTCAAGCTGTAGTTCCTGTGACAAACACCAGGTGTCTGAAACCACTCTCCTTATGGATATAAGATTTCATGACTGATGACACCGAGTGCTTGGCACCGGAACTACTTTCGTCTCAATCACTCCTCCTCACATCAGTTTGGACATCACAAATCATTTTGCTCCACTCATGAAAAACATTCAATTCACATGTACATTTGTAAATCTGTTAAATATATGTGCAAAGTATGCTGTAATTTCTTATAATATTCTTTGTTATTAATATAAAATGAAGAAATATGTGATCAATATAATTCATATTTGTGAATATAAGATTGTCATGTATTGTTTTAAAACCTTAAATTATTTCATATCACAATGCTTTGTGTGTTATTGTTTGTAATGTTATCATAACAAATATTATTGATGTTAATGTGCAATTAAAATATATTTGTGAAAGTACCTATCTACAAAGTAAAAAAATAAATAAACATGTATCGTTTGTGTGATATCTTGTAACATTATATTTCATAGGTCAGAAATACAAGCTGAGATTTATTCAATTATTTTGATAGATGAAAGACAGAAGGCAAGATCAGATTGTAGAAATAGTCATAGGTTATGAAGAGAAAAATTCAAGATTGTGTTTGCAATTTTTTTTCTTGAGATAAAGACACATGAAATATTCAGACACACATGAACCACCATTCATGACAAGACATCTGTATCAATATTCATCACAACACATATACTGCCACCTAGTGGACATAAGAGTAACCACACCATAATGCATTCACACCACCACCACAAACTCACTACAACCCAGCAGATGGCAGCATTATATATAAATATAACTGCCATCTGCTGGCTTGTCTTAATATTAAAGCCACATTATCAGGCTCAGGCTTGGGAATAATAAATATATAGATTGATTTGCAATAGCCTTAATGCAGCTTTAATATAAGCTAACTATAATCTTATCAAGTAGGATTATTTAAAAAAAAGGAAGTTTAAAACAAACAAAAAAGAACAAAAGAGAGCCTGTTGTCCTAGACACTACGTGCTACACGGCTACAGAACACGGAGGGGTTGCTTAGAAGGGAAGTGTTTGTTTTCGTACCTGATAGGACCAGCAGCTTCTACTGACCTCAGACTGCGGTTGCCCTTGCGTCGCGCCATCGTGTTCTCCGGTACATGCTGCTTGAGGAACTGGTTGAGATCTCCCCACTTCATGTACTCGACGATGACGCAGAGCGGGTCCTCCTGGCTGACCACGCCCAGCACACGCACGATGTTAGGGTCCTTCAGCCGACACATGATCTTCACCTCGCGGTGGAAGTCAAACCTGCAGGAGTTATATCTAGACGATCTTAATGGCAGAACGGCCCTCAGACCTGTTCTACAAAACCTCTACCAGCACCACTCGGCCAAAAGTATTTCAAAACTGGCTTCTTTTTTTTTTAAATAAGGAACAGATTTGAACAGAAGTCAAAATTTGGCAAAGGTGTTTTTGAAGGGATGTGATGTAATAATATTTGTTTGTATAATTTGTTAACTGTAAAGAATCTATCTGAACACTTACATGTCCCCAAAGAAAAAGAGTTGAATATCAAGTGAAAATTAAAATAGATGTTATAATAAAATATCACAAAAAATATTTTCAGGAAATCAAATATGTTGGTTAAGAGTGATGCAAGTTGTGGTGTCAAATCATATCAAATAATATAATAAATCATATCATAATATAATAGATCATATCAAAATATAAAAAATCATGTAAAAATCCAAGCAGAAAGTCTAACTCAAATTAAATTTTACTTAAAATTCGAAATATTGACAAGATATAAATTAGAGTTGATAAATACCTGGCATGGTCATCTATGTTCTTTTTGAGCATCTTAACGACGACCCTCATTGACCTTGACCCGGTTCTGTTCACAAGAAAATCATCACCGAGGAAGTCTGTTATTCTCAAAGCCTCACATAAGTGTACCTGTGGAAACAGAAAATACTTAACTTTAACAATTGGTGCATACAATGACATATTTCAAGTTATCTAAACGACACTGACGATATTCAGATCACAAATAAAACAACCATAATTTTCACCTCTCCAAATTGGCCTTCTCCTAATTTTTCTAAGAATTTGAGATTTTCTCTTGGGAACTCTATGACGGAGAAGTCTTCCTTCCACAGCATCTCTGCGTTGGGCACTGCGTACAGGTTGCTGCCACTGACGCCCTGTATGTTGGGCGCCTCCGAGATGGTGTAATAGACCCCCGAGTGGCTCATGGGTACCGCAGGGTTGACACCGTATATGTTGTGTGGCCGACGCGGGGGTGGGGGAGGAGGTGGGGGGATGTTCACGATCACCGAGGATTTAGACATGTCAGGCACCGCATACTCCCGCGATGTGTTTGTGTCTGCAAAAAAACATAAACAAAAAAAAACATTGATTATAAACCAGCTCACATTAAAGGCTATAATATCATGCTGAATAGGGGTATATTTATAGAGAAAGAGAACTTATATTCTTATCTTATAGTTTACCAGTTCATTTGACTGTATTCGTCCAAATATGCTACCCCAACTAGACATACAGTACATCTAACTACGAGACCAAAAAGATTATTTTCATCCTTGATCAGTCTACACATCTAATCTAACATTTAAAAATAATTTTCACTTTTAAATATTACCAGAAGATTTCAAAATGCCGAAAGTAAAGGTATATGGTGTAATTGACATGTTTTGTTGGTTGCATATTGCGATGAATGCAGTAGTAATATCTATGGGCACTAGTTCTGACACTGTAAGAGTGTGCACTTATATTCAGCATGATGTGAACCACAACACCGTTACCTGTCGACTCGGGTGTGCGGGGAAGCTCGGGCAGTTTTCTATGTTGTATACAGTCTAGGGGGTCACGGTAGCTACCCATTTTGGTCCAGGTTCCCTCGCGGTCTGACTCTATGTCTGAGCTGGCCACACAGTTGTATATCTTGCCGTTGGACAACTTGCCGTTGTTGGCAGCGGCCGTGCTGCTGATGTCACTCAGGTTGACTGTGCCGTTACTGTGCGGCTCCACGTGCACGGCTTTCACAGCCCGGTGGTTGTTCATAAACTTGCCTCGCTTCTGCCGGATGATGATGATGATCATAAGGATGAAGAGTAGCAGGATGAGGGTGGCCAGGATCCCGATCACGATCCCGATTATCTCATCATCATTCTTCTTCTTCTTGCCGGACCCGTAAACCTCCACATTGGATGTCGTACTCGACTTGGGCGATGGATCTGATGACAAAAAATACAATTACTATTCTTACTTCTAATGTTCTAACGCCACTTTAAAAAACATATAAAATAGAGTTTGTAATATCTTTCTACATCTGAAAATCCATTAAAATTTTATCTTTCACTGTTATTGGTATAAATGCATTTGGATTAATAACAAATGATTCATTGCTTTCTTTTTTAATGTGAAACAACGTTTTTTTCTTTAAAATACCAAATAAAATATCACATTCTGCCTCATGCAGGCAGCCACCCACCCACACACGCACCCACCCACAAACCCACCACATACATGTGAAACTGACCTATCCTGAGTGTGTTGCTCTTGTTGCGTCCAGGAATCAGGTGGATTTCCTTAACGATGTCGGTTTCTATTGTTGTTGTGGATGTTGTGGTGGTTGGAGGTATCTCCATTGTAAAATTCCCTACTGCATAATCTAAAGGATAAATCCAGGACTTATTTTATTTCAGGCAATAAATTAAAATTATCTTTTCATTAAATATTTTTTCATGTCGAAACAAAATGGCAAATGCTATGACATTGCTAAAATAAATTTCTTTCATTAAACTTTAACTTTCAATTCTTTCTTGGTCTGATGACATGGCATTCAATGTTTCCTTGACACCAGGTGGCAGCATTGCATTGTACTGGGCTCTTTTCTATCAACAGTGCCACCTAGTGACAAAACAAACTGTATTCTTTCCCAACCCTGCCATCCTAAAATGTCAAATCTTTATTTCAATCAAATTAGAATTAATCAAGTTTCATTTCTTTTCTTCCGAGGAAGTCAAGCTTGCACATTACCTGATTCAAACTGCACTTCACTTATAAGCAGCCAGCGAGCGTCAAAGTGCAGGAGAACTTTGACATACTGCCCGTAGTTGTGTTGTAATGGTATAATAGTGGTGCGAGCGTATTCTATGAGTTCATCTCTCATGTAGCGGTATACTACTGGACTGCCCAGGTAGTACTCTCCCCCTATGCTAAAGTATATCTCTGCCACTTTAAACACACGAACATCTTTCTTAAACAAATTGTTACAATGTATGCGTAGGCTTGTGAAATTCCGCACGGCATCAAATTTAAATATGATGGTAACATTTCCTCCCATGGACTCGTTACGCCAGCCGACCCATTCATATCCTTTGATTCCGAGGCCAAGTGGGTCGAGGCGGAAGTTTGTGTGACCTTCAGCGCCATCTGTGAGCTGCCCAAGGCCCCCACTGAGGTAGTGATCTCGAGAGCTGCCGTCGTAGCTAATATCCATCAGATTTATATCTGCGCCTCTCCGCTCACCTTGCACCATATCGTAGGATACTATGCCATCTGGGGGAGAAAACAAACATTACATATTTCACATTTTACCAATATTTCTGGACTTTTTCTAGACTTCTTCTAATTTAATATTCAATAATTTAATAACGTTTATTATCATATAGATATATAGTCTTTCGAAGGATTAATTAATACTGGTTAAATATACAGTAAACTTCAATATAAATGAATTAAAATGATTTTACATAAAAGGTTGAACATATGAAAGCTTTAAATAATGTGAAAATTTGAATTAATACACAGATTTTCTCTGTTTTCAAGAATCAAGCTTTTTTCAGCATCCATGCCTGATATTATTGAGTTACTCACCTGTCCAGTCACATCCATAGACTTCTACCCTCATACACACTGTCTTGGGGTGTTCACTGTAAGGAATGAACCTCACATTGCGAGCGATAATAGGGGGATCCACCTCACGCAACTCAGCGATGTACGTGTTGATATTCCCCTTGAATATCTGAAATCAAGAGAACATTTCATGAGTGGAAAACATAAAGATACTTAGTCATGTCCACTCATCCATAACTTTATTTTGGACAAACTTGCTCATCCTACTTCCTGTCTTGAAAACTGAGTTTGCTAGTATGATATCCAAACCCGGGGGATCTACATGCGTGAAATATCAAACAATATTTGAAGGAAACAATCAAATGTGGAGTGGACCTGTACAACGGCCAAGAAGGGCTTTTCTTTGGGCCAATGAAAATAGTGTGGAAATGCAAACTCCACCAGAGGGCGACTTGGTGAACCTATCACCTCTGTACAAGGTGCCTTTTGGTGCTGGCTCAGCACATCCACCAATTTTCATGCAACTGTCCGTCTTACTTATTTTTATTTCTTAGATTGTACTCAGATTGGTAAAATATGATATATTTCACCCTAAATACAAAAGTTTGTGTAAGTTAAATAAAACTTGGAACTACTTTCTCAATCGGAGGAGCCATTTTCTAGGGGTGTGATAAGGCGGAACCACAACAAAGATGGCCGCTTTGTTTATAATTTGAATTCTTTTAATCTGTTATACTTTTGGTTAAACTAACCAACACAAAATGTTCAAATGTTAAGAAATGAACTTTAATGCATCTCAAGGCAACTTCATATTTGATATTAAGAGATGTTAACATGCCAATCACATTTACAACACAATGACAGTTCTTGAGCACATGGCCAGTAAAAGTAGGACCGGATGAATACTAATCTGGGTTGGCCAGAGGTAATAGTTTGCGTGTGCCTCTGGTGGACAGTGAAATGTTATTCCAGTACATTTTTAACAGGTGTGTCTAAAACTAAATCTAAACCCACATAAATGTACATATTTCCCTTTGTTTTTTTGCCTGAGAAGCCATTTATAAGCTCTTTATGTGTGATAATTGGTTGATTTATGAAGGAAGTGTTAAGCATACAGAGATGGGTGTGGTGCCCTCTACACGGAGAACACGCCCTGTGATGCGGCCACAATCACCACACAAAGCAGACAACAAGCACAAACACTTATATCACACTTTGTCTATCTAATTTCAGATCATTTGGAATCCTTATGCTCACATGATTTAATACATGAAAATGAATGTTTCTTGTTGTTTTTCTCTATGTTATCATGATTAAGGCAAGTTGTTTTATTTGAAGTCTAGGAAGGTTGGTGATGTAAACATTGCCAGGTAATGATTGAACAAGGACATTGACCTTGGCACGTTTTAGGGTATCTACTTCAAATAAATGTCAAGTGAGAAAGTCAAGATGATCTGATCAAAGTCACACGCTGATCACCTTATTGCTCATCACCTTACCTCTAATGACCTTATTGCTGATGATGTTATCGCTGGTGACCTTATCACTGGTGACCTTACCGCTGATGACCTTATCGCTGGTGACCTTACCACTGATGACCTTATCACTGATGACCTTATCGCTGATGACCTTATCAATGATCATCATTCAATGCCTCTCATGTATAAATGGTTAGGCTGTAGGTTTATAATAATATTGTGTCAAATAAAATTCTGTTTAAAATTTGTTGAATGTTCACACATAGTGTTAGAAAATAGTGTTAGGAAACAAGGTCATGAAACAAACCATTTAGTAGAAAGACAAAGTAGAAGCATCTAAGTACAATGAAGAACATTTCTTAATATACATTAGATATTTATGAAAGGAAGTGAGTAACATAATTTCATATATACATCTATATGAGATAAAGAGGAAGGCTTGGTTCTAAATGCCACAGTTGTCATCTCTGATAATGTCATCTAATCAGAGCCCCTCTGTAGCCCTGTGACATCAACAATGGTTCCCATGGAAACATGCAAATCAGCAATGCTCTGAGCAGACAGGGTGGCATGGAGCATGGGTGACAGAGTTAGCATATTCTGCGAGCAACAAATTACTCCACTCCAGAGATAGGGCTATGCCAATGTAATAAATATGGCAATTTCTGACAACCTCAATTTTGCCATGTCATTTTGGCATGGCACAGCAAAGTCATGACATCCTCTGCAGATATTAAGAAGTCCGACAGTTTGAAACGCTTCCTTTCTGCAATAAGCACTTCTACCCACAGAAGCAATCTATTTCTGACACACAAATTATGTTACTCCATTCTCTTCATTAATATCTTTCTCCCATTTTTTCATCTTATATTTTACCGCTTAGATCAGTGTAATAACAAGGCATTCATATCCAACCTCTATTTCGGCCCTCCCTATTTTAGCCATGTATATAAGACATAACGCTTGCGCAAATGTAAACAACGAAAAGTGACTTACGACTCTTTTCCTGTCTACATCAATTTCAATATCGACCTTCCTTGCATGAACGATAAAATTCTGCTGGTCCCCTGTTATTTTGCAATTGCCTTTTGTGGACCTGCTGCCTACATGGGAATACAGCCTACCGATTCCTAATATAAGCCGTGGCAGCCCTATTTTCTGTTCTGAATGATGATTTTCTCATAAAAAGTGCTTCTACAGAGAAGCATGGATATACTGAGTCCCGCAGGCCATGGCAGGTCTATTGTCGAAACATTACGCCATGAAATATGACTGCTCCAACAGCTCGGCCAAATATGTTATCATAGTTAATATGGAAGTCAGATGCCGTGGGGTGCAGTAAGAACTGCATGCAAGCAAAAGGTCACTGAGCTTTTACAAGAATAAATTGATTCAAGGAGATTTTTGTGACCTGCACTTGTATGTATTGTGATCTACTAAGCCCGGGATAAACAGCACAAGCTTAACATGGTCACCCTAAGATTCACACCATGAAGATAATAACAATACAGTCTTCACCACGCATACTAAGCTCATTTGATCAAAACCAAACAATATATAATTACATCTTTTGGAATTGTAAGTTTTAATGAAATATATATTTCAATGATATTTTCTAATTATCATTTTTTGTCTACAGAGACTAATATGTCTAATATATAGCAAAACGGTTTCCATGGCAACCAATGTGAAACCCCTTAGCAACCAATTATCTGTGAGAAGATTCCCATTTCCTTCTTCATCATGTCCATAACCACTCTCTTGTTCTATCCCATTTCTTGGTTTCTGATTATTTGATATGGCAACCGTTAGTGGAGACGGACGTCATTAGGCAGAGCACACATGCAGATCTCACAATGGTTTGATCTCCAACCATCGCATGATGTTCACCCAAATCATGACAATATTACATGCGTTTTATAATTCTCTAATTTGAAAACATCTCATCAAGAAGAATTTAAAACGACAAGGTCAACGATAGATTGTTTATGTGAAAATTCCCTTCAACCCGTCACATAATATTCAAATTATAAGTCTACCAATTAATTTTTAGTGGGATTTGCACTTGACACAAGGATGGGATAAATTTGTAGACTTGTGGACATAAAAGTGATGATTTGCATGTAAAATTTGCCTATTTCCAGTCTGGGCACAACAAGACATGGATGCAAGCAACAAGAGAGATCATTAATTCATGACTGGCAATATTTTCTGCATCTCTTCTTTTATTGTGTGCAAAATTTATGACTTTTTTCATGACAATCTGATCACCAAACTGCAGCCGACACAATTGTAGAGGGGGCAATCATTTCTTCCAAAAATCTTTCTTCTGTTCGCATGAGTAGCAAACCTTAATGAAGTCATGTCGAGGATGAGGTTTTTATAGTCCTGATAAATGTAGCTTTACATGGGATTAATATTCCTCAGACACCTCTCTTGTCTAAACAGGAAGTAGGTTATCAGCCAATCAGATTATTCTCAATAGATCTTGTCCCCAGATTATTTGTCACATATCATGTCAATTGTAAAGCCTTACACCATAGATTACTTTTAAAAAATCCTTAAAAAAGATTAAGAATTTGAACAAAAAGATTCATGTTAGAATTTGATGTAATTTACCTCTGAGCCCTCTCTGTTCCGGAACCTGAACCACGGTGCTCCAGGCTCCCTCTGGTACTCCAAACGATACTCACTCGCAAACTCCTGACCCTAGAAATATAAGAAATTACTTTTATAAACATAAATGCTTTTATAAATAGGACAGGATTATATACGGTGAGCAAATTATTTCACATCTAGATGAATCCTAATGGGAAATATAATATCATAAAACCTATGATGCTCTTATGTATAACAAACAGGTCAAAATACCTGCATGCCGGAAGTTTAACAGATAGCATTAATTCAAATCTGTAAAATTTGCTTTTGTCTTTGCTTGAAGGTAACACTATAGCATAATGCCCAGGTTGGATAACAAATGATATATTGCTATAGTGAGGAGAGATAAGTGTCAGTATAATTAGCATGGCCTCCCTCTGTTAACGTGAGATGGCACCAAGCTGGAGTGCCCTCTACTGGGCTATCTAGTTACAGCCTATCACGTCCCACTTCACACAATTAACATTTCACCAGGAAAACCCTCATGGCCAAGACAAAAAGTCTTCGTTTCGTAGTTTTTTTCATTTTTAGGCCAAGCAAAATACTTCCTTTCTGCATTTTCACATCATCATCCCATGAATTATAAATGATTTATGTCACAGTAAGCAAATGTCTATCCATCATGGAAAACAAAAAATAAAAGCTATATTCAAAATGGTTGTATCTCGAATTACAAATGTGAGATACAATGAATGTTTGACTGTGAAGCTGAGCTGACCTGACAGTCCTTTCTATTGTGGATGGTTATTTCTCAATGTCTACTCTATGTACAACCTGCCTGCCTTCTTCTGCTCTCATGCTGTACAACAATGGACAGTTATCTGCTAACAAATGTGAAGATCATAGGACAGAGACTGAGCATGCTCGTAATCCTGGCTTATCCACCTCGGCCTAAATTGGATCAAAAGATAAAGTGCTTCTCCATATGATCCCTGGTCTGACAGACGCGAGAACATGCAGCAAATAAATCTCTGCAAAGTTATTTATAGATTCAAAGCACTCTGATTGGCATTCTAAAGGAACTATCCACAACTGGTTGAGAAATACTTGGTATGAACTCTCTTAACTTAGAATATTCAGCCCCATCATTTCTTACTGGTCTGTGCATGACAAGTTTGCATGATATCATTTTTGATCATTCGGTTTGTTATTTAAGACCATTTGGGATGATATTTTTCTGGATTAATTTGTGTGATAATCAACATCACCATTTTGTATGATATTCAACCTGACTATTTTCTATGATATTCTATTAGACCATTTAGTATGATAGTCCTTACTTATTGGTGAAGAGAAAAAACGTCAAGTTGTAGGTTGAACAATAGATCAATGACCTTTGTTAAGTGACCTTGATGAAGACAAATATCCTGAGAGGATCAAGCACTAAGATCTAATGTACAGAGAGGAATGGGTAGCACAGCTCATTACTGACTGTCTCAGATGTCCTCAGCACCATGATTACATTCCTCTAAGAATTGGAGAGAGTGTTATATATATATATATTGTCTGTAACCTTGGTGATTTCTGCATCTTTCTCTGTGAGGTAACAGGGTGGGTGAGTTCTGCATCTTTCTCTGTGAGGTAACATGGTGGGTGATTTCTGTATCTATCTCTGTGAGGCAACAAGGTGGGTGATTTCTGCATCATTCTCTGTGAGGTAACAGGGTGGGTGATTTCTGCACCATTCTCTGTGAGGTAACATGGTGGGTGATTTCTGCACCATTCTCTGTGAGGTAACAGGGTGGGTGATTTCTGCATCTTTCTCTGTGAGGTAACAGGGTGGGTGATTTCTGCACCATTCTCTGTGAGGTAACAGGGTGGGTGATTTCTGCATCTTTCTCTGTGAAGTACCAGGGTGGGTGATTTCTGCATCTTTCTCTGTGAGGTAACAGGGTGGGTGATTTCTGCATCTTTCTCTGTGAGGTAACAGGGCGGGTGATTTCTGCATCTTTCTCTTTGAGGCAACAGGGCGGGTGATTTCTGCACCATTCTCTGTAGTCTGGCATTATGGTATGTCAAAACTATAATTGATAAGTCACTTCCTTTAGATTCTGAAATGATGACTCAAACAATTTCATGTTTAATTGATTATTTGCATTACAGCGAGTTTATATTGTGAATCTGGTATTGCCTGAGAAGAAGAGACAGACAAACATAACCTTGCCTGGCTCAGAGATAAATCAACCCACATTCACTCAGACCATTTGTGTGAGATAAACAATAGAACAGGTTTGAGTACCACCTCCTCACCGGCCTCAAGAGGTAGGCAAAAAACAAACAGCAACATCTTCCTTTTGTTTATCATCAAACTCAGACATGGTTATAGGCAGTCCGAAGCCAAAAATCATCGGCTTGAGCCAAAAAGTGGTGCCTTTGTTTGATGCCAACAGTCTCAATGATTGGGGCACATGTCATGTTTGTCTCGTGGTGTTAGCACCTACTTCTGCCCATCCCAGATCCTCAGCCAACCCAAAGATAACACTGACAGGAAGTGACTCCATCTTGTCTAGCCTCATTCTCATATCTGGCTGTAGCAAGATATGTTTACACCTCAAAAACATTACACTTCTGACAATATTTCCTCATCTACCATTTTGTCTTGTCACTCTTAACCGTGCTTAAACCGTCTTTTAATCAGACAACATATAATCTGCCTTCCGCTTTGTTGATATGCCTGGCCAGACAGAGGAAGGATGGAGACAGAGCAAGGAGAGTTGTTAAGAGGTCGCAGGGGTCACTCACACTGCTGGTTGATATGCTACGTTGTCCAGTCTGCCAACAAAACCCATTACCAACTTAAAACTCTTGCTTTCAACTCGTCGTGAGATGTCTTTGCCCTTGATGGAATTTTTTTGGGGGCGACAACACAGTTTGGCCTCCGCCCATTGAGTTAAGTACATGAAAGGCTTTCTCCACGTGATGAAGTGCTGGCTTTTTCACTCATTTTCACTCTTCAACCTTTGTGTACTGGATTGCAGGCATATAAACAATATTCAAATTTATTATTTATCTAAATCCATTTTTTGTATTAATAACACTATCATAATTATCCACAGAAGGAATGTGTTATTATTTATGAGAGGCATGAAGATGTTTTTGTAAATTTCACCTTTGCCCATATATGAGGCATGTATCTGGTCCCAGATAAATGGATTCTACTTTGGATGGCAACCAATTCCCTGTTCTCATATAACTGTATCACCCTTGCATCCTAATCATAACAGCCTTCCTAATCTTATGCTACACTAAAAATACCCTCTCTGATATTTTTTTCCAAGTTATGTGTGTATTCAGCAATAATATCACTTCACCATTTTATGTATGTGTGGGGCTGATAAAAATGCAATTTGTCTTAACTTGCTCGTAATTTGATTTTATATTGAGCAATGCTGTAAAGAGCCCATATGAAGTAGACAGGGAGCAAATCTGTGTCAATGGCTCTGACCCGAAGACGCAAGTTTTATTGTACCACCGTGGACTCCAGAGCGAAGAAATAGAAAGATCTACTCATGAAAAGTTAATATTTATTGTGGTGGGAGGCTGTAGACTTGTAGCAGAATGGGGCAGCTCTTTTATGATGGAGAGGTGCTGAGACCTGCTGACCCAGGGGTCAATGGCCCCCAGTCCTCTCACTCAAGGTATTATTAAGACATGTTATGGCACAAATCCTTGTGTTACACCCAGGCATTGATAAAAAATACTTACCACTGCTATGAGGGTTATCGTACAATATTTTACTGCTGGGAAAAAGGCAACGCAGTTTATTGCATGTCAGCCTGATTACTTTCCTTAAATATACGAACACTTAAGCCCTTGTATGATGGAATAAACCACTCCAAAGGGATGACATCAAAATCTGCTTTTCACTGATGCACACTGCACAAGCCATAAAATGCAATATAGGATTGTATTTACCGGTATACACACCAGAAGCAACTCTTATTTCTTTGATGGAAATAGATCGTGAGCTGCAAATTTCAAAACATCTTCTCAACCAAAGTCTTTCTGAGAAAGAGAACTTGTGCAATCTTGTTTTCTGTTAAAGGTTAGTTGAGAAGAGGGAATGTGAGACATCTGCTCATTATGTTTAGGAAGACGGAACTCTGGCCTAATGCAGAATAATTGCCTAGAACAGGTCAGGAATTAAGGTGCTGCCCCCTGTAGTGAGACTGTGCTGCTGTATATGTATATTGCCTCAGTGTACAGCCACCATCTGCCAGTCCCTGACCTCCTCCCACAGACGCCACTCTCACCTTCCATCTCTCCACACAAAATATTTTACTTCTCATTTTTTTGGGCATAAGAAAGAAGCCGCATTTATATAACAATGCAATGGTATTGTTGAAAATGCAAATGTGTTGGATAACATTCTTTGGTGCTGTGGTAATGTGAAACAATTGTGCTTTTATTGGTCAAATCATAAGTCTTGATGTGTACAAGGACACAAGTGGCCTCCTCAGCAGACCCCATTGATTATGCAACGTCTGGCTCTGACTAGCAGCACACCACTTGCCTCCTGAGAACACAAGCTGTCCAGAGCCTGTCCAACTTTTGCCACCAAAATCCCAGATAGACATAGTCTATACCAGCACAGAATGCATTCAATAGCCACTATATCTATGATTAAAAAAAAAAACTGGTATCCCAATCTCCACAAATTCTTCTTTTAATATCAAGTTCTTTACATCTAAAAACTGCGGGCTAAATTTATTTCATGGGCTGTTTGTTTGCCAATTTCCATATTTTTTTTAATGATTAGATTTGAGAGAGTGCAATCTATTTCAAATCATGAAGCTTTCCAGAGGTAATATGGCAACTTACAATCTGCCCATATAAATGTCTAGAGCAGGTCTACCATTTACCATTAAAACATCCATTCTATTCCCCTTCTTACTTAAAGCATTGGTGAAACCTGGAAAGTTGCAGGCAATTTTACAGTGGTTTAAAGTATCTGAAAACAATATGTGATCTTAAAATTGACATACATACAGGCTATCTGTCTGAAATCCACAAAATAACATCTGCCCTGAGAAGTATGATTTCTTGTGACCACTGGGTACTGCCCGTACTAAACAGGAAGTGTGCTGTGTGACCTCGACCTTTGAACTGTCAGGGGGCTCCGTAAGTCACAGGAGGTGTTGTTTACCAATTGTTAAAATTGGAGCAACACATATTTGGCCATTTTTTTCCACTATTTAGAGAATAAATTGGAAGATAACACTTATCATGATGATAGTGCATTTTCTTGGCTTTCTTTTGGTGGTAAAATTATTAAAAACGGATGAATATTTATGAAGTTATAAATGAAGAAACGTCATTATTTTTTATCTTGTATATGTTTGCAAAAAAAAGTTTAAAAAAATTCTATACAGCCCAGCTTTTAAGGTGGAATCCATGCAGCCTTTGATGTCTTCCCATTCAGTGGTGTGAAAACCCCCAAATTTCATCAAAGAGGGTCAGATCATACATTTTACTGATACCAATTATCAGCATTCACAGTTTTGCCATTCAAAGTCCTTTTGATTTAAGGCCAAACCAGTGATCAAAGGGTTTAATGTCACTTTTTCAATATCACAGCCTTTAAGTTAAGGGGGATTCTATGCAGCCTTTGAGTCACGTCTTCCCTTTTTGACAGAAAAGTTTTCACATGCATAAGATACTTTTCAAATAAATAGTATACTTTTCCCATAAATGATATATCTTTCACAACCATAAGATATTTGTCACAACCATAAAATATTTGTCACAACCATGAGTTATTTCATTGATTCAAATAATATTAAAATAATCTTTTGTTGTTCTGAAGTATACTCCTGGCAATAAATTTGTACAAAACATCTCCACCCTGTTTCCCAAGCTGGACAGGTGCCCAACTGGTAACTCATTAGGTGTTTACCCGAGTATACAGACCAGCTAAACAAAGCTTGTTGACAGAGTGTTCAATTGCTGTTGTAGGTTTCAGCAGACAACTGATCAACTTTCAAATGCCACAGAAAGTTGTTAACAGGGAATATTTTGGGTAATACTACATAAAAGCACTGTTTAGGGTATAAACATTCATGTTATGTAAAGAAAATGTGTTTGAAAGTCAGGTTTCACCAATGCTTTAATATAACCAAATAGAGCAGGTCTACCAGTTACCATTAACATTTCCATTTTATCCCTCTTCTAACTTGATATAACCACATAGAGCAGGTCTACCAGTTACCATTAACATTTCCATTTTATCCCTCTTCTAACTTGATATAACCACACGGAGCAGGGCTACTATCACTCTCCACAAGTCTTCTTCCTAATTAGGTATAACCTTCAAGAAAACACTCCATAAAGTACCTATGCCATTGAAAAAACTGCAAAACTTTGACCGAAATGTTGAGCATATTTTTTACTGTATAACAGAGTGGTTCTAAACAAAATATTCATAAAAGATATTATGCCTAGCATAGCCTGAATCACAATACATACATTGTGCTTGAGCATTTGATGTTGATTGCCTTAGTTTGTGTTTCACTTCATAATCTCCTATCCCATAAGACATCATTTCATGTCCTAATGTCAACAGGAAGCTAAACACCTCTATAATACATATAATATCCTATGCTTCTGAATAGAAGTGAATAGCTAAAGATCATAAGCTTTACCTGAAGCAGAGGAACATCAAGGGTATTCATCCAACAATAAAAGTGAAGCGTACCTCTGTGCAACTATGAAGCACCCCTTTATGTTTATCAGGATACATTTGATTAATCGACCAAAAACTATTTTCAACAAATCATAGAAAGTTCCTTTGGTTCTCAGTAAAGAGCCTAGAAAGTACAATATATAATGGTGGATATTTCAAAGATTCTGCCGTCATTTTATCTTGCTTAACTTTGCATGCAACAAGCCTCATGTGTTGCTTCCTGTACAGAGAATAACTTTAAATCAGCCATAAAAAACTGGCTAGGAAAGCGTCTGAGGGGTTGTTGATCAGGTTTGATGGTGGCCCCATGTCCGAGAGCGCTAAGTCTTAATAATGCAGAGGGATCTAATCTAAGAGCTCACATGGTACGGATACATGGCAACGTGAAATATTAATGCTCCACTGATGGGAGATGAAGGAGCCTGCTGGCCCACCTCACTGACATATGAACTAAGACTAACCCATATTTTACTTACCTATATCTGTACTTACCCATATCTGTACTTATCTATATCTGTACTTACCTATATCTGCACTATCTATATCTATACTTACGCATATCTGTACACAACTGTATCTGTACTTACCTATATCTGCACTATCTATATCTATACTTACACATATCTGTACATAACCGTATCTGTACTTACCTATATCTAAATGTATTTATCTATATCACATACTTTTATCTGTACTTATCTATATCTGTACTTACCTTTATCTGCAATTATCTATATCTGTACTTCACACAACATAACTTACCCTCACTCTCATGTTTAGGCACTTAATATAACTTAACTTACCCTCACTACTGTAAACTAACAATAATGAAATGTACCCTCACTCTCATTATTAGGATCCTCACTGATACTATAGTCCTCTACATTTATTATTATATCACTAACATTCAATACAACTGCACCAACTCTTTCTCCTATCTCTCTCTGAATGATCATTGCTTAAAACATAAAAATACTTTTTATTGCTTGATGCAAATTTCTAACCAAAATAACAAAAACATTAACACGAGATATTTGTGTCGGGTGAGCCATCAATGGACTTTGTTCTAATTCTTTGCAGATGGCAGGCAGAGCATTCACCAAGATGATGGCAGCCATTTGTGAAAATACACTCAATGTTGATACACAGATACACTGGTTAATCATGTGCAACATTTTAATGAAGTCACATATGTTTTGGAGAATAAGGCATGCCAATATGGCTGCCAGAGCAAGTTGCCTCCTGGTGCAGATGTCCATTCCATCAACCTCCTCTGCAGACCCCCACATTCTGCCACGTCTACCAAAACTCCCACCCAGGCTCCCCAGTGGCTGCCTTATTGAATTCTCTGATAAATGCACTTGCATGTTGTAATTTAGTGATGCAATCTGCTGGGCTATCTGCTAGGCTTTTGTGTGCCAAACTCGACCTTGCAACCAGCTTGGATGTCACGCAGGTACAGAGAATGCTATCATGACGCAGGGGTTACTCAGGGATCCGTGTTAGGTCCTTATATGTTGCAGTAGCCTTGATGAAACGAGCTCTCAGATGCAGAGTACCATACATAGTCCTGTGATGCTGATAGACCAAACAGGTGGTCCCCTAGAGATACGTGCCTGACAGACAAGACCGTCTTCACCAGGCTTGGGAAATCCCTCTGCGACAACAAGCGGGAGATCTAGGGAAATGCAAACATGCAATAGACACATGGAAGCTGAATCCACGCTGCCATTGTTAGCTTCTTGTTTGTCAGTGGAAATAAAGACTTGACAAAACACAGCACTGCGGGAGGTGAATGCTAATAGGTTGCCTAAGCCTGCAGACTGTGATTCTGAAGAGTAAGGATTGGTCGTCAGTGAACAAAACAATAACCTTATACTAATGCTAATTACACCATGGCCAATGTGTTTGCCAGAAATCTTGTCCATCACAGTGAAATACTATACTTGTACATATATGTCAAGGGGGTGACACCATCCTAGGGAAGACAAATTGTTTATGGCACAGAGACCTGATACAACAGACGGCAGCACCAAATCTATGTATATCAAAGGCATATTCCTCAAGGGGGCAGCACTATGCCTATATAGGACAAAGTCTTGGTCATCAGAGGGCAGCACAATGACTGTATAGGGGGCAGCACAATGTCTACATAGTCTACATGTCTACATAGCCTCAATATGGTTGGATAGAGTCTTAAAGACAAATTGAAGCCTGTATATATATAAACATGCAAGAATACTTATTTGTACTTGAGGCAGTCTGTGATGACAAATACTAAGGGCATGAGCCCATACTGTAGATATCTGACTGATGGCTTACCAAGGTCGCAGGTACCTGACCTCTACACCGCTGACTGATGACCTCATGGTGTAGGGGGCACTACCAGAGACCTTTATAACTTGTTTCCTTCCTGCATACATCTCATGTGTCAACATCATTTGAATATTTTATAGCATGCAAACCCTACACCACGAGTCTTGATAGATTTGTGTACTTCCCATACATATATGCACACATTTCCTCTTCTTTCATTTAAGCTATTTTCAGCTTGTTTTCCTCTCTGACCAATTATCTCAAAATCCAGACATCACATAAAAATAGGTGGATAAAAAACTATTTCCATTTGGATGCTTTCACTCTGAGCCAAAATAATAAGTATCTTATTTACAAAAAGCATTTTGGGAGTTGTGTGCTTTTAGTCCAATACAGAATCTAGGAAGACTGATCCCTCAGCCTAGACTCAATTCAGTAGCTGACAATCAAGCTTGACAGGCAGAATCCCTGCTGGATCTGAGGCCAAAGCCGGCCCCCACCGCACTGGCGTCCTGCAATGTCACGGGCAGGATACATACAGCCTCCGCCTCCGTACAGGGAGGTCCCTGCCTGCCCTCTCTGCATCACACAGCCCGGCAATGTCACGGGCAGGATACCCACAGCCTCCGTACTGGGAGGTCCCTGCCTGCCCTCTCTGCATCACACAGCCCGGCAATGTCACGGGCAGGATACCCACAGCCTCCGTACTGGGAGGTACCTGCCTGCCCTCTCTGTATCACACAGCCCGGCAATGTCACGGGCAGGATACCCACAGCCTCCGTACTGGGAGGTACCTGCCTGCCCTCTCTGTATCACACAGCCCGGCAATGTCACGGGCAGGATACCCACAGCCTCCGTACTGGGAGGTCCCTGCCTGCCCTCTCTGCATCACACAGCCCGGCAATGTCACGAGCAGGATACCCACAGCCTCCGTACTGGGAGGTACCTGCCTGCCCTCTCTGTATCACACAGCCCGGCAATGTCACGAGCAGGATACCCACAGCCTCCGTACTGGGAGGTACCTGCCTGCCCTCTCTGTATCACACACAGCCGGGCTACTGAATATCATATCCTATATCACACAGCCGGGCTACTGAATATCATATCCTATATCACACAGCCGGGCTACTGAATATCGTATCCTATATCACACAGCCGGGCTACTGAATATCATATCCTACTATATCATGGTGACCACAACATGGCAAATGTCTCCCTGCCAAATAAATATCAAAAAGAGCAGATAAACATGTTACAAGACAAATGTCTTTTACTTTGCTTTTTATGTTAAATGTCTGCTCTGCCAGAATAATATCACGATGCAAATTCTGTTTACATCCAAGGCATTCTATTTACATCCAGGGTATGTTATGAGGCAATTGGCATATTTGATATGTACATTTTCATCCATTTTTTCTTTGAGGTGGTTAAGATATGAAGTCATGATTCTCCTACTAACCCATCCCTTCCTTCCTGACCAGACCTTACTGTAAGCATCTGGGATGGACTGCTGTTTAGTTTACACCAGCTTCATTATTTGTCAGAGATCCAGTATTACTTCTCATGAATCAGAAAATCTCCATCTGATATTCTCTAATGATTTCCTATCTCTGCCCTACATTGGACCCACCAGAAAGGGCCCCTTGTAAAATACAAATTCTCACATCTGATTTTTGTAAATTGATTCAGTATAAGCAATTTGGGACCACTTTTCAAGGTGAATCTACAGAGTACTTGTCTCTATCTTGACTATTTTACATTTTACTGGGTCATAGGTTAATACTGGAATAATTCAGTCGATGTTGACATGCTCAAGGTTTTACTCAAGGTTAGAATGAAACTCACTCAAATAAAAAGTACATTCTGTGGATAAAAATTTGGATCCAAACATCGATAAAATTACAGTGAAATATTTGAGTTGTTTAGAGAGGGTGGCTGGACCAAACTTACCTAAAATAAAACATCATGTCTATATCTATAAAAGAATTTCATAGGATCAAAAGATATATATATTAATAGAAATTTTGATGTCACATATCATGATGTGTTATATTGGTATTTTTTTGCTAATACTGATATTCTGATGTCCTATATTTAGATTCTTACAAATATATATATGTTCCTATGTCCCATATTATGGTTCGAGCTATTGTAGATATTCTATTGCACATAATAAACCAAATATTGCAGCTCTAGCAATTAAAGATAGGTAAAAACGTCCAATAGTTTTTGTTGTATATAATATAGTGGCTCTAGAGTATGTAGAATGCATGATGGCCTATATATGATACAACAATATTTTAGCATGGACAACATTACTGTAACACCTCAAGTGTTTTTATGAGGGGACAATGTTTGATTACATACCATCAGTGAGCGCGATGTAATATTTACGCTTGTTTACATGACAAATATTACTGGAGTGTATGATGAGCCTAGAGTACACAGTAATGAAATAAAGCCCAAATAAAGGCCATCATCGCAAAATCCCCCAATGCTCATAGCTTACCATTCCAACCCTGAAGGTCAAGGGAAAATAAAAGTTTAATACACCTCATAAGAATCTCACAAAGACTGGTGTTCAAATTTGAAATGTGGAGATTTTGAAATATTTGTACAGCTCTGAAGATTTATTTATAAAAATAAACGATGATGGGTCACCAGTCAAGCAATGAATGATGACTGGTGACTGGTCCATTATTATTTGTTCTCATAAACATTCTGTGATGGTGCATGGCAGGTGGTTGTCTGAATACCTCACCCCTCCTCTGATACGCCTTGGTCATAAAACATAAAATATTACCTCCAGATAACTTACTGACCCTGCAAAACTTATCTATCTGACCACACAAAATATGTGCAATTTGCAATATATTTTAAACAGCATTTTATGAGGTACTATGGGCACTTTATCTTACTGTAGAAAAGTAAAAGTTCACTCAGTTATTCATTTACACAAGACACATTTATCGACCAGTTGGCTGGTGTCAGACCAAAAGGGACTTGGACCAAAAGAAGAGATATGTTATGCATTTATCATACCACTGCTGTGCTAAAATTCATAACCATGCAATTTTATAGCGTATACATATATTCATGTTATGTGTAGAGGCGAAATGAAGCGTAAGTGTCGTGGCATAATCTGCCATTAGACGACCTTCAGACTGACCTAGATCTTTCTAGACCAATAAGCTTTCAGTATTTGACTCCCAATCCAATGGCAGAGATCACGCCACACTGCACGAAAAATAGTCCCTATATCGGAAACTGTGCAATCTGAGACTCACTATTTAACAAAATCGGCCTGGTTTTCATTCACGTCTGCAGTTAAATGTGAGCATGTTTTCGCTCCTTTTCCAGCAACATATAATGCTCTTTGAGAGCTGGTCGGCATGGCTGCTAGGGCTCTCCACGGAGGAGGCTGGAAAGTGATATGCCAGAAACTCTGCAAGTCATCAACGCCACACAAAAGCCTGCCCAGAAAAGCATATTTGTACTATTGTGATAGCGGCACATGAAAAGTGAGGGATTTAGACATGGCCACGACTCTGCCCACAAACCTTACACCTCCTAGGCCACCCACCTCAAAAAGCCACCTATTCATAAAAGCCTTCCTATTTGGCCGTCTCTCCTTCCTTCCGATTTCATAAGAGTTCTTCTCAGACCTCTCCTATAACAATGTTATGCTTCCTGAGATTCTGGAGAAATAAGAGTTTGCAAAGGCACAAAGGGAGAGCACTGTTATCGCATATATGTCTGGTTCATATCTGACTTTACAATGCTGCAAATTAACTGTGCGATCGATGCCTTGGGTCCTTACAGTATTGTCCTTCTTTCCTTTGGCACCAAATTGTAGGATTTACAGCTCAGGGTAAAAAGATAACAATATATCTTAACAAAATCTTGATGCATGCTTTATGCCATGATATATTCAGAAAAATAAAGACAACTTTTTATAACTGCAGATAATCCAGCATATCAGATTGAATGAAGTATAACCTTCTTGTGACTCTAATCTGTACATGATAATGACATCACATCTTGGAAACAGAGCGAATGGAAATCAATATGCCTTGTGTTCCCATCTCTGTGAACACAAATCATATTTCCTTATGCATTGAGGAATGCATAAGGCTTCAATTTCGATGTCTTATTTCCATCTGATGTCAGCATTCTGGCATGGCACCTGAGCAGACAACTATGCTTTGATACATTACGTTATCAGGGCAGCATTCCTTCCTGTTCTTATCTGGCTTCATAGATCACCACTAAGTCACCACCAACTCCTTACCAACACCCCTCCCCAGCCTCTCTGAAGGCGCTCGGGTCTGGGTCTGATTAACCAATCAGATCTCAACTCCTCAACAACCCTTCATGTTACCAAACTGACACCTCGCATTCAGCTGAGGTGCATAACCTTGGCCAAATCTCCAGTAATCATATGTTAAATTTGAAACAAGTTTAAAACACATGGCTAAGTTGCCCCACCTGATCTACCCACTATAAATATATTGGCTTCCACGCCAGAACAAAGCCTTCTTGTCACTACATATCAAGGACCCTCCTAAAAACACAGAAAGCTTGAGATCATTGTTGAAGGTCACACCAACGGCTTATTGCATTCGGCGCGTAGTGCGCGTTTATGCGCGTTGTGTCAGTTATGAGTATTGGTATTTTGGGGGGCTTTTGGGATCAAAATGTTTGAATAGACATGTTTGTATGTACATACTAGATAACATCAAACTTGAATTTAAATCATAAAACCCAACCATTTGCAAGTTTTAAAAATGACACTTCACTGAATTTGGCGGGAATCAGCTTTTGTATATTGGCGTGTCCAGAAATGGATATTGAAGGGGGTGTTCAATTTAACAAATTTCACAATTTATATCATTTGGCATTTCTTCTTCTTATAGGACTTTGTATGATATTTGTGAACACAAATATGCCAAAAAAATAATAAATACTTGTACAGAAAAGATACTGTAGTGTACCCCATTTTAACAAATGTAAAACCCTGGACATGCCACTGATGCCTTTCACACACTGTCCTTCTGTGACGTCACACTGATACAAGTCTCTGTGTTGAACGCGCCATTTATCAAACGCGCAACGTGCCGAATGCAATAAGCCCACACCAACTTGCCAGCTTCAGTGAAAGTTACTGAGTGATTCTTACCTCCTGTGACTGTCTCCATTACATCACTGTAATACCTTCATTACTCCCATAACAAAGCCCATTTTTAAACATTTGGAAAGCATATTACGTTATCATGGGAGATATTTTAAATATTGAATCACATGTCTTTTTTTTATTGTATAATAGTGTATGCGTTGATGTTGTAAGAGATGATTATATGACAATTAAGGACGTTTGACCAACCTGTCCATTTCCAAAACGACCTTGAGTTTCCACCATGGTGATGACCTTTAGACTACTGAGGTCTATTTCAAGATACTCATATGTTTCCCGGGTGACCTCCCGTTTTGGGCACCATGCACCTCCATTGCTTTCTGTGCGAATTCTGAAAATACAGAAAAAATCATCAAAATTAGTTGTCTCAATAAAACATGGGAATAACAAAATGAGTGCAATATGAAATATCTTCTGCTTTTATGGGAAACAATAACAGATGATTTCAATCTAACCTTTTTTTTGGAGAAGTAAACATATTGACTATCTCCTAATTATATTGTAGCAAAATGTGTTGCCATTGCATTGCCATATGTTAAAAATACACAAATAATGTGAAACCCAGCATTGAGAGACAGGTTTAAAAAAAGTGATTTAAGTTGTGTGGATACAGGCCATAAACCATATGTGGTTGAGGACATAGTTTCTCAACAGCTTTGCAATTTATAAAGAATGATTGCCTAAATTCAATAAGAAGTGCATGCTCTTATAAAAAAAATAGATAAGTCTTGAAAACACCACTAAAAAAAAGAAAAAAAAGAGTTGATTATATAATTTCAATGCTATAATCTCTGATATGCTGGAAAATGACATTATCAACACCAGCAGAAACCTCCCTTTGATTGTTGGCATTGTGCTGCTTCAGGAACATGAAACTGTAAAGCATCAGCAGAAACCTCCCATTAATTGTTGGCATAGTGCTGCTTCAGGAACATGAAACTGTAAAGCACCAGCAGAAACCTCCCTTTAACTGTTGGCATAATGCTGCTTCAGGAACATGACACTGTAAAGCGTCAGTAGAAACCTTTGATTGTTGGCATAATGCTGCTTCAGGAACATGAAACTGTAAAGCACCAGCAGAAACCTTTAATTGTTGGCATAGTGCTGCTTCAAGAACATGACACTGTAAAGCACCAGCAGAAACCTTTGATTGTTGGCATAGTGCTGCTTCAGGAACATGACACTGTAAAGCACCAGCAAAAACCTTTGATTGTTGGCATAGTGCTGCTTCAGGAACATGACACTGTAAAGCACCAGCAAAAACCTTTGATTGTTGGCATAGTGCTGCTTCAGGAACATGAAACTGTAAAGCATCAGCAGAAACCTTTGATTGTTGGCATAATGCTGTTTCAGGAACTGACTTCCAGTCTCCCTGAGTGTGTTATAATCAAACCCTGATCACCATCGCAAAAAGTCAGATCATGAAAGCGTGAAAGTTCCTCGCTGATGACTAAGTACTTTTGACAAGCAGTTAATTGAAATGGACCAGAAATTGAGGATTGTTCCATGCATTCTATTGATTACATTTCTTGTAATTAATCAAAATTAATCAACTACTGAGTGGGTTGGTGTCAGTTTTGACATTCACTTTTAGGACGGCATTGTTTTTCTTTTGTACAGGCAATCTTAGGTGTATTTCCCCATTAATCTCATGATAATTCCCTCATCAAATGACCTTTTCACTCTGTGGTGTAATTTAGTCAGAAAACTAATCAAGGACTTTATTTTCTATAAGGCCGTGAGAGGACCTCTTCTCCTACATCCCATAATATCAACTGACCTGCTGTGAAGGCTGCGGTCAAGTTGACTTGGAGGAGATTAACTCTCAGCCACGATTCTTGTACAACAGTGTCATTATCTAATAAAGCCTTTAAGTTGTGTAGTGTGGTAAACTCATCATATCTGTGTTACGCACCATAATCAAACTTCACCTCACTGAGATTTCATGAATTCATAAGCATCAATTACTGCTGATGATTTCAGTGATTATGACCTTCACCTTGACACAATTACAGGTCTTCATCTTGACCTTTAGATAAATCATCGTCCCATAAATATCCTACACTAGAAAATTTTTGATGATATTTGCTTTAATTCACAACATCAAAACTCCTATAAAAATGTCTACAGATTTGATGGCTTTCTTCTTTTAGAAGAATGCAGGTTAACAGATAATGGTGTCTGTAAATCTGATGTCATCTTTATTTGTCTTCAATGTCATTAGTGAGAACCCAATTTGAGCTGACAGTAATTGGTGATAAAATTCAAGATAATGATGCTTAAGATCTCCTGACAAAATTACTTGCTACTGATCTCATCCGCTAAATATTCCTGACATTTTCATACCTAAATTTTGTACAGGAAAAGGATGGAAGTGGAGGGACTCTGGATTTACTGGAATGATCCCTGGATCACCTCTAGATCTCATGCTGGATACAGATTCTTGCTGAGCAGATGGAAAGTGTTTGGAGGAGCATTCATTTGTTAAGTCTGGTGATGGCCACCTGGGGGAGCAGTCATTAACTCCAACACCCTCCCTTAATGATTACTCCCACTGACCCTGAATAATTAATTAATGATCCCAGCCTTCTCTGCCACAAATATTATTTGAGTCTTTTGAAACATGTAATGTTTTTGTTTCAGATGTGATTTTCTGGTGACAAAGACATCTCTGATGACTTTTATCTTATATTCTCCCAATGCCAATTGAAAAAATATTTTTTTTTAAATTGTGCAAATCAGGAAATGGAGTGCCTTAGTCAATCTTTCTGCATGAACAGCTGAGAGCATATCAACTTAAATGAGCACAAGTTTTTCACACCTGTCTTACTCATCATTTCCGTTCACACCTCTTGCCTCCCTGTTTTGCACCAGATAAAAACCTTGCCAGCTTTTGAATGCAGTAATTACAAAGAAACATGAAAAACATGCAATCGATCTGGTTGTGCCAGATGATAATTCATCAATTCTGAGAATTTGATAAATGACTCGACATAAAACGCATAGGAAGTTTGCCCTTGGGCAAGACAGGTGTAACTTGCCACTAGGGGCGCTGCTGTATTTTCAATCAATATTATAATCCATTCAAAATGAAACAATTCATAAAACTCAATACTGGACTATATTATTATCTGAAAATCAGCTCACAAGACAATCATGCAGAGTAACCTTGTTTCTTTATTACTGATAGCCAGCGAAATGTGAACTCTTTGTCAATTGTCCTGTGTCAATTGAACCTGAGAGATGCAGACTTCGAAATTAACTGTGACCATATAGATTATAGACTAGTTCTTGCATCAAGGGTTGCGTGATGATGAGAGGAGTTATTTATGCCATACCTAGGAGGCATTCAGTGAGCCCCCTACAACACCACTAACATGTCACACACAATAACTGAACATTACACACAGCAGGTGTGATTCACAGACTCAAGGTGTGAATGCTTACTGTGAAGCGCATGGTGGTTACAAATTGATGCCAGGTCCTTTAGGATTCTCAATGATAAACATTAAAATCGCCATCAATGTCTGAATCAGCCCACCTATATTGTCTGGCGAAGAATAGATATCCTTACTTTTTGTTCTTTATTTGATTAGAAAAAAAACAAAGTTATCAATAATTATTTTTTATAATTGTGTTACTCGATGTTTCCTTTATCATTTGTTTAATGGAACTGAGTCAGCACTCAAACCTTGAAAAAGAAATCCACTAAATTATTAGGTTCACTCCCTGAAACATCAATATTTCCTTCAAATTAATCCAATCTAATTTTGAGAGCTAAATGATGGCGTGAGACCACCCTCGCGGTTGCGTTTTCTCGGGTATGTGTCTTCAGTCCCTCATTATCCAGGTGTAAGTTCCTCAATTACATCAAAGGCACAAACTCTGAGTCACTGATTTCAGACAATTTCCCCAGCAAACTTAATTGAAATTACATTATGTAACAATATGATCAGCCTTAATGTTTCAGTGCTGGAGTAAGCACCACGCAAGTGCATTTCCACATAAATTTTGAGAGCCTGACCAATTACAATCACCTGCCCTGAGGGGTGATTTCAATTTTCATTATCAAATCCATCTTGTCAGTTTCGTAGTCGTCAGAACCCACCCACGTTAATTTCCGACTTTACATCAAAACCCGAAACAAAGCTTTCCCTGGGGGGATCGACACTCAGCACTCTCTGGGCAGGTGTGTCCGTACAAATTAGTCGACCAGACTCTATGAAGAGTTACTAGAGTTGATCTCCTAGTGTCAATATTATGGTTCCTTCAAAATCCTTTTGCTTGATTGAATACAATATTGTTTTTTCAATTCTGATCCTAGCTTTCAGGGGTTTGTGATTCATGTTGTTCTATCGTGTTCAAGCACAACCATTGTCTCCACAGCTATTAAATCACTCAAAAAGACTTTTTCACCAAGTTTGATCACAAGATATATTAGTGCTCAAAGCTTGCCTTAGTTTTTTCCCCAAGAATTGTGTTCCCTGCAACTTTTCAGGGTTACTCTTGTAACATAGCACTCATTGCTGAAGCACACTTTTTTCTTTAAAGTCTCAATTGGAAAAGCTTTTCTCATTTTTCATCAACATTTTAGCTTGATTCTTATACATGTCCACAATAAATTCTAAGGTTCTAATCACCGAAATATTCCTGTTTTTCGGTTTTAAGAAGAATAAAAATCTTAAAGGTTTCATATATGTAAAAAGGCTATTAAATGTTATAAATATCACTCGGCTAGTTCAAAGATTTCCCTGTTAGGCTAGGAACCATCATTAACACATGGATGAATTGATGTTCTAATAATCAACCTCTTGTAAGAAATAAGATGTAGATCTTTGTAGTTGCTAAATTGGTGAATCAATGGCAGCTAAATCATCTGATACACAAGATGATTCTCATTAAAAAATTCTCCTTCAGAAAACAAGACAAAAGGAGGAAAAGATTTGCTTTCTGGGTCAAGTGGCCGCGAGTGTCTTGCAAGGAGATCACAATCTCATGGTGCATCTCATTTCCATTAACTCAGCTCCATTCCTTTTGTTTTCTTCATCATTGCTTCATTTCTCTTGCAGATGGATTCCAAATGGTTCTGTATCAGGGTCTCGTGTTTTGTCATTTTCTACTCGTGATTGAACTGGCCATTATCGGGGCCTGACGAGCCAGACTCCGTCACCATTGTTCCATTCTGTCAGAATACGTCCATCTTGGAGCATGACAAGAGGTCTGTGTAACCCAATTTGTGACTGGTCTCTGTCAGTCAGCGGTAATCTGTTTTGCCCCTGCTCCTTAGTAATGTTGTAATGGTCTGCAATAATCATTTTAAGCAATGACCTTGACTAACATTTGACCATATTCAGGCTCAGAAAAGGGCAATCACCATGCAATAACTCCCCCAGATTTCTATAAATGCCCAATGGTCAGCGTCAGAACAATTTGAATTTGCAATTGACCCTCGGACCTCTTCCCATAATGTGACATTACTGTACATCAAACTTGCCATGTTTATGACTGAAATACAATGTGCATAAATTAGCTTCATTGAAGGAGCGCTGGTGACAAGTAAATCAAATTTGGACAGACAATGATACACAAAGCTGGGGGTCACAATGATCACCCATTAGGGCTATATAGTCCATGAACCCTATCCATGTCACCGTGGTTACTATGTCCAGATAACATAAGTTGGCTTGCCCAATAACATTCACAAGGGATCAAGCTACAAAAGAACATAAAAAACTTCTTTTATTGAACTTCCACACAAAAAGTATGAAATAGAGTTAAATAAGATTGGAAAAAATGTTTGTATTCCTTTTTATTTTCATTTTTTCTTCTTCACAAAATCACTGGTTGGGACTACCAGAATGTCACACCCGCACAACCTCTATGGTCCGCACGACCTCTGTGGTCCGCACGACCTCTGTGGTCCGCACGACCTCTGTGGTCCGGTAAGCATCCCATGATTCACGCTGATGAGCTTGAATACCTCTCAGAATGATTCATGAAGATGACCACTGGTCAGCACACAATGGACATCAAACCATGTTTATTGATCTCCTCAAAGGCTAACTGATCACAGCTCAATTTTCATAATCTCTCTGACAATCTTATTTGATCAGGAGCACAATATCCTTCATATTCACTTAAACTTGTATGAAACATGTCAATGAGATGACAAATAAACCCCCCTTCTTCAATAAATATTGGGAATATAGAATTTTGACTGAGATACAAACAAGAAATGATGTACTCTTAGAGGGGTTGGCAGGTGGAGGCAAATCTAAGAGAAATCTGGCCCTGTTAGGGGACATAGCCTAGGGGGGCTGCGGGATGGGATTAGATGAAATAGAGAAGCTCATCACAACCACTAATTAATCTGCACTGAAACTATTACTGAAACAAAAGAAGCATTTAACCCTGCAGTGGGTCTGTAAATTTACCAGAGGACATTTTCTCTGATTTGTCTCATTTATCCAGGCCATGCCGGTCTTACCGAGTAGGGGAATAAGTCAAATTCTACTTGAGCATTCTTTATATTCACTTGAAGCATTATGCAAAATTTGTGACACCCAGGAAAAAAATATCAAGATTAATGCAGAAGACAATGAAAGCAAAAATAAAAAAATAAATCTCCATTTTGAAACATAAAAGCATGTTTGTTTCTGCGTAAACAAGAAAAGAAATATTTCTGTAGCTGTTCTTTCCATTCCATACAATTATACAGATAAAACATACAAGCTGAAAGCAATATCTGTTTATTGCCAAGAAAAATGGGTGATAATTCTCGGCAACAATGGTGGAGCTGCAATGTGATATATATATGTGTCTGCCTATTTCTAGAGGAGCACTGTGAATCATCTCGCGGGATTATTGCCTCCTTGTCTGCAAATTTGTTGCCTCTCACGGTAAATTTGCAATGGACGATTGCCCATCTTCTGGGGTACCTTCGATCCATTTGTGTGTACTGAGGGTGTTTAAATTTAACATCATGTGTGCAGGAAACTGAAAGCAGGCAAAACAAGTCAGCCATCTTTTATCTTATGACATTGTCCTTGTACCACTGTTATTGTCTCAGATACATTTCCTTGCTTGATACATTATACACTTTACAATGAAAATTTGTGTTGTATTTAATGACTTGAAATTAAGTGGAACAATATATGGCCTTGAATGGCAAGAGGAATTTGTAATTCAAACAGCCGCTATTAAAGACATTATGCACTAATTTTAGAAATTGGGTATAAAAATCCTACAGAGGTGATTAATGTATCTGTCTTTCCTGTGTACTAATTGTCTTGTTTGCTGCATTGCAATAAGCAATAAGTCTCTGTAAAACCTGAGAGTAATAATATATTAAGTAATAATATATATATATATATATATATATATATATATATATATATATATATATATATATATATATATATATATATATATATATATATATATATATATATATATATATATATATATATATATATATATATATATATATATATGCCTTTAGTATATCAAATTATAGAATGACTGCATAATATTTTGAGATTGAGGGTCTTCCCTTTGAAGCAGCATAAATTGGATTTCCTTGTCCACTATTCGTGTTGCTATAAACAGCATGTGAAACGATGCCACCGGGAAGAGTTTTATGAAACATTGTGGTGGACATCCAGATTCACCACAGCTCTCAAGTGTCTGTGCTGGGTAAAACTCTATCTTGGACTGCTATTCAATGTGGGACTCCGGGGATGAGGGGAGAATGGTTTTGTGTGCCTCCTGCTTAATGAAACACTTACTGACCAATGACTTCATCTGTTGTGCTTCTCTGATTGCTATTTTATCTTTGCTACAGAGGGGATATCTCGAATATTTACGCTGATTTTGCCAGACTCTCTGTGTTGTTCATTCTGATCTACAGTTTCCAGTCTTTTTATTCCGTTCACAGAAATCTATAGCTTTGGCAATCAGCTCTCGACCCATCAGGGGCAAGGTTCTATTAGACCTCGTATCACCAGGAAATACCAGACGATGTCACAAATGGACGTCCTTTTGAGACTCCTTGAAACAGGAAACCAAAAAAATAATCGAAGTGATTCGCCAACACTGCAATTTGAGATCTTTGGGGTTTTCTTGGCCAGTTTCAATTCAGTGTAATTGGTCGTTCTGGATGTGGCCTTAAAGCCCAATGGTGGATGTTTTCATTCAAATGTCGATACTTGCGAGGGTCCTGAACAAGGCGCGTATCAGGGACCTTTTCATTGGATTGTCGATAGCATCAAAGTGAAGGTGGAGGTGGGATGTTCAGAGCAAAGAGGCCTATAAGAGCTGTCATCTGGTGGAGGTCATGACTCATTAACCATGCAACCTCAAAGCTTTTCTCAAGGTTCTCTGTGAAGGCTGTAATACCTGACCCTTCCCCAAACCATGCTTAACACAGGCCTAAAGACTATAATATCTACTAGATTCTGCCTGATATACAACTCCACACACTGCCTCATATATCTCCCATGTAATCTCATGACAACATCATTGCTGAAATTATCTTAAAGACTACCACACTTAAGCAACCCGCAATATCTAACACATTCTCTGTAATACACATGCATTCAGCCTACCATAATCTCCCTAGTATTCAGATATACTCATTTTTGACATGAGCAAATAAGATTATGACCATTAATTGAAATTATTTGGAAGCCTTATTGGAACTTGCTTGATGTATCACATACTGGGTCCAATCTTAAAAACTGTCCCTTGTAATTCCTGGAAAATATCCTGGTTTATGCTATTATTCCTTCAGGTGAATCTTCAATATCATTTCTATTTTTGTCCAAGTGTTCTTGCCATTTGAGTTTGAAGATATTTTGAGATAAACAGTCTGCCCACTCACATGGCTGGGGGCTCGGGTCTTTCCTCTCTCAAAAACATAAGAAACACTTTATGTTCATAAACCTAGCTGTACATCAAAGAAGGCCACTGTTTCTTTCTGTGTAACTCAATATATCTATCAGAATTGATCATGAGGAACTAGCAAAGAGAAATATTCGCCAAATATGACAGTCCTGATCAGTCCAGCAAGATATATTGCTAGATGTGAAAAAAATCCATTTAGGGACAAGTTTTTTTTCCAGATCAAAAGACTTGTGATAGAATCAAATGACAAGAGTTTGACGTTACTGTTTGAAGGAAATATGCAGTAAACATGTGCGTAATTGTGTTTCCGTTCCCCGCAGATCTTAGACAGCAGAATGATTTGGCTGATGTGGCTCCATTTATTCCACTTCTGCATGCCGCCGATGTATCTATTACAAACTGCCAGGCCCCCTATATCATTTCCTCTTGCACAACTTCTTTTTGCAAGCAGAACAAAAAATAAAACAGATTGCTAAAAACTTGATTTTATTTCTACACGGGGTGAATATTATCTGAACTTTCCCAGCGCTAATTCTTATTTCTGCATACGATTTCAGCATCTGATTCCCGCAGGAAAATGGCCGCTGTTTTCAAAATGGTGTCTGTTACAAAGAGGAAAGGTTGATGGGAAACTTGAGTTCAAGTTTATCAAATGCCAACTGTTTCATTACTTGGAGAGAATCAATGTCTGAGCTTATTGTGGTCTGCAGTAATAATAACAATATCTCTTTGTTTGAGTTCTAATATCACATGCTGACAAGACAGAAATGACCTGTCCTCTGAGCACAAAGGGCGGATTTTACCAATATGGTTGATAAGGCTTTGCCATTGATATTTCCATTTGCCAGACTGTCATACTCAGTTTTATGTCTTCTCCATATTTCAAGTCTCTCCGGTGATGGGCTTTAATCCTCTCTGAAGTGCATTTCCGGATCAGAGTTCACTTGGTCCATGTCATCTGCCTACTACCCATGCTATTAGTGGAGCTTGCCTCTCTTTGCTCCACACTTCTCTGCAGTTGGAATAAACCCAACACTATTTCTGGGAAAACTTCTGAGCAATATTCTTAAAGGAAAAACAAAAACATTTTCAACTAAATATTTTTGTGATCATGTGATCTTTGAGTTTCTTTGAGGTTTCATGAATATTCACTGAAACTTTAAGAAATACAATCAAAATTGTTCGACAAATTGGGAAATTGCACGGGAGGGTTAAGAGCCATGTGTAATGGTGACCCTGTGCATTGCGGAGTCTCGTACTGGGGATTATCAGGCGCAGGCTGGGCACCCTGGCGCCAAGTGTAGATACAGAGCCATTGTGAGGCCACAACGCACAGATAGCCTGCGTAGCTGGCACTTATAGCCTGCGTAGCCACCACAAGCCTTTTGTACTTGCCGATTAGGCCATGCCATGCGATGCACACAAGACAATAGGCTGCAGTTGCTGTGGCGGTTGAATCTTTACGACTCGAGGACACATTCCTTTTGTAAAAACTGACCTCTCCAGCCAATGAGGAACTGTGCCATATTACGATACGAAAACTCATCAAACGATGAATAGTCACAATAGCGATACGGCCGATATGGTGGAGAGAGAAAAGGAGCGTGCTCCGTATGACTCAGCTCATATCGTGCCTAATGGTACTATGTATGTCATAGTCTATAGCACGGTCTCCACAAATAACCAACATACACAATGCCCAAATGAACAACCTGCACTGGCAAACAGACCACTAGCACCACACTGCAATGCTCTGAGTGATGGTTCCAGGGCCGACACTCCACTCACATCAACAAGTCCCACTCTGCTGCCAAACATGCAACTCAACTTCACTATTTGGATCCGTCATCAATATATACATATGACACAATATTTTAATTTGAGAAATGAAAATAAACTTCAATCAACCAAAAAAACAAATATCTTTTGTCATTATATTTTCTGTTTCCATTTTATCTAAAAACATTATATATATGTATTGTATAGACCCCAAAGGTCATAAATACAAAAACCAGAATTAAGATTAGGATTAAATTTTAAGATTAGATGCAGGCAGATATTTTCAATTCCTAATGTTTTTTTGTTTTTTGTTTGCAATTAATCAAGATAACTAAGATACTATTATTTTTGTTCATAGAAGCTGTATAAACTGTTAGTTAAGGTCAGTTAGTGTTAGAAGTTAGTGTCCAGGGCCATTGGAACCATCTATTTTATTATTTAATCTATTATATTTTAAGTTATCTTATTTATAGTTATCTTATTTATAGTGGCTGTTTTGAAGGCCTGGTCTCTATATTTGGCTTTCTTCACTGACCCATTCCTCACCTACAGGATCAATGGTCGTTCCTCCATTGATCACTCTTCAGCCAGGGCTTTGAGTGAAAGCTGGACCACATAGGGAATTTGCAATGACATAAACCATTGAAAGAATTTCAGTTTTAGAACTGCATACCAAACAAAAATACAGATATGGAAATGAAACGGGGCAAATTACAATATATTTGAATAATGAATCAATTTAAATTTTACCTCATTTCCATGGAGATAACACAGGCAGTATGGGAGGCCCATTTGTGAAATTGAAATGTAATTCAGTAGACTTAGAATATTATCATGAAGTAATATTGTTGAAATAGACAAAAGGGACAAACAAAAACAAGGAGAGTGTGGACGTCCCAGGGTTGGCTTTGCCCCAGGGTTGGCTTTGCCCTGACCAAAGATTAGCGTTCCTTCCCTCCTGCCATGACCGGGAACTAAATGATTGCTTATGTAAGCTATTGTAATGGTATAATGGGCTGGATGCAGAAACTATGGCCATGTAACTGTATTACTGGGTGCCATCCAGTCCCAGCGGCAGCCATGTTGTGCTAATCTGGCTAGTGTCTGCCTGCTGTAATAATCCCCTCCCAACATTAGATGACACACAGTAGACATGGATTAACATAATCCCTGAGCTTACCCAGATATACTCCAAGTAACATCTGTAGCAATAACACTGAAGAAAAGAAATGTTTTCTGCATTTAAAAACCCCAATTGCATTTCCTAGTTCTTTTATTACAATATCTCTTCTGAAACTGAATTTGGAAGTATCCCATGTCTGGCCAAAGTAAAATAATAGCTCTAAGTCCAAATCCTGGATGTTGTTCAGAAAATGAATGAAAAACATATATTATCATGCTTGCTGAAGCCAATCTTTTTTGGTGACAGAAGATTGTGAAAATGACCTTCATCAGGCAAGATTCAGATTGGCATGGTAAAATGCTTCAATATTTGCCAAAAGAACAAAAACTTATGGAGACTAAAGGGCAGCCATCTTGCAGGTCATGATTTATCTGGATACTAGAGGGCAGCTATCTTGCAGGTCATGATTTATCTGGAGACTAGAGGGTACCCATCTTGGAGGTCATGATTTATCTGGAGACTAGAGGGCAGCCATCTTGGAGGTCACGATTTATCTGGATACTAGAGGGCAGCCATCTTGGAGGTCATGATTTATCTGGAGACTAGAGAGCAGCCATCTTGCAGGTCACGATTTATCTGGAGACTAGAGGGCAGCCATCTTTCAGGTCACGATTTATCTGGAGACTAGAGGGCAGCCATCTTTCAGGTCACGATTTATCTGGAGACTAGAGAGCAGCCATCTTGCAGGTCATCAAACATTGGCCCTAACTAATACTTAGCATACTGTTGTGGCATACTATATGCTGATTTGATTGCCTTCAAGATTTTTCAAACAATTCATATCGAAGGAATCAAATATAATGAAGTGTCCAAACTGACGAACCTCTTCACATATTCCAACTTTCACCAGAGTGATCTGTAATTAAGTTCTAGAGCTCCAAAAGCATTTTAACCATTTATTACAAGAGAGCCATTCATTGCAAGGTTAGGAGGCATATCATTATTTTCTACAAGAAGTAAGAAAGTTTATTCAGCATCTGTGGAGTATAAAATATCACATTGGAACCGAAAGACATCCACTGCAGCCACAGGCCAAAAACATCCGCTTTTGATAAATATCATTGTCAAAAAGTAAATCCGACTCAGTGGATTCCAGGGCATGGAAGTATTATACATGTACTATATATGGCAGACCTGGGCAAGAAGGCCGCGTCCCATGGAGCATACTGTCAGCAATAACTTGCTTTACTCTAGGTCTTCCACTGGTTTGAGTACTGTTGACAGCACCAATGAATGCAGGGCCATTTAAGAGCTATGACCCAAGGCTTTCATTATGTCTATTAGAATACAGCACTATCAATCACAAATGCAACCAATATGTGTAGAAAATAAAGGTGAATGTACACAAAAACATTCAACCACAAGAAGTCATTTATTAGAATGAGTATTGTCACCATGCCGACCATCATTTGTTTTTATTTTTTACATTTTCATCTCTAGCAACACTGGCTTCATACTGTCTGCGTATTCAAACATTGATCGGTTTGTCTTGGTATAGAAACTCAAATAGAAAGTTTGCAGACATGCAAAGTACTGTGCATTTTGAGAGAGAATTGCTTTTGTTTTCAAATAAAGCCCCCAGGTAGGGCCTACACCTGTGTTTCGAAAGGTTGCAAAATGTTGATGGGGATAATGTCTAAACCTTGATGGCATGTCTCGCAAAATCCTGAAAATTAATGCTGATTGGGGAGTATGCCAGGATCCAAAAAGACAAATAATGCCTGCAATAACAGTGACATGAATATCTGTACAGCCTCATTTACAAACAGGTAACCAAGGGAACCACAGAGAACTGTGGGTAGCATAACATGCCTCAAAGCCCCTGCAACAAGGTCATCCCAACAAGTTTGTCTGGGGTCAGAGGTCAGGTGACCCCTTACGACCTTTGGCAAGTTTGGCCCAGTTGCCATTTGTAGAACAATTTTGGCTTGACCTGCAGGTGATGGCAATGGACATTAGGTTTTCCAGACATCCTGCATGAGAAAGTCTCATGAATATTTGATGCAAACATCTCCTTCCTGTCTGCTTCACTAAATAGGTCACATCACCCAGCTCACCCCCTTCTTCATCACGCAGGTTCATGCCCTTTGCATAATTACACATATATGCTGTGCTCAAAATCAATTTCTGTGAATCCAAATGTATTTTCTATGAGACAGTGTCAACAGGAAGTCTGAACTTCAAATATAAATTCTAAAAAAAGTGAGCTTCAGTATTTCTCTTGAATACGTGTGACAGATGCCAAACTTCCAATGACTATCAGCAGATGTCTGGGGTTTTCTGATCTCTGACCTTTCAGTGAAAGGACCTTCCAAATGGTCTGTTCAGAAAGACAGCTCAGATTGACCAATGAGACAACATGAGCCCAGAGTTAAGGTGCGACACTCCCCCGTGACCTCAACTGTCCACCGCCTCAATTTCCCCTGCTTACCGAAACATTAGCGAACTCGTTGATGCGTTACTCTCTGCTTAGCCCCGTTCTGGACCTGTGGGTCCATTTAGGACTCAGATTCCGCTGCTAGAATTAGGTGTTTTTTCCCCTTCCTCTGCAGCAGCTCTCAAGGGACTCAATCCACACCCTATTTTTGTTTACACAGAAGATTTTACAGAAACCAGTGGGGAGTTTATTTGGTTAGATTCTATGTTTTCATAGTCAGTCTAAAACAGTCACTATAAAACTTTGACTTAGTAGTTTGAGCCAGAAATCTGTATGGTCATGAACATATACGAGTTGAGTATTGTTTGACAGGGCCATTGTGCAACACAAATGGTTTGTGAGACTTGATAGAATCACACAACATTTAAATGTGAAAAAAAATCAAGTCATAGCCATGCATGACCTTAATGGTTCATGTTTATGTGACAAAAAAGATGTTTGGTCATAACCAGTGAAACCTGCCCTCCTGGCCTCCAAGACTGAGTTCAGGTCCAAGAACTGGGATTAAATGTCAATCACAATGGTTCCCGGACAACCCCCTCCCCTCCAGACAATCAATGCCCACCTCCCAGTGACAATCGCATAGAGTAGGGATGAGACCAAAGTGTGCCGCTGCCTTCCTTGCCTCAGGACAGATGCTCCCATTGCTCTGTCATTCCCACACAAACCCTCTTTCCATACTTCAATACATTTTCTTTTTTTAAAATAATATTATTTTCAGAAATGAAAGTGAACAAAACTAAACAAAATCTTCTTCCAGTGTTGATAAAATAGCATGAGAAACAGAACTTTATTTTTCTTTCATAAAATCAGACTCAGAGACTTTTTAAATGACGAGAGTGATAATATAAGTTAATGTTACCTTGCATTGGGGGCATCTACACCAAGGTCATATGCAGAACTTGCCTTCAGGAAGCCATCCAGTATGTCTCCAGACTGCATACCAAGGGCCACCCGGCATTCCGCTGAAAACAAACCACAAAATATAAATACATTGTCTTTTTTTAGACAGATTTTGTTTGTAAAAACTTATGCATATGCGATGAGTAGTACGTATCTAAAATTTGTTAATTAGATGTATGACACTGATGATAAATTATATTTTATTAGCCAATGAGCATCAAATATTTGCTTCATTGCTGTATAACATCCCCTATCCTCATGAGACTCGTAACATTAGGATCCGTGATTAAAGTTCTAGTCAAATTCATATATACACAAATTTCCACCACATGCATGCAAAAAGTGGGTTTTTAATTGTGTAAGCCTATACTTTGTGAGACCTCATTACTAAGACATTTTATCCACAGAGAAATTATAATTTCAAAAATACTCATCGCAGATTCCATGGTATGTTAAGACAAATGTCTTTAAATATGCGAAAACTCTAATACAAAAAGAAATATTTCTCATTTAAACTCTATTTTTTTCAGTCATTTGGGACGTAGTCTTCATCTCGAAATAAAAGAAATTACATTTAAGAGGGCATTTGTTGAAAACATCTTGTGTAAAAGTCCATTAACTGTAAAACTCATTCTTCACAGCAAAACAACTTCCTTTTAATTTTATTAAATGTGGTGCAATATTACAGACTCATTTTTTATCCTTTTGTCACAGAACGTGCAAACAGAGAAATGCTCCTGCAAATCTTGTCTTTTTACACTTTTCCTGCAGCACTTTTACTTCTTTGTTTTGACAAGGTACTTCCATATGGCTGTGTAAGAGACTGGAATATATAATTTGGGTGGAAAGTTATAAAATATTTATGCTGCAGGTAGATGACGCTAATTTTGCACAAAGAAATAGCAAAAGTTGATGACAAAAGTTGCTAGGAAATACAGCCAATTTGGTGTTTTCATAGCTGCATAGCTATATTTAAGAATAGAAAATAAAAATAAACTTATTGTTCTTATCTAACTTCCTGGAAAATAATATGGAACAACTGAAGCTGATGGTGAATTTTCATTGAAATATTTCAAGGAAACAAGATACTTCATTTTCTTCCTCTTTTGTTGGTTTTCTATTCAATAACAAAGTGATATTTCTTATTCAGAATCTTAAAGTTGCCTTTAAAACGTAAGCATAAATAAAAAGGATGTTATGATGGAAAAATGAATTTCATTACAAGGCATTCCTTTTTATAAGTTTGAATACACATTGAATAAATCTGATCAATCGTGCATATTATGATGGACATCCCTTTTCTCTTTCTTAAAACAAAGGGAATTATTGCTAAATATTATTAATTAGTAACTCCAATGTTTGGTGCCAGAAAGTCTGCGACTCTCGTGCAAATGTCGTCTGCTGACGCCACCCGTCTTGTTCACAAATTAACCGTAATTATGATTGAGATCAAAGTCGACATTTGCACTTACAACTTGTGATTTGTAACAATAATTATGATAAAGTCACGTCTGAAACTCAGTGCTTAACAAACAAAAACCTTGTCGACTAGTACAAAAGCAAGGTTTGTTGCCAATCAAAGTCAAATATAATGCCTATAATTTGAATTCAATATCATCAATCTTGGTTTTTACTGATACTAGTATAATCATGTATTAGATTACTCGAGGAGTTCCCGAAATTAATCTGGGCGTTTTGAAAATACTTTTTTCTCCACAAAAGTTTTTTTCCCTGCTGCAGCAGACGTCATGTGTACCACCAGTCTGACCTTTGTCACTAGGGGTCAGCACCTATCTCTTGTCAAAACACATCACAAAGGGTTCTGACTTCCTCCCAGGGTGCATCAGTCTCTGGTGCATCATTTACGATTTGTTTGGGCCTTTTGTCTTTCAAATGAAATAATGGATGCCCAAATAAGTGTTAATTTGTAGGTTGTCTGCCAAGCCTGGTGTATGGATGGGGAGGGAGGTCGGAGGCGACGTCCCGTGGACATTCGCAGGCGAGACAGGTCACACGACAAACGACAAATTGGATTAGATCTGACGCGAAGTGCCGACTGGTCCCCCGCTGGTGGTCGGCTTGTTCATCTGTGGTTCTTCATGTTCCCCAGATGATGACATGTGGGGGGAAATTATGTCCCCTCACAAGTTGGCAATATGACACCAAAAAATGGTGTCCTGTCAGATGTTATAATTTCAGGCTAAAAACTGATATTGTCACCGGAGTATGAAATCCAACCTGCGTGTCATCTATCATATATAGTTGTACATTTCAGTGAAGCTAAGCCTTTTCTCAACAATATATTCTTTCCTCCATAACTCCACAAGACAAAGTTTAAAAGAAAAACACGGGATGGATGTATACCAAATGAATGGCTCATCTTATCTGGATTAAAAATTATAACCAATATGCGATTATCCCATCAGATCTGGCTAAATGTGTTCAAAGTTAACAAGAAATTCTAAATTGTCTAATCTAAATTGTCTCATTTAAGTGAAATGGTGAATGTCACATACTCTAGTGTTGGAAACCATTTGCGTATGCAGATGATGATTTGTCAATTTTGAGGAAATTAAGCAGAGAATGCTTTTTTGGTCAATGTTTCCTCGATATCATTACTCCAGACATTACATCACGGTTTGCCATTTCCTGATGTTCCTCACAATAACCTTGTGTTGCCATGACGATTGCTCCAAAATCCCAAATCTCACTTGAGCAGATATGTTTGTGAGGCTGCTGGCCATGCCCAGATTCTCCGCCAATTTCCCTTCCGAAATGGACGACTTCCCATGCCAATATCAATGGTTTTTTAAACTGTTTTTCTGGTAAATCTATTTGTGGCCTTCATGTTGCTCCTTTTTATTTGCTGTCTGTAATATTAAATCTTACTGTGTTGTTCGGTTTTCTTCTGACTAGTTTATATATCTTAATATCTTGTCAGATTAATTAATGTTTGTCTATCAGCCACATGGCAAGTAACTGAGTACAAAATTGCAAATTAGGAATTAGAATTTTTTTAAACAACAAATGAGCAAAGACATGTTCATTGCTCTAATCAGGAAATTAAACACAAGACAATACAACTTGCAGGGAAATCAACACTCTAATCAAAATGAAGATAATTACTTCAAAATCACATATATTTTAGGGGGGTGAATGAACGAGACAAGAAAACTCATCTGGTCTTTTTGAATGAGTGAATTAGTTTAAATCTAAGAAAATAAATAGGGTCTTTCACCATGATGACATATATCACTGCCTAGATATATCCCTTGTGTCTTCTGTAAAACTGCCATTCTTTCTCTAGATATTTTTCTCTATACATAATCAAGAGATTGACAGATGCTGTACATGCAATATATTCATTTGTAACACAAAACCACAGAAGACTGGGTCACCTATGTATTCTCATCTGGCAAATAATATTTTCATTCTGTATATCAAGAAACTGCCTGATCCCCAACCTTAGACAATAAATAAAAACCAATTGTGAGTTGTATAAATGGTAGAGTGGCATTCTGGCAGAGGCACCGCCATGTGGACTGTGTGAGCTACAGAGCCCTGTTGATTTTTGTTTCATCTATATTTTGATGAATAGATGTTCTAAGTGACTTGCATTACGCAGACAGTGCTGTGTTTTTTGTCGTCATGGCAGAAGACAATCTTCCTGGCAAGCAAGGCCTCACATAACAAAAACATAGGCCAGATATGTTCACCACATGCGTGTCAAATAATGCCAATCCCTGACTTAATACTTCACATTATTTCAAACAGAATGCACATATCATTAAATATGAAATAGATATATTATGAAATTGACTATTGTTTACTTTCAACAATGTGAATAGGGACATTTTAATAAAAATAATCATACATTGTTTTGTGGGACAAAGGAATGATAGATATGGATACAAATGGTGCTGTTTGCCATACACAAGACACAATATATGTTATATATCTTCATCTTAATGGGAGATACCTTCCTTTCTTAATATGATAAACAGGAATATGTACCACATAAATATCATCTCAAATATCTTACTACTATGATGATTTAATAGCTCGATTCCTGTGATATTAAGGTTCAGAATTTCTTTGGGAGTAATCATGTTCTCTGGAGTAAGTTCTAAATGTGTCACTTAAGTGTCCCTTTCAGTGTGATATTCTGGTCCATTTTCCCCCATGATCTATGTCATTCTGTGAGCATAAGTACACGATGTTGTCTCTTTATCACGATATATGGTGTGGTTACAATGTGTCCTCAACTCCCTCATAATATGCGTTATACAACAACACTTTTGGAAAATCTACACAATATTCTACCAAGATTAGATATCTTCATCAAGTCTAATGTAAAATTCAAAAAACATTTGGATAAATTATATAAATCATGATTTGCTGTTTCATAGGCATTAAAATTGTCATATGTTCTCAACTGAATATTAAATAATGAGGAAAACGTGATAGTTTCACCTGTAGACCCAATGACCTTTGTTGGCCTTGATTGACCTCAATATGACCTAGTTTTATGGAATGAGAAGATTGCATGTGGCAGCTTGGCATGCTCTCACACACACACATGATGGGGGGATGGACTGCTCATATCAAGGCATAGAGACACAAGGTCACCAACCCTGGGTTACTGGGGTGATATAGAGTAACTCTGGGTTACTTAGGTGATATAGAGTAACCCTGGCTACTGGACTGTTAATATGGTGGTACAGACACAAGGTCGCCAACCCTGGGTTACTGGGGTGATACAGAGTAACCCTGGGTTACTGGGGTGATATAAAGTTACCCTGGGTTACTGGGGTGATATAGAGTAACCCTGGCTACTGGACTGTTCATATGGTGGTACAGACACAAGGTCGCCAACCCTGGGTTACTGGGGTGATACAGAGTAACCCTGGGTTACTGGGGTGATATAAAGTTACCCTGGGTTACTGGGGTGATATAGAGTAACCCTGGCTACTGGACTGTTCATATGGTGGTACAGACACAAGGTCGCCAACCCTGGGTTACTGGGGTGATACAGAGTAACCCTGGGTTACTGGGGTGATATAAAGTTACCCTGGGTTACTGGGGTGATATAGAGTAACCCTGGCTACTGGACTGCTCATATGGTGGTACAGACACAAGGTCACCAACCCTGGGTTACTGGAATAATATAACTTAACCCTGGATTGCTGGAGTAATAAAATTTAACCCTAGATTACCGAAGTGATATAAGTTAGCCCTGGATTACTAGGGTGATATAAATTAACCCTGGATTGTTGGAGTGGTAAACGTTAATCCTGGATTAGTGGAGTAACATACCATAACCCTGAGATATAGACTGGGTTTCTGGTCTGTGAAGCTGCTGGGTAGCTCAGTGATGTCACATCACGTGATGTCACATCACACTCTACACCATGTACTGTTACATCAGCCCCGGGCCATGCATGTAGTATAGCATCTAATATAACTGTCACATGCATTCACAGCCTCAGTCACATTGACTGCACTTTCAACTCATATCGTTTATCATCTGGGCTCTGCAGAATTTCAGAGCAGACTTTCACAAGCAGACCTCCCTATGTGATCTGTGAAGCCACTCTCTATCTGATACACCAGAATATTCCAAGCAGAAATTGTGCCCATCCTTCCTATTCTTAATCAAATCGTAGTGACATCCCCAGAGACCAACACAGTCTGGATTCTCACAAATCTATCTTGTTTTTTGGTTGGTACTTTTGTCTTGGTTTTGGGGAACCAAGATCCAAGAATTAGATCATGAAAGATATTTTGTTTATTTTTCATGAAATATTTTAAGCTTTATCATCATTCTATATTTTTCCTCAGTTGCAGGATTTATCAATAAAATTATTATTGATTAATATTATTGTATGATAACTATGAGTAAAAATATTCTCCCAAGATGTATGCCAAAGCTGTACAAAGCTGTACAGTATGGAGTTGACTCTATGCCCCATGCTAGCTGTACAGTATAGAGTTGACTCTATGTCACATGCTTGCTGTACAGTATACAGTTGACTAGCTGTATAATATAGAGTTGCCTGTGTGGTGGGATGTTTTAGCAGTGCGGTTTTGTGGTCCTGCAGGTGCCAGCTGTATAGTATAGAGTCACCTGTGTGGTGGGATGTTTAGCAGTGCAGCTTTGCGCTCCTGCATGTGCTAGCTGTATAGTATAGAGTTGCCTGTGTGGTGGGATGTTTTAGCAGTGCAGCTTTGCGCTCCTGCGGGTGCTAGCTGTATAGTATAGAGTTGCCTCTGTGGTGGGATGTTTTAGCAGTGCAGCTTTGCGCTCCTGCAGGTACCAGCTGTATGGTATAGAGTCGCCTGTGTGGTGGGATGTTTTAGCAGTGCAGCTTTGCGCTCCTGCAGGTGCTAGCTGTATAGTATAGAGTTGCCTGTGTGGTGGGATGTTTTAGCAGTGCAGCTTTGCGCTCCTGCAGGTGCTAGCTGTATAGTATAGAGTTGCCTGTGTGGTGGGATGTTTTAGCAGTGCAGCTTTGCGCTCCTGCAGGTGTTTGCTGTATAGTATAGAGTTGCCTGTGTGGTGGGATGTTTTAGCAGTGCAGCCTTGCGGTCCTGCAGGTACCAGCTTATATCAGGTCACTGTATTGATCCCTGTGGCAGACCTAATCCCTCACATCAATGTCATAGGCTATACAGCAGGCCCCCAGGTCATACATTTAAATCAGCCCCCAGTCCTGCTTATACATTCACATTCAGGGATTCAACATGTCGACTGTATGTGGACCTGCCTGTACAAAGCAAGCACTATCCCTGCATATCTATTAACAGGTCAGTTTAATTGCCCATATTAATTCCCACCCACTCTCTGACTTCTTTTCAGGGATTAATCAATGTTCTCATAATCCCATGTATTGTCTTGTAATGGGTACAGCATCTGCTAGATATCATCTTTCCAACAAAACAAAACAATATTACATTCTCATTCTCATTTATCTGACTAACATAAATATATTTTATTGTTTTTTTCAAGAAATACAAAAACATCATGAATGTAAAACATCTACAATGATGCACAGTGTGTGGTTAGTGGCTGGTTTATGTATTTTTTGCTCATGTTTTGGGTTGCTATAGCGATGGTTGGCAGAGTTTGTACCTTCACCTGCTATGAGACACAGCTGATCTGTCCTACCCATCTAAACAACATAGCTCACTCCACTAACACACATGCTAAACCCACTGCTGAGTCACGCCACTGACATTCTCCTCGTCTACACTGTGTATCTCTGCTGTGTTAACATAAATACTCCATGTGATGATAACAAGATGATATCTCTCAGATGACTTAATCATTGATAGACAATATCTCCTATTTGCTGTGACCATTACAAGATGATATCTCTCAGATGAATTTATCATTGATAGACAATATCTCCTATTTGCTGTGACCATTACAAGATGATATCTCTCAGATGACTTAATCATTGATAGACTATATTTCCTATTTGCTGTGACCATTACAAGATGATATCTCTCAGATGAATTAATCATTGATAGACAATATCTCCTATTTGCTGTGACCATTACAAGATGATATCTCTCAGATGAATTAATCATTGATAGACAATATCTCCTATTTGCTGTGACCATTACAAGATGATATCTCTCAGATGAATTAATCATTGATAGACAATATCTCCTATTTGCTGTGACCATTACAAGAGGATATCTCTCAGATGAATTAATCATTGATAGACAATATCTCCTATTTGCTGTGACCATTACAAGAGGATATCCCTCAGATGACTTAATCATTGATAGACAATATCTCCTATTTGCTGTGACCATTACAAGAGGATATCCCTCAGATGACTTAATCATTGATAGACAATATCTCCTATTTGCTGTGACCATTACAACATGATATCCCTCAGATGACTTAACAAATAAAAGACAATATTTCTTTAATGCTGTGACCATTACAAGATGATGTCTAATTGATGTCCTAATCATTGATAGACAATATCTCTTAGGCACTGTGACTATTACAAAATATCTCTTAGATGCTGTAACCATTGCAAGGTGATATCTCTGAGATGCTTTGATCATAGCAAAACAATATATCAGATGTTGTAACCATGGTTCCCATTAGAATACAATACTGAAACCATTACACAATGCTATCTCTCAGGTATTCTATGTGTAATATCTTTAAACAATTTCCAATATCTTACCATTAACCTTTACCAGAGTACATTGCCTACAAATGCTGATAAACATTAGGTTAATGCCAGCTGAAATTTTTAAGTTCAATATCAAGTGGGCCAAATCAAATATCACAAGAAATCAAACAAAATTATCTATAAAGTTAAGGTTACAACTAAAATAAAAGAATTTTCAAGTGTTCGCCCAGCACCGCATATCCAAACATTTTGAGCTGAGAGGGTAGAAAGCACCGGAGAGACCCCTGGTGTCTGGTTGAGGGGAGGAAGTGTCTCTGGTTTCCATGGAGCACTTGAGACATTAAGTATCTAAAGGAAAGGTGCACTTGCCCGTGCCATCTTCACTCTTCCTCCTTTAAGATCCCTGCTAAAACCTGGCATGGAACATGCTGAATTCTACCATTCTGGCCATCAACTTCTAAAATTGTCTCGTATTTAACAATAATTTTCAGTCTTTGTCACTGATTATGACGTCAGGAGAACTTCAAGTTCTACTACTGTGTTTAGGTAAAACAATAATGGCCATATCTGGAAAACTGTGGTACAACAAGAAGCAGCATCTGTACTGCAGCACAGGCAACTCAGCCAACCAGATTAGGTGCATTCACACTCAATCAATAAATTACATGCTTCAATTTATTTTTAAAACAAAACCATGGAAACTGGCTTTTAGAGAAGCTTCATTGTCATCTAAGACAGAACCAAACTACTTTATTCCCAGACGACTTGTCATTTTCTTTGGATCATATTTTCAATACAACAAATCCATACCAGATGAACATAGTTATGAAGCAGTATTGAATATATACTTGTATAGTTGGGTTGGGAGGTGGGTGAGCTGATGTGATGATCCCTGCCTGCCCCAGACTAGGTGAGTTGGTATGTTCAATATTGGTTTACATGTTCTGCTGTGTCTGCATGTTGACTCTGCTCCCCGCACCACTCTCCCCACTCTCATGCATTGCACCATCATTATGTATCAAGTGCTTAAACTTTGTGTCAAACTTTGTCTGCAAACATTGACACTTTGTGAAATATGTTCAATACCTCCCATACAGTGCTTGCCCTGCAGCTGGGGGTTTTTGCAAACATATTTCTCTAAATAAATGCTCCATAGGTGATGTATCTGCCACATATAATTCAATATGTTACGATGATTGTATATTTTGATGTACTAAATTACAGAGTTGACGTATGCTGTATGAAAGAGCCATCAATGTTTACTTCATAATTCAATAATATGGCAACTGTTTGAAAGAGCCATCAATGTTTACTTCATAATTCAATAATATGGCAACTGTTTGAAAGAGCCATCAATGTTTACTTCATAATTCAATAATATGGCAACTATATGAAAGAACCATCAATGTTTACTTCATAATTCAATATGGCAACTGTATGAAAGAGCCATCAATGTTTACTTCATAATTCAATAATATGGCAACTGTTTGAAAGAGCCATCAATGTTTACTTCATAATTCAATAATATGGCAACTGTTTGAAAGAGCCATCAATGTTTACTTCATAATTCAATAATATGGCAACTATATGAAAGAACCATCAATGTTTACTTCATAATTCAATATGGCAACTGTATGAAAGAGCCATCAATGTTTACTTCATAATTCAATAATATGGCAAGTGCTGATAGGCATATTTCTTATGTCTGACTACTAAGAGACAAATGGATGCATTACAGTGCCCCCAATAGACAAATTAGCTGGCAAAGCATAAAATATATATCACAAGAAACCACCCTCAATCCATCTTTATCAATATGAATATGCGCCTTAATCCCATATCATGCTGCAATCTCACACGAAGCCCCTTTATTTCCTTGACGCACTGACTAATCCCATCCTTCGTCTCTACCTGTACCCACAATGCACCAGACTGGCGCCACTACCAAAGCTAACTCTTTGACTGCCACCAACCTCACATTAATTCTACTTTTAAAAGTACAATTGATTTTTTCCCACACTTTTTGAGTACTCTGTCATGTTTTCTAATTAGTAAAGGTCACGCTGTTACGCTTTGAAAAAAATCATTCATTTTCAGATAATGTAATTGTAAGTAGCAACTCGTTGACTTTCTCACCGACTTCCCCAATTGATACTTATATAATGAGTACATGTGGCAGATGGAAAGTGAACTATTCCTTATATGGGAGTGACTGATATGTGGTGTTGGTAATATTATGGGATGCTGTATCTGCAATGATCTCAGATAACAGAGTTTATCACTTACTGCATTAACCACCTTGGACAGAAGAATTAACCCTTGCGCTGCCTTTAAATGGCAAGCAGCACAGTAGATTAGATTTGCAACTTCATCAACAAGACAACTGATGTTTATTTTAAATATTTGTACCCTTGATAACTCAATAAATTAAATCAAGTATCAAAGCCAAATCAAATAAGTAAAGTTCATATACATGTATAAATGAATTCATGTCATGAAAAATGCAGTCAAAATTTGACAAAGACAATTTCAATTCAGAAATAGAAATTAATTCTTATTTTGGGGTAAATTTAAACACTGGGATAAAAAATATTCAAATATAGCAATGGAGAGGATATCCAAGAATCTTTAGTTGGCCCCAGACACACATCCATTAGATTACTTATAAACATGACCCATTTCTTTTCTGCATGCATGACTCCATTTGTTCATGCTCAGCTATTGCATGACCCCTCTGATTGAGCATGACCTGGTGCCTTGTGCCAGTATGGTAACGCAATGGTCCTGCATGACCTCATGCCTGGTGCCGGTATGGTAAAGCAATGGTGCTGCATGACCTCGTGCCTGGTGCCAGTATGGTAACGCAATGGTCCTGCATGACCTCATGCCTGGTGCCAGTATGGTAAAGCAATGGTCCTGCATGACCTCATGCCTGGTGCCGGTATGGTAACGCAATGGTGCTGCATGACCTCGTGCCTGGTGCCAGTATTGTAAAGCAATGGTCCTGCATGACCTCATGCCTGGTGCCAGTATGGCAAAGCAATGGTCCTGCATGACCTCATGCCTGGTGCCAGTATGGTAAAGCAATGGTCCTGCATGACCTCATGCCTGGTGCCAGTATGGCAAAGCAATGGTCCTGCATGACCTCATGCCTGGTGCCAGTATGGCAAAGGAATGGTCCTGCATGACCTCATGCCTGATGCCAGTATTGTAACGCAATGGTCCTGCATGACCTCGTGCCTGGTGCCAGTATGGTAGTGCAATGGTCCTGCATGACCTGGTGCCTGGTGCCAGTATGGCAAAGCAATGGTCCTGCATGACCTCATGCCTGGTGCCAGTATGGCAATGCAATGGTCCTGCATGACCTTATGCCTGGTGCCAGTATGGCAATGCAATGGTCCTGCATGACCTTATGCCTGGTGCCAGTATGGCAATGCAATGGTCCTGCATGGCTTCATGTGATCTTATATATGTATAACAGAAGTTTGGCTGTACCTGCTGAGTGCTGAGGTCAATGAGAGGCTTGTGTGATGGTGTACATTTGGCTGACACAGATGTAGCAGAAGTCAGGGATTGTGTTGGCAGGCATTGTAATCCTGGCCAAGGTAACACAATGGCTGGTCTGCAATTGTCTCAACCAAGTATCGTGCACTAAGAATGCCCAGGTTACTATAGCAACCGCTGTGAGGAAAAGAAACTTTCCCCTCATTTTAGCAGCATATATTTGTCTTTATTACTTTCCCAGTCTGGTATGAATGCAGTAAGCTTGCCTGAGGAAAAAAGTAAGATCGCTAATTTGTTGACTGGAGAGTCTACTTTTACACATAATAAACACCAGAAGGAAAAAGAACATGAATTTTAAAAAAGCCCCACTCAAGAAGTCATTTGCTAAAGGTTGGGTTTTATCCCATAAATTGTTGTCAGAAAAATAAGTTGCAACCAGCAGTAAAGGTAAGTCTACAGACATTCACTCCTCCATACAAGCTACGAGTTGATGTCAGAAACACAAAAATAATTCTCCATTATCATGCAGAAACAAGAGAACAAATTAAATGGAAATCAGAGATTGCAACATGTCCCATAATTCCCAGAATTTGATATATTTGCCTTGTGACATTATTGACCACATGATGATTGTTTTAACTCCTTGCTGGATACCTCAATTAGGTGTTGTTCAATTATTTCCCGATTGGACTTCATATAGATCTGGTTAATTTATATAATAAATGAAAGCATTTACCATGCCTCAAACACTTCAGTCATAAGGGAAACCGGAAGTTACAGACACCGGTATAGGCGGGAAATAAATGTACAGGAATTTTGAAATGGCGATGTGTTGTCACATTTTTCAGTTGGAATATCTTTATTATTTAATAATTTATATCATTGAAAATAATACTAAACAAAGCTATGTACTGCATATAATACAAATAAGGTGTGAATAACATTTAATTTTGTACGGAAAGATATGATATGGTGCAAAGAAAATATGAAGAACATAGTCAATCCATGGTTCTGTCTGTGTCAATCCATGGTTTATTTCTGTTAACCCATGGTTTATTTTTGTGTTAACCCATGGATCTGTATATGTTAACCCATGGTTCATTTTTGTGTTAACCCATGGATCTGTTTATGTTAATCCATGATTCTGTCTTCGTTAATCCATGGTTCCGTCTGTGCCAATCTGTGGTTCTGTCTGTATTAATCCATGGTTTATCTCTGTTAAACCATGGCTCTGTTTCTGTAAACCCGTGGTTCTGTTTGTGTTAATTCGTGGTTTATTTCTGTATTAATCCCTCTGCCCTTAATCTCTTGTCCTGCTCTGGTAATCAGCTGGTCTGTGAGCTTGGCATGACTCACCCCATCTCACCTGGCACTGACCTGTCTCAAACTATTCACACTCGCATCTTGCATGTAAGAGAACTGCCCCACAAAAAACACTATGTTATTAAAATGAGAATTCCGACACTGTTAAAAAATTCATTAAGGACATCATGAACTAACTGTGAGGTATTTCATAACGGATAGTGTGAACACACTGTGAGATAATTCATTAAGGATATGTGATATTTTGTATATTGTGAACACACTATGAGATATTTCATTAAGGATATTTTGAACACACTGTGGGATATTTTGTTTAAGATATTGTGAACACATTGTAGGATATTTCGTTCAGGATATCATGAACACACTATGAGATATTTCATTTAGGATAAGGTAAAAACACCATAAGAAATCAATTTATTTTAAACATTGTTCTTGGCATATAACATAACCTTTACATACACTATGTGTACACAGTGTATTTATTGACCTGATGCCTTGGGGTTAACAGGTGATGCACTCTGTACGTAATTAATTACCTGGTGATCTAATTAATCAATGCAATTGTTACTGACACAATCAGCCTCTCTCCAGCGCCCACACTCAGCATATATACTACAGCAACCAGAATACTGGTATAATTTGCTATACTGTTACACCATTCATGCTAATTGATGGCTTTCTCACCTGGTAACCTGGATATGACTCAACTTAATGATATATAAATATATATGTATATATGCATTAAGATAGATAGAAATGGAGAGAGAACATTACTAAATGAGCATTTAATGTCACAGGTATGAGCTGGCAATTAATCACAACCAATATATCAAATATGTATAAATTGTTATTAATATAAATTTAGCAATGAATTTGAGATGCACCTGCACCAGGAAGTTTTGTGTTCTTTTGTAAAAAAAATTGTTTTATGTCCTTCCTGTTTAAAAAATGACAGATTCACCTGACTGAATTATATATACTAATGGACAAAATGGAAAAAAAATTGTTCAAATGGATCGATTAAGAAAGTAATTAACTATGGGATAATAAAATACAAATCAAGGACACAAGTTTTAAATATCCCTTTTCATGTTCTAGAACTCATAAATCTCAGGAAAAATGCCTTTCACATTTTAGTAATAAATTTTACAATATGCAAATAACCAAAGGCTGTCAACATAACATTCATTCAAAACAAAATACCTGCTGGCTGATATGTTATGTCAAATGTCACACAATGTTATGTAAACCTTCACTAACATAGAGTAGATTTGCCAGTTCACCATACCTTGTTACCAATCCCTTGCAAGATATTCAAGACATGGTTTAAATTTTCTTCATATAGCCCTATACTCTCAATGTTTACTAACACAAATTTGATATAATATCTAAATTTCACAAATTCCTATTGGGCTTCCTTCAAATTATAACCATTGTTAGTCTGGCAAATCTAGACGAGCAATAATTGATCACATTCAAGTTGTATATGTTGTACATGACAGCTTGAAATGAAAGCTAGAGAACTGCTCCTTGTCGTCCATCATAATTTCAACATCTTTCATCAGTGCAAACAAATGAATATACTTCAGTTATGTGCTAAAAATGTACTGAACTTACAAAACTGATAATAGCATTTGGATTGACTGTAAAAATCTTGTGAGACCAAACAGTTGACCACACAATGAGATATGCTGGCGATGCTGGTTTGATAGGCTGACCATGCTGGTTTGATGTGCTGACCATGCTGGTTTGATATGCTGACCATGCTGGTTTGACATGCTAACCATGCTGGTTTGACATGCTAACCATGCTGGTTTGACATGCTAACCATGCTGGTTTGATATGCTGACCATGCTGGTTTGACATGCTAACCATGCTGGTTTGACATGCTAACCATGCTGGTTTGATATGCTGACCATGCTGGTTTGATGTGCTGACCATGTTGGTTTGATGTGCTGACCATGCTGGTTTGACATGCTGACCATGCTGGTTTGACATGCTAACCATGCTGGTTTGATATGCTGACCATGCTGGTTTGATGTGCTGACCATGCTGGTTTGATGTGCTGACCATGCTGGTTTGATGTGCTGACCATGCTGGTTTGATATGCTGACCATGCTGGTTTGATGTGCTGACCATGCTGGTTTGATAGGCTGACCATGCTGGTTTGATGTGCTGACCATGCTGGTTTGATGTGCTGACCATGCTGGTTTGATGTGCTGACCATGCTGGTTTGATGTGCTGACCATGCTGGTTTGATGTGCTGACCATGTTGGTGTGATAGGCTGACCATGCTGGTTTGATGTGCTGACCATGCTGGTTTGATGTGCTGACCATGCTGGTTTGATGTGCTGACCATGCTGGTTTGATGTGCTGACCATGCTGGTTTGATGTGCTGACCATGCTGGTTTGATGTGCTGACCATGCTGGTTTGATGTGCTGACCATGCTGGTTTAATGTGCTGACCATGCTGGTTTAATGTGCTGACCATGCTGGTTTGATGTGCTGACCATGCTGGTTTGATGTGCTGACCATGCTGGTTTGATATGCTGACCATACTGGTTTGATATGCTGACCATACTGGTTTGATGTGCTGACCATGCTGGTTTGATGTGCTGACCATGCTGGTTTGATGTGCTGACCATGCTGGTTTGATGTGCTGACCATGCTGGTTTGATGTGCTGATCATGCTGGTTTAATGTGCTGACCATGCTGGTTTGATGTGCTGACCATGCTGGTTTGATGTGCTGACCATGCTGGTTTGATGTGCTGACCATGCTGGTTTGGCTGCTGATAGACCAGGGCACCGGGGATGACTGCATGCCACTCTGGGTGACTCAATAAATAAATATGTCGGGTGACACGCTTTAGTGTAATTCATTTGCAGCTAGACACAAATAAAGCATGGCACATTTGCAGTAGGACCTTTGTAATATGACATGGTTGATACTTGAAGTAAACCTACAGTATGACATGTGTGATATCATTATTATGACCAGATGTACATGACACACGTAACATTATGACACATTTTCATAACATTTTCATCTCATTTCATTTAACACATTTGTAGTGACACATTTGTAGCATCATGACACATTTGTACTCTCACTAATCCAACAAGTCTGTAGTATACCACACTTGTAGCATTATGACACATTTGTAGCATTATGACACATCTGTAGCATTATGACACACTTGTAGCATTATGACACATTTGTAGCATTATGACACATTTGTACTCTCACTAGTCTAACAGGTGTACCACATTTGTAGTAGGCCTGGACCAGGAGAACTAACACTTTCATGTCCCGGTTATATTAAGCAGACAGTGCCCCTGGGCTCACCGAGGCTCACGTTATATACATGTCGGGTGCTAATAATGCAGTCAGCAATCCTGATTTGAGGCATCATCCGTGCCATATCATGCCAAAATCATGTGTAAATCACACCTCTCACATTTTTAGAGGAATTCTACACATATTGGGGAAGACAGCTGGTTAAATTTGATAAAAATCATCTCTTTCATTGTAAAATTCTGTAAAAAGGTTGATATTTCAAATTGGATGAAAAATGCATTGAACCAAAAATACTTCTTTTTTAAAAATTACAAAGTAATTCATTTGTCTTAAAAAGACAAATAATGCATACCTCTTTTTATATAAATATATTATCTGAATTACTAAAATTTGGTATTTTGCTTTTGCCACAAACATAACATTGGGAAATACTTTAAAAAACATCAAATTTGTTATTACACGATAATAAAATTCATTATTCTTAGCTTATTTCATTCAAACTCTTTCTGAAACAATATTTACCTTTCTCAAACAAGCATTCATTTGATGTCAATAACATATCAAATTGCGGTGTACATATCGTAAGATATTATCTGTCATATCTCAAATGAAAACCAATTTGGCATCACAATTTCTGACACAGATGTTTTATGGCCACAATTTCTCACTGACATTAAATTCACATTTTCTTCATTTCCAACACAGAGTTCCTTTTGATGTGACACAACATAAACAATTTCTGTGAGATATTGAAACATAGCTCCTCGTCTGATAATTAGGAAAATATGAAATTTCAGAAAACAATTGCTGTGATCCCGCGAAATGAATTCCCCTTGTGCACGCATTCTGAATAAATATGATACGATTCATGGGGTTTTCCATATCTGATAAATCCATAAGCCAACTAGCAATATCAATTTACCTTTCTTGTATCTCCAACTTCTGGAGCATGCAAAATCTAATAAATCCCGGAAACAAATGAGAAGTTTTCATTAAGATCGGGGAGATAAATTCTAATCCGAGTCTGCATCAGTGTAATTGTGTTGGGCGGTAAGCAGAGGACAATATGCTTTGCTGCTGGGTTAAAACAATGGCTGACTTGGTTGTGTGAATCTGGACTGAAATTAACCCCCTTCCAATAACCTAGATAATGATGATGATGAGCATACAGGAAATAATTCAATATTTTTTCAATCTTTTAGCTGAAGTTCTTTTTCATAAGCACATTTTATCATTCTTTTATGGTTTTGGACATGAAAACAACAACAAAATGACAATTGTTTTTCTTAGCTTAGTATCAGAAAATTTTAACTAACACCAATCATGCAATGGGTTTTGAAAAAGGCTTTTGATTGGCTGCATTCTATTTCCTGCCAGCTTATTGTTTTTATCCGGTTGCCAGGAGACTGAGTGATGTTGGAAAAATGCCTTTCCAGTCATCGTCCAAGACCCCTGATGGCATGAGAAGTGATTTGATGATTTGTTGGCGAGCTTCACATTTGCTCTCTCACACTCATCAGCTAATCACGGAAGTGTCCTTGTCCACAAATTAATTAAATGAAATTTTATACTGCATTATGAGGCGGCATAATGCTGTATGGGTCAGTCCAGATAGCCACGCACTGATGCACTGCTAGCCACTTTGCCGCCATTCTGCCCCAGGGATTTAAAAACCCACGCAGAAATTCTACCATTGTACACGATCACTTCCAATTGCAAATTCCATAAATATAAATGAAAGAATTACTTCAAATTGAAAGTCAATCTTAAAAACATTATTCCATTGTGAATTTCAATTTGCACGTTTCAGCTGGTCAGCAATGAACCCAATCTACATTAAGATTATCAAATCATGGTGGCTTTTAACCCTATGCCTCTGGGTGTGTCTGGAGTGCCATTTTGATTCTTCCAGTTGGCCAGAGCAGTGAAATCTGTGTTCTCACAAATGGAAAGTCTGTGTTAAGGCTTAATGCAATGATCACACTGACATGAGCTACCCTCTATGTGATGTAAGGGGCAACTCACTTGGTTGATGATACTGCCCCCAGTATACTGTGCCTCTGTAATTTGGGAAGAACTCTGCCATGAACATTTCAAGTCAAACACTCATTTGATCATGAATGGCCACTGGTGACTCTCTTCAGTCATGCATGGCCACTGGTGGTTCTATTCGGTCATGCATGGCCAATGGTGACTTCATTCGGTCATGCATGTCCACTGGTGATTCCATTCAGTATTGCATGTCCACTGGTGACCTTTTCTGTCATGCAGAAAAACTGTGACCTTCCCCATCATGCCTGACAGAATATGACCACATAATGACCCTGGGTGACCTTTTTAATCATATCTATATTTAACCATATGAGGTGGCTAGAGCTGATTAATGTTGCTGATCTTAATTTACACCATAAAGATAAATACTAAATTGATGTAAAAATAAATAGTTCTGTTGTTTCTTGCAGAATTATTTCTCTTTTTCTCAGGACATTTTGACAGATCTCTCATGAGACGGATTGTTTCATACTAATGTGGGTGAAACCCTATGCTGACAAGATGGACTCCAACATGGCCATATCTCCTGATCCAATTAGCCCCATTTATTAGCCATCTGATGTGTTTTCTTAGTAAATCTTGGCCAGTGATTTAGTAAACAAGAGGCTATTTAATACAAACTGTGCTAAACCTATAACAACATAAACAGTGCACTTTAAATTGGCTTGTGATCAATACCACACCCCCAATCCTAGAAATAGATTTACTCTACACCTTCACCCAGCCCATAAATCTCTCTCATTTACACTGTGAACATCTTCCACAAATCCCATTTTTTATGAGAAACTCCCAATTAAAATCTTCACACATTTCGAATCAGGTTTGAGAGTGGAGAAACCTGCAACCCGGATGCAATCAATTTGGCTGTCAATTTCTCATAAAAGATTGATCCAAATAGAATAATCAATAAAGAAACTGCAACCCTTGAACTTTTGGGACAAAGTCACTGCAGGAAATTAACTTTCCCTGAGATTCCCTCAATATATTTGAAGCATATTATGAAACACGATTGATTGGAATATAATTTGAATATTTTCTCTTTATCATTTCATGAGAGAAAATTGAGTAATTGCAAAAAACATGGCCAAATCTTGAATAAGAAATAAAAGACAGATTTAAATTACATGCCCAAAGTGAGTTAGGCTTTTCATGTCATACACAGGAGGAATTTATTCCCATCAAGGCCTTGACTTTTCCATCACAACCAGAATCTAAACTGATATATCTAGTATGTTGAAATATGACCCCCATCTCGAGATTAACCCAATCTCACATAATGCCATCATACTATAATTCAAGATGATATTATCATTAATTGGACACTCTGGCAGCATGATGGATTACCCTGATTATAATATACACAATATTAGTTACATAACCCTGTAGCAGGCATTAAGAAGTACACATGTCAGCAAGAAATCCTATCTCTCTCCCATCATGCCCTCAGGGGGTTATGCAATGCCCCTCGCCACGTATCAGGCATCATCCAGCTGATTAAGGATTTAATCTTGGATTATAGAAGATTATGCATAACTAGATAATCTGTCAAAGAACTGTTTCATCATTTTTGCCACACTGCTCTTAGACCCCTCAATATCAAGATGAAAAATGGGCATTTTTTCATATTGATAATAATTTTCTTAAACTTTGTGTGGAATTTGTGTGATCAAGGTTTTTGACATCATTACAGCGTAATTTCACATTCAAACAAAGGACACTTAAATTTTAGAATGTAATTATTTGAACTAAATGAAATCACATTAATTTTGTATTGTCTTGCACTCCATTAGCAAGAATCCATTTTAATCAACATCATTTGAAAAAATCTTGATTAAGATCTCACAAAAGAACAACGCCATCAGTTTACCAGAAATTTATCATAAAAATGACTTCCTTCATAGAAAATATGATCTTGTTGTGAGAGGCACATCTTCCCCCAGCCAAGACTTAATATTGTTGTCTCTTCCAATCAGCATATCATGGTTATACAGAATAATTTGGATTGGTCAAACAGAACATGAGGGTCGCAGTAAATGGCAATGAGCTGCCTGATTGGTCAAAATGTCCAAACTGGCCTGAAGTGAATGAGACAATCCAATATTTGGTGTTTGCACAGTGACATTAATAGATGAGGGACCTTGATTTCACCCTCTTCATCTCATGTTTAGTCAATCCCCAAATCTGTCCGGAAATCATATTTCCAGAGTTGGCCCCTGACTGTGTTGCCTCTGACCCACCACAATTTATCATATATGATGTATGTAACAGGAATACCAAATCTCCCATTTATATATAACTGCCAGGTTTTTATAATTTACTACATGATCACTGCAATTATAGAGTATTATTGTTTGCATCTCTAGATGTTGTTTTTGTACAACTGGCATATTGTTTTCAAAATAATGTAATAAATTGTCTGTAATTATGCCTTACAGATGGATATTTATATGAATATATTTATCCTAACAATAACAGAAATGTTGCATTCATCTTTTTCCATCACCAGCCCGGCCAGAAAGATTATCCCCTAGAATATATTGAAAATGTGAGATTGTGCCGTATTTGGCTTATGACACCATTGACATTTCAGCACATGCTGGGCTGATGCATAATACAAGATATCTGCCACTGTATTATACACTGCTCACTCTATGGCCGGCCGCTTGGATTCTGGCATAAATCCTATAAGATTGATGGCAAAAATCCATATCACCAATTCCAACCAGGTCTCTCTTGTATACGTAATGATTTATCAACAGGCAAATATCTTAATTTGTGGTTCTATACAGACATATTTGGCCCACTATATCAGTGGGCTTTCATAGGATACAGTGACAACATAACCCGAGTTTCGTGGCAACCAAATTGGCCTTTGACCAACACATTTCTAACAGAAATTGTGATCGATGCATGGAAAGAATGAAAATCCAAGTTCTAGGAAATAAGTTAAATTGGCCCACTTTTGAACAAACCAAACATTCAGACATAAATAAATATTGTAGATATGTATTTATACTACAGAACTGCTTGTAGTCAAATTATGTTTTCATGAAATTGAGATCTGATATATTCTTGCCAGTATTAACTAATTAATGCAGTATTGAGTTTGGATGTTGATGGATTTTGTTGGATTCTGTAGATGCTCACTCTCAGAATGTATGCTCATGTATGCTCGAGGGACGTCCATTTGTGATTATTCACCAGATGGTGATAACTCAGTCATAAAGTCTCTAATTTCCCCTGTACACAGCAGGCAACTCCAATTTCATCATGAAACTGTGAAATAATAACTTTAACAGACCCTATCTCATACATATCTGTCTTGTGCTCTGGATTATAATACATGAAAATCTCACAAAAATGCAGATTTCTACACATTGTCTAATGGACCATGTGTAATTTCTTAATAGCTATTTATGTTCATAAAGGAAGAAATTTATATTCACAAGGAGGAGAATGGAATTTAACCCTTTGCCTTGCCTATATATCAATGTCAATTTTCTCCTTAGGTGTCAAACATGAACATGACTAACCCTTTAACTGTGTCATAACAAAAAATAAAAAATAAAAGCTTCATTTTCCAAAGATATTTTTTTCAAAATAACATCTTTTAAATGTATTTTTTATTCTTCATACTTCAATGTATAAAAGTAATATATTATAAAATATCACTAGTGACACTAGTGTTTCAAAAATCTCTACATAGCAATTGTTGTATGTTTCCCATGATAGGTGGATGTCCATTTTCAGGGATGTCACTTTCATCATGGATGTCACTTTCACGCATGCATGTAGAGCATCCAGCCCTGTCGCTTGCATATTTCATGGATCACATGAAGTACAAAGTATGCACTGCCAGCGTGACCTTCCCAATGATGACTCTTCGTGCTGCGTGACCTGCCCAAATGATGACTCCTCGTGCTGTGGGTTGATGCTATTCTTAGTAATGACAGGGAAATGTCAACCCTGCTCCCTTCTCCTATAGATGTAAGTTGTGTCATTATAACCATGATAACAGACACCACCTAAGATATGATAATCTTGTTTTATTTGTCCTCTCAATTTGTTGAAATCCTCAGAAAATAACATGTACTAAATGATTTGTTCATTCTTCAGGAAATTTTCAAATAGCACTAACATATTTCAACTCGCTAAAATTTCATCTGCCATTGGTATAATCTCTAACAAAGAGCCACTCTAATTTCATATTATAATTTTTATCTCAAACATGTGCCACAAGGCTTGCTTACAGACCAAAGTCACGACAGAATCTTTCAGGTTTAAACAATTTCAGCAATTTGATCTGCCTTTATCAACAATTTGCATTGTTTTACTCTTGTTTATCTCCCTAGATCCTGGATTTACCCCCATCACAAAACTGCTGTCAAGGTTACAAGGGCAAAACTGTTTATGATGACATACTACTGCCAGTCTGGTGTTTCAAGTCAATAGTGTGTTCATTTTGTTTTGATTCTGGGTTTCAAACAAATCTATGATTTTAAAATATTTTGAGTAAATGCAGCAATTTTGTCATTATTCATTGTTTACATATTGTTTAATGCTATGTGAATAATGCCCATCACATGATTACAAAAAAGATCTACTTTACAAAAAAGAATAAATTAACAAATGATCTGCAATAAGTCCAAAAATAAGTCTAAAAAAGGCAGGCACCCCACATGTAGTGGACTAACCAGAACTTCACCTAACCCCCCATTATAAGGACATTTTCACATGGCTTTTAGTGGCAGACAATGCATTTATCATGATTATCATGTAAAATTTTAATGTATTTTTGACAACATTGTGTCCTAATGAGACATTTCCTGTAAAAAATTGATTTCCAAATTTGAAAATCCATATAAACACAGCCAAATCATGTTGATTCCATAACTCAGAAAACATTTTCAAATCATGTGAAATGTACTTGATATTTACGGGGGCAGTGTTGCGTTATGTTCATTGTATGCTTGGCATTTGCAACAATTATATGAAATATGCCATAATGGACGAGAGATCCTTCTCTCGCTTAGCCAACGTGGCACCACAATGCTATTATTCTATCCGGGATTTCATATTTGTGTTCACTGATATATCATTAAGTCAATTTATGCATAATCTATGGGTTAACTACAGTGCAATTTTGATCATCCAATTTTGCATAATATTTTCCTTGTATCGCCCAAAATCACATCCCATAATTTCTGCAAAAATATACATAATGAAGCAAAATAAAGTGCATTTTTCGTAGAATTACTATTGTTGATAGCAATAGCCAAATACTGACTGAAGTCAACACGCACTAAAGTACCCCAGTGGCCAGCCGTGCACCCTATCCCACAGACAGACGTGTGATGCTGGCCATGTGTGCCCATTTTTCCCCCATCAGACCACAAAATGATGGCAAAATTGTCACCTAATATTCAGTGCTTAATTTGCTACACGTGTTTCACACATCTGGGCCCAATTGCTCTGATGCTTCACACACCCATGGAGAGGCTGCATCAAATTCTTGCAACATGTGCCAAGAAAATCTTTGTCGGAGCAAGACACTGAGGGAATTACCTAAACCAGGGTCGGGATGGACGAGTGCACACTCTGAGTGCACACTCTGCGCACTGGGAATGGCGTGTGAACCTTGGAACACAGCAGCCTGACCATCCATAGCATAAATGCTGGTTACCATGGTAACTTGAAATGGTTCATAACAAACAGCAGTGTCAGATGTTGCTAACCTTGATTAAGTGTATTCTTGAAAATATCATCTCTTGAGACATGCAAAAAATGGTGAAGATGTTATAATAGTAGGAGTGGACTGTGGCTGTCTGCATTGCTGATGCTCTCTGCTGGGCTGGGTCCTCACATCCAGGACATGTTGCTTCATCAGCCGGAGAGCAGTCTGCACGTGCTCAGCAGTCTAAATACAATAATCTGCCTTAATCTGCCTTAATCCACACAATCTGTAGGGAAATCATGTAAGATTTGAAGAAAAGTTCTCACTCCAATTTCAGCATAGCCCAGAATTCATAAAAAATAAGCTTGTATTTTGTTGAATACAGCTCTTTGTTTAAACTTCCACTCTATCCTATCATTTGCAGGGAAAGTTCAGTCCTAACACAAATGTTAAACCGTTTGGTATGGTTTTCAATTATGGCAGTAGACAATTTTCCATTCATGAACAGTACAATCTTGTCCCTGCTTATCAAGTGTCTTGTATCTGCTTCCTTTCATCAACTCATTTCTGATCTTATCTGTTTTTAGGTGCTCCGCATTACGTTCCTTGTCAGTGTAATTGTCAGCACGGGACTAAAATTACAATTAAATATTGCAAGATGGCTAGATCTGCAAGGCAAAATGATAGAGGAACTAAAATGTGTCAATATATCCACATGTGCCCCCCTCAGATCTGCTCTCATCAAGCTGGGCTGGCAAGGTCACCCCTGCAAAAAGGTCAGGTCATCCCACTTACAAGGTCAGGTCATCTCTCACGGTAACATCTCTGTGCCCCCCTCTCATATCTCTGTTTAATTGTAACTGTATACCACTTCAGACAGTCTGTTCCTCTGCTTTGTGTGTTACCTTGTGGTCTTCCTCTCATATTAACCCATTGACTGCCATCTTTCAATAATATGATACAATATTATGATTCTACAAAGCTGCTATATCCCTGTGTTTATTTACTGTTTTTAAAAATGAATTAATTGACATTTTCACTCCTATGTTGAAAAAAGTCATGATTGTGCTTCAAGGAAAATATATAAACTAAACGATTCTAAATCTAAGTTTTGACCCCTTCATCTCTGTCCCATAAATAGGTACTGTAACTACTGTTAATATGATAAAATCTTGAAGATATTTGAAAAGATAAATCATTCACCACTGCCAAGTGCTCTTCAAATGTTCACCCTGGCATTTGGCAAGGGTTGTACGCAGTATATGATAGAACCCATTATTTTCACATCACTAAATTAAAATGGCAAAAAATTGCTGTGAAGTACCTCCCATGTGTGTTTCAACAGGTGCCGTTTTATTACCATTCATCAGAAAATTACAGTGTCATATCTAAAATAACAAATTGGGATTCTGCAGATGTGGGAACATTCTCTGTGGGATAATTGGTGTCGACCAAACTGATCAACAGATGGCAGGCTTGTCATCGCTGATTTCAAACGTTCACATTTCAAATTTGATTTTACTCTTTTTTTGTCAATTTTTTTTTCTAGTTACTGGAATTTTAAAATCTCATATTACAGATCAGCCCACAGATCAATGTTCTTGTCTTGAAATAAGTGTATCTAATGTTAAATTTTGAAGAAAAAAATTGTTATTGAAAAGCAATTTGATACAATGTCACTTTGTCAACAATATTATTTAATGTGTGCCAAAAACCACACAGGTGTCCGGGGTAAATAGTCTCTCTTACAAATCAAACATTTTATTCACGATCCTTTCTGGCCCCTCAGCAATGACAAGTGCGATTAAAATGTCAATGACTATTCATGCCGAGTTCATACTTCCTATTTTTTCACCCTCTCTCTCTCTTGTGGTTGTAAAGGAACTCACTAACAATGGAGACCTTTTAAAATGTTGTATAACATTTCCTCTTTTCCTGAAAGCCTCACTCTACTGAAAAAAATAATAAGTCGTGTACCCTAATATTATGAGGTGGAAAAATATAAGCATCAATTTCTTTTCAAATCATAGACCTGAACGCTGCTCACTTCATTTATACTGAGAAAAAATGTCTAAAAAAGAACAAATTTAATTCTGAAAGGGAGAAGTTATTTATGGGTAGAGTGGTGTTTGAGATTATTGAGGGAGCATTTGGTTTTGATTCAGTGACAGTTGGTGTGTTCCTCTTTGTAGCATCTGTCACTTCCACCCTGATATTCCCCCATGGCTTTACCACCCTCCTCTGCACCCCTTCCTCCGGACCCCCCTCCTCAACACATGTTACTTACTCTGCTCCAACTTCTCTATCATCACATGATCCCAAGTCACACACACACACACACACACATGTATATATATGTGTGTATACATGTATAAAGGTGGCTGCACAAATATTTCAAGCAATTATTGCTATATCTTTGTAAGATAAGGGGGGAAACAACTGTATATATAACGATTTGATGCAAAGGGTTAAGCTGTACAATTATGTTATTTTCTTTCTCCACTTTGAGAGAGAGTGTTAAGATTGTTGCATTCTGGGTGGTATAACAATAACTTACCTATCATCTGTGTCGTGTCTATCTGATCTCACAACCTGGGAGGTAGGACCTGATTCATCCCCTACTAATCCCCAGCATTTTGAGGTCGTAGGATTATCCGACACTAATCTTACATATCTTAAGTCGACTGAGGTCAGCCCTTTCATCTTCCTCCATCCTGTGAGAATTAACTAACCAACTAATATGTCTTCATACACTACATACACATTCTGTGTTGGTACTATTTATTCTTGATTATTCTTGATTCAGTATCAATAATATAGCTATAATGACTGGAATCTTTCATTTATTACTCACTTTCATTCCAAACATATTTAGCAGCTGGGCGAGAGTTTGATTTATGGCCGTCATTCAATGCTAAAATCATCAAATATGATTTGGAACTAAACTTGTGGTCTCCATTACTTGCAGATACAAATAAACAAAGCCCTTCATTATTCCCTTAATAAGACCTTCTTTGTCATAAACGTCACACTATTTTTCACAATAATTATTCACCCTTTCATGGGACCAGTTAGCATGTCACTGTTTGCAAAATACAGTGATGGAAATAAAAGCAGTCATTAAAGGGACAGTTAGTGACAATACTGCGGTCACTCGGGAGACCTGAACAGTGGTCACTGCTTGAAATAACAGGTCAACAATAGCCCACCAATAGGGAAACAATAGGAGACAATAGGCCTGGACACAACTAATTAAGCTGGCTGTATGGTCAGTGTGGGAATTGCTGCCCTGATCGAAGGAGGCTGTTATCATTAAGCTTTGTTAAGGCCACATACAAGGTCATCCGGGGGATATTAAGGCATTAATACGTGATTAGCTACAGAATGGCGCCCAGTTTTGTCCGTTTGTCTCTGCAGAGTCTGGCTGAATATCTGTGAATACATTAATTTACACATATTGATTGCAAGGATCTCACATGTTGGTGTTCGCAGGCTAGGTGCCAGTGTGATCCACTCAGCCGTCCCTATCCTCAAGTCTATAATACCAGTCTGTCATCAGCATAATAACTCACTCACACAGTTAGACACAATAGAAATCATGTGAACTGATAACTCATGTGTTTGTTTTTTTTTGTTACATTATTTCTTTATTTATCACTTTATCATGTTATTATTGGATGTGCTATCATGTGCATAAAATATGACTAATCTCTGAAGAATGTCTGATGACTTTGCTGAATAAACATTCAGATGTAGATATAAAAATCTCCTTAATGGCATTTAACTGGGGCAGGAAACTTGTAGGACTCTCTTAATAAGTGTGATGTACAATGTAACAGCAATGAGACTAGTCTCTGGGGTTAAATATAGGGTCTCATATTAGCTGTGGAAATATTGAATCGTACATTTGTACCTGGAGGAGAGGCAGTATCTCACATCAGGTATGGGACTGTATTAGTCAATATAGGTGTGACAAACTTGGTGAGATGTTCACAACTAGAGGTGTGGAAAGTGGGTTTTAAGGTATAACTATGAAGTCGGGTGTCACACATAGGGTCAGACATTCACCTGAGAGAAAGCATAGCCCCTCGTCCACATGTCTTAATAGGTGTGAAGCATGGACCTTAGCATTCACACCATCGTCTAACATCTACTGATGCATGTCGCCGCTTACAGTTTTGATGTATCTACCAAAATGCCACACTCTTCTCTGATACCTTCACACCTAGGTGTGTGGTCCTCCCTCAGAGAGAAATCGGTACCATTCTCACCACACCTCACACACACACAGAACAAAGACAGTGCCAACTTTATTTAGCTTCACATGATATCCTTAATGTTTCACAAGAGCACCTTCAAAAGACCAAATATGTCTTTGTTTGAAAGCATCTGGCATGTTACATGTGAAGGTGATTTTAAACTCAGCATGTAAATAAAACAAAACTGGTAGAGGAGCACATTGCGAAGTCATCATAGTTATTGGGGGTAAAAAGGGGTCCAGGTTGAGGTTAGAGCTGGGGTGGGCGGGGAGCTGGATCCGTCAGATCCCTGGTACACACAGTACATGGTGCAAGAGGTCAGCACGGCTCTGTCAAAAACCTGGCCAACTACTCAGCACTGCAAACAATGGAACTCAGAGAGAGAGAGAGCAATGGTTACTACTAGGCACTGCAAACAATGGGACCCAGAGAGAACCATGGTAACTACTAGGCACTGCAAACAATGGGACTCAGAGAGAGATAGAGCAATGGTTACTACTAGGCACTGCAAACAATGGGACCCAGAGAGAACCATGGTAACTACTAGGCACTGCAAATAATGGGACCCAGAGAGAACCATGGTAACTACTAGGCACTGCAAACAATGGGACCCAGAGAGAACCATGGTAACTACTAGGCACTGCAAACGATGGGACTCAGAGAGAACCATGGTAACTACTAGGCACTGCAAACAATGGGACTCAGAGAGAACCATGGTAACTACTAGGCACTGCAAACAATGGGACTCAGAGAGAACCATGGCAACTACTAGGCACTGCAGATAAATGGTGTTCACAATGGAAGTTTTGCAAACAATGATTTTCACTTACACTTTAAAATCTGGCCGCCAACCAATAACGAAAAGGTCTGGCAACTTCCTGGGGCTAAGTATCTTTCTTTTCAACTCATATTGTCTGATGTATAGTTCTTGGTAGCCAACAAATCAAGTTACTTGACCTTCAGACGAATTCCACAATGGCATGGCCTAAAATGTTATCAGTGGTAAGTAGTATGCTGGTGCCCTGCCCTTGGTTTGAGTAAGTGCTTCTAAGCTGCTCTCTGTACATGAGCAATGATAGGTCTGCTAGAACATAACAGTCTACAACTACAAGTACTACTTCAATGATATATGGGGCAATGAAAAAGGCACACTTGTAACATTGAACAATATATAAAAATCATATAAAGCAAGGAGATTAAGATGAAGTTCATCACCTAGGCCTATTCAAATAGAATCATGAAGAAAACAATATTTGTGTCTCCCCCTTCCTGTGTATGGTTAGATGGTTAGCATTATCCTTTGTTCTGTTCACCCCAGTCCCACCAGTACCAGCCTCTCTCTATCTCAGGACATGAGGTACGTCTCTATCATGTCTCTGATATGTCTCAGCTAAATCTCAGCCACCTCTTCACTATGATCTCCCTTTCTCCTCTTTCAAAGCCATCCAATGCACTCAATCATACAAGTATCATACAAGCTCAGTATAAACATGTCAAAGAACTTCACACTGTATTTGACTTTGATTGTGATCTGAACATCATATGTCATCATGAATATGATCCTAATTTAATCACAAAAAAGGGTTTGAAGCACCAGAAAATGATCCAATTTAATTAACTCTAATACAGGGTGTACTCAAAATAATCATGATAAGAGGTCAATCTTATGTACATTACACTGAAAATTGGCCTGATTTGATTTCTATCTTGTTCATTAATATCAAGGTTATCTATGCAGTAAGACCTATCTCTCTCTCTCTATATATATATATATTTATGTTTATAGAGAGAGTGAGATGACCCATCTGCAGGGGAGGGGCGGACAGGAGGTTAATATTTGACCTGCTGGCACTTAAGGGTCACTTCACCCACCAGGGGTCACCACTCCTCCCAGGGGTTGTCTGCCCCAGGGCTGGTCATTATAACCCCCTGCAACATGACATGCCCTGTTCACCTGTCAATCAAACAGTCACCTGTCAATCATTCAATACCTGTCAATCATACTTTCCTTCAACAAGTTCAATTCCACACACACCAATCAGTAATGTTTCCAAAATATAAACTTTTTTTCATAAAAAAATATTCATAATTGTACACATATATATTTCTTAATTTCACAAATCTTTTGGTACAGATAGTACTACTTTAGTCTTGACAATCCAAAAACCCAGGCATTTGTTCACACGACCCTTAACACTAAGTAGTTTGCAGAAAGCATCTCAGGCTAAGTGGCTGGAAGTGTGGGGCACCCAACAATACTTGAATATTCCCCCAGATTTCAGCCTCCGACTCCAGAGGTCACTTATATAATGGATTTCAGACTGCCAGAATCTTGTCAGATTTCTTCTATGTTTATACCTAGGTACTTAGCTATATTTATCAATATCATATCAACCATCCTGATGCCATATTTCTCTTAAATATTGCCTCGGTAGTGGAGATGTTTACTGGGGATAATATGGCAGTGGAGATGTTTACTGGGGATAATAGGAAAGTGGAGATGTTTACTGAGGATAATATGGTAGTGGAGATGTTTACTGGGGATAATATGGTAGTGGAGATGTTTACTGGGGATAATATGGTAGTGGAGACCTTTACTGGGGATAATGTGGTAGTGGTGATGTTCACTGAGGATAATATGGTAGTGCAGATGTTTACTGGGGAAAATATGGCAGTGGTGATGTTCACTGAGGATAATAGGGTAGTGGATATTTTTACTGGGGATAATATGGTAGTGGAGATGTTTAATGGGGACTATACGGTAGTGGAGATGTTCATATATACACTGCTGTATCATTGTTTAATGCAGACATCTGCTGGTCTGATAAATAGATGAAACCAGAGCCCAGATCCACATCTACCCTGAATAAACATGATAAACTTCAGAAATATTTTACCATTCACATTGCATACATTGAACCAATAACAATAAACTCTATTTTGATAATAAATATAAGGGCCAATTTCTGACACATTCGGAGCTGTTCACCATTTAATATAGACCCAGGTTTTCTGAGGAGGTATTTGACCCGGAGACTTTGCCTGCTTTATTGTTATTTTTTCTCTTTATCTTTTTCACATTTCACACCTCTTTGGTCATAAAGTACCTGAAGCACCTGTGCTTTCAATGCTTAACAGAACTCCTCACACGCCCAGGGTGACCAAATCCTTGAAATCTTTCCGCTATCTGATGTTATCAGGCCAATGGCTTTCCACCTGAGTTGCCCAGTCATGCCCTCAACACCTGTCCACACACATACATGCTGGGCCATGATGACACAGTCAGCTGATAGAAGTGACCACCGTTTATCTCCTTACTCCACGCTCTAGCTACCAGCATGAGGTGTGTTTATTGATCACCGGCACTCTCCACCTCTCTACACGTCCCAGCTCTCTCTGCCGTCCCCAATGCTCTCCATACTTCATGCATTCCCAGCTAATCTGTGTCATGCTTTGGCCGTCTCCCAAACTTTCCTTCCATAATTTAGTTCATTCTGACTCAAATGCGAATATAATCCTATGAATTATTTATCACAATTTTACTGAGCACTCAAAACTAAGCTCCATTTTTTGAGTGATATTTAAACAAACATTTTTTATGGTTTTCTTTCATGAAAGTGATGAATTTGAGATTCTCCTACACCGAGAAATACGACAAGCAGCACCACATGTTTTAATCACTTTGGATGAGCATCTCACCATGTACATGTCTTAAGTATTTTTTGCCACCTCCCTAAAAAAGGTCATCTCCCACTTTTAAAAAAAACCTTCAACGAAACCTGCGAAAATCATCAATGACGCAAGGAAGCCTCAAAGTGTGACACTCCACGCCAAACAGGAAAGAAGTACTGCCAAAAAAATGTGAGTTCAGAAGAGGCCTGAGGGCTGACAGGGACCTAGTGACCGTGAGCCATTAATCACCGGGGACCAGCCACTTTACCCGTCCACACTCGTACTCATCCCATTTTCACATGATTTTGTCAGTCTTCTTCTTATATTGAACATGTTGATGGAGAATATAATACCAGAGACTAATATCTATGTTAATAGTAAGGATCCTGTGTACTATGAGATCTTCTAGTAAACAGGATCTGTGAAAACAACATGTAGTGATGTTTATGCTTGCTTTTGGCATGTGCTCTTCAAAGAGCATGGTAAGGTTATACAAATAGTTGTATCATGCATGAATTAAATAGAATAAAATAAGGCCACCCAAAAGCTGTGCATGACTAATTGGAGTCAGGGTAGAATCATGCAGGACTTTTCTAGTTCATGCTCATTCTTGATAAATCAAACAAATTGTTGGCCTCTAAATCTCTATTTGATATCAAGATGTGTCCCAATGCTCCCTGACACGCCTTGTCTGTCATGCCTCGTCTGACATGCCTTGACAGGAATACCTTGTCTGTCTTACCTTGTCTGTTATACCTTGTCTGTCATGCCTTGTCTGTCATGCCTTCTCTGTAGTACCTTGTCTGTCATGCCTTGTCTGTATAACAGTAGCTGTTCATAACATGTTTCTTGTCACATTAAGATTTCTCCTCTGTCGTAATTTTACCTCACTTCCAAGCTGACATCAAACACCCTCCATCCCCCATGTGAACTTGGCCCTGGGAAGCATATCATTTCAATTCTTGCAACAGTTTTATTTATTTCTTAGCATGGAACAAATGTATTTATTATTGCAAAGTATGACTCATCCTCATTGGACTGTTCTCCCCCTTTAAATTAAATAAATTACATTACTAATGCAAAAAGTAACGTAACACAGAGATTTGACATGATGAGAGCCTTTCATGCTTGTTTCTTTTTTAGAAGTGAAGAAATGCTGGTGACATGTTCTGCTGCCAGCCCCACAGATCCTTGATCTAATCATAATAAAATATAATGATCTTCATAAAACTCTCATCAAAAGGCAACCACTCTAATATGCTGGGAATCACGACTTCCTCATTTCTCGGAGTAATGAGTTATCCAAATGCTCAATTCTCATGGTATGAAGACATTTAAGGGGCACATGATGATGCCACACTGATGCCCGGGCGATGCCACATTGATGCCAAGGCGATGCCAGGGCAATGCCACGGAAATGCCACATTGATGCCATATTAAAGCCAGTGCGATGCCACATTAAAGCCATGGTGATGTTACATTGGTGCCAGGGCAATGTCAAATTGACGTCAAGGCAATGTCACATTGATGTCACACTGATGCCACACTGATGTCACACTGATGCCACACAGTTGCTGCTATTCAGGCCTCCTGCGCTGGCAGAGACATAATATCCACAGGGGGGTGCTGCCTCTACGTCTGTCTGTCTCCACCTACCCCCATCCGAGACAGGTAATAATTCACTCTCACCTGCCCTCTATTTAATTATCACACGTTCTCCTGCCTTTATTGCTCTGGGCAGTATTTGGCTTGAGTTACAATCACTTCAGCAGCTCCTACCATATTTAACCATATTAACCCACCCCACTCAAGTGAAACCAGAAACTGCAAAATAAAATCTAATTCTACCCTTTTTAGTGTCTAAATTTCACCTTTTTGAAATAATTAAGTTCCTTAATCCTTGGAAGTAAATATTTAAGTTAAATCTTCTATGTACACATACATATCACTAACTTTTATTATAGATTTGTTGATTTTGGCAAACATACTATATATATATATATATATAAATATATATATATTAATCAAATGCCATTTTCAACAAATCTCATGGCAAAAATACAAATAACCCCCCAGGCAGTTTTAATTTCATTGTATGTAACATGCTTAGAGGCTCATTTCTATAAACGTTTGGTGTACCATGGAGTGGAGATATGGATGATTGGAATGATCCACATATATGTATGCAAATTTCAGTCAATAACTAATGCAGCACCTGTCTGGTAAAATAGGCCTACACAGTTGGCTCAATATTATTACACCTCATCTCTTGCTCGTATCAATAACATTTGTCTTAGAACTCAAGTACCAGTAACCAATCTTGAAAAACACCAGTAACCAATCACAACAAATAGTAACCTAACTTTATCAATGTTAGGAACTAATAACCAGTAGCCACTAGCTTACAATATCTGCACCCAATATCTCTTAATTTCAGTTGCCAATGTCAATCAATACCAATCCAAAATTCTCATTAATACCAGAATATCAATATGCTTCTACAACCAATAATTTTCTGTAAACTGTTAAAACATTACAGAGCCATAACTCATAAAATCATCACATTTACCTATGGTTCATCAGCTCAATTTGAACAGAGAGCATTTGAGAATTTGAAGCATTCGATATACCAGGCTATTTACAGTCGAGCAATTATACACCAGAGCATTTATGGTAGAGCAATTATACACCAGAGTATTTATGGTAGAGCAATTATACACCAGAGTATTTATGGTAGAGCAATTATACACCAGAGTATTTACAGTAGAGAGCAATGATCCACCGGGGCATTTATGGTAGAGAGCAATGATCCACCAGGATATTTATAGTAGAGAGCAATGACCCACCAGGATATTTATGGTAGAGAGCAATGATCCACCAGGATATTTATGGTAGAGAGCAATGACCCACCAGGATATTTATGGTAGAGAGCAATGACCCACCAGGATATTTATGGTAGAGAGCAATGACCCACCAGGATATTTATGGTAGAGAGCAATGACCCACCAGGATATTTATGGTAGAGAGCAATGATCCACCGGGGCATTTATGGTAGAGAGCAATGATCCACCGGGGCACTTATGGTAGAGAGCAATGACCCACCAGAGCATTTATGGTAGAGAGCAATGACCCACCAGGATATTTATGGTAGAGAGCAATGACCCACCAGAGCATTTAAGGTAGAGAGCAATGATCCACTGGGGCATTTCTAGCATTTATGGTAGAGCGCAATGTTCTCCATGCAGGCAGGCAAGCATACGATGCTACCACCTTGCTCTCAAGGAGACATCAACACAACTCTGTGATGATCTATTTACACTCTACATAACCACACAATATATTGGCATTCATATCTTTAATAATATCAATATGTGCCACTACCACTTCATATCCTTGACTATATCCTTGGAGCACCTGGCTGCCACCGGCCAGTTCTCACCTGTCTGATTAGCATGAATTAGAACTATCTCAGGCCTTTCTGTACAGCGTGGGTGTCAGATGGCAGGGAGAAAAGGATTGCTTCTAAAGGTGGTTTATTTCAGTGTTGATTTCTTTGGCTTTGATCTTGGTGGCAAAGTGGAGTATGTATTGGTACCAGTAATGTCAATATCAAGTTTGTATGAATGGCAACTAAACGACACACACGATATCAACATCTAAAATAAATAGCACATGAAATGTATGTATAATATTGATGTGTGTATGCTGTATATTGAAGGAGTATGACGAAGATAAATGAATGAACATACAGGAGATGTTTCTGAATGAGTGAGGGAAAAACAAGACATTATTCGATATATCTATATATATGTAAAGAAGAACTCACCAGTGTCTAGAGCTTGTGCAGTGGGTACATTCCATAGTAATATAATCCCACACAAGAGGAGGCTGGAGAGCCATAGTTTTCTACATATACTCCCCATTAGAGACAGGATTGGTAATATTCCCACTAGGAGCAGGGTCCCTGCAGTGACCCTGGGTCTGACGGCACTCCGTGGTGCCTGTATCCATGTAGCAGTGGCCACCCCCGTGGCCAGTGTAGTAATAGTAGCAGGCATCCTTGTGCCTTTTCCGCTCTCCCTGTTTGTTGTATATATTCAAAGGCTACATTATCTCTCACAACAATGAGGCTGGTTCGCTCCTCCTTGGTATTTTTGTAGCCTCAATGAGACATTGTATACAACTGCTCACACAGGTAGTTGGTAGAGTTGGTGTGTCATGTATGCATCATCTCTCTCTCCCTCAGTTTCCTCACACCATCCTTCAAGCACCCTGTGTGTTTAACATGCTGGTCTGTTATCCCTCTCTCACTGTCTATGTCCCCTCACTGTCTCTGCCTGCAGCCTGCTACAACTCTGCCGACTGGGCTGAGCTCACTGGTATGCCCAGCAGGGGTGGCAGGATGGTTGCTCGCATGCAAGCAAGTCAAAACATCAGTGCAATATATGGATCAGTCCACTGCGACACAAACTGGGTCATATAGGGGTGATGGGTTGTGGCATCTTGGCAATCAACTTCAATGCAATCAAACCACTTGTACAGCCTACAAAGATAAAATGTCACATTCACTGATTTATTAACCTCTTTTCTCTATGCTGTGTGCCCTAACTATTGTCTGAAACACTTCGAACATACAAATACATTAATCAAACTGTCTTTACTGCTATCTAGTCTAATTCTAATGTAATTAGCTTGGGAAATTAAAAGATAAATTTCTTATTTCAAAATACGATAAGATTTTACTCAGTCCTCAATGAAAACAATGAAAATGGATCACTTGATTTGAATCCTATTTTTATTCTGCCTTAAAATTAGATGGCATTACTTTTAAATTCTCTTTGAACAGTTTTCCACATTGTTTGGTTTGAACCCCGCAATATAGTTTCTTTCCCTGGAGAAATTTTACTTCAAATTAAACTCATATATCTATTTATTCATGAAATATCCATGGTGAACTGTGACTCTGATCATAATACATTAATATATTATATATTTCCAACATTATAAACATTATACGAACAGGAGACAGAGAGAAATTAAATGCCTGAAATACCCAACAATAATCGATTAGTCACATGCTATGAATTTAGATTAAATTTGTAAACAAACTGACATAGATCTATTTTCATGTTTTGTATCATATATAGTTTTATTGTAACCACACAGGATGTCCTGGGGGTGTTTTAAGGATGTAGCTTGTATGGTAGAGCTGTATGGTTCGACCCCATGTATGATGCCAGAAACCTCCTATCCATCAGAATTCTCCATCTCCTCACTAAATTATTCAGCAAATTTACAGCAGATAACATATCATATGGGTATATCATATGGCTATCATAACAAATAGTATACATATATTTCAGTGGAGATATATTTACTTCTGATATTTCAAACCTTAAATATCTACACCGTTTCAAAAATTCCCCTGTGACTAAAATCCTGGTTTTCATTAATTTATCTCTTGTACTAGAGAAGAATGACAAAATATGCACAAAGTGTATGCTGAATTAGTATCAAGTCTGATATATCCAGACTTTACTAATCTAAAAGTTCAGAGAATATACTGTACTATTAGCAGTGCTGAGATATTTGTGTTGTTTCTATCATCCGAGTCAATTACATCATAATCCGAAATTTCCAGTTCAAGTGATAATACTCTGTTGTCAAATACGAAAAGCAAACAAAAGATCAAATGGAAACTGTAATTGGAGTTTAGTTCCCATTTGCCCCTGTGACAAAGTAAACTTCCTTTCAGTAGAGCAGGAAATGTTTGAGGTCTAATCAGAAAGATGACACCACAAGCCTAATGGAACATGCCCCACCAAACATTGACCAAAAACTTACCCAAAATGGCATCCATGTTAAAAACCGTGCAAGCTGGTAACCTTGTCAACCTAATAAAAAGTGAACTTAAACCTCAATTCTGTTTTGTTTTTCATAAAATTATTTATCATCAATTTGTGAGAAATTGTAGACAAAAAGAATTGAATTCATGAATCAAATCCAAATAAATTAATATAATTTAGAAATCGGTTTAGAATATTTAACACATAATAAGATTATTATCCAATTTCAATATCTTTTTGGAATTAGTATACTTATATATAAAGCAGAGTTTGCAACGGAATGAGATTACCGATATATAAGATTAAGGCAACAAGAAGTTTAAAGTGATGGGATGGAAGAAGAAGCCTTAGATGTGATTAGTTATTGGTCAATATCACTAGACTGAAGAAAATCAGGCGAATCAGAAGGGAGAAAAATAAGAGATGACAGAATGTGAGACTTAAAATGCTAAATGTGATGATATGGCTGAGGGTAACTTGAGATCAGTTAAGAGGAGAGGGTAAATAGGGGTAAATCTGATGAGAAGAGGGTGATTTTGATGTGATATAAGAAGGTAAACTTGGTGATAAAACAAATAAAAGGGTTAATATGATGAGATAAATGAGACAAGTAGATCTAAGATCATTTTTTAAAGATGACCTACACCCACAAAACCCTTCCATACAACCCAGCTATTTTTGCCACCACTCCCGTAATTATTGATTTTCCCCTGGTCTCATTTTGCTGCCGGTTATTGTCTCCAGTTATGGCAGTAGATAAGGCATTTCATTCATCAAAGCATTTATGGTTAGAGATGAGGGAGAAGGGCAGTTAAGAGTGGGCTCCCATTGTACCCCTGCGGGTGATCCACGGGTGATCCTCGCCAAGTACCACCACACAATTAAAACCGCTCTGACCCTACCACCCATTTCCTTTGCAAACCTCCAACAAATTACAAAAGATGCTATTCGGAAACAATTTCTCTGCCATGATATAAAAACATGAAACTTGCCACACAAGTAGAGAGTAGATTAGTGTGTGCCTATTGAGTCCAGCCAAGACGAGGTAGGCATCAAAAGCATCCTCACATCTTCCACTGATAATGGGGTCATAACTTGCAACAAAAATGGGTCCTATTTATTATGGTTTCCCATAAAAGCCACATGATTTTTAAGAGGCTCTATGTGGCATTGTGTGATGATGTCGTATACATCGGTGGTATATTGTTGACCCTGCCTCGTTATTTCCTCGCACACTCCACACATGTGCATATGTTGTCTCTGCTTATGGAGGAATGTGATACATGATTCTCTCCGTGTGCTGTCACATACATTGCTTCACATTGTTTCCTGATCTACAACTGATTGCTCTAACAGCCCCAATGGGATTTTCCAACTTTTTTTTCATTTTATCACTCCAAACTAAGATAAGCAAATCACCTCATTAATTTGCAATTCTCATGAATGAAATAAAAAAAAAGGTTAAAAAAAATTTCATGACACAGCCACAAAATGTTAGTTCTTTTAAAAGGGCCATTTTAGGAAAATGATGTAAATCATGTAAAACATAGACTTTTCCCAAACGAGTTTGGGCTATGATTTATGGCAATTCAATCATTTTGCCTATTTTTAAAAATCTGCATAATAATGTTGATTTTTTTTCTTGGTATTTTTGCATACGTTGAGCATCCTGCTTGATGACAATGGGTCACCTTGGTGTGAAGAATCGATGTGGGCCTATTAATCTCTGTGACCTGCTTTAAGACATAAATAAAGATTTCAATTTGCCTTTTTCCCTCCCGGTTCCACCTCCGACTTACCCTGCAGATAACAACTTGTGTCTGGTAAGAATCACAAACTCCAAAAAAACAATACCAATTAACATTGGGTTTAAAAAAAAAAAAAAAAAAAGAAAGGAAAAAAAATAGGAAAGGAGCAATTTATTTTCTTGAGTTTTGATTAAGTTTAGATAATTTCAGTTAAAACCAGTTTCAGTGCAAGTCAATAAAAATTTAAACTGCTAATTGACAGTTATTGAGCCTAAATGTGTCAGAGGTTATTCCACATCACCAAGCAGAGTTAATGTTTTGATGAAATTTTAATCAGCTAGATCACATTGCTAAATATTTTATTACAATATTCAATATCAGAAGCGCTAATATTTTTGCTGTGATCACTCCATATGCATACAACAAAGCCCCAACAAATGCAAATACTTAAAATTAAATTGAGTTTTTTTTTTCAAATTTCAAAGGAACTTTCATCAAAAACAGTTTGAGGAAACACTTGATTACCATTAAACGCTTGTAAGCAACTGGCACAAAACAACACAGGTGCAAGTAGCAAGTCCAGAAGCAGATAATTTTTGTGTGAATATTTCATGATCTTCTGACATGCGTTTTGTTCAATGCAAAACATTTCATTCACCACAATGCTTTAATGTACGAGATGTTTGCCAAAATGTCATCAAAATGGCAAGCATCTGAAATGTACAACTCATTACTCAACTTCGGCTACCCAGAAAACTGACAACGTTGCATATAATTATATTGGTAGTCTGTGCTGCAGAGAAAAGGAATCTAAAGTGTGAGGAGTGTCATTTTGCTTCCGACAGCCTCATTAGTTCCTGGGTCCATAAAAATTAGTGAGTCTATTTCGGTGACTGCCAATTCATAACACTTTTCCAAGGCTTGCGTGATGTGGCTGTCTTTAAAAATGCATTTAATGGCATGAAGAGGCAGGGGTTCTGTTTCGCAAATGTATCTTAATGAAGAGATGAAAATTTTTTTTTTTTTACGCCAGTGTTTAATTAATTGACGGCACTGTGTTGGTTTACATTATACATTAAAGCATAAATCAACAGATGACTTTCTGCATTCCATAAAATGTAAATTATGATAAGTGAAATGTGTGTGTTTCGCATATAAATATGGTCCATAATGGGCCATATGGGCCATTTATAATTCTAAAAAAATGGCCTGCAAGGATTTTGTCTCTGGAGAACTGGAATAAGGCACCTCATCAAACATCAAATATTACCAAATTCATGAGTAATAAAGCCCCTAAGGCTTTCAAATAAGGTAGGAATTGTGTTATCATTTAAACATATTTGCCAAAAAAAACACGAATTAGGATCAGGGTGATAATATGTTGTAATGAGGAAATTTAGCTTAAACCACAGAAAATATGAAGCAATTAGACATGTACACAGAGAGACATTATTAATATTCTGGAGATAAGAATCTCACAGTCAGGATTGGATTATCAATAATTTCTCATTTGAACAATAATATGGGTCTGAAATGTGGGGCACACCAAAACAATTTGCTAAGACATGTAAATTGAAGTATGAAACAAGTTAATGTCATTTGTGTGCCATCATCACTATAATGTGAAATGCAGGTGGTTCAAGCCAAAGTGATTGCGAATCCCGTTGTGTTTAACATGCCATCAAACGCCATTAAAATGCCACCAAGCTGCATTAAAACTCATCCTCTGTGTTCTCACCAGAGGGCGATATCATGGCAGCTTTTGATACAGATATTTTAAAAGGTCCAGGTGAAACCTTTTTGTCAAATTTGGCGAGAAGTTGCATATTATCTACACTGGTCTCAATTAGACTGTGTTTTGGGGCGTAAAAAAACAACTCGTAGAGACATTCATGATCTGAGACAGAGCCGCCCTATAGGGGATGAACCCAGAGATTAGGGTTTTTTGTTCTCTCCTTGCCACCTGGTGCTGAATTGTTGGACACTGTGTCCAGCTAGTTGTCATGGCAACACAATACCACCATTAACCACATCATTACCACAAGGTGCTTAATTAATATATTCATTATCACAATAAAACCAGACATTGTTTGGTGCCCAGAGTCCCAATGCCGTTGTGACCAGGGACAGTCAGTGACCTTCAGGAAACATTATCCTCTCGTCCAGAGATTTCGAACAGGCATCCCTGGCCATTCAACTTTTGTTCTCTGATAAATGGCAGTTCACAATCTATTACCTAATTTACTATAATTGAAAAAAACAAGAAATCCTTTTGTTTTCACAAACTAAAACAATTAAACATGACCTCTTATCTTGCTGTCGTTAATTGAACTTTATCAAAACAATGGCAGCATCAAGTCTTTGTTGTGTGATGGGCAAGGCAGAGTTCTTTTCAACATTCTAATTAATCAACTTTCTAATTAACAGACCCACATCATAGAGTTGGAACTTCAAGTTTCGGTAAACCTTCATGAAGTAATTCTTTTTGTCGCTTTGCTTTGGTTGAGAGAAATATATTATTGTTTTCCAGTTTTTGCTATCACGGCTGTGGCTATAAGGGTTCTCAAAAATCAAGTTATAATTTACTATACTAATATCCTAACATTTGCATATAGAAAATAGCTTCATTTAATGTGTCCACTTTACATGCCGCAGTTCTTAATTAAACAAAAGACTATTCCCCATTTCTCTTTACTTTTCTCTATTTGCACAACCAAATTCTAAACATACATCTATGTATGTGAAAATAACAAGAGATGTTAATCCGTCTGACAAGTATGTAAAATATTTCCTGATCCTCCACGGAACAACGCCCTATGAAAGATGAGCAAAGTCTGACAGGATCCAATGTCAACACAGACATAATAAGAAGGTTTTCCTTACATTTGAATCATCATATTCATCCTATCTAAGTCAGTTGGAGACAAACGTCTATTCAGTCACAAAAAAAGATGAGTATATGTCGCCATGCACAGACATTCTGTGCCAAGTCTGGCGAAATGCAGCAGTTAAATGATAAAGCACTGGGGTAACATTTAGGTCCAAGCAAATAAATGTATGGCTTCAATTGATTAAATATATTATTTTAAAATAACAAACTGAAAAATTAGGTATCCTCTACATATCTTTAGATATTGTGATAATATGAGATGATACGTGTATACTTTTCTCAATTCTTTGGTGAAAGTACAAGGTAAAATTGTAAAGCAAACAAACAATGTTTTTTAAATCTATTTCAGGTTGGGCTTGAAAGATGAAAGGACATGCTCACAGCTTCAGAATAATGTGGTAATTCTATTTTCTCAAACGTTACTCTCCTCATCATTAACTGAGTCTGCTTCCACGCATCAGCTGAGGTCTACTGCTCCTATGGCTTTTTGTATCAATTATTAAATTGCATTTTTTTGCTTATTCTGTTAGGCAATGTTCATATTGATATGGATATAATTATTACAACCAATATTTTCTCTGGCAACTCTCAAAACATCCACGTAAACTGGGCCCTCTAGTGTTTTTCTAATGAATCAATTTAGTATTTGCATATTCATCTAATAGAGTCCGTTTCTAAATAATTTGCCTGAAATAGTTTTTGTCCAGAGAACAAAGGAATGGCCACTCTTCATGAAATGATTTGCTTTCTCTCAAAACAAGATAGATTCATTACTCTGCCACATCCTGGACTGTGTGATAGCATTCTGTCCTGGAGGCAAAATGAGAACTAGTCATCACAGCACCAGCCTCACACTGATATCATCTAAAAAACTGATATCATCTAAAAACAATGGCTGAAATCTTTAATCTAAATTTTATTTTTCATTCCTTGTGGGATAGATCTATATCAATGAACACTTTATAGAATTTGTGACATACTTTCATAAAGGATTCAACATGTGATAATTTGAAAATAAAGCTTTTTTCCGTTTCTCGTGGCAAGAATTGTAAGCTTGTAAGCAAACCTTTTATTCTTTCTATTGTAACCATAAAGATATCCATTAACAGTGCTACTGGCCTTTTACCGGACTACACACCTGCTGCACCTAGCATACATATCAGGCTATGGAGAAATCATCAATGACCATCACTGTGCATGCATAAAGATACTGTGATCTTGGCTATGTGTACATTAAACATCAATTGTTATTTGATATGCTCTTTACTCCTATCTACAAAGATTGGTCTGCATCTACTTTGCCTCTTAAATATGAAACCGTCTGACACGTATGACGTCATTCATAAAAACATGATTTCTCCAGTAATTCCTTGTTAACATTCTGTAAAATTCACTGATTATTTACCCTAATATTAACTTAAAAAACAAAAAAATAAAAATACCCCTTTAATCATTTAAATTTGACCATTTGATGGATATGGGCAGGAATGTATTATGTCAGCTCAGTGAAGTGTTCCTGTATCTTAAAGTATTGATCCTTCATTTTTGAAGGAAATATTACAAGATGCAAGCTCACAGTGGCAAATAGAGCTGCTGCAGACCACAGGAAGCAGGGAAAGTTGCTCCTCTTTACTTTAATCAATATATGCAGGGTGCAGCACCATTCAATAATAACCAATATAATTCACATTTGTGATGAAAAACTTTATTATAGCATTTGATGAAAATGGAGCACAGTACATTCAAAGAAAATTTTGTTGATTTCATTTTTGTACAGATAAGTACTATTGAATGGATAATTCTGTTATTAGTACAGAAATTGGTGAACCCAAAGAGCAATGATTATTTTGGTGATGGTCCATGAATTCTTAGCAGCTTTGGGAATATGACTAGAAATACTGACTGATAAATATGTCCAAATCTTTTGTTCATTAAAAGTCTGGTGCTTCATGTCCAGGACAGTGATGTTACATTGGGATGGTGACAGGCACACACACACATATAATCATGAAGTATAGGTGCAGCACTATTGGGACAGTGAAAGTTTCCAAGCCTACATATGTGAATCATAGGTGCCGAACTTTGTGGGCAATGAGTTACCAGGCACACATATATGACTCATTAGGTGCAGCACTATGGGGACAGTGAGTTACCAGGCACACATATATGAATCATTAGGTGCAGCACTATGGGGACAGTGAGTTACCAGGCACACATATATGAATCATTAGGTGCAGCACTATGGGGACAGTGAGTTACCAGGCACACATATATGAATCATTAGGTGCAGCACTATGGGGACAGTGGGGTTACCAGGCACACATATATGAATCATTAGGTGCAGCACTATGGGGACAGTGAGTTACCAGGCACACATATATGAATCATTAGGTGCAGCACTATGGGGACAGTGAGTTACCAGGCACACATATATGAATCATTAGGTGCAGCACTATGGGGACAGTGAGTTACCAGGCACACATATATGAATCATTAGGTGCAGCACTATGGGGACAGTGAGTTACCAGGCACACATATATGAATCATTAGGTGCAGCACTATGGGGACAATGAGTTACCAGGCACACATATATGAATCATTAGGTGCAGCACTATGGGGACAGTGAGTTACCAGGCACACATATATGAATCATTAGGTGCAGCACTATGGGGACAGTGAGTTACCAGGCACACATATATGAATCATTAGGTGCAGCACTATGGGGACAGTGGGGTTACCAGGCACACATATATGAATCATTAGGTGCAGCACTATGGGGACAGTGAGTTACCAGGCACACATATATGAATCATTAGGTGCAGCACTATGGGGACAGTGAGTTACCAGGCACACATATATGAATCATTAGGTGCAGCACTATGGGGACAGTGAGTTACCAGGCACACATATATGAATCATTAGGTGCAGCACTATGGGGACAGTGGGGTTACCAGGCACACATATATGAATCATTAGGTGCAGCACTATGGGGACAGTGAGTTACCAGGCATACACATATATGAATCATAGGTGCAGCACTATGGGGACAGTGAGTTACCAGGCACACATATATGATTCATTAGTTGCAGCACTATGGGGACAGTGAGTTACCAGGCACACATATATGAATCATTAGGTGCAGCACTATGGGGACAGTGAGTTACCAGGCACACATATATGAATCATTAGGTGCAGCACTATGGGGACAGTGAGTTACCAGGCACACATATATGAATCATAGGTGCAGCACTATGGGGACAGTGAGTTACCAGGCACACATATATGAATCATTAGGTGCAGCACTATGGGGACAGTGAGTTACCAGGCACACATATATGAATCATTAAGTGCAGCACTTTGGGGATGTTGATTACGACCACAGTGCATGCATTTCTATGTTTCATGTGCATGCATTTATACACTTCCAAAAATGTATTTTTCCTCAACAAACAGGACCAATTTTTCTCAGAACCCACATATATGCATAGTCACTGTTTTCTGTTAAATGAGTTTGTTGTCTGTTTTTCAAGCATATGTAATCAGCTTCCCCAGAGCATGTTCACTCACCTATGTCTCCAGCCTTATAGGCAATGGAGAGATTTGATAGCTATGATTATCTTTTAAATACAAATAAATCACTATAAATTTGCAATGCAAAAGTTAAAATTATTGATATAATTTATATTATGCCTTGCGTTAATATCTCATTTTGCTGGTAATTTCACAGTATCTGAAATGGTACACCATTTTTTCAGCATGATTTTTTTGGCCAAATGTCTTTGTTGCTTGAAAAATGTACATCATTGAAGGTAATAATAAACACATCTAAAGACTGAATATAAAACAGGGTAGGTGTGAAATATGCTTTGTTTTGTATGGAAAGGTGGTATTAGGTGCGACAAAGTGCCCAAGTTGAGGCAGAAAAAAAGTATCAGCAAAGAAGCTTATAACAGCATCTGGATGATGTTGCTTTGTAGGTAGACAGTAACATCTCACCTTGTGGTGGGACAAAATCACACAGCCAAATCTACCAGTCATTAACAGGGGTAGATATATGACACAATGTAGTGTAAAATATTTATTAAAATGACTCATACTTCTTGTATGTATCAAAATATAAATATGTACAAGTGTCAGAAGCAATATGACAATTCCTATTAATAGTCCTCTGAGTGATACATAAACATGCCAATTATTTGTCTGCACACGGATGTATAGTGCCACATGACGATATTTATCCTGTTTATTTTTGTACACTCTGACAAAGCTATAAATATATCTTATATTAAATGCCAACTTATGGTACAAGACAATATAAAAACAAAAAAATGAGTTTTATCAGAAATCGAGCAAATATTAGAATTTGTATTAGAACTTCATGAAGTGCTATTCAAATAGTCAGATATCAATACATGTCTGGGGCATTAATAAGCTCGAATATTCTATCAACTGACTATGAAAATAGCTAATGTTGCATGTAAACGTTTGTCTATATTTAGGTGCAATAGGACCCAGGCGTCCTCCATGTTTGACTCCTACGTGAGCACATGGCTTTCTTTTACTCATGTCATATATGAATTATGGATCTAACGTTATAATGGTAACACAATTCACAAACCAAATAATGAACAGACAATATTTGACATATGAGAGAAAAAAGTTTTATTTAAATTTTTGAAAAGCAAGATGGTTCTGTGGAAAAAGCCATACCCAACTACGCTCTGAAAACATCCACCCTCCTCCAAAAACACCCTATCCTCCTTCAGAAACTCCCCTCCCTCCTCCAAAAACACCCTATCCTCCTTCAGAAACACCCCTCCCTCCTCCAAAAACACCCTATCCTCCTTCAGAAACACCCCTCCCTCCTCCAAAAACACCTCCTCCTCCATCATTGCCTTTGCTACTCCAGAGTGTTATTGTCAGCCCAGTGGAAGTTCTATCATATAAGTGGATATTATGATGATGAAAAAATCACAACTGTCATGTCAGGCTAGGCATGGCTGGTCTGGCCAGAAGATCATCACAGAGAAATTGGGGGTCATAAGCTTGCACTGTGACCAACAACTGGAAAGAATGACAATATTTGAATCATTGGGTGGTATGTAAGGATGCAAGGCCAGGGAATTATGAACATTGTCACATGACTGAATCTAACCCATCACATGACTGAGGTCAGCTTGTCACATGACTGAATCTAACCCATCACATGACTGAGGTCAGCTTGTCACATGGCTGAAATCAACATGCCATATCAATATATGATTAATGACACAGAAGATTCATAAAGATCATCATACAAAGACCTTTTCAGATCAATTCACCAAATAATTGACCTCAATAAGGTCACAGCTTGCTTTCAATGAGAGCCATTTATACCAAACACTGCATGGTACTTCCAAAGCCATTGTTCAGAAAGACATTTTCAGGACAGCAGCTTAAAGCCAGGATCCCCTGTAGTGTATATAAACATTATACAGCAGCCAAGAGAAAATTGTGGCAGAAATTGTGGCATGATGGATTTCAAGCCAGGTTAATGTTGGCTGTGGGATTTCTCACTGCTGCATTCTAATGTGTTTTAAAACTAATTAGAAACTGTAGCTCATATCTTATTTTTGTTGAGAATCATGTCATTATCAAATATTAAGAATGTTGATTTTGTTTCTAGAGTATAAAATGGCCATCAAATGCAGATGGGAGAAGAAACAGTGAGATGAATATACACAGTATTAATTATCTGACGTTTTACTCTGGCTGTATCCATAATAAACAAAGCTTATTTGGAAAAGTTTAGCTTTTTATTGACAAAGTTGGAATCTGATGCAGATTGGGCGGCGGTAACAAGGCAAGATCTGGGAGTAATTCCTGCAAGACAAAGCCACCGAGGCCAGCCTTGTAAATAGACATATGACATAGTGTTTACTGACACATGCCTGCACCATAACAACCAGGCAGGGAGGATCAGCCCCACAGACTCCTGTATTGAACTGAGCACTGCTAAGATCTGGTGGTTATCCACCAACAACTCTCAACATCCACACCAGGTTCTCTGGCTTTTCACAAATTAAATTTTTGAACTGTTCATATTGATCCATGAGCATTTTTTAGTTACTGAAGTATTGTTGTCAAATTTATGCAATTATATTTATGAAATTTAACACATTACCCATGGCTTCAAATATTATCAACTGGCCTCACATGTCACCCACTGGCATCACATGTCACCCACTGGCATCACTTGTCACCCACTGGCCTCACATGTCACCCACTGGCCTCACATGTCACCCACTGGCCTCACTTGTCACCCACTGGCCTCACATGACACCCGCTGGCCTAACATGTCACCCACTAGCCTCACATGTCACCCACTGGCCTCACATGTCACCCACTGGCCTCACTTGTCACCCACTGGCCTCACATGTCATCCACTGGCCTCACTTGTCATCCACTGGCCTCACTTGTCACTCATTCGCCTCACTTGTCTGGCCTTACATGTCACCCACTGGCCTCACATGTCATCCACTGGCCTAACATGTCACCCACTTAGTTGCTGAAGTATTGTTGTCAAATTTATGTAATTATATCTAAGAACTTTAACACATTGCCCATGGCTTCAAATATCAACTACAGGCTTCAAATATCATCTACAGGCTTTACATATTATCAACTGGCCTTACATGTCACCCACTGGCCTCATATGTCACCCTCTGGCCTCACTTGTCACCCACTGGCCTCACTTGTCACCTACTGGCCTCACATGTCACCCACTGGCCTAACATGTCACCCACTAGCCTTACACGTCACCCACTGGCCTCATATGTCACCCTCTCACCTCACTTGTCACCCACTGGCCTCACATGTCACCCACTGGCCTCACATGTCACCCACTGGCCTCACATGTCACCCACTGGCCTCACTTGTCATCCACTGGCCTAAAATGTCATCTACCGGAGTCACATGTCACCCACTAGCCTCACATGCCATCCACTGGCCTCATGTGTCATCCACTGGCCTCACATGCCATCCACTGGCCTCATGTATCACCCACTGGACTCATATGTCACCCACTGGCCTCACTTGTCACCCACTGGCCTCACTTGTCACCCACTGGCCTCACTTGTCACCCACTGGCCTAATGTACCACCCACTAGTCTTGCTTGCCACCCACTGGCCTCACATGCCATCCACAGGCCAGCTTACATGTTCATTGTGCCTGCTTTCAGACCTGTGACCTTGCAGTGGAGCTCACTTTAGCCTGTACTTTAGTATGGTCCAGCTTACATGTTCATTGTCCCATTTTCAATCAGGAAAGATGAGTGATATGGTGATGCTGAGACCACATACTCCTTGCTCTGGCCAGCATCAATATGACTGCTCCAGGCCAAACAATCTGCATAGAGATCTGATGTCTGGAGGAGAGCACAATCCAAGATCTACCCCCAGTCTGAATGGGTGGTCCAGGGGTTACTCATAATCCTGTCTTGACCAGGCACCATTATTCCTGTAAGCCTATCATAAACTGACCTAGCATATGCTCCTTGTCTCGATGAAATCATGGTCATCTTCAATAACATTTATATTTAAACATCACACTGAGCACAGGGTCCCCTATAACAACAACAATGCTCTGTCACCACCTTTCAAAGCAATCAGCAAAAGTGTTATAATTAGAATAACAAATGATGTGGCATTAAAGTTGGAAAGAGGCCACGTGGGGGTAGGATTGAAGGGGGCAGAGTGGGTCGGAGGTGACAAATGGGGGAAATGTAAACCAGCAGGGCAGTTTGGCTAATGATAATTGTCCATTAAACTTTCTCAGTCATGAATACCCAGTCTCACAATGTTGTGAGAATCACACCATAAATAATGGCCTCTTAAATCTGCACAATTGGAGAATTTATACAAGGTTCTCCTCTTGTTTGCTTGCTTTTATGACCAGTCCTTCTTCCATGTGTAATTTTAAAAGCTCATTGTTCTTTGCGACTTGTCACTTTTGACCTCTCCATATAGTTAAGCCAGTGTGTCTTGATAAGATTTCTCTCATGTTTTGTTCTCTATTCACCTCTTGAATATTTAACAACAATATACCATTTGATCTATTTTATTTTAATACATACAGATATCTTAAATCAATTACAATTGTTGGTTCACCAGCAACCAGAGAAATTCTAAATAGCTCTTTGTTCAAAATTTATGTCTTGTGTAACATCCCACAGAGTGTTCTCGACCATTTGCCCACATTTCTGGATAAGGTGATGGTACCCTATGGAACGGGGTAAGATCCCCCACTAGGACAGTCTCCAGCTTATTCGTGACCTTGGCCAATCCGAGACACCATAAATCACCCGTTATCAGCACAACCCAGGTCAATGCAAGAACACTGCTCACGACCATTGCAACTTGTAATCACCCTCAGCGTTTCCTGCGATTCCAAGATGCCGAACCCAGCCACGCAGCCAGGGATTAGGAGACACCATAGTGAGAACTCGTGACAACCCAGGGCTTCTAACTGCCAGCCATCTTACCATCTGACCTCGCAAAGCATCACGGGAGTCATGCAAAGCATCATGGGAAACTGGATAACAGACATATTTCTCCCAAAGAGTCACCACAGTCATTTTTCTCTGACCAAATTTCAAGACATCTTGCGGGGCTTGTAGCAAAGTGTCAATGATATATGGACAGTTCTGTGAACAGCTACCTCCATAATGGAAAGGAGAGACTGGCACGTATATATCCAAATTTGGCCCTTCCTGATTTGGTCGTAAATCTTGATGTCAAGTTGCCAGTTATGGGATATTTTGATTACCTTGGCTGTGGAGGTGGGGACATTAGTGGCTGGGTTTACACCGCTAATGACACATATTTAGGATTGGGGCCAAGATGGATTTAGACATCTTCTCCATGCCAGAAACTGAGCAGGAATGGGCCAAGCAAACAGCACAATTAACGGCTCCAATTATTGATATGCGTAGCATGATATGTAATGTTAGTAATATAATTTGTACATAATCATTTGACAGTCAATACAAATCTGTTGATATGGGTGAATGTCCAATAGCTATGTTGTGTTGTTGAAGGTGAAAATAGCAAAACAAGCTCAATGCCATATTTCAGTGCTGTATGGCAATGCATACATGTATGACTTTAAATAACCAAGGAGACAGAAAGGTTGTATGCCATAAGAAAGTAATTATTTGACACAAGAGAATAAATCTTAAACAAATTAATCTGCTGAACTCAATTTCATACCTCACAGAACAGGGAATTCAGTCAATCCAAATTATTCAGACTCACCAAGGATTCAGGCACACCAAGGATTCAGACATATCCACGATTCAGACACACCAAGGATTCAGTCACACGAAGGATTCAGACACATCAAGGATTCAGACACATCAAGGATTCAGACACATCAAGGATTCAGTCACATTCAGGTTTCAGCCAAACCAAGGAATCAGAAACACCAAAGATTCGGGTACACCAAGGATTCAGACACACCAAGGATTCAGACACATCCAGGATTCAGTCACACCAAGGATTCAGACGCACCAAGGATTCAGACATGTTAAGGATTCAGACACATCCAGGATTCAGACACACCAAGGATTCAGACACATCAAGCATTCAGACACATCAAGCATTCAGATATATCAGGGAATTGATAAAGACAGGGGATTCAGAATACAGAAATATCCGAACATTCCAGCGGATTATGCACATGATGGAAGAGATCAAACAATTTTGAGCAGTGAAAAGAATGTCCTGGTATTCTAGATATCCATCCAGCAGCAATTGCTTGTTACAAAATATTTTTGATCTGACTTTTACTACTAAAATGTGGCGCTGATCGTTGTTAAACTCACACCAAGCTTCTCCTAAAACTCCATACATCTGTGTACTCCCCACCCTTACCCCTACTCATTCATTAACTCACATCAAAGCTGCAAATATACAGATTATCATAACACCAAATACCTCCTCTGATTGGCCACAACAGGTTGCCATGGCAATCATATCAATACAGCCTCACATAGGAGAGTCAAGAGGATACGGAATGGATACCGGACAGATTCCTGGATGTGAGTTGTGGGTATCTCCCGTGAGCAGTGTAGATTGCAGCCTTTTAACTTTGATCCCAATCTTGAGAGGTCAACACATCCTCTGAGAATCTCAGGGTTTCGTGATATCTTCCCGTTCCTACTTCATATCTCCGCTGACCATAAAGATGGGAATATTGACACTTTGCTGATGACGCTTAAATAACATTATGTTTCCAACTAATTTAGTTCTTACCCCAAAAACACAATTAGTGGATTAAGATTTTATAAATATATTATCTTTTCTGGTTAATATTCTAAAAATAAATATTATGGTTATTTCCTGTCTAGAACACCCCTGTTTATATCTCCTGATGATAATGATACCCCTGATGTGTGTGATATCAGTGTCTGATGCTGGAGAGTGGCTTTTTCCCCCTGGAGACATCGTTCATCGTACATCTCCCTGAGAGACTCCCATCAAGGGACCGTGTCCAGAAGCAATGCAATGTGCTGCCAGCAAACACCACCAGGGTTAAACACACTTAAGATACCCCTGCCCATCTGAGACCACAATAAAACATAAAGAGTACACATTTAATGGTGTACCCCAGTCTATAGCCAGGAGAAAAGATCTGGTTATCTCTCTAACAATGAGGGGTTACACAGCCCTTGGGGGAGCTGTCCAATATTAATACAACTCCCCTGGCAGAATATCCTGTTGAGATTTGAGATTACAATTATAATGTATTTTTCATTAAGACCTTTGCATTATACCTCAAGGTGTGTAACTCCTCATAACATACCCCTGGTAAGTGATGCACCAGCACATCCCTGTCCCATACTGTACAACCCTGGCTAGCTATGAGGCTTTCCTTGTCCTATACTGTACACCCCTGGCTAGCTATGAGGCTTTCCTTGTCCCATATTGCACACCCCTGGCTAGCTATGATGCCTTCCTCGTCCCATGCTGTACATGCCCACTGACTAGCTATGAGACCTTCCTTGTCCCATACTGTACATCCCTGGCTAGCTATGAGGCTTTCCTTGTCCCATGCTGTACAACCCTGGCTAGCTATGAGACCTTCCTTGTCCCATACTGTACATCCCTGGCTAGCTATGAGGCTTTCCTTGTCCCATGCTGTACAACCCTGGCTAGCTATGAGGCTTTCCTTGTCCCATGCTCTACATCCCTGGCTAGCTATGAGACTTTCCTTGTCCCATACTGCACACCCCTGGTTAGCTATGAGACCTTTCTTGTCCCATACTGCACACCCCTGGTTAGCTATGAGACCTTTCTTGTCCCATGCTGTACAACCCTGGCTAGCTATGACACTTTCCTTGTCCCATACTGTACAACCCTGGGTAGCTACGAGGCCTACCCAACCCCCATGCACCCCTGGGTAACTAGCTATGAGACCTATCCAGCCCAATGCACCCCTGGTTAGCTACTAGACTTACCCAGCCCAATGCACTACTGGTTAGCTACTAGACTTACCCAGCCCAATGCACTACTGGTTAGCTACTAGACTTACCAAGCCCAATGCACCCCTTGGTAACTACAAGACCTACTCAGCCTAATGCACCCCTTGGTAACTACAACTACAGACCTACCCATCCCAATACAGTGCACCCCTGGGTACCTAACAAGACCTACCCAGCCCAATGCACCACTGGTTAGCTATGAGACCTACCCAGCCCCATACACCCCTGGGTAGCTACGAGACCTACCCAGCCCCATACACCCCTGGGTAGCTACGAGACCTACCCAGCCCCATACACCCCTGGGTAGCTATGAGACCTACCCAGCCCAATGCACCACTGGTTAGCTACGAGACCTACCCAGCCCAATGCACCACTGGTTAGCTACGAGACCTACCCAGCCCCATACACCCCTGGGTAGCTACAAGACCTACCCAGCCCAATACAGTGCACCCCTGGGTACCTAACAAGACCTACCTAGCCCAATGCACCCCTGGGTAGCTATGAGACCTACCCAGCCCCATACACCCCTGGGAAGCAACAAGACCTACCCAGCCCCATACACTCCTGGGTAACTACGAGACCTACCCAGCCCCATACACCCCTGGGTAGCTGTGAGACCTACCCAGCCCCATACTCCCCTGGGTAGCTATGAGACCTACCCAGCCCCATACACCCCTGGGAAGCAACGAGACCTACCCAGCCCCATACTCCCCTGGGTAGCTACGAGATCTACCCAGCCTCATACTCCCCTGGGTAGCTATGAGACCTACCCAGCTCAATGCACCACTGGTTAGCTCTGAGACCTACCCAGCTCAATGCACCACTGGTTAGCTCTGAGACCTACCCAGCCCAATGCACCACTGGTTAGCTATGAGACCTACCCAGCCCAATGCACCACTGGTTAGCTATGAGACCTGCCCAGCCCCATACCTGGGAAACAGCTACGAGATCTTTCCCCTCCTTAAGGGACAATCATGCAAAATTATGACAGCAGCACCCAGATCCAGAATTCTCCTCCATCTTTGTCTGCAGCGACTTGTTCTGTCTACACGGCTGCCAAGATTGATGAACACATTTTAATTGTTGGTGCATCCACAGGGATGGCAGATAAGATTGAGAGGTGGAGGGGCGCCTGGTTACGGTAACCGAGGGATTGCGGAACGATGGAATATGATCGGCTATCGTGCAACTCTGGTCTCTCTCACTTGTTATATCGTCACAAGTCACAAAGTTCAACCAGTATGGAATATATTGTCGTCCATATAAAAAACAACATTACCTCTCAATCTTGGCCAGGAAATACCACAATGCCTGCAGGGAGATTTAAACCTGGATGTTGAAATGCATTTCAAGAAAACAATTATCCAGAAATTGATGATGATACCCAATGTGGAATTCACAATTCATGGCAGCCACCTGAGCACACTGACAGTTCTAAACACTGTCTACTTGATGGTATCACATAGTAAGCCTGGCCTGGTCTTCTCTTACACTGTGTCAAATATAAATTAATACCACATCTGATCGTGAAATAAATTGCTTTTAATCAGGCACTATTTTCCCCCAACGGAATGAAAAATATCAATCACAGGCTGAACATCGCATTTCAAATTCAATAGAAAATGGGATTTGAATATAAAAACAATAAGAAGATTTACGGGCCTAGCCCACAAAACAAAACTGCCAAAAGGAGATGAATTGTCGGAGGTATTAAAATTATTTTATTATTTTTTTAATGGTTGCCATGGAAATTGGTATCAAATATATAAATCTTGAGAGAGGATCATCTCATTGGCAAAGCAGATTTGCGATAAATAGAACTAATAATAAAGCTTCTTGCATGTCGCTTGATTAATGGCATTGTTGCGTCGCTTCGGAAGTAGGCATTTAAAATCTTCTTGATAGACAAAGCTGATTCAACATGCAATAGATAAAATATCTTAATTATTCCTTTCCTGGCGCCAATGATGCTTTCTCCATCAAATGTTCTCCTTAAATCAAATGTATACTAAAAACAAATGTGATTATTTGATGAATGATAATGGTGGATTGTTTTTGACATAAGGATGGCTTAAGGTGTGTATTTTGGACTGGGGAGGCGGTGGGACTGGATGTAGGAGGGGGGGGGGGTCGCTGTAAAGAGCTTGATAATCTTGTGTGCTAGCTCAGCATCTCAAAGTTGTGAGCTCTGTCCTTCTTTGTGTTAGGACCAAAATCTTATAAATGCATAATGACTCTGATATGGGTCTCAAATAAAATCAGTGATTATCATAGGAATATACAGATACCTACTAATTTCATCAATTGTCACTCTAAAAAACTTAGATACCCAATATGATTAGCAAAAAATAAAATACGTAATAATCATAATAAAAATATTCAGATTCCAAATTATTGACTGTAAGTGTCTTAAATAATTAACTAAAAATTAGGTACACCATTATCATATCAAAAATATATCTTATGATTAACATTGAATCTGTTGTCTACACTAACAATGAGACTTCTGAGCACCTCCTTCTCAGACTTTTTGACTTATGGATGTTTTAAGTTGGTTTCATGGCTCATGAATAATTTGTAAGTCCGGATAAAATCAGTTTGCAATCTGAACGAAATCAAATGTGTATTACTCTGATAAAATCTGAAATGTGGTCCAGAAAGAAGATATACATATATTTATAAGATAAAAGCTCTTCACTTGGGTGTGAATAATATTGTATGGGACAACCCTGCATGTGACACCATTACCACTTGTCAACTTTGTGGGGGGAGATTATTCCTCATCAATGGCTGGCTATTTGTCTTCATCAAGATGTCACGCAGCGGACAACTCTTTGAGAATCCTCGGTTATTTCCAAAAATAGAAGTCAACAGTTGCCATCCATGCTGCAATGACACAGACATCTGTGGGCCTTACCAGTAATATTATCATTTGACAAATGTGGGAATCTAGGAGTTTCAATCAAATTTGGGTTGATACTGAATTAAACATGCAAATCACAACTCTCATAAAGCTAATCAGTCAGAGGCAAACATCTTTTTGGTCCAGATCGTGCATGACCAAAAAGATGTTTGGCTTCAAATTCTAATAAAAATCATATCTGGTTGACTTTTCTAACTATTTTTAGTTCACAAGACATTTCTTATTGTTGGCAATACAATTGGAAACTAAAAAAGCTTTGTCAATACAATTGGAATTTGGAAAGTGTTGATGACGCAGCACAGTTTCTATAACACAGTGAGTGAAAAAATAATAATGCCAATTTCAATTCAAGCCAGTTTAATATTCTTTCATTTTACATTTCAAATTTGCAAAAGTTATCACGCAGGCACTTAAACTGTCCCACATCTAAGAAAATATGATTTCAAAATAGTAAATCTATTGAGATTTCACCAGTCAGGTCACAGAACCTTTACAATAGCCAAGACCATAGGGACCTCGCCATAATTGGGTAATAGGGACTTACACTGGCTGAAATAGCTCAATTGGTAGAGTAGTCACCTTGAGACCTTGGGATATATTATCAAATGCTATGCGCAGACATTTCCTGGAATCAGCACTATATAAATGTCACCTTTACTTTACCATAGTTAGGTTATGGGAACATTCCACATCAGATCATAGGACCTCCACTACAGCTAGGTCATAGGACCTCCACTACAGCCATGTCATACGACCTCCACTAAGGTCATAGGACCTCCACAACAGCCATGTCATACAACCTCCACTAAGGTCATAGGACCTCCACAACAGTCAGGTCATAGGACCTCCACTACAGCCATGTCATACGACCTCCACTAAGGTCATAGGACCTCCACAACAGCCATGTCATACAACCTCCACTAAGGTCATAGGACCTCCACAACAGTCAGGTCATAGGACCTCCACTACAGCCATATCATAGGACCTCCACTAAGGTCATAGGACCTCCACGACAGCCAGGTCATACTACCTCTACTACAGCCATGTCATACTACCTCCACTAAGGTCATAGGACCTCCACGACAGCCAGGTCATACGACCTCCACTAAGGTCATAGGACCTCCACGACAGCCAGGTCATAGGACCTCCACTACACCCATGTCATAGGACCTCCACTAAGGTCATAGGACCTCCACTACAGCCAGGTCATAGGATCTCCACTAAGGTCATACGACCTCCACTACAGCCAGGTCATAGGACCTCCACTACAGCCATGTCATAGGACCTCCACTAAGGTCAGAGGACCTCCACGACAGCCATGTCATAGGACCTCCACTACAGCCATGTCATAGGACCTCCACTAAGGTCAGAGGACCTCCACTACAGCCATGTCATAGGACCTCCACTACAGCCATGTCATAGGACCTCCACTAAGGTCATAGGACCTCCATGACAGCCAGGTCATACGCCTCCACTACAGCCATGTCATAGGACCTCCACTAAGGTCATAGGACCTCCACGACAGCCAGGTCATAGTACCTCCACTAAGGTCATAGGACCTCCACTACAACCATGTCATAGGACCTCCACTAAGGTCATAGGACCTCCACGGCAACCAGGTCATAGGACCTCCACTACAGCCATGTCATAGGACCTCCACTAAGGTCATAGGACCTCCACTACAGCCATGTCATAGGACCTCCACTAAGGTCATAGGACCTCCACTACAGCCATGTCATAGGACCACCATTAAGGACACCTTCTATCATATGTTTACCATATAATATCTACTCATGCTTTTAAAAATCATTTTTTGCAACAATGGAAAGCCAGCACCAAACAATATTTTTAATATTTCAATATTCACATAATGTTCTGAAGACTGCTCAGATTGTCAGAGTATTTGCATTTCAGCAAGCACAAGCAGATCCAGGAGAGTTTGTAATATTTCAATCAGGAATTCAGTGGTTAGTGAAACACTTGATTTGCCAGCGCAGTTTGTTTGACAGAGTCAATGCGAGTGGGCATACTCCAATGTGTGCAGCCTACTGAAAGGTTAAAACTTCAGGTCACATATTGACAGTGGCGTTTCAAGCACATTAGGTGCTATATTGCCAACCAGTATTCTCACCAGCAAATTTGGTGATATTCTTAATATTTTCTTAAACTTCCACTTGCATTGTTATATTTTTGTTTGAATCACTGATGCATTTCAAAATTAAGTTGTTATATTTCATTATCATGAAATATTTTACCATAATTCTCCACTAAACAGCTCTTCACAAATTACCATATTTGTCCTTACAGCTCTTAAAATCCTTACTCATGTTTTACAGGACATATTCTCAGAATTGCTAAGCATATTACCAATATTACAATAATCATATCACTTATTGTTAATCAATTATCTGACATCTTCAAATATTCCAACAAAAGAAACAATAATTTGTTAAGTTGCAGAACATGGAATTCTGTATCCCTAATATACATCTAGGAATGGTGGACATCAAGGTTGATGAATGAAATTCTAAAAGATTCATGAATCATTGACGTCACTGTGACCTTGCCATGGCAACCGAAAACAAAAGCGACACAACTCATATTTGCCCTAAAATCAACTGGAATTTCCTAACTGCATCATTTATAGTCAAGATATGTATGTTTTTGCAATATTCACAAATAATCAATTTGGCCTGGAGCATACTCATTAAATCGGGCCAATTTCATAAATGCAGTGCATATTGTTGCTTTGTGAATTGCTAAACTGGATCAGATTTTGTGGCGTGTTGTGTTGCCAGTATTGTACCATGTTGTGATTTTGTTGCCAGTGTTGGATCAAATTGCAGTTTGTTGCATATATTGAACCATATTGCATTTTGCTAATATTGGAACATATTATGACGTGGTGTGTTGCCAGTATTAAACTATGATATGTTGTGATATGTTGCTAGATATGTTGTGGTATGTTGCTAATATTGGAACATATTATGACGTGGTGTGTACCTAGTATTAAACTATGATATGTTGTGATATGTTGCTAGATATGTTGTGGTATGTTGCTAATATTGGAACATATTATGATGTGGTGTGTAGCTAGTATTAGACCATGTTATGTTGTGGTATGTTGCTAATATTGGAACATATTATGATGTAGTGTGTTGTCAGTATTAGACCATGTTATGTTGTGGTATGTTGCTAATATTGGAACATATTATGATGTGGTGTGTAGCCAGTATTAGACCATGATATGTTGTGGTATGTTGCTAATATTGGAACATATTATGATGTGGTGTGTAGCTAGTATTAGACCATGCTATGTTGTGGTATGTTGCTAATATTGGAACATATTATGATGTGGTGTGTAGCCAGTATTAGACCATGTTATGTTGTGATATGTTGCTAATATTGGAACATATTATGGTGTGGTTAGTTGCCAGGGTGGGGTCACATGCTATTATATTGTGACTTACAGTTTACATTGATGGGTCCCAGAGATCACATTACCCGAATCTCCCTTATATGACAGAACATGTTGAATATTTAACAAAATTATATTGGTAATAACTAAACTCATGATATATGTTATATGATATACCATATATTCTAACAAAGAAATATCCTATGATTCCCATATTGGATAACCAATGTATCATAAGAAGACAGAATTGTACTTAGTAACTTATTTTATGCAGTTTCCTTTATCCATTTTTCTGAGAAAATGCAAGCAGTGTCTGTTCTATATTTCATAGTCATACTGTAAAACAATAGTGAAAAGTGTAAGTGGTTTTTTTTCTCAGTAGGCTATGGTACATAAACACTTCAAATATTAGTCAGAAAAAGGCAAAAGTTGCCTGCCATTGAATTAGGAGCAAATTGCAATCTCTGTGGTGCAATAAACAAAGTGACCTCAGTGCACCATGGGAAGACAATATGGCCGACCCAGGTGCATCATGGGAAGAGAGAGTGCATCTATCACATTAAACACCAAGTGGATATTACTTATTCACTTTGTGCATATGTATGTCTGGAGTGGGCGCTGTGTGATAGATTGATATACTGACTCAGCACAGAACCACAGCTCCATATACGGAGATCATTAAAACAGCATGCATTAGGTGCAGAGATCGGAGAACACGACACCACTTCTGCTATCAAAATGATTAAATGTCGGTCACACCAATGCTGGCATCAGGCACACTCTACATGAGGACTCAAGGTCATAGCAATTCTTAGTGATGGTATAAAAATCTTGATAGCATTAAAATTTGTATCATCATTTAAGCCACACAAAGGGTTGAGATAAGTAATTCAAATATAACGTTATATAAGAATATTGACAGAAAATTTGCCCAGGACATATAATAAGTGGTTTAATCATAACTTGTTTTATGCTTAAACTTGTAAATGTTTGAAGATATAAGCATGGTATTGCAACATCAAAACTAATTATGGTAATTATGAAAGGACAACTTTAAGTAATATATGGGTCAAGAAACTTTTAATAATGACTTTTTAAAAATCAAATTGATAAATATCTATTTATCATTAAAAAAATTCACAAGTGGTCATGTGATTTATATCGACCAACAATAATAACACCAGACTCCTCTTTCAATTATTGCAAACAAATTTAAGTAGAGAATCAGCTAACATAAAGTATAGTGATAAAACACTAACGTAGGGAATGCATCAGCTCTGTATGAGCTGCTTGTAGAAAAGCATATGTCATAACAGACATACCCGGTATACAAAAACACTAAGGTAAGCAGAAATTAAAACAATCAAGCTGACAAAAACTGCATACGATTAATTCTCTTGTGGCCCCTTCACACTGAGCTAATGACGGTCTGCATTCTGTCACTATGTCCCCATGACTGTCTACATTCCATCACTATATCCCCATGACGGTCTGCACTCCATCACTATATCCCCATGACTGTCTACATTCCATCACTATGTCCGCATGACTGTCTACATTCCATCACTATATCCCCATAACTGTCTGCATTCCTTCACTATATCCCCATGACTGTCTGCATTCCATCACTATATCCCCATGACTGTCTGCATTCCATCGCAATATCCCCATGGCTGTCTGCAGTCCGTTACTCTATATCCCCATGACTATGCATTCCATTACTATATCCCCATGACTGTCTGAATTCCATCACTATATCCCCATGACTGTCTGAATTCCTTCACTATATCCCCATGACTGTCTGCATTCCATCACTATATCCCCATGACTGTCTGAATTCCATCACTATATCCCCATGGTTGTCTGCATTCCATCACTATATCCCCATGACGGTCTGAATTCCATCACTATATCCCCATGACTGTCTGAATTCCTTCACTATATCCCCATGACTGTCTGAATTCCATCACTATATCCCCATGACTGTCTGCATTCCATCACTATATCCCCATGACTGTCTGCATTCCATCACTATATCCCCATGGTTGTCTGCATTCCATCACTATATCCCCATGACTGTCTGAATTCCATCACTATATCCCCATGACTGTCTGAATTCCATCACTATATCCCCATGACTGAATTCCATCACTATTATATCCCATGACTGTCTGCATTCCATCACTATATCCCCATGACTGTCTGCATTCCATCACTATATCCCCATGACTGTCTGCATTCCATCACTATATCCCCATGACTGTCTGCATTCCATCACTATATCCCCATGGTTGTCTGCATTCCATCACTATATCCCCATGACTGTCTGAATTCCATCACTATATCCCCATGACTGAATTCCATCACTATTATATCCCATGACTGTCTGCATTCCATCACTATATCCCCATGACTGTCTGCACTCCATCACTATATCCCCATGACTGAATTCCATCACTCATATATCCCATGACTGTCTGCAGTCTGTTACTATATCCCCATGACTGCAAACCATCACTATATCCCCATGACTGAATTCCATCACTAATATATCCCATGACTGTCTGCGGTCTGATACTATATATCCCAATTATATCACAATCTCATTGATTGCAAACTCAGTTTGGCCCCAAATGATCCCAACTAGTTATAATATTAGAAACAGCTGGCATTACTGACGTCTAAACCTGAGTTATCAGGATGAAAAAAATCCTTTTTCAGTATAAGCTACTACAAGGCAATCTATTGAAATCTGCAGCGATTATAAAAGCATAATTTTCATTTTATTACAGGAACAGTGCAGAGAAGTGATCTGAGCTGGCAAAGTGGCCATTGGGATGAGGAGTGTGAACACAGGAAGTGTCAGAGAGTGTGGTTATATGACGAGGATGTTCCAATGACTCATCCTTACTGTCATGTGATCTTGTCTCTGATATGCAATATTCACATCTCCTCAAGACTTCATTCGACCTAGATAATCAGGAAAAACACACCAAATTCTCTGCCCATCTCCCATCACCCTACACAACTTCACCTACACAACACATCTGTCATGTGCATCTATGAAAAATATATACAATTCTTGGTCTACTCCAGTTTTCTCTTGAGTGAGTGCCCTACTGAAATTAAAAGAGATCTCCTCAAATGTCTTTTCTCAGATCTTCTCAATTCTTTTGTGAATTATGTACCTTTCTCAAATGGAATTGCACTATTTTAGCTTTATATCTGTCTATTAGTGTGTTTTTGAACATTAAAATTAAACATTAAACTTCATTTAATAAATCATCAGATTTCTACAGCATATACTTACCTCCTTTTCTTAGTACTAATTTTATTTTGCATAATACTAAATTCAGTCTAAATCAAATTTGAGTGAAACCAGTGGTAGGATATTGTTTGCTACTGAAAAACATTTCATTCATCAATTTTGTAGATTTCAAAAGAGTAAATCATGAGAGACATTTTACCACTGATACATTCCCTACCTGCGATACAGGACTGGACCCTTTTACTCTCATTCCTTGTTTGACCTTTTACTGTGATATTTATCTTGACCTTTTCCTATGATACCAAACCTGACCTTTTCCCCTGTATTATACACTCCTGAAGAAATGAAACACTTTATCTGATGCAAACGCCAAATTTGAATTTTCTTATATCCCCAAGTGATATTAAGATTCATATGGCAGCCTATGGTGCTGTGATATTCAAGTCATATAGTCAGAATGACTGAGCAGGAGATATATTGAATATATGGTCCAGTCTGATGTGATCAACCCTCCTGCAGTATTTAGGTCACAGCAGTATTTAGGTCAGGGAAGAAATTGTGTAAAACACAATCTTGCCACCCTAACACAATCACGGACACATTATGAGGTGGAACAATTGAACATGTGAATTGGGGGCAGTCAGAAGACATTGTGTGCGCCACAGCTACCCTCTCCACCAATCTAATTTGAACGCGACAGACCTGTGAGATGGTGTTACTTTGCTTCGTGATCAGCGTAAGCGGCCATTGTGTGCTGTTGTGTGGGATGTAAGGCAGATATATAGACTCTGGCTGCCGAGAGTTCAGATTACTCTGTATGCGCACACAGTGGCACCCTGACTCACAACTCTTACCACACACGACAATGTCACTGCTAACATATTTACCAACAATGACGCTAACACTTGCCTCAAGATTCAACCAAAACCTCACAAAGATGGCCTCGGACCACTATTACAATGTCCCATTGAAAACCATAGTAAATGCCTCACCTTCAAAAATTCATAGAAAATATTCGTATCGACCTAGGGTATTTTGAAAAATACTTATAAGATGGCAAAAATATTTATCTTTCTAAAAGCAGAGTATGAAGTTAGGTTGACCATTGAAATTTTTTGCTAGGATCTGTTAAAGCGCCACCTACCTTGAAAACAAAGAACAGAACATGGCAATCTAGAAATGAGCCCCTGATAGCAAAGATCAATATATAGTCCCTTCAATTATTCTCATTATTTTTCTAATAACTTTGACAAAACAAGCCATTATTGTGCTACTAAATATCACTATTCATTTTATGTCTAATGTGATCTGCATCTCGTTATTATCATGTATAATAAGGGGGAGTAGGAAATTATCAAGCACTACTTTCGTATGCCCTGGTCCCACATATCAAATAGTAGACTCAGGTCTAATAGAGATCAAATATAGACCTAAATGCAACTTTATGCCAATTATAGTCATCTATGATATTACCCTAATTAAGTGCAGGTGTTAAAACAAGCATGCATGCTTACCTATATACCATAGTGCCACCTATTGGCTCCCCTGGTCTTACCAGATTAGAGTACCATTCAGGGCATTTTGGTGCCACACAATAAGGGATGATTAAAACTAGTATTTCATTTTATATTGACTTCAAACTTTCAGAATCAAATTGTAAAGTAGGGATGCAAATGTATAAATTTTAAATAACTACGCAAAAGAATTTTTTAACGCCAAAAAAAATCAAAAACTTTTTAAGAAATAATGAAAAAATGCTATTTTGTGCTGAAAAATGTTGTTTTGAGTCGATATTATAGGATAAAGAGTACCAAATGATACTTTATTATGCAAATTATTTAAATTTGAATGTTACCTTCTGATTTCATGCATAATTTATGAAATATTAAAAATAGAGATCCCTCTAAGAGCAATATAATAGGATGTTACACAGAAAACAGAGAGTCTGAGAGCATGCATTTTGCCTAATTGATGAGCATGAAGTTCACAATGGACATTTTATACAGTTTTTTCTTATACATCTTCACATTGTAAACTCTCTCTGCTGTGTATATTTATTATATAAAATACACCTATTGACTTGTGCAGCATGTGGTCCAGGTGCCAATAGAGCATGCACTTCAATATAGAGGTTTATAGGGGTTGTTGGTGTTGTCATATATTATATCAGGCAAAAAGGGACCTGATATGGATTAAACTACACTGGATCTATTTCCTATTTACATAAATTTACTAAATTAATTGACAAATCACTGCTCAAAAGATTCACAGTTGAAAGTTAAACTCCATGCTGTTTGCCTATTAGGCCTCGGACCACTATTACAATGTCCCATTGAAAACCATAGTAAATGCCTCACCTTCAAAAATTCATAGAAAATATTCGTATCGACCTAGGGTATTTTGAAAAATACTTATAAGATGGCAAAAATATTTATCTTTCTAAAAGCAGAGTATGAAGTTAGGTTGACCATTGAAATTTTTTGCTAGGATCTGTTAAAGCGCCACCTACCTTGAAAACAAAGAACAGAACATGGCAATCTAGAAATGAGCCCCTGATAGCAAAGATCAATATATAGTCCCTTCAATTATTCTCATTATTTTTCTAATAACTTTGACAAAACAAGCCATTATTGTGCTACTAAATATCACTATTCATTTTATGTCTAATGTGATCTGCATCTCGTTATTATCATGTATAATAAGGGGGAGTAGGAAATTATCAAGCACTACTTTCGTATGCCCTGGTCCCACATATCAAATAGTAGACTCAGGTCTAATATGCCGCTAAAATATTAATAATTCTCACTTTCTGCTCTAACCTGACCATTGCCATGTCATTACCAAAAATATCTATCATAAAATACAAGTCAGATTTTGTCCAATCTATTTTCATCAGAATTGTGATATATTTTTATAATATTGCATTTTCAATAGTGTCTGCCATTGAAAAGTCCTATTTTTTGTTTTCTAAATCATTTCTCATGATATAAACCGTAAGAGCAACATATTCTACAGCTCCAAGCTTTCTACCTCCTTCAGGTATACAATCAAAATTCTCTTGTCATGCCTATGGAAAGTAACCATGTAGGAAGAAACATGTCAAGCATTAATTGATATATTTTCAGCCAAAGTTGTTCTGATCACACCAATAGTGTGTAAAATACCATTTCCTTGATCAAAGTTAAAAGGAAATCCAAATAATCTGAGAAAGACTTGTCGCTGTTCTTTTTCACAAAAGCAGCAGAATCGGCCACAAAGTTGTTTTCCAATTGTGGTTCTGAGAACTATCCATCCCTGAGAATGTCTCTCCTTGAGCCAATGTGCAGAAGAAATTATGTCCCCATAAAAGTGTCCGCAAATGTCTGCAGCAGACAAAATCTGGCCGGGCCTGATATGTTCTCACAATATTTCATGCAATCAGCATTGTTCATCCCGAGAGAAGCCTCAAGTCCTCGCTGTTCTACAAACCCTGGCATGATTGGCGGTGATTAGTTGCAATAATGGAACGCCTTGAAGACTATTATGTTGCAAAGAGCGATGGGGGTAATTCATCTCGGCAACCAGAGAGTTCTCTATCTCACCTTTCCACTCTTAACCTTTTTTGTTTGTCAGCCTGTCTCCATTACTGACCTTGACCTTGCCGGAATGGCCATGCCTTCCATGTTGTAGCTGTCTTTCCTATTCCCTCAGAGACATCAAAACAATATATTCTATTCGCACATAAAAAACCCAACACAACTCCTGAAGCCATATCCCAATGAAAATCAGGTGTGTATAATATATAAACATTTCCTGTCTACCTGCAAAGTCTGTGAAAACAAGAAAAGGTCACAGGTAAATCTGCACTATAATTCACAACTAATGAAATAGACAAATACAGAAAATGTCCAATTTGGCTAAAGTAATTAGCACTGGGAGACCAGAAATCTCTGAGGGGTGTTTATGTCTGTGACAGATGAAGATTCATCTGTGTTTCAGTCACCATGAGTAATCATGCTCCAATCAAAAGCCAGTAAATTTTCTGCTGTTGAAGTCCTATGCTTGACAGTGTCAGCAGAAATGTGCTTCCACAAAAAAAAATTATAATAAATCGACTGTTAGCAATTGAGATATGTCACTTGAAAATATTTCAAATTCCTGCATGCAATTGCATTACAGATTATAGGCATGTTATTCAAATATCAGACATGCAATAATATTTCATTTAGAATCCAAGCCTGTAAATTCAATATCCAAGAACTGCCTACTGTTTGAATCATATCTTAATAACTTTAAATATAATGATCTGTTAATGAATATATCAACTATCTGATAGAAACTTTAGTGTAAAGGGTCTGTGGAGTCATTAAGTTCTTTAGAGTCAAACAGCCTTCTTAAAGCAAGATTTCATGAGTTCTGAGCCGTTTCAGATTTTATTTTCCTCCGTCATTTAATTTCCCATGATATAGCCCACACCTCACTCACAGTTCAATCCACATATACAGATCTGGACATATTGCCTTTTATCAAACTCCTATAATAATTTCTGGATCATGAATGAATTAATTAAAATAAAATGCACAAAATAAATGCAATGTTTTTTCATCCAAAAATAAATTTAAGTTCTTTCTCCTTTCATGAGTGCTTTCCTCATATGGTTTTGATGTGTTGCTAGTTATGGGGACAACATTTCATGTGACAGCGTCATCGGGGAGCAACATGAGTGACAACTTCTTGCATCGCCCAGAGGGCCGGAGAAAAGCTTTGAACTGTTGCTGCAGAGATCCTGTAATGGCCAATAAACTGGCGATGAGTCAGCCGACCTCACTTGTTATACCTTGATACTGCAGCGTCTCTAGCAATATGTGACGTCCCGATTACATCAGCATCAAGCCGGCAAACACACTACAAAGATTATTTTGAAACAAATTATCAATTATCTCATCACGAGCGGTGTCCAACCTATAAATGGTAAGCTTGTTAAAATGCTGTCTTCAGCTTAGGAGCTTCTGTCTGTTCTTTCCCTGATCACTTTATCACATTTGCTTCTAGTATCAGTATCCGTTTGCAACAAATTGAACCAAACTTCATGTTCATATTATGCATGTTCCAGTGTTTTTAGGATTCATCCTTTAGTTTTTATGGCATCTTCTCTTGTCTGGAGGATTAAGTTTTATGGAGGGAAAGATTGAGCACACCTGGTGTAGATTTATACTAGTCTCTGGTAATACAAACAGTGTTTGAGTAGGTATCAGTTGGAGATAGTGCCAAGTGAGCAGTATATCTGCAAGTATCAGCATTGGATAAGTGCCTGGTCATTCTTTTGTGAAAATAAATCAACTATTTCTGAGTCATATGTGTAGTCATAAATTAAAAAGAATATACAGTAGAATCAGCAGTCCTTACATAATGATTCAAGAGATCTCATCTTCACAGGAAATGTTCTGTTAGAAAGAATCAAGAGACATTAATCTATACAACTTGATTAAAAGATAAATATAAATGCACATATTGTCAACACTATCATATTTCTCATAAAAATCTCTATAAATGCCAGATAACAGTAAAATGGTGCGCAAGCTGGATACTGAGGTGATTTAATGTTCAGATTTTGCACTCTTTAAGGTCATCTTAAGTACCTAAAATGGCATTACCCGGTCATTCTTGTGACATTTATTACAGAGATATCAAAGGTAATAACCAAATCATTGCTTCCAAACCCTTCTTCTAAAATCATTCAATCTAGCCGGCAAAAAAGCCTTATGCCACCTTATATATTTTATTGATTGCCTCCAAAACACACTTTGAAGTCTGAGGAATTTTGGAAAGATATCATAATCTTTTTGCAATAACGTTTTCTGCAAAGATTATGAAAGATTTATATTTTGTATCAAACATTAATAATATCTTGTATTCATAAAAGATTTAATAAAATGTAATGAAAAAGTTAAGAGTATATATATATTCAGTCTGACCACTACCTGCTTGGTCACCACTCAGACTGACCACTACCTGCTTGGTTACCATTCACAGACTGGCCACTACCTGCTTGGTTACCACTCACAGACTGGCCACTACCTACTTGGTTACCACTCAGACTGACCACTACCTGCCTGGTCACCATTCAGACTGACCACTACCTGCTTGGTCACCACTTAGACTGACCACTACCTGCTTGGTTACCACTCACAGACTGACCACTACCTGCTTGGTTACCACTCACAGACTGACAACTACCTGCTTGGTTACCACTCACAGACTGACAACTACGTGCTTGGTTACCACTCACAGACTGACCACTACCTGCTTGGTTACCACTCACAGACTGACAACTATGTGTTTGGTTACCACTCACAGACTGACCACTACCTGCTTGGTTATCACTCACAGACTGACCACTACCTGCTTGGTTACCACTCACAGACTGACCACTACCTGCTTGGTTACCACTCACAGACTGACAACTATGTGTTTGGTTAACACTCACAGACTGACCACTACCTGCTTGGTTATCACTCACAGACTGACCAGTACCTGCTTGGTTACCACTCACAGACTGACCACTACCTGCTTGGTTACCACTCACAGACTGACCATTAACCACTTGCTGAATGTTTTCTTTTCTGGGTCATCAATCAATTTACTATTTCTTAATTAAACTAGAACTAAATATTTCCAAGATCATGATTTGTGCATTCCATTATATGAGCAACCCCAATCTTTTCTATAGATAATTAAGGCTGGATAATTAAGTCTAAAAATAACTGAGAAGAGAAATTTCTTTCATGTATTAATGGTTTTCTTCTGCATTTTAATGGTTTCCGAGTTCTTTGTGTTTTGAAGACTGCTGCCTAACACAGGCAATCATGCAAATCTTCATGAATGACTTTGCTGAGTGAAGATGGGTGGAAGACATTGTGTGTCAGGTGGCAGATGTGATGTGCAAATGTCAGGAAGAAGGTGGCATGTCTGCAGATGGGGGACAGACAAAGTGTAGCAAAGTTAACACATACAGAGACACTACAGCACAATGCAATCACTCTGCCCTCCCCCGTGGTCACCTCCACGAGTCCTGCAAGGTCAAAGCCTTGTCCGTGTGATTATCCGACTCCTCCCAGGTCCAAGCCCCCGTAGGTACCCCACACACAATCCTGTAGCCTAATGTGCCCTGCGAGGCCACGACCGCTCCACACCACAACTGATGGATGCCTCTGATTGGTCAGATTGCCAGGCATATAGGGACAACTTTTCAGACCCAGGTGCATGATGGAATCTTCCATTGTTATATAGTAGCTGGAGCTGTAGAAGTTCCTCCCATGATAACAATTGAAACTGAGAGATGTTTACCCCAAGAAACATGTGCCAGTCTCATTTCCCATGCTTCACGGAGTCTTACTTCATTTCAAATTGAGGAGTAGTTAGCTTTTTAAAAATCAGTGACAAAGGGTCATGATGAGGATCACACTCATGATGAGGACCTGTCAGTACCAAGACTCATTATGAGGACTTGTCAGTACCAAGACTCATGATGAGGACCTGTCAGTACCAAGACTCATGATGAGGACCTGTCAGTGCCAAGACTCATGAGTCATGATGAGGACTTGTCAGTGCAAAGATTCAGGATGAGGACCTGTCAGTGCCAAGACTCATGATGAGGACCTGTCAGTACCAAGACTCATGAGTCATGATGAGGACTTGTCAGTGCAAAGATTCAGGATGAGGACCTGTCAGTGCCAAGACTCATGATGAGGACCTGTCAGTACCAAGACTCATGAGTCATGATGAGGACTTGTCAGTGCAAAGATTCAGGATGAAGACCTGTTAGTACCAAGACTCCTGATGAGGACCTGTCAGTACCAAGACTCATGATGAGGACCTGTCAGTACCAAGACTCCTGATGAGGACCTGTCAGTGCCAAGACTCAGGATGAGGACCTGTCAGTACCAAGATTCATGATGAGGACTTGTCAGTGCCAAGACTCATGATGAGGACCTGTCAGTGCCAAGATTCATGATGAGGACCTGCCAGTACCAAGATTCATGATGAGGACCTGCCAGTACCAAGACTCCTGATGAGGATCTGTCAGTGCCAAGACTCATGATGAGGACCTGTCAGTGCCAAGACTCCTGATGAGGACCTGTCAGTGCCAAGACTCATGATGAGGACTTGTCAGCACCAAGACTCATGATGAGGATCTGTCAGTGCCAAGACTCATGATGAGGACCTGTCAGTGCCAAGACTCATGATGAGGACCTGTCAGTACCAAAACTCAGAATTAGGACCTGTCAGTACCAAGACTCATGATGAGGACCTGTCAGTACCAAGACTCATGATGAGGACCTGTCAGTACCAAGACTCATGATGAGGACCTGTCAGTACCAAAACTCAGAATTAGGACCTGTCAGTACCAAGATTCAGGATGAGGACCTGTTAGTACCAAGACTCCTGATGAGGACCTGTCAGTACCAAGACTCATGATGAGGACCTGTCAGTGCCAAGACTCCTGATGAGGATCTGTCAGTACCAAGACTCATGATGAGGACCTGCCAGTACCAAGACTCATGATGAGGACCTGTCAGTGCCAAGACTCATGATGAGGACCTGTCAGTACCAAAACTCAATGTGAGGATCTGTCAGTACCAAGACTCAGAATTAGGACCTGTCAGTACCAAGACTCATGATGAGGACCTGTCAGTGGACCTGTTAGTGCCAAGACTCATGCTTCATAATACCTACTGATGTCAAAGTAGCAAACCTTCATTAAAAAACATTTACCAGTCTGAAAGGTAGCAAGGTTTCTTGATGAATGAATATTCTACTTGAGCAGGATGGACTTCCAATATCAGTTAATTATACACATTTCAATTTGAAAAGCAGCCAAATTCTGCACCACTCAAGGGTGTAAAAGGCCAATAAGGAAAGGTTCCCTCCCAATAAGTCTGCACTATAAATCACCCACTCTTAATCCACCTTTCTTTCCATCATTTAGCCTAGAAAATTAACAGTGTCAATTTTACACTTTTTCCGTGCCCTGACTTTTCATTTGCTTGATTTCTCAATATGGTCACATGGTGAAATCCCAGTGGGCCATGGTCTGAGGTCAACCTTTATCCCCATGGAGAGGTCACGGTCCAAGACAGTTAAGCCACATAATCCCCAGTAGGATTATCTCAGCCAAGAATCGGCACATCGGCGATCATCATTGCAAATTTCCTTGTCCACGCAATGTGAATCTATAATAAAGATTCATATCTGGGTCTCTTATGTGGCCCAATTAACGACAATGGCCCAATAGTCAACAATGGCAGCGCTTCTCCTTAAGAGGACTTATTAAGATGAACTCCATCATGACACGAATGCCAAATTAATCCAAAATGAATTCTGCACCAAACTCTTTGTGTTCTAGCCACCCTAGATTGTCATTTCTGTCTGGTTGTCGTGGCAACCGACACTGGACGTGATTCTTGGTGCATGCCAGTACATTCCAACACACCCAATCCCTCGACTTGGACAACTTCAAACCTGTTTGCCGTCTCATATCGGATGAAAGTGACATCAAATTAATTCCATCACTCATTTCTGTGCCGCTTGTTGCAACATGATAGATTAGTTGGTCAAAAGTGATAATCTGCAACTCTTGGGACCCACAGCAAAAACTGAGCTCATGACTTGGACAACTTTATCATGCTGCGCAGAAAGCTTTGATGTCACTTTTGTGGCACCCAGTATGATCTTCTGATCACCTTTTAAGATGCCCTGTTTGATGTTGTCATTACCACAGTCTTGCAATCAAATGCTTTGCAATATTTTTTTTCACCTCTCAAAGAAAGTATGGCATGCTCAACTTGAAAGCTTTGGCATTATTCTCTCTTTCTCTTTTTTAGTTCTTAAAAGCCCTTAACAATGTGTGAAGCCTTTTAAATGTCTGAAAAGGTTTTAATTATTTTCTGCCAGGGCTGCAGAGGCTTACTAGTTTTGCCTGAAAATGCAACATATTTCAAATCCTTAGTTCTTCTTTTACACTAAATATCACATTTTCCCTCTCCATCTTTGATGCCAAAATATCCATCCAACTTTGTCTTTATAAACCTTGCAATTCCAATGTTTAAACAACACATAAAGATGTTTCTGTTCAATTCATGTGACATTTCTGAAAGAGAGGCTTTAAAATTAAACAATGCCATTAGTTGTATAAAATATAACCATTTTTTTAAAGAAAAAGATTTTTTATTAGCAAATCAAGCCAACAGATCAGTATTTATGGGGTCCTGATGACAAGTGAGCTAGTTCTATGAGAATATGAGTTATAACATATAAACTAATCATGGCAGCTTACTTTTATCTGTTAAGGATCCCTTTATGATGGCCATCAAGTGTGGCAAGAGGAATATATCAGGCGAGCAAAGTATGATCCCGACGGCCCTATGTTTGATCAGGTGACCACCAGAGACATTCATGAACCAACATATTTGCTCCAGTCTGGTCGTCAACTATGATAGATGGGGTACCTGTCCATGAGACTGGTGACCCATCCTCAACTTTGGCTGCCGACGCTCACCAAAATTGCCATCAAAAGCTCATGAAGTCAAATTGACCCGGCCATTAATGTGGACAAGGTAAAAAAAAAAAGGCCACACACAACATTGTAAAGAAATTAACAGTACATACCAAATTGAAATATTTAAAGCCTCAAGTGGGTAAAGATCTTATCTCCACATGCGAAGAGTGGTTCCTGAAAGCGTGAACGAGCATCAATAAAATGAGCAGCAGGGTTTTGGATCATGAAAGTCTAAGAGAAAATGACTCAATTCCCTGCAGAATATCGTAATTTGATTTGTGTTGGCGCGGGGTTGGTCGTAACTCGCATACAGTTGATGGATGACTGGGTACGAGCAAGGCTCGGAGTCTTTAATCGGCAAAAACAAGGGCCAGCTCAAGGGCTAATGAAAGACAGGAGAAATCGCTAATTGCACAAGAGGTTGTCGCCCCCGGCTTCATCTTGAGGGCATGGTGCAGACGAGCAGACGACGGTAGTATCAATACGCATAGCCACCACCACACAACCATCTCACTGGATCTGGCCTAGCCTCATTCAACATCAGATCTATTCTTCAAATATTATGCATGCAAATTTTATATTTATTAACATCTTTTTTAATCCATTTATATTTTATATGGATTCTTACATGTTATGCTCTAAAAAGTAATTATTGGTTCTATGTTTAAGTAAAATAGGTGCTACACACATAATCATTAAGTTGTGATGTTAGGTGTTTAAAAGCCATTCACTTTAAGATAATTATAATGTCATTTCTAGGGTGTTCTGAAAAAATGTCACTGTCTTAGAAGGGATATGACCTCTTACATCCAACTGGCATTACATCATCTGACACATTATGTAAAACAAAGTAACTGAGTCCCCAAATAGATTCAAATGACATATTGCCTTTTATGCCTAATAGTATAGAAACTGCTAACATCATTTCCATAATAAGATAAAATCTTATTCCTAAGAAAACAGTAGGAAAACGTAGCACCAGGAATAATCCCAGGAAAAAGATATTATCAAGCTGATAAGGTATCAATAAGCCATTGTATGGAAATTATTTCCGTACTAATTTAAGGATTGCTTAAAAAATAGAAAATAATTTTGGTGAATAATCTGATTACATAACCTGAATATATTTTTTCAGTTGACTCCCTTCTGTGAAGTGTTGACAAAGTATGGAACTGTCTGCATACAACGTCAAACAAAATGGTTTAGCCCTATCCAATAATGCACACAAGATGAAAGCAAAGTTTGGTGACAAAACCACTTGATCTTGGGGCAATCTGCGATCCTGAAATAATTGGATTTTTAATGGGAAATGGAACGATAACTGGCTCAGTTTTCCATCTTGTGATGCAGCACAGGGGAAAAAATCTAAAAGATGGTCATTTTTGTCTTTTTCTTATATGGATCTTCCTGTCATTTCTTGCTTGTTATATTTCTGGCAATATGAAATGTTTGTGAAGCAAAAATGTAAGACCACATTCACCAAAACTAAGGAAGGACCATCCAAGAAGTCGTTAGCGATGATAAATTCTCCTTGCTGGAAACATGGGAAATCAACTCCAAATGAAAAGTAAACACCTGTCTTAGTTTAAAACAAAAAATATCAACTAGATCAATCAATTTCATTCCACAAGATATGAGTCCATGTGATGATGCACAAAAAACTATTGTGATGAAATTGTCTGGAAAATTCTTAATAGTGTACTCAAAACCTATTAAGCAAATTTGAGGATTGTAGCGAACATTTGAAGATTAGAAGTGTTTCCCACGAGAAACCATTTTACATAAACACAAATTTATGCATTGCTCTGCAAAAAAGGCTCAGACTTTTTGACACTTTTCTCCCCCATATCCACAACTCAATGTTGAGACCAACTTACTTTAAGTTTTTAAAAATTGTTTTGCAATTGTAGGCCTTTCGGATGGCATAGCCAAACAAGAGCTTCAATACTGGATTCTTAATTGTGTATTTTAGAATATACTATTAATGATGCTGCCATTTGACACCAGGTGGGGTGTGCATCTTGGTTCTAAGGTTTCTCTTGAGAATAGCAACATGTGCCACCAAGGTGAAGGTCGTTTCTTCTAGGGAGGCAAATATCTGATAAATGACTTGTAGGGCTTGTATATGTAAGCCAGAACTATTCTTCATGTCATGGGAGGTGTCCCAGGGTAGGAATAATTTGTTTATTTAGTTAAAGTTGTCATAATTATTCACTTAAAGCTGGCGTGAACATCAAGAAGGGTCCACCCTCTGAAACTTCCTTTTCACATGGGAGAAATAATTTAATTAAATGATTTTCTCTCTGTATTATTTTACACTAACTAAAAGATAAACTTCAAAATGAAAAGCAATTAAAGAAATCTAATCAAAATTATAAACACGCATATTGATCAAATGTTCTGACAGAATGAGTGAGTATGCAACAAGGGTTAATCTTTCAGCTTAGCAGCTTTTACATCCTGTTCCTCACAAAAACAAGTGTTACTTCTATCACTGATACGAGAAGTCGGGAAACGAGAAGCTGTGTTCAAAGACGGGAGAATGTCATAAACCACATTTAATGAGACCCTGTGTGATTGATGGATTTGTTTACTTTACATTTTTCAAACTCTCACTGGAATTAAGATATGGAGCTGCGAGGTGTCATGTCGGTTTTTGAGCAATTTCCATCAGGACAAGCTAATTTGCACATGGTAAATGGCAAGACGTTCCATCGAGAATTAAGTAAGAAAATTGATAACATCTTTAATTTTAAATTTCAACAAAGGAGAAGGAAAGACTGTTATTGCTTTCTATTTATATCAGACCATGGCAGAGCCGAATTAATCAACCTGATTGTTCAGAGATTCTAGTTATTAACATCTCGGCCCATCCTTAATGACAAGCAAAGTGTCAGCATTTATGTCACTGCAGATACTCTTCGTACAGGAAGTTAAAATAATATGAAGAAAAAGATTCTTTAATTATTCTCTGATGGAATGAGAATACCTTATTCCGTCTGTCATTAAAAATCGTGTTACAAACATAAACTAACATTAACTGCTTTTTCAAGCTTCTGTGTAATCAGGCGAATTCTATTTGAAAATAATGGTCTTGAGATTCACAGCTGTCCTGAATGGAGAGAGTGATTATGCCACCCATTTCACTTTTATCCCCTGCCATGTTTTAGTTCTTGAAAAGAACATTCTTTAACTGCTCTCTCCTTTAAAAAAAAACACAAATTGATTCCTCCTGGATACAAAAAGACTGCCACAAAGGACATGGAAATCAATTTGTGTGTTAGTATAAAGAGTATCCCTAAAAATACTCAGCTTTGCATATGACCTTGTGACCTAATTATATATGTTAAGGCTACTCATTTTCAATAAACTTCGAACACATAATACATAAACCTGGTATCAATTTAACATATATGTAAATCTGATATTTTACATGGAAGCATAGTATTAACGTTGCATGGACAGACTACAGAGAGAAAACTGCTAAGATGGTAACTATACCCACTGACCAAGATTGGGCAATGGTTAAAAAGCATTATATAAATTATTTTTTTAAAGCACTCTTTCTAGTTTGATGTAGAGATAAATCTCACTACGGTTATGTTTATTATGACATGGATGTTCCCTAGCTGCTATATGTCATATTAGGAATGATTTCATGGCAATCACGCTGCAATGGCACATGGAGTGACTGTGGGTACAGAGATAGATGACACTTTGATGGTTGGTATGAATCGGTCATATCTCATGAATTCACTGCCTGTCTGCAGCCCGCTCTCTCTACCATGCCCATGCTTAAACATTTATAGTGCAGCATCAATTTGCTGAGAATAGCCCACAGGCATGACCAGAGGCAGGCATAGCAAGGGGGGTGGTTTGGGTTTTTTTTGTCTCCCGAGAAATGCTTTTTTTGTCCCACCAAAGTCAAAAATATCCGGTTGTTTAAAAACAACAGTAAACATTTTTATATATACACATTGTGTATATTAATGTGGCTCTCAAATGTTGCTTACACTTACAAATGTCAGTAACATTTGCTTTTTTTTTAATTTTTTTTTTTATTTAATCAACGGATTAGGATTGCCATATAAAGGTAGTTTCTCTTAAGTTTCATCTTTCACAGTGGATTACAAGGCTTTTACTGTTGAGAATGGCAGTGATATATTTATGGGCCTTCATGGCACAGGTTGTGTACAGGTCTAGGACATGCACAATGTGGCAATAAATTACCATCAGTATAAATTACCAATGAACTAGTTGGCCATTCTTTCATGGGATGATTTGAGGCTGCAACTTTTAAAAGTTGATGAATTGCAAGGCAGAGCAGAAGTGGCAGTGTATGAGAAGTGCATATGGGTGGTCCCGAGGGTGTGGAACAAGGCGAATATGGCTGGTCCCAGGTGCCTGTAACAATCCATGATGTGTTCTATTCTTATCATATCATTGCCGCATATATTCTCCCATGACAGAAGCCACCAACTCAAAACTAACTTTAGATAAGAGTCGGTGCTGTTTTAACTTGGCAATACTCTTCATGAACAGAAAATATAAACTGCTTATAGATATACTTTGATTAAAGAAATTCTCACAATATTTGTTAATGTGCCTAGAGATATTTTGATTTATTTATATGAAATACCCAGTTGCAGCCAAAAATCTATGGAGTGATGGAAGAACTTGATCATATTACTCCACACATGATGCATGCATGATCATATTGCACCACACATAAGGCATGCATGATCATATTGCACCACACATAAGGCATGCATGATCATGTTGCACCACACATAAGGCATGCATGATCATGTTGCACCACATATGAGGCATGCATGATCATATTACTCACACATGAGGCATGCATGATCATATTGCACCAAATATGAGGTATGCATGATCATATAGCTCCACACAAGAGGTATGCATGATCATATTGTTCCATACATGATCATATTGCTCGACACATGAGGTTTGCTTGGTTATTTTGTGCCACACTTAAAACAATTTATTAATCTATTTGAATATCTTTCTAGAAAATTGGGAGATGACGAAGCTTAATTGGATATTCCACAAATAATGTATAGCATGCATTATATATAACCATCTCTACCTTCTATCATGCTGTCAAAAACCAAGTTGGATACAAAAGTGTCTTCAATCTTACCTTTAGATATGATAAATGAAAGTACTTTGTTTATGCTGATCAGGAAGGAACAAGTGAGAACAAAGAAGGAGCAAGTGAGAACAAAGAAGGAGTAAGTGAGAACAAAGAAGGAGTAAGTTTGAATAAGGAGTAAGTGTGAATAAGCAGGAAGTGTGAATAAGAAGGAAGTGTGAATAAGAAGGAAGTGTGAATAAGCAGGAAGTGTGAATAAGCAGGAAATGTGAATAAGAAGTAAGTGTATGTTAGCAGGAAACTTTATGAAAGATCAATTTTATGTAATTTTAAATCCTCTTAAAGATTGACCATTCCAGAGTCTGAACCTGATTCTTGCTTCCAAATTTAAACATGGTGTTTCAGCAAACACTTGTCAGTGTGGTGCCCCAGCCTGCTGCTGCTTGTTGTAGGAATGAGGTCTACTGTCTGGGGACACAACCCCAAGAGTCATCCCTATTCCACACACATACCATCACAAACATAATCTCGGCAACAACGGCAAACCATTTGTAGATTAGAGCAGGTTTGAGCACAAGCCACATCTGTGGATCTGTCCCCCTGGCATCTGGCTTGTAATGGAAATTTGTAGTTTTTACAAAGCAGGAAATAATGAGCATGAACCCTTGCTGCAATAATATAGCGCTCCCACGACACAGGCCGTGGCCAAAGTGTTGATATCCTTTGCATTTCTGTGGCGGAGAATAGGAATGATGGTGGCCAGGGACCTTTATGACTCTCCTGGTCGCGGTAATTCACTGACTCCTATTCAGTCGAGTCTTGACAAATAACCTCAAAGCCTGATGGCAGTAATCCCTCCAGGCAAACCCATATGACTTCTGCTGTCAAAATGTGTATCATTTTTATAGTGCAGATTTTTTTTCAGAAAAAATTGGTTGATGGTCATCTTCAAACATGGAGAGTGAACCTCGGAGTGCTTTATCATTTCCACATCTTACCCTTTGAGAATGGCCAAAATGGCACAAAATCCATTTTTTATTCATGGAACTAGAAAACATACCTTCTCTTGCTCAATAAAGTGCTGATTCAGGTGTGGATAATTCCCATGAGTCTCTCTGGTATTCTGCTGCATAAGATTGATGATGATTGGTGGCCTTAAGTCACATGACAAGTCACATGACCTCCTGACTCCTGCAAAAGGAAGACAGATTGAGTTGCACATTGCTACATGAAAAACTGTTAACTACATTTGTGCCATTTAAAATCTGACTTGAGTTCTTGTGCTTTGCACAAAAAGGTCACTTGGAAGTGGACTGCCTTGTAAATAATCGGCCGTCAGAGTCTGAAAAAACATTATTCACTTGGTTGCCATAACATAAAAAGAAATAAGGTATAAATCTAATTTTCATTGATTATTGCCCTTCTCACAGCCACTCCTTGCCCCCAAAAGAGAATGCTTGTGACATTTGTGTTATTATTCACAGATGTCCCTGTCAGAGTGATTCAGGCAGAAGGCTGAACCTATCTTACCCCAAGACCCATTACTGGGGCCCATTAATAGATCAATGGAATCAAAAGATGGGACATAACACTAAGATAAGTTTAGTTCTTCTGGAAACCAATCTGTTCACCCATTTTAATTTGGTCAAGTTATTTTGATCCAAATGATATGGAGAAACTTGTTCTCATCTGCAGTACAGTGGATAAATGTTACACACTGTTCTCCACCTACATGAAACAAATTATTTTACATTAATGTGTAGCAATGCTATGTGCTCCACATAGCAATCTGAATTAGTTTCAGTATCAAATACCCTAAGCAAATTCATTTATCAAGTTTACTATGTTTAGTTAAGTAATCTGCTAATTGTATAATAGGATCAAGAAAAGCCAACTCCATCACAAAAAAAAAATCAAATCAACCATTTTAAAGGAGTTCTCAAACCATTTCCAATGCTGAGTTTTTTTCACAGGACATGGCCATTTAATTTCCCTTCTTTGGTGAATGGTCATTCTGAAAATGACCTTTTGACCTCTGCTCTAACATGGCAGGCCATGACAAGCCTATAAATGATACCCAAATACTCTCTTAACAGTTTTCTGCCTTCCTAGTAAAGTACATAGCATTAAGACATTCATACAACTGTGCTAGATTTGAGTAACCATGGTTACCAGTGAATCAATTTCTGTCTAAAATCTAGCTAATGTAAGTAAGGTCTTCCCAGCCGACCCCACTTCTCCTGTGTGGAATCGCTGTCCGCCTATCGTAATGGTCAAATTCCACATGGTCCAAAATCAGATAAATTTCTCATTTTAGTTTCAGCTCTGCCCACGCCCACTACACCACTGAACATGAGATATCATAAAGTTATCAAAACTGTTTTTCAGAGATTGCAAAAGTTTATAGGCTATAAATAGCTTATTCACAATCAACACATAAAGATATATATGCATACACACACACATTACAAATAATTGGATGTTCAAACAGTTTTCTTGTGAACCAATTCCAAACAATTACAACTCTTAATCCATAAGCTGCAATTTCATATTACTTTTGGTGTTAAACATTCCAAGAAGAAAAATACACTGGAAAACTTGGAGATATGTATTAGATTTTCACCTTTTTTGAATAGGCAGATTCATAAGATAATGAAATGGTGCAAAGGTATCCAAAGATCTAGAATAACAGCTATGGGTTTCTGGCCACAACATATTGGCCTAGCAACTAGAAGTACAAACCCTGACCACAGGGCTAATGGATACCAGTGAAAACACTAGCCTCAGTGCCATGTGAGAACAATTGATATAGTGCCAAGTAAGAACCTTAAGTGAGAACCCTAAGATACTAGTAAAATATTTCACAGATATTTTCGTCCCCCATGACATGATACTTGCCTTCATCTTATAAAATAAGGTGAAATGATATAGTTTTGTCCTATTAAATGAGTCCAACTCGATAATTAGAAGGCCACACTGGGTAATTACCGGGTAATCGATGTTAATCTTACAGACCAAATCAACTGGATATTAGTGAAAACCCTGGCTAGAGTGCCTTATGAAAACCTAAGATACAATGAGAACCATGGCCATAGTGTCAAGTGAGAACCCTAAATACTAGTAAAAAGTAACCCTGGTAGTTAGTGAGAATGTTGGCCATTTATAAGAAATGCACAGTAATTGCGCAACTACGAAATACTGGGTGCTTCAGACTTTCATTTCTCTGGTTGCCTACCTTATTACAAATTCACAACTATGATAGGGTTCCAGTCCAACCATAGCTTGTGACAAATGGCTGAAGAGCATACATGTTGAAATGCCTGATGTCGAAGATTAATTTCTGACATTGGTTGGCTGAATGTTGGACATATTGTCTGATGTGGGTCAAGATCTTATGGCAAACACTGACAACACTTTGTCGTTGCCATGCATGCCCAATATTTACGATCTCCAGTTCATTGTTCATGGGATATGACCTGCACAATAATGCAAAGGTCAAGGACACAGTATCAAGATCAAAGGTCAACTCTGTAAAAAAAAAATATGGTGCTCGACATAGTGTTGATATATAACCGATATGAACTACTTTTTATTCACTTTTAATGGTTGAGATATTGCATGTACAACAAATTTTGAATTCAAGGTCCATGTGTCAAGGTCAAAGGTCACATGACTAAAATAAGTATCACAAGGCACAGTTATGACATAAGACATTTCTGTATACAAAGTTTTAATTTCCTCTTATAAGATATGCTCCTTTCAAAATTTGTGACTCGAGGTCACTGCACTAAGGTCAATGGTCACATCCTCACCTCTATATCTACCTCCACATAACATATGAAACATATATTACTGGTAATTTTGGAGAAGATTTTTTTAAATGTTGACAGATGGACAGACAGATGGACAGACATTTTCCCCACTATTAAAGCTCTGCGACTTCAAAAAGTGGGTATCAGACTGAACCCTGGTCACAAGATAGAACCCTGGCTACAATTGAGAGCCCTGGCTAAAAGTGAGAATCCTGGCTACAAGATAAAACCCTGGCTACAAGATAGAAGTGATATTCATGGCTATTATTGAATACCTTGGATATGGTAGATATGAAAATTTTGTCCAGATTTTCAGAGCCAAACCAACTCATCTGAAAATTAGTACCGGTATATTTGAACTGTATGATGTGTGAGGGCAACTATCAATTAGCGCCATTTTAGATTGAAGGTCTCATCTAATGATAAGCACTAACATGGAACATTTGCAGTAATATTCCTGTATTTTGATAGGTTTCTAGGTCACTGCTATATAGTGCTCTATAAATGTTGAGCTTGTACCCCCAAAGCTGGGACAATGATGGCACCAGGGAACATGGCATCACGGATCTCACTGGCACTTGCTATCTTATGGCAGATGGTATCTATAGGGCAAGCACACAAGGTGAGAAATATTTGCGACTGTATAACAGATTATTGATAAGCACTGGGCTAGACTTATGTTCACCTTAACCATGTTATCCCCTAAGGGACGGGAGATATAATGCTATCATGGAGGACACTAGACAATCACCATTGTTCTGACTCTTTGATGTCAGTATGAGTATGTGTTGTGTGGTGTGTGTAGTATTCCATGACTTGAAACATTATTCTAGTCATATCATGATGAGACTTACTTGTCACAGACATAATGCTGCATCACTGAACTGTCACTGTAGGTCCTTGACTGGTGAGTAACCTTGGGAACTGATGTAATTCAATACCAGGTAGCTTAGTCCAGGAAAAATGTTGGCTATTCATAAATATCAGATAAATAAGTGTTGGCTTTGTCCAGTACAGAATAAGGGACTGTGATGGCATAGATCCTTATACCAAGATAACTGATCAAATAGAATATTTATCAAATAACTGCAAAGAAAAATATCTATGTGTGCTGTGCTGTTATTAACATTTCTATACTCATACCATAGTTTTCATAAACAGTGTCAAAATTAATCATCACAAGGAAATGATATTTTTTATGGTTATTTATATGCCATGCATACTTCACAAATGGGGGGTGGTTATCCTTTCTAAAAATCCAGAATCCTGTCTGTAATACCTCTGTGAAATATTGAACATGTAAAACATGTAAAACATGTCAACTGACACAACTGCAATATGCCACATAATTTGCAAGGTCACTAGGACATTTTTCAGAGCATGATTACCACAGATATTATATCTGCCACACCATCTATGTAACAAAGAATAATAACAATGACTTTGATTTTATGGATGCTAACCTTTGGTATTGTGGGCCCGGTCAGTTCTGCAGTCGGGGCCCATCAGGTGAGATGCTTCATCAATAGAGCTCTGTGGCTGCAATGTGCAAAACGTTCTATACTGGCATCACTTTATAATGGAATCCATGCACCTTTGGAAGGATATGTATCAGTTTATTTGGATACATGACACGGTTACTTTAGTTTTGTTGAGTTTTAAGGTAGTAAGATTTTGCCAAAGTTAAGGTCATCCTTTATGCTACGAGGGTCCATATAGGAGGATGAGACCTGACTTGAGGAAGGGGTCTCAAACTCAGTCAAGGCTAATTTGTATTGGTGGCAAGCCTGTCACCAGGACACAATGCCATACTCCTTCCGAAGAAGAGCTTGAGCTTTTGTTCCACATGAACATGGCAACAAAAACCATGTCCTTTGGGATGCTATTTCCTTTTATTCTCTGCAGAAAAATTCATAAGCTGAAAAAACTTGACATATTTTCAAAGAGTTGGTGGTCAAGTGATTTGGTTTCTTTTCAGCAATGTAGGGAATGTAGCAAAGATATTTGTGTCCATTTTTTAAAATCTGTTGAATACCAAATGTTTTACTGGCTACTCTGCTTTTAGACATGCATGTTTTTTGTCATGTTCTGTATATTTTATAGGACCTGATGCCATTTGCAGTGCACCAATATGAGTTGAAGAATCTGGGAGATGACATGCCCTCGATGGTGGAGTTTGACTACATCTGCAATGAGGACACCACCATTACATGGACCATTGGCTATCATCCCATTATTGCGGTTCCACTGAAAAGTATGCAAACTACAATCCAAGTCAGAATCATTATCTAATAAAAATCTTTTTAAATTAATTATCATGTTCTTTTTCACAAGACGATTTCTATTGTATGTGGCTTTCAAAAAGGAGAGCTTCAATGAAAATAACAGCAGATAATTTTATCATATGGATTATGAAGTTTTGATATATTGCCGTTATAACTTGCAGGTGAGTGGGATTTTGAAACGTGGACTCACAGGACCGGTTCCTTGTGTCACTCTGTGCTTTATACCCCAGTCATGTTAAGTGGTCCCCAAGCACTTGCAAGTACATATGGATTTATATTCTTAACCTTGACTGCTGGAAATGTGAAAGAGTATGAGAGAGCATTCAAGACAGATATCAACCAAACCCTTCTTGACTTCAGAAACGGTCCAAACAGGAACGGTAATTTCTTTCAGTTGGTGAAGCCACCACAAATGCTTTCCTTTCCACCACCGAGAGTTTCCTACAGCCATGGTGACACTCTGAAGCACACATGGAAATTTACTGGGCCCTCAGAGTTCTTCTTGGTAAGATCATTACTACCTTGTGAAGAAAATTCTATTTTGACAACGCAGTTCCAACGTTTATACCAAGAAGGAATGGAGGACATGAGTTCAGAAGAAAATCCTCCAATACCTCCACATGTTACAATTACCAAAAACACTGAGAAAACTCATGATGGAAAGAACATAATCACTATGGAATTGACTATAGATACTTCTAAAGATGAGCTCAAAACAGCTCTTATTGTGCTTATCATGAAATCCCCTCTTGGTGGATACATAGAGATAGAAACTCTATTTGAGAACTCTGTCACAGGAAGGATCTTTCCACCCGGAAGTGTTTCCCTTTCTGCCAGTACCAGAAATAGCTACAAAGCAGGTGACGTTGGGCTGTACCCAGGCGATGAAGAGTTTCTCCAATGCCGAGCATTTGCTGATGATATTGATAAACTAGAGATCCTGAAAAATGGCGTGAAGGTGGAGAATGTTGGAAACAACAGTGTGATAACTTTATCATCTGAGGCGAATAACGAGGGAGTGATGTACACCATTCCGTATGCCACAGCAGATGATGCTGGTCAGTACACCTGCAGGCTGACCAGTAAGACAGGAGTCTGGCAGAAACACATCTCAATGGAATACATCCCTCAACCTGCAGAAATCACCAGCTTCGAAATCACATCATGGACTGCAGACTCGGTAAGGAATTTTACTTTTAATGTTAAGAAAAAGCAACATAAAAACCTTATAACTATGTCTATTACCTCATATTTGTCTATATTAATCAATATATATATATATATATATATATATATATATATATATATATATATATATATATATATATATATATATATATATATATATATATATATATATATATATATATATATATATATATATATATATATATATTAATTGACTGATTTGATAGTAACAACTGAACATTAATGTAAAATTGACCACATTGCTTTTTACAACTCTCCACATTTTAGCTTGAACTATCATGCTCTGCTGTTGGTGACCCCATGCCACGCCTGAAGTTCTACATTATGGAAGATTATGATTGGGAGGGTCGGCAAGCAATCCAACCCGGACCTGATTATGAGTCTACCATGGCTACTGGTCAAGGTGGCCCAGTGACTGGAGAGCTCAAGGTTAACAAGCCTGCAAAGGAACTTGCATCAAAGTCATTCATCTGTGAAGTCTCTATAAGGCAAGGAGAAGTCACTGATAGCAGGACCAGGTACCTCTCAGAGGAATGCTGCAGCTGGAAATTAACTGTCTGTCCCTATTCTTGCTATTAAATCTCAATTACTTCAGAGAAAGGACTCATGGACTGTATTCCTTGGTAAAATAAAGCAAAAAGTAAAAAGCAAGCTGTTAGCAGTTGTTGATTTCACTTTTGTATCAATGATAACATTTCAGTAGTTTATTGCTAATTACAGATTCAATATTTAAACAAAAATATAAGCTCTCCACTGAAATATATATATATATATATATATATATATATATATATATATATATATATATATATATATATATATATATATATATATATATATATATATATATATATATATACTTTTGCAAAAGGGTTAAATATTCCATAATATGTTGTCACCTATTGGATTAAAATGACTTTTTGCACCAAACATGAAATGAGATCAATGCAGGTGATATTTAACCCTTCTAATAATAGTTCACTCAATTATGTCAAGATTAAATAGGAAAATGTGAGATAATTGAGAACATGTTTAGATTTGAGTTTAATTGAGTCATTAAACCACATGGAATCATAACACTATCTGTAATTACATGACCAAGACTCCTGAAATTGGACACTGACAAATGCATCGGAAACAAATTGTGTAGCAGGGATGGTTTGTGTCTCAAGTTTGAATTCACCCTATCATTGTCCGACCATGTTGTGCCCTTATAGGGAAACTTTCACCTCTCTGATATACTTTTGTAGTTTGGAAGAGAATTATAATGCACATTGATTTGTAGGCTCTATTAATATGACCGCCCAAGAAAAACATGTTTTTTTGGAGAAAAGTAGCTCTTTTAAATGCAGGTGCCAGGAAAAAAAGAATGACATCATCGTGTGGCAATTACCTACTTACATAAATAATTAGTAAACAAAAAACAATGCAACCAAAATAGCGGTGTCACGATTTTCGGTCTTAGAATTCACTGTAGAATTTTTATGTGCGTTGGAAAGAACAGAAAAAATGCGACATTTTGGTGCCAACAGCATGACAATCGGACCAATATTAGCAAAGTTATGACAAGTTTTGTGAAAATTGAAAATGATTGCAGCTCGAGTTCCACGTACAATAAATCCCCCATGATGACGTCATAGGCACAAATTGCAATAAATGATCATAATTTATGGGGGATGCAAGATTAGTTTTAAATGTTGATTTGTGTTTCCATGGTTACTGATATCATTATCATTATTTTGTCTATGAATTTCAATGTATTTACACATATATGATCATTTAATAATGTAATTTATATAATTTATTTTACTAGAAAGTATCTCTTTATTCTTATCCAAAGTCCTGTATATTGCCACCATCACCTTAATTTAGTTTTTTATGCATTTCTGAGTTTTTATGATTATATAATTTTAGGCAATGATCATCAGTTTTGTGTAAAAACTTTAAAGTGTACATTATACATTTTCCAGTTTACCTTGGGTCTAAATGTGTTCAAACACAGGCTGGGCATTATATACAGCCACTAAGCAAACTACAGTTTGACCCTCTTAGACAGAAAGTAATAATATCTCCAAAATTAATTTTTTAAAGATATTATGTTGAAAATTTACTAATGCCACAATTTGAACAGAAAGTTTTCTTTTCCAACTGGACATTATGAATTTGAAAAGTAATTTTTCTACAAACAAAACATAATTCCCCTCTCTATCTATTTACTTTGTTGTTACAACACTTTGATGGTACATGCATACATTCATACATTTTAAAGATTTCAACCCACTCTCCAGGGGACTAAGCCCGAGCATATATATTTGTAATATCTTACTAGCAAAAATAAATCATAAATACTTACAAGCATTTTCTCCTCTTGATTAAGACCATAATTGCTTATCAACTAACATCTGTTTTGAGCCAACAGATAGCATGGCTGAGCCAAGCACTGAGATATACATGGTGATGTATGACTATTAAAAAATCCTCTCTACAAGAATGAAATCAATTATCTCAGAAATATAAACCATTTCATGATAAGCAATGATCTAGTGTCTGTGGAATCTGAATATACAATATGATTGGCAGTCACCATATTTTCATTATAAACAAGTGCCTTCGGCTGGGAAGTGATGCTGTCCCACACTGTTGTAGCTATCCCTCACCTGTGCAGCTGTCTCTCAATTGTGCAGCTATCTCTAACCTATGCAGCCATCCCTCACCTATACAGCTATCTCTCACATGTGCAGCTGTCTCTCGCTTGTGCAACTACCACGTGTGCAGCTGTCATTCAGTTGTGAAGTTGTATCTCACTGTTGTAACTATCTCTCACCATGCGCAGCTATCTCTCACCATGTGCAGCTATCTCTCCCCATATGCAGCTATCTCTCACCATATGCAGCTATCTCTCACATGTGCAGCTGTCTCTCACTTGTGCAACTACCACGTGTGCAGCTGTCATTCAGTTGTGCAGTTGTCTCTCACTGTTGTAACTCTCTCTCACCATGTGCAGCTATCTCTCCCCATGTACAGCTATCTCTCCCCATGTGCAACTATCTCTCCCCATATGCAGCTATCTCTCACATGTGCAGCTGTCTCTCACTTGTGCAACTACCACGTGTGCAGCTGTCATTCAGTTGTGCAGTTGTCTCTCACTGTTGTAACTCTCTCTCACCATGTGCAGCTATCTCTCCCCATGTACAGCTATCTCTCCCCATGTGCAGCTATCTTTCACCATGTGCAGCTATCTCTCAAACTGTGCAGCTATCTCTCCCCATGTGCAGCTATCTCTCACCATGTAGAGCTGTCTTTCCCCATGTGCAGCTATCTCTCCCCATGTGCAGCTATCTCACCATGTGCAGCTGTCTCTCCCCATGTGCAGCTATCTTTCACCATGTGCAGCTATCTCTTACCATGTGCAGCTATCTCTCACCATGTGCAGCTATCTATCCCCATGTGCAGCAATCTCTCCCCATGTGCAGCTATCTCACCATGTGCAGCTGTCTTTCCCCATGTGCAGCTATCTCTCACCATGTGCAGCTGTCTCTCCCCATGTGCAGCTATCTCTCACCATGTGCAGCTATCTCTCACCATGTGCAGCTGTCTTTCCCCATGTGCAGCTATCTCTCCCCATGTGCAGCTATTTCACCATGTGCAGCTGTCTCTCCCCATGTGCAGCTATCTCTCCCCATGTGCAGCTGTCTCTCAAACTGTGCAGCTATATCTCCCCATGTGCAGCTATCTCACCATGTGCAGCTATCTCACCATGTGCAGCTATCTCTCCCCATGTGAAGCTATCTCTCCCCATGTGCAGCTATCTCTCCCCATGTGCAGCTATCTCTCCCCATGTGCAGCTGTCTCTCCCCATGTGCAGCTATTTCTCACCATGTGCAGCTGTCTCTCCCCATGTGCAGCTATCTCTCCCCATGTGCAGCTATCTCTCAAATTGTGCAGCTATCTCTCCCCATGTGCAGCTATCTCCCCATATGCAGCTATCTCTCACCATGTGCAGCTATCTCCCCATGTGCAGCTATATCTCCCCATGTGCAGCTATCTCCCCATGTGCAGCTATCTATCCCCATGTGCAGCTATCTCTCCCCATGTGCAGCTGTCTCTCCCACAGCTATCTCTTATTTATGCAGCTATCTCTTATTTATGCAGTTATCTCTTATTTATGCAGTTATCTCTTATCTATGCATCTATCTCTTATTTGTGCAGCTATTTTTCATGTCTCAATACAGCTATCTCTCAGTTATGCAGCTATCTCTTATTTATACAGCTATTTCCCAATTATGCAGCTATCTCTTATTCATGCACAGCTATCTCTTATTTCTACAGCTATCTCTTATTTATGCAGTTATCTCTTATTTATGCAGCTATCTCTTATTTATACAGCTATATCTTATTTATGCAGCTATCTCTTATTTATGCAGTGATCTCTTATTTATGCAGCTATCTCTTATTTATGTAGCTATCTCTTATTTATGCAGCTATCTCTTGCTGTTGTAGCAGTCTATCACTTGCTATCTCTCACTTGTGCAGCTATCTCCCAATTGCATGATCGTGGTGGCTAAAAATATCTGCATTTCACCCAGACCCCTTTGTACAAAACCTAGCAGGGCCTCAATAAGTAGGTCAATAAATAGGTCAATTTACCGATGGTTGAAAACAAAGCACTAATACAGAAATATATGCACGTTGTGAGTACTATTTCACATCTAACATAATTCTGACAAAAAATAAGTGATAACTGTGCCATTCATAATATGCTAAAAGCGCAACCCTTCACATAAACTTGCAAAACAAAAGTGAAGTGGAGATTAGTTTAGCGTCACTTCCACCAGATGGCAGGCAACGTGGTGACGGAACAGCAAGATCACACACTCTTATCAGTGGCGACTTTTATCGCGGCCAATACCTCATATAGCAACTTTTTTTTTTTTTCAAATCTCGTCACCCTTCCTCTCTGATCACGTTCATGCTTTTTTTATATATGTATGTAATGAATGGAATCTCAGTCTCAGTATTGGATCTATTACAGACAGCCATCATTTTAAACAAATACTCTGGCGGCTAAAAATTATTCTTAACCTTCACCATCATGCTGTCCTTAACATTTTACCCTGTGCGCTGAATGGTGGAAATGCAATGCCTTTCTGACCTGTTGTTTCACAGAAAGGCCCACGATGCATGCGAGTTAGGTCTTCCTGGCCGTTTTCTCCGATGTTGCAAAGTTCTATGTCCATTGTTACTGTCACAATTCCACATGATCCAAATGTGCTTCTTGAGTTATAGATAAAACGTTCTGCCTTTATCAAACAGGTTCAGATAGGATATCACATTCATAGATATCATCAAAATACATGATCTACTTTGGTAACTAATGGTGGGCCAGTGCTTGAATTGAGAAACAACACATTAGCAGATTGAATTAATTAATAAATGCTTCTGTCATACTGTATACAGACAAATTTTCGCGACCTTTTTATTTTTGCGTTAATTCGCGCCAGGACGTCATTCGCGAAATTAAATGAACGCGAAATTGAAGAGGGGACTCTCGCTTTGTTTTGACTTTGTTCTCACTGATTCCAATTACCAGCGTTCACAGTTTTGCGGTTCGTCATTGTCTCCACTGCTTTGAGTCGTGTCTTCCCTTTTTGACAGAAATGCTTTCACACGTGGATCGATTTTAATTGCGTTTTAAATGATATATAAAGGTATTTACCCAATATTATCACAATTACGCTTCTCAGGTCGAGAATTTCTCCACGTCCTTGATCTTAGCATCAAAACAAAGCGCGTTAATACATTAATACACAAAGAAATATTCAACCACGTGTAGACAGTAGTCCGCCTGTCCGATATTTGCTTTCACGCTAGTATTGCGTAATGCATGTTAAATTGATGGATGGTTTTGTTCTGTTTTTGACCTGCAAAGCGTATTTTGTGATAATATTGGGTAAATACCTTTATTTATCATTTAAAACGCAATTCTCTGGCAAATCTGCAAAGTCAATGATCACATGACTTGTGAGTCACGTGGCCAATCGATCCGCTACGTCACGGACATCATATTTACGTTTTACTTTTACTTCTATGTCTATTAAAATTATTATTTATAATTATATCGCACAATACCAATTGTCAGCATTCACAGCTTTGCATTTCGTCATTGTTTCCACTGCTTTGAGTCGTGTCTTCTCTTTTTGACAGAAATGTTTTCACACGTGGATCGATTTTAATTGCGTTTTAAATGGATTGATGGTTTTGCTCTGTTCTCGAACAATTTGTGATAATATGATGTACTAGAAATCCAAAATTCGTGAAAATAAAACAGCGCGAACCTGTCGAAAACGGCGATGGCGCGAAAATAACTAGGCGCCAATTTTTCTCTGTATACAGTATATTAATGATATTCATTGGAGAATTAAGAATCTAATTTTCAAGCAAATTTGACCGGGAATATCAAGATAGAAGATAATTTGGACAGATGATTAAGAATTAACACAAATAATTGCATGATCTAATCACTTTCAAGTGTATTAAAGAAGGTCTTGTCATGTTTATTCATTTATTTATCAACATGCTTAGATAATGCCTTGAGACAACCCACCGAAGTTTTCAGCAGATAACCATCTGTTTACTTGCAGGTCAAAAGGTTGTATTAATACAATAGTATGGTGGCTGGCTGCTCAACAGAAAAAGGAATGTTGTTTTGTGAGGTATTTTCTTGGATGTTATTTTTGGCAGTTTTATCTACTAAAAGCTGGGATTAACTGTATATCAGCTGTAAAGATAGCCCCAATTTGATCTTGAAATTATTTGGGAGTATAAAAAGGTCACAGAAAGGTCAGATTCCTACTCATTTAAAGTATTGATGTGGAGAATGGTAAATTTTTTCAAAACACAAGCATAGTAACTGGTGAGGATGGAACCAGTTTTAAAATTACTTTGATTAAAATTTGAAATTTTATTTTAATTGATTGAGTGCGTTTGGTCTTTGACCAACATTGACCTGTTATTATAATGGATCATATATGTTGATTTACTATACTGTATATTTGGTCAGATAAATATATTTCTGAGTTCTGTGTTTTTTGGATTGTCTGTTTTCCAATTATGCTGCACAGTTTTAATTTTATGAAATAAAAAGGCATTCTTTTCCACTGATCAAAAATATACCACAAACATGAGTTCATTTTTCAACTTTTTCATGTAAATTGATCGCACATTTTTCATGTAAACTGATGGCACATTTCCGAAAACACATGATTTAATTGGAAACTAAAAATATCTAGGGATATTGCTTTGTTTTTATCAAAACCTATTTAAAATGGTGTCACTTTCTAAAATGTGGAATATTATATTCTGGAATACTGGTTACAATACTCCCTTCCAAATGTTTTGCACATATAACATTATAATGTGAGGTCAATCATCTCATTTAAGTCATTTGGTTTGACTCTGCTACATTTAATTTATTTTGCAATTAGCTGTATATATGGGTAACTTGATCATTTTTTCCAACAGTTTCACAGATGTATGATAGCTGGCAACATCCAGACCTCGGTCAGGAATATCAATATGACTTTGCAGATACATCTGTTCTGCCTCTATGGTTTGATAATAACTACCGTACAGTCCAATCAGGTGAGACTACTTTATTGTGCATGCATGCAGTTCCGTCTAGATTTCTCAAGGTTAAAATCTCAAGCTGATATATGCAGTCACATAGCTGAATAAAATGAGATCCACAGACCAATGAATAAAGGGATCCATGTTTGATTTATTCATAAAAGCCATTGGTTATTCTATATTGGGGGATGAATTGACCATGCTGTGGAAGCATATCATATGCCAATCCTTGGTGAAATTTCTTGTTTGAATATATAAACTGCCTATTCAGCACTGATGAGCCTATATCAGACCACAAAGAAACCTGTGACTGGGACTTAATTCCCTCCTCTTTTTAAAGAGTGAGCTTTCTTTTGCATTATCACATGGCCATGATAACACAAACTACAGCCTTTGATAACCAGTCATGAAGCACTTGGTAGATAGAGAAATAACTCCAAAAGATATCTACCATTCACAGTTATGCATTATGACTAAAGTGCATGTCCTGATAAGGGTGTGAACTCTGGACCCTTCAGTATGGGAGACATACATCTTACCACCTGAACCATGTCCCAAACCCCTAAATCCTTGGTGAGACCCTGGACAGCTCTACATGGAATTAATAGCTAGAACAGTTCATAGAGAAATAGAAATGTGTCAAAGTTGGTTAAGAGTGGATGATGGGAGGTAATGGGTCTAAATCCAACTGCAGTCAGTTTCAACTTTTCGATGGTTAAATGTCTCCTCAATGGTTAAATGTCCCCTCAATGATTAAATGTCTACCTCAAATACACATTTTCACATTAGACATGATGCTCCAGAGGTAAAGATATGTCACAAGTTGGTGAGATACAGGAGCCATTCTTTAATACAATTCTGGAATCATTCTTTAATTAGTCGGAGTTCTGAGTCACTGTGAGTAGTGTTGTCTATGCATCAATCTTTAGACGAGCATACTTCATAATATATGAGGTCACAATGAACCTGCTACTGGGATCAATACTCTGCTCTCTTTGAAGAATAGTGCTACTTATGTTTATGATGAAAACATGATTACATAAAACACAGCCTAATGACAGTTCTTGCATCATCAGCAAGGATCCGAACCTCAGGTAACAGCCGGAGACATTCATCTTACAGACCTCACTGAAAGCTTTCATGAAATGAGGTTTTCAAACACTTTTTCCTTGCACAATATAAATGTTTATACCCCAACCTTTGTGAGCAAAAGTTATTACCCATCATATTCCCCCCACATAAATTTCTGTGCTATTTGAAAGTGGATATGTCTTCTGCTAAAATCCAAATCATCCACTGGACACTTTAGCTGACATTGTGATCTTGTACAAACACCTGCTTAGTAAAGTCTTGCTAAAAATGGGGCACCTTCAGATTGGGACAATGGAGTGACTTGGCCTGCAGAGCCCTGTTTTTCCATTAATGTTTGTCCAATGGCACAGGCCTAACACTCTGATAGGCCACAATAGAGGTCACATGATTGTATACATGTGGCCACCTGATGGTCAAAAGAGTAGGCAGTACTTGGCACTTACAGCACAATACCCATGGTCAGTCTATTTTGGTTGATTTTAGTATGTTAGCATGCTTTTATAACAGTTTAGTGGCCACATATCATTTAAGCATACCCCAAACCTCTGTCAAATTGCCTGTGACCTCTGTGGTTTCATGAATGCTTGAAGCAATATGTCTTGAACATCCATTGAGGTTAAAAAATAAGCAGACAATAGCACCATCTTAATAGTCTTGGACACTAATCATCGGTTTTAATGTTGACTTGTTAATGTTTACACACAAAGGGTGAGATCAGAGACAGTCTGTAGAATTATGTTTTATCGTAATATTTCATTTCCTTACCGTCAACATAAAGTTACTTGATTAAGACATTTTCAGGAGTTGTTTAGCATCAACACAATTACACTAAAGCCTAATAATTATTTATTATATTCAAAATGCACTGTTCAAAATCAAAACGCTGAATATAAAAAGTTGTAGACTTATATATTGATGAATATTTAACAGGACCGTATGCCATTTGCCTTGCACAAATATGAGTTGAAGAATCTTGGACGTGAGCAAGCCACGATGGTGGAACTTGACTACACCTGTGATAAGGACGTCAGCATCATGTGGACTGCAGGAGAACATTTCATGGGTGTACCACTAAAAAGTCAGCTCCAATTCTAACCATAACTTTGTTTTCCATCCAAAACCTCCAACATTTGGAGGGCTGGCATTAATTTGTTTTGGTGTATAGATATAATGTTTAAATGTTGTATAAATATTCCCCCCCCCCTTTTCAATTAGAAAATCACTTTTACCAACCATTGTTCTCAGCCAATCAAATTAGAATATTCAGTGATCTGATGAAATATATCATCCAATCAGAATCAAGAATTGTCTTAAATGCCTGTAAGTAAATCTGGTAGGGAGGATAAAAAAAACAAGAGTGGTGTTCCTCTAAAAATATCAAGAATTGAGGGATATTGATAATACTATTTGTTATAATAGATATTTAAATACTGACTGATGTCATATCGTATATACAGTAGGTGAAGGCATTTTAGGTCCCAGCTTTAGGATACTGCTGTGTCTGAAAGTCTGCATACACCCAAGAAAAGACGATCAAAAAGTGGACCAAAAATTGAAAAAAAAGTTGCACACTTTGGAGATTGAAAATGTTTCCAATCTAGACTGCCTGTACCTGCAGGAACTAACAACCCCCCCCCCCCCCGCAAAAAATAAATAAATAAAGAATATGTGTTATATGTTACTAGGATTTCAATAGTTCTTCATATTTTGTTGGAATTCCTTGCAGGTGTTTTGAATCTTACAACATGGAATAATAGGATTGGTAACTTGTGCCACTCTGCACTTTATCTGCCCAAAATGAGGTCTGGCCCTGGAAATCCTCTTCAGAATTATGGACCTGCTATCTTTACTCTCAGAGCTGCAAATGTGATTCAGTATGAAAAAGCATTCAAGACAAGTGTCAACCAGAACATCATATGGGACGCTAGAATTCCTGGAGATGAGGAGAATCATTTCTTTCAGCTAGTGACACCACCCAAACTTCTATCTTTTCCACCACCTAGAGTTTCCTATAGACACGGTGACACTCTGAAACAAACCTGGAAATTTACGGAGTCCTCAGAGATTTTTTTGATAAGAGCTTTGCTGCCTCGTAAAGAGAACTCTATGCTGGATATGGGCTCTCAAAGATTGTATCAAGAAGAGATGGAGGACATGGGTCCATCAAATCCTCCCTCAATTCCCCCACATATTACAATCACCAAAAATACGGAGACAACAAATGAAGGTGAGAATATAATCACTTTAGAGATGAGCATAGACACATCAAAAGATGAGCTCAAAACAGCTCTAATTCAACTGTTTATAAAGTCCCCTTTTGGTGGACGCATTGAGGTATACACTCTATTTGAGAACTCTGTGACAGGAAGGATCTTCCCACCTGGGAGTGTCATCCTCGTTATGACCACCCTCCAATATGGTACGATTAACGCTGTCCTGTCGCCAGGCAAAGAGGAGCATCTTAAATGCCGTGTATTTGCTGATGATGTGGACACATTAGAAATCCTGAAGAATGGTGTGAGGGTTGAGAGCAAGGGGAACAACAGCGTGATAAATGTGCCATCCAATGTGAATTTCTATGGTGTGTTGTACATCATTGGCTATGCCAGAGAGGACGACTGTGGTCAGTACACCTGCAGGCTGACCAGTAAGACAGGCGTCTGGCAGAAACATATCTCTCTCAATTGGGTCCCTCAACCTGCACAATTCACCAATTTCGAGACCACATCATGGACTGCTGATGAGGTAAAAATAAATTGACCATCTAGTAGTAACACTTTTAAAAATAGCAAAATTCCATCTTAAGACCTATTGCAAAGACATTGTCAGGGATTGACCTTTGAGAAGTATTGCTTTAAGATGCAGCCAAATTTCACCAAAAAACCTATTGCAATGGTAATGACAAAGAAACTGACCTTTTAGCAGTATTGCTTTAAGATACATCTAAATTCTACTTAATGACCTATTGAAATCATGATTTTGCACAAATAAATCCACAGTGTCATAAAATCCCTAAAATCCCCTTGGCAGGTGGTTGATCTCTGCCCTAAATTAGATTTTATATTCCTCCTGTAAAGATATCCTTGGCTTTGAAATTGATTCTTTCCTTAAAACCAAATTTAATGTTTTTTTGCAACTACTGAATATTTGGTGAGGTAATGCCATTCAGAACACATAAATCACATTGCACTATTTAATTATTACCGATTTACATGAAATGAAATTAATTGAGAGTTATTTTGATTCACACCATTTAGCTTCAACTTTCCTGTTCTGCTTTTGGTGACCCTATGCCAAACATGACGTTCTACATTATGGACGATTATGATTGGGAGGGTCGGCGAGCAATCCAACCCGGACCTGATTATGAGGTATCAATATCTACTGGACAAGGTGGCCGAGTGAATGGAGAACTCAAGGTTCACAAGCCTGCAGAGGAACTTGTGTCCAAGTATATCACCTGTGAACTGTCTATAAACATACCAGATTCTGAGGCAAGCAGCACCACCAAATACATGGAGGAGGAATGCTGTGAATGGAAAGTTACTGAGTGTTCCTATACTTGCTATTAAATCACTTCCATAAGATATCATGCATAGCAGTCTTTAGTAACACAAAAAACATAGACCAATGGCCTTAGAGCTATGCTGATCATTGCTTTTTTGTAGTGTATCCATGATACAGACTTTATGTTATGGACAGTGATTTGATTTGATTCATTTGAATTAACTACCTTTTAAGATTACTTTAGGTACATCAGGTCAGAAGAAGCTGGCCTCCAAGATAGAATGCCCTTCTCTTTGTGAAGAATACATGGTTATTATTCTTTTGCCTTATCACTTAAGCAAGATAACACAAACCATGGCCTTTGATAAACAGTTACAGCCAAAAAAATGAGAAACAATTTATTAGAAGAATTCCATGGAAATCTTTTGACTCAGCCATGTCCTAGAGGATGACATTTAGTTCTGACTCCATTACCTCTGAGACAGGCACTATTATGAGCATTGGACTTGATCATGGTAGGCAACAACCTTAGGCAATCAATTGACACGTTTTTACAATAACATATACATTTAACCTTTTTTGCTTTACAATATGTATCACTATTTTTACAGAGGCTACATTGTTAGAATAAGATATCAACCATGCTACAAAAGATTCCTCTGAATAAATATTCTTCAAAAAGAAACATCCAGATTGTTTCACCATCTGATGTGAAGCTTAATTAATCTTTATATGAAGACATTTTAATGAAAAACTACAAATATGAAAAATAGAACCTAATCAAGTATGCCAAAATATAATAAAAAGAATCTAATTTAGTATGGGAACATGGGGACATGAGAGAGAAGAAGAGAAAGTCTTGAAATAATAGCAAGTAAGGAATAAGCAATGTAGGATTTTAGTATAAACCCATAGTCCCAGGCTAGTAGAAATTCTGTCAGCCAGTACACATTCCCCTGATGCTAGCCCGACTGTCTAGTAGCTAATCATGATTTTTTCAGTATTGTTAAAACTGTCCTTTTGTCATTTGATTAATCATACTAAATATGAATTGCCCTAACCAAGTACAGACATGGTTCTGCTTAGTACACTTTGATTCAGGCTAGTGCAAATCTCCACTCACTAGCCCAAATGTCTTGTAGTCAAAAAGTATTTGGCCCAGACTGGATTTCTGCAAATTGGGATAGTATCTCCTGACAAACGATGGGATAGTATCGCCTGACAAACTATGGGATAGTATCTCATGACAAACTATGGGATAGTATCTCCTGATAAACTATGGGATAGTAACTCCTGACAAACTATGGGATAGTATCTCCTGACAAACTATGGGATAGTATCTCATGACAAACTATGGGATAGTAACTCCTGACAAATTATGGGGTAGTGTCTCCTGACAAACTATGGGATAGTGTCTCATGACAAACTATGGGATAGTAACTCCTGACAAACTATGGGGTAGTATCTCCTGACAAACTATGGGAAAGTATCTCATGACAACCTATGGGATAGTGTCAAACTATGGGGTAGTATATCATTACAAACTATGGGATATGATCTCCTGACAAACTATGGGGTAGCATCTCCTGACAAACTATAGGATAGTATCTCCTGACAAACTATGGGATAGCATCTCCTGACAAACTATGGGATAGCATCTCCTGTCAAACTATGGGGTAGCATCTCCTGACAAACTATAGGATAGTTTTTCCTGACAAACTATGGGATATGATCTCCTGACAAACTATGGGATAGCATCTCCTGACAAACCATAGGATAGTATTTCCTGACAAACTATGGGATATGATCTCCTGACAAACTATGGGATAGCATCTCCTGACAAACTATGGGATAGTGTCTCCTGACAACCTATGGGATAGTGTCTCCTGACAAACTATGGGATAATGTCTCCTGACAAACTATGGGATAGTGTCTCCTGACAAACTATGGGATAGTATCTCATGACAAACTATGGGATAGTATCTCCTGATAAACTATGGGATAGTAACTCCTGACAAACTATGGGATAGTATCTCCTGACAAACTATGGGATAGTGTCTCATGACAAACTATGGGATAGTAACTCCTGACAAACTATGGGATAATGTCTCCTGACAAACTATGGGATAGTGTCTCCTGACAAACTATGGGGTAGCATCTCCTGACAAACTATAGGATAGTATTTCCTGACAAACTATGGGATATGATCTCCTGACAAACTATGGGATAGCATCTCCTGACAAACTATGGGATAGTGTCTCCTGACAACCTATGGGATAGTGTCTCCTGACAAACTATGGGATAGTGTCTCCTGACAAACTATGGGATAATGTCTCCTGACAAACTATGGGATAGTATCTCCTGACAAACTATAGGATAGTATCTACTGACAAACTATAGGATATTATCTCCTGACAAACTATGGGATAGTGTCTCCTGACAAACTATGGGATAGTATATCATTACAAACTATAGGATAGTATCTCCTGACAAACTATGGGATAGCATCTCCTGACAAACTATGGGATAGCATCTCCTGACAAACTATGGGGTAGCATCTCCTGACAAACTATAGGATAGTATTTCCTGACAAACTATGGGATATGATCTCCTGACAAACTATGGGATAGCATCTCCTGACAAACTATAGGATAGTATTTCCTGACAAACTATGGGATATGATCTCCTGACAAACTATGGGATAGCATCTCCTGACAAACTATGGGATAGTGTCTCCTGACAACCTATGGGATAGTGTCTCCTGACAAACTATGGGATAATGTCTCCTGACAAACTATGGGATAGTATCTCATGACAAACTATGGATGTGAGAGAGCAGCTATGTTCTCATTTGTGTCATGATGAATACATGTACTTCGAATTTCATTATATGTCTAGACTTCTGCCATAAATGTATTTAGGTTACTGGAGCATTGTCTAAACATGACTGTCACAAATGGATAACAGCTGGCTCCATCAGTTCTTGTTTGATTGGATACCTTTTTTCATTGGGGATGCGAGTGGAGAAAAGTGGAAAAAAAATATCAGTGAGATCACTTTATGGGGCAAAATATATTGAGAACACCAATATTGAGGGGAGTTTCAACCGACTAGAGGCATAAAAGGCAAAAATGAAAAGAAATTTGCTTAACGACAAATCTTTTTTTTTGTTCAAGAAAGCTTATAAATAATTCAGGTCACAGTGCACAAATAAGATCCGGGTCAAAATGTGATACGATTAACCTATATTACAGATGCGTGGGTGTCTGTCAGATGAGGGCTATTAAAACCAAACAAAGCATATGACAGGAAATCTTTTGATAAATATTTAAAATATAACATGTAATGATGACAGAAAATTCAAATGAAAGCTAATTAATATTTTTAAAAAAATTTGGGGGCAGTTCTAAAATTATTTGATATTCATGAAGTCTGCCTTAAAAAAACGCATTTGCACATAAGGTCTGGTTTGAGACCAACACAGCCGAAAATTTTCCAGGTGAATGTATATTTTCTTTGCCTTTAAATGAATATTACAGTATTTTTCTATTAGGAAAAAATAAGAAAGGATCAATTGAAACATTTTAACAATTTTTTAGTGAAGTTTGAAAGTTGCATGTTTAAATAGGATTATACAGTGGCTTCGAATTGGTGCACTGTGACCTTCAGCATTTGTCAGTGATTTGTGAAAATTGTGAAAATTGTCATGAAATGTATTTTTCTTATATTTACAGAGTGGAATGAGGCAAATGGCAAAAAAATGTGCATTCTAAACTATTAGATGGGTCCAAACAAGGCTCTAATGATGGCCGAGACCCCATAATATAGACATATGGTTATGTGCCTGTCTATCCAGCTGGTGATCGAAATTTAAAGTGATACAAGGTAACTGACTTATGCCATATGTTAGTTATAATTTACCAGTAATCACATAAGTAGTTCATACATCTCACTTGTTTGATGGTCACAAAACAGCATAAACAAGGGAGATGCATTGACACTGAGTGAAAATGTCATTTTAGGCCAACTTGACCCTTCTGCCATGACAGAGTCAGATACAAATTAATGATTCTCTTACATTTTTCATGATTGCACTTTCATTTAGCCATCTTTCTCAATCCACAAATTTGAATTCATCCAGCTGAATGCATTTAAATACCTTTTTGGAAGCCCTTACACAGATTTGAACACTGACTGGGCATGGTGGCCGCATATCTGTTAAGCCCTATAAACACACCAAAATCGTGAAAATAAAGAAATCAAACACTTATTATGTGTAAGAAAGTCAAATTTAAATTTCAAAACACAAAATAAAACATAATTCATCACAATAAATTGAAAAATGGTGAAACGTAACCTTTTTTAAAAAAAAGATTTTTGTCCCAATAAGCAAAATGTACACATACGCGTCACCAAAATCTAAAATCTTGAAAAAAAAAAAAAAATTTGCATATGAATTCTTGAAAATTATGTTAAAGTGATGTCACATATAAGCTCTATTTGTAAATTTAAATAATATAGAATGAAAATGATTGATAATCATCAAAACGACACATTTACATTTCCAAATTTCACTGAATTTCACAAGTGATTTTCAGGTCGGCCACCCAAATAAGTCCAAAAAGTTATCAAATTGATGTCAAATAGGGTGATTAAAGGTTATAACATCATCATTGATGTATTTTGTACTCACTATTTTCAGGTCAAATAGATAGAGTACTGCCTGACAGCTTCACATGCCCAAAAACCAGTCCACTACATCCAGAGAAAAACAGCAATCTCAATATCCTGAAGGCCAAAACTTCAAAAACAGCCTAAATCACCCTAAAAGACACACCAAAAATTTCAAATTTGCACATGGGGTGCAGAACACACAGTAGTTTTAGATTTGGTTAGTATTTTTTCAGATCCTTTGGACTGCCACCTGGTTCAGGTCACAGTGCACAAATAAGATCCGGGTCAAAATGTGATACGATTAACCTATATTACAGATGCGTGGGTGTCTGTCAGATGAGGGCTATTAAAACCAAACAAAGCATATGACAGGAAATCTTTTGATAAATATTTAAAATATAACATGTAATGATGACAGAAAATTCAAATGAAAGCTAATTAATATTTTAAAAAAAATTTGGGGGCAGTTCTAAAATTATTTGATATTCATGAAGTCTGCCTTAAAAAAACGCATTTGCACATAAGGTCTGGTTTGAGACCAACACAGCCGAAAATTTTCCAGGTGAATGTATATTTTCTTTGCCTTTAAATGAATATTACAGTATTTTTCTATTAGGAAAAAATAAGAAAGGATCAATTGAAACATTTTAACAATTTTTTAGTGAAGTTTGAAAGTTGCATGTTTAAATAGGATTATACAGTGGCTTCGAATTGGTGCACTGTGACCATAACTACGAAAAGATTTTCAGATGCCTTAATCTTGCCTGAAACTTTTATGTTGTTTCTATCTCTTATGAACCTTTGTTATGCTGTGAGGGTCCATACGTTTTAACAGTTTTAACAGTTTTTCCATCAAAAAAACATGATAACCAAGCAGAGAAAATACCTTCTTAATTCATAAACAATTTTAATATTTTTATGACTTTCTCAAGAGAGTGCTAACAAGCATAGATAAGGCCATGCTGGCCATGCCCTTGACCTTGTCCCAAAGTTATCAGAAAGTAAACATCTTTAAATGTGTTGTTGATATATGCTTTTTGAATGTTCTGTAAGATATTCCCTTCAGGTGAAAAAGAATCCTGTGAACTTCAAAATAGTTCAACATTCTCTAACGTTAGAAATCCTGAAAAATGGGAATGCTAATTTTACTAAAGAGTCAATTACCTAATTTTAGGTTAGCAATTACACTAATTTGTGATCTACTATATACACAGATTTCAGATAAATAAATTATGGCCTTTAAGTTACTGTTAGTACATTTGAAAATTGAATTCATTTTGTTCTTGTCGCTTGACATGGAATGAGTGCCATGCCTTTTGCACTATTAAACAACTTTTGCATTTCTTTCAAACTTGTGCATTTATACAATATATCTATTTTGTGAGAGAGTAAAAATAGACCTTGAAAAAAAGAAGACCTCAAAATGTGCATCGCCTTGTAGCAAGATGTATCTGCTGTCTGGACCAGGGAATGCCTCAAAGACTCAAATGTATTAATCATCCATCTTTTTGTCACCTCAATATTTGTCTAAATCCGGCATTCTCGGGTCTGGGTGACAGGTAATGCTAATAATCCCATCCCAAGGACTAACAAATTTATATCTCAGAGAATAAAGTTAAGTTCTTAAACCTTAAGCTAATATCATATGTTCACTATTTGGAAGGTTGTTGTCCAGTTTACCACTGAGTGACAGTGAGTTCTGAGAGAGGGTGAGCATTTGGAAGTCCTATGAGTTCTGGGAGAGGGTGAGCATTTGGAAGTCCCATGAGTTCTGGGAGAGGGTGAGCATTTGGAAGTCCTATGAGTTCTGGGAGAGGGTGAGCATTTGGAAGTCCCATGAGTTCTGGGAGAGGGTGAGCATTTGGAAGTCCCATGAGTTCTGGGAGAGGGTGAGCATTTGGAAGTCCTATGAGTTCTGGGAGAGGGTGAGCATTTGGAAGTCCTATGAGTTCTGGGAGAGGGTGAGCATTTGGAAGTCCCATGAGTTCTGGGAGAGGGTGAGCATTTGGAAGTCCCATGAGTTCTGGGAGAGGGTGAGCATTTGGAAGTCCCATGAGTTCTGGGAGAGGGTGAGCATTTGGAAGTCCCATGAGTTCTGGGAGAGGGTGAGCATTTGGAAGTCCTATGAGTTCTGGGAGAGGGTGAACATTTGGAAGTCCCATGATTATCATGATTCCTCCAATTAAGTATGAGCCTTGCAGAATCACCCCAAACAGACACCTCATATCAGCTGCAGATTATCATGCATTTGATGATACATTAAAAGTTGAAGCCAAACATCTATGTTATCAGGCATGAATGTGAACAAATAAGGTCACGCAGGGTCCCTGCCTGACCATACAGAAGATTTACTGGACCAAATTGTGCTATGTAATGGCTGAACTACATTTGACCACAATTCTCACTGCTCGAGAAGGCCATGTTGCCACCTGGTGTGTTAAAATATGTCATGCATGAGGGAAACTCATAAAGTAAGAAATATTGATTGACATTTCATTTTATTTCAATCAGTTTATTACACCCCATTCTTCTCAAGATTCCAAAACTGATGACCTTTTTTTCCCTGCACAATGCATTTGTTGCCAAAACAATAATATATTCCCTCGAAGCATACAGAATGGTAGTCACCATATCAGTTGAGGTCATTACAAAACTGTTGTGTGACCAACCTTATCAATCATACGTCAAGTATGGGATAATATTATCATGCAGAGGATTTTTTCCTGCATACAAAATGTATGCGGGATGGAATGGTCCATCTCGTTCCCGTCATCCCAGATGGCTTCTTGCAGTGCACTTCAACTCACTTTGCAGCCAGACATCCAACAAATTTGGTTTGAAATATGTAACACTCCCATCAGCACAGAACTGATGAATGCCGATCAAAGTGGAATCAAAAACAAATTTGTCTTGTAATATTTTTCATATTCCCAGATCTGATATTACATCTTATTTCACTACAAAGAGGTTTCACAGCATATCTTAGAGGGCTGGGGTGAGCAGAACGCCATAATCCGTCATCCGTTTCTGTTGCATCTTTCTCAATTTCCTCGTTTTTCTCCATCTGTCTCTGACAACAAAGCATAAATGAAGCCTTATCTATCTAAACCTGCACACGAAAGAAGAAAAACAACTTTTCTCTTCTGCCACAGTTTCCTTTCTAAGTTAAGTGATTAATTATCACATCCCATGACCTAGATATACATATCTATATGCTCTGCCTAATATATCATTCTCTAAGATGAAGTATATCACTAATGTATCAAGTCATTCTATGCAAGTCATTGCATATGGAATCAAGAGATTAAATAACTCACTTACAAGTCAATTTTGAACTGTGTCGTGAAATTATCTGCCTTTTGAAATAAAAGTCTATGTTGAATTCACGAGTCATTTTTATTTCATGTGAAATTGTAATGTAATGATATGCTTAATCTAGCCAAGAAATAAATATTCAGAATCCAAATGTGTCTGGTAAAATGTGCCAAGTCAAAACATTCTTCAATCTTTTAAAGAATGTGCTTCATGAATAAGTCTGAAGCATCACTTTGATAAAATATTTGATAATATTAAAAATACAATAAAAGTAACTATAATAGATAAATAAAAAATATTGAAGTCAGAAGAATAATATTCTGATTATGACCAGGTCAGAAATGTTTTATGCTAAGGATGACCACTTTCAGAATATTTCATCAGAATTAAAAAAAATCCAAACAATGTGTAATTTTTTTCAGGGCCATAACAAGATTCCAAAAATTAATTTTTCCTGGCCTAAGGTCCTTATGATCTTGACAGTATTGCTTGAATTGGATCAATTTTCACAATATTTGCTAGCTATCACTTGATGTAAATTTTAAAAAAGAAGCATAAAATGTTATCTTAAAATTTTATAAATATATTTAGTGCTTGATAACTATTTTGATAAAGTGTGAAGGAAAACAAATTTGCTTCTGCTTTGGTGGAGGAAATATCATATCTACCATATGACCTTTGACCTGCAACCAATATTGCCTCCCAGATATGGCCAGATAGGTTTAGAGTAAATAAATAAATTGAATATTCATTGCTCAAATACAGAATGCATATGGAGGCAAACTCAATACGTAAGCTGAGACTGGGCACACAAATACTATCAGTGTGTTGTCCCTGTTGACAGTTAGCAGGAAAACTTCTTGATTTCCTGATTTCCACATGTTTTCTTGCATTAGTGTGCTGTGGCAATAAGCACTGCAAACAAACTCACATGCCAAAAATTATTATATTTAATTATTATCCTTGAATAACAACCAATAACTCTCTCACAAAAATCAGTTCTTATAACTGTGACTGTTAAATTACAAAAATAACTTTTCTTCATACATTTTATATAATTCAGCATAAAAATAAAGGAAAAACAGCATTTTGATATCTTCTCTTTATGGACAGAATGCATTTCTACTATGCCAAAAACGTGCTGTGCTCAAGCTAGTTAAATCGCAGTCAATCTTGGCTGTCATCCTGGGCCTGAGATGCTGGGCGCTTCATAATATTAAGAGAAGAGTCCATCTACAGCTTAATACTCCACTATCTGCCAGGATTCCAGCCCGTCTATCCCATGAGCCTTTGCAGCATGCTATTTATAGTCCCAGCAGTCTTTAGGACACTATTTCTCTGCAAACCTTTCCTTGGTTAAACTATTTCTGAACAAATATTATAAATCTGTTTTTATTTTTTAAAATAGGTCAAAAGAATTTTTCTCCAAATTTTCTTGGTAGAAATCTCGTAAAACCATATGAACCTATTAATGCTAGAGAGAAAATGCTTTCACAGAAAGCACAGGATAGAGAAGGCAGGGGCAAGGCCATCCCTGACCTCATAATTCAGGGCTAAATCAATGTACGCAAGGCCTCTACGAGCAACTCATGGCTTCCACTCAAGCACCAAGGTTTGTGGGCCATTTCACACTTCATATCACCAAATACTCAACTGCTCTAACATATGCCCATTAAAGTCAGCATGAAATCCCTCTTCCCTCTCATACTCAGCTTTAAAAATGGAATAGCATGAGACGCTAAGAAGTGTGCTATTAAGTCCATTTAATTCTTTAAAATAAATTCTGATATATTTTCTAATCAAGGAGTCTCTCATTTAAGATAAAGATCCAATTAGTGCTTCTTAACTTAATTGTTAATATAGTATCATTAAGATTACATATGACAAGAAACTAATTTGAAAAATGTGTCCATATAGAGACAGAATTAATTAGAAATGCCACTGCTTTTTGACAATTTCAAAATGAAAATATAAGATGCTAAGCCATGTTTTGTAAACTTAGCTAAGCTATTATGAAAGTGTTCAATATTTTTTAATATCTGGTAATACTGTTACTACAATCAGATATATATCTGGTATAAACTACTGTTAGAATACATAAATACATATGACCATATTACAGTCACAGTGATATATGGCAATACTGAAGTCACTGAGATACATGGCAATACTGAAGTCACTGAGATATATGGCAATACTGCAGTCACTGAGATATATGGCAATACTGAGGTCACTGAGATACATAGCAATACTGAAGTCACTGAAATATATGGCAATACTGAAGTCACTGAGATACATGGCAATACTGAAGTCACTGAAATTGCAGTCAATGAGAAATATTGCAATGCTGCAGTCAATGGGATATATGGCAATATTGAAGTCACTGAAATATATGACAATACCGAAGTCACTGAGAAATATGGCAATACTGAAGTCACCGAGAAATATGGCAATACTGAAGTCACCGAGAAATATGGCAATACTGAAGTCACTGAAATATATGATGTGATACTGCAGTCACCTAGATATATGGCAATGCTAAAGTTACCGAGATATATGACAATACTGCAATCACTAAGATATATGGCAATACTGAAGTCACTAATATATACGGAAGTATTGCACTAAATGAGATATACAGAAATATTGCACTAAATGAGCAATATGGCGATTCTGTAGTCAATGAGATATATAGAATAATACTCATATCATTGAAATATAGCAAAACAAGTTACTGAGCTACAGCAATACTGCTCTTATAGCAAACACTCCAGCCATCACTGAAAGTGTCTCCACAAGCTTTGCACACAACTAAATGCAGAAATTGTGGTTTCCCCCTTTGCGTGAATATTCATCAATCACAAATCCCCGCATAACAATTTACCTCAACCAACAAAACTACCATATCTATCTGGAGAGTCATCTTGCTGACGCTGTCTGATTTCTCTGCTCTGGATAGAATGATTAGATATCTATGTCTGCTTGCAGCAATCACATGGAATCTTATCTTATATATTATGTACATTCTGCAAGCTTGTATCAATGATGCTTGTATCAATGATGCTTGTATCATCAGAATTCAATGATTCTTGGTTAACTTTGTATTATGTTTATCAGTTTTATCCAAACATCTATTGGATCACACACAAAAATGACCAGATTCAGTCATGCAGGATCATCCAGGAACCATATTTTGCCACACACAATGTATGCATGTTCAAATAATGCAATGTAACAGCTATGCATGACCAGTTATTGCTTCACAATGAACAAATATATGATTAGCCATGCGTGACCAAATAGATGCATCGCTCCAACTTTTGATGTTGTTTTGATATGAAAATACAGTATTGGGTGTAGTAGGACCACAGATCATATGCTAATAGGGTGGAAAATATACTTTGCATTGAGAGTGTGTAGATATACAAGAGAAAAGGGGGCCGTATTCCTATTATTTAAAAATATGGAAAAATATGGTTACAAGATCTGTTGATCTAAATCATGGCCAGACACAATTTGCACAGAGATGAAAAGTTAGAAATCTATATTTTCAAATATTGCTGAAATGAAATATACATCCTTGAATTATTTTATTTCAATGCTTAAATAATCTTGGCTATCAAACAATGAAATTAAGAATGGTAAAATAATTTATATTAAGTGTTTCATGATGGTATTCTTTGTTGTCATTTGTACTCCCATAATCCTAGGGCCAAAATGGAAGCATTATTCAATTACATTTGACAGGTCTTATAAATCACCAAATTGGCTGATATTTTGGGCACAAGGTAAAAATTGGGAAACCAGGCATAATTTTCACATAACGGGCGCAGATAATACGTGTTGTCACATTTGAGCTGACAGTTCCACTCCGCTGAACGCGGGACCTATCATGCAGCACCTGTCAAAAGCCCCCACTTATTTTGGCAATATTACTCTATTATTATAAACACAATGCACAAATAGGCTGTCTTCTCTCTAGCGTCTCCTCGGGTTGAATTATCTAATAATTCTTGAATCTATTTTATCTTTAAACTTTAAAATCTATTGTATGAATTACTGATATTTTTGATGGATAATGTTGTTTAAAGGAGCAAATACTTTTTTTTACTGATTAAAAAAAATATATATATTGAAATCAAACATTTCAAAAAATCAAACAAAACATTGTAAAGAACCTGAAATCTATATGTGAGACTCCATCTATTAATTGCCTTAACATTTTCATGATAGCGATCATTACTAATGAATGACAATTTTCAGAAATCAAAAGTGTGCTCTTCTTTATCACTGCATATAAAAGGTTATGATGACCAGGAGTATTTAATCACAGCTGAGTGGCACCCCCTGGTGGCAAGATTACATTGAGATGATGGGAACCCAGACAAGAAGTCGTCACCCTATCATTACGTGGACAAAGACAACATTAAGTCCCAGTGTGTCCGCTGTCATTGGCTCTTGTTAAGCCCTGACAGCAGTGAGGTACATCCCTGATTCACTGTAAAACATACCCCCAGAAAAAGCACAGCTAAACGCTCCTTGGCACAGCTAAATGTTCCCCGGCAATCTTATCCTGAGCTAAAAATATTCAAATTAATACAAGAATGACATGCATCAGAGACATTTTATAGAGACTACTTCAAACTTTGAATTCCCCTCTTCATAACTGTCCTCTTTACAGTTGTCATTTAATTACAAACATTTGAGGGGCTAGCTTCCTCCGCCAGGATAACAGTTTGGTTTTAAGTATTTTGGCAAGTTTTATATGCTGCAGGACTTTTGGCTAATATCCACTCCAGGTTTAGCAGATAGCCAGTGCAAAAAGAGCTAATTTTGACTTAAAGTCTTGTGACATTTGGGTGTTTCAATGTTTGTAAAGTAAATAGGTTTACTTTTTCATAATTTTCTTTCTGTGTCTTATGTATGCTTTATGGTGCCAGTCTGTGAATAAGATTTATCACATCATCAGTTTTCTGTTTGTGAAAAAACACAAAACAGATATTTATAATACTCAAGTAAAAACATATCTTACCTCAAATATTTTGGATACTGTATTCCACAGAAATAATATATTCTATCCAAAATGTTACATTTTTTCTCCACATGTGTGTATTTTCCATCTGTTTGTCATCTCTGGAGATTCACATCTGGATATTCCAAACTGTTAATCCAAAATGTTTTGTTATTTTCCCCACAAATTTGTCACCTGTCGGCTGAGCAGAAGCCTATCGCATAATAACAAACTTCCCGGACAGACAGTGAGTATATCCTGGCCGTGGGAAGTAAATTATCTCCCTGTGTAGGTCTACCTAAGTCAGGGCAGGTTCAATGTGGCGTTTTCTCAGCTGGATGTGTTCCTTAGAGGTGGTTACATGAGCGGGATTGATAAGTGTCGTCCCCGGTCCTACATCACAGCCCATTATTAATGCTCGATTAAGCGCCACCTGAATTGAGCAAAGAGCGTCTGCCAGAGGGAGGCAACCAACACCTTGTGACACATGGCTGCGTCACACAATATACAGGGTTTTGTCTTGGTAAAAGTCCTCAGGTATTTTCTATATACCCTATAATGTAAAAAAATCTTTATGATAATGTCAATGCTAATTAGTTGTCTCCAATTATTTTATTCTTTATTATTTTTTATAATCAGCTAACTTAATGCAATGCCACTGCCCTGTATTTATTGGCATTTTGTTTCTGTAAGGATATACTTAAAATGGCCCATCAAACGTGTTTACTTGATTTCCCATTTTCACTGTAAAAATTCACTATTTTAATAAATATAAATATATGTTATGTGTAAGTGTCCCCCCACACCTCACATATAATTTGTCTGCATGAAGTATCTCCATAGTCTAACACATGAGAGAGCAAGTCAATGCAGGGTAGTAAGCACATTGTAATGGTCATGATATCTTGGGCAGATGCAGATTATCTCCCATGACCTGGCACATTTCACGCCTGTCTAACATTTCTCTTTATCCAGAATTATCTAACTACAAATTTGAAACAAATTTCACTGAGAAGAGCTAAAAATCTATAATCTTGCATTTTTCTGTGAAATGTTTGGCTCAGTAATCTTTAATTAAGAAGAATATAGCAAAAGAGCTCATAAATTCTGCAAAAACGTGTCAAGCCATATCGTATGGTGTTTTTATTACAGGCATGGATGCCTCTGAATAAAGCTCACATTGGTATCCCTGATAAATCATCAAACTCCCAACTGATGTACATGCTCTGTAACGACAAGTACCTATTCTTATGATAACAAGTTTTTAAGGAGTTTTTTTGTAAGTTTTTGTTGGTCTTAATTATGTTTTAATCATGATCATAAATCATACTGCGCCTCTTCCAGAACACAATGAGTACATGATCAGACTGCCAAGTGCTCGCCGACCAAAACAAAATAAAAAATATGAATTTAACTCTTTTCCTCATGACTGACACAATTGTTGGATATGTGAGCTAGTTTTGGTAATGAAAATGCATATCAATGCTGATAAAAAGAAATCTGGACAAATAAGCATGTGTGGTGATCCCTTTCCAATCAGCAGATGTCTTTATCCATCATCTGCGCATAATACATCTGGATATCTTCTGGTTTTAAGGGCATAAATAACCTGTAGGTGTCCTCGACCTCACAGGGACAAAGCGCACAGTGGGGGGACACCAGGAACGGGGTATTAAAAACCCCGATAAATCTTTGTCAATTGCCGAAATGGTTAATCAACAGTGAAACACATTAGGTGCTTTTGGTCCGACCTCAACATGGAAAAACAGCTGCATGCAAATGATTGCAGATTTGATAAAAATGTAAAGTGATTGGTCAATTTAGCCAAAACACCTCTTCAGCAAAATGCTGTACTTAATTATGATTCAATGATACAGATATTCTTTTTCAAGGATAAAATTTTGTTCTTACACCCTGATTCTTCAAGTTCACTTAGTGTGTAAACATTTTCAGTCTAGTTGTATGTGATACAGTGGCATACAGTGGTTACTTTCAAAAATAGATTGTTCCAATTTTTTTAGCCAGCCAATTCGATTATGTAAATATACAAAATGACTAATGCGGGGCAACACATTTGTCATAGTTATCGTTCCCTTGGATCAATCTTTGTCTCACCTTATCTCATGGTGATCTCACACCTTAAGCTGGCACAGATCCACAAGATGCTCCAAAACAAAGGCTCAACCATCAGAGGGCGCTAATCAGGGCTTGACCCCAGCTTGGCCATCTCTGTCATTATTATGCATGATAATGCCCAATCATTGGCAAACTCACCACATTGTTTGAAACTAATATTCACAAATGCATCTTCTGTCAATGGTTGGTGCTCAGTGGTTTTTCCTAAGATATGTGGATCAATAAAGGCCACGATCCCGGGGTTAAGATATTAACGATCCCGGGGTTAAGATATTAACTCTTGCACTGGCTGGTGTAACATAAATGTTTTGTGACTAATTGTGAATCTAATGGCTGTTTCTCAATTAACCCACACATGCGATCTTATGTTTTCTAATTTAAAAAAAAATATCTTTCAAAAGGGATATTTAATATTATCTTTCAGGAGACTAATCCTAAACCTGTAAATGTATGAAATTAGAAAGCAACTATCAGCAGATAGTATCAAATCATATTTCTTTTCTAATTTCAAATTATCTCAGTGGTTGAATTGTACAGTTTATTAACCAGTCTGAACAGTCAGATTTGTATGTTTAATGTTAAAACAAACAGTAGAGTTACAATGACACGGCCAACCCCAGCCCAATTCATCCTTGCTGCAATAGTAAACTCTCTGCTCATGGTTAATCAGATCAGGTTAAACAAAACAAAATCTCAGAAATTTGCTACACTTCAAACCAAGGCCTTAACGGGTCTTCATTCTACAGGACCAAACATCCTGCTTCTTGACAGAGCTTGCCTTAAAAAAAAAAAATTGTCATCTGAAATTCGCACTTGATAAATGGCTTTATCTATTTGAAAATTGTCCTCTCTATGATGAATACTTTACAGGAATTGCGTAAAAGTTTATGTGAACTTTTGTCTTTAACATTCTTTGGACATGATTAATCATTTAAAAAAACAATGTTCTCTTTCATCATTATTATTCATATTTTAAATTGTATTGACAAAAACAATACCAGTCTCCAAAGAAAGGGAGTGATAAATAACACAAGGGTTTTTCATTCAGAGAAAATATGACTAGGAAAGATGGTTACATGGCTAATTACTGTACCAGGTCAAGTTCTATGAGTATGGAAACGTAAATATGATGGATAGACAGGGTTGGCATGTTTCTTCCGCTAGGTGGAAAAAAACGGAATAAACCCAGGAAAAAAACAGGTTTCTTCCGCCCAAAATGGAAGAAACTGGAAGAAACTGAAAATAATTGGACCACGAAATTGGAAATAATTGATAAAATGATTATAAAATTGGTTTAAGATGATATAGAACAACTTTCTTAAGTAAATGAAATGCTATTACATGTATAACATATTCAAGTATGAGCATGATCAGTCAATGTACTTATTGGAGGGGGGGTAAGAGTGGATATTCGTACAAATTTTGGATGGAAGAAACTAATTTCTTATGGAAGAAACTTATTACTGATTCAAAATAGGTTAATATCTGTTGTCTCATAATAGTGATTTTTGATTGATTTCTTGGTATTATAAGTGTTACTGCTGCATCTGTTTCCTAAATTTTTGGCATGTCTTTCATCATTCAACAAACTATTGTGCATCATGTATACTCTACAACACATAACTTTGAATGAAATACAACTGATCTATCCTTTATGTTATGAGAAAGTGTATATGCCCATTTCACATGTTCGTTCACAAGTAACTTAGGATGGACAATTTATAATTTGGGGAGGGAGGTGGTATATTGGAAATATGTGGTTGGAAAAGTATAAGTTAAAAAAGGCTAAGTGTGGTCTCCTTGAAAAGATATTGCTGAGCCTGTTATAAATCCTGGATCTACTCGTACATGGATCCGACTTCGTTGGCAGAACGTTGGGAGAGTACTCTGACAGTGTGATGAACACTTGTGACTTGGAACTTTCAACAAAATTATTTTCCGACCAAGAATATCGTGATTAGTTAAATATATGAATAACAAATATAATTTACTCATAAATTACCTACCTGAACTGAAGTCCGCCTAGCACCTTCATCTGATGAACTGCTGTGATCACTCACTGTGCTTCAACCTTGATTTGCTCAGGAAAGAGGACATGACCTGATTCAAATCAAACTTAACTGAAAACTATTTCACAAGTATTTTTTTCTCTGAAAACGGTTCACTGCGAAGCATCGTAGTCCTGAGATGTCTGGTCAACACGCTTCGTCACTTTTTACATAGTTTGGGATAGACTATTTCCGTAAATTAAAAACAAAAATGTATATTCGTCAGAAGCTTGCACGTCGTGATAAGATCTGCGTTTAAAGTTGATTGCCCTAAATAGAATAGTCATGCCCTCTGGTGACAAAATTAAAATACGCACCAAAAATAATACCCAAGTGATATTTATCACTCACTCAAAGTATGTAATATTTGGATATGTCTGAAAAATCCCTGATGGTGAATCGTATTTTAAATATTAAATTTACATAATCTCTATATAACATGATATCTGATATATTTCATAGATCAAAGCCTGCCACTGAGACTCGATGCCCTACTCTTTTCGAAGAGACAAAAATCTCACAACAAAAATAACGTATTTGAATTGTTGACCAGCGACTATTTGGCCAATCATGGTAATCTTAAATTTGGAGTGGAAATGATGAAACACATTTTATTACATGTTGCTTTTGTATATGTGATCCATGTTATGAAAGTTAAAACTACTGATTTTAATGCCAGATGATTTCCATAGTAGCCATTGTTTTAGTTTTATTTATGAACTGTTTCTGGCCATCCATCTTGAAAATGTGTGAATATTTCACGCTGAAGTTTCCGCAAATCATAATTATATTTCACACTTCAACATTCAAATGGGGCTGTCAGTCTGTTGCAGAGCATCTTTGCATTATGAATAACCCTATTATCTATGTGTAGACGGAACCAATAAATCTCATTATAATTGTCTTGTTACACACTGAATATCACAGAACTTATTGATAATTCTATATCTGAGAAACTTTTTCCATTACGAACGTTAAGCCTGCACTATTTACCATACCTACATACAACTGTATTTATTTCTTGTTGTGACGCACCACCCGCTGTCAAAAACAAACTCGCAAGCAGCTACCTATAAGTGGCACTTTCTTGCGTTGTTATCTACTTATCTTGCACGCTATCTGTGTCTGTAACTACCTTCAGACCTTATAGCAGCTCTGAGAAAACTTATCGTAGCGGGCCCACCATTTGGCCTTCCTTCTACGATCATCTCAGCTTTGTAAGATTTATTACTGTGTGGTTCAAGAATTAATCGTATCTGGCCTACTACTTGGCCTCCCTTTTACGATCATATTGAATTCACTCACGGACCAATATCTTTTTATTGATATTAATTTCATATATTCTGTGAACTGTTTTTCACAAATTGTCTTTTGGGGAGTATTGCTGCTATTTATAGCGACTTCCACAAGATTTACCTGCAGTCAATGATATAGTGTACTATTACGGTAGTTCATAATATAGAACGTGTCAAGCTCTCGTATAGCAGCTTATATACACAAGAGATTACCTACCTGTTCAATGCTACACAATCATGGCTTTGTTTGTATATGCTCATGCTTCAACATATACGACAAGAATAGTGGCGAAACCACAAAGACACTTACCTTGCCTCACAATGGTATAGGGTCAAATAAAATCCTGCTGTGTGACATTCATACAAGCATCTTCACGAAGAATTCCTCTTTGGAAAATATTAATTTTAATATTATTCCACGTGCCTACTTCAGGTTGCTGCAGGAGTTGATCGCAAACTCAAATATTAATATATTTGAGTCTGAGCATGAAATTGAACTGTTCCCTGCTCAATTTCGCTTGGTGCTCGATACCTGCGATTACATAAAATCGGACACGCTACTATCCGTACATGGAGTGAGCAAGCAAAATTGTCAGTTCAATTTTGTTAAATATACACAAATATCGCACCCAAAACATCTTTATTGGGAAAACATATTTATTCTGCCTCCTCGGCCACAAAAACATAGACTGAACAACAAATATGTTGAAAGTCCATGCAATTCGTCAAAATCATGCAGTTTTGGCAAAATTATCAGAGGGGGCGCTGTTCGTGGTAGGAATGTAAATAATACACATTCGTCTGCTCGACCAGCCAATAATAGGCCTGCAGGGCCGGCTCCGACTACACGTGCTCGCAACAGTAATCGGTTCAATTGTTTACGTTATAGTGGACAATCATTTTATGAACAAGCCACGCCCAACTATACCACGTGGTCTGACCTGACCAATCACAATGCGGCAAGACCTGCGGGGCCGGCTCCAACTACACGTGCTCGCTCTGCTCCACGTGGTCGGCCACGGATTGTAAACAAACAGCATTCTCGTATTAAAAATCCTAATAGAAACGGGAAGAAAACATTAAATATTGGATGTTGCAATGTACAGAGCATATCTAGCAAGATCCTGCCAGTAAAAGATTATTTTACTGAGCATGACCTTGATGCCCTGTTCATGACTGAGACTTGGATGCATGACTCAAATTCTGACAAAGTCAAAAGTGAACTTAAAGAAGGGTCACTTGAATTTGAGTCCTTTCCTAGAATTGGTCGTACAGGGGGAGGATTAGGGATTTTATACAAATCTGAACTCCCCTTCATAACCAATAGGGCCAACCAACCAGTAGTCACCACCATGGAGCTCATGGAGTCATCCATCACATTGAAGGGAAAAAAGGTAACATTTGTGGTGATATACAGACCTGAACCATCTGATCGAAATAGATATACCTACTCTGAGTTCTATGATGAGTTCACCCAATTGGTTGCACATTATGGTTCCTTTAGTCATGAGGTCATTTTCCTTGGTGACTACAACTTCCATGTTAACTTGCCCTTAAAGCCTGATGTCATTAAGTTTAATGACATCCTATCTACCTTTGATCTAACACAATGGGTTCAGGAACCAACCCATAGGTTAGGGAACACCCTTGATCTAATCATGACCTTTAGGGGAAATAAGCTCATGAAGAGTCACCTGGTAGATGAGTACCTATCTGATCATAAAATGATTAAGATTTACCTTGATATTGTACCTCCTAAACCCCCCAAAAAATCTATCAAATTTAGGAATTTCAAGGCATTAGATCTTGAATCCCTAAGAAGGGACATTAAATCCCTAACTGACAGAGACTCAACTTGGGAACATTTATCATTGGAGGACATGGTAAATTATTATGATAGGGAACTCACATCACTCATGGACAAACATGCACCAATTAAGGTTGCCATGGTCACCCAACGCAAACCTGTACCTTGGATGAGTGACCAATTAAAGCTGGAAAGATCTCTCAAGAGGAGGCTTGAGAGAAAAATGAGCAAGACTGGCACTCAAATTGACAAGGAGCTGTATAACTCTCAGAGGAACAAATACAACTCAATGCTTAAATCTGCTCAATCATCATATTTTTCCAACCTGGTTGAGGAAAACAAACATGACCCCAAAAAGCTTTTTAGAGTCATTGACACAGTCATGCACAAGAAAAAGGACACACCTATGCCCCAATCTGACTGTGAGATTACTCAAGCTGAGAAGTTCAACACATTCTTTCTTGAAAAAATAGAGAGAATCCGCCTGGACATTGATAATGCTCCATCTGGCCAAATTTCGCCACCAGGTGACACTGCAAACAATAGTACTACATGTCTGGATAGGTTCACACCCCTAACCATTGATGACGTACGGAAATTGGTCAAAAGGTCAGCAAAGAAGTCATGTGACCTGGATCCAATTCCAACCTGGCTCTTACTTGACCTCTTAGATGACCTCCTACCAATAATTACTTCCATCATAAATAAATCACTGATGGAATCAGCAGTATCGGAAAATATGAAAATAGCCATCATAACACCCCTGCTGAAGAAACTAGGTCTGGAACTGGTTGAAAAAAACTATAGGCCTGTTTCCAACCTAACATTTGTCTCCAAACTAACTGAGAGGGCGGTTGCAGACCAACTAGTCCCCCATCTTGTAAGGAATGGTCTTACTGACAAGTTTCAATCAGCCTACAAGGAATATCACAGCACTGAAACCGCTTTGTTAAAAGTGCAAAATGATATCTTGGGCTGCCTTGACAATAGAAAGGCAGTTATCTTGTTGTTGCTTGACCTTTCCGCTGCCTTTGACACTATTGACCATCAAATCCTTTTGGACAGGCTGAGGGATAGATGCAACGTCACAGGTCATGCTCTCTCCTGGATTCGGTCATACCTAATGGACAGAAAGCAATGTGTGAAGGTGGGGATTCATAGATCCTGTCTCAAATCCTTAAAATATGGGGTACCCCAAGGCTCAGTCCTGGGTCCTATACTGTTCACCATTTACATGACACCCCTATCTGATATACTTGCAAAATATGGTCTGAGCTATCATATTTATGCAGATGATACTCAGATCTACATCCCTGTGGACCACGCCTCTCCCCATCATGTGGATATGAGCAGACACAAACTGGAGGAGTGTGTCAGGGAAGTCAGAAATTTCCTCATATCAAACAAGATGAAGATAAATGATGGAAAGACAGAGATGCTCATATGTACTGACAGATACAGTACTACCACCCATAGCAGTATCCCAACCACAATCAGAGTGGGTGACTCTGATATTGCTCCTAGTCAGTCAGTTGTTGACCTTGGTATCACATTTGACTCCAACATGGACATGAAGGCCCAGATCAGGAAAATGTGTCAGAAGGGCTATTATCACATCAGGAACCTGGCGGCCATCAGACATTGTCTAGACGAGAAGACCGCGGTAACACTTACACATGCTTTTGTTACATCCACCCTTGACTATGGTAATGGTCTTCTGGCAGGTCTTCCTAAAACTGACATCATGAAACTGCAATACCTCCAAAACTCTGCAGCACGGGTAGTTGGAAAAATCAGGAAATTTGATCACATTTCAGGAAAATTAAGGGAACTGCATTGGCTTCCCGTTCATGCGAGAATTGATTTTAAAATTCTTCTATTAACCTGGAAAGCCCTTAACGGTAAGGCTCCGCCTTACTTACGGGATCTACTCCTGATTAAAGAAGGTGAACGCTGTCTAAGATCCAATGATGGCACCCACCTACAGGTACCTAAAACCAGGCTAAGGACAGTAGGTGACAGGGCCTTCTCATCTTTAGGCCCACGACTATGGAATTCCTTGCCTACTGATATTAGGACAAGCACGTCAGTCTCCTCGTTTAAGAGTAGGCTGAAAACTCATCTCTTCAGGATGCATGTCCTGAACTCAGCGCTATGAACAGACTTGTCTGGTATCAGCGCTATACAAATTTTATTATTATTATTATTATTATTAATTAATTAATAGAAAACTCGCAAACACCTCAAAATATCCCCCCAAAAAACATACTCACAGAATGGCCACTTACATATATTTCAGAGGTCACAAATCTACTGTTAAATTATTCAGCAGACAATATGGGTACCTGATTCACCCCGCACCCACCATACCCACCCACTCTGCGGCGTCACCCCAGCATCCTGTCATAATAATTCCAGGCTTTTGTATATTTTAGGTGACTCTGAGGACAAAGTACAGCAGGCAGAGACATATAAGAGAAACATGGGTGATCGTAGCAGCAGCCCGGGACATCAGGCAATCAATCACCCACCACAGCTTACATACTGTGTGCCGGGGACATCAGGCAATCAGTGACCCACCACAGCTTACATACTGTGTGCCGGGGACATCAGGCAATCAGTGACCCACCACAGCTTACATACTGTGTGCCGGGGACATCAGGCAATCAGTGACCCACCACAGCTTACATACTGTGTGCCGGGGACACCAGGCAATCAGTGACCCACCACACCTTACATACTGTGTGCCGGGGACACCAGACAATCAGTGACCCACCACAGCTTACATACTGTGTGCCGGGGACACCAGGCAATCAGTGACCCACCACAGCTTACATACTGTGTGCTGGGGACACCAGACAATCAGTGACCCACCACAGCTTACATACTGTGTGCCGGGGACACTAGGCATTCAGTCACTCACCACAGCTTACATACTGTGTTCTGGGGACACTAAGCATTCAGTCACTCACCACAGCTTACATACTGTGTGCCGGGGACATCAGGCAATCAATCACCCACCACAGCTTACCATGTAGTCAATGTCTGCCCCATCATTCTCCGCCTTTTCCCTGTCGTTTGCCTGTCATTGGCCTTTTTGCATCACCCTTGCTTGTTTGCATCACCCTCGCTTGATTCAATAAACTAAAAGAATGCTTCAAATATTGAGCTGTATGTTGCATGGTGTCTGTCTGATTGGCCCTGTCAATATTGTAAGATATTCACTTACTCGGTGTCCATACTTTACATTTCGCGGGCAGATTGAAAAATTATTGTGGGAAACACACTTCAGAATTACAGGGCTGACTATATAAATTTAGTGGTCGGGTCCTAACTCGGAGAAATAATTGTTCAAAGTTAATCAAGCAAATAGGACAAGAAGATTGATCCATACATCAGATAAATTATTTTTCTCTTAGTCATGTATTAGCAGATATTAGCTTTATACCAGGCTCTGTAAGTAATTGCTTAAAGTTGCGTCCGTTCTAGCCGCATTCTGTGATGCAACTACCCAAACACAATGCCTGTTAACTATGAAATCAAACCCGCCTTCCACAAAATGCTTGTGATGCATGTGTACGTGACACGCTCATCATGAATACTATTTTGTCCACATATATATTGTCCACATCTCAATGTGTACTGTGATATTTACCACCGAACTGTGTAATTCACGATGAGTGTTGGGACCTGAATTAATCATATTGAGCTCCACATAGTGGTTTATCGCCCTGTAATGCTGCATACACGTGTTTTTGTTTACTTTCAACAAGACAGGGGCCCACCACTATATGATATGCAAAAAGAGCCAATATGCACATTTTTCTGGCTGGCAGTTTGTAACTAATGCATTTCATTTCCAGCTGGTATGTTTGAATCAGCTGGCCTAGTTGACAGACTGATGAATTTAATTGGCTGGCTGGTAAAGTATTGAGATTTCAACACCAACTGGCAATTTCACTATTGAAAAACCGCAAAATAAAAAATAAGTTATATTATATGAACACTATTTGACAAAGATTGTTCAAGCCTAATGATACTTCTACTGTAATTATAAGTTTTTAACTCTGCCCAAGTTTAACATCTCTATCTCAATTTTTAAAAAAGTTGGTAGTGGTGGGCCCCTGACAAGAGAGTCTATAACGCAGAGGTTAGCAGTGACAGTACAAAGGGTAACCATATCAAGACACAAGGGTACCCATATGAAACATCAATGGGAAGTCACACCAAGATAAAAGTATATCCATATAAAACATAAATTGAAAGTTACACCAAGATATTAGGGTATCCATATAAAATATAAATGGGAAGTCACACGAAGATATAAGGGCATCCATATAAAACATCAATGGGAAGTTACATCAAGATATAAGATATAGATCAATTATAGTTTTTAAATAATTTAAGGGCAAAGAACACCTATTATAAAGACAAAAAGGACAAGATGCGGTATCGAGATGTATGTATGTGTTTATCAATAGAGTCTAAGATTGGACATGCTACAATGAAAGCAGTGAAAGGGAGATGCATTAAGAGATTTCACATCAAATAAGAATATCAAATCAAATAGGAGAAGTGACCTTAAATTAAAATACATAAAGTCCAGCTCATGTGAAGACACGGTAAAAAAATCAAATATAGCTCTGGCAGCAAAGGTTTCAATAACATTGATGAGACAAGGACGGGGTCCGGGGCTGTAGTACTACATGCATATGACCAATCATGCCGGATTATCATAGAAATCAGTTTTGTAAATACAGTCAACACAATAAATCCCACGATGCATACTCGGTGTGTCAGGCACCTCTTGGCTGGGAACTCACCCATGTGGGCTGAGGCTCAATCTGCGCTGGAATTATGAGCCGAGGATGGCTTCACTCTGCACTACACAACGTAGAGCCATCCTGCACATGTAAATCACCACTCAGGAGAAACTGGTGCCGATAGCAGTCTACAGAGGCAACTGGTACAGGGAGATATCTATAATGGCAACTGGTTCGGAGAGGAGTCTACAGAGGAAACTGGTGCAGAGAAGTGTCTACAGGGGAAACTAGTGCAGAGAGGTGTCTAAAGGGGCAGCTGGTGCAGAAAGGGGTCTACAGAGGCAGCTGGTACAGAAAGGGGTCTACAGGGGAAACTAGTGCAGAGAGGTGTCTAAAGGGGCAGCTGGTGCAGAAAGGGTCTACAGAGGCAATTGGTACAGAAAGGGGTCTACAGAGGCAACTGGTACAGAAAGGGGTCTACAGAGGCAACTGCTGCAGAGTGGAGTCTACAGGGGAAACTGGTGCAGAGAGGCGACTACAGGGGAAACTGGTGCAGAGAGGCGTCTACAGGGGAAACTGGTGCAGAGAGTAGCATCAAACAATAATATTTTAAGCCTGCTTTTGAAGGATGCAAGTGAGTCCTCACATCGATAGGAGTACTGTTCCACAATATCGGGCCAATTGATGAGAAAGCCTTGTCACCTATTGTTTTCAGCCTGGTGCATGGCACATTTAGATAAGTGCCGTCATTTGAACGTAAGTCTTTTACCCCATGTTTTACCACTATGAGGTGCCTTAGGTAAGATGGCGCCTTTCCATTTAGCACCTTCCATATGGTGAGTATGATTTCAAATTCGATTCCAGCATGTACAAGCAACCAGTGCAGTTCTTTCAGTTTTTCAGAGATATGATCAAATTTCCCACCACACGTGCAGCTGAATTTTGTACGTATTGCAGCTTCTTGATTTCAGAATGATTAGCACTAGTGCTCTGTTCGATTCAGGTCAGATTGTAGCCGGGACCCAATGCCCTACTCATTCAGGGGATCTTTCTTTTATATTATCACATAGACATAGTAGCACAAACCACGGCCTTTGATAACTGTTCATGAAGCACCGGCTGGAATGGAAAACAATACAGTAGCAGATATCCACCTTTCTCGACCACGCAGCATAACCGAAGTGCTTGTCGCAACGGGGACTCGAACCCTTCCTTGGACCTTTACGCATGGGGAGACAGGCGTCTTACCAACTAACCCTAGATGTATGTTATCACTACAGAGAGGCAACTGGTGCGGAGAGAAGCAGCACACACTAAGTGCACGAATATATATCATCGTACAGCTGTGGAACGACTGAATGTCATTTTATATTGTCTTGTCTTGTGGTAAGTGACAAAACTGTTCATTCCTAGTCTAGTAGCAGAATATATGATTCTCGTATGATCCCTATTTCCGAAGCAATTTGCATAATCACTTGTTATCTCATCTGAGACATTTGCAATCAAAATGATATAAGACCAATATCCAACGACTAAGACATTCAAACTGATTAATTCCTTTAAATCTTTTTTTATTATAATCCATCTAAAAAAATTAGGAAATTATATATTCTAATACCAAATGTGCATTGATCCGGCGTATTTCAGTGCACGCATGTTGATATTGCTATATCAGTTTTTATTCAGTTTTTCCACAGCTTCCTTTTATCCACAGTCCTATATTCTGATATTCTCCATATTCAAATGACATAGTGACCTCTGTGAGCTGGCACCTGACCTCCTGAGGACCCGGATGTGATGGCAAATGTGTCCCACCAGATGGCAATATAACGGGCTCGTCCAAAAATCGTTCAAGATGGCCATGGTCAGGGCCACTCAAATACCAAATCAAGGAAGGCAGTTAAAAAAGGACTTATCTTTTGTAGTTGCTTCTCAACTAATCCAAAGAATTGTTCAAGAACCCAACTTCATTTCTTAGACTTTTTCATTGCAGAGAATTTTGCAACATTTTAAATTGTTATTATGGTGACCTAGAATATTCAAAAAGCGTGTCAGGTTGCTATTTCAATGAAAAGAATTAGCGAGATCTGGACCAGCCCCGGAAGACATATCTGTTGTATGAATAAGTCACTAGCAACAGAAAGCTAGGTCTGACATGATGGGGTATTATGGAGCATGGGTTGGCCTTGGCTCTTATGGTGTATTCACTGCCACTATACCTACCATAAACCACTTTTATGGACTTAACACTGCGTGGAAAAATCCTTTCTAAAAACAGTCAAAGCTCGGTTTGAACTCAATCGATTGTTTTTTTGGTTCGTTCTATTGATATCTTGTTTTCGCTCTAGGCCGTTCTTGGATGGATGAAATATTTAATAGATAAAATTGTTAATGGATAAAATTTCAAGGACATTTTTCTTTTAATTAAATAAAAGAAAGTAGAAACAAAATTGGAAATTATCATATGAAGACAATTTTCTGAGCTTTTGACTAGCCTCTTGGTTTTAAAGTTACTAACAAATCAAATGGTTTTTAATTAGTTTAGTTAAGACCATTAAATAATATTGATATCTTTAATTTCAGAAGGTAACAGGAACATTGGTGGTATTGTGCATGAGAAGTTGACTTCTTGGTAAAATCGGCATCTACTTTTCATTCATTCTAAACTTAATCTGGTGAAATATTTATCATATAACACAATCCTCAACACTGGGGACTACCCTTCTCCACGTTATAAAATTGTCTTGTCAGAAGGCTTGGCACAAATCAATATTACAAATAACAGGAAAACACAGGCATTTCTGGCATTTCCCTGACCCATAAGATGTCTGAATGCACTTTGCAGTGCCCTCTCTTGGGAATTTGTGATATGGACGTGCACAAAGGGTGGGACAGGCTCACACAGACTGGATGGAGAGTCTATGGACTCTCACAAGCAAAACATAGAGGTTGAAGCGTTTTATGAGACAACTTTAAGTGAGACAGAATCACAAGGGGATGCCTTGAGTAAACAGGTGATGTGGCTAAGGAAGAAGGCTGTCTGGTCTGGCATGTCATTGCTACACAAGCCGCACAATAATCCAGCTGTGAAGGAGAAGAGGCAAGGGACATTGCTGACAGCGTATTGCCATCATAACCCTGTCTGAGTTACTTTAGATAAATGACGGTCCTAACAGTCTCCTACCTTCATAACCCTGTCTGAGTTACTTTAGATAAATGACGGTCCTAACAGGCTCCTACCTTCATAACCCTGTCTGAGTTACTTTAGATAAATAACGGTCCTAACAGTCTCCTACCTTCATAATCCTGTCTCAGTTACTTTAGATAAATGACGGTCCTAACAGTCTCCTACCTTCATAATCCTGTCTCAGTTACTTTAGATAAATGACGGTCCTAACAGGCTCCTACCTTCATAACCCTGTCTGAGTTACTTTAGATAAATGACGGTCCTAACAGTCTCCTACCTTCATAATCCTGTCTGAGTTACTTTAGATAAATGACGGTCCTAACAGGCTCCTACCTTCATAACCCTGTCTGAGTTACTTTAGATAAATGACGGTCCTAACAGTCTCCTACCTTCATAATCCTGTCTCAGTTACTTTAGATAAATGACGGTCCTAACAGTCTCCTACCTTCATAATCCTGTCTCAGTTACTTTAGATAAATGACGGTCCTAACAGGCTCCTACCTTCATAACCCTGTCTGAGTTACTTTAGATAAATGACGGTCCTAACAGTCTCCTACCTTCATAATCCTGTCTGAGTTACTTTAGATAAATGACGGTCCTAACAGGCTCCTACCTTCATAACCCTGTCTGAGTTACTTTAGATAAATGACGGTCCTAACAGGCTCCTACCTTCATAACCCTGTCTCAGTTACTTTTGATAAATGACGGTCCTAACAGGCTCCTACCTTCATAACCCTGTCTGAGTAACTTTAGATAAATGACGGTCCTAACAGGCTCCTACCTTCATAACCCTGTCTGAGTTACTTTAGATAAATGACGGTCCTAACAGGCTCCTACCTTCATAACCCTGTCTGAGTTACTTTAGATAAATGACGGTCCTAACAGGCTCCTACCTTCATAACCCTGTCTGAGTTACTTTAGATAAATGACGGTCCTAACAGGCTCCTACCTTCATAACCCTGTCTCAGTTACTTTAGATAAATGACGGTCCTAACAGGCCCCTACATTCATAACCCTGTCTGAGTTACTTTAGATAAATGACGGTCCTAACAGGCTCCTACCTTCATAACCCTGTCTGAGTTACTTTAGATAAATGACGGTCCTAACAGGCTCCTACCTTCATAACCCTGTCTGAGTTACTTTAGATAAATGACGATCCTAACAGGCTCTTACCTTCATAATCCTGTCTCGGGTACACAAATGACAGCCTAATCAGTTCCTAACTATCACAAATGACAGTCTAGTCAGTCTCTAACTATCACAAATGACAGTCTAGTCAGTCTCTAACTATCACATATGACAGTCTAGTCAGTCTCTAACTATCACAAATGACAGTCTAGTCAGTCTCTAACTATCACAAATGACAGTCTAGTCAGTCTCTAACTATCACAAATGACAGTCTAGTCAGTCTCTAACTATCACAAATGACAGTCTAGTCAGTCTCTAACTATCACAAATGACAGTCTAGTCAGTCTCTAACTATCACAAATGACAGTCTAGTCAGTCTCTAACTATCACAAATGACAGTCTAGTCAGTCTCTAACTATCACAAATGACAGTCTAGTCAGTCTCTAACTATCACAAATGACAGTCTAGTCAGTCTCTAACTATCACATATGACAGTCTAGTCAGTCTCCAACTATCACAAATGACAGTCTAGTCAGTCTCTATCCTAACCCTATCTGAGTTAGTGTGGTCAGTCTCACAGTATCATTACCACATCTGATATACATTTGACAAGAGACAGTCTTAATAGTCTATTATAAAAATATTTCAGTTACTTGAGACGAGTGACAAGACTGAACATCCTTCACTATCATAATCATATTTCAGTAATTTTAGACACGTGACAGTCCTAAAAGGCCATTACCATCATGATTCATTTAGACACGTGACAGTCCTAAAACAGTCCACTACCATCATGATTTATTTAGACAAATGACAGTCCTAACAGTCCACTACCATCATGATTAATTTAGACACGTGACAGTCCTAAAAGGCCGTTACCATCATGATTAATTTAGACACGTGACAGTCCTAAAACAGTCCACTACCATCATGATTTATTTAGACAAATGACAGTCCTAACAGTCCACTACCATCATGATTTATTTAGACACGTGACAGTCCTAAAACAGTCCACTACCATCATGATTTATTTAGACAAATGACAGTGCTAACAGTCCACTACCATCATGATTTATTTAGACAAATGACAGTCCTAACAGTCCACTACCATCATGATTAATTTAGACACGTGACAGTCCTAAAACAGTCCACTACCATCATGATTTATTTAGACAAATGACAGTCCTCAAACAGTCCACTGCCATCATGATTAATTTAGACACGTGACAGTCCTAAAACAGTCCACTGCCATCATGATTTATTTAGACAAATGACAGTCCTAAAACAGTCCACTGCCATCATGATTTATTTAGACAAATGACAGTCCTAACAGTCCACTGCCATCATGATTTATTTAGACAAATGACAGTCCTAACAGTCCACTATCATCATGATATATTTAGACAAGGAACAGTCCTAACCTTATATTTCCAGCATATATGATATACTTAAAACAAGTGAGAGTCTATTAATATAACTGTACATAACTGTACATCACCTTACTTTAGACAACTGACAATTCAATACTACCATATACCATCATAAGTGCTACTTTGGGCCGATCTTTTATCTGGGCTGCGGTGGATATTTGACAGATCATTTAACAATCTAACCATATCTGAACTACTATATCAGCAGAGAATGGTAAGCAATAATATATGACAAGTGGTTTTTCAAATTTCTTTTTTTTTATTCAAACTATCAGTTCAATCATACAATTTTTACTTCATTCACTTATTATTATACCTCACATTTAAAGAATCATAAAACATTTGACTTTTTTTATAGAATCATAAAATATTTGACTTTTCCTTTTTACTCTTACTCTCCTTGTACAAATAAATATTTAAATGATTCAAATGTAATCCGAAATCAATTATAATTAATAAAACATTGCACATTGTATTGTAGATATATCTCGTTAATACCGCGGACTATTTCATATTTCAATCCACTATCATTGATACACTTCATTCATGAACATAATTTTCAAAAATAATCTAAAAACTAATTATGTGAATAGAACTTTGATTCAGGTTTAGAAATAATCGTATGGGTTGAAGAGAATTACACTTTATGAAACAAAATTGCCTTCATTTAGTATTCTGTTTATTTCCTTCATCAGTTTCTTTTATCTTTTGTAAACATTTTTTAAATATTTTACCCAGATATATATAACCTTTGGTGTTAATGAAAAAGCTAAAGCCAGAAATACTCCTTGTAATCCATTGATAATATTAAACGTTGATATGATATATTTAAAGTTGGTTACCATGGCAATAATGCCTATGGACCAATTAAGACCCAGTAAAGAAATAATCTTGATAAATATTAAGAATGGATTAAACTGCTTCTGATTTGTTCTTACATGTTTAGTGATGTGAAGGGTTGAGAAGAGGTGATAGGATGCCTTACAGAACAGCCCTATGCTGCATACCATAGTGACACCTAGCGGCAACACAAAGCTGAATATTATACCCTGCCTGCTTCCTATCCAACATACATCACCAGAAACATATCTGAAATACTGTGGAAGGAATTGATCCAGACAAATACAAGCCACAACTACCACTAGAGGAGACGTATATGCAAATGAGGCGTAATAGTAGATTCTAGTAGTATTCTCAGGTAGGCCAACAGATACGTGGCATTTAGAGAAGGATTTGTGTATGTCCCAGGCAATTATCAAGGACCACATAAAAACTACTAGCCAACTGTAGTGTTGGGTGATCGCTATACATTTACACACTACTGGGTACATAGTAGAATATTCACTTACTATGAATGAAATTTGGGCTATTAACAAAGAAGCTGCTATATTAATGACGATTTTGCCAGGAACGTTGTGAAAATCAGGAAGTATTATATAGCTGACAATGGTATAGATGAGGCAGATGATGGAGGTTATGGTGCATACAACAATAACAATCTCTAACTCATTCAGGGAAAACCTTAGCTCACCACCAACCAAAGCAGCACTACAAACCACAACCTTGTGATCACCTAGCAACCCATAATCGTGTGAGACAATGGTGACATTTGGGAGACCATCTTTAAAAATAGTTAGGCTATCATTGGAGGCCTGAAAAATGACGCCAGTTTTATTCAGGACTGCAGCATGACAAAAAAGGACATTTGAAAGACATACACTTATCCATTTCAGTAATGAACGTTCTTTTGTTATCATATATTCATGGTGCACTTCGACTATCTGGAGTTTTACATCAATGTCTGGCAAGAATATATAATCAGCGACCATGAGGTTCCCACTGTTTATAACCACTTGCTCAAAATAGTGATAGGTTGTTGGAGTTCCACTTGGGCAGTTAAATTCCTGTTTTATATCAAAATTCCAAACATATACCCTATCTATATGCATCTCATATAATATATAATACCCCAAATTCTCAAACCATTCATGATACTTCGCAACATCAATCACCCGTTCAGTTTGCACTTTCATGATGAGTACGCTCGTGTTTTGCGTGCAGTTCAGATCATGAAATCTGTAATAATCGTTCTTTAACTCAGCACAGGGATATGATGTTGGGTCATGTTTTATGTTGAATTTATCAATAAAATTCAGGCTAGCCATTACGTTATAGGTGATTGTAATAATAGATTTCTTGTCCCAAGAACCGTCATGCACAATTGCTATGGAGTAGGTTATATATGTTAAACTCGACAATGGTTGTTCAGGATGGTATATTTGTATACATGAACCATTTATAAGCGCACTGTCATCTTGGCAGACCTCCTTCAGACAGCCTCCATTCTGCATGGGCCCTGTGATCTGTAGTTCACTTATGGGGCACAAGACCACCATGCCATACTGAGAGATGACGGCCTGCTCTACTGTTTCCTGTTTGATGTCAAGAAGAACAGAGAAGGTTGGGGCCCAAGCAGGGGGGTGTAAAAGTTCACCAGAACATACAAATGGTACTCTTTGATTAAGTGAGCAAAAGAAATTCTTGACCGATTTAACAGAATGAGTTGTACGAGGGCCTTCTGTGTCAGCCACTAAGGGCATGGCAAAACCACTGAGACAAAGAGCATGACCCGCACACTCATCTAACCCGCTAGTGTGATTGGCTATTATTGGCTGAGAGGATTTAGCTTGATAACAAGACTTCATTCTTATAAAATCAGAGGTATCACATCTTAGACGATTATATATGCGATTGAATGAGGGAATAAAAGAGGGGGAATAAAAACAAAATGGAGAAAGTTCCCATAAATTCAAAGATAGCTTCTGTTTAGTCATATTCCTTAATATATAAGACATGTTAAATAAGGCACTTTTCATGTCAAAGGCATCACACTCAATTTTTACTTCAAGAGCAAATAAATCATTTATATTGGCTCCATTGCATAACGCACAAAATTTGTTTAGATATATGAAAATACCATCACTCACTAGAACCCTACTTATGGGATTACTGTTTCTACCCAGAGAGCAAATGTCGCAATCATAACGTAATTCGGCTGAGATAGTTTCCGGCATTTCAGTAATAACCATTGCAAAATTTGGAGTCTTTGAATTATCTATTGCAATGCAAGACATCATATTTAATGGTAAAATGTTACTTTGTATATTTTCAAGCAAAGATTTTTCAATATAGTCAATGTATATATTAATACCGTCACCTGTAATATTTTCTACTAAATAAGAACTTGTGAAATGAAAGTGCGTTGGACCAAAACAAACCAATGAGTAATCCATACAACAATCGCCAAGCTGAAATATACAAAATTGGAAGTTGGAAAATGGATTTAAATGAGACAAAAATATATCAGAGGTTCCATAAAGTAACTTTTCACAAATGTTGGACAGCTACACTTATTGACTGCACCACTAGTAGGCACTCTTAATCAACTCAGCTTTATAAGTTGTCCATGCATATTGTTTAGAACTCGGTCGACAGTTTTCAACTCACCTTCTTACATGTGTGATGACAAGAGCATCTGACCATCTCCTCGCCATCATATTGAGCGCCGCACCGTCCAGAACACGACTGCTCTTCGCAATATGTAATGCCGACTCCAAATAGCGTGACTCTGTTCATTGGCCTCTCATATCCTGAGAATATATATATATATATATATATATATATATATATATATATATATATATATATATATATATATATATATATATATATATATATATATATATATATATATATATATATATATATATATATATATATGGCAGAACATTCTCATTCTCAAGTTCTAATCCAAAATAAATTGGGTCGGCAATTTTAATCTTGATTATTAATAACTCTCATATATTTTATGTTTACTCGATAATCAATGATCAATGGCAGTTTTGCTGCAATAAATGTGTGTACCTGTGACTTTATTCTCACACTGTAAATGCATCACTTTTTAAGGTCTTTAAGCTTATACCTATTTTCTGCCTTTCAATATTCATGAAGACACATTTTATACCTCTTAAATGAATGCTAAATATAACTTTTCCTCTCAAATTATCTTACAGTATATTTGTAATGGGAATTTCTCTCCCTCTAAACATCTATTCTTTCCTGCAAAATTAACATGATTAAATAATCACACAATTAAATATTCTTATGAATATAATACCTTTTGTACCTACCATGCGGATCGTCATTTGTTCCATGTGGAATGCATGACAAATTTGAAATAAATAACATGATAGAGATGAGTGTCAGTGTTTCCATGAGGCACACCCTGGGGAAGGTTAACGTTTTGAATGTCTCTCTGGCCGTCCAATTTTATAAAGTTATGAACTTAATATGTACACAAATATAAGCTTAACTGTTCATAATATGGCATATATTATAAGGATGATTTGTTATTTTTTGTTCAAAATATGCAACCAACAGATGAACAATCTATTTTTATGGATTTTTTTTTCAATCTCGTTTCAGTCTTTAATCTTTTTCTGCATAAGATATATCGGGTACCCCAGGAATAGTCATTTGCGTTGATATTCAACATGTCGAAATGTTCTTTTGTACATTATTTTGTATCTCATTAATGCGATATCTGTTTTGTTCATTTATCAGAAAAAAGGAGGTGTAATTTTATTTCATTGATTGTTTCTGCCTGAGATTGGACTTCATACCTGCTAGGCCAGAATCGTATTGACATCCTATCGTATTGAAAATAAGTGAAAAACATAGAATGGATAATATGAGTCTGTACAAAGTACAACTATAAGCAAGGATTTTTCATGGAAAATAGTGTATATCTTCTGTCATCAGGTGAGGCGGACAGAATCTGAGTGGGACGGTGTGAAAAGTTACACCTTATTCAGATATGTTGATATGTGAGGTTGACCTTTCATGTTCATTTTACTTCCAAAATAAGGCAGAAGGTCCATAAAAGAAGTAAGTAAAAAACAAGCCAATGCAACTAGGCTTTTGTCATTATCAAATAAGATTTTTTCTGACTTAACTTAAAATATAACCTTTTGATAAAAAATACCCTTTTTAAAAAGATAAAATAGAATTGTATATGTGTTTTATTTTATTTCACACCAATGTTTTTTTAATCCCCAGCTCTCATTTCCAGAACGTTTTACTGCATAAAATATTATTATTGAATAAAATGTTTGTTTCCATGTGGAGCTTGAATTTCAATCTTTCAATGTACTATCTATTTGTTCCTGGTTTATATGATGGCAACTCGGTATGGTAAAAATATGTCTGGCCACAATATAAAAACTTCAAAAAAACTTTTATTGGAGTTTCTCAACAAACCTAATACATAACCTGCCATTTCATTGGGCAAAGTCCGCCCAAATAGATATCCCTAACACACGAAGCAACCACCAAAATGCATTTAAATCATGTCTTTGTGGGTTTTAATTACATATCGATCTTCATTACTGAGAATGAATGTGTGTTGCCAACCTCAGAATGGCCTATGTCGTCAGTAGTTTGTTATCAGTGGGAAACACCATGGCACAGCACAAACCCTGGGAAACAATCGGAGTCAAAGGCCACCTACTGGGCAACTTCTTCCACGGAGAAGCCCCCTATCACTAACAACCCTCTGCCCTCTTTGTGAATCCTCCCTATAAAAAAACTACAAAAAAGAAGGCAGTGTTTCCTTTACATTAATACAGACGCTCTCAGATCAATGGTAAGGAAATCCTGCGGTTTGATTGATGGATCTATTTTCTGCTATCGCGAGTAGACAAGATTGGTGCCTACTCACCCGTGTCTGAGGGGTAGCCTCTGTACATTCAGGGCCGTCCGCGGAGGAATACATCACATGGTCTTGGACCATGTAAATGACCTCCCTCAAAGACGCCCCAGTCAGCTGCTAAACAGAAGCTGTTTGTCCGGACAGAGGCTGGTGAAGAACGAGGCAAGACTGATGGCAATGCGACGCTGGGTGCTTGGGTGGCGGGAGTGAAAGTTCGTCTGCTGATGTCGTCTGCTGATGGTTATGGCCCAGCTGATGATGATGGTGTTTGCGAAGTTATAATAGATAAAGATGACTGAGATTTGCCGAATGGGGAGAAAAAATAAGATATTTTATCTGGAAGAATCAAGCTTTTGGTTGGCAGAATCAAAGTGTAGTGGAGGGCAATCAAGCAGACCTCATCCCTTCAACTAATGACATGTCAGAATTATACCATCTCTACATCTTCGCAAATACAATCGATACAAGTGTTCCGGTAGACCTTCTGGGTCTCAAGCAGACCACCCAGTGCATTATACTATTGTGTGCTGGAGACTTCCTTTCTTTTTCAGCATTGCATTTGTATAAGCATAGAGAAATAAAAGTCTTATACTTTCTCTATGGTATAGGGAGTTGTCGAGGTGGAATTAAATGGGCTCTTAACAGGGCACATACAGCATTGTCTTTGTCATAGAGTTTTTTATATTTGTTGGCATGCAATTATTTGCTCCTTCAAGTACCTGGGTATACCGATTGGTCAATAAATTAAGTCTTAGAGAGAATTTAAAACTTGTTATTATTTTGAACGTTCATTACTATTATAATTGGTTATAAACTAGTGTTATAATTCTTAAGGTCAGAGGTCATAAGTGTTTATTATGGCAGGTCACCACTGTTATCATAACAGGTCATCAGTGTTATCATGACAGGTCATCAGTGTTATCATGATGGTCATCCATGTTATCATGACAGGTCACCAGTATTATCATGACAGGTCATCAGTATTATCATGGCAGGTCATCAGTATTATCATGACAGGTCATCAGTATTATCATGACAGGTCATCAGTATTATCATAACCCATCATCCATGATATAACCGGTCATCCATGTTTTCATGGCGGGTCATCTGTGTTATCAATAGAGGTCAGTATTATCATGACTAGTCATTATAACTTCGCGCATTTGAATCAACTATACACTTAACGCCATAAAGACAACATTAATATCACGCCAAATGGTCACCTTCAATGCCATACAAAAGGGTCAACATAATATAGAGATGATTCAGCATAATTGAGCAAGACATTCGTTTCCAAAAAACAAAGAAAAATCAGTTTATTAACAATTGAGTTTGTCATTTACAATCATAACTTGACATCTTCATCATCCCACAAAACAGGGAAAGAAATTGGAATCTGTGTTTGATTAAAAGAAAAAAAAGAAAAATATTTATCATCTTAATCAACGAGGAAAGAAAATTTAATTCAAGATATATAAAAAATGCATGCACTACGATGCCTTAGACCAGTTAATTAAATTCCCAACAATAGAAACAAATAATTCAAATCATCAACAAACCAAGATGCTATTTTTTTTTGCATTATTCAGGAGGCCGAGTTTTAGACCGAGACGTGGGCCAGTGTGCTAGTTGCGAGACATCCGTCATTGCTGGAGCCTGTCCCAGACATTAAATCGATGTCAGTATCAAATGTGAGTACATCCTGTAGTTTGCTGCCTGTATGTCTCTATGCTGGAATACCCTATGCCTCGGTCTTTGTGCCATATGCTATCTTTTGGTGCTTAGTTTTATGGAAAAGTGGAAAAGATATATACAAGTTTAAATTTCTTCTTCAGAATCCATTTCATCGAACCTCTTTGACACATTTGCCTTTTACTGCAACATGGGAAGTTAGAAATGAAGAAGGTCTTGGTCCAGAATGTCAGGTACCAGTTGATTTGTGCAAATTGGATTTAACAAGCTGCTTAGTACCCTTTCTTCGATATATTACAATCTGAAGGTGGTCTTGTGAAAGATAAGCAGTTTCCAGTCCCTGACCTATCATAACTCACCCATTGTCTATCTCATTTACATGATCAAATCCACCATGATTTATATATGAAATGCGGCAAGCAAAATATGTTATGATCAAGCGCTCAGAATGGTGAAAGAAGAACCTTGTCATATCAATTATGTTTAAATCTGCAGACTACTGTAATGCAGGACGTTATTTGGTGCGATTATCAGGGTAATTAGATGAAGACGGACAATTTATAATTAACCATGTTTAAAAGTGAATGTCGATTAGTTGATTATATAGGTTGCAATACACAGGAACTTCACATCGCTCGTGGACATGGCAACGCTTTGGTTGATTTGAAGATGTGTAGAATCTGATAAAATAATCCCCAGAGAGACAGTGACCTATAACCTGTGCAGTGTGTTGTTGTGCATTGCATCATGAAGCGTATGGGGCAGATTTGTTCTTGCATCCAGAACGGTCCAATTGTCTTTCGCATAGGGTAGCGATTGAAAATCTGACATAGTTTGCAATTTTGATCTTGGCACAGTTTTATGAGATGAAAATAAAATCAACACAAATTGTTTGAGATCAAAACAGCTTCATTTTCAAGGTTTAATGACCTTTGCTCAGCTTCAGCTGTTGACTAAGGCTAGTCTGGGCAGATAGACATGTGCCTGCATGGTCCATGGTGCCTGGTACATGTAAAGACGGACAATCCAAGCTGGAAGTGCATTGAATGTGTGGTACAATAAGTTGCTGTATGTCACCACAAACTGTGTGTCACAGAACAGGTGTCAGCAATTTATGCTATGTCTTTGGAGCATTGTGATATTATAAACGTTAAATTTATATTAGCAGATTAGCATATCATATGATGTTATACAGCAATAGGGAAATAACATTTGGTTTTGACGTATATTGAACTTGATAGCATTCTGCCCCAGTTCGATCAGCTGAGACCAGGAACGTTGTCCCAGAGTGAAGTTAATTTTCATTAAATTTTTAGATCTGATAGCATGAACACATCGTGGCAGAAGTGATGTCACCTACCACAGAGCATAACTAGGACGGATTGTGACATCATAAATGTATCATCCAAGCTTTAAGCCTTACGCAAACATTCCGAGTATGTTCATATAGGCTTGGAGTAACATAATTACTCCAAGATATAGGCAACAACCATTGAGATGTGCCCCATCTTAACGGTGTAACTTTGGAACTTTCTCTGTGCTAGGAAATTCCTCTCACGGCTGGCGAGTGTCATATCCTAATCTGTAACAAGTCGTCAAAATATTAGTGAACCGCCTGGCAAAGCTGCACTACTTTTGCGGCCATATTTTTCTATCCCGCCTGGACATTGTGCACTAATATTGACCAAGAGGAGGAATTCAAGTCACGCGCGCGGGATGTGCCACGCATTCGGGTCTCGCGTAAATCGTGACGCAGCGAGATGCAGTTCCATAAAAAAAGGTAAAAGAACAAATCTGGAATCAACATATATTTTTTCCCATGAAATACATTAACCTTTAGTTCAATGTTTGGCCTAGATATAGGGCAATATCTAAATCTAATGAAAATGTTGAATGCGAGCTGAAATGAAAAAAATATCTGGTATAATCTATCCACACACAGACAAGCAAGGGCGCATTGAGCACATGATTTTGTTTCTTGAGTAAACATGTAAGTTTTGATTTTGCGATGAATCATTAACAAAAAATGAAAAATAAACATGCAAAGAATAAGGCATTTGTTATTTCAAATTTTAACCAGCTTTGTATATATATATGTATATATATATATATATATATATATATATATATATATATATATATATATATATATATATATATATATATATATATATATATATAATATATACATATAATATACATATAATATACATATAATGATATAATGATCTGCACCAGTTTGCGATGGCAGCAGCATGAGGTTGGGACGGAGTGCTATACCAGGGAGAGGGGCAGGCATAATTAAGGAGCTGGGTTGTCTTGACTCTTTGTCTAGCCACCCTCTCCACAGAGAACACGGGTCCATACCTCTCACAGCATGAATGTCTAATATGCTGTTGTTGAAAAGTTAGAATCCTACAGGAATTGACTGACGTGTGAATTTGTATGCAACATAAGGTCGTTGCTCTGTGGGTAAAAAGTTGTAAAAACTGAAGTAAATTATCTGGATCGGGGTGCAAAATATGTAAGATAAAGATACTTCTTTCTATTGAGTGATATTAAAGTTGACCTTTTGGTGTGACATTTAACTTGCCCTTATTGCGTGGTATAGAGATTGTATCTAACTGCACGAAAATATATGTACGAAATTCTTGTGCAAATTTTCCTTTAATGCAAAAATATTGATGATCACCTAACTGGAATGTTTAAATATTTAGTAGCATATGAATAAATATATTCTATCGTGGTGACATTTATTTTGTCTTTTCTTTTTGAATTCTGACTTCACATTGGTCTTAACGAGATAAATCAAATCATTGTTTCTGAAAAGGTAAAATCATTGTTTCTGAAAAATGAAATTATCAAATCGTTTATTGTTTCTGAAATGATCAAATCGCTTATTCTGGAAAGGGAAATTATCTAATCGTTCATTGTTTCTGAAAAGGGAAATTATCAAATCATTTATGTCAGATGATCTGAGTGCTTCATATTTACTATCACATTATCCTTTTTATCCTATAGCACCTCTAGAAACTGTTTCGAGTTTGTGTGCAGATATAGTGCTGCCTCACTGAATTGTGATGTCGCAGGTCCTTGACATGACAACCCACCCGGTCACAGATTTACAAGGACAATGCGTTAACCCTTAAGGTACGGGCCTCAGCTCATATGGGAAATTGTATCATGAGTTCAATCTCGGCACTGCCAGGGTTCGAACCCATGACCTTTGGATCACCACAGAGGAACTGGTGCTAATGAGCTGGCGCTCTAACCAACTGCGCCACGGCCTGTGGCCCTGACATTCAATTAATACGTCGCCTTGCTTTTAAAAACTGAATAACAACACAATTCTTTTTCCATGATTTATATCAATTAGTATAGAAAGTTTTTATAAGATATTGATTTCATCTTATACAAAAAAAGGCAATTCCTATACTCCGTTTAATAATATCTTTCATATATTTTTGTAAAAGATCGGTAAGTTCATGCATAGTTAAATGTGCATGACTGGAATTCTGAACCTCAATTTATATGACAGCTTTAAAAATGTAACATGTTAACCATGAAAACATTTCTTTGATTACATTATGCACTACACTGCCCACAGCGTGACACCATTATTTTATTTGTAAATAAATAACATGCTTTTAACAGCACCATACAGTATCTTGTTAAGAACATACTACCCAGTGTATGTGTGTTTCCATTTCTTTTCCCAAAGCCTGCTATCCATCCATTTGCAATGTTTCTGGAACCATTGATCATGAATGCTGCACTAATTATGGTTACAATATCTTACCGCTATTTCATAAAGCATAGTAGAACCATCAGTAGAAATGACAGACATAGACGTGTAACATGTATACAGTGTGGGACACATCTATCTACAAATGATACATTATACAAATATGGACCTGGGTGGAGTGCAATATGACTTTTTATGGACCTTCGGAAAGTTGTATTGCACGAGGCGCACTTTGATCACTGTGTTAATTACTGCCATTGTTGGTTTAATTCTAAAAGTGAGAACTGAAAGGGACGTGATTGCTGTCGTCTGCTTCCCAGTCTGCAGGTCACTCAGAGCAAGCTGGTGACGTCATTATAGGGCTTCCCCAACATTTCCCGCCATGGAATTCCCCATCAGTGCAGTGGAAAGTATATTGACGTGCAATATAATGCATCTGGTCAATAAAACAATTTAGAGAAGCTCATGTGACCAGGAATTGACCAATCACAGCACAGAATACACAGTGATCATAGAATAAAACTAAATGTGGACCTTGGTAGGTTTTTTTTAATAAAATATTGCCAGTGGCTTTGAAGTGACCTTTGAATGACTTTGAAAACGAATCTTCTATTTACATGGATTTGATTATAAATATAAATATTCAATCATCTACAATTTTCACAAACGAGCTCATAGAGTCTTTATTCATCAAAATCTGTTCAAAATTAACAAAATTAGAGCAATTTCTAATTTTGGACCAATCCGCAAGTGAAATTAGAGGACATTTTGATATGCTGAGCTATTTTGAAACAATGTCTATAATAAGAAGTTATTGTTGGTTAATTTATGAAAGTACATATTATAATGCATAGAAAAAAATAAAATACAGGAAATAAAATGAAAATAAGGTCTGCCAATTTCGAGATTTATTAACAAGCTAAATTTGGCTAGAAATAGCTTGAATGTGGTAGGTGCACAAAATATGAAAAACGACGGACATTAAAATGATCCAATGCAAACTTTTAAAGTTTCATACATGTAAGATTTATGTATTCTCATAAAATAACCCCCAATATGTTGCTCTAATCATAATAGTACATAAAAAATGATGATAAATTCTCAAAGTATGTGAACATATGCTAAATTTGTAATGGAAAACCCATTAGATGACAAGAAATGTATGAAATGTAGGCACAAATGGATTAACTCGTTGAAAAGCTGATTTCTGTTTGCAAATTTTCATATATTTTATCTATTTCTTCAATAAGAGAAAGGTACTAAAAGTAACTTTTAAATATGTATATAAATTGTAGAATGTGTTCTATTCTTGGCGCCATTTATGCTGGGTGAAAATGACACCATGTACCCACTGCAAAAGGAAGTTTTGTACTAACCATTTCATATTCATTGTCTCCCATTTCTTGTGATGAGATTTTTAATAGATTGTGTGACTGCATCCAAGAAACAACAGAGGGCGCTCCAAAGTAAATTTGTGAAGAGTGCCTACTGGTGAATATTATCTGATCAAAATACGTTTGGATGAACACGCGACCCAATTATTTATTTATTACATGAACATGGACATCATTATACCTTTTGTACTGGTCAGGTACATTTTTGCAGAGGCTATAGACTATATAAATATCAATAAAGAATATTTTGAAATCTTTGAGTCAAGCTCTTATGCAGTGTCAGAAGGTAGTTTTATTTTACTTTGAAATATTCTTACAATTAAAACATATATATAGGACACGAACAGTAAATATGTTTTATCAATAAATTTAACAAATAATGCAATGAAAAATATATAGTTAAAGAATAATAGTCCGTGACTGATGTCATCTGGGGACTGGCTAATACTGGAAGAACTTAAAGACTGTCTACACTGACGAAAGTTGCCTTAAGAATAACATCCTGATTCCAAATAGGATGTTTCAAGTGCCAGGATTTAGGATTTATTTCCGAAATCTGAGAGAAAGATGTATCTCAGATTTCTTACCACATTTTACACCTGATAATGCATGAGTATTTTTGTGGTCTCATTTTATTGCACAAACCTCTTTACACTTGACATGATTACAGAATATTGCAACTTGCTGACTGATTAATAATATAATCTTAAAAACATACTGACTAAAAATGACAGCTTAAAATATATGCTGATATACTACTTAAATGGTTAAGGAGAATTGTCACATATACCATGTCAAAGATTTTAGAACCATAAACATTAACAAAACATAAATTTGAATACACAAATGTTTTTCATAGTTATGCAAAATATATTGATATTAATGCTTTTGTTTATATTTAGAGATATTCGAAACAAAATTTACCTTCGAAAGCGTTTTGGAAAATTGTCAAATGTGCAAAACAGTGAAAACAGTGTTATCAACAAGTGCAATGTGCTTGGTGATCTTATATCTTCTATATATTCATAAATGCCTTATATTTCGATCGATATTCCCATATTTTCGAATATGTTGAAAAAATGACTACATTCCAAATGCTTTTTGTCAAGCTATATTAATGCTTGGGTTGTCATAATTTGATATTTTGTCTTTAATTTGAAGGATATCCCATTGCAGAAAACCTTAATGTGGTCCTCCCATATGAAATTGGCTGGATTAATGGCCAATGTACACGTGGACTGCAGAATAACTTCTCATTAACTAATAGGCCGGTATTACAGGTCGTGTGACTGTTTTGGTCCCATTTTCTTCATTGATTCTATAAGTACCCTGTACTATGTCTTAATTCTTCTTTCATTTCTTTCTGTGAATATGGCTGGACACAAAGCACTATATCTCCTTGTGTAAACAAAGGCTACGAGAATACCAATTTACAAATCTGAAAAGGATTAATTTTGACAAGCAATCCAGGAAAATGGCAGATGATCTTAGTGGACTTTATTAAAATCAAGAGTTGTTTGAGCGTCAAACCAATCAGACCAAACATTTGAGAAATATGAATGTGTTGAATGTGATGTAATGCTTTCTTGAATATATATTTGTTTTGATTTGAAACATGGACAAATGATATATATATATATATATCTATATTCTATTCTTGTCCATGTTTCAAATCAATTGGACAGTTCATTGACCAAAGGATATCAACCTCTTGGGCCAAACGTTTCCCGTGTAATGAGCAAGTACTTTGAGTCAAGCTTGGTATGTATTCTCTGAATATTATTTTCATCCTTTTAGTGCCTCCTAAATATTTGTACCCGTGTAATCCCGTTAATAATTGTTTGTTACAATTGTTAGATATTAAATACATTTAATTACATCTAGAGTCCTTTGAACTGATATTATGTCATATATGTCTTTTTTGTGACCAGTTTTAACTGATTAAAATTACATTCCTACTTTTGTTACCGAACTGTGTGGACAGGTTGATTTAATTGGCTTAAGGAATATTCCTCTGACATAACAGAAAGTGAATCGAATAAGACTCATGAAAGAATGACTTCATAGACCGAGAATAATTATTGATACTTTGAATATAAGCTAGTGTGTATACATACCTCCCTTTATACATATTTGAAATGTAGTCAAAACGTTTGGATGTTCAGCTTAAGGGTATTTTTGGGTCTTTTTACTGAGTGCCCCCTAGTGGCAGAGGAGTAAATTACCAGAATACTGTACTTGATGGGAATTGGTACATTTACAGTGTAAAAATACATTCCATATTAAATTAAAAGCATTAATGACATGAATCAATATTTAAACACTACAATATTTGAACTATAAGGTATGATTACAAGTATATTTCTTTCAAAATAGTATTTTGTCCTAATTTTCCTTGATGATAGTTTTGATGAGAAATTAAGAAGACAAGCAAATAAGTTCTGCACATTATACACCAGGAGTAGGTTTGTTTTCAGCTGTGTTTATTTCATTTCATTGGGAAGAAAAATTCTCTGTGTGAAACAGATTTTCTCATTTTGATTTGTATAATTTGTAAATAAAAAGGAAGTTTGGCAATCAAAATTCATATTTTTGAAATGATCAAGTGTGTTCTTTACCTCTATTTTTCTCTTAATGTATTTGAAGTATAGAAAATCTATTTCACTAGGATCACAGTAAATATTGTAAAGATCAATTTCACAAAGTTCTTTGGAAATCCACTTTAATATGGCCCCACAATCTGCAGAAGAACCTTTTCCCTTTAACATTTTAGCATGACAAAATAAATTTGGAACAGTGACATATTACTACACCACTTTTTCTGAGTTAAAATGATATGAAGCTTTCAATATTATCAAAGAAATTATATTTTATTCTTACACTTATGCTGGTTGAAAGTGACATCATGTACCCACTGCAAAAGGAAGTTTTGTACTATCCATTTCATATTCAATGTCTCCCATTTCTACCTGAACATGGACATCTTTATACCTTTTGTACTGGACATGTACATTTGTACAGAGGCTATAGACTATATAAATATCAATAAAGAATATTTTGAAATCTTTGAGTCCAGCTCATCTGCAGTGTCAGCAGGTAGTTTTAGTAGTTTTATTTAGTAATTTTATTTTATTTTGAAATATTCTTACAATTAAAACATATATATATATATAGGACACGAACAGTAAATATGATTGATCGATAAATTTTACAGATAATGCAATGAAAAATATATAGTCAAAGAATAATAGTCTGTGACTGATGTCATCAGGGGACTGGCTAATATCTTCGATAACGAAAATATTCACATCAGGTCTTTCTCTGATACCTGCATGTGCAAACAAAGTCAAATGGTGTGATAAACATCGATAATCATTCGATAAAGTGAAATGTAGCTCTGTTGTCGTCCACCGGTCAGTTGTCGTCGGCTGTATTAGAATGCAAATGCAGGGGAAAAAAGCTCATTTTCACAACTCATCTCGGATCATTTCAGTGTCACCCTTATGTCGAGAAAATCACAGTTTGTCATTTGCAAAAGCTATAAAATGAGCAAAAAGTATATTGATTTTTAATTCGCTCGCGTTTGTGATTTGTGAGTGCATAGTAGAGTAAGAAGATTTTCTTGGATTGTGATTCTGTAGACTATGCTAGTCCAAATCTATATTAGGACTATCAAGGACATCTCGTTGCAATGGGTTGGTGCAGTGGGCGAATATTGTCACTATTTTGGAGGGGATGGCTCTGATAGATTGACATAAATATAGAACAGGGTAACCCCAAACAACAACCACATATTTCCAGTGACGTGTGACCGGAGTTCCGGGCAAGGCATATGGTCACCTGCGAGGTGGTTTACTGTCCATATATAGACATTTATTAGTGTCTGGTGAGTTTGATTAAATCTAGAATCTTATTTTCTATTCGCCTTCTGTGGTTTTTCATTCTTATTATTATTGCATTCTATCTTGTTAGGAAAGTCTTTCTCACTCTGCGCATGACAATTATTGTGTTTGTCGTCAACATCGATCTTAACTTCATCTGTTTTGCATCCATCCATTATATTCGAGGCAGTTGTGCAACTACCCTACAACATAAAATAAGATCATAAGATTATTCCTGGTTTTCAGCTATATCCTATATTGGATTCATCCAAAATGTAAGTCATACATTTGAATTCATACAGCATATGTTTTTACATCACTTTCAACATCATTTCAGTCATTTCATGATGAGACCTACTTGTAGCAGATATAGTGCTGCCTCACTGAATTGTCATGTCGCAGTTCCTTGACATGACAACCCACCCGGTCACAGATTTACAAGGACAACGGGTTAACCCTTTAGGCACGGGCCTCAGCTCTTATGGGAAATTGTATCATGAGTTCAATCTTGGCACGGCCGGGGTTCGAACCCACAACCTTTGGATCACCACAGAGGAACTGGTGCTAATAAGCTGGCGCTCTAACCAACTGCGCCACGGCCTGTGGCCATACAGCATATTAATACGTTATATCCTGCATAAGCACGATAAAGAACATTTGGCAATGATTAGGATGTTAGTAATTATGATGTCCAACGGTATCAAAATTCAAATTTCTTCACCTTAACAAACATATAGTTGTTTGTGATAAATTGTATTTTCATATTACATCATGTTATATCATTACATAACGTTTAAGCGTGGAGGAAAATGAATGGAGCTCTGATGCTACGTGATCGAAGGCAACATGTGCGTTACCGTCAATCTATGGTGCATTATGATGTCATATAAACTGAAAACTTAATATGATGTTATTCAACATTGTGACAATTTTTACTCACATTATGACATGCTCAGTAGAGCATGCTCTTTCAGTATGGAAGTGTGATGTCTGTTGTTTGAAATATGGTGTTCTGGCAAATGAATTCTAAATCCCTTGATCCTATCACAGTTGCGGACTTCAGAATGATGGAAAAGGTGGCATGTGACCTGTTGATTTCCATCTTGACTGACATGGTCAAATATTTCACACATTTTGAAGATCTTGAATATTGTTTTGGAATAAATAATATACCAATCTGATGGAATGTGTTTAAGAATGAGCATTGTTTGAAGGTATGTTTTAAGGGGTTTATTAATTGTTATAACATCTTGGATAGGTACAGTCCATGTTTATTTTGAAATGTGGATCCAGGTAAAATGTTGAGTGAGCAATCTTGCCACGAGAAAAGGTAAAAGCACATCATCAGACCTGTGAGACACATGTCAGTGCTGAAACATATGGAACTATTGCATTGCACTGTAAACATGTTAGAACTCAATGAAAATCTGAATGTGAAGATTTCATATTTGTTTTTTTGTATGAAGTTATTATTTTTATATATTCTATGTTGGCAAAAACATATTCAATTCTATATATTCTGACATGCATATTGCTCAAATATTACCCCAATATGGAGATTTCATATTTGTTCATATAAAGTCATATGTCATTCGTGATATGTATCGCTAAATTGTGTTTTTTGTGAATTTCAATAGCTTGACATGACAACCCATCTGGTCTCTAATTCACAACAGATTAACCCATCAGACACGAGCCTCAGCTTATTACAATAGTCAATTTGAATGCAGTGCCTGCGTGGCCGGGAATCAAACCTTTGAGTCATTACAAAGGAACTGATGCCAATGAGCCTGTGCTCTAATCTACTGTGCCACGACTTACTGGGTATAAGGCCATGTGGACAAATCTATTAGATTTTGTCAACATTTCTCAAAAGCTATATTATAGCAGAAGAATACCTACCGGTCCAGGTCTGTCACTGCCAGAAGGCGGAGTATCGTATTGAAAGGAACATGTTACATCTGAAATAATGTTACAGAAATCAACCAGGTGCACATTCATAACCTTTCATCCCCCACTTGATCAGATCGGGTGTGAAATTCATGTCATGAATGAATTCCAAAACAAAACTGGCACCTATTCACTGTTGTTGCACATATGGGTTAAATCATGTTGTAGTGATATATTAATGTTTCATTGACAAACCAACGTTGCACTGAGATATATTTTGTATTCATGTTGCAAAGATACATCAATATTGTACTGTTGCAAATATACAAATCTTGAAATTATACAAAAACGTTGCATTTAATTAGTCTCCCAGATCTAATGGTCAAATTAATTATTATGAAAAAACATTCCATTGATAAAAAGTATATTAGACAAGAGTTACACAAATAATCATGGTAATATTTCACACGATAAACAATACAGTACATACCTTTATATAATAAAAGACTTCCGAGAAGTGTCAGAAAGATGAACACCAAAGAACGCATGGTGTTTAATATGCCATAAAACCTACATTAAGATAAAGTGAATTCATTCTTAAACAGGGTAAACATACAAAATGCTTATAAAAAACAGATGTACAGATAAGTTATATCTGAAAAAGTTGGTATTATGGTGATAATGATTACGATACAGAATACAGTAAACTTATTTTTTTTCAAAGTACATAGGTACACTTTTTCTACTTATATATATATATATATATATATATATATATATATATATATATATATATATATATATATATATATATATATATATATATATATATATATATATATATATATATATATATATATATATATATATATATATATATATATATATATATATATATATATATATATATATATATATATATATATATATATACATATAGATTGCCTTTCAAAGTTTTTCAATTTAAAATTTTTCAAGTCTACAGCCATCCTTGCAAATGGCAATTGCATGAAACCAAATTTAATCTTCAGCCATAAATTGTAACAATTATTACAGCCTCAATATGTAAATTTTATTTTATGGACATGGATTGGGTGCACTCCTCTGTCAGCTGTTGATTCGCATAATCTACCGAGATATAGCCCAAACCACATTCACAGCTCTATCCACGGATCCGGAAACAATAATGTTAAGAAGGGCCTCACAGCAATAAAAAAAGCATTGTTAAATGCCAAAATGAGTCAGCATTACACCCAAGACTAATTCTCTACCATTTTTTGTTTTAGATTCTGACAAAGTCAACAATACATGTCAATCGACGATCTGAGAGTTGATGAGAGAAATAGAGGGGATTTTCCCTGGAATAGGTATTAGTTATTGACATAACTTTAAATGCGGTACAGATAGTGATAGAATGATTGGTCGCTAAATGTACTTGTACGATTTGGCTGCTGTCCAATACATCTGTCAGTTTTCATATCTGTCCGATTAGAAGTTCTTTCACAGCTGGGCTACAGGTATCACAAATGGTTTTCACGGTAATATGATTTTTGTGAATGCTATCGCCATTCAACTTTTAATCCTCCCTGACTATTCCTTATTCTGTTTTTTTTTCACCTCCGAAGAATTAAGTGCGATGGAAGACACTATCTGGTGTCAACGCTACATTAAATTAACTATGATTGTTGCCTGGGTCTACAAAATAACATTGATACAATTGTGAGATACATTAGTCTATTTGGTTTTTTTTCAGCGCCTGCTCTTAACATGGGCTCTTAACAAGGTCTTGCAGTTTCTGCTAGGTTTATTCTTATTTTAAAGTCATTAAATGATCTGACTTATGACTTGCAATGGAGAGCCATAAAGCTCAATTTAACAGGATGTTTACAAATCTGCACTAGTACTGGCCTGTTCATTGTGGTGGACAGTTTGATGATGGTATGGGCCTACCATTTGAAACCAAACATGGATCAGTATGGCTCTTGATTCCAGCAAAGGATAATTTGGAATGGCATTGTGGCGTCATATTATAAGAGACATTATAGTTGTGCATCACTCCAAATGACAAGAATTCGTGGCCCATCTTTCTTTTTGGGAATGGCTGACTGCATGTACTGCATGACATCGGTAGTATTGCAAGTCGTTCAATGTTCTCTGCAGTCATTGACCTATATTTACAGCATTCCAAATTTGGAACTCCACACCCAGTTATGCATATGAGTCACATTTGCCAAAATAGCTCCAAATTGACCAACCTCAGGTCATGACATGCGCTCAGTTGGCTAACCAATCAGTGCCATGCAGAACCTGAATGGAGAATCATCTATTCCTTGACCAATCAGTGTTCAGTCTGATTTTAATGAATAGTCATGACTAGCGGCTGATTCTGAACGCACCTCTTTGCCATTGACAGCATGGACTGACACGAGGTAGAACTCCTGTTTTGGGGGCGGGGGGGGGGGGGGAAGACTGACTGTCAATTGTCATAAAATGACTCAAATTCATACATATATTCAAACGAAGTACGTAAAGAAATAAAAACCCGTTATATATTTTTCACCCAGGTTTAGTAGTTTGTCATAATATTTGTGTAGTGTTTTTCATCAGGATTTAAATGATGGTTCAATGACACTTGGTAATGTAACCTTTTCTGTTTTGTGTATCTATTGATGTGATGGCCAGCCGTCCATGGCAATACACATCTTATTTTCTTTGTATCGACATGCATCAGTGCAGACCAAGCCTGCCAGCTTTGAATGTACATAAAATTATGGATTTGACTGTGTCACGATGGAGTCAATAATAAAATGTTTTCTTTTGGTCATTTATGGCATGTTAAAACGATGATCGTATACATGTTACAATATCAACATGATGTGAGTGTGAAATAAAATGATAGAATTTAACCATTTTGATAAGTTTGTTGTCATGCGTAGCGATTGGAGTGGATCACACATTTAATATTAACAAACATTTTTATTATATTATCAAATGTGTTTGATCAAAATCTGACAATTTCACGGAACTTAATTAACCACTAAGGGGCTTGCTTCAAATTGATCTTGAATGAACATACAACAACTATTTATATGATAGTATTTCATATTTGTTTCTGAATATATTCAGAGATAAATATTTGGAAATTAATTTGTTAATCTGTGGATTCTTAGCAGTGGAAATTGAAACTTTATAGCATAAAACATGTGTGACAGCAGTATTCAAGGCATATACACAAATGGTGGCACCAGACATAGACACGTGATAACAGTAGATATAGATACATGATAGCAGTAGATATAGATAACGGTAGACATAGATACATGATAGCAGTAGACATATATACATGATAGCAGTATATATATACAAGATGGCAGTAGATATAGACACGTGATAACAGTAGATATAGATACATGATAGCAGTAGATAAAGATAGCAGTAGACATAGATACATGATAGTAGTGGACATAGACACATGTTAGCAGGAGATATAGATACATGATTGTAGTAGACATATATACATGATAGATACATGATAGATACATGATAGATACATGATATCAGTAGACATAGATACATGATAGCAGTAGACATAGATACATGACAGCAGTAGACATAGATACATGATAGCAGTAGACAAAGATAGCAGTAGACATAGATACATGATAGCAGTAGACATAGATACATGATAGTAGTGGACATAGATACATGATAGCAGTAGACATAGATAACAGTAGACATAGATACATGATAGCAGTAGACATAGATACATGATAGCAGTAGACAAAGATACATGATAGCAGTAGACATAGATACATAATAGTAGTGGACATAGATACATGATAGCAGTAGACATAGATATATGATAGTAGTGGACATAGATACATGATAGCAGTAGACAAAGATAGCAGTAGACATAGATACATGATAGCAGTAGACATAGATACATGATAGTAGTGGACATATATACATGATAGTAGTGGACATAGATACATGATAGCAGTAGACAAAGATACATGATAGCAGTAGACATGGATAAATGGTCGCAGTAGATAAAGAAATATGATAGCAGTAGATATAGAGATATGATAGCAGTAGATATACATGTATAATATAAAATAGTAGTAAACGTGGATATATGAGAGAAATTTTACTTATTAATAGCTATTTATAGCCGACGACTACTGACATGCGGACGACAACAGAGCTGCGGTTCCATTTTCAAAGCATATAAAGTACACCTGTACTCTCGAAAATATTCCCATCAGGTCATTCTCTGACACCTGCATGTGCCAACAAGGTCAAATGGTGTGATAAACATAGATAATCATTTGATAAACTGAAACACAGCTCTGTTGTCGTCCGCAGGTCAGTTGTCGTCGGCTGTATACCAAACATGATATTCAACACACATCCTGACCAATCTGTTTAAGTTTCTCTATCTAAATTTGTAAAGAAACTTCCTCATTTGGGTACTAGTATACCATTTCATAATTCCTGAAAATATGACCATGGCAAGATCAAGTACTACAAGAAAATATTCTTCAAACCATTCGTAAGGTTTCTGTAAGACAAAATAACTTACTTTCTTCAGGTGATGTGGAATTGAAAATCATGTGTGTCCTCCCCTCAACCAAATGCACTGCGTATGAGCTGGTACAGAGCTAACATTGTATATTTCACTATTCAGAGCATGACCCTCCAGTTCAATTGGTAGCATATCTAAAATTTAGAATTTGGTTTTTATTGGTTTTTTGTCTTTGTTTTGTTTGTTTTTCGGTTTTGTATTTTTTTCTCTGGGGGAGTGGGTGAATATAATTAATTCTTTAGCTGTTTGGGTGAGGATTGTGATCATGACAAGAAGAATATTTGATGTTTTCTTGTATCCAGAAGTGCTAGTCACCATTGTGCTTAAGATCATGAGACAGCATAATCAGAGCATGACCACATCATGCTTATGCAGCCAACCACAGAGAGTGTTAGGTATAATAAACAATGCTAAGACCAAGTTGTGATTGGAAAATATGTTAAACCCAAATTAAAACACCTGATGACTCTCTTTGCATGCTAACAATATTCACTAACAAACCAGGCTTATATTTACATAATTGATTTCCATGACTTTCGAATTCAGAATTAGAGTTCTTACTGAAATTAAGACATTTTATTGAATATAAGATGTTAAACTGACAGAATATCCATCTATACAGGTAACACATTCTGGCAGCACATTGACAGACAACAAATTAGGGGTGCAATGTATTGCAATGTATTGGCTGAAGCTATCGACAAAATACTTGTGTCTCATCAATCATTCTTCATTTATCATTCCAATCAATGTGTCTTATATCATGTGTGTCTTTTTGAGAATGTATGGTGGTAGGGCTTTTGAAGTGTATGCACCTAAAGTCTGGAATGCCCTGCTCTTGGAAGTGAAAAATTGTAATACACTAAGTAGTTTTAAATCTAAACTTAAACTCACTTGTATAGAAAACATTATCTGCAAATACGCCATGAGCAGACTCAGTTTGATCTTGGGGTAATTATGAATGGAGGCGTGACGTCGTGGGATCAAAGGGGACAACATAGTTGCCGCCTTGGGCATTGTTATGATGACGCCATATAGGCGCAAGATAAGAAATTTTTTACGTATACGTAATTCTTTTTCAAAGCAATTTTGACTCCACAAATCAATGATTTAGAGCTACACATATCGCGAATGAAATGTTCCCCTTGTTTCACTGATTATAAAGGTATAAATTTGATTTCTCTGCTCCAAGTTTAGACGATTTTATGAAGAGATTTGCAAATTCATATCATATTTATGAAAATGAGTTAATATTTCTGTTTTACCCGCACATTATCAGGAAATCACATAATTTATTGTTATTTTTATCTTTCCAGTTTATTTTTAATTATTGGCACATATATTAGCAGCTTAGAAAAATATACCACCTTGTTCAGTGAAAAAAATACTATCAGAAAATGTAATTTATAGCCCTGCCAATTTATGTGCCGTTATAAATAAATCGACCTAATACATATTATGTCATCATTTAAAATCAACAAAAAATAACAATAAAAAATTGCAACAAGAATTTTATAAATGCTATATCATTAACAATATTTTGTTTTAAAAATTTATAAAAAGCAATATGAATATGAATTTTGATTTTTTTTATAAACATGTATAAAAAATAAAAGGTTTGGAATATGCATTTTTCTTTTTTTCATAATATCTATTATTGAAGAAACCAGAACAGAAAGGAAAAGATTTATTTGAAGTAATTTTGAGTGGATGGTATTGTAAGCTTCATGAGAGCAACTATTCTGAATTTTTCTTTAAAAAAAATAAACCAAAATGTGGTATAATTCTTCAATAAACCTTTGGCCAATTTATTTTTAAAAAATATGAATCTTCAATTTTTCACTGTTCTGAAGTCGGCAACTATGCAACTGTCAAATTAACCATATTGGCCCCACCCACTCCCCACAAATTTGTTGCTTCTGGACTCAGTGTACAAAACAAGGTGGCGTATGCTGAAAGTACGGCAGAGGGCGGCACCAATCTGAGTGATGGTTTCGTGGCAAATCTCTTACGGAACGAGAGATAAAACATGGCAGGCACCGAACATTTGCCAGAAACAAATCATGTGAATTTTGAATGATTTGGGATTCAGTGACATTATTATTATTATTCAACAAAAATTGAAGATGGGGGGCGAATGGAGCAGTTTAAGTGTTTTATTTGACATCGAGGAAGAACTGGCAAAATCGTCCAAGAGTGGTTGGACACTCCACACAGCATTACGCCAGCAAGATAACACTGAAGTCTCCATGTTCATCTATGACAAATCTGACATAAACAATTTGGAATTTATGGAAAATGTTGAAAAGGTAAGAAAACTGAGCGTATTATCAGCAGGGTATATTTGCTCACGTGTGTTTTGCCCAGCTGGCGACACTGTTACAAATGAAGTCATCCCCAACCAGATACGGGTTGCCGAGCACTTTGCGCTCAAAATAATAACCTAATGGACAATATATCAACAACAAAGCTAAATAAACATTCAAATTTTTAACCATTTCATCTTGGGTTCGAGCTGCAGAAGTTGGCCTTATGGAGTGTCTGCCATGCCCCGCTGATGAAGAGGGAGCATCACTCATTTGTTAGGCCTTTTTGAGGTCACAAACTTAAGCAGGTGGAGCACTTTGCGCTCGTCTTTTTGCGTCTGAATCCTGCTGAATTAAAAGTATGTAGACAATTTAAAATTGTTATCAAATTACAATGATATATTTGGGAAGTTACATGGCAAGTTTCAGAAGAAAAAAATCCGCCTGTAATACTTGAAATATACGTACATTCTTCCTATTATTTGCATAGACTTAATCAATGAAAGAGTCAATAACTTTTGAAAAAAAAATAATGATCCCTTGTTCTTGGACGCGCTATGGATCTTGGGATTATTTTGCAACAATGGATGCCCGGATTTGTAAACAAATCAAAGACTTTTTATCTTGGATACAAAACTTCACCTACAGGATGTGCAAGGCCCTGAGCGCAAAGTACTAGCGAGCGCAAAGTACTCGGCAGCCTGTACATTTAAAACGTTGATATCTCTGCCCCAACTTGGCCCAAGAAAACTCGAAAAATATTAGTGAAATGACCTACTCAGTAGATTGCCGACTGGTTTTCCATCGCTCCCAAATACCCCCAATTACAACAGCTAAACTGGAGAGGACCCTTGTGGCTGCTGACAGTCATGGTCCACTTCATCGGCAGAAAGTACAGAGTGACGGCAAATGTTAATGCATTATCATCTCCAACCAGTTTTCTGTCTCAAAGAATTACTCCCAGTTACAGTGGACAAGCTGAATAGGCCCTTTCGCTCAGTATTGTGGGTCACTCAAGGAGCAAAGCAGGATGAAGCACAAGAGATGGCTATGGTATCTAAAGAGGCCCCTCATCTTAAGTGTCGAGGCTCTTGACTCAGATATATTTGCTGGTTCATATATTTACAACATCTACACCTTTAATTTGTGTTCATTTTTCTCAAAGTATTTGATATTTTAATCCTTATATTCATACAATGCTTGTAAAGATGACCTGAAGTGAAAGCCACTGAGAGATCGAACATATATGTCTAAGAGTCATCCCATTTCATCATTAATATTTATGTATGCATGGCACATGCTGGTGAGAGCCATGCAAAATGTGTAGGTCCAGTGAGGAGACCCATGGGAGCTAATCGGTGGGGCAAATATAAAGATCTTGGGGAATCCCAGTTTTGAGATGTATGCAAAACTTTTATAATTCTTAACCTTATTCCTGGGCCCGATTTTTCCATCGTACTTCAATTTGAAGTACGTGCTCAGATCCTAATTTCATGCTCAGATTTGACATTTTGCTCAGATTCTGAGTATATACACAAATTCGATTTTTTCATCATGCTTGGAAAGCAGACTTGAAGCTTTTGCTCAGATTTGAAGTTCATGCTCACATTCTGAGTATTAACTCAGATCCAAGATTTTTGGATTTTTCCAATGTGCTCAGACATTTTTCTTGCTCAGAATCAGAGTTTTCATGGTCAGATTCTGAGACAGTTCAGAGGCTGGGTTCAAGCTGAAGTCAATGCTCCAAAGTATGATTTTTTACGAAATATTGAGCAATTTATGTTTAATTAAAGGATTGGATAAGGTTTAATTGAATAGAATCACATGCAGATGCATTCCTAGTCACTGGAAAAGTTGTTACGTTACATAAAGTGATCCCCCATTCCGAGCCCCTGTTATCCCCTATTTTGGGCCTCTGTATTTTCTCATTTGAATATGACCTCATGGGAGTATTTACTCAATTAAAAATGGAAATATGATGCCATATGGTTCAAGTACGTACTTCAAGTCTGAGCAAATACTTCGTGAAGTAAGCACAGTTGAGATTCTGAGTATGATGAAAAATCCAAAATACTTCACTTTTGGAAGCACACTTCGGTAAGTATGGCTTCAAATCTGAGTACATGCTCAGATTTAAGATTTGAAGTATGATGGAAAAATCGGGCCCAGGTAGTTCTTGTATGAACCCGAAGTAGATTCAATTTTACTCTGTCATGTGCACATAAAGGAAATATCCCATCGACAGTATCATACAAGGTTATGGAAAATTTTAACATATTTGCAAATGAAACTAATTTTAAAATGTCTTATTTCAGCACTTGAAGGTGTTACGCCATCCAAGTATTTTGAGATACATTAGTCACAATAAGGCAAAAGAAGGATGGGTGCTAGTGACAGAAAAAGTTCATCCACTGGAAATGGTGCTGGAGCACCTGACTGCTGTGGAAATATGTGCTGGACTTTACAATATTATAGAAGCTCTAGCTTTCCTGCATGAAAGGGTAAGTTGTCCACTAGAGAACCAAAATGGCTTCCACAAGATTAATTTAGTCTCAAAGAGACAGAGACAGAGATTTTTTAACATTATTAACTTCTTTTATTACTTTATTTTGTGGCATCTAGATGCTCAGAATCTCCGCCTATAAAAGTATAGGACGGAGCCTAGAGGACACTCTTGTCTTTAGTTCCATTAAAGCTGGGCCAGTGATTTTGTTCTGTGGGCCATTATGAATTCTTGTATAAAAACTCTAATACCGTTTATCATTTATTAGATCAGTCAATGTAATTCTTTCCTGAAGGGCACATGTATGTGTTACTCGACAGGTTTGGATGAGTAATATAATCTTCATTATTTTTCAAGGTTGTACAAGCCAATTCCTTCAAAACACTTTATTTAATAAGTATGGAAGAAATGAATGTATTTTGTTTTATGTTAGGAACATGAAGGGCTTGGTTATTTTTTTTTTAAAGATGGCATACCCTTGTTAATTTTCAAGGTTACCCTTGCTTATTTCTTTAAAACACTGTTTTTTTGGTTTTTTTACAACATTAGACATTTATATTTGATCTAAAGATGTATGGATGTAGCAGTGATTTTGCACATTGATTTATTTGAAGGGAGAGTACAGTCACAATGATGTGTCTGTGTCTTCTATATTTGTGGCTGATGATGGCAGTTGGAAGTTGGGAGGCATGGAATGTTTATGCAAATTTGACCAAGCCACTGCTGCTTATTTAAACAAGTGTAAATCACAGAGAAATGCAGATGCTATCCCACCAGAAGAAAAGGTAAAGTCATGCTTATGTTATCCTCACTTGATGTTATTCACACTTTATTCTTCCTGTTAGTGATGCAAAGAACCCTCTCTAATAATATTGATTTTAAGGCAGATTTGAAGAAGATTTTTCTATATAAAAACTATATGATTTTAACAGGAAACTTTGATATGCTTTCAGAGTGGGCCCTTTAACCCTGACCCCAAGATTGGTCATGCCAGAGATGCGTTTGCATTTGGTGTGCTTGCAGACCAATTATTGGAACATCTTGTCGAACTTGGTAAGATACTCACTTAATACTGTTCCTGATATTCTCTGATACCTGTAAATGTGTACGCCTTTATTAGTTATTAACTAATCAGAATTCAACACTTTTTTCTGTCTTCTCCACCAAGAAAATTGCACCAAATCATTTATTCTTCATTTTTCAAAGCCTTAATCAGACTTACTGTGTCTTCTGTACAGTCCAAATGTGTTCAATATTGCATGTACTTACATGTATGTATATTCTTTATTGACCTCGGTACATGTGTATAATAATACAGTATACTGCCAGCCCACACAAGCTTACAGGTCAATATTAAATTCAGTAGTGTGTGTTACTTAATAACAAAGATAGTACACCAGAAAAATCCCACTTCAACATCAGGTCGGCATTTTGAAATTCCTGCTACTTTATTCATCTGCTCACCTCCATAGCTTATGGACCAATCAGAATTTAACAAATTTAAATTCTTCATTAACATTCCAAATGTGTTCATATAAATGTTGAGAATTTCAAATGTTTAAAACACTTGGTAAATTCCTACAGAGAGAACAGTTATCTGGAAACCTGAACATGGAAGCCACTCAATTCTCCGTTCCATTCAGCCTGTTGTTAGTCACATAATCGTGTACCTGTATATCATGAATAGAAATTAATTACATTTTTGCCAACTAGGTGATATGACCAAGACTTTTGAGCTGAGGATACAAGATGAATTTCTCCATGTGGATCCCAAAGCAAGACCTCAACTTAAGTCTTTGTTGGAAGACAGACTCTTTAAGTAAGTAGATATATCCTATAAAAACTTAAGGTTATAAGTTAGGTTATCAAGTTAATATTTGTTATGTGTTTACCTCAATGCAGTTGCAATACAGTTGAAATGATGTTTATGTGGAAGTGATTGGCATATATATTTTATATTACACTGCAGACTGAGCACAACTGAATAGTTAATATTGCTATTTTTAAGTCATTTGAGTTGTTTCCTCTAAGTAAAAGAATTATTGACTCAGTGAAGTTTGGGATATTTTGTAAATCTGTAAAAGTTCTCAATATTTCTATTTTGTTCATCAGACATATTTGGTTTGGCATGAGTACATTTTTCATGGCGTGACCAGTTAAGCTGAGTGTTTTGAGTCAAGTGATTTTAGCTGAGCATTCAAGGCTAAGTGATAGGGGCTGAGTTTTCTGTGCTGAGTTATAAAGGCTAAGTGATAGGGGCTAAGTGATAGGGACTGAGTGTTCTATGCTGAGTTATAAAGGCTAAGTGATAGGGGCTGAGAATTCTGGATGAAGTGATAGGGACTGAAAATTCTGGGCTAAGTGATAGGGACTGAGTGTTCTGGGATAAGTGATGTGCTGAGCTATAGGGCTAAGTGATAGGGGCTGAATGTTCTTTGCTGAGTGATAGGGACTGTATGGCCCAAGTGATAGGAGTTGAGTGTTCTGGACTAAGGGACAGGGCTGAGTGATAGGGACAGAGTGTTCTGGACCGAGTGTTAGGGGCTGAGTGTTTGGGCTTTGTGATCGGGAACAATGAACTAATAGGCATGCATATATAAATAAAGAGATTTTATTGAGATAAAAATTTGCCTGATTTTTTATTTTTTAGAAATGATTATGTGGAGATTGTGAACTTTTTGAAACATCTTACCTTAAAGAGTGATAAAGAAAAGAAATACTTTTTCAGGTGAGTAAATATTTATTATTTCCAACTACAAACATTTCATTTCTGTATATGTAATGGTTAGACCAATTATTTTGATCATATTTCGCGAGGAGCATTGGTGCATCAAAAGAAAAATATCCTGCTCATGGTAAAAAGTATGTTGATATACATTTATGTTATTATAAATTGCAGTCAAATAGTGAGTAAGCTGTATAGCCTTCCAGTTGATGTGGTAGCTTCCAGACTCACTCATCCACTCCTTGCCAGGTTTGTTTTGTTAGATGCCACAGCAAATGAATGCCTCATGCCACATCTTCTCACTCCATGCAAAAGGGGTGAGTATCTTGGAGTTTTTCACCTTGCTAAGCTGTTTACTATGTAAAGTAAATTGTATGTCTGTCATTCTCTCTTGCAATTCATTTATCTCTATTCCAGTACACTTGGTGATTCTCAATAAATATTTTTTTACCATTGTTACTTTTGGGTATTATCATGATTCATTCACTTGGGAGTTATTTAACTATTTTCCCTATTTGCAATGGAACATTTAGACTTTCTTCTTCCAACTTCAATGACTCATCCACAGTATATCACTTTTTCATTTCAAGAAGATCTGTAAATTTTAAGAGATTTAAATAGTGCCATTTATATATACGCAGTCAATACATAGACAATGTATATAGTAATTATTGCAAATCAAATTTGTATAACTTGGTATCTATAAGTAAAACTAAGCACTAGAGATTATGAAGTGCAGTTCAACATTCCATTGCTTTCTGGTAATATGCAACACAAACATCAACTCTGAATACTCTGACTTCTTCAAAAAATGGATTTTGGGCAGTTTTCTGTACCATTACTTTCCAATAATATTTTTCTAATGCCTTCTATGCAGAATATGTATTTATGTACTTATTTATTAGTTCAGTTATTTTGAATAAAACAGTGACCAGGGTGAAATTTGAAGTCACAAGCAATTTCAAGATTTCACAAAGTCTACCGATTAACTTATTAAAATAAGAATGAAATTTAAAATTGAATAAAATGGTTTTCATTGACATCACTAATTTGAGTCATGTTCCATAACAACAATTATTTCCAGAGTAAGTTGATAAGCTTCATCTTATAAACATGTGAAATGATTAAATCAGGCTTAATTTAAATGTTACAGAGCGTGCTGAGTACGTAGAAGGAGAAATGAATCCTATTCTACCTGAGACCCTTTTCAAGAAGTATTTGTTACCTCAGCTCTACAAGATATTCCATGTGAGAAATGCAAGTGTGCGAACCATTCTGCTGCAGAACTTCAGTGCTTATGTGCACCTCTTTGACAAAGAAGTGCTGGAGAATGTGATACTGCCACAGGTTAGTCTCTTTGGAGTGTGTGCAATCTGAGGTGTGGCACTTTTACCACTGTAATTGCTTGTTACAGTATTGCTTTGTGTAAGTGTAATTTATGCTTAGTATGATGGAATTTTAAAAATATTTTCAGGTATTGCTTGGTGTGAAAGATAAGAATGACAACTTGGTTGAGCTTAGCCTTGGTGCCCTGGCCAACTTGGTGAGGTTATTAGGAGGTGATACTGTCATTGGATGCCACAGGGCCAGGATATTCTCTGAAGGAAAACCTAAAGTAAGCTGAATTGGCAATAATTTGATTTTAATTCAAGTTTGTTACTTTAGCAATGGTATGTTGAGCATTCAGTTCAATGTAGATTTTCATTCCACTGCACAGTTTTGAAATGATTTTTCTGCTCGACTTTTGATTCTCATCCATTACAAATCTTGCATTACCCTACTGCTCATATTTACTTTAACAGTCACTTTGGAAATATTTTACTGGTATTTTTATAGTGCTGTCTCAAAAAATGTACACAACATTTTTCCAAGAATTATGTTTTTAAGATTTCATCTTTCTTCAGAGATATGTTACTCTTAAATAATTCTCATCTGTTTATAGATATAATGAGATGGTCTCACAGAAAGCTTTTAGAAAGCTTTCATTTTTAAATGACATGCCATTCGTTCTGACATGAAATGGAGTATAATAATCTGTTGTATTTATAGTTTGGTGGAAACAACATTCCCACACATTCTGAAAGAATCAGTCAAATGTCCAGTGTCAAATTCAATAAGAGAAATGAGAAGGAGACTTCACCAAAAAGGAAGGACAGGTACAACTTTTAATTAGCTTTATATGTGTTGTTTTTGCTGTCGAGATATATGCTGTTGTTTTTGCTGTCGAGATATATGCTTATATACATGTATGTTGACACACAGGAAAGCCATGAGAAAGCAGGAGGAAAGACAAGATTGTCATTGTTGCAATTTTGCTTTATACATCTGCTCCTGCCTTTTAAAGACAGTCATGCAGCAGCTGGCTGACCTGCTGACCTAGTTTTGAATCATGTGCTAAAATAGTATATGATTTAGCATTTAAACCACATGATGAGCTGATCCTGGTTAGCTAATTTGACAGGATACTGTAGTTACCATTGAGGCACTGACTGACCTACTAACCTGCCTTTATATACCTCATGTTAAATTTTGACAAAGAGTAGTGTCAGAGCCTGTGATGTCTGTCCCTGTGTACCTTTTTGTGAGCATGATGATTGAATAACAAATGTTTTGTTCTTGAGATAATGAAATTCATGTAAGATGATTAGTTAAGACTAGAGGAGAAGTAAATGAATGTTCTAACAAAACCATGGATGCATCACAAGATCTCAAAATGGTGTGCAGATGTATATTTTGAGTCATGGTGTATTTCATTGTCAAGTTTTTGGATTGGAGAACCAAAGGAGAACTCATTTTTTTTCAAACATTCCCTATTGTTAGCATCTTTGATTTTTACCAAACGTCATGATGTACATAAAAAAGGAATTGGCCAGTAGTGTTGAAATAAGACTATTGTGATTTAAAGAGAACATCCCAAAATTGATGGTGATCTTCAGTTTGGGGACAAATCAAAGGCAGTTTAACACCCCTGAATTTCTACTCCTTCCATGGTTGCCAGAAGTCAAGGGCTCTGCAGGCCCGGATCATTATTTTGCTTTGTTTCACCGGCATCATTGCTATGTTCTCTTTCTGGGTCAAGGTAAAGGTCAGCATACAGCCAATTTTGATTGTGAATGCTCTTGTTCTTAACATGCATTGATTTCAAAATGCTGCAGTGTCAATGTTACATGAAGTGTATTCAACCCACTTATCAAGGGCATGGACAGTGTGTGTATTTGGTCGACTTAAACCTATATTCAAGGTCACAGGACCTAATTTTACAAATGAGCAATATGCTAGTTTTTACAAACACCACCAAAAGTATTTATTGTCATCACAAGTTATCTCAACCGGGGCCTTGATATTAAACACTGGATGTGTGGCCAGGAATGTTTCTTTTGCCTCAGGACCAGTGGTTTTCAGATTCTACTAGATAAGATTTAAGTGAATATTTAATATTTTTTCACTATTTATGTTGTAGGAGAGTACATTCACACAAATCATCAGGTTATCTTAGCCCTTTCAGGCCAGTGACCAAAATAATAAAAGCAAGGCCTGCCAAACTATAAGCAACTGATGACCTGAAGCTATTTTCAAGGTCACAGGATCAAATCAGAATTCTCCCCTATATGCCAATGATTTTTATGTTATTTTTGTAGAGAAACTCCTCAAAAAACATTGAAAGAACTGGCAAAGGAAGCTGAGAGGCAGCAAAGAAGAGAAGAGGCAAGGAAACGAGCAGAAGATCGGAGGAAAAAGAGAGAAGAAATTAAACACAAACCTAACACAGGTAACTCAAAAACACAAACCTAACACAGATAAATCAGAAATACAAACCTAACACAGGTAACTCAAATACAAAGTGAGGGGACTCAAAAACACAGATAAATCAGAAATGGGGGGACTCAAAAACACAGATAAATCAGAAATACAAACCTAACACAGGTAACTCAAAAACGAACAGTGGTAACTCAAAAACTCGGACCTGCACAGGCCCCCAAAAAACTCAAATCTAACACAGGTTAATCAAAGCACAAAACTAACACAGAAAATAAATGATATTTTTACATTTCAATTTGTAAAACAGAGCAAAATTATTCAATTTGAAAACAATTATTTATTACCCAATTCTTATTTTCAGCCAAATTAATCATGAATGATGAAGATGGACTTGTTAGTGGAAAAGAAGTTGAAACACCAAAAGGTGACCAAACTAATGAAGAAAAACGATTAGAAGAGACTGAATGGTCTGACTGGAACAACAAGGATCATACTTCTAAACATTCATCGGATGAAGACATTGATGAAGAGATAGAAAATGAATTAAATGCAATGGACTCCACTTTGTCTCCTGAATATAGAGATAAAGTTAGGAAGAGTGATGAGACTGATAGCAGCCCAGCCAAACTGGACATTGAACCAGTGCAAATAGACTGGTCAGACTGCTTAACATCTGGCATTGAATCAAATGCTACCAGTGACAGGAAGGGAATATTGAAATTAAAAGGACTTAAATCTAGAAGTTCTCCTCCTCCAGAGGAGGCGGATAAGAGTGACGCAGAAGATCAGTCATGGGGCCAGTCTGAGTGGCGAACCCATGACACCATAGGGGTCAACAGACATTCAAATTCTAACAGAAATACTACCACAAATACAGTTGACAAAGATGACTGGGGAAAGGATTTGGAGAATTCCCAGCATGACAACCAACCATCGCAAGGTGCCAACAAAAATCTGCAAAAAACTGCCAAACTCGAACCTCTTGGGAGTGAGTTTGACATTCTCGCCTTGGATATCAAAACTAAAAAGGAACCAAAAGTGGAAAAAGAAGAATTTGACTTCTTTTCTGATATGGCACCTGTAATAGAAAAGAAACCATCCTTGCTGGAAACATTGGCAGCTACAAATGCAACTAAAGGTTCAACGGGATCTGGAATAACTCCTAACAAACCATCCTTATCCTTTGCTGTGCAGGAAATGGATGAAATGGTAAGAGAAATCTGTATAAAATACCACATTTAGTTATTTCAGTCACTTTAATATTTGATAATTTAATTCTGCTTTATCTTGATCTTAATCTGACTTGTCTCAATTTTAAATAGTGTAATGAGTAACATACTTACATAATGCTTTTCTTTAAGTCAGCACAAGATGACTTTATGTACTTGCTCTGTTTCCACTGTGTCTGCTGCCGCCGCTGCACTTTGTTTTCTTCATCATTCAGTTATGCTTGGACATGGGAACTAGATACTATAACTTGATAATATGTAGGCCTGAGAAATTTATTTGGCTGAACCTTGGGCCAAGGTCAAGATCATGACCAGCACAAAAGCAACTTTGCTTGTGAATACTCTATTTTCTGACAAAATACAGCAATATTGATACAGTGTAGTAGATTTGATTTACCTACGAGGGGCTTGGATAAATTCAATATTGGGTGACCTTGAGCAATTTTCGAGGTCACAGGAGCTGATTTTCAAAATCTGCTATTTGTGATATTTTGCAAAACACTACAAATGGCATTTATTCTCACTACATTTATCTCACATAATATCTTTGTTCAAAGATTTTTAGACATTATGTAACTAGATCAAAGTGACCTACTTAAAGACCATATAGGTCACAACTTCCAAAATATTGTTAATCTAATCCTTTACAAATCAAAGAAGATAAGATCTTAATATTATGTAAATATTATTAAATATCCATGGTAATTTATTTTGGTGCACTTTTTATGACCTTGGATCAAGGTCATGACTAGCACAAGAGCAACCTCGCTTGTAAATCCTACATTTTCTACGAGATTACAGCAATATCGATATGGCAGATGTAATCTATCTCTGAAGGGCTTAGACAAGCTAGATATTGGGTGACCTTGAGCTATTTTCAAGGTTACAGAAGACAATTTTCGAAATCATCTAAATGTGATATTTGGCAAAACATGACACATAACATTTATTGCCACCACATTTATCTTGCACAATATGTTTGTTCACATTTTCAGTGAATATTTTGTAACTAGGTCACATTGACCTATTTATAGGTCAAATACCGTATTTACTTGTGTATAAGACGACTCGTGTATAAGACGACCCCCCAAAATTAAGGTTATTTTGCTTGAAAAGACCAATTTCCGAATATAAGACGAGCTGGTTTTTCTCGAGATATCGGCTCTGCTACCATTCAAGTTTGGCGGCCATTTTAACAGTGAAACGTAAATATTCTTATATAACAAGATCTTACCCGTGTATAAGACCTTAATGGTCTGATACTCGAGTATTTACGGTAAAACGTAAATACGATGTTCTTATTTTCGAAATAACGGATATCGGACGTAGCGGATCAATTTTAATTGCGTTTTAAATGATAAATAAAGGTATATGCTTAATATTATCACAATTACGCTTCTCAGGTCGAGAATTTCTCCACACCCTTGACCGTAGTGCCAAAACAAAGCATTTTCATTATGGACTTTCATATTTTTGAAATAACAGATATCGATTTCAATTATGCTCTAAATGATAAATAAAGGTATTTACCCAATATTATCACAAATTACGCTTTGCAGATTGGGATCCATCATTGCACAATATATTAATATTTCAATGCGAGTTAATACACTGTGGTGGCACTCCAATCATATTCGCGCCAAAAATAAGAGCTTCTCCCCATCACTTTTCCTTTTAAAATGGGGACCTTGTGTTGCGTAAGCATATTTAAGCATTGTTAAAGTCACATTTTCTTCGACCTGTGCATAATTTACAATTATTAAATGAAGGCAGACTACTGTTGAGACGTGGTAGAATATTTCTATGTGTATTATAAGTGTATAATACACTATAATCGGAAATTGGCCTTTTCAAGCAAAATAACATCAATTTGGGAAGTAGTCTTATACATGAGTCGTCTTATATTTGAGTAAATACAGTAAATACTGTGCTGACTTCAATTTTGTAATTTTATAGTGTCAAATCAATCATCAGTATAGTTACATTTCAGGACAAAACCATATTTTGCCAGTGATTTCAGACAGAAGTAGGGAAATGTCAGATTTACACTCAAAATACAGGGTGGTCTTATGCTTGCAACTGCATGGGTAAATGAGGGATAGTAACAGTGATTTAACTTGAAGTTTGAAATGGGAATGTCTTGGTCTCAAACTAAAATATTATTCCTACCTTCCCACCATAATGTTGGGTTATATTATTATCCAAAAATTGGTTTTGGTCTTTAATTTTAAACAAGAAATCTTATTGTTTTATCGTATATTGTAGGAGACTACTGCATGGGGAAATGAAGATGTTGAGTGGGGAGAAAATGATGACTGGTCATGATAACAGGACATTTCAATCATGATAACAGGACATTTCAATCATGATAACAGGACATTTCAATCATGATAACAGGTCTTTCCCATTTAGCAGCAGGCCACACTACTGGAGGTTAACAAAGCAGGACAATAAAACTGCAATTTCAAGGTCCTGTGACAAACATACCAAAATCAAATCAGTATAAAGTTCATTGTACCATAATATAGGCATAATGATATGATTTAGTTTCCCAGAACCTGCAAAATTATGTTTAACATTATTTGGATTTTCTTTACATATGGGGTTAAATATAGGCATTCATTAAATATCCTGGGCTGCTAAAGTTAGGGACCACATTAGGGCAATTAGGATTGGAATGTATGTAGCATGCTGCAAATATTGTAGCAACTGTCTTCAATTAGATCAGTTGGTCAGGTACCATTATTAAAACAAAGCAGATTCAGCAGGTTGAATAAAACAACTCATGATTGAAAAATTATACCAACACAGGATGTTTCCAAACCTCTTTCTAAATTGTATATTTCTATATATGAGACATTAATTTTAAACTTATCGCTAAGTTAGCTAAATTTGAATAAAGATGCAAAACTTATTGTCCAAAAATAAATTATTTTCAAGGAAGTGCAAATAGGCAATTAATAGTTAACTAATTGAGAAAAAAAAGAGAAATCCATGTTATGGACAATAATACGTAGGTCTGGACAATATTTAAATGTGAAGCAGTCCACATATTGAGTGATTTGGTAAACTGAGGTCGGGATAATATGTTATGTATATGAAGTCCACATATTGAACAACTACATAACCTTGTGTGGGTAACTACCTATGTAAATGATGTCCACTAGATTTAGGTGATATGTAAATATGTTGGAGGCAGTGTTGGAGATGAAACTAGTTGATATGTCTGTATCAAGCCATGCTAGAGACGAAACTAGTTGGCATGTCTACATCAGGCCAAGAACAAAATATTTGTGGCTCATCTCTTTTTTATGTAGATATTTTGATTTTATTTTTTGATGTTTTGATTTTATTTTACCAAGTGGGTTAAAAGCTTTTCATAATGATACATTGTTATGAGTCTCCCATGGAGCCAAGTTTTACTTGAGGAGGTGCTTGTAAAACTTTGAAAACAGTGAAAAACAAAACTTGTTTGACCTGAACCGACAGTTATCATAGCTGTAACAAACTTCCTGAATGTCTGAACTAATTAAATAGTCAAGTAAATGGAGTACAAATACTTGTATTAAAGCTTGTACCTTTTTGTGAGATGAGGATCTCCAAAGGAAAACAAACTTCAGTTGAATGTTATGGAATTTGTTCCACAGGTTCAATTGTATTACTAGATAAAATGTTTTTAATGAGATGCTTATACATGATTAGCGAGTGTGGCCTGAGGGAGTGTGGTCCAAGTGAGTATATTCTGAGGGAGTGTGGTCCAAGTGAGTATGGTCTGAGGGAGTGTGGGCCAAGTGAGTATGGTCTGAGGGAGTGTGTTCCAAGTGAGTATGGTCTGAGGGAGTGTGGTCCAAGTGAGTATGGTCTGGGGGAGTGTGGTACAAATGAGTGTGATACAAGTGAGTATGATACAAGTGAGTATGGTTTGACGGAGTGTGCTCCAAGTGAGTATGGTCCAAGTGAGTATGGTCTGAGGGAGTGTGTTCCAAGTGAGTATGGTCTGAGGGAGTATGGTCCAAGTGAGTATGGTCTGAGGGAGTGTGGTACAAGTGAGTATAGTCTGGGGGAGTGTGGGCCAAGTGTGTGGTCTGAGGGAGTGTGGGCCAAGTGAGTATGGTCTGAGGGAGTGTGTTCCAAGTGAGTATGGTTTGAGGGAGTGTGGTCCAAGTGAGTATGGTTTGAGGAAGTGTGGTACAAGTGAGTGTGGTACAAGTGAGTGTGGTCTGAGGGAATGTGTTCAGAGTGAGTGTGGTTGGAGTGGAAGGAGAAAGGTGTGGTGTTGTCACCACCAGTCCCAGATTCTTTGTACTCTTTTATGTTAACACTCAATTGTGATAATTTACTAATCTTTAGGAAATGCAACACAATTTTGTTTTAATTGGGTAAGAAGCTGTGAAATTCATTTATTACTGGTCATGTATGGATTCTGTAAAAATTGTGCAATAAAGTGTTATAATATTTTGGGAAATTTTAAAACTTTTTTTCTAAAATTAAACTGAACAGGAGGATGTAATGAATAAATCTTGTACTGAATATCAGTTTTGATAATTTTCCAAATGAATCACCCAAGACATTATATTTGTACTCAATCTTTATCTATAAATAATATATTACAGTTGTCGCCTTTTTCCCCCCAGTTGTGACAATAGCATAATGCATAGGTAGAGACTACAGTACTAAACCAGTTAGTGTCTTGATCCTGATGTTTGGCATTGACTGGAAAAGGGATTTAGCAGGAGTGTCATCAATATCCACTGAGCGATACCTTGAAGTTTTAACATGGGCAGTTCCATTCCTTCTAATGATTTGACACAACCTACACTAAAGCCTTGAATTCTTGATCACAAGTCACCACCTGGAGAATTTGATATTGTGCAGTCACCTGTACCATCACTTTTTCAATATTTTAACATGACCAACTGCAGAAAGGAGTCCAGATGATCAACATTTGAGAATGTTTAGAACGTCACCGTACATTTATTTATTATATCATTTTAAACAAAAAGGTATTTTGACACAAAATTAAATTATTACAAAATTCAAAGATTTCTCAAAATATAGCTGTTGAATGCATTGTTTTCAATGCCTTATATATTGGGAGAAAATATCTGGTGACAATAAAACATCTATTAATATTTCCTTACACTCCTTTGCCAAAACGTTCCTTTTTTTCTCCTGATAAAATCATGACAAGCCTTGTGTGGGTTTCTCATTATAAAACAAGGATGCCCATAACTGCATCTGTTCACCATATATCAAGTGTTTTATATTCACAAAATATTTGTTTAAATATTCAGTCTTTCCAACATTTGCCTCTGGTTGGAATTGAAACATTTTTACAGCTGGCTTCACCACAGTTCCATTTGAACATCTCCAGTAGACAGCATCCCCTGGAAAGAAAGTATCCTTTGGGGACACAGTATCCCCTGGAGAGACAATATCCCCATGGAGACAGTATCCAAAGGAGAGACAGTATCTCGGGGAGAGACGGCACCCCAGGAGAGACAGTATCTCGGGGAGAGACCAGTGATGAAGAGAAAGATGAGAGCTGCTTATATCAGTTCTGTGTGACAATCAACCATTGTGCAAAAGTTGACTGTACAAAGTACTCTTTCAGTTTATATGTGGTGCTAATGCACCAAATATTATGAAAGTTTTTCTCAACAGCCACAAGTTACTCCAAAACACAATTGTAAATGTTTGTATCCATATACAAATGTTTGTCTGGAAGAAAAGTTTAGCTGTCCTGTATCTCTGTGTTGACTGCCTTACTGTGGGGGCATTGGTATTCCTCCAGGGGCAGGCACGCCGGGACTTTCCAGGTTCTTCAGAAGCTGTGCCAACCATCTCTTGGTAGAGTTGTCATCCTTCAGACAGGCCACAAAGGTATTATCCTTCAGCTGATCTGGTAAGCACTGTCGCAAGGCTTCTCTGGCTCTGAAAACATGTCCAAACTTCATATGATTCTAATATTTCAACATGCTTTGCTTTACTGATTGTTCAAGTCAATATTAACTTTATTATTACTAAATACCTTTTACACACATTTAATTTCATCTCACAGTGTGCTCAATCAGAAACCAGATACACAGTAGATCTCACCTGTCGCCTCTCCGAGACATTTCTTTCACAACTTATACTCATTGGTCAGAGAAATTTAACAAAACCCATGGAAAAAAGTCTTTCTGTTATTGAGGCATGACTGCAATGAATGATACATACATCATTCCTCATAATGGGTCATCTTACTGATGTGCAGTGAGGGAGAGAATTTTCTGTTGTTCTGTCTGTCAGTCAAACGTATCTTTGAAACTACCGGTACTTGGTTGAGGAGATAATGTGTATGTTTTTCACAAGTTCCTGCGTTATAAGATTTACTTATTGAAATTTATCATTCCACCATAAATGATAGTTCTATCAATAATAGCCGCTGAATAATAAAGTTTATGACTTGAAATGCTGACAGACTGACAGATATAAAGTGACACCTTAATCTTGCCAATAGGTATAGCAGGTGAGACAAAGATCTTATAGTGAGAACAACTCTAAATCAAATGTGTTTAAAAGATAATTGGAAAAGTGAACACCCACAAGACAAACATTTTGAAGTAAAAACAAAACCTTATTCAAATATGTTAAAAAGATTTTTGGAGAAGTAAACACCCATTTACATGACTGTAAATGTTGACAGACAGAGGGATAAAAAGTGACACCTTAGCCTTGCAGTAGCAAGTGAGACAAAAAAATTAAAGCAAGGACAAACCTAAATCAAACGTGTTAAAAAGATACTTTAAGAAGTAAGCACCCACCGTGGATTATCTGAGAGTCGTAGGTAGCACCTGACCACATGTTTGAGTAATCTGGCTGATGGTTCTTTGGCCAGCTGAAGCACCATTTTGCCCTGCAATGTCCAATATTTATCAATTCTTATAAATAAACACTAATATTAGACTACTATTAACAAACAGGTCTTAAATGGCAAAAGTGCTCCTTATCATTTACTCTAAAATAAAGTAAAAAAAAAATAGAGAACCACAACAGTTGTCTTCAAATATTGACTAATTAATTAAAGATTAATGGAAATGTGATTCTTCATACATACCAGTATCATGGCAACATGAGAAAATCTCTCGTATGTTTGGCAGATGTAGGACAGTCCTGTCTCATCTAGTAAGATCTTTTGTAAAATAAAGGTAGCAACCTGCAAATATATTACACCACATTATCACTGATAGGTCTAGACATTAAGCACTGGTCCCAGGGGAGCCTCTTGGTTTAATGTTGCCCAGTGGTTTTAAAAATTCCACTGGTCTCCATTTAAGAGAATTTTTCTTGGATTTAATTGTTTAAGCCAGTTGAATTAACAAATGTCCAGTGGATCTGAAAACATTTTAGCCATTAAGAGCCAGTGACCACCAAATCTCAGGCACACTATACACAGATGATGTATGTCAGCCAAGATAAAAACAAGTCTGATCATTTTGTCCCAAATTTTGACAAACAAAAAGTCATTACTTAGTATCACCAATGTTTGCAGAAATTAATTCAAAAACAATAAATAATAAAAAAAACAATATTTAATTTGATAAATGCCACGATAATTGTGGGGGAAAAAATAAACAAATTGAAAAAAAAAAGAAAAAAAAAACCTTATGGAATCTCCCATAATCAATTATTGTGCGAGCACTCACAGTTTTTGAAAGTTCACTGCCGGATTCCATTATGCGAAGACAAAGTGGTATAATCTCTGTGGTGAGCAGGAAGTTGATCACCTCCTGCTCATCAGTCTTGACTAGAGCTCCTATCACACCCAGACTTGTCAACCTCAGGTACTCAAACGGCCGTGTTTTACTGACTGTGTGCAGGAATGGGTACAGGAACAAAGGAATGTGAGCTGGAAGAAACAACATTTAGATCATAATAGTATGAACTGAAATTAGAAATTGCAAAAATATCCCATTCAAGCTTATATGAAAACAAGTGGTTTTCCATATTGAAACTGGCAATGGTGATGTTTTTCTTGTGACTTTCTGGTTGTATATCTTTGCTGATAAATAATGAACATTATTAAAAACTAGATATCATACACATCCATGAAGTGCAAAAAAGCCACAACAGGTATACAAAAGGCTTTGTTTAACATGAAAAGATATGATATGGTGCTCATAAGATAAGTCATGATGAACTGAGCTGGTGAAAATGCTAGAGGTGGGACCTAGTTAAATGCAATAATAGATCTTTCAATATTATCTCACCTTGTAAAAATGCAGATCTAGTTTCTGGGTGTGATGCTACACACTGTAATAATGCTAGTGCATTACACACTCTGTTTGACTGGTGAGCCTGAAAGGAAACAAAAATACATCAGAATTGAAATCAACCTCAAACATTTTCACACAGATTTTTGTAAGTTACATAAATTCTGTAATTGAGCTTTAAACATTTGTTTAATTGTTCTTTCACAGAACTTAATAGTTTTTGCAAAATTGGTGCATTATCCCTTTAAATAAAGGTGATAAAGAACTGTTTCCAATATCTTTAATATTATTTGTTTATAACTTCCTTACAAATCTAGCTATTGTTACAAGGTGAACCTACAGTAAGATGTGGAGGGTTGATGGCTGGATAAATATTAATGATTTCCTGTAGTAAGGCTGCTACTGTGCCAAATGAATGCCACAACATTGGGGCAAGATCTGGAACCACCTCTCTCTTTTTGCTGAAAAATACCATTATTAATCGTATGTTAATTAGAAAGGAAAGATAATTTCGGCCAAAAAAATTGATAGCTCATGACAACTGTTACAAATGGCTCTGTTGAAAAGTGATTTAGCAACTCATTGAGTGGATTAATTTTCGGTTACTCATGATGGCAACAAAGATTGCTGATATGGATACAACCTAGTTTCATACTTCACAAGTCTTATAGAAGTCATAAAATATTATTTTATTTAAGAAGATAAAAAAAAATATTTGCTTAAGCAGTCAGAATTTCATATGTTACAATGATGTCAAAAGGCAAAACAAAGTCAAATCTGGCATATACCTGAGTTCCAAGAGAGCATTTTCTCTTGTCTCGGGGCTTGCCAGTTCGACAATCCATTGGTAAATCTTGTCTCTATCCACTTGTTGAATAGCTGCAGCACTGGGTGGTGCTACATTCATGCCCAATGCCTAGAAAACAAAACAAACAAAATATGTTCAGTTCCAGTAACATGATCATAATGTTAATCAATTCAATATGTTAGATATTCAGCATTATATTTAACAAACTTAAAACATAACAAATGATTGTTTTACGACAGGATATTGGAAGAAAACAGATAAAGCTTTTTAGGCCATCAGCAGTGATCATTTTCACCCTTAGGATTGTGAGATATTCACTTTCTTTCCAAATTTCAAGCATTATAAGCAAATGCCGGCAAAAAACATACAAAATTGCTGGACTGTGTTGTGTAATTTCTAGCAAGGATTGTAGCATTACCGGACCCTGTATTATACACAAATTGACTTTTCCATCAACATTTAAAATCATTTTCATAAAACTTTGAAAATTCCTGACTTCTTGTTCATGGAATTTGCAAAATTAATCAAAACTACATATTGTGCAGTGGCAAAATTGATTGACTAATGTTTGTGTTTAACAATGATATAACCATCATGTGGAGTGTTTATTAGTCATGTTTCTATCAGATGTCATTTTAGCAAGGAAAAAGAAAAAGAAAATGTAAAGTTCCCATGTGAATGGAACATCCTAAACAAAATTGGTTGCCTGCACAATGTAGGAATTATTCCTGAACTACCCAAGAATACTTTGCACATGACAACCTATCCTAATCAGCTGAGAACTCTACCAGTTTAAAGATTATTTCAGCTATCAAAGGCGAGATGAATGTTTGCTTTGAGCAAAGCAAGTTCATCAGGTTGAAATGTGATAATATTGGGTAAATACCTTTATCATTTAAAACGCAATTAAAATTGATCCGCTACATCAGATATCCGTTATTTTTGTTTTGATGCTTTTCAAAATTACGACGTGTTGTGCATGCATGTCAAATGGATGAATGGTTTTGTTCTGTTCTCACCTGCAAAGCATAATTTGTGATAATATTGGGTAAATACCTTTACTTATCATTTAAAACACAATTATCCGTTATTTCGAAAATATGAAAGTCCGTAATGAAAACGCTTGAAAACGCTTTGTTTTGACGATTTGTTTTGATGCTAAGGTCAAGGATGTCACAGACATTGTATGTTTTGCCATAAATCATTGCCCACAGGTCATCCTCGTGTTTAAGAGCTCTTGTTGCATTTATATTTACGTTTCACTTTTAAAATGGCTGCCAAGAAAAAGCGACTCGTCTTATATTCGGAAATTGGTCTTTTCAAGTAAAATAAGATCTTATATTCGAGTAAATACGGTAGTTCATTCTTTGAGATGATATCAAGATTTCCCCTGAAATACATTATGTATAAAAGAAAACATAGGCCGATTGCAGGTCGACATACTGCCCCATTGAAAACAACACACCGGAACTGCACAATTACAATCGGAAGTGCCCAAAAGACTCTCGAAAATCTAATCATTAAAACAAGAAAAAGTGGTGCTCCACATGTAACACGGATGGGAAAAAAATAATAAACAAAACAAAAATTACAATAAACAAAACAAAAATTACAACAAACAAAACAAAAATTACAACAAACAAACAAAAATTTAAATAAACAAAAAAATACATTTAAACAAAAACAATCATTGCAAACTGATGGGGTTGTTGAAATTATTTTCATTCATCTTTTAAAAACATTTAATTTGGTATATGAACGATTTTTTTAGCACAACTGTGTGCAAAGATGTGCCTTTTCAGGCCCGATCACGTAAGTTGCCCTAATATCGCTCAGGCGCTAACCGCAAATGATCGATCAGACTTTTGCATGTCATCTGACTTCTAATTGTCTGATTTACACCAAATTTGAACTAAACTTACTGATAATTCCTTGTTCTATCGATTGGGAAGCATTTCCAAGCAATTTAAAGAGATAATTTTAAGCAACGATGAGCGAACACGACAACATCGTTTTGAACGTTCTTCTTTGTTTACGTCACGCACTTCTTTTCTTTTGTTTTACTTGTATTCATACGCCAAATACTAGACTGGTCCCCCACCGAGTGTCAAGAAATGAGGGTGGCACCAGTCTAATCTTTCGCATGCACACGACGAACACTCCACAGTGGCGTCAGTTGCTTTAGCAATAATGACCACAGAAAAAAACGAATCACAAACCACAGGAAATGAATGCGCATTTCCCATGATCGTACCGATCACAGAATATCACGGATAGTTCCTTTTTTTGACACTCATTGCCTGTCGGCAATGAGTGTCAAAAAGGAACTATCCGTGTTACAAAAAACAAAATGGTAACCTGCAATCGGCCTATGATTATCTTTTGACTGACTGGTAAAATGGTAAGGAGTATTCATGACCCCAATCAGCCAAACTGTGCTGTACTTGTCCCCAACCAGTTTTCCGTCGCTACCAATAACCGCCGATTACAGCGGCTAAGCCGGAGAGGAACCTTGTAGCCGCTGGCAGTCATGGTCTACTTCATCGGCGGAAACTGGTCGCTGAGGAGTAACTGATGTGATGGTCGTCCAGGGCTAGCAAAGTTTCTTGACAAGTATTTTAATAACATTGTCATTATCAGGAATCTCGGTTCATATTTTAATTCATGCCAATAATCTAAACAATGCAAACCTACCTGTTGATTAGGAAGCGCATTTATATTATCTATCTGCATCCTTTCAGATATTGTAGAGTACCAAACGTTACACAAAAGTTAGAACAATTTTCATTTCTTTCCAGCCGGCAGAAAGCAAACCATCGGACCACACTAAATATGGTACTAGCATTTGATTGGTTGTAATAAGACAATAATGACGAGTCACTTTGACAAATATTGGTGTAAAATGAATTACATTTTCTATCTTACAAGTAATCAATTATTTTTTTGAAACCTAAAATATAATTATATTGTGATATTAACTTTGACTCCTTTTTATTTTTGTTTGCATAAATGAACCAATGAAAAATGAGTTAGAAGAACTGCTCTGATTTATTGCATATCCCAGAGTTCTTTGCGGTTATTCTGGAGTTTGTTTTTATTTTGAACTGTCAGGGGGAAAAACACAAATTACCCCTTTCTGGATAAAGCAATTGACCATCCAGAACATAAAACTGAAGATTGGAATATGCCTTAATCGTCCTGTGGGAGTTTGGGAGAATTATATCGGTCAAAATAGGTAAGATTCCTTTCCAAAAAGCACATGTCATTGTTGACATTTTGCTATTCATAGACAACTGGGCAATTCACCACGACTGTAAACAAATGCAGAACAATAAAATGACGTCTTAGCTTTTTCACGTGAGAATTGTATATGTTTAAAGTAGTTATTGATCTTGAGTACTTTTGAGTTTATCTGTGAATAATATGCTGAAATTGTGAGTACATGCTCAATGTAGGTCATCTATTTAAAGGTCTTTATCAAAGGTTTCTCTAATTTCAAAAGAAAGACGATCTGTTTTACTTTGTGATGGGTATGGTTACTTACAGGGAAAGTGAAGTCATTTCCTTTGGGTTACATGTGGATCGTCTTTTTCTGTGGTCAATACGGTTGAAGTGAAGGGCACCACTGTGGAGTGTGTGTCTGAGACCCCGGGTCATATTGCGGGTCGACATACTGCCCCATTGAAAACAACACACCGGAACTGCACAATTAAAATTGGAAATGCACAAAATACTCTCTAAAATCTAATCATTAAAAAAACAAGATAGAAACCCACAGTCGCACATACTCTGTCGAATGAATATATTCCAATACCATGTACAATGAGTGGCAAGTGTCCGAATCTGGCAGTTGATACTCAGACATTTTTAACTCAGTCAAATATTGAGTTAAACTGTGCTGTACTAATTGCAATAGACCTGAATATCGTCTCTCACACCTCATCTTGTATTCCCACTTCCTTTCAAAATGTTAAAAGTGTTTATTTGTTTTTACGGCAAGAGTGATGTTGTCATTGTTAAATTACGTCAGAGGGCACTCTAGAAGGAGTCAGTTGACCAAACATCATTGTATGACTCAACACAAAACTAGGACAAACTGCAGGTTTGCTGAATGTGTGACCCATGCCAATTTCCCGATGAACTTGTATCAGTTTTACTCTACATGAATTTAAAGTTGACAAGCTTCTTTCGATGTGAGCAGTTTTTACTCGGTTCTGAAAGATTTTGTGAAAATTGAGAGTGAAAAACATGAAAATGTCTGGATTTTTTGTTTTGTTTAGTGACATTTTTGTTTTGTTTGTTGTTTTTTGTGTTTAAAATTTTGTTTCAGTGACTAGTGGCTATGAGTAACCTCTCCAGTACATTTTTGTATAGCAGCTGTCATCAGCAGTAATTGGCAGCAATGAAAAACTAGGCTAACGCTTATAATCAGTATCAAACAACCTGATAAGTCAGTATCAGACAGGCCAATCAATTTAGGATGGATGCTATCCCTCATGACTTTTTTTCAGTGAACATGCAAATGTATCCCACAATGAGATAACATTGACATTTGGAATAATTATTTTTCCCTCTCCCCAAAAGTTGTCAAATTGACGGGTTTGGCAATGTGTGCAGTATAATAAATCATGTATCGGAAGACATATTTCTGTGCATTGCACACGCTCAACATCAGCCATAAGAGCTATAAGATCCATAATCACCTGAACTATTTACCTTTGCTTACATGATTCTTTGATGATATTTGCAGGTTTAAGGTGACCATAAAGCCATGTCTGAGTTTGCAACAGGCTACCAGGCATTAGGATCCTTCTATGATGAAGAGCAGGATGATCATCCTCCAAATGAAAACATCATCCATGTTGTCCCAGACTCTAGCAAAGGTAGATAAAATACGGCATGTCAGACAGACCATTGTAGATTAATTATGGTATGCTAGATCAGTGTTGATTTGTAAGAGCAATAGTCTCTGAGGAGGACCGACTGGTTAGCAATCTCCAAAGAAATAACTGACAGAAGATAAATAGTTAAACTTTAGCTTTATCAAAATATAAAGATATAATCAATGGATTTGAAAGAAAAGAATAATAAATGTTGTAATTTTGTCAAAATATAAAGATATGATTAATGGATTTGGAAAATAAAAATTGATATATATTGTTATGTGTTTCAGTACGATGGAATCACATAGAAAACCTTGATGAATTTTTCACCAGAGTTTATCAGTACCACCAAAGGAGTGGCTTTATCTGTATGGTTGTTCAAGATCTGCTCCAAATTCTGTAAGGAAACATTCTTCAAATGTGGTGAAATAAATGTACTCATAAGCTCAAAGTGATTGAAAGTTTATTACAAAATCAAAAATTGCTTATTTTAATCAAAAATTGCTTATTTTAATCTTTAATCCAATTTACATTATATGTCTTCTTCCCATTTACAGACAGTTTGCTTTCGTGGTGCTATTTTCAATGTTTCTATGGAAATGTGTTGACTATGATGTATTATTCTATGAGAAACATTACAATGGTACACACAAGGTGACACTAGGAGAGGCATTGTATCAAGTAGATCAATGTGTAGAGAGGTAAATATACCACCTGACTTATCCTATTAAAAATGACAGTGCTTTAAAAATATTAATAAGGACAGTATTAAATCCACGACATTCTTTGAGGAATTCAAGAATATGTGAATATTTTTTTCCAGGTTTGATGGCTTCATGGTACTGTGTCTAATTTTGGCAGTACTTTTCTGTGTCTTTCGCATCATCAAACTTGTCTACAACATTTTCAAATATGTAGAAATTCGAGCCTTCTATGTTCATGCACTGAAGATTTCATCTGTAAGTACAAGGAAGATAGCTATCAATTTACCATAAATGGAACTGAGTGGATAAACCATATATAGATAAATACATATATAAATGATTATAAAAAAACCAAGCATGTTTAGCATGTTTGATAAATACACTATGGATTCTTTGCTAAAAACTATGTAAATTGCTGTGATTTTATTAGGATGAACTTGCCAATATGACATGGCATGAAGTTCAGCATAGACTACTGGAAGTTCAGAAAGAACAGCAGATGTGTATCCATAAACGGGAACTCACTGAATTAGGTAAGATCAATCCCCCCTGATGTGTGCTAACATTACATATCTTTGCACACAAAATTAAATATTGTTAACACCTTCACTGGATTTTATGCAACTCATATATGATTGGTATTACTTCTAATTAGGAAAATTAGAAAAAAGATATTCCACTCTAAAAACATCACTTGGACAGCTCATCTTTTTTTTATATCCGATTTCTTATATGATCTGAATTAGAAAAAAAGGCACTCGGTATATATCTCGATCCTCAGAAATAAAAAAATATTCATTAAATTTAAGAAAAAGGTTTGTTTTTCATGTTTCAGATATTTATCACAGAATCCTGAGGTTTAAGAACTACATGATTGCCATGGTGAATAAGTCTCTGATGCCAATCAGATTCAAAGTCCCATTTATTGGAGATAAGTAAGTAATATATTTAACAGATAAAATATTCCATTTTGTAAAGTATGCCAAGTATTTCTTTGATATTTGATATTTGTTAAATTCTCTCTATATTTGCTGTCTTTGTTATTTCAGTGTATTCCTGTCAACAGGTCTGAAGTATAATATTGAAATGCTACTATTTTGTAAGTATTTAATAAATTCTTATTATGATACTCTCTTGCAACAGATTGTTTATTATTGATTCACATGCAACATAAGTCTATTGAATGGTGAATTGTCCATCTTGTTTCGTAGTCAACACATTAATTTACCTTTTTCCATGCCAAAACCTGACATGCGTTTAAGTGAAAGATAAAAATACAGTGCAGTCCTGTTCCATTAATAAATCTTCAATAAATCACTTGAAAAGACAGGGTCGAAAGCAAAATATTAAATCAATAAATTCAATAATAATTTAGTTAGTTTTATGGAAAACATAAGTCTTCATCCAAATATTATCAAATCAGGCCAAATGACTTTTGTTACAGAAGATTCTATATAGAAAAGTAAAATACACGGGCAGACACTTACTGTCTGGTGGCAAATTATCCTGTGTCCTATCACTTTTTATGGACAATGTAAACACCATCTTAGCTAAACTTAGAAATGTTATGATGAAATATTTGAAAGCTTTCCATTTATGATGTTTTCCAATACAAGCTTGAGAACAAATTCACAGCACAAATGTGGTCATTTCAGGGGGTCCATGGTCACCATTTGAAAATAATTGGCATCTAAAACCAGACTATAAAAACTACCACAAGAGAAAGGACCTAGCTGATTAGTAAGTATAAGCATCATTTGATAAAGTACAAAAGACAATTCAGTCATAATTATATAATGTTTACAGAAAGATAAATTTTGCCCGACACTTCTTTATGTTCAAATTTCAAGCACTCTGTAGTTGCACAAAAAGAAAAGAAGAATTGTACAGATAAAACTTTGATAAATTACATACTTTAATTCACCCATAATGAAATACATAGGCTGTATTTCATTCATAAATTTTGGATGATATGTATTGTTTACAAATGGAAGTAAAGTAACTTTCATTATCATTGCAGCTTGTCAAAGCGAATTTTTTGGACAGGAATTGCCAATTTATTATTGTGTCCTATCATATTTCTGTGGCAAATACTCTACTCTTTCTTCAGATATGCTGAGGTTAGTATTTTAACATTTTGAGTTCCTAATTTAAAAAAAATATTGTAGATCATAGCAACTTCACCAAGACATCAATAAAGATTTTGAAATATTCGATATAATTAAATATGCTTATATTTGCAGACAATCAAGAGAGAGCCCAGTTTTCTTGGAGCAAAGCGCTGGTCACTGTTTGCTAGACTTTATGTGAGACACTTCAATGAACTTGATCATGAATTTGATGCCAGGTAATTTTGATGTTAATTGCAATATATACATAAAGATATTGTCATCTGTAATTTCTAAGCATTTACCATTTCTATTGATGTCAACACATGTTAAAGAAATTTGAGTAAAATAATTTGTTTCACATTTCAGGCTTAATCGTGGTTATAAACCGGCAGAACGCTATATGAATATATTCACCTCTCCCTTGGTTGTCATTGTTGCCAAGTGAGTATTATAGTGATAAAAATAGGCATGTGATGAAATGAGGGTTGCCACAGATCAGGGTTGCCACAGATCAGGGATGCCACAGATCAGGGATGCCACAGACCAGGGATGCCACAGATCAGGGATGCCACAGATCAGGGATGCCACAGATCAGGGTTGCCACAGATAAGGAAAGCCACAGATCAGGGTTGCCACAGATCAGGGTTGCCACAGATCACAGATCATGTGATGAAGTAGCCAGATCAGGGTTGCCATAGATTAGAGTTGCCATAGATTAGAGTTGCCACAGATCAGGGTTGCCACAGATCAGGGATGTCACAGATCAGGGATGCCACAGATCAGGGTTGCCACAGATCAGGGTTGAAACAGATCAGGGTTGCCACAGATCAGGGATGCCACAGATCAGTGTTGCCACAGATCACAGATCATGGGATGAAGTAGCCAGATCAGGGTTGCCATAGATTAGAGTTGCCAAAGATCATGGTTGCCTTTTCAAGGTCAGGAAAAAAACAGGGTATTTTGACTTAGATCCAGGAAAACCATTGTTTTATTGTTTGGTTCAGGTTGTGGTCAAGTAATTGATATAGTAACAGGATATGTTAAGCTTTTATAATTGATATGAATACAAGTACAGGTACAGGTTTTGACAGGATAGAAATGCATGCTCAAGGTTTGCATACTCACAGTTTATAAATTATGTATCTATAACTTCACATTGTCATTTTAGATTTTCAAAAAAATTGTATAAAGAACATTTCAAGGAGAGGCACACACTCATTTCCTTTTATTACCCTCAGCCCCTGATGTAATCAGGCTGAGGGTATTGCAGTATTCCTGGCGTGGGTATGTATGTATGTATGTATGTATGTATGTATGTATGTATGTATGTATGTATGTATGTATGTCTGTATGTCTGTAGCGAACATCCTTGTCATCGCGATAACTTGAGAACAAATGATGGCAGCTTCATGAAACTTGACACACATAAGCATCTGGTGAAAACCTCGGACGAGTTCGATGGACAGCGACCTTGACCTATTTTTCAAGGACACAGGGACAATTATGTGAAATCCCAAGAATCACAATAACTCAAGAACAAATGATGGCAGCTTTATGAGATTTGACACACAGAAGCATCGGTTGAAGACCTCAGAATTTTTTCTATGAAACATGACCTTCACCTACTTTTCAAGGTCACAGGGACAATTATGTGAAATCGTCCTTGTCATCGCGATAACTTGAGAACAAATGCTGGCAGCTTCATGAAACTTGACACACATAAGCATCAGGTGAAAACCTTGGATGAGTTCGATGGACGGCGACCTTGACCTATTTTTCAAGGTCACAAGGGCAATTATGTGAAATCCCAAGAATCGCAATAACTCAAGAAAGAATGATGGCAGCTTAATGAGATGTGACACACATAAGCATCTGTTGAAGACCTCAGAATATTTTCTATGAAACATGACCTTCATCTACTTTTCAAGGTCACAGGGACAATTATGTGAAATCATCCTTGTCATCGCGATAACTAGAGAACAAATGATGACAGCTTCATGAAACTTGACACATATAAGCATCTGGTGAAAACCTCTGACGAGTTGGATGGACGGCGACTTTGACCTATTTTTCAAGGTCAAAGGGACAATTATGTGAAATCCCAAGAATCGCAATAACTCAAGAACAAATGATGGCAGCTTTATGAGATTTGACACACATAAGCATGTGGTGAAGACTACAGAATTTTTTCTATGGAACATGACCTTCTCCTACTTTTCAAGGTCACAGGGACAATTATGTGAAATCATCCTTGTCATCGTGATAACTCTAGAACAAATGATGGCAGCTTCATGAAACTTGACACACATAAGCACCAGGTGAAAACCTTGGACGAGTTCAGTGGACGGCGACCTTCACCTACTTTTCAAGGTCACAGGGACAATTATGTGAAATCATCCTTGTCATTTTGATAATTCAAGAACAAATAATGGCAGCTTCACTAAACTTGACACACATAAGCATCTGGTGACCTTGACATATTTTTCAAGGTCACAGGGACAGTTATGTGAAATCCCTAGAATCACAATAACTCTAGAACAAATGATAGCAGCTTTATGAGATTTGACACACATGAGCATCTGTTGAAGACCTCAGACATTTTTCTACTTTTCAAGGTCACAGTGACAATTATGTGAAATCCCTATCATTGCTATAACTCGAGAACGAATGATGGCAGCTTTATGAGATTTGACACATAAGCATCTGGTGAAGACCTCAGTGAAGACCTTCACCTACTTTTCAAGGTCACAGGAACAATTATGTGGTGCAGTGACGTTTTGTTCACAAATATTGTGTGGAGCGAATGTTGTGCAATAAGTTACAAGGGCTGAGGGTTGATGCATCTCTGATGCCTATGTTTTTATATCCCCACACATATTGAACATCCCAACAAATTATATTGTTTCCTGCCCAGAGACATGTCTCGATGAAAAATAGCTTGTAGGGCTTTTATTTAACACAACTGTTTATCTCAACAGTAAAGATGTATCCAGGATTTTATAGCCAGATGTTTGTGATTTATTTGTATCCGTGTTCATGGACTTCTGCTTTGCTTTCAGACATCTGGCATTTTTTTCTGGGTCAGTGCTGGCCGTGTTCATCATCCTGACGGTTATAGATGAGGACTTCCTGGCCGTGTCACACATCATCGGCACAATGACTATCCTAGGGGTCATTGTCACTGTCTGCAGGTCCTGCATACCAGATGAGGTAAAACAAAAGCAATTTATACTCCTGAAATCAAAACTGTCTCACTACATTATCATTACATACTAGGCAAATCCGTAGCTGCCCCAAATGACCCTGTTGTCAATTAACATTTTTTTCCCAGTTGTTTAACCATTTGTCTCTGTCATTTATTCTGAGAAAGCCATCTATGCAATGTAGAAATGTAGACACAACGTGGTGATCACCACTTCCCGCCATTGTGAACACTTCTTGTAATTGTTTGTTACCTGCTCTCTAATTGGTCAAAATGATTGCCATTGTCTTCCACCATTGTCTCAAATACCGTGATTGGGCCCTAAACCGGATGTGCGTATGGACATCATAGAAATATTATTTAGATATATGTCCCTAGATCATCAACATTCATCCAGAGATCACATTATAAATGATATGTAGTCGTAACATCTTTCATGCCCTTAAATATCACATGCTCCGTGCTTCCCACCATTGATATTGTTTCATAGCATTTCAAATCACCGGCCTTGACATGCACCTATTTGGGAAGGAACCAATAGTATTGTGGCAAAGTGGCAAAGTATCAGATGCCTCTGTTTGTGTATTATTTTCAGCACATGGTGTTCTGTCCTGAGCTGCTGATGAGGAATGTGTTGGCACAGATTCACTACATGCCAGACCACTGGAAGGGAAACGCTCATACCTACAGGGTCAGGGATGAATTCTCACAAATCTTCCAGTACAAGGCAGTAAGTATACATTCCCCATGCTTTTCGAAAAAAATATTTTCCAAATACACTGTCATTTGAAATAATCACATTACTAATATGGACATTGTATCTGGTGCAGGTCTATATCTATTGGAAAAATTGTATTTGTAATGCATATCAGGATTAAATGATGTGGTGATGTATCTGCTGCAGGTCTACCTAATTGAAGAGCTGCTGAGTCCTATATTCACTCCCTTGATTCTGATCTTTCGCCTGAGGCACAAGTCCCTGGACATTGTTGATTTCTACCGTAACTTCACTGTGGACGTGACTGGTGTGGGGGATGTGTGCTCCTTTGCCCAGATGGACATCAGGAAGCATGGCCACCCACAGGTAGGAAGGACAATGCATTATTGCTATCTATTGATGTGGACATCAGGAAGCATGGCCACCCACAGGAAGGACCATGTATTATTGCTATCTATTGATGTGGAGGAGTTCAATTCCAACACACATCAGGGCAAATGCACACTCTATCAGTTAACTTAAAGTGGAATATATGTTTTATTTCTACACATCCCAATGGTAATCATAAAGTTTCTGTCATTTGATGGAATTGAGATATGCACATTTCTATATCTTTAACATGTTTGCTGTAAGAAAAGACCCAAGAACAAGTTTTTTGTTGCTGAAGAATTCAGGAAAACTTCCTTTTGTAAAAAATAAACTGGTGATAAACTATCATTTGGGAATTAAAAGATTACAATCAGACACTAGTCAGTAGAGTCTGACATGATTTTGTAGAAGATTGTGTTTCTATGCTGAAGTGTTATTTTTTCATTGTAGTGGACGACTGAGGGGAACACGGAGGCTAACCAGTACCAGCAGGCGGAGGACGGCAAGACTGAGCTCTCCTTGGTCCACTTCACGGTGAGTTCTCTTGCCATTCACTACCAATACAATGATGTAGATGCGTGACTTTAAGATTTGCCACTGCCTTATGTATCAGGATGTTAACTCCAATGTTTGTCTTGCAGCTGACTAATCCAGAGTGGAAGCCTCCACAAAATGGCAGTGTGTTCCTGAAGAACTTGAAGGACTTGGCACAAAAAGATACCCATGCTACCAGTCTTATGCCATTGGACAATCCTCTGATCAACTCACTTCACTCGCTAACATCTATGGGATACCAAGGATATGGGGTAAGTACCAACTCACCACCCTACATGCAATACAAGGGATATGGGGTAAGTACCAACTCACCACCCTCCATGGGAAACCAGGGATATGGGGTAAGTACCAACTCACCACCCTCCATGTAATACAAGGGGTATGGGGTAAGTACCAACTCACCACCCTCCATGGGAAACCAGGGATATGGGGTAAGTGCCAACTCACCACCCTCCATGCAATACAAGGGATATGGGGTAAGTACCAACTCACCACCCTCCATGGGAAACCAGGGATATGGGGTAAGTGCCAACTCACCACTCTCCATGTAATACAAGGGGTATGGGGTAAGTACCAACTAATCACCCTCCATGGGAAACCAGGGATATGGGGTAAGTACCAACTCACCACCCTCCATGTAATACAAGGGGTATGGGGTAAGTACCAACTCACCACCCTCCATGTAATACAAGGGATATGGGGTAAGTACCAACTCACCACCCTCCATGGGAAACCAGGGATATGGGGTAAGTGCCAACTCACCACCCTCCATGCAATACAAGGGATATGGGGTAAGTACCAACTCACCACCCTCCATGGGAATCCAGGGATATGGGGTAAGTGCCAACTCACCACCCTCCATGTAATACAAGGGGTATGGGGTAAGTACCAACTAATCACCCTCCATGGGAAACCAGGGATATGGGGTAAGTACCAACTCACCACCCTCCATGTAATACAAGGGGTATGGGGTAAGTACCAACTAATCACCCTCCATGGGAAACCAGGGATATGGGGTAAGTGCCAACTCACCACACTGGATACTTGGGATATGAAAAGGATAATATTGATAATGATACAATAATTGTCACAGGCAAATCCATATTAGAAATGTTCCAAATTAATAATTATTAAAAATGATATAACGCCTGAAATATGTTACGGCTCTCTGATTTTCATGGCTCATTTATATTTGATTGCAGTATAACAGTCTGTACTCAAGTATTGTACAGCAGAGTGCTATGACCCCATCAACTGCTCCAGCTAATGTGCCAACACCTCCCTCGGTCACCAGTCCGACAGCTGTACACCTCCCGATGCCTCCCACAGTCCCCAGTCCTACTGCACTAGCTGCATCTTCCTCCTCATCACAGCGATCTGGGAGCTCTGCCGGCCACCTGGGGGGGATGGTGGTACGCGGGGGCATCAGGAATGCTGAGGGTCCCTTAGCAGGTAGCCGGCATGGTCTGCTGGCTACGTTACAGCAGAGTGCCATGACAGGGTCGCAGACTGGACTCATTGATATTCACTCCCACAGTGCCATGGGAGCATTGCCTCCACAATCCTGGTCCTCAAGGCCACAGGTGGATGAAGAAACTCTGGAACTACTTTCACAGGAGATGAGTTTCAGTGCCCTTTACATGCATGAATTACATCGAAAGAGAATTAACAATCCATATTTTGAAAATTATGAAGATATGCGTGCACGTAGTTTGTGGCAATCCACAGAATCTCCACAGCCAGAAAATGTGCCCTCTGGTAGTAGTTTGCCCCCTGTCCCACTAGGGGGCGTTAAACCAATGCCATCTGGCGGAAGGTTACCAACTCAACAAGAAGAGGAGGAGGAGGAAGAAGAGGAGGAGGAGGAGGTTGATGACAGTGTGGAACAGAGTCCTCTTCTCTCTCAAAATATTTCCAGTCCAAGATGATAGACTGGTCTGTGAACACTCAATAACTTAGTTATATTAATGCTATGGACATGAATAAGATGTCTGATTTCAGAATGTTTAGTGAAATAAGAGGCAAATACTACATGTATATATGATATTATGAGGAAGAAGACATCCTTATTCACCACTCTGAATCCTGTTGAAATAATAATGGGTGCTGGAAATAAATTGGACTGGAATGAAAAGGCCCAAGCTGGACTTATAGGAAGATATAATCACACTATGCATGAAGCTAATGTGCATAGATATTTGGCTTTGGCTTTATATGTTCAGTGTGTGTAAGGCAGATTCTGTGGCTTCCATAGTGTGATAAATAGTTGTGTTCAGTGTCAGATTGTACATAATCAACTATGATAACAAGTTTACGGCAGCTCCTAGGTATCGTTGGCAAGAACACAGTGCAACAATAAATTGCATTTTAAAATTATAATTGCTGAAACTAAAAAGCAACATAGTCAATGATTGTGTTTGAGGAGATGCAGAAAGTTACAAATTGAATGCATTCAGTGAAAGGGCTGACCATTTTATTTTCTGTTTGTGTTGATGATTATTAAGTATAGACATAGCTTAACATGTACATGCTTTTGTAAATTTTGTATTTTCTTGTACATAAAAATCCAATTGTAAATAATAATACTTTCATCAAAATCTCTATTCAGTGAAATAGTGAAAATATGAATGTGCTGAGCCATAGGTGTGTATCCTTGGATCTTGTGTAATGTAAACATATGACCGCAGCCATCAAATATGTATTTTATCCTCACAATGGTGCCACTTCCCTCTGCCCAATGATGTCATTACATGAGATATGCAACACAAAACATCACTTCTATCACCAACCATCCCAATTTTGAAAGGGATGTGGAGTTATGTATTTTTTCTCTATGTTTATTTGCTATATATAGTGATTTAGGGAAGAAAATGAATCTTGAGACATAAATGATGATGAGGCATATTATGTGATCTTTGATGAGAGTAAAATCAAATATATTGTACAACTAACCTTAACTGGATTTGGCAGTTAAAATCTTTGTACTGCTAAACCACTTGCAATTAATAAAGGTGGTTGATGAAAGATATCAGAGATTGGTGAAAGGTAAGTGTAAAGTGAGCAGGAATGTGTTATAAAACAAATGATTGTTTAGCCTGGGGCATGGTTCAATAGCAAGGCACCAAGCAACATCTGAACACCTCACTGGGAAAAAACATATTTGATACCTGTGGTTTGACCTAAAGTAATTTAAGATTATTCTCCAACTAATGGTTTCTTTAATTAAGATAATTTATATTTAAAACAATAAAATGATATCCTAACTTAAAATGTGCCAGGCTTTGGGGAATGCATATTTATCACACACATAATGTGCAAGTGAAATCATCTGAAGTTTCATTAGGATGATCTCATGGGCAGGTGTACAATGCACATAAATTAGAGCTTGTGACCTCTGATCTTGTGACAGTAGCTTTGACATTGTAAAATACACAAAACTATTTCTCAACAACCATGAAGTGGTGTATTTCATTTTTGTTCTACATGATTATCATGAGAGGTAGGCTTGACATACTATCATTGCTAAAAATAGGCACTGAGCAAGCAAGACCACATGATACCTTGCTGCTGGTTGAGGTCAGCTGTGTTCATTGTGATGACATTATTTAAGCATGTTGAAATAAGTAATCTTGTTTTTAAAGATCAAAAACAAAGAAACTCAATTTTAGGTTTCACCTTGTTAGTTCCCAAAGCCTGAGGGACACATAAGCTGTGGATTTGTGCTCTGTATATGTGTGTGCTGATTTGTCTGTCAGCAAAAACATTTTGGTCATATTTTATAGGCCAATTTCAGTCACAGCAACAAATTTGACATTGTCTCCTGAAGTTGTAGATTTCATACTCTTCATAAAGTTTTTGGCATTGTTTAAATATGTGGGCAATAACATTGGCATTTCAATATATCTCATCCATTTGATGGGAGCATCTGGAGCCCATCATATGCCTTATTGGTTACTGAAACTCACAGAACACATACTGCAGTTTGTGATTTATAAGAAATCAAAGATAGCAAATGTGTTATTAGAATTGGTTGAATAGCATCTATTTTATGAAAATAAGTTCATATGAAAAGGGTAATTTTTGTGTATTTCGTCACATCAGCTTTGAGTTTTGTTATTGAGTTTGAAAGCTTCTCTGTTTTGCCAGAAGAAATAATTCAAATACCTTGTTTGAGGTGAAATATTTCTATAGTGACAAAAATGTACAAATATTGTGATCCAGCATTTCAGCCATAGAATTGTTTAATGCAATACAAGCATAATTAACAGCCCATAATAAAAAGCTTTGAAGTTTGGACTAAATATATATTAATTTCTCTGAACAGAATACCTAGTATAATAACACAATAAACAGTTGAGAACTCATTTGAAAGGAATGCCTGTTCCTGAATCTAATATTTTTGGGTGGGGATTGATTTTAAAAATTGTACTTGGAACATGTTCTTGTATCTTTTATGTTGATTACTCACAAATTAATGTCTTTCAAGTCATAGAATCCATAGAGAAGTCAGATCTATTTAGGTAATGTAAATTTAAACTGCTATTTATGAATTGTAATGTATGTGATAATATATTGACTGTTCAAACCAATAAAGGTTGATGATAAACATGATATGCATTGTCGGTTTTAAATGTCACATGACAACATACTACCTCTTGAATTATATCTGACTGTTACCTGTGCAGGGTGATGGTTAGTTTAGCTAAAATCCTGCCTTGGAAACCTTATCTCATCAATAGGAATAGCATTGGAAACCTTATCTCATCAAGAGGTATGGCCATGGAAACCTTTTATTATTAACCTATAATTTCTTCCAAAGTAGAAGAGCCATTAGATACCGGTCATCTCTTGCGCTCTGTTTGCTCAAGAGATGCCCACACAGCTTAATGGAGTGAACCATACCGGAGTGACAGGGTAAAGCAATGGTGTCTTCAAGGTATTAAGCATCAATTCTACAATTTGGTGTATTCTCGACCGGGAGTATCCGGGTCACTCAGTGCATCACGTGATTTCACAGCTTGGCGACCAGAGCGCGAGCCACTGGCCGCTGAAAACAAACGCGTAGCAACCATTGACAAGAAACAGCTGTGAACCTTCAACATTTACGTTTTCCGTGATATCTTTGCAATGCTTCAAGATATCAACAAAAAGTAAAGAGATTTAGAATCTGTGGACCAAGACGCTTCCATTGACATGATTGACATGATAATAAATTTCTTCGTATCGCTGCTGAATACTTTGTAATATGATGTACATGTACGTGACGTCCTTGAACTTAGTGTCAAAACAAACACGTGGTAGAATATTTCTTTGTGTATTGCAGCCAAAGATATTATAATTATATCCCTTTTAATTATTATCGTTTATAGCACTCGATTTGCCGTAAATCCCCATGATAATATTGGGTAAATAGAGCTAACAACCATAGGATTCGCGCAACCATAGGATTGGCTGATAATTATGAAATTGTATTGTATTCATAAAACAAATGGAACAGTGGACTTTTTGACATAGAAAAGTTTATATGAATGGTAAAACTAAATTGTTATGAAAATTGCACCCATTGACCCCGATTGCGTCACATTGTGCACGTGCATGAGGACCAGCTTCTCACAAAAAGATAAACATAGGCACTACTCTGTCAATTCTTGACCGATATTCTTCATTGACAACTCAAAATTTAGCTTTTGAGCTCTTCTCTTCAAATATGTAAGTCTAATGGAAAATATATTAATTTTCGTCTTTCAGCATTGAAAAGAGATCAGTGCGCGAAGGCTATGGTTCTTGTTGTTTGCGCAAAGACGTGACTCTGACTTGTCAATCTTGTCAGAATATCATATACGCACATCGTTTTATAAGATAAAGTTATGACATGTTTTACTAATGGATATACCCCACTATAGCACATATATAGATAACTGTTCATTTATTTATTGATTATTTATTTATTGCCAAAGACAAAAATTGGTGGTTGTTAGCCCTACCTTTATTTATCATTTAAAACGCAATTAAAATCGATCCACGTGTGAAAGCATTTCTGTCAAAATGGGAAGACATGACTCAAAGACGAAATGCCCTTGAAGATCAATACTGTGAACGCTGATAATTGCCATCAGTGAAATTTTATTATTGATTTTAATTGCGTTTTAAATGATAAATAAAGGTATTTACCCAATATTATCACATATTATGCTTTGCAGGTCGAGAACAGAACAAAACGATCCATTATTGAAAGCATGAAAACAAATATCGGATATGCGGACGACTCTGTCTATTCGTTATTTCTTTGTGCTTATAAAGCCAATGATATTAATTATATCGCTTTTAATTATTATCGTTTATAGCACTCGATCGGCTGTAAATCGTCGTGATAATATTGGGTAAATACCTTTATTTAACATTTAAAACGCAATTAAAATCGATCCACGTGTGAAAGCATTTCATGACGACCTCGTGTTGCAATAGGTGTGTTCACTTTGTTTTCAGCGGCTCCCTGGTCGCGAGGGAAGTCACGTGACCCGTGACGTTGCACCAAGGTAGGGAATTGAAAGTTTGGCCACATATGAACATCATGACGAATTGAAATTATGATAGATTGAAAAGATAAGTTGCTATAAGCCATAAAAGTTGCACTTCCAGGAAAGATCTGTCTCAGCCATAAGTTGCACGTGACGGGTAAACACTCCACTTTGAGCCTCAATTGAGGCTCAAAGTGGAGTAGCACTGTTTGACGTCATTCTGGCACTATCTAAAGGGCAATATATTTGATGACGTCATAAGCATATTGCCATACTTTTATGATGTCATTTTACCTTTCAGTGCCTCTATGATCACACTCCACATAAAAATGACGCCAAGAAAGACTTGTGCTTTCAAAAGGGGGCTATAAATTAGGTTCCTGTTCAAATAGGTTTTACAGACATTTACTGGAGTGCATCAACCAAAACAATATTTAGATATGAAAGGCAAATATCTTTATCGTTCATTTATGATACTTACACACATATTTTCCAAAATCACTGCTTAATCCCTTTAACTTTAAGAGCCATCAAAAAAAGGAAATAATCTGGAAGTGGTGTGTGACCACAGTTCTGCAGATTGTGAGACCAAAATAAAGTGGATTTCCAACATTTACAAAAGTAATCCTAAAGATATTTATGATCAAAAAGGGAACCATCCGTGAAAAAATGAGAGTATTTGGAATCAATCAACAAAATCATCAAAAAGTTTAATTTTGAAGAAGGCTGAAGGCTACTCGTAAACATTCTTTATTTACTAGAGTACCAATATTCACTCTTAAACTTTGGGATGCAATATATAATGTGTTGTCACCAAATGAAATAACCGTTTTGAGGAAAGGGAAACTGCTATTTGGAGCCAAATAATGAAATTTCTTAGCCTTTTGGGTTAAAATCCAGAGGTAGAAAAGCAGTACTCGCCATGATAAAACAAATGGACCTAAACAAATAACCTTCTTGACAGATGTACAGAAATAAGGTAGAAGTTTAAATATCTCTAAACAAATGTCACAATTTGCTTCTCAGTATTAATAGAATTTATAATATATCAATTTAAAAATCTAAAGTAGAAGTTAGAAATATTCAATTTGATAAAATGGATTTTTTATATAATAATTTGAGGTGGGAATTAATCTCTGCGCGGAGGTAAGAAAATCCGGATCCGGAAGTGACGGTTGATAGCGACATTGTTTTCCTTGGCGACGATGCTGTGATAGATTTTTGAAGTTTTCTCCTTGATATTTTTGCTATATATTTCATATTTTCGAATATTTGTGGATTGATATAGATACAGTAATGTCAGCTACCGTTTTACACGGCAGGAGGAAGGGACAGGAACGAAGTAAGTGGAATCTACAACTTTGAACGTGTAACTTTAACTTTAGTTTAGAACAAACACATTGATAATGATATTATTGTGTCAAATGTTGATTTTGGCGAGACTCCGATGTCTCTGTGTGTGACAACTTGCCATGTTAATCATAATTTTCCTAGTTTAGATTTGAAAATCCAGGGATTTTGGCAATCTGTTTTGAATTTAATGAAGATGTATGATAAATGTTTGTTATTCTGGACAAGCAATCTGCTAATTATACCCAAAGACATCGTCAAAATGGACTAGAAATCTTTGGATTTTAGAAATACCATGCACTGCCCACCCAATTTAACTCACGACTATGCTAGAACTCGACTTCCGGCAACTAACAATCAGAGAATTATGTACTGTTTAAATCAACTTAAGATGTCGGCCCTGTTTGAAAATATTTCTTTGTTTTTTCTTAATCTCAGCATCGTTTCGCCATTGTTTACGAGTTTGCGCAATCAGGTGAAAGTGGGTCAGTTTATTCACGGGAGTGACAGCAACGATCTGAAGCTCAACAACGTTGTGGTCCTTCTGACGTCATATGAAGATTCTCCCTTTGCGTTTCCATGACGTCATCACTTGGACTCTCCTAAATGCCATTTCACGTTGTCAGGTTTAATATCGGGTAAAAAACTGGAGAAAAAAATGCTACAGAAAGCTCACGGATTTGCAATTATAGATATTATGACTGGGAAAGACGATGACATGGATCAGAACTGCAACAGTCAATCGCCGGAAGTCGAGTTTAATTACTGGGGAAACTTCAATATGATGGGCAGTGCGTGGTGTTTCTAGAAAAAGTGGATTTCAAGTCTATTTTGCCGATGTCTTTGGGTATAATTAAATGTTAATTAACTCCTAACGGAAGGGAAAGACATCAACATCCACCACCGGCAACGGAATGGAGGGACGTTAACATCCCCATTGTTCTGGCCTAATGACGTCATTTGTAACATTCTGAAGGGCTACAACTTGTTACAATGTAATCATGATAATGATGTCAGACAATTTGGATCATGAACTATTGACCCCAGCACTTTATTGAGCATATTGAGTAACCATGGTTATAAATTTCATCAATTTAGTATGTAGATACACTAGTCCAGAAAAAAATTGGCTAGTCCTGCCAATCAACAAAATTTTGAGAGGCTAGTCCTTTAGGGGTTAATAACAAAGAACTGGGGTCAAAAGTTTGTGATTCAAGTGGCCTGACATCATTACCATGATTTCATTGTACCAAGTTGCAGACCTCGATAATGGTGTTAAAAGCGATATACAGAGGCAGCTTAGGCTAAGGCTGTGTTTACATATGTGCAGTCCGTAATGCAGTGCGCAATGCAGTGCATCATGCAGAGCGTCATGCGGTGTTCACATGTATGTGTCAGTTTTGTGATGTTTTCAAGGTCAAACTTCCAATTTGGTGCAAAAATTAGACTTGCAACCTATGGGAAACCTATGCGTCACTCTATGCGTCAGATTTTCATTCGCTACCCTATGCGAAAGGCCATGCGTCAATTTGCTTATGTACGTCATTACGGACAGCAATACGCACACATGGAAACACCTGCATTGTTCAGTATTGTGTGCGAAAAGAATTGACGCGCTGCACGATGCACTGCATGACGCACTGCACATATAGAAACACAGCTTAAAGCTCAGATTCAGAATATTCATGCATTAATAAAGAACAAGTGATGACCAACCTCAACATGGATGGCAAAAAAAAAAAAAAATAAATAGATTAAGTCAAGTTAATCAAAAAACTAAAATGCCAAAAATTAAAGAAATAACAAAATATTAAAAGAAACAAAACATCTTATAATGAACAAAACAAAACTTTGCATATAGATTTGGTACTTGAAATTTTCTTGGTTTATCTTTTAAAAACATTTAATTTGATACATGAACAAATTTTCTGGCTCAAATAGATGCAGAGATGTGCCATTCATAATAGTCTTGAAAAATGCAAATCATCTAATATTGCTCAGCCATGGAACCTTATCATTGATCAAACTTTGGCAAAGTCTCTGGACCCAAACACCTGGATTGAGCTGTTAGTGAGGCATGGGCTATTTCTTGGTACATTATATGGATGAGCGACTGACTGTGACACATGCACTCAATCCACATTCAGATTAATAAATAAAAAATTCACACAAAGAGCATCATCGTTTTTATCATGGTAGACTATTTATTTAATTTGGCTAAGGATGTTAAGTCCAGATTTCTCTCAAAATACTATTTCTGAATTTGACTGAAGATTTAAATTTTAAAATACTCTCAAAAGGCTAATTTTTGATGATTTCTAAATTCAAACTTGAATACCATTGATATATATATATATATATTATTGACATTTTAGATGACCAGTCCCTGCCCCACATAGACTCACGCAGTGCTCCTGTTAATTCAATGAGACTTCCAAATGGAACTGATCTACGACAGATGACCATATTGTCCAAGATGGACTGGGAGCGCATTCAGACACAACTAAATAGGAAAGCAATAGAAGAGGACAAGATCAGAAGAGAGAAAGAAGAGAAAGATAGACTACGTGCCTTGAATAAAGAACAAATCAAAGATTGGACCAATACAATTGAGGTAGGTTTTATTCACTATTAATTTATGAAATCAGATGATGATTTCAGTCAAATGTTCTACAGACATGATTTTAATTATTTTTAATTATTTATGCGTGTGATTATATGAAGTTAAATCTTCTTCCATGCCTATTGAAATTAAAATATATTTTAATGTCATCTCAGGGTCAGCGTCAAAAGAAATTGGAAGCAAGGAAACTTAGGGAACAAAAAGAAGAAGAGGAGAGAAAAGCAGTTGATATTGAGGAGGAAAAATTTCAGGCTCAGAAAAGAAAAGAAGCTATAGAAAGAGCCAAGACACAACAATATTATCAAACAGACAGAGTTAAGGGCTTCCATGTAAGTACACAATTAAAACCATCAAATATACAAAAGAATAAATTGATATATTTTTAGATTCTCTCTTTAGATGCAATTTGTGGGGACATTTCAGGCAACAAGAGATTGTCCAGTTTTCAGTTATATCTATTTGAAAGTTATATGTCACTAAAAATGTTGCTAGTGGGCAGATATTTTGATTTGTAAAATTACATATGTAAGGTATAAATCTGTAAGGTATAAATCAACTGAGAACCATTTTTTTTGTCATCAGATTTCGTTCATCAGAATTATTTGTAAGGTTTCTAAGATCTTGCAATTTTAATCCCCATTTCACATGTTTGATTTGCTCACAGGGTATTGTGATTCCCGTTTCACCTGTTTGATATTTGATTTGTTCACAGGGGGCACTGCTGCTGACAGAAGTACTGAAGGAAAGAGAAGCCCAGTTAGAACTGAAACGTTTGAAGGAGAAGGCCATGGAAAGCCAGGATAATGAGTGGCTCGATAAATCAAGAATGGATTATGAAGAAAGTATTTTGCGAGATCAACAGCAGACCAAGAAAAAAATGCATAGCTTGAAGAACACAGCAACATTTCAGAAAGCTCAGTAAGTATCCAAAGTGAAATCCCAATACAACCACATTTAGGAGGCTTGAATATATATATTTATTTCAAATATATATGGACAAAGCTTTGAAAATTAATATCAAATATTATTTTGATATAAATATTTATAGAAAAGTACAAATTAATTTTGAAATACAATTTATGCAGTAGACAGTGACAAAAGTCTTTGCTCAAAATCAGTTTAATAGAGGTCATTGTAACCACATACTCCTCTAAAAAAAAAAAACTCTTTTTAAAAATGACATTAATTTAATAACACCTTTGAGAATAAAAAATCTGTAAATTGTGAATTATATTTGTGCTAGATTTATAATATTGAATGAATGTTATTGAACTGCAAATTATGCATACCAGTCAGTGATAATTAATTCTAATATTAATTTTAGGATTCGTGAGCATCAACGGATAGCACAAAACGAGGTTCAGGTAGATGGTGAGGAAGGGGAAGAATTGAAACGTCTGGCAGCTCAATATGACACTGAGAAGAAACGTCTGGAAGACATACGCAAACGAGAAGCCAAAACTTTGATGGTGGACAATGTGAAGCAGATCCAGGACGTCAATCGTATGAGAGAAATACAGAAACAGCAGGAAGAAGTGAGTCTATCTGACCAGTAGAGATATCTCATAAAAAGTTTGTCTCCATAAGGGAATATATATATCTGACTCGGTGGTAAGGAACATTCAGGGCAGATTGAAAAGTAGAATATAGCGGTTAACTGGTTGAGATTTGAACTGGAAATCCCTGGAGCTCAAGGTGTATACTATACCAATTGAGCTATTTCGGCCAGAAAATCATTTGTAATAGTTGTAGCCAAGCTGTGAAAGCACTAAAACCTAGATGGCCAAATGTTGGTCGAATATTACATGAAAATCTCTTTAGAGCCTAACACACAATGTTGTTTTATGACATACTGATAAGTTGCATATGTTTATGTTTATCACAGGAGGAGGATGAGGAGTGCAGAATATTTGCTGCAGCCAAGAGGAAGATGATGAAACTGCGTGCTCAGAAGGAGAAACAACTTCACAAGTAAATGCTGTTTATTATTTTAAAGCATGCTTATTTTGTCTTCCTCAAATATTGTAAAAAAATCGGTAATTTGACTTCAAATATTTTTCTTTTAAAAGTGAAAAGCAGGAAAGACTGGAAAAAATACGCCAGAAACTACATGCTCAAATGCAGCAGTTGCATGACGATGAGGATGAACGTATCCTGCGTGCTGTGGAGGAGAGTGAAGCTAAGCGTGGAATAGAGGAAGCTAAGAAAGAGGAGTGGAGCAGAAAGATCCATGGCGAAATGGCTCAGCACAGGAACAAACAGGTTGGTTTCAGATCAATTTCCGAGAGTACCTCATAAAGTTTTATTATTCAGTCAGGACAAAGGAGATGTCTTAGTATCAATATATTTATCAAAAAGCTTTTCAAAAAATTATTCTTTTCTTAGATGAAGGAATCTGAACGTATTCAGCGTGAAGAGCGACAGAAGGAGTTGGAGATGTTGGTGGTGCGCAAAGAAGCGGACATGTTATTTGCACGAAATGAAGAAGAGAAAAGACTACGTAAACTGGATGATATGAAACATCTCAAGCAGTACCATGTGAAACAGATGGTGAGTATTGTTCCTATTCTTTTGATTTTATTAAATTTGCAATATCAATCTAAATAAATTGTTTGTGTTGTCTTGTGTGCAACAAACAGACTATCCATCTCTCAATTTGTCTGCACATCGGTCAATACCTGGAGCATAGTTTTTAGCTCTGCTGACTTCTTTGAAGTCACAGCTTTAGGAGTGGGGAAAATGTCTGTCCATCTGTCCATCAGTCTGTCTGTCCATCCATCTGTCAACATTTCTTTAAAAATCTACCAAAACTACCAGTAATATATGTTTCAAATTTTACATAGAGGTATATATAAAGGTTAAGATTCAGATTCCTTCAAATCTTAGTGATGTTACCATTAACCTTAGTGCAGTGACCTCAAGGTCACAATTTTTGTACAGAGCATATCTCAGCAACAATTTATAAGAAGAAATTAAAACTTGGTATACAGAAATGTCTTATGTCAAAGCTGCGCCTTGTCATACTTTAACAGTTGTGTGACCTTTGACCTTGACACATTGACCTTGAATTCAAAATATGTGTACATGCAACATCTTAACAATTAAAAGGTAATAAAAAGTTCATATCTGTTATATAACAGCACTGTGATGATCACCATATGCATTTTTTACGAATTTTACCTTTGACCTTGATGTTGTGACCTTGACCTTTGTATTATTGTGCAGGCCATATATCATGTTTCATTTCATTTTAAAGTTTAATTAGGGTCATTAAAAAAACTTAAATGCCCTTCCTTAAACTTAATTATAAAATGGTTACTCATCAGTATTCATTTGAATATGTGAATGAATGTCGCAAAGGCAATAAATTTATTCCACATTTGCAGAACGAGCTCAAGAGTGGGGAAAAGAAGTCCCGCATGGAGCAGCTTGCTCAGGATCGTAAGAATGAGGCTCTGGTCATGCAGGAGGAAGAACAGTTCCAGGAGTATGCATCCAAGGTAAGACCAGTACATCTCAGGGAAATATTGTGCACCGGTGGCAGCTACAGGAAATAGTTTTCAAGAATAGAATTCCTTTCTTATTTTTAATAGATACAGTCAGGTGAGAATAGGGAAATCAAAATATGCAGATAGGTTTTATAGTAATTAGTCTGTCTACCTGTCTACACCTGTATAACTATGTGACCACTCTAATGATTGAATGACTAATGCGTTTTAGGATGGTTTCTTTATTAATATTTCAAATTGCTTTTTTGAGATGACTGAGAACATATTTTGCCCCTGGTGGGAACTGCATTTTTTTTTAATTTGAGTTAAATTTGTTCATGATCAAATAAATTTCACAGAAATGCAGTTTGAAATTAGATAAATATTTACATGTTCAGCAGAGCCAATTATCACCCCTTACTTTGATAATGAGAATACATCCTAATACTACAACTGTCATCACACATCTTCTTCACTGACCAATCACAGCCGCAAAGATAATAATTGGGTTTTTCAACCAATCAGAGACCAGCTAACAAATGGCTACAAGAAGTATTGATAGTAACAATAGCAGAAGATGCCGACCAAGAACTATCTGCATTTCAACCTTGCAAAACTCCAGAAATAGTCTTAACCAGAATATGCTGTCCCAAATGACCCTGTTGCCAGTTAATTCGATTTTTTTTCTCAGTTGTTACCATATTTACTCAAAAATAGGACGACCCTATGTACAAGACGACCCCCCCCCCCCCAAATTGATGTTATTTTGCTTGAAAAGGCCAATTTCCGATTATAGGACGAGTCGAGTCAAATATGAAGACTAAGGGTGCCAATACGAATATGCTTTGGTGACACTCCAATCGTTTTCACGCCAAAAATAAGAGCTTTTCCCAGTCACTTACGCTTTTCAAAATGGCGACCTTGTGTTGCATAAGCATATTTTAGCATTGTTAAACATTTTCTCTGACTTGTGCATAATTTACACTTCACCACATCAAATGAAGGCGGATTACTAGAATATTTCAATGTGTATTATAAGACAAGGATTTTAATAATATCAGCGTTCGCCACTTGGTGTTTATAGCACTCAATCGGCTGGTCAGAGGTGCCATAAATTGCTGTCCACTGGTGGCCCTCATACCCCCAAACATTGACAAAAGTTTTGGGTCCAAATTCCTCATCTTATGTTTGAGTAAATATGGTACTTTGGACACTTCTGCTAATCGTTTGTTAGCACACTGTCCACCAGAGGCACACGCAAACTATTGATAGGTTCACCATGTCGCCCTCTGGTGGAGTTTGGTTTGTTAGCTGTTCTCTGATTGGTAGAAATAATTGATAATGTCCCCCACCATTAACTCAACTGTCTTAATTGGTCAGCGAACCATGTTTGTGTGAAACACTCCTATTATTATTATTATTGAGATATGTTTAAATTAAGATTTTATTTTTGATTGCAACACTGTCAACATTCTATTGAAAGTGACTGGAAATGCAAGAACGAACAAAAGAATGCTAAATTACATTTTAGTGGATAGGCAACCCACACAAAATATGAATATTGATCTTGTGCAGTATAGTAATAGATTTATGCCATTGATTTATTCACCAAGTGGGATTTCTCTCAGGAGTTGTTTCCTCAAACTTTAATGTTTCTTATTAACCAGGTGATTGATCATTGTAAGCGTGGAGGTCGGAATGTGTATCCTCTATACAAGGCCGCACTGGAGGGCGCTGGTGGTGGCCTTGGTCCAGTGTTCTCTGGCAAAGGTGGAGTGCGCCCCAGCTACATGGTATCAGACCAGACAGGAGTACAGATGCCAAACTATCAGCGGGGAACCACAGATAATGTTAAAAGTAACATCTACGGTGATGGACGCACTGACAAACGTCTTGGATTTGTATGGTAAAAATTAGCAGTAATAATCCAAAACAATCACGAATCGGGGGTGTAATTCATAATCTGTCATGTAACCAATGGTTCAATTGAAATATGTAAAACTCACTTTGGCAAGTATAATAAAATAAAACAAAAACTAGAATAAGAAAAAATATTGAAACCATTTTGAAATTAGTTTTTAGTATGTGTGTCCCTCTCAGTGTCTTCATTAAAAATACAAACAAATCTGTGATAACAAATGAGCAAACAAGATGTTATAAATTTATCAAAAATAATAACATGTAATAAAATGTAAATATATCTTTTAAGTTTGAAAGAACTTTATCATATGGAGTGAATGTCATTTATATTAAGATGGAGATCAGGCATACTGATATTGCCAGAATGTATACTGTAAAGGCTTTTAGATGTGTAACCGTAATGTATAAAAAGTAATGGCTTTTAGATGTTTGTAACCATAATCATGGGTGCTGGTGGTAAGAAATTTTTTGACTGAAAACAAATGATTTTGACACATCCATAATAGAGTTTAATAGTAAATTTAAAACATTTTTGACTGATTTCAGTCTGTAGACTGAGAACCAGCACCCATGCATAATGTACAAAAATTTTGAAATATATTTTTATTCTGTAATAAATACTTCCTCCCATGAATGAATCTTTCAAATAGCTGTAATGTATGTATGACAACTGCCGGAGTATACTCTTCAAAATATAGGATTTAAAGTTCTCACTATATGGGATTGAAAGATCAAAATATATGTGTAGAAAAAATGATCTTGCGCCTGGATCTGGCCAGATGTAATTTGAGCTGAGAGGCATGTAGTTTTTTTCAGGCCATTAATTTTCTTTTTGATGGGAAGTAATTCTTGCCAAGTAAACTCCTTGTCTGTACTTACAACCCAACTTCCAGTTCGTACCAACCACCAACTTCCTGTCAGTACAAACCATCCAACTTCCTATCAATGCCAACCACCTAACTTCCTGTCAGTACCAACCATCCACCTGTCAGTACCAACCAACCACCTGTCAGTACCAACCAACCAGCTTCCTGTCAGTACCAACCACCCAACTTCTGTCAGTTGAGATAGTCATGTTTTTCAAATCTTTTAATCCTAAAATATCAATAATAAAATCTATCATGAATTCATCTGTAAATATATACATATATATACTTCTGCTATTATAATTTGAAGCACATTTTGTTCGAGGTACAAAACATGGTGAATTCTTGTTTGAAAAAGTATTAATAAACTGTAAGAAAATATCAAGTTTTAATAAAGTACAAATTTATTGCAACAAATATGCCGTTGACTTTTTGTTACATTCCATCATACCACTTACAAGACTCACTTTGAAGACAAACAAATGAAAGACTGAACATAAAATATTACAAATTTATCACTTTTCATCCTAGTACTGGAATATAATATTGAGTGAAGATCTTTATATAATCTTGATCCTAATGTTTATGAGGACCATAGCTCTTTTATAAAATAAATAAGGTGCATAGCTCTTTTATAAAATAAATAAGATATTTATATTTTTAACCACAGATTTATTTACCGGTAAGTATCTATGCCATGCCCAGAAATACCTGTGTGCTGCACAGCAAAAACAAATAAAAAATCTTTCTTATTGTCCTAGGAAAATAATCAATGACCCAGTTTTCAAAGATGGCACTGTTTAAGAATAAATACTGGTGCTTATTTATTTCTGTCGGTAGATCTATCATGCATTATTGGGTCTCGAGACAGCTGGCAGAAGCACTCCTTAGGTGAGGGTTATTACAGTCCTGAGGAGCACACTGGTTATAGCCACTTCTTAGAGGTGGTTTATTGAAGTCCTAAGGAGCACACTGGTTATAGCCACTTCTTAGAGGTGGTTTATTGAAGTCCTAAGGAGCACACTGGTTATAGCCACTTCTTAGAGGTGATTTATTGAAGTCCAAAGGAGCACACTGGTTATAGCCACTTCTTAGAGGTGATTTATTGAAGTCCAAAGGAGCACACTGGTTATAGCCACTTCTTAGAGGTGATTTATTGAAGTCCAAAGGAGCACACTGGTTATAGCCACTTCTTAGAGGTGTTTTATTGAAGTCCTAAGGAGCACACTGGTTATAGCCACTTCTTAGAGGTGATTTATTGAAGTCCTAAGGAGCACACTGGTTATAGCCACTTCTTAGAGGTGATTTATTGAAGTCCTAAGGAGCACACTGGTTATAGCCACTTCTTAGAGGTGATTTATTGAAGTCCTAAGGAGTACACCGGTTATAGCCACTTCTTAGAGGTGATTTATTGAAGTCCTAAGGAGCACTCTGGTTATAGCCACTTCTTAGAGGTGGTTTATTGAAGTCCTAAGGAGCACACTGGTTATAGCCACTTCTTAGAGGTGTTTTATTGAAGTCCTAAGGAGCACTCTGGTTATAGCTGTTTCTTCTCTTCTTTGTGATGCTGCATCTCCATGTCAGATAATGACTCCCCTGAAGCTATTTTTCCCCTTTTCTCTTCTTCGTTGTGCAAGTATAAGCAGTCATCAATAACAAAACTGCAAAGATGGAACAAATACATGTCACAATAAATATCTCTAGCATCTCCTTATTAAAGCTATGAAGCATCCTCCTTCCTCTATAGGCCCACTAAACCCCCTCACCCCTGGCTTTATATTTCTTAATTGATGTTATAGTATAAGTAAAAAAAAGTAGCATTGTCTGATTGAAAAAAAACCTGAGAATGCCTACAGATATGGTAGTATATAATATTTATATTTTACCTGTACCACAGAAATGTGACTGGTGCAGTTGAAGCATGCCATAGTGAGTGTGCATCAAATATCCACCAGATGGGGGGAAAGTCAAGTAGCTCCAGGCACAGGAGTGATGCCAAGAAGAGCAGGCTAGCAGCGGCCTTCCGCACATGCGGCTGTTTCTTGTAGTTTTTCCCACACCATACCCACCACAACACTGTATTACTCCCTCCTACAAAATATAATACCACACAGAACATGAAGATGTCAGCACAACACTGTATGACTCAGCCCTGCAAAATATGATACCAGACATAACATTCAGCGCTATGAACAGACTTGTCTGGTATATGCGCCATAGAAATTTTGTTATTATTATTATTATTATTATTAAAGACGTCACCACAACACTGTATCACTCAGCCCTGCAAAATATGATACCACACAGAACATAAAGACGTCACCACAACACTGTATCACTCAGCCCTGCAAAATATAATACCACACAGAACATGAAGACGTCACCACAACACTATATGACTCAGCCCTACAAAATATAATACCACACAGAACAAAAGGATATCAGCAAAAATGATCTCTCCCATGTTATTATTCAAGGAGAGGAGAAACTATTCCATATTCTGAGTTTTCCAGAAATGCCTGTTTATGGATGATCCGTTTAATGGGTAAAACTTAACAGAACAGAACAATTGAGAAGCTAAATTTTCTTCATTATTAAAACAATGTCAGAGATTTTGCTACATTCTTATAGATTAAAGCATGATTCCAAAAAGATTAGAGTAAAGCATACCTGTGAATATAGTCATCCTTTATTACTTAATAATTTTAATTTGAAGCCATGATGACTGTACTCACCCACAAAAAGATTGACTTCCATGTTGTAGCCATAGTCAAACTTGACGAATGCCAGATAATGAATATGGTAGAAGAAGAAAGCTAGGCATCCAACACCACACAACCCAGGCTTCCACCAGGCCTTGGTGCCGAGAACTCTGCAAAGTAACACACACACACATTAAGAAAACCGGGAATGTTTTGTGGCTAGGGGAAATGAATTTATGGGTTTTAAAACAAAATAAACATAATTTGCCAGCATGACTCTCAGTGACCTCTGATAAAGATGTCACAAAATTTGGTGACAAAAATATTGAATATTCAGGTCTTTTTAGCAATATAAATGTGGCCATCAAATTATTTTAAGATTTAATTTAAAGTGTGAAACAAAAACACTGAACAACATTGGGTTCAATGAGGGGTGAAAACAAGATGGTTTTTGCTTCTTTTGACATAGATGGAAAAAAAAACAGAGTTGGAGCTGAAAATCATGCAATGCAACACAATTACCGGTAGGTACGGTAATAGTAATGTGATGGTGGCATCCAGTAAGGTGACACCTCTCCTCACTAGAACTCAGAACTCAGAAACAATTTATTTGACCCATTTGCAAAAAGGATCTGGGAGACTCCCGTTAATACCAAAAGGTCGCTGGCATGGGAGCCACACAGAACTCCTGATTAGGCCAACTTAACAATTGACAGAGTTTATAATTAATTTAACCAAGATCAAAAAAAAAAAAAAAAGAATTGCATAGTAGGCAATATGTTTCATTTCCACAAATATAGCAATTTGGAATGACACATAGTTTAGAGTATTTTTGAAGAAATCTGTTTTTAACATAATCATTACAGCCTTTCAAACTGTGTGTCTCAAGTTTTTGAATGACTATAGATTCTATTTTATCTATTAGCTTTGGAAAGCTCTGTCTGATGCACCCTGTTGCAAATTCATGATTTATTCTATTTTCATGTATCTTATGACAATGAGGTGTATAAGGAGCATGGATGTCTGAATTTGTTTCAAAGTTCAGTGTTTGAAAATATTCAGGTAATTTATTGTTTGAGTATTTATGAAGGAATTTTAGTTTGTTCAGTTCTATGTTGTCAGGCAATTTAAGAATTCTGTGCATTTTGAAAAGTGACTCAGTGTGTGCATTGTATTTGCTCAGTGAGATGACACGTAATGCTCGTTTTTGTAGCTTGATTAGTCTCTTGTTGTCATCTCCCCAAACTGGACTGCCATAATTAAGATGGGATTGAATTAGTGAATTGTATAAGGATACCTATTGTTTTTGTGATTTTGTTTGAAATGTTGTCCACATGTCCTATCCAGTTAAACACAAACAAGGTAAAGGGCTTGCATATCCAGGCCATCATATGCTTCCCTTTCTCATACTTCTATGTTATTACTGACAATGTCAACAGGGTCCATTTTGTTAGCCACCTGAGATATCTATCGTTAATGGACAATAAGTTGTTGAAATGTGCATTGTAAATATATCATTATTTCACAGATTGTGACACACACACAGAGCTGAGTGTAATAAACAATGCACTGTAACCTACCTGACACAAAGCAAAAAAACATTGGATAACACCAGAGATAATGCACAAAAGTAATCCATCATCTGAAACATATTAAACAGCTTCAATCTGTGTTACACAAAATCAGAGAAATTTAGACAAATTATCAAAGTGTACATTTTCAATGCAAAATATACAAAGAAATGATTAATATATATATAGAAGATGTCCATGTTATACAGTATGAGAATGTATTACCTCTGTCAGTGGGAAGTCTCGAGTGTGAAATATTGTTGACCATGACCACGCATTTATCGCAATCTGCAAATATAAAGTATTCTGTGTGAGCACAAATAAAACTAGACTTACCTTCACTGTAAATTGAGATTCTCTTACTGTTTTCATTTCTCTAACATGCAGTTTTATTTTTCATGTTTCAATGTCAAACATATATATCAAAATATTTAATTTTATTCCTTATTTACTACCATTTCAACAGAGTTTTCATAAAATCTGTGATGCTTTGGACAAGCAGAGAAAATATTTTCAAGTGATACCATTACTTAAAAAAGAAATTCCTGTGTTTCATTAAAATTAAAATCCACTGTTATGACAGCTGTGAGATTCACCATAAGGAACACACAGACACAACCTACCATAGCATAAACATGCCACATATAGTAAAGTGGTGCTGAGAATGGAACCAGTCTGCGGAATTGTAAAATACTGAACACATGGCTCAAACCATTGAGAATAGAAAACACTACAGATGCTGGTTCCTGAATACCGAGGACTCGAATAAATGGCCACTGAAAATAAAACAAACATCTTATGTCATTCGAATCACATTTTTTAATTTTCAATTCAAAAGATTTCTGACCATTTGTTTTGAATTCCCCCTCACAATGTCCCAATTTCTAAACTAGATAGTTTGTGAGTGGCACAAAACTGAAGTCAGCACAGTATTTAATGCATACATGGGTATGCACTATCCAACTCGCATATGTCAATCTCTTTTGTGCTATAAGGTGGTTAGAGTAAACTAGTTATATAAATTAATCTTCAAATTATTAACATAATGTATAGGATTCTTGCAATGGCAATATGTGATATTTGGTGTTAAAATATGGTATTCATGTGATTTTGGAAATTTGATCTTGTCTCCTTGAAGATACCACCAAATGTCAAATTTCTGTTTTGCCTTTAAATAGGTCACTCTGACCTAGTTACATTGATTACCGGTACTCCTCTGAACCAACCCTAGATCAATCATATATTGCAAGTACATCGATAGTGCTATATTCTTACAGTCAAGAGAGATTATCAATAAAATTAACAATATTGCTGGTCTTGACCTTGACCCAAAATCAATAACAAATCATCCTTATAAATAATCGTTATATGCATTTAACATATCAATTTAAATCAAGTACTAGAACAGCTTCTTCATATTTTGGAAGTTGTTGCCTATTTGGCCCATAAATTGGTCAATGTGACCTAGTTGCATAAAATATTCACAGAAACGTGAACAAACTGCAAATTGTAAGATAGGATAAATGTGGTGGCAACAAATTTTATGTGTAGTGTTTTGCCAAATATCACATTCGGTTGATTTTGAAAATTGTCTTCTTTGACCTTTAAAATAGATGAAGGTCACCCAATATCAAACTTGTCCAAGCCCCTCATAGGCAGATCAAATCTGCCAAGTCATATTGACCTTGAAGAAAATATAGGATTCACAAGCGAATTTCCTCTTGTGCTGGTCATCACCTTGACCAAGGCCACGAAAAGTACATCTAGATAAATTATTGGATGTTTACAAATATTCAAATTCTAATCTTCTCTGATTTGTAAAGAATCATATTCTCAATATTTTGGAAGTTGTAATCTAGATGGCCTTTATATAGGTCAATGTGACCTAGTTACATAAATTATTCTAAAAATTATGAAGAAATATATATGGATAAATGTAGTGGAAATAAATGCTATTTGTAATGTTTTGCAAAATATCACAAACCGCCGATTTTGAAAATCTGCTCCTGTGATCTTGAAAAAAGGTCAAGGTCACTCAATATCAAACTTATCCAAACCCCTCATCATGCTCATAGAAAGATCACAATCACTAAGTTATATCAATAATGCTGTATTTTGTCAGAAAATAGAGCATTCACAAGCAAAGTTGTTCCTGTGCTGATCATGACCTTGACCAAAAAGTTGAACTTGACCAAAAAGTTCACAAAAAGTTCAGCCCAAAAACTTTTCCAGGTGTACATATTATAGTATCTAGTTCTTATGTCCAAGCGAATAGGAATGATGAAGAAAACAAAGTGCGGCAGTGGCAGACACAGTGGAAACGGGGCAAGTACATAAAGTCTGCTTGTGCGCTGTCTTAATAAGAGACTGGAGCATATTAATTTGTTACTTTTCCAAAGAATTGTGGTACTCTGGTATGATCCTTTTGGTATGCTTCCACTGTTTTCCACATACAATCATAGTGGCACTCCTCAGGGCATGTCCACTGTAGAAGCTGTTTGTGTAGAGGCTGCTTCGATAGATACACATCATCTAAAATAAAAGTAATCATGATCATATGTCATCATATGTAACGAACATAGATGCTGCTTTGATAGATACACATTGTCTAAAATGAAAGTGATCATCATCTTGATATCATATAATGTGATGAACATTACTGTAGACACTCAAATGGTTATTTTATAAACATTCATCTAGCTGATGTTCAAACACAAAAATAGTCGGTTACCCTTTCATTCCAAATACTGTAATGTTAAATACTTGACTTTTCCCATACCTTTTGAACCTGTTTCAAGCCCTTAGGATTCTATACAGGGACCGGAATAGTATTCAAGATTGTACAATTTTTGCATTCATCCATACACTGTAATTTACCAAGACATTTATATTATCCTCATCCATTGGCCCCTCCAGTCAGTCAAAAAAGATTTTTAATCAATGAAACCTGGATGTCACCTGCTGGGACAGTTAGACTAGTGCCTACTGTTGTATCTCCCCATATCTTTGCACAGGATCCATACCTTCTGTATGACTTTTCTCAACACTTATCATGCTCAAGCAACATGAATATCAGTCTCTCAGTCCCCTTCTGTGTGGAAGGAGACTGAGTTATATTTTCAAATACATCCATAATCTCATTTTCTCTCTACAGGAAGTTGTGTTAAAACAACAATAGAACATGCACGAAACCTGTATGTTCAAATTCTCAAGGACTCAGTTTCACATATTGACACCATGTTTTCTTTGGGATATCAGGAATCTTGCAGATCTTCAGCCACAGAAAGGCATCAAAATTTTATATGCATAATAATCTGAACTGATAGATATGTGGTCCTCTTTATTAAGTCAAAACTATATAAATAATATTTCAATTTTTCATTGCAATCAGTTTCTTTGGAATTTACCTGCTTCTTTACACTTTGTCTTCTTGCATACAATGGCACATTTCTGAAAGGTATAGGAACCATCCCCTGCTGACCCTTCTACACTGGAGATGAGTGATATCACGAGGGCACAAGCTGCACAATAAAGGTAGTACACCTTCATCTGGAAAAAAGAGCATTCAGCTTCATATCACTTGAACTGGACACATTTTATCTCACAATATTAAGATTTGTAATATGCACTTCATCAAGACTCTGGAACACCGTTGGCACACAATTTGAAATAACTATAAGACTCTAGAACATAAGGGGGGAATATGCCACCCATTGCAGTAGATATAATGGTGGTTAGATTATTTATATGAATAATCAAGAAATTATATATGTGAATTTATACTGGCCCCCCCAAAAAAGATTAAACAATTATATTTTTCTAGAAACTTGTACCATAACTTATAAATGTCTTTAAGATACATAACCACATGCCCTTCTAATAGCAAAGTAAAAAGCTTAAAATGTATCTGACTCAGGCTAATAAATTGTGAAATGCTATTTGTCAATGCATAACCAAAATCAAAGAGTTGAGAAAGGTATATACACAGAGGTGAATGGATACAGTCAGTTAAATGTTGGACAGAGATCTATTTTTTCCATTGAGGACTCTTTAAACTACAAAGATGATGACACAGATAATTATAAATATTATGAATGCTTTTGTTATCAAAGACATTTTAAAAATAATTGTATGCAAACAGTACTGATAAGTTCCAAGTTTTAGTCTTGTCAAGAGACCTGATTGGGATTTTGCAAACTTACGCGAGCTTGATTTTTTTTAAATCAACACTTGTTATAATACACTTAAAGGTATTAAGCATCAATTCTACAATTTGGTGTATTGAAAGCTTGGCCACATATGAACATCATGACAAATTGAAATTATGATAGATTAAAAAGATAAGTTTCTATAATCCATAAAAGTTGCACTCCCAGAAAAGATCTGTCTTAGACATAAGCTGCACGTGATGGGTAAACACAGGTATAGCGTGAACTTTGTTTGACCTCAATTGAGGCTCAAAGTGGGGTAGCACTGTTTGACGTCATTCTGGCACTATCTAAAGGACAATACATATCATGACGTCATAAGCATATTGCCATACTTATATGACTCCATTTTACCTTTCAGTGCCTCTATGATCACACTCCACATAAAAAGTGCATCAACCAAAACAATATTTAGATATGAAAGGCAAATATTTTTATCTTTCATTTATGATACTTATACATATTTTTCACTGCTTAATCACTTTAAAGTATTATCCTTATCATACATATATGTGATGTTAGAGAATGCAGCTCCTAGGTTTAACAAACTTTTAGGACAAAATACAGATGAGTCTACACTCATATCCATGTTTTATATAGATTTGACAAATTCATCCTTAACAAGAAATGTAGTCTTTCAATTTTAATGCTTTCATCTTGTATAACTCCATGAACTGTCTGATACCAATGATGGTGTGTGCAAAACAACATGGTGCAAGTTTTCTGAGACTTGAATTTGGCACATTTTTTTTCATTACTCAAATACTGTGACTTGGTGGTCATAGTCTAATGTAATTTGAACTTGCCTTAATCTATCCACCGTTATATTAAACCCTCTGATGTTTCAGATTCAGAGGCTCTGCAGACTTTGACCATCTGAGTACTGAAGTAGCATGCTAGTATTGCTAGCAGAACATTAGCTGTGCCTGGGAAAGCCGTCAAAATAAATTTAATGGTGTTTCAGAGATGGGAAGTGCGATGACAGTAAATTCTAATGGAAAGTTACTTGTTTGTGTACATATAAGAATAATTCCTAGAACTTATAACAATATAATCAAGAGTTTCTTGCCATTTATTCATTATTTTGTAGTCTTTTGCTTCTGCTCAAATCATGTCACTGGAAATGGGTCAACTGCGTGAGGTTTATGGGAAGAAAAGTAGTATGTAACGCAATCACTGATTGGTGATTCTTTCTGGATAATTTTAGCTGCGCCAATCAAATTTAGTGTATTAATTCCGGAAACGGGTGTCACTTCCGGTAATCCAGGTCGGTGTTTACGTTTTCATCAGAAGATTTGTGCAACCTTCATCTTTTTCAGCAGATATATATCAATAATGAAACATATATTAACGATTATAAGATAATGGCAGAGTCAGAGAACGTCGAAGGACCAGTGCTACACGTGGTTGTGGTTGGATTTCACCATAAAAAGGGTTGCCAGGTGAGGTTCAAGGGACAGGGGATTCAGCAATTTCTCGTCTCAAAATCGCTAATTTTGGATCAAGTTCTGAACTAGTTTTTACTTACTTTAGTAAAATGGTGTCACGTCACAAACTTTCAGATTTGATCATGATGGAACAAGATTCTGCACCGTTAGGTATCATAATAACCATCATTCAGTGTCAAATAGTATTATAGTGGGTTACCATCTTGTTTTTTCAATAATTGGATTTTTTATTTTTATTTTTTGAAACATGCATGGTTCATTAACTATCACAGATGGTTCATTAACTATCTGTGTTATTTTGTGATCAGTACAGTCATGGGGAATGTGTTGTTATTTCCTGTGGTTTGTAAATCGTTTTTTTTTTTGTAACACGGATGGTCCTTTTGGCAGTGGATATCAAAATGGGACTATCTGTGTTATTCTGTGATCGGTACGATCATGGGAAATGCGTAGTCATATCCTGTGGGTTGTAATTCGGTTCAAGATGACAACATCGTTGTCACCCATCACTATGCAAAATTACCAATTAATATTGCTTAGAAATGCCCTCTAATTGATAGAGCCTGGAATTCTGAGTAGATTTAATTCAAATTTGGTGTAAAATGGGCAATTAGAACAGAAATTACAAACAAAAGTATGATCAATGCGATGAGTTTTGATAGCGCCTAAGTGATATAAGAGCAACTTACATAAGCAACATTAAAAGACAAAACTTTGCATTCCATTCTGCTTTAAAATTTGTTCATATACCAATTTTTTTTTTAATGAACAAAGATAATTTCAAACACCCCACAATTTTGCAATGATTGTTTCATTTTTGTTTTTGTTTAAGTTTTTATCTATTTAAATTATTGAATAGTTTGTTGTAACTTTTGTTTTGTTTGTTGTAATTTTTGTTTTGTTTAATATTTTTTTCCCATGTGTGTTACATGTGGAGCACCACTTTTTCCTGTTTAGTGCATTTTCCATTTTTTTGGGGGAGCAGTTCTGGTATACATGTTGTTTTGAATCCATGGGAAAGATGGTACCCTACAATTGCCCTATTGCCTTGTCTTTGGAGATTTTGAGAGTATTGTGCCGTTAAAATGTGACTCAGCCGATTTTTTCAGGCGCTGGGGTCACTTAACCACAGCAGGGCCATGTTCACTCAAGGGTTTACTTGGTGGTATTCATCTTAAGAAATAATGTTCAGTACTTGTACCAGACTGAAAAAATGAAGCTTTTGAGATGTCATTCTTCCTATCCTTAATCATATTCAGTAGTGAAATACACATCCAGACTGATGGCACACTGTAATCTAAATAAGATAAATTTTTACAGTTTTTTTTTTTTTTAATTGAAAACTTTTCCATTTCTTACTTACAGAACATCACCAGCTCTGCTAATTCCATGCAATTGTATTACATTTTTAATTGTTTTTAAGTGTTTAATGAACATTATACATTTTTGATGCAGGTTGAGTACTCCTATCCACCCACAGTGCCAGGAAATCCTGTGGAAAGTAGTGAACTCCCTCCTCTGTGGAAACATCTCCCATCACTCGCACTCCCAGATGGCTCGCATAACTTTCAAGAAGGTACTAAAATTTAACAATAATAGTGTAATTGTGATTATATATCAATTTGTATTTTTTAACTTAACAATTCTCTAAATATGGTTATTGCCACATTAATTCAGTCAGCACAAGCTGACTTTATGTTATTGGTCCATTCCCACTGCATCTGTCACTGCCATACTTTGTTTTCTTCCTCATTCATTTACGCTTGGACAAGTTTAATATTGGGTAATATTGAGCTATTTTCAAGGTCACAATTTTCCAAACTGTCTAATTGTGATATTTGTCAAAAATACGGGGAAGCTGATCCAAAACTTGATATTATGTTTATGTGAAGCACAGAGTGACCTATTTAAATGCAAAATAGGATCGTAAAATTTGGAGCAAATTCGCAAATTCTGTAATGAGGTTACTTTGACCTCCTTATAGCACAAAAGAGTTTGGCATATATGAGTTAGGCAGTGCATGACCTTGTATGCATTTAATATCGAGCTGCCTTCAATTTTGTGCCACTCACAAATTTTCTAGTTCATTTTTGTTTCCTGAATCACATTCTATTTGTGAACTTCTAAACTTAGAAATAAAAGACAGCATAAACAATTAAATGTATACAATTTGCAAATTTAGTATTTTTTTCAGAAAAGTAAATAAGAAAATTGTAAAATATTTTGATTAAACTTAACATGAATGAGGGGTGGCCATCAATGTAATATATACCAGCCAAAGTAACAAATCAAAAAGAGAAAACTGGAGCAAAGACCGTTATAGAGTGATATAAATGTTATTCTATTTTTAGACACAGTATTCTTTCATCTGCCTTCTTTGGATGCAAAATGCAGAAGGACATTATTTGGTATTTCATGCTACCGACAGATGGATGCAAAGGTAATTATCAATGTCAGTTTGCAATATGCAAGTAAATGATAGTGGACAAGCTTTTGATGTGGAGACAGCAGTAAAAAATATAATATCTATAAATATGCAGCATTCCTTGACACTAAAGTGATCATAGGAAATGATCACAGGGATGGAAAACTGTAGAGTAAATTATACCTAAATCCCACAGATCCGCAACTATCTGCATTAAAGTTCCACCCATCAACATAGAGAAAGTGGCAACCCATGCAGCCATCTGCTGAGAATCTGAGCCAAAACACAAATTTTTTGGAAACTGTAGCCAATCCAGTGGGAAATTTACAGAATCCTCCATTCAGGCATATCATCCAAAACAAGTGGCACATTTTGGAAACCGACTCAAGACAAAAAAGGTCAAGACCAAAATATTCTTTATTAGGAGCATAGGTATCTCAAATCTCAGACTCTTTGGTAAGATCTGGGTTCCAGACAACCTCAGAATTATAAAAATGCACTATGGAAATTGTGCTTATTGACTTTGGAGGGGAGAGAAGTAATACAATAAACAAGAAGGATTTCTTAAGAAACAAACCATAATGTGCTTGGAGCTGTGTGGATATAAATCAGATGCTTTTTTTCACAGACATGTTAACATTTGGATATTTGGAGGGGATGCTTTCTCGTGTGAATGCATTTTTGACACATGCAACATGTGCCTTCATATTTTGCCAATATATACATGGGCATATAAATACATGTGCGTATAAATGCATGTGTGTACTGTATAAATAAATGTGCATATAAATACATGAGCATTTTAGAACGTTTCACAACATGTTTACGTGTACATGATTATCACAGGCAAGTTGTTAAGTCCCTGATTTTACATGCTAACACATGTTTAATATATACTAATTATTATATATTTGATCATGTTATGTTCATTGTTTATCAAATACATATTAAATAAATATTGTATTACCAAAATCAACCTCTGAAATCTGAATAATTTCCTTTTAAAACACATAATATATTTGAACTTGACCTGTTCTATATTTTAACCCTCTTTCAAAATCAAGATTTTAAGTTAAACTTCTTTTATGATATCTTTTATTGCCCTTACATTGTCTTCACTTTGGCAGTTCAATTAGTTTAATTGCTTTGCGTCTGTATTCTGCATTAAGCCAATTACTGTGACAGGGTCAAGGATCCATTCAAGCTTGATTGCTTTCTTCACGCTTTCTGATTCTGATTAGCAAGCAGGTAAATGGTGGAATAAAGCAGTTTGGTTCTGGTTCTCAATCAGTTAGTATGTACAGAGTATGACCTTTTGGAAATAGCTATCAGAACTCCCACATGGGATGCATACCTTAGCCCCGTATAAATTGGAGAAAAAGTACAAAACTTTACAAAGAGTTAAGAGCACACAAACTCATCAGGTGGCAAATCTCTTGGACACCCAGTCCCAATTTATGATGTAAAGAATTATTCCTGATAGACTGAGATATGTCAAACAAGTAGTGATTTTTAAACCCAATTAACCCTGTGCAGGATTAACAAAATCAAAAGGGAGGATATGCAATACATTTGCTCTCAAATCTTGCAAGACATTTCTGAGATTTTCTGATTTTTTTGATCACATACTATAATTCTAATAGAAATATTGCCACCAAACTATTCCAGACATAGTGGAATTATGCTGTGTTACAGCATTTTCAGCTGAAACCTCAATCATTGAGTTCCATAGGTGAGACCAGCTTAATCATCCATCGTTGCCCAAAATTATCAATAATTATTGCTTGAAAATCAATAGAGCATGGAATTCTGAGGAGGTATAGTTCAAATTTAGTGTAAATTGGACAATAACAACAGAAATTAGAAGCAAAATCCGATCATGATCAGTGTTAGCACCTCAGCAATATTAGAGTTTATCCCATAATCAAGACTAAAAACTTTTCATTCCATTGTGCAATAAAATTTGTTCATATACCAAATATAATATTTTTTAAAGATGAATAGATAGATGTTTTTAAAGATGATTTCAACCACCCCATCATTTTACAATGATTGTTTCATTTTTGTATTTATCTAAGTTTTTATCTATTTTAATTTTTGTTTAGTTTGTTGTAATTTTTGTTTTTTTTATCTTATTTTTTTCTCATCTGTGTTACATGTGGAGCATTACTTTTGCTTGTATAGTTCAGATCTTTGAAGCATTTGTAGTTCAAGCCCTTTGTTAAAGTTTTCATCTATTATAGGACCTGAGGAAGAGAGGGGCAGATGTGACAAGAAATACTGTACAGAAGTCTGTGTGTGTCATCAGCAAACTGGTAGGTCACATATATAAATACATATAAAAATATGTAAATTTAGCGTTGTAAATTTAGCTTTGTAAATTTAGCTTTGTTAATTTAGCTTTGTAAATTTAGCTTTGTAAATTTAGCTTTGTAAATTTAGCTTTGTAAATTTAGCTTTTAAATTTATCTTCAATTGTTTGATCTTATTCATGGGTTGCAATATGTGAAGTTAATTGCCTCCATGTTTCAGCCGTTGTATGGGTTGATACAGGCCAAGTTAGAGCTGATCACACATGCATACTTTGATGAGCGAGACTTCAGTGAAGTTACCCTGCTTCAAGACACCTATCGCAACCTCAATGCCTCCCTTAATGCAAGTCTGCTGCATGGATCACAAGCATTCCTTGGTTAGCAGATTCTAATTTAATACACACACCTTATACTTGATACCATGTCCTTATGGTGAAGCAAAGTTTTACTTGAGTGAAACATATACTTTAAGTAACAGCCTACAAGATATCTTTATTAAAATGACATGTAATATTTAAAATGTACACATAAATTATGAAATCTTAAAATAAAAAAGCTATTTTTTTGGTAAAAACACAATGCATTTGCAAATTGCCTTCCTTTCCATCTCATCTGGAATCATTATAAGATATTTTAAGTTGTTGGTTTAACTTTTCAGGTATATCATGTCGTGATTTGGTGGCAACATTTAAACACAAGGTGATCATCTTGTTTAAGCTGATGATGCTTGAGCGTAGAGTGTTGTTCTTTGGGGCTCCAGTTAAACCAATCTGCAGCACTCTTCTGGCAGTCCTCTCACTGTTCCCAGGTTTGTAAAAAAATCTTTAAATGGAAATAAACGATAAAAATAAATTATGTTTACAAGTTTCAAAATTTCATTTATATAATAGGTTTATTAACCTGACTAAAAATTGCAGGTATGATTGAGTATGGGTTGATGGAGAGCTCCAGCTATAACTGTAAGCTGCAGGTGTCACCGACGTTGAAGGTGACCAGAGTGAGTGACAATGAGCCAGACGGGGAGGAGTTCCTGGAGATCCGCTTCAAAGATACTAGTGATGGCACCGAGGACAAAAACACCACACTCAGCAGCACAGCTAAAACCAATCAGAAAACACCCGCGTCGCCAAGTATTAAAGACAAGAAAGCAAAAAACCGCATGAATTTGGAGTGTAAAATGGAGCAGGTAGCATCCACCCATGTTGAAAGTTCTCCCCATAAATCTCCAAAAACAAGTAAAGATAAAAGTAAGCGTGGCTCGAGAAGCAGTGTGAGTACCGTAGAAAGTGATGAGTCACTCTCAGTGCAGGAACAACAGCTACTTGACAGTGATGAACATACAAGCTTTGAGGAGGATAAATTATTATTAGAAATTAATGAGATACTTGAGCAGCCTGCCCCAGGTGGCGCTGCCACTGTTAATGGTGACCTTCCCCGCGTCCATAGGAGCTGCAGTGTGGATGCTGAAGATGTGGCCAATGCTAATGTCATGCTTGATGAGGAAAATATAGAAGTGGGCACAGAGCTTTGTGAGGACCCAGCGGGTCAAAGGTCACCAAGCATGCCAAGATCTGACAGTGTTGATTCTGACAAATCAGCTTCCAGTAATATTGGTACCAAAGCTATCCAGTTAAAAAATAAACTGTCATCTGCCCTGACTGGTTGGCAAGAAAAAGAAGAGAGGAACAGATATGACCTGGAGGACATCAGGCCCATCTCCCCAACAGAGCTCGCCTCCGATGACCAGGGCTTCCCCATAGCCATATTCACTAAGGTATTGCTTCTTATATCATCAACCAAACATTATGAGCATTCTTTGATTTAAAATCAAATAATATAATTTCAATAAAGCTGTTTGTTAGCTGTGCAAGTAGTGTTTGATGAAATGGGGTAGAGGAGTGGGTACATGCTGTGGTCCCTTGTGGCGATGATGAAGTGGGGTCGAGGAGTGGGTGCATGCTGTGGTCCCTTGTGGCGATGATGAAGTGGGGTAGAGGAGTGGGTGCATGCTGTGGTTCCTTGTGTTGATGATGAAGTGGGATAGAGGAGTGGGTGCATGCTGTGGTTCCTTGTGGCGATGATGAAGTGGGGTAGAGGAGTGGGTGCATGCTGTGGTTCCTTGTGGTGATGATGAAGTGGGATAGAGGAGTGGGTGCATGCTGTGGTCCCTTGTGGCGATGATGAAGTGGGGTAGAGGAGTGGGTGCATGCTGTGGTTCCTTGTGGTGATGATGAAGTGGGATAGACGAGTGGGTGCGTGCTGTGGTCCCTTGTGGCGATGATGAAATGGGGTAGAGAAGTGGGTGCATGCTGTGGTTCCTTGTGGTGATGATGAAGTGGGATAGAGGCGTGGGTGCATGTTGTGGTTCCTTGTGTTGATGATGAAGTGGGATAGAGGAGTGGGTGCATGCTGTGGTCCCTTGTGGTGATGATGAAGTGGGGAAGAGGAGTGGGTGCATGCTGTGGTCCCTCGTGGTGATCATGAAGTGGGATAGAGGAGTGGGTGCATGCTGTGGTCCCTTGTGTTGATGATGAAGTGGGGTAGAGGAGTGGGTGCATGCTGTGGTCCCTCGTGGTGATGATGAAGTGGGGAAGAGGAGTGGGTGCATGCTGTGGTCCCTCGTGGTGATGATGACCTGGCATTTGTAGGATGACTTTGGCGAGTATATGATGTGTGAACCGTTCCTGCCACCCGACCAGTTTCACCTCCTACAGAATGCCAACCTGCGGGGATTTACGGTCGGCACAACCTCTCTCCCCACACTTGCGGGTCACCATGGTGACCATCACCATGACAACCACAATGATCACCATGGTGATCACCAAAGTAAAGAGCTAACTAACAGCAGTGGTGGCGGTGGGTTATCTTTGCAGGGGATGTTGTGTCATCCGTATTTGTCCCTGCAGTATTATGACATCCTGCAGGATGTCAATGTCCGAGGTTTTGCTGTTGGTGCAACAAATGTTCTCTTCAAACAGAAGCGCCACTTACTGGATGCTGTTATTGAGGTGAGAATTGTTTTTTTCTTGACCATTATCTTTCTAATAACTATTGACTTAGTCAGGATTGCTGCAAGTAAATATATGTGATACTATATATCTATTTTTTACTCAGGTTGGTGATGGTAAAATAGAGATATTTGATGCTGAGCTGCGGAGGCAGGTAAACCCATCAACAGCAGATCTGAGATTTGCTGACTTTCTAGTCAAATATGTCACTGATGACAAAGGGGATATTTTCCTGGATGATACAGGTAATATTTCATGAAATATACTTATTATGATAAGTAAATTGAAGATGTTTTTTTAAACCAGTACAAAAACCCAGAAATTATAACTATAGTATTGATAAAAATATAAAGCCCAAAGCTGGAGGGTGAAGTATATGTATCTGATGAGGATATGAGTTGGTGCTTGATAATTAGGTTGGGAGGGAGAAGATGAGATGACGCATCTTGTCTGATGTTTAGGTTGGGAGGGAGGAGATGAGTTGATGCTTGTTGTCTGATGTTTAGGTTGGGAGGGAGGAGATGAGTTGATGCTTGTTGTTTAATGTTTAGGTTGGGAGGAAGGAGATGAGTTGGTGCTTGTTGTCTGATGTTTAGGTTGGGAGGGAGGAGATGAGTTGATGCTTGTTGTCTGAAATTTAGGTTGAGAGGGAGGAGATGAGTTGATGCTTGTTGTCTGAAATTTAGGTTGGGAGGGAGGAGATGAGTTGATGCTTGTTGTCTGATGTTTAAGTTGGGAGGGAGGAGATGAGTTGATGCTTGTTGTCTGAAATTTAGGTTGGGAGGGAGGAGACGAGTTGATGCTTGTTGTCTGAAATTTAGGTTGGGAGGGAGGAGATGAGTTGATGCTTGTTGTCTGAAGTTTAGGTTGGGAGGGAGGAGATGAGTTGATGCTTGTTGTCTGATGTTTAAGTTGGGAGGGAGGAGATGAGTTGATGCTTGTTGTCTGAAATTTAGGTTGGGGGGGAGGAGATGAGTTGATGCTTGTTGTCTGATGTTTAGGTTGGGAGGGAGGAGATGAGTTGATGCTTGTTGTTTAATGTTTAGGTTGGGAGGAAGGAGATGAGTTGGTGCTTGTTGTCTGATGTTTAGGTTGGGAGGGAGGAGATGAGTTGATGCTTGTTGTCTGATGTTTAAGTTGGGAGGGAGGAGATGAGTTGATGCTTGTTGTCTGAAATTTAGGTTGGGAGGGAGGAGATGAGTTGATGCTTGTTGTCTGAAGTTTAGGTTGGGAGGGAGGAGATGAGTTGATGCTTGCTGTCTGAAATTTAGGTTGGGAGGGAGGAGATGAGTTGATGCTTGTTTAATGTTTAAGTTGGGAGGGAGGAGATGAGTTGATGCTTGTTGTTTAATGTTTAGGTTGGGAGGGAGGAGATGAGTGGCTGAGAGCTCAGTTTAAACATTATCTTCAGTCCATCCTTGCTACATCCAAAAAAAATGGTGAGTGAAAATATGATAAAATGCATCTTACATTAATTTTAACTTATATATGAACATTTAAACCCGTGAAAATATCCATATTTCATATGAATTATACATGTATTGGATTGTTTGCAGATGAAAAACTATTAGAAGATTTTAATATAAGCTTCATACAGGCATTAAGGACAACTCATAATTACAAGCAGTGGCGATGCAGCAATCACGAGGGAATGGACTCGGTCACACCAGGGTAAGCTAGCTTCCTTAATATCATACATGTTACGCCTCTGTATACCATGAGGGAATGGACTCAGTCACATCAGGGTAAGCTAGCTTCCTTAATATCATACATGTTATGCCTCTGTATACCATGAGGGAATGGACTCAGTCACATCAGGGTAAGCTGGCTTCCTTAATATCATACATGTTATGCCTCTGTATACCATGAGGGAATGGACTCAGTCACACCAGCGTAAGCTAGCTTCCTTAATATCATACATGTTATGCCTCTGTATACCATGAGGGAATGGACTCAGTCACATCAGGGTAAGCTGGCTTCCTTAATATCATACATGTTATGCCTCTGTATACCATGAGGGAATGGACTCAGTCACATCAGGGTAAGCTAGCTTCCTTAATATCATACATGTTATGCCTCTGTATACCATGAGGGAATGGACTCAGTCACATCAGGGTAAGCTGGCTTCCTTAATATCATACATGTTATGCCTCTGTATACCATGAGGGAATGGACTCGGTCACACCAGGGTAAGCTAGCTTCCTTCATATCATACATGTTATGCCTCTGTATACCACGAGGGAATGGACTCAGTCACATCAGGGTAAGCTGGCTTCCTTAATATCATACATGTTATGCCTCTGTATACCATGAGGGAATGGACTCAGTCACACCAGCGTAAGCTGGCTTCCTTAATATCATACATGTTATGCCTCTGTATACCACGAGGGAATGGACTCGGTCACACCAGCGTAAGCTGGCTTCCTTAATATCATACATGTTATGCCTCTGTATACCATGAGGGAATGGACTCAGTCACACCAGCGTAAGCTGGCTTCCTTAATATCATACATGTTATGCCTCTGTATACCATGAGGGAATGGACTCAGTCACACCAGGGTAAGCTAGCTTCCTTAATATCATACATGTTATGCCTCTGTATACCACGAGGGAATGGACTCAGTCACACCAGGGTAAGCTAGCTTCCTTAATATCATACATGTTATGCCTCTGTATACCACGAGGGAATGGACTCAGTCACACCAGGGTAAGCTAGGGAATTGCTTGATAGCATTATGCCTCTGTGTATCCACAATTCACATCTCAATGTCGATTTGAGCAGTCATGTATTTGCCAGTTATTTGTTTTATTTTTCTCTTGACAGCCATCCATTCCAAGGACAGTTGAGTGTAGCAGATATGAAGATCAAGTTGTCCCAGTAAGTAAACCTATGGAAATAATCCTGCAATACTTTTTGAGTAAGTTAAAGACAAAAAGATTTTGTGACTGTCAGTTTTATTCGTATGTAAAATATCAATTTGTCTGCATTTGACAGTACTATGCAGAACACGGAAAGGGGGAAGAAAATCAATGCAGCAGTAGTGCAGACAGGCAAAGTGGTGGCTCAGACCGGTAAAGTTGTTGGTAAGTTGGAAATGTTTGTTGCCAGATTAGCAAAAAATATCTTCTCTTTCTGACTCTAGCCTGGCCAAAGTGTTGTCATTAACAGATGTACTAGATGGTCTGAAAATAAGCACAACCTCAGAACAAAAAGGTATCATGGTTATCCACGAATATATTTGACTGATGATAAGAGGTATAAATAGATATACCATGTTGCACTTATCAATTACAGGGGGTGCCTTGACATCTGCGAAGTCAGCCGTGTCATCATGGTTCAGCAGTTTCACAGCAGGGGGCGCAGCTAAAAGTGAAGAGCAGAAAGAGGAAGAGGAGGGGCAGAAATGTGAGTCAGAAGAAAAGGAAGATATGTTGCCTGCAGATATTGATGTGAATACTGAGCCTGACCTATAATCAGTCAACACGGCGGTATTTTAGTGGTCATTTAGTGTTCATTGATTGGCAGTACATTTGGCATTGAATGAGCATAAGCTCCCCAGATACTGGGTAAGGAGTCAGCATGTTTAGTTTTGTCAGATGTTGCATAACAAAATACCAAGAATTCTTCCTGTGCATTCACCCTGTTATATAATCTGAGCATCTAGCCTCTTGTATAATCTGTGCACTTAACCACATAATAAAATCAGAACTGTTAAGAAATCATAGCACCTGTCTTTAAGTGAAATCCTCACATTTACCTAGTACCGGTAAGTAATATTATCAGATCACTCGTCCTGCTCTGTTCATTCTGAGAATTTTTTTTTAGTTTGCATATTTTAAAAAAGCACAACTAGTTATCTGGCAAGGTTTATACAATGTAGATATTGGATACATACAACACATCTCAATGATATTCAATTTGTGTTCAGTAAATTGGTGCAAAAATATAAATGTGTATTGAATAGAGAAGGAATGTATGTAGACCAAAATGGAAGAACCTCTCTATAGCATTGTAATTTCTGTATCTTGTGGACCTAAGTACAGGTAATAGCTAAACCATTGAATAGTAGATATAACTTGTATGATGTTAATTATATCCCCTGGGTCAGGAAAAAAATATTTTCATCAGTTTGGCAGACAGGTATCTTGGGGTGAAGTTTGGAAAATCTGTTTGTTGTATAGTTAGTATTTATAAATAAAATAAACACCTGCCTACAAATTCAAGGGATGCATATCCAACAACAATATAAACTATGATGAAAAATAAGATATAATCAGGATGATAATAATTCTGTACAATATTGAGGAAGCAAAGTAGATAAATATGAATGGGAGATAACTTCTTGACCATATAAACGTAAGGTAAGGTAGTTACAATTATATGATTGTCTTGTTTAGTAACATGTCTCTTTTTAATAGAAAGATAAAACCGTAAAAAAAATATAAAACCAAAATATATTATGGAGAACTAGGTGATAGAATGCTTATTGAACAACCATAGCTAAGTAATAGATCATGGAGTGCTTGGTGATAGATCATGGAGTGTTAGGTAACAGATCATGGAGTGCTGGGTGATAGATCATGGACTGTTTGGTGATAGATCATGGAGTGTTAGGTGACAGATCATGGAGTGCTTGGTGATAGATCATGGAGTGCTTGATGATAGATCTTGGAGTGGTTGTGAGTGTTTCATGATAGATAACAGAATGCTTGTTGATCAGTCATGGAATGCTTTGTGATAGGTCATGGAATGGTTCAAGGAATACTTGGTGAGAAAATCTTTTGAGTGATTGGGATTATTATTTAAAGAAACAGATAGAATGAACCAAAACTACACAGACAAGATTATTTTCTCATTGAATGAAACTAATCATAATTCAAATAATGTTGATCCTTCTGGCTCCAATGGCCTTTCACAGTTGATTTAGTTGTTTACACCAAGCTTTTTAGAAATAAAAGCTTGATACCAATATAACCTGCAGAATGATGTTTCGGACTGTTTAACCAAGTCTGAGAGGCCAATGAAATCTAAGTTAGAATGAGGGGTAGCAGCAAATCATGGATGTGATCTATACTCTGAGAATAACCTTCACACTAATGTACAGTTGTCACATTTCAAACCACCATTATGTGTTTAATGTATTTTATACGTGTATATCTACTGGTGTAATACATAACCAAAGCAAATGTCTATATCACACTTCTCCCAAGTGATACTGGTCTGACTGGTCTAATTGCATGTTACAATTAAATTTAATCAGACCAGTCAAAACCCAAGGGTTTTGCTAAAGAAGATCATCTTTTCATGATTTTGAACCAGGCAGTACCAAATTTGGGGGTTGGTAAATTTGTTGACTGATTCACACAGTCACATAATTGGAACAATTTCAAGAAGTATCATTTTGATGGTCAATGTATTTGGGATTGGCCCTGAGTATGACTGGGAATTTGTGGCCTCGCTTTTGCATTAGGATCGCTATCATAATGCCCTCTGTAATGATGAGATGACTCTGGCTTGATTACATTTACCACATGTCCTTTGTAGATTGTGCATGACCTATAAAATGATGTCATGCTACCCTTATTGGCCTATACAATAAGACAGGGTATAGCTTTAAATGACATCATGGTACTGTTAGTGACTGTTGCCATGACAAAGGGACAGTTCACATGGCTGAATAATTAATGAGCGGTCAATTTGAATGCTGATACTATCAACATAAGCACTGTTATCAGAGAGAGGATGCCCAGCATTGCTGGGTAAAAGGTGTGGTATCTTTAAGTTAGTATATTGCAAATAGACCTGATATATGACATGCCATGGTCTATGCATCTGTACCACACCTTATGCCACACTCTGATAACTTCATGGAAGATAAATGCATGGCCATAGTGAAGGATAATATCCTATACATGATAGAAAACAATGCAACAACATCAGTCCCAGGTAGTCTTAGTTGATTCTCTGCAATGCCAACTTGACCAGCTTGAGAGATCTGTCAGCCTGAACACCTATCAACTACATATGTGGTGAGAGATCTGTCAGCCTGAACACCTATCAACTACATATGTGGTGAGAGATCTGTCAGCCTGAACACCTATCAACTACATATGTGGTGAGAGATCTGTCAGCCTGAACACCTATCAACTACATATGTGGTGAGAGATCTGTCAGCCTGAACACCTATCAACTACATATGTGGTGAGAGATCTGTCAGCCTGAACACCTATTAACTACATATGTGGTGAGAGATCTGTCAGCCTGAACACCTATCAACTACATATGTGGTGAGAAATCTGTCAGCCTGAACACCTATCAACTACATATGTGGTGAGAGATCTGTCAGCCTGAACACCTATCAACTACATATGTGGTGAGAGATCTGTCAGCCTGAACACCTATCAACTACATATGTGGTGAGAGATCTGTCAGCCTGAACACCTATTAACTACATATGTGGTGAGAGATCTGTCAGCCTGAACACCTATCAACTACATATGTGGTGAGAGATCTGTCAGCCTGAACACCTATCAACTACATATGTGGTGAGAGATCTGTCAGCCTGAACACCTATCAACTCCATATTATGTGGTCAGTTTGATATTACTACAAACAGTGAAGCAAGGTCTGATAGGTGAAGAACACTCTCATGAAGCACCAATTATGAGATAATATGGCATAACAGGTGAAAATGGAAGATATGAACACCCAAGAGACAGTGTTAAGATATAACAAGCATATATAACAAGACAGCTGAATTTATTCAGACAGGGCAAATGTTTGGAGGGGGTTTTCAGAGGAATATGTTTAAAGATCTGGATAGTCAAATCAGGTAATAAGTTGAACCAGATCTGGAATTTCAAGAGAAAATGAGCATTTGTGTTTTGATATGAAGAATGATGTAGGGATGGAAATGGGGGGATGCCTTGGGGGCTTGCATTAATGCTACCACCCCCCCCCCCCTAATCACCAAATCAGGCAGGTTGGTGTATAACTTATCCTGGAGATCATGAAAAATATTAAAACATAACCTTGATTAGTACTATGAGGAATATCAGGTGTGGATTTTCCAGGTAAATTTGTTAAAATGTTAAAAGAAAATGTTTGTAAATAGCAATGATATAAAATATGTATATAGTGTATCAATCCAAGATTATATTATGTTTGTTATTTGTCATATTTTTTGCAAATATATTTATTTATTGAGGAATAGGTTATACATTCCAGGGAAAAGTGTGTGTGGGTTAACATTCTTCAAACAATATTAGATATTTTCACTGTTTATTAATTGTTGGCGTCTGGCTGGTCAGTCATCTAAATGTTTGTTCTAGAAAGTAAAAAAAGACGTTCTAATAATCCAGACAAGAATCCTGAGTAGTGACATTTGGGATGTCATATTCATATCAAGCGATTAAATAATCTGGAATGTCCATTGTTTTAAACAATATCACTGTGTGGGTAATATTAATCTTTTAATAAAATGAAGTGTGTTGAATAATGTAAAGTCTTTGTTAAAACATTGGCAGATATTTTGAAATGTGACTAGCTCTGTTTTTATGTATATATAATAGATGTTTTTATGTTTGATTATTGAGTTTCTGTCCTTGCCCTGAAATATGTGTGTATTCATGTGTTAAGATGATGTGACAGCTGAGAGGGATTATTAAACATTTTTTAACAGTGGAAATGATGTAGTTTTATGTGATAGCACATGATGTATATTCAGAGTGGTGATATTTTGTTAGGGAGAAATGTTTACTGTGTGTTATACAAAAAAGAATTATATTCTTTGTCAATAATTGTTAATCGAAGAAGCTTGATCGTGTGATTAAAACATATATTATTATTCATTAATTGGGATTCTTCCATTTTGTGCATGTGCATCGTTATTTAAAGTTTTTACACTTTATACTGGTAATATGGGAATATCAAGGAAAAAAATTATTGTGGTGACTTTTCTAACTAAATGAGTATTCGGGTATGTAAAGTATTCATTTATCAGATAAACAGCAAATACATTCAAACAACATTCTTGTATTGGTAATCCAATTTGTTAAAAATGCAATATCCCTACATGAAATATTGATGTATTTCACACCATGTTTATCCCTGTCCCACACTCCCTAGTGGACAGATGTGTATAACATGTTTAACCCTTTCCCATGTTCTCCATGCAACAGATGTGAAGGACAGGTTGGGTCATAATGTCCCTGCCCCACACTCACAAGTTGGCAGATGTGAAGGACAGGTTGGGTCATAATGTCCCTGCCCCACACTCACAAGTAGGCAGATGCGAAGGACAGGTTGGGTCATAATGTCCCTGCCCTACACTCACAAGCTGGCAGATGTGAATGACAGGTTAGGTCATAATGTCCCTGCCCAACACTCACAAGTTGGCAGATGTGAATAGGTTAGGTCATAATGTCCCTGCCCAACACTCACAAGTTGGCAGATGTGAATAGGTTAGGTCATAATGTCCCTGCCCAACACTCACAAGTTGGCAGATGTGAAGGACAGGTTGGGTCATAATGTCCCTGCCCTAAACTCACAAGTTAGCAAATGTGAAGGACAGGTTATGTCATAATGTGCCTGCCCCCACACTCACAAGTTGGCAGATGTGAAGGACAGGTTAGGTCATAATGTCCCTGCCCTAAACTCACAAGTTGGCAGATGTCAATAGGTTAGGTCATGGTGATTATTTCTTTGCCACACTCCTGAATCAACAGATACGAATGACAATCTAACACGGACAGCTCCCCTTCTAACAGGTGAGGCAATTCATGCTTACAGGTCCCCTTCAGACTGGTGGGCAGGTCAAGTATCTGATAGGTCCCCTTCAGACTGGTGTACAGGTCAAGTATTTGACAGGTCCCCTTCAGACTGGTGGGCAGGTCAAGTATTTGACAGGTCCCCTTCAGACTGGTGGGCAGGTCAAGTATCTGATAGGTCCCCTTCAGACTGGTGGGCAGGTCAAGTATCTGATAGGTCCCCTTCAGACTGGTGGTCAGGTCAAGTATTTGACAGGTCCCCTTCAGACTGGTGGACAGGTCAAGTATCTGATAGGCCCCCTTCAGACTGGTGGACAGGTCAAGTATTTGACAGGTCCCCTTCAGACTGGTGGGCAGGTCAAGTATCTGATAGGTCCCCTTCAGACTGGTGGACAGGTCAAGTATTTGACAGGTCCCCTTCAGACTGGTGGGCAGGTCAAGTATTTGACAGGTCCCCTTCAGACTGGTGGGCAGGTCAAGTATTTGACAGGTCCCCTTCAGACTGGTGGGCAGGTCAAGTATTTGACAGGTCCCCCTCAGACTGGTGGGCAGGTCAAGTATTTGACAGGTCCCCTTCAGACTGGTGGGCAAGTAAAGTATTTGATAGGTCCCCTTCAGACTGGTGGGCAAGTCAAGTTCGTGACAGGTCCCTTTCATACTGGTGGGCAGGTCAAGTATTTGACAGGTCCCTTTCATACTGGTGAGGGGAGGTATGTTTAGCAGGGCCCTTTCAAACAGGTTGGGAGTGTTCTGCAGGATCTAACTTGGGACATTTCTAGGACACACCAGCGTATATTGGTTTTCATTGTTTCACCTTGATTGAGGATGATGAATCTTCTTAAAACCTGGTAAAAAATCTTTAACACAATTTCTATTGAATTGTTGGACATAGTGAATGTCTTGATGTGCAAGAAAAAGTGAAATAAATGCTGTGTGTTCAGTTGTGAAGAAACTATTCCTTCCAATACTGATGTTTCCTATGAATTGTCTGTGTTACAACAGGATTTGTTTTATTTATCTTAAAGATTCTAAATGTGTATATAATAATATTGTTGATATATGTCCCTGTCAATTGCATATATTCAAGAATGCTGAATAAAAGTGTTACAAGATAATACTGTGTTGTTTTCCATATATGTAAGGCAAGATCCAAACTTTAAAACTAACTTTACTACCTTCCAGTACCTCAACAAGCCTGAACCTCCCAGGAAGGCAATATGGTAAAATATGATACCCCATGTCGGACTCATGGTATTCTAACCCTGATCTCAGGTCATGGAAAGGCCATCCTCTAACTTTCCATGAAGCATACATGTGTTAAGTTTTGTACTAATCTGTGCTTTTTTTTGGGGGGGGGGGGGGGGGGTAAAAGTCTACAAGGAGTTTGAACGTGTTAACCCTTCAGGCACGGGCCTCAGCTCACATGAGATATTGTATCATGAATTCAATCTCAGCATGGCAATGGAACTGGTGCTTATCAGCTTGCACTCTAACCAATTGCGCCATGGCCCCTGGCCTCTTCTGCCGAGATGGTGGCATGGTCTTGTAAAATTATATTATACATTGCACCTACTTGCAGTTTCTTCAGCACAGTTTGGGGTAGGTTGAGGTAGATATGGCCAACTGAATGACCAAACAATTTCTTCAGGTAAAATAAGGAAACGGGTGTTTTTAAGACCCTTTCAGCAACAATGGCCACATCAAGTCGACTTTTGTGCCCTTTATTAGACTTTCTCCACTTATATCACCAAGTAAGGCACAGATCCTTTGCTCTACCAAAATGAATCCTTTGCTCTACCAAAATGAATCTTTAAATGACTCCACTTGTTCAACATTTGCTGTTCTATAGTTGATTTAGGTCTAAAATAAATAATTTTTGTTCCTTACTGATCACCTGTAACTCATTATCACATTCATACTGATAAACAGATTCTATACGAGACAAAAAGTGGACGGACAGATGGACAGACAGGGTGATTACTAATAGGCTGAAATTAGGATACATGGTTTGAGGCATTTAATATGAAAAGTTTATAATTGAGGCATTTAATATGAGAAGTTTATAATAGAGGCATTTAATATGAGAAGTTAATAATTGAGATATAAACCAAGTTAATGTTTGTCTTTCAACAACTTGAACTTTATTGTCTCGTGATGCATCACTGGAAATAGGCAAAGTAGTCTACAAATATTGGTGAAATTGATACCATTTGTCTTGACACACATTGGCTAAAAGCCACATTTATAATATATGCATACTCAACCAAGAACACACAATTGTATGGCTGTCTCACACAACCGAACCCTTCCACAGTTATGATTAATATGGTAATATGACATTTAAGTAATATCCTGTCCACATACCTTATGGGCATGGATACCTTACTTCTCATTGATTATCACAGTTTGGCTTACTTCTATATGACCATTCTCTCCATTTAATATGTATATTGATTGACCGAGCACGAGTATCAGGCTTACTGTAGACAGGACATCAGACATACAAGCATACATTACATGTATCTATTCAGGCAGCCTCGAAACAATTTATATCTTATTATGTATCATAATAATACTGCTGTGGTTGTGAAAAATATATTAGATCTCAATACAGAATGGAAATGCTGATTGAAGTTGTTATCACTGTGGATATAGTAATTATTATACATTCCTCCTGACAGAAAAGACCAACCTTAAGTGCAAATACTGCAAAGCTGCCTGTGTATCAACGTTGCCTTGATTAACTACTGATGCAACAGATAAGACTGGAATATGCTGTACATTGACACTACATTAATATATTATATAACATATTACTTGGTTGACTGCAGTACCAATATTTTAATCATATGCAGGTTATTTTTCCTTTGTTATGGCCATGTGTTTATTTTTCATGTCTCTTGAGTAAAGTGAGCCATAAAAGTGGAGTGTATGGGACAGATAATGGCTTCCCATTTCCCATATACAACACTTACTCTCAATTGCATTATAAAAACCAGTTCATTCATCATCACTCCACAATATTGAGATACAGACAATAATCTTTTTATATATACTTTTCTCCAAATGAAATATGAACAAAACTATTGTCAAAGTATGATTCCCCTTCCACAAAGTATTCAATCCTTCTCATAATGTTTTAGTTCCATATTTTTGTAACATCAAAAGTGAGTTCATTTTTCAGGAAATTCTTTTTTTTCCAGAAAAGTTTTAAAGCATTTGAGTGGATGATGAAGACTTGTTACAAACATCATAAAGGAAAAGCCTAGCTTTGCTTGAATATTGTTTTGACACAGAGAAGCACAGTAATATCCTGACATATCTGGCACTCATACACACTCCACATACATTCATCTTGCTCGTCACATGGGCACACTATTTACAGAACACTTCCATTCCTTCCAGGGCAATATTGCAACACAAACACGTTAACTCCTGATTTGCTAATATGACCGGTCTAGATCATTGTGTGTTCTTGGTTCAATATGCAGCATGTTACACACATTCAATATTATTCTTATATCATTCATTTCTTTTTCCAGAGAAAAAAACTCATTCATTTCATAGCATGTAAATTTAACAAAAAAAGTTGACACTGAAAGTGAAAAGTTAAAACCCAATTACATAACCGACATCAAATTGAGTGATGTCCACTATTCTGCATTGGGATTACATGTACATTTCCTTGATATGAAAAGCTAATACAGATAAGCTAATGTAAATGTTGTCTTCTATTGTTATTTAAATTGTGTATATTGGATTAATCCCTGGAAAATTATTTTTTTGACAGAAATGTCTGTATACAAGTTTGAATCTTGAATCTTTATCTGCAAAAAATATGAATTATCAAATTTCTTCCCTGTCATATATCACATCAATGACCTTTTAAGATGGAAATAAACATTCAGATAATTATCTATTTATCAGAATCATTTTGTAAGTTTTTACTTTATATTTCACAATCACTTTTCTAGTCTATAATTTACTCTACAATTATGATTAAACCTGATCCCTTGATAAATAACATTACAAATTTCTTCAAACACCAAGCAATAGTTTGTGTATAACAGGGTAAAATAGGAAAAAACAAAAAAACAAAGCTTTTAAATTAATTGACGAAAAACAAACACAAGCACCAACACACTAATCAAACCCAATTTTCTGACATCCTTTAAGCAAGGTGAATACTTGATCAGTGCTGTAGAAATCTTAAGGTCTATAATCCACAATCAGTTTGAAGCATCGGGAGAGAACTTCGGGTGGTCTCGTATATTTACGTAACTGCCTTCGGCACACATGGTTGACAAGCTCGTTTGCATGAGATTTTTAAATACTCAACTCTTTTAGTGATAATTCATATTTTATGCCATGATTATTTCTAAAATGTTCCAAAAAAGTTTGATTATTCTTTGGATGGCATTAAATAAAGAAAATATAAATACTTGATATAAGTCACCAGCTGCAAAAACTGAGTCGAACCCGTTTTAACAGTAGTTAAAAGGGGTTCAATTTAACTAATGAAAAATTAAGACTAGCTGGTTAAGTTTACTTTTTCTGTGCTAAATTAACAAATAACATTACTTTGAACACATTTAAGCCAAAAAAACATAAGTCTGTCCCAGTTTTTCATTGTGGATTATAGACCTTAATATTAAACATAACTTCCAGTTCAACAGGTTTCATTCACTTCACTTCTAAATATTGAGATTTTCATTACATGATATTCTGAACATGTCTACACCCTTTCAATGGTCAGCTACATTCAAAACAGCCCAAAATGAATAACAAAATACAATCAGAACTCAAAATTATATGACATTTCATGGCATTTTCACCGGCCCTAGATTCAATAATTTATGGAACATAAAATCTTTGTAATGTTAACTTTTGCATTTTAATGATCTTGACCGATAATTATTGTAATATTGGCTTTGAGATGTTCCAAATCTCTTCCACAATTTCACACTGAACATGTATTAAAGATAGTAACAAAATCTTAAAGCCATAATTTTTTTAGTGATGTAACTATGCTATAAAATTTAAACAAATAATAGAATGAAGGTTGACCTCGGATGATAAAGTGTTAATCACACCTGTAACATGCCAGGTGCGTGCCACTCAGATGTCACACTGCCTGCCGTTCATGGCGGATGCAGTGATGTATCACCACTCTGGCACATCACATCAATCTTAAAATAATGAAAGAGAAAACACTCTGGTAGCTTGAAAGTTCTCATCACGAGATATTTATGCATTTTCAGGAAAGTAATGGCACTTTACTCCTGTCTGTAAAAATTGCCACACTTAACAGAATCTTTACAAAAGAAAATGGTAAACAGGATTTGAAATATAATAAAACTGAAGGCATTTGATGAGAGATTTGATGTGTCATTAAGTTGAAAGTGTATGTATCGCATATTCCAATATTATAAAGGTACAGGAAAAGCAAACATGGCAATGCCAATTTTTATCCCAGGTATATTTTATCCCAGGTATCTTTCACTTCCTTTCAATATCAAGTTCAAAAGTAAGTTGCAAGAATTAGTCAAGTGATAAAACATTTCATATGCTGTAAATACTATAAGATTGAACTTTTGTGCTTTAGCTGAACATTCACTCATCACATGGCCAGGTACCAATTTCTGACTCATACTTGTAGACTATTATTATATAGACATTTTCACCAGTGCAGCTTGAATGAAATACAACTACCGAGTCCTGTATATTACATATTTCTAGTTGTGAGGATGTACACAGTAGATGTAGCAAGCTCAGTCGCAACTGAGGCTTTCATAGTCTTAGCTCCATTTAAGAGCTCCTCAATATTAAATAAACTTTGTTGGCTCCCATATTCTATATTGAGAGATCCACCCAAAGTGAAAGACCTTTATAAATATACTGTCCATGCAGAATGCTGTGCCAGACATGAAGGCTACAAACATACACAATATCTTCATACATACTTGGTGTATGTAGCAGTAGGGCAACAGAACTCCTAACAGAGACACCTGCTGGATAAAAATGTCATTCATCAATGCATTAATCCTCCTGTATTTTTGGCATGTAAAATGGCCCACAGTTTACAGTCCCTTAGATGAAACTGTGCCATTCACAAATATAATCTCATTTTGTCACTTTTATCCACCAGATGGCTCCCTGTGGATTCTCCACTGCCTGAGAGGTTATTGTAAATCTCTGTTTCTCACGCTCATTCTCAGGCACGCAATTAATATGAAATATTTGGCTCACTAGATCAGTGGATGAGATGAACTATGTACAGCATTGTTGTTCCTTGGAGACATGCGAGGCTTGCATACAAACAGCCGAGCATCAAGTGGAGCAGCGACGTCAACTCAGGAGCATTTACGACTACCCTTGGTCTCTTTAGCGAGATGTAATAAAAAAAAACATGATGTCCATTCTTACATTCATTCACTCCTTACCCGTCATCCAGTTCCAGACTGAAGTTGCCTAGATACCTCATGCACCAATGGAGAAAAATGAGTGCTCAATGCATTTTATCATTTTAACCGAGACAAAACAACCTGCTCTGATAAGAGCAATTTCCTTAACAAATGAAATAGTTACTGTGGTTTCATAAAACAAACATCACATTTTAGTGAGCACTCCTATGATAACTATATAAAACATCCACAAATGATAAGTTAATCCATCCTTGTTCACTTATAGCAGCAGACATTTTTACATCTCTCACTTGTCAGTCAATATAAAAGCAGGTATCTACAGTTTGCAGCCGATGCCTGTCCAACGCTTGCTGTCTCATAATCCTCAGACTCGATACAGCAGACACAGTCCAGTACAAAATGATATCATAGAAATGCTCCATAGAAAATAGGTTGTCACAGCGACAGCATCCGCTGATAAAGACTGCCAGTTGTTATGGCAACTATAGAATTCTGTCTGTCTTGAAGTCGTTGCCATAGTTACTGTTATTTGAGTTGTCAGCAGCATGTCTGTCAAGACACATTTTTAACACCAGGTTTAAGATTTAGCATAAAAAATTAACAAAGAACAAATCAGTTAATATCAAAATTATGGGCTATGAAGAGAAAAATCCAGTCCAATTTTTGTTTTCTTTCTCACAGCAATGTTGAGGAATCGAGTGGATTTGTAGAAGTGAAACTAGTAACAACAACAAAGCAGGGCAGGCTTGTATCACAGCTCAGTCGTACAAAACTTGTCCACAAGTTTTCCCAATTCACTTTATTTTTCAAGATCACACAGGTTATAGCATCCAATTGGTGCATTTTAATTAATGTGTGCGTGTTTTTTTTGTCACGGCACATCTCACGTCAAGTCACTCACTTGTGGCCATGAATTGGGTTGGTCGTTCCTTTTGGCACCATTGGCCGCAAATCTGTGGAAAACAAAATTATGATGGTTTTTTTTTCAATTACATGGGTTGGGTTAACTTGCCAAATGTTCAACCCAACAATGGCCAAATACTTCATACTTCATTTATATGCGAGCAAAGTTAAAAGGAATTTCTAAGAGGCCAATTTGGTTGAATGAGGAATATATAAACAATGTGGATTGATGCCAGTGCTCTAGCCTGTAGTCCTTCCGTGAATCACATTCAATTCATTTCTGGATTACAAAGGATGAAATTTGTGCTTAATCTTTCACATTGTCCCTGTGTGGTGAAGGCATTACATTGGCTAGAGCATTGCTATTTGAGTATTGTCATGCTGTAATGATGCACAATGGATGGCCATGAATAGGTGCAGCAATTTGGGACCACCTTAGCCTTAACCCTTTTTTATATTATGGAACAAGTTTTGTAAATGTTTGATAAGCCTGCTTTATAGATCTGATAAACTCAGAGTTTTGGTATCACGAGTTTTCATTTCAAATCCCAAGTTACTGCTGTTACTACCACGAGGTGGAGCTGACTGAGATGGCGCTACTGATGCTTGGCTTGCGGACTGTCGCATCCATACCTTGACTTGAGAGCGGCTGGCTTCAGGTAGTCATCACTGGCCAGAGATACCACATCTGGACGCTCCTCCTTGCGATACGCTAAACATCGGCGGATAAAATTCTGTAATATGAAACATACAAAGTAAAAAATTTGGTTATGAGTGTGCATATAAAAACATCTGGGTGATGCTGATTGTAGGGAGAAAATAACATGTCTACCCTTCTACATAATTATTCCTCAAAAACAGGGTTAGGTGGTTTTGAAAAAAAGACTTATTTCTTCTTGGCCTTCCTCTGTTGAGTGCTGAGCATTAATGTGAAGTAGTTTGTTAGGACTGAACATACCTTGGCTTTGTTACTTAGTGGGGGGTTTATTCAGGTGAGGGCTGAACATACCTTGGCTTTGTTACTGAGTGGGGGCTTATTCGGGTGAGGGCTGAACATATCTTGGCTTCGTTACTGAGTGGGGGTTTATTAAGGTATGGCTGAACATACCTTGGCTTTGTTATTGAGCAGGGTTTATTAGGATGAGGGCTGAACATACCTTGGCTTCGTTACTGAGTGGGTGTTTATTAGGGTGAGGGCTGAACATACCTTGGCTTCGTTACTGAGTGGGTTTATTAGGGTGAGGGCTGAACATACCTTGGCTTCGTTACTGAGAGTTGGTTTATTAGGGTGAGGGCTGAACATACCTTGGCTTCGTTACTGAGTGGGTTTATTAGGGTGAGGGCTGAACATACCTTGGCTTCGTTACTGAGTGGGGGCTTATTCGGGTGAGGGCTGAACATACCTTGGCTTCGTTACTGAATGGGGGCTTATTAGGGTGAGGGATGAACATACCTTGGCTTCGTTACTGAGAGTTGGCTTATTAGGGTGAGGGCTGAACATACCTTGGCTTTGTTACTGAGTGGGGGCTTATTCAGGTGAGGGCTGAACATACCTTGGCTTCATTACTGAGTGGGGGCTTATTCGGGTGAGGGCTGAACATACCTTGGCTTTGTTACTGAGAGTTGGCTTATTAGGGTGAGGGCTGAACATACCTTGGCTTCGTTACTGAGTGGGGGCTTATTCGGGTGAGGGCTGAACATACCTTGGCTTCGTTACTGAGTGGGTGTTTATTAGGGTGAGGGCTGAACATACCTTGGCTTTGTTACTGAGAGTTGGCTTATTAGGGTGAGGGCTGAACATACCTTGGCTTTGTTACTGAGTGGGGGCTTATTCAGGTGAGGGCTGAACATACCTTGGCTTCATTACTGAGTGGGGGCTTATTCGGGTGAGGGCTGAACATACCTTGGCTTCGTTACTGAGAGGGGGTTTGTTGGCAAACTGCACTTCTGTTGCACGCAGTATCGTGTTCTCCTCTAAGATGGCCGCCTGAGAGAGGTTGTGACCAAAGGGCTGAAAACATCACAGGTGGAATAAACATTAGACTACTCAACACAACCTAAATTAGTAGCAATTTATTGAGGCCTGATTGTTCAGTGAAGGATAAGAACATCACTGACACCAATATCATTTAGAAAGATTCAACTTTCTGCCAAAAATAAAATTTCCATCCATCAATGTCACACTTTGATGGCCACGTCAAAGTACTTTTCAGGGTTCAGTGAATCATCACTGCAGGTTTTTCATCTTGGATATCAATACTATTCATGATTCTGTGTCATCAACATATATCATTCATCAATAGGAAGAAGGCGATGCTGCATAAGACGATCTTGACCAACGATCGCAGTCCCAACCAATACCAACACTGGTTTCAATCACTTTGGATCTCGTCAGTTGGATGGGGACTCAATATAAATGTTCTCTGAAGCAAGTTTTTTTTATTACGGGCAGTAAGAGACAGCAAAAGTGATGCCTTACTGACAGCAGTTACTGGGGAGGCAGAAGTGCCTGGGATAAATTAGAGACAATGTTGATGACTTACCTTTTTGCCATATATACACTGGTAGAAGATGACACCCACTGACCACACATCGACTTTGGAAGAGATCTTAGGTGGCTCCTTACCCACCACAAAACATTCTGGAGGTAAATACCTGAAACACAAGAAATGTTGATGTCCAAGTAGCCACAAATGGGCATTACTTATTATGAAGATTTTAGTTTAAGTTTTGGCGAGTCATATTGTCCAAACCATGATTTGGATATCTCAGATATTAGTGTGAAATAGAGTTATGCTAAACACAATGATCATCTCTTCTTGGTCCAAATAATCCTGAAGATAAGTCACTGCATGACTTAGAATGGCACAGTATTAAATGATGAGTTTAAGGCATTAAGCCAGTCTTACAAGAGTTTTAAAGACTTTAATTATTAATCTTTAAAAAAAATGTTTTGACTGCAAGGAGTGTAATACTGACCAGTAGGTGCCGGCTCCCTGTGAGGTTAGGTCCATGCCGTATTCCGGGCTGTAGCTATCATCATCCATGATCTTACTCAACCCAAAGTCTGTTATCTTAATCTCTCCGCTCACTGAACCCGTACCCAACAATATATTTCCTAGGAAAATACACAATATTCAGCTTCAAATTATGATTTAAGATTATTCACATGGACATCAGAATGCTGTTTCAACATGAGAAAATCTATTTATTTACAAATAGTATTTATGGAAGCTTTGATTACATGTGCCACATAACTCTTAATTTTGTTGAAAAAATGTTTTCTGTTAATCTATTTGGCCATTTATCCAAACTTTAAAATGTTTCTAAATAAAAATAGTGATGATGCTCTCATTGGCAGGGCGTGGTGCAGGGCTTCAGTGTAACCTTGGTTATATGGCATATTTATTGACAAAGTTCCATTTCTTTCCTACTCTAAATTTTGAGTGCCCCGAATCTAAACATTCACCAGTATTTCTGAGTCACCCAAACAATTTTTTTGTGATGAGCTATTTTTTAGGATTTAAGGAAAAATATTTTCTTGGAAATTGAATCTTTAAGGAATCCATTATTTTTTAAGTCATACACTTAAAATATGACAATATTCTTTGACAATATATATTTGGCAAGGGATAATAAATAATAAATTCAGGAATTAAAAGGGCCTAAATCTTTTAGTTTCACATTGTTTTGTCTTACATGTAATAATTTCACTGAGGTTCAAGCTCAAAATTACATATTTTTGCATTAAAACATTAATTTACCTGGTTTCAGATCATAATGAATCACAGGTGGCTTGATCTCGTTAAGATACTTGAGGGCGCTGACTGTCTGTACGATGATGGAGCGCGCCTCCTTCTCTGGAATGCTCTTATTCTGCTTCAAGTAGAAGTCAAGGTCGTTGCCATCACAGTACTCTAGCACAGTACAAAACCTGCAACACAACACAAACAACATATATACCATTCATCAGAAACACAAGAACTCTTCTGTAAAAAGAAGAATTCTAAATTTTCATCACCAGGACAACATGAAATCTATAATAAACATTTAGTTCAAGTATAGTGCAATTTGTCAGTCCTTTATGTATCACATCTCATTTAATCATGTCAGAAATACATGACATTTGGAGTTTCCAGAATGAATGCAAATTATGACTACAATACTAAAAGACAAAGTTGCCACCTCTTCGACCCTAAATAGACTCAACTGTCATTGGAAGATAATCCACTAAGTTCTACTTACGAATTATTGTCTATTTCAAAGACATCATAAAGTCTGACAATTCGAGGGTGGTCCAGCGCCTTGTGAATATTATACTCCCTCAGGGCATGTCTGAAATTGTAATAGAACATAATAACAAATATCTTTTGTAAGGACAGATTAAAAATATGAGCAATTTTACAACCCAATGCAGATTTAAATGGTACAATTCTTACTTGATATAGTTGGCTTTCTTGTCATCCTTCCAGTCCTTGTTTAACTGGTGGATTTTACAAGCTACATATCTCTGTTCCTTTAGATCATACCCCTACAATTGGTAATAATTCAATATATTAGTCATAGATCTGTCAGAATAATGAATGGGCAGTAAATTAAAGCCTGATCCTTTAAAGGTCTAATGCAACAAAGTTTCCACAAAAAGATTCCAAACATCAAAGGAAGTTCCTTTATATGCATATCATATCACCAGCTACATGAAGGTATATATGCTGACTGACAAGAACGGCACAGTTATTCCTTTAAGTTGATTTATGTAATCATAACACTGTGGTCTAAGCCTGTTCCTTGCAATATTTACCTTGTGTACTTCACTAAATCCCCCTTTTCCCAGTAAGCACAACAGCAGGTATCGGTCATTTAACACAGGGTGATTGTTGAACCTGCATTAAACACAATGGAAAGTAAGTAAATTATTGATCTCACAAGAAAAAAAATGATATTAAAAACATGAAATATTTGTGGAAAGAATATTTTGAAGCTGTTATGTTTTACCTTGAATTATCTTCATTGTGAATACGCTTAAGTTCGCGAATGTGTAGATTTCTTTCTCTTTCTAATTTCTCCAACTCTAACTGTAGGTCAGCATCTTCTTTTTTCAGTGAAGCTTGCCTCAATTTTAGGATGTCATCCTGCTCATAAAACTCAGGTAGAGTCATTCTGAAATAACATAAACCAACCATATCAGTTTAAATTTGATTTAAAAGCTTTAACAAGAAAGTCTTCTTCTTAAAAAAAAAAAAGAATTTGTATGCAATTTCCTGATATTTATATTTTTCCATCAACCAAATATCAAATAGCCTGGCTGTAAATCTCCCCAAATATCGTCTGATGAAGATGCGCTTGATTATGAAAATTTAATGTGACATAGATGATTTTTGTTTCTGAGCAGATTTGTGAACTGCTAAAAGAAGGAAGTGTGCATGGTACGCAGCGCCACCATCCCAAACTTACTATGTGGGAGTAATAATCGAATGCGGCTTCATATACGTAAATCTCACTAAATTTCGTCTGCTGAAGATGTGTTTGATTACGAAAATCTTATATGACATCAGCGATCTTTGTTTCCGAGTGGATTTGCAAACTGCCAAAATAAGGAAATGTGCACAGTCCGAAGCGCCACCATCCCAAACTCCCTATGCAAGAGTACGAATCGAATGCATCACAGAATGACATGTACACAGAAATCTCTGACGTATACGTACCAGCCCTCGTTGTCTCTGATCACTATATATGCAATTTGTTATAAAATAGTCTATATTATTACATATATTATTGCTCTAAGAGTTGCATACAAAAAGTAAATTTTACTCTCAATGGTGGAGTAATTGCAATGGTTGTATTGAATGCTTGTAGGGTAACTGACCTGGGCGTCTGATCACCAGGCTTGAGGAAGCCATCACTGTCTCTATTTTTTGCCACCTTGCTTGCAGTGGCTGGGCCGGGGGGCTTCTTTTTAGACAATAATTTCCTCTGCCGTTCTATTTCTTCTCGTTCATGAGCTATCCGCTCTTGTTGCCTGTTGAAGACAAAGTGTAGAATATACCATTTATTTTTTTATTTCCCTTAATATGAAATCAAATAATGAAATTTCCAACCCTGGGACATTTGATATTGAAGGGTTGAGTGTAATTACTGCATCTACCAAGTGTAACAATTACATCTGATGCGTGTAACCATTACATCTGATGCGTGTAACCATTACATCTGATGCGTGTAACCATTACATCTGATGAGTGTAACCATTACATCTGATGAGTGTAACCATTACATCTGATGCATGTAACCATTACATCTGATGCGTGTAACCATTACATCTGATGAGTATAACCCTTACATCTGATGCGTGTAACCCTTACATCTGATGAGTGTAAATTTCCATCACATGATCAGCAGCCCATCTAACCTACCGACTGACTTTTGGACTATGGAAATTTCCATCACATGATCAGCTGCTGGTGGTGGCCTAACCAAGCTTCTGACCTACTTAGTGAGTGCTTAAAATAGCCAGTGACTCAGCAAGTATTCTATATGATTAGCTGCTGCTGGTTATGAAATTTGGTACCACTATGCAGCAGTTACTTGGCAACCTTCACTGCAGCATTTGCTTGATCTAATGTAGGCATTCATAAGATGTAGGTGTGGTATATATATTGAACCTTTAATAGTATTAGCTGATAAGATAATGATATATGTCAAAATTTTGGAAGCATTTTTAAATTAGTGACATTGAATATCAGGTCAAAGTCATGTACATGGTCATCCTAATGCAGGTCTACATGGGATGAAGGAGCAGTACAAATTTTGAGCCTCTACCTTTATGTAGGAAAGATGTAGCAAAATATCGAAGTTTTTTTGTTGATAGACACACAGGGAAACACAGAAACATGGTTTTCATTGCCATTTTGCATTGATCAGTCATCGTAAATCTTTGTGAAATAATCTGTCTTTTTTTTCTTCTAATTTGCAAGTCTGCAACAAGGGTGCCACCATTACTGTTTAAATACTTCTTGAATTCTGATTGGTCAATAATTCATCAAAATGCACAAAATGAACTTTCTGGTGTTTTAAACTTTGACTCTGATAACATTATCTGATATTATTACATCTGATATATCAGACAGAAAAAAATTAAATTGTTTTACATGGTCAGCATAGCTAAAAATATCATAAAACCAACAATTACATTGACCTTGTGATATTGAAAAAGGTCATCCATTTAAGACTTAAAGAGATACTTTCTAGTAAAATACATTTCACAAATTATATGGTTAAATGATCATAGATGCATAAATACATTGAAACTCACAGACCAAAAAATTATAGTAGTAACTATGGCAACACAAACCAACATTTAAAGCTAATCTTGCAACCCCCATAAATTATGATCATTTATTGCAATTTGTGCCTATGACGTCATCGTGGGGGATTTATTGCACGTGCAACTTGAGCTGCAATCATTTTAAAGTTTCACAAAAATTGTCATGACTTTGCTAATATTGGTCCGATTGTCATGCTTTTTATACCAAAATGTCACATTTTTCATGTTCTATTCAACGCATATAACTATTCTGCAGTGGTTCTGTTTTCAGACTGAAAATTGTAGCATCACTATTTCGGCTACTTCCTTCTTTGTTTACTAATTAGTTATGTAAGTAGGTAATTGCCCCACGATGATGTCATACTTTTTTAACCTGCACGTGCATTCAAAATGTCATATTTATCCCAAAAAATCATATTTCCATAATGCAATCATGCTAGCAGAGCCAACAGATCAATTTGCGTTATAATTCTCTTCCAAAATACACAAGTGTATCAGAGAAGTGAAAGTTTCCCTTTAATGTAGATGTTAATAAAGCTTTTGGATCCTGATGCATCAAACTGATATCAAACTACCCTCAGTGTGACTTATGAATTATGAGAACATTTGGGAACAAAACCTCTTTTGTTCTCCTTCATTCAACACCTTATTAAGCACTGGAACTTACTTGATAAGATCAGTAAATGCATATCCATCCACCCAATTTTCCACAAATGTAGCACCTTGTCTCTGCGTCACAAACTGGCCCAATTTTAACCTATTTTCCATACATTTCTGTCTTGCTGTTTTCTTTTCTAAAGTACTCTGAAATTTTAAAACAAAGATTAGTTTAATCAAGAGAATATCATTCTATATATACTGTATTTACTCAAATAAAAGATGACTCCCCCCCCCCCCAAATTGATGTTATTTTGCTTTAAAAAACCAATTTCCAAATATAAGAAAAAGTCGGTTTATCTCAAGACATCGGCACTGCTACCATTCAAGTTTGGCGGCCATTTAAAAAGTAAAATGTAAATACGATATCCATGACGTCCTTGAACATAGCATCAAACCAAGGCTTTTTCATTACAGACTTTTGAAATAACAGATATTGGATGTAGCGGATCGATTTTAATTGCGTTTTAAATGATAAATAAAGGTATTTGCCCAACATTATCACAAATAACTCTTTGCAGGTCGAGAACAGAACAAAATTATCCATCAAGGATCCATCATTGTGTAATATATTAATATTTCAATGCGAGTTAACACACTGTGGCGGGGCTCCGATCGTTTTCGTGCCAAAAACGAGAGCCTCTCCCCGTCACTTCCGCCTTAAAAAATGGTGACCTTGTGTTGCGTATGCATATTCAAACATTGTTAAACTGACATTTTCTCTGACTTGTGCATGATAAACACTTATTAAATGTAGGGTGACTACTGTTGACACGTGATAGAATATTTGTCTGTCTATTAAAAGACACAGATTTTAATTATATCGACATTGGGGAAGTATGTATCTTGACATTATGAGCGAAGTTTAATCTGCCCTGAGGTGCTGTAAATCACCATCCACAGGTTGCTCATGTATAAGACGACCCCCCCTCAATACATTAACTAAAGGTTTGGGAACGAAAACCTTGTCTTATATTCGAGTAAATACAGTATATGTATATGTCTATATGTGTGTATATGCATTTAATGCGACAATTTGGTTAATGTTGCAGAAACTTTTCAATTTTCCTGCTATCTAAATATCTATCTTGTAACAGCAAGATTGTCTTACCTTTTCTATTAGTAATTTCTTTGTCATTTCTAAACATTTCTTCACATTTTCTTTATGTTTTTCTATTAATTTCTGTTGAGCTGTAACCTGTCTTTTTAGCTCATCATTTTGCTGAAATCATAAAATATATTTATTAAAAAAATATTAAATTTGATGTTCATTCATAAAACTAAATTTGAGCTTTCTAATACCAAGAAGATTACTTACAGTTTCTAGTTCTGCTATGGCACCATTTTTCTTTTCTAAATCAATCGCTGACTTTGACTCCATTGTTTGTAATTGTATACACGTCATTTCCGTCTAAAATTGGACAGAGCGATTACAAATTTCCAAACAACTCTTCCAATTCAATCAACGGAGATGGATATTTTATTATTTTAAATTTGTCAAATCCATTAATCATGTCAACTTTTGCAAATAGTAACCCCTAAATATTTTTTCTTAGGTACACAATAAACACAAATTTTAATATAATATTTTAGATAAAAATCAAGCCATATATATTATTTGCCACTTTACTATTTTACTTCAAACTAGTTAAGTCTTCAATGCGATGTAAATTGACCATTTGCCACACCGTCTTCTGTTTTGTGCATGTGATAATGTGTACATACCTGTGCAGTTTTATCACAGACGCTAAGGTGCCTATTCACATTGAATGTATATCCTGGACTAGGAGGTGGATGAATCTCACTGTGGTTCGACAGATGTGTACTCATTTGATTACTTTGATTTGGCGAAGGTGGAAACTGAATTATCAAATATACAATTATATCAGTTATTTTCAGTCACACATATCAAATTGTTATTCTAAAACGACAAGAAAATTATTGAAAAATCTAATATCCTCTTGAAGAGAGGATTTCTCTTTTCTTTGTGCTATTCATTAATATTTAACAGTGATAAAGTGATGAACAGATATTCTTGGATGTTCGAAATAGTCCATAACACTATGTCACAATCAAGGGTTGCACCACAAAGGGAACACACATTCTAAGCATATTAGACTGGTCTGTATCATCAGTGAGTCACTCGTTGCAGCCACTTAGTAAACACAGATAATTAATATATTCTCTTTATTATACTTTGAATAAAATCTCCCATTTATTTAGGACACAGAAGAAGTCTGTCCCTAAATTATAAATATCTGCTGCAGAATTCTCTTTTTTTCTGTAGAGTTTAATGCAACGATTGTCGTTTGGCCTGTTTTTATCAATACCTTTGGTGAAAACATGGGTTAAATACACATGCATGCTTAAAAATACATAAAAAACAAACCATTTCTTAATAACAAAACATACCATGACCTGATACATAGTTGTCTTGGAACAGGAATGGGGATAAAATGTCCATTAAATAATGAAGGCTTCAGGTTGCCATGGTTAGTAAGTGCAATTCAGAAGATGTGTGGATGATGATGTGGAAATATTTTAATGTCCCTCTTCACTTACATTATATATTTGGCTCATTGGGACTTAGTAATTTGCTTCCAGACAATGCTCATAGCAACACAGAGGACATGCACTTGTTTGTCAAATTGAACAGCTAAAACCCCACATATTTTCCTATATTATACATTGGCATAACCGTACTACCAAACAGAATGATAATGTGTCAATTTCAGATAAAGAACGTAATTTACATTGAATATTACGATCTCAAATAAGTATAGGCCGAAAGCCTAAGAGGTGAGCTGACCCTCAGTGCAGACGGTGAGATGGATCTAAATCTTCAAATTTGCTCAACAACACTAATAAGCACTGTGTCTGGATATCAGTAAATATCTAAGCAAAAGCATTTGAACATCAAACTTCAAAGTATCATATGACTGTCATGTTTGATATTATCGTTTTTGAATGGTGGTAATTCTCGCTATCTGCTCTCCCGGTTTATTGAACACCAGATGTCAGCTCGGTTGAGTCGCAATGCATTGTGGGCCGATTTGTTGCACGCTATACTTCCGGGGCACATGTTTGGCGTCTGGCAGTGATTGACTTTCACGATGGGGTTTAGTTGTGCATCAGCTGAGTGTACAGCTAATACAGACAAGGCAAAACGTTTACATGTTTATCCCTTTATGAGAGCTCTTTCTTGTTTTTACCACTCGAAGGTATTCCCTTTCTCTTGAGTATATTTCTGAGCTGAGGAACGAGCAGCCTGTCCATGTTTACACTACACTGACAGCTGACAGATCACTCAAGGCCCACGGACCTCACGTAGCGAATGTCTGCACTCGGGACACATGCAGCACATATTTTTGAAACTGCAGTTCAGTTTATTTACATTGGAACATGATTAATCAATTAGTGAACATAAGATGACCGTTGAAGACCTGTACACACTTATCTAGCAGATTGAAATGACGGAGGAATAACGTGCGTTTGTTTTGACTGGTGTATAATTGGACCGGAAGTACCCAGTGCAACAATTGAGGTGAAATTCGATCGTAGCGCTCTGAAAATGCAGCGGATACGGGAGAGCAGATAGGGAGAATTATGTTTATATTTGAACATTAAAGAGATAATAAACAAATTTGGGCAATTCAAGAACTTTTAATTGTTGAGGCAACATTATCATCATGCATGGACTGGATTCCATGGAGGAGAGGTTCAGTTCACAACAACAAACTTATGACTACGAGAGGTTTGCTGTTACCTGGCCACTAGCAGATCTGGCTGTGGGCACTGAAGGTTTGGGAGAAACCTGACAGGCAAACAAACATAAAATGGCATCAAAGTATCTATTTCAAAACACTATATTTATAATGGCTATGAAAAGTCATGTCCACACAACATTATATACTTCTCGTAAGCTCCCATGAATTAGCTTGTCTTATGAACTTGTTTAGGAGAAAAATCTTTTATCAGGAATGCAACAGTAAAATATGGAACCTCTGTAAACAATTTCACCATTTTCATGACTAATGCTTTGTCATTAAGTATCCTTTCTTGTTCTGTTTGCCTGGCACATGCAACTTAATATGACATGTCATATATAAAGGTATAGGGAAAGGGATAGGTTATATATAAAAGGAAAGGGTAAAGATATATCATATATAGAGGTATAGGGTAAGGGATGTGTCCTTTATAAAGGTATAGGGTAAGGGATATATCAAATATTAAAATATGGGGAAAGGGATATGTCATATAAAAGGGATAGGGTAAGGAATATATCATATATAAAGGTACAGGGTGAGGGATATGCTATATATAAAGATATGGGGAATGGGACATATATAAAGGTATAGGGTAAGGGATATATATAAAGGTATAGGGTAAGGATATGTCATACACAATGGTATAGGACAAGGGACATGTCATATACATGTATAAAGGTATTGGGTAAGGATATGTCATATACAAAGGTATAGAGACAGGGATATGTCAGATATAAATCTTAAGAGTTGTAATTGTAAGCTTACCAAGTGATGTGGACCTTGTGGGGACGGTGACTTGGCACCAGAGAATGGCCCTCCTCTACCTGGACTCCCAGCCTGAAAGCAAGAATACCATTACCAGGCACTCAACAGTATTCAAAATAGTCCTAATGCAATGATGGACAAATAATTGCAATCATGAAGTACTATTAATCAATTTAGCTTGGGGAAAAAAAACATTTTTAAATGGCTTACCTTGAAATATTCACTAATTTTCTTTGCATTGTTATCATTCCTATTGGTTTTCCCTTGTCCACTATTGTGGTCATGAATTTCAGGATTTTTTCGTTTCCTCTTTCTTTCTCCACCAGATGGTGTTCTTGACTTTTCTGGTGTCTGATATATACAGAAACACTTATATTTAATTTTCTATATTTTGGTTAATGTTAATCAATCATTTTAAGGTAATCAATTATTCAAAGGGTTGACCAATCAGGTGATCATATTTAATCTGAACTTGTTTAGTAAAACGGTTGTTAAAATATGATTTATTAATGTTTGAGTACAAAAACGCTGTACTGGAAATGTCTGATGTCCAAAGGAGTTCCATTTTATGACCAATCAGATCCCTGCCTTCATTTATACGATAATTAATACATCATATGAACAAGTGATAACATTCAGATGGAACCAATCCCTGAAGCTGTGCTGATGTCATAGAATGTACTGCTATAGCGCTTAGAGCAGACTTGGTCTGATATAGCGCTATATAAATCGTTATTATTATTATTATTATTATAGCCTGTTATTAGTATTATTAGCATTGTGATATATTTAGCAAGCCTTTATCTGCTCAACGTGTCAATACTACTACAGGGTTTGAGTGGCATCAGTGACTATTTGTTCTAATGATCAGTGCAGCCGGCATCACTATGATCTACTGCAACATGCCTAGACCATGGGTCCCCCCTACCTGTGGCTCTACCTGTGGGTTCTCAATGCCATCACTGTGATGGGATCCTGCACTCATGTTGCTCCCCTCATTGTTACTGTTTTGATGTTGTGGTGGCTGAAATGGGTTCATCTCCTGCATCATACCCATTCCCTGAAAATAAACGTTTGTATTAATAAAGACGATAATATTAATTTATGTGAATATGAAGATATCCTTTTACTGAATTGTTCTACTTGGGTAAATCACCTTTAAAAATATGATATGCAACGTACACTAAAGAACTCTCAGTAACTTTTGTCGAAGGGTAAGAAAGTTAAACATTACACATCTATACTTTAAGGTGATGCTTTGTACTATATATATATATAATGTGCCTATTTAATTAAGTGAAGCCAAAAGTGAGGCAAGTAATTTTTGCAAAAAATCCATGTACTTCCATGCTTTAACAATTTTGTGCCCCTTCAACTTCAGCTAAGGGATAAAATTTGTAATATTCACATTTGTTAACTTTTGTATTTCCCTCAATATGTGTTAACAAAATGATTTAGGGTTTGTTTAAATGACAAGGAATTTTCTGAAATGTGGGATTTTTCTAATAATTCAAAATTTGCATGCTTGATACTTACAAATCGGGCCTCCATCCTTGATTCAAGTAGTTCCCTCCTCCGAGGATCAATTTCTACGGGTGGAAACCCTGAATAGAGGAATACTGATTTAAATATCACCCTCAGATCTTCACTTCCATCAAAAGCAACAATGGATTGGCCATCAAATTAAGTTGAGATGAAATTGACATATAAAATAAGTACAGAATTGGTTCACTCTCCAAATGGCAGGTACAAATTCATGTATACTTTGATTTGCTTGATAATACATTATTTTATTCAGGTTGTAACCTGCAATCACCTGTCAAAATGTCAGCATGCCAACCTGTCAAAATATGTATTGGAAATTTCCACAACTTTGAAATTTTATATGAGCAATTATATGTAAAAAATGGAAGTGAAAAGGTCAAACAAATTTCTCTGGGGAATCTAATGATCGAAACCTGTTAATATATGATGAAATTTGGACAAAGTTATCGAGGTTGTCTGGTGGAATCCATGATTGATTGTCACTGTACAAACTGCCATTTTCCAACTTTGGGGTGCCAAAACCGACATCACTACCGGTCCGAAAAACAAAGTTTCTATGCAGAATAAAACCGGATTGATTAAAAAAATTGATAGCCTGGGTTGTGATAAATATACCTTCTCTTGCCGGAGACCTTGTGTGGGTTGGCATGGGAGGTTGGACCGCCGTACTAGACAACATCCCAGGGCTAGAACTTGTGGGTCCAGTCCAAGATGGCGCACTTGCCTGCCCGCCAGTGACTGATGTGCTCAATCCCGATTTTGACATTCCTCCGGCTCAAAAGCCAGAAAACTTATTCCCTACCTTCCCCTTTAAGTTTGTATTATGTCGATTTCCGCAGATGCATAAACCATTTGCCCATATTTTGGCAAATTTTACAAAATTTACAAATCCATCAGAACTTTGTTGTCACTTGGTGTTGTGACGTCACGCTCACGATCGCGGCCAGACTCCGATAATCTTCGAGATGTGTATATTTACTTCATTTTGGAGTGAGAGAAAACACATCAAAATTCCATTTAACTTGGTGAAAGTGGTATGTTGTGTGGAATAAACTTTGATCTATATATTTTTGTCCTTTTGTAAAATATTTTTTCCGGTATCACGGATAAAATCGGTGTTGTCGGGAACCTTAAAGTGAGGGTTTCCCACACGAGCAGGTGCGAGAAATCTAATTTTGGAAAGTGATAGTCAATTTGATTGGTCAAAATAACGACAACCCGCCACGCGTGACCAATCACGATACTCGTAACAATGGCGGGAATCTGCTATATTAAAAGACGTCATTCTTGGAAGGGATTCCCAACACGTGCTACTGTTTCAAACATCAAGAAGATGTGACAAATAAATATTTCAATGGACATTGGAATTCATTCCTTCGAAAGATAGTTTAGTAGATATATCACGATATAATGACAACGCGGGAATTAAAAGGTGAATGGTTTTCTGAAATACCGCCCTTGTTAACCCGGGACTGGGTGACACGGCCTGTCAAATGCCAGTGACACTGTTCCACTTTCACTGTTCCAGATTCTATTTGCTACCAAGTTAGTGAGTACTGTGTTTCTGATCGATGTAATATATTCGTCATCAGTCATAAAGCATTTACCCTGACAATTATGACTATGTCAGTCCAAAATTGGTTTGGTCAGAAATTGGTTATTCAGTGGAGCACCCACAGGCCACACTGTCCATTGGGAGCACCATGCAGTGACCTCAAGTTTGAGCTGAGGTCAGTGAGGACAATATTTTTTATTATTATTATTGCTCTCTCAATCTCAGTCTCAGCTTCAATCTTGAAATATATGTACAGCAATAGATCCTCAAGATCAGCAAAGATCCTCAAGATAGAAGAATACAGCGAACACATTTCTGACCAAGAAATATATACATGTATTTCTATTTTATCCATCAGTCTTCAAGGGACTGACAGGGTTTTGAGATTGCTAGTACCAAAAGTTGTCAAAAATTGTCAAAACCCTTGACATGTTACACTCCTAAGCAGACTCAGGGTTTATACACATATACCAAAAGAGTTTGACAGAAACATTCAGGGGGACAGAACATTAATTTTCAAGGGGGGTGAAAAGAAAAATCCAGATTTTTTTTCTTATGGTGAATGCTGATAAATCAGTTCTTATCATGAATAATTTCAAAAGTGATATAAAAACCCCAAACAAACAAATTTATGTCAATGATATACTTTTCCAACCAGATATTTCCAATATACCTCCCTCCCCCCAATTATAAATGATCCATTCTAAATTCAGGGGCCCACCACTATATGATATGCAAAAAGAGCCAATATGCACACTTTTCTGGCTGGCAGCTTGTAACTAATGCATTTCATTTCCAGCTGGTATGTTTACCAGCTGGGAACTTTTTTTGGTATGAATCAGCTGGCTCAAAATACATTTGACATTTCAAAATGACCTAGCTGACAGACTGATGAATTTAATTGGCTGGCTGGTAAAGTATTGAGATTTTAACACCAACTGACAATTTAACAATTGAAAACCGCAAAATAAAAAATAAATTATATTATATGAACACTATTTGACAAAGCCTAATGATATTTCTACTGTAATTATAAGTTTTTAACATATAAATATTTATTAAAGAAATTGGCTCATTACCAGCTGTTAAAAGAAATTTGGTATTGACAAACATCCACAAACAAAGTTAACAGCTGTTAATTCCATACAAATTCTGAGCTGGTAAGTTTAACAGCTGGTAAAAAATAACAGCTGACAGCCAAAATCTCAAAGTGTAGCTGGCTGGTATTTTTAAAAATATTTCCTTCTAGAAAATATTTCCTTCTAGAAAATACTAAACTGACTGGAACAATCTTCCCCCTCATTTAACTACATTGGAACCAGGTAGCTCGGCATCCTTCAGGAACTCCCTAGCCAGAGTATAAAGGTTAGCAACAAGTAGCTGGTGTGTACCAGCTGCACCCCTTAGTGCAACCACGCACTCTCGGCGGGATGCCAATAGGTTTTGCCGAGTAAACTTATAGATGTAGATACTAAAAATGCATATTGGAAAAAAATGTTTTCAGACGAGTGATATGTTGTTCACAACATTCTATAACATACTCTGCCTAAGTTTCACATCTCTATCTCAATTTTTAACAAAGTTGGTAGTGGTGGGCCCCTGTAAATTGCTTTGATCTTTGGAAATGGACATATACACATGTACAGTTGTGTCATTGTGCGTGGCCGTGTCTAAGAGCCAACCAATTGCAGAGTTGTATGGTAATTATATTCTAATTAATATGGAGAAAATGTGTTCCACCTTTCATGCCAATTGTGGCAGAGGGGCAGTATGTGACTCTACCTTGCCATGCAGAGTACTGACATGTGTACCTCATTCTTAGTTGTAGCCATAATTCTGAATTTCGAATTTAATTTGGTGAGTTTTTTTTTCAGTTGACATATAAAAATATTGATATATATTCAAAGCAACATCTTTCATTTTCAAAATTTTCAAACCCACTTTAGTCTGTCAGTGTCCAGTTTTTGCCAATTAAATACATCTGAATTGACATGGCCTACAAATGACTACTCCCATTATAATCAGCAATAATTAGTACAATTGAAAACTGACACATTTAGTGCTTAAAGAGATACTTTCTAACATTTTTTTTCAGTTAATTACATATTTACACAATCATTTTTTTTCTTAGGTACAATGGAAATACCACCTACTGTGACCTACATATTGTATATTTAAAAACTATTTTGTGACCCCCATAGAGTATGATCTATTGCTGCAATGAACTCAGAATGAATACATCATGGAGGATTTAATGCTTACATGTGTAACTCCAGCTGGAATGATCTCCAATTTTTGTAAAACTTTTCCCCTGTTTACATATTAGTTGAGGTACTGAATGGTAACTTCCAGTATCTTAGAATTCAATCAGTCTGTCCTGGTCTCTGTGTGTGGTTTTATGTGTGAATTTGTCACTTCTTTTCCTTTGTTATTTAAATCATATAATATCATGGACATTGGGGGGATTGATCCTTTGATCCTTTGTTGCTGGTTACATAAGCCTATGCAACATTAGGGGGCATGATTCTTTGATCTTTTGGGTTGCCAGGTAACTGACTAAGTAGGGTGGTTATCAAATCCCAACCTTATCACATACACAACAGTATTAGGTAAAGTTACATAAGGTTACATGATATCTGGGGCATTGGGGGTGGGGGTGATCAAAGAATCATGCCCCCTGATGTTACATAAGGTTATGTAACATCAGGGGGCATGATTCTTTGATCTTTTGGATTGCTGGGCAACTGTGACCGTGATCAGATCCCAACCTTGTCACGTAAGCAACACTCTATAATCTCTCTATTGTTAATATCTTTTCACAATTCAACTGCTTGTATGTATGCCTTAGCCAGAAGACCTATTGACCTACATTTGAACTGTCAGTGCTATAAATACTGTATACAGACAAATTTTCACGACCTTTTTATTTTCGCGTTAATTCGCGCCAGGACGTCATTCGCGAAATTAAATGGACGCGAAATTGAAGAAGAGGGGACTCTCCCAGTCATTTTGATAACAAATACGAGGTCGTCATGTTAAAAAGCGGGAGTGACGGGGACAAGCTCTTATTTTTGGCGCAAAAACAATTGGAGTCTATCAACACGCATTGAAATATTAATATATTGCGCAATGATGGACCCCTGACTTCTCCTCGTGTTGCGGACGTGAATTACCGCGACATCACGTACATGATATTTACGTTTTACTTCATGGATAAATTCTCGACCTGCGAAGCATAATTTGTGATAATATTGGGTAAAAACCTTTATTTATCATTTAAAACACAATTAAAATCGATCCACGTGTGAAGGCATTTCTGTCAAAAAGGGAAGTTAACAATCGTTTTCGCGTTAAAAACAAGAGCCTCTTCCTGTCACTTCCGCATTTCAAAATTGCGACCACGTGTTGCGTAATGCATGCTATAAATGGGTGTTCTGTTCTCAACCTGCAAAGCGTATTTTGTGATAATAATATTGGGTAAATACCTTTAGTTATCATTTAAAACACAATTAAAATCGATCCACTATGTCTGATGTTCCTTATTTCCACTGCTTTGAGTCGTGTCTTTCCCTTTTTTGACAGAAATGCTTTCACGCTAGTATTGCGTAATGCATGTTAAATGAATGGATGGTTTTGTTCTGTTCTTGACCTGCAAAGCGTAATTTGTGATAATATTATGTATATACCTTTATTTATTATTTAAAACGCAATTAAAATCGATTCACGTGTGAAAGCATTTCTGTCTGACAGTCAACAGGGAAGACACGACTCAAAGCAGTGGAGACAATGACGAAACGCAAAACTGTGAACGCTGATAATTGGAATCAGTGAGAACAAAGTCAAAACAAAGCGTTTCGAAATAATAGACCAATAATATTGGGTAAATACCTATATTTATCATTTAAAACTAGAAATCCAAAATTCGCGAAAATAAAACGGCGCGAACCTGTCGAAAACGGCGATGGCGCGAAAATAACTAGGCGCGAATTTTTCTCTGTATACAGTAACCTCTGAATTAGCTGCTGCTGGTATTGAGTGTTGCATATTCCGTAAAAGCATTTTTTAACCAGCAGCTAACACAGTGTGTCCCCTTCCAAGGAAACTTGATGCACAATGAAGCCAATAACTATCAAATAAGAAATGACAATATGTGTGGTTTTATTAATGCAGCACAGAGCAAAAGACCTATGTCATCAGTTCAGATATCATCTGAAGCAATATATTTAGTGTCAAGGAGTCTGATCATATATAAAGCAATTTGGAATCATTTCCAGGACATTTACACAAACATTGTAAAAAGTAATGACCATCACAGCTCCAAGGCCTCTTTGGCCTATGCTATATAATAATTACATGTAATCAAAAGATTCCTGAATGTATTTGCAGCTGTACAGATCTTGGAGAGTATATATGATAGTGTTGTTGTACTGGAGCAGTATATTCATCAAGTAGACAATCAGCACCGTCTACTCAGTGTCCTCATACAGGATACAGATACCAAAAGGTAAGAATATGACAGCACACCACAGTACTTCCCGTTTATTCTTCTTATTAATGACAGCCTTATTTTTATTTTCAGCAAAATTCTTGTGAATATCTTGTGTTTTTATTTATATTTGCAGTTACAAAAGCCTAGTGCAGACAACATTGGTATGTAGCATTTGTGAAAAACCAAACATAGAGACCAAGCAATTCAAAGAACAGACTACCACAAAGACAAAAGAGCATGACAACACTACAGCAGAGACATTAGAGCAGCATGACAACACTACAGCAGAGACATTAGAGCAGCATGACAACACTGCAGCAGAGACATTAGAGCAGCATGGCAACTCTACAGCAGAGACATTAGATCATGGCAACACTGCAGCAGAGACATTAGATCATGGCAACACTGCAGCAGAGACATTAGATCATGGCAACACTGCATCAGAGACATTAGATCATGGCAACACTGCAGAAAAGACACCAGCGCATGGCAACACTGCAGCAGAAACACCAGATCATGGCAAAAATGCAGTAGAGACATTAGATCATGGAAACACTGCAGCAGAGACACTAGAGCAGCATGGCAACACTGCAGCAGAGACACCAGAGCATGGCAACACTGCAGCAGAGACATCAGAGCATGGCAACACTGCAGCAGAGACATTAGAGCAGCATGGCAACACTGCAGCAGAGACATTAGAGCATGGCAACACTGCAGCAGAGACATTAGAGCAGCATGGCAACACTGCAGCATTAGAGACATTAGAGCATGGCAACACTGCAGCAGAGACATTAGAGCATGGCAACACTGCAGCAGAGACATTAGAGCATAGTAACACAGAAGTTAACATGGAAGTCAACAGTACTGGGCAGAAGGAAAGATCCTTCTCTCAGAGTTTGCATCAAAGTGAAATACTTCTTGCTGCCATTCAGGTAAATATATTTCATTTGATGTCCAATTTACCACAAAAGACTTGATATTGACATGATCATAGTGCCTAGACAATTAAAATAATAAATACCAATTATATTTTGTAATAAGGTTTTCCTTTCAAATGAAATAACATGTCTACATTAATCTGAATATGTTAAACATTTTTGTTCACAAATATCCAAATATCTTTCTCAATGTTCTTAATCATTTGTAGAAAATACAAAAGAAGGATGTAGTTGGCAAAAATCTTCTCTCTCTGGGATACAACACAGTAAGACAATATCAAGATTGCTTATGAAATAAGTATCATAATGTTTAGATTGTAATGAGATGACTAACTTATTTAATAATGTATTTTGATCATGTCATCTACTTTGAAAATATCATCGTCCAAGGACAGTGGAAAAGCCAGGTATAGAACAATAAGATATATAAATGGGATACACAAGTTGAGAGAAAGAAGACTGAGGCTTTAATGGTTTTTGGTGGTTTTATTGACAAATCTATAAAAAGAGATATAGTTTTAAGACTACCAGAAAATGTCAAAATGAAAACAGCAGTGAAAAAATGCAGAAATGGTAACTAGCTTTGCTTCATATAAATAATGTTATTTCACAACGACTGTAACTGGAATAATCTTCCCCCTGATTTAATGACACTGGAAACTGGATCCTTATGAGGGTGTAAAGGTTGGTGTCAGCAGCTGGTATGGTCTAATTGTTCCCCAAGTGCATTCTTGCACTTTCAGCAAGATACAGATTGGCTATGGCCACTAAACGTATAGATGTAGATTCTAAAAAATGTCCCATAATTAAAAAAGAATATAATTTCACATCATGCAATAAATACATGCAATATACATTAAATGTGCTACTTCAGTCTTATGCTCCACTTAAATAGATGTACAAGAAGGCAATATGAATAGTAGATATGACCAATATTTGGTGTCATGTGGATGTGCAAAATGTATTTATGGCCAATTAAAATCATTTAACACTATATATTTAATGAACTTGTGATTATATAACATTGAAATCCCAGGCTATTCTGATATTGTCACTGTCAAAGGTCAGTCCAAAAGATGTCACTTTATATCAAACCAAAGTAAACAAATGTTGATTTTTAAAAAAATCAAAGCTCACGTAAGTTTGCAAAATCTCAAGGCAAAATCCAAGAAAATCTTCTTACTCTGATACACACTCATAAATCACTTCTCATACAAATGCCCAATCTGATGGTGTAAGCAGAAACTACATGTCAAAACATGGCTGACATGGACCAATAATAGGCGTATGCTCCAGCTTAATCATTTTAAAACCTTGGATATTCAGCCAAAAAGTCAAAACAAACGCAAGCAAAAATGATTATCTTCTGCAATTTCATTTGTTTATTATATGGCAACATTGGTTTGAAAAAAGATGCTATTCTTATGTTAAACCACACAGTATATAATCTATTTGACTACAAAAACCATAAACTAGAGTATCAAGAGGAAAGAATTTGACATTATGATAGCACTAAATCAGGAATGCAGAATGATCTGCACACAAGCCTGAGCCAGTGTTTCCTCGGTACAGCAAAATCCCTTAAGTTTGGACTTTTTTTCCCAATAATATTCAGATCAGCCAATTTCTTAATTTGAACAAAAAACATATTTAAAATCCTACTGAGACAGATAAGTGTCAATTGGTTAATTTAAACCAACCCACACAGAACAGTGCACTTGCACTACTCACTCACTACACAGGTAAGATTGGTTTGTCAGAACTTTAAAAAAAAAATTAATAGAACTCTGTCAATTCTATTAATTTAATGCAAAATTTAAAGGCTGACCAAAAGTGAGACCACTTACTAACAGGTATCTCACAGGACTGTAACTAGGTCAGTAGGTCAGCCTTTAAATTTTGCATTTGGAATGCGAACAAAAGACCAGTTCGGCCTATGGCTGTAAATTTGTATACTCTATTTGTTGCCTTCATTAAGATTTATCAAACCAATTTATAACAGTGCCTCACATGACAAAGTTGTCACAAGGTATCAATTTAAATTATGGTGATAAATTAAAATGTATGAGGAAATGCAAATTTGTTGTTACATATGTAGATATCAGACAACAGCACATCCCAGATGACCAGTTGGCCTGGTTTGGAGAATAGTTTCCCCAACTCCAATGCCTCTTCTGTGCTTCTACCAGCATGGAAAACTCTACTCTCAAGGTAACTCATATTAGGCCAAGAACAAGCTCTACTCTCAAGGTAACTCATATTAGGCCAAGAACAAAGTAATGTTTCTCATTTAATTTCTCTTCTATTCTTGAGTGAAAAAAAAAATCCAGAGGGCCACTTAAAAAGAATTGTACAATATATTGCGACATTATACGAATATGAAAACAGATATGGTATTAGTGAATGCTGAACTATATATAATTACACTACTTACCCATCCTTCCAATATTTTCAAGAATAAAAGGATGAAATTTAATAGACAACTTGTATTATTAACAAGATTTGTGAATGTAAAGCTTACGATGTCTTATACAACATTTAACTACCACACTTTCTTTTATCTAATTGCACTAAAAAGACTAAACGTTTTGAGCTAGTTCATCTGAATAAGGAATTGCAATGATGAAGTTAGCTTCAATTAACTTAATGTTTTTGCAGCGTGTCTGCCAATGTTAACAGTATGGGTATCATTTGTTCTTGCCACTACTAATGTGGATATGTGATGTTATAATGTTTTAGAATAGGAGATGACCTGATGCTGGAACTCTTGGCAAGCAAATCTCTCTTTGTGTATTCTCCTCCATCCTGCTTTATTCAGATCACAGGTCAGTGACATCTTTGCAGAAAAAACATTTCCTGGTCCTAGAAAGCTGTCACATTGACATTTTCAATATTTGTAGTTAATATTTCAGCACGTTTGCATGGATGCCAAAGATTATGATCTGCATATACATATACAAGTATTACACTTAGTGTGTGTATGCTTAAGCTTTAATGTAATAACTATTCCCTTAGAGTTACTAGAAGTATAAGAATAAATTACAAATAAATGCTGCCTTTTGATTTCAGGTACACCAATTTATGATATAAGGCCATTTCAGACAGGAACAATAAGAACACTCAAAATGCCACATCAAAGAGATAAAACAAATGACATAAAGAAAAGAAATTATAAACGTGAAACTAATAGAAGGAAGAAGATTTCAGTTGAAATAGAATATACTACATCTCAGCTGAAAAAACAAGACAACACTGGCACTTTAAGAAAAGCTGAACCACAGCAGCCAATTGAACAGTCTGTGGTCAGTGATATGGAGGGGGTTCTGAAGGATGGAAACATTGACATCTCTATAAATGTCTCTGCAGGTGGTCTAAAACGCAAGGCTGAAGATATGCTGAATGCAGATAACTCTAAAAAGATAAAAGTAGACAGCTCAAAAGGAAAGTCTACTTACCCAGAGACTGACATAAATTATTCAGTCCATGCACAGTCATCAAAAAGTGCTTACAGAATGGGTAAGGTCACAGACAGAATAGACCTCAGCAACCAAGAGGTCACAGACAGAATAGACCTCATCAACCAAGAGGCCACAGACAGAATAGACCTCATCAACCAAGAGGCCACAGACAGAATAGACCTCAGCAACCAAGAGGGCACAGACATGATGGATCTTAGCAAACAATATTTCTCAGACAGTAACCAAAAGGTCAAAGAGAGGATGGACCTTGGTAACCATGGTCATGTTAAAAATTTGAACAATTCAGACACCACTGCCGTGAATTGTACAGTAAGAACAAGAAAAAGAAAGAAGAAAGTTTCAAGAGTTTTGTCAAACCAACAAAGCTATCCTGTTCCATTCAGGTATGATATAGAACAGATAATATTTTTGTTTGCAACTCTTAGAGCAATAATAAGTATATGTAATAATATGGACTATATTATTTCAAATCGCATATATATTGATCAGAGACGACAAGGGCTGGTGCGTATATGTCAGAGATTTCTGTGTACATGTCATTCTGTGAAGCATTCAATTTGTACCTGCGCATAGATTCACATAAATGAAGCCAAAAGTGAGACCACTTACTAACAGGTATCTCACAGGACTAACTAGGTCAGTAGGTCAGCCTTTAAATTTGGGCTCGCATTCAATTCGTTATCTCATGTAGCAAGTTTGGGATGGTAGCACTCCGAAACTGTGCACATTTTCTTCTTTTAGCAGTTTGCAAATCCACTCAGAAACAAAGATCGCCTACGTCACATAAGATTTTCATAATCAAACACATCTTCAGCAGACAACACTTGGCAAGATTTATGGCCAAGTTATTTGATATTTGGGGGATGGAGAAATATAAATATCATTTTCAAAAAGGAAATTGCATACAAATTCTTTTTTTTAATACTTTCTTGTTATCCCATAGATCTGGTGATAATAGCATGCATGAATTATCAGACAAACATCTATTATCACTTCCAAATAATGCAAATAGATAATGAACATAAATGTGATTGACAATTTGAGGAACAGTGGCAATATATGCACAAATTAGAGTAGCAATTATTGCAATTGACTTCTTGTTTCTTGACACCAGCTGCTCACTTCATTGATGGATAGTGAGATGTGCTCAATGAATAATGTTGGTAGCCCAGATGAGTCATGGTTCAGCAAACAGTCACACCTCAGTGAGCAATTAATCATTTTGCCCCCAAAATGTATGTTATTTATACCTGTATTCAAAGTCAAAATAGACTTGAAATCCACTGTTTCCAGAAACACCACTTACTGGTCATCAAATTAAAGTTTCCCTACCGAATGAATTCGACCTCTGCTGATTGACTAATATAATATCTATAAATGCAGATCCGTGGGTTATCTGTAGCATCTTTTCCTCAGTTTTTTACCTGACATATGCTTGACAACATGAAATGGCATTCAGAAGTCCAAGTCAGGACGTCATGGTTGCAAACAGGGAGAAACATCATATGACGTCAGAAGCACCACTGCATTGTGGAGCTTCTAGATCGTTGATGTCACTCCTATGATTAGACTGACCTACTTTTACTTGATTGTGCAAACTCGTAAACAATGGTGAAATGATGCTGAGCTCTTGAAATAACAAAGACATTTTTTCAGACAGGACTAACATCTTTTTGTGTTGACTTAAAGGGGACATAATTGTTTGATTATTAGTTGCCGCAGGGCGGGTTCTACCAGAGTCGTGGCTTAAATATAATGGGCAGTACAAGGTATTTCTGGAAACAATGGATTTCAAGTCTATTTTGACAATGACTATGGGTATAATTTAGTGATTTGGGCAGACTATGACAGTATCTTTTACAAGGAATAATATTTTTATTGAAACATATGGTATAGAAACACAAAATGGGTGTAATTAATATATGCATGTGATTCAATTCAACAAATAAAACTGATGTGGTTCACAACATTTTGTGCTTCCTCAGTCCTGTCTCAGATGTGTTATAAAAATTTGATGAACTCAGATTTGAAGATCATACTCATGTTAGCAAATAATAGAAGTTCTTGCTTACATTCTCTTGCTTGAGATTATTTCAAAAATCGGGCCCTGATAGTTTGTCCCTCTGAAAAATAAAGTCATATCAGCAGAATTGTTGCATATTATGATAACTAATTGTAGATTTGTAGATTTATGACCTGTGTTTTGAACAGAACAAAGCTTTATGAGGGGTAGTTTATATTTAGTAATTAAAAAAAAAAAAAAAAAAAAAAAAAAAAAAAAAAATATTCATGAAATTAACAAATTTTCATATGATATGATGCATTTCAGTGCACATATGCCAGTGTTAAGAAGGAGAATTCTGTATGCCAAAAATAGCCAGGAAAGATTTCCTAAAAACTGTGAGTACACAGGTTCATTATTCCACTTAAAAAACACAACTAAAACAAAAAATATAAAAACTGTTCTGTACCCAGGGACGAATCAGTAGGCAAACAAAGCACCCAAAGTGCTGGCTCTAAATGGAATGTAGAGGAAGATATATTTCAAGTAGACCCCAATTAGTTTTTATCCTTGGCCATATTAATTCATTGGGTATGTAGACCTTCAACCTTGAAAAATGACCTTCGTAGTTACAAAAAATGGACGAGAAGAATTCTCTTATTTCATATGATGTGCAATGACCTTTTCTGAATTCCCACTGATGGGTTGTATTTATGCCTAGTCTTTCTGTTGTACTTTCAAAGTGGACTTTTAGTCAGAGGACATCATTTTGATATAATACAGTTGTGAAATTAATAGTTTCAGCTTTTTCAACTGAGGAAGATCGTCTTGATCCCAAAAAATGATTTTCATGATCCAAACAAATGATTTTCATGATCATAACACTTTGTAAAGTATCAAATTTGGGCTCTAATTATTAAATTATTTCTTCACCCAACAGATATTCTTTCAAAAAGGACCATTGAAAGTATGGATGCTAAAAATGTGGTACATGATATTTTCGAAAACACAAAAGTTCTGCAAAACGAGAAGTGTCATGAAGAATATGCACAGAGTGTTACACACAAGGGGGCAGCAACTACTGCTTTATCATCAGTAACACTAGAGGTCACTGCACATCTTCAACCTCTTCTGGAGAAAATGATGTCTAATCATAAGTAAGGTATCACTATTAATAAATTTGATGTTTACCAACAAATGTGTCATGAAGCTGTTAAAGGAGTCTCATTCAATTTGCAGGAAATTCAGATATCATACTATTTTGGAACATCACTGTCCACTACCAGGACAACAAACATTCATGAAAAAAACTGAGAATAAACATGGTAAAGAAATGCTTGTAAACCCAAAAGCAGCAAACCAAGTTACAAGCTGTGATTACAAAGCCCTCGGCAGTTCTGGTCAGTTCTTAAAAGGTCCAATATTTAACAGAAAGTCAAAGCAAACTTTATTGCAAAGTGAACAGAAAGAGACCAACATAAATGAGCAGGAAATCTCAAAGGATCCACTATCAAGAACTGAGGACTCCACATCATTCACCCAAAGCTTGTCACCAGAAGGAGTAATGGAACAGAGTGGTCACAAGGCATCCACTCCGCCAAACAGCGGTGTACCGGATGAGCTTAGAACCCAGACTAAACACAAGGCATACACTCTGCCAAACAGCAGTGTTCCGGATGGGCTTAGAAACCAGACTAAAAACAAGGCACCTGGACTCTTGGAGAAACACATTTCTCACAGACAGGTAAGACTGAAGAAAATATGTTTGGTAATGAATTGAAATTGTTCTGCAATACCTCATATCCCGGAGCAGGGCTGAGAAATATGTGCACTTCAACCATAAGTAGCATGTGATTTATATTTTAGGTTTTCCTGTTTGTCAGGGCCTGTGTTCTCAAGGTTATACCGACAGGGCTATGGGGATCCAAACACAATCAAAATAGATTTATTAAATGTATGTACATGTGTAGATAAGGCAAATATTACATTTCTATCAGAATTTCTAAAATCTCTCTTCACAAAAATATTAGTTTGTATTGATTTAAAATATCAACATTGTTTTTAGCCATGAAAACACTGATTGGCCTTGGTAAATTTGAAAAGTATTTTCTTGGACAGATAATGACAAATATCAAGGTAAGAATAATGGACATATTTATATTTTTAATCTCAGATTTGTGATAAATTCTCTGGATGCAAACATTTATATTGTGGCTCAGAAATTAAGTATCAGGAAGGGGAATGAGAATGAAGAAGTCACTGAAATAGGTGGAATGTTACAGGTCAAGAAATGTGCATGGTTGAGATCTGTCAAGGACAACAGTTTCAGACTCAAGTACATGGCCCATCTTCTCTTCTGGCTTCTACACAAATATATCCTCATACTCATCAAGGTCTGTGCCCTGTCTTCATTTATATGTGACTATCTGTGTTCCCTTGAAATCAAAATTTCTTCAAATTTCCCCTTTTCTACAAGTGGTACACATTCATTATATTTCACATGTAAGATATTGATGTGGAGAATGTCCATGTAAAATTTCAAGACCAAAATTAATCAAGTTTTACATCTTGCAAACTATAATATGCCAAACAAACAAAAAGGATGGTAATAATAATAATACTAAATTTTGTATAGCGCTGATACCAGACAAGTCTGTTCATAGCACTGTGTTCAGGACGTGCATCCTGAAGAGATGAGTTTTCAGTCTATTCTTAAACGAGGCGACTGTACAATCAGAGCCAACCTTGAACATGATAAATAAGAGGTTATCTTGACCTCCTTTCGTTTGATTGAATGCCAAACTAGAAGACTAGAAGACTAACTCTGATAGAACAGTTTTGTCAATTGTACTGACTTTCAACCTTTGTGTTTTTTTAAGTCCCACTTTTATGTGACGGACACAGCTGGTTACCGGAATCGCCTGTTCTATTTCCGCAAGAAGGTTTGGTTTGATCTACAGCAGCAAAGTCTACAAGGTATACAGATATAGAATTTATATATATATATATATGATTATTTTTATCTGTATTCAGGCCACTGGCATTGGGTGGGACAGGGGCCTTCATATTAAACAGACAGCAGAGTACAAGTGCACTTAACAGACTGCAGCACAGAATATAAGAGCTAAGTCATTAGGTCAGATATCAACAAGGGAAATGTGTATACTATTATTGTTGATACCACAGATTATTGCAGTACCTTACGTAACATTTGTCATGAGGAATCTAGATATATTTGTCTCATAATTAAAATAAATTTTGGTTTACAGTGATATTGAAATCTAAGAGTCCATCTTTTTAATTTTTTTCCAGAATATATAAGACAAGGCATGTTGGAGCCAGTATCCAAAGTAAGCAATGCATTTATAGGACAAATGTATACCTCACACTATGCTAGGAATGTAACAAGTATTTTCTGTATCAGTGACAATTATCGAAAAGTTTTGGGAAAATTCACATTTTATGATTAATCTTAATAGAATAAGATGTTAACTTCTGATTCTGAACCAACAAGAAATGAATGTAATTTGTTGAAGGAGGAAGTGGATAAAGCAGTCGCTGAAGGGCAATCCCTTGGGGTCTGCCAGCTGAGGTTTCTTCCCAAATCCTCAGACCTGCGACCCATTATTAATCTCGCTCACAAAAACAACAAGGTTAGCCTCATAGCTCTCATTCAATGTACTTCATAAAAGTCATCAAATTTCTAATTTTTTTTATTCTAAATTTCCCCAAATAATATTATTTATCATGCCTCGTTATCATGCGAGGCATGTAACTTTGTTTTTAGAATATCAGTATCAACAAGCTGTTAGTGAACTTGTTCCATGTCCTGAATTATGAGAAGGTAATATTCTAATGAGATGATATGTAATGTGATGATATGTAATTTTCCTGGGGACAGTGCTTGAATTGGATGACCATTTAAATCTATTTATTGTCTGTAGACCATTAACCTTGAAGTGATAGGGTCCACATTGTTTGACTTTGATGATTTGTACCATTTTAATTTATATCTTGTCTGTAGACCATTGACCCTAGTGTGATAGGGTCCACAGTGCTGGGATTGGATGATATTTTCCAAGCTTGGAGGGATTATGTCCTTCTCAGGAAACATAACAATGATACCAGGTATGAAGTTATTGTTTACAAAATAAACAAATCATTGGTTAAAAGATGAAAAATGAGCCTATTTCTAAAGGCTGTCACAGACAGGGACATTTTTAATCCAATTCAGAAGGCAAACCTGTAAAAGCAGGAATGGAAGTTCCTCTGCATTCTGATTATTATTATCCACTGTTTTGTTTTGAAGTTGCTTGTTGCATTATTTGCTTGAGACACGAGATCGTATTGTTCCAGGCCTCTGTACTTTGTCAAGGTGGACATTCAAGGTTGTTATGATTCTATCCTTCCTGAGAAACTTTATGACATAGTGAAGAGGATGCTGCCTCAAGACGAGGAGGAGTATATGGTGAGGAGGTACGTCACCGTCCTCCTCGCTGCTGGTCGCATTAAGAAGACATTTAAGCGACAGGTGTCGCCACTGTATGAGTTCCAACCGAACTTCACAAAGTTTGTTCAGAAGAAAGTGAACAGTAGAAGCTTGCATGATGCTGTACTTGTAGACCAGGTATGTGGCAGTTTGGCAGTCAACATAACTTCATATTAAATATTTTATTACATTTTACATCTGGGCCTTCATTAAGAAGTCAAGTTACTTAACTCATTGCCCACCTGTGTCTTACTTAACTCATTGCCTACTTGTGTCTTACTTAACTCATTGCCCACATGTACCTTACTTAACTCATTGCCCACATGTGTCTTACTTAACTCATTGCCCACATGTGTCTTGTTTAACTCATTGCACACCTGTGTCTTGTTTAACTCATTGCCCACATGTGTCTTACTTAACTCATTGCCCACATGAATCATACCTAACTCATTGCCCACCTGTGTCCTACTCATTGCCCACCTGTATCCTACTCATTGCCCACCTGTGTCCTACTCATTGCCCACTTGTGTCCTACTCATTGCCCACCTGTATCTGACTCATTGCTCACCTGTGTCCTACTCATTGCTCACCTGTATCTCATTAATTGCTCACCTGTATCCGACTCATTGCTCACCTGTATCTGACTCATTGCTCACTTGTCTGACTCATTGCTCACCTGTATCTGACTCATTGCTCACCTGTATCTGACTCATTGCTCACCTGTATCTGACTCATTGCTCACCTGTGTCCTACTCATTGCTCACCTGTGTCCTACTCATTGCCCACTTGTGTCCTACTCATTGCCCACCTGTATCTGACTCATTGCTCACCTGTGTCCTACTCATTGCTCACCTGTATCTCATTAATTGCTCACCTGTATCTGGCTCATTGTTCACTTGTCTGACTCATTGCTCACCTGTATCTGACTCATTGCTCACCTGTATATGACTCATTGCTCACCTGTATATGATTCATTGCTCACCTGTATATGACTCATTGCTCACTTGTCTGACTCATTGCCTGCTTGTGTCTGGCTCATCGACCACCTTTGTAACTATAAGACATTTCTGTGAATTAGGTTCTGCACCAAGTTGAGACGCCTGCAACTCTATTGGAAAAACTACATTCACATCTGTTCTTTAATTACATCAAGGTAAATATCTTTCCGTTTGATTCTCAGAATAAACATACTATTTATAATATGCGTGACTTGCTTGGATAAAATTGCATATTCTAGTGAATATGTTTGGTTCTTGAAACTTAATCCATGGATGCATCACATAAAGATGTTGAAATGTTGTGGTTGACATACATTTTAAAGTCATGTAACTAGTTCTGTGGTAGTCTTGTGAATGTGATAAGTTGACAATAGGCCAATTACAGATTGCTATATTGCTGCATTGAAAACAACACACTGGAACTGCACAAACAAATCATAAGTGCATTCTCTAAAATCCAATCATTTAAAAAACAAGATGCATGGTGACTATGGTCTGTGAAATGTTTGTGAATGCGATGAATTGACAACAAATAAACATAGCATTACCAAATTTAAAAAACAGATGAATTTTATTAATGTCTCATGACTGTGTCCTATTTGTGTCCTTAACCTTAATACTGTATACAGACAAATTTTCGCGACCTTTTTATTTTCGCGTTAATTCGCGCCAGGACGTCATTCGCGAAATTAAATGGACGCGAAATTGAAGATGCAATACGCAATATGAGGTCGTCATGTTAAAAAGCGGGAGTGACGGGGACAAGCTCTTATTTTTGGTGCGAAAACAATTGGAGTCTATCAACACGCATTGAAATATTACTATATTGCGCAATGATGGATCCCTGGCTTCTCTTCATGTTCCGCACATCGAATTTACCGTGTTCCGCACATCGAATTTACGTTTTACTTTGAAACGATGAAATAACAGACATAGCGGGTCGAGAACAGAACAAAACCATCCATTCATTTAACATGCATTACGCAATACTAGCGTGAAAGCATTTCTGTCAAAACCGGAAGACACGACTCAAAGCATTAGAAACAATGACGAGATGCAAAACTGTGAACGATGATAATTGGAATCAACCACGTGTAGACAGTTGTCCGCCTGTCCGATATTCGCTTTCACGCTAGTATTGCGTAATGCATGTTAAAGGGATGTATGGTTTTGTTCTGTTCTCGACCTGCAAAGCGTATATTGTGTTAATATTGGGTATATACTTTAATTTATCATTTAAAACGCAATTAAAATCGATCCACGTGTGAAGGCATTTCTGTCAAAAAGGTAAGACACGACTCAACGCAACACGTGGTCGCAATTTTGAAAGGCGGAAGTGACGGGAAGAGGCTCTTGTTTTTAGCACGAAAACGATTGTTAACTCACATTGAAATATTAATACATTGCGCAATAATGGATGGTTTTGTTCTGTTCTCGACCTGCAAAGCGTTATTTGTGATAATATTATGTATATACCTTTATTTATCATTTAAAACGCAATTAAGATCGATCCACGTGTGAAAGCATTTCTGCCAAAAAGGGAAGACACGACTCAAAGCAGTGGAAACAAAGACGAAATGCAAAACTGTGAACGCTGATAATTGTAATCAGTGAGAACAAAGTCAAAACAAAGTGTTTCGAAATTTTTTGTTTTGTTCTGTTCTCGACCTGCAAAGCGTAATTTGTGATAATATTATGTACTAGAAATCCAAAATTCGCGAAAATAAAACGGCGCGAACCTGTCTTAAACGGCGATGGCGCGAAAATAACTAGGCGCGAATTTTTCTCGGTATACAGTAATTTGTGACCTTAATATTTTGAGGTCATATGACCTTTTCTCCAAAAACCTTGGAAATGTAATGACTGGAACAGACTCCCTAGTGTTCACTCCTTGTCATACCGTTATCATTTTTGCCAGCGTTGTGTGGCATCCAACTTGTATTTTGAAGAAAGAGGTCTACAGTCAAAGTTATATCAATCTGCTTTAATCTGATTATTATACAATGAAGTCACATACACGTCCAGCTCACTGACCAATTATGGCAGTCGAGACAATGGTGGAAGATAATGGCAATTATTAAGACCAATTGTTAGCAGTTAACAAACAATTAACAGAAGCATCCATAGTAACAGTGACAGGAGGTGATCACCACATGTCTACATTTCAGCATCACATTGATTGCTTTCTCAGAATGAAAAATGGAAACAAATCATTGAAACAACTGAGAAAAAATGCTCTAATTAACTGGCAACAGGGGCCTTTGGGGCAGTTTCGGATGGTCTAGTAAATTTCCAGATAAATACATGACACCTTTTAAGAGCGATGTTATATTTAATCAGTCTGCTTTAATAATTAATAATAACAGAATTTCCAAATAGATAGATGACATCTTTAAAGAGTGACATAATATTTGCTTCCAATGAACTGGTGTGATAAATATCAGAACTGGTATTTCAGTTTTATAGTAAAAAGCAAAGCCTGATTTAAAGATCGTTGCTTTGACATCTCAGATAATTTCCGAGTCAATGTGCTTGAAATGCCACTATTACATGCAGTTTGTTGGCATTGATTGCAGACAAGTGTGGGACACTTCCGGCAGGTATGTGGTATCAGCCAGGGATCCATCATCTCTACACTGCTCTGCGGGCTGTATTATGCACAGATGGAGAGGGAACATATTCCTGTGACAGCTCCGGATGACTTCCTCATCCGCCAGATGGATGACTTCCTATTTGTCACACCCCATCTGAAAAATGCAATAGCTTTTCTGGATAAAGCAATTAAAGGTGATTTTGATGACAACCAAAGCATTTACTAGATGTACATTTCTCCAGATCTTTTATGTTGTATCTTGTTCTGGGGAATTTTTTGTGAACTTCTAACAGTTGTGATCACATTGTAGAAGCTTCCCTGAGCTTTAATGTGCCCACTTAATATGCCATGCATATGTAGCCAATACCTGGAGGAAGATATTTACTGTAAAAATTAAAAAAGGGAAAGGCAAATTATCAACATCTTCAATACATTGAAAACAAATATGATAAAACAAGGGGATTTTACAGTTGAATGTCAGTGTCTGATCGTTGATGTGCAAAGCCATTAGTCAACCATATCTGAAAGATCGAACACTTTAAAATCTGTGATATGTTATTTATTTGGTTAATGAATATATATTTTAAATCAATTTCAGAATTATATAATAAATTTTTAAATAATCTTACCAAAAAATCAAAGTTTGAAAAAGAGCCATCTGTCATAACACCAACAAAATATACATACATTGATATTTAATAATGCTGTTTATTTCTTTGACAGGTATTCCAGAATACAACTGTAGCATAAACAAGAAGAAAACGGTGACCAACTTTCACAGTCCTCATCAAACAGAAGTTGTTCAGTTGCAACAGGATGGTATGTTGTCTATTATATAACTGCAGATGGGCAGTCTGTTCTCTTTAATGTATGTACCGTATTTACTTGATTATAGGATGAGGTTTTCAGATCCGAAACCTTTAGTCATTGTTTGGGGGGTCGTCTTATACACAAGGCAATGTTTGGATCGTGATTTACAGCACTACAAATTTCTCCACATCCTTGACTTTAGCGTCAAAACAAAGCATTTTCATTACAGACTTTCATATTTCGAAATAACTGATATCAGACTTAGCGGATCAATTTTTATTGCGCTTTAAATGATAAATTAAGGTATTTACCCTATATTATCACAAATTACGCTTTGCAGTTGAGAACAGAACAAAACCATCCATCAGGGATCCATCATTGCGCAATATATTAATATTTAAATGCGAGTTAATATAATGTTGTGGCACTCTGATCATTTTCGCACCAAAAATAAGAGCTTCTCGCAATCACTTCTGCTTTTCACAATGGCGACCTTGTATATTTAAGCAGAGTTTAACTAACATTTTCTCTGACTTGTGCATGATATACATGTACACTTTTCAAATGGAGGCGGACTACTGTTAACACATGGTAAAATATTTCTTTGTGTAGATATTAATTATAGCGCTTTTAATGTTAGGGGGAACAGTATCTTCTAAAGTTCTTTTTTCCCCGCCAAAAAAATCTTGTCCCCTACATTTGAACCCCCCAAAATGGCATGGTACAAGATAATTGTTTTGTATAAAATAACTACAAAATTGATTTCAGCTTTTAATGTGTCAAATGAGAAGGGATGGAATTTTCTTTGGATTTAGTTTTTTACACAGACCGGCTGGTCTTACCAGCTGGTTGGCAAAAATCTTTAATTCTTACCCCTATTTTATGTCAAATACAACATGAAACTGTGTGAAATGCCCAATTTCTTGGTCGAGTCGAGTCAGACAGGACCAGTGACAGTCAGACAGATCCTGTAATTCTGCAGAACCGGCAGTCAGACCGAGTAAATTACAATTTCTTAAAGTCTGCATGTCAGGTGACTGCCTCCAAAGGTGCACTATTTTATGTAGTTCAAGGAGTAATGACGTCATAATGGTGCTGTGTGCTGTGGCTATTTATCAATGAAATAGTGATGTCATACCTTTTGGTAACTTAGCAACAATCAAAAATACATTTCAAACACTTGAGGTCCTCTGTATGAAGTGTCCCTGTTTCCCTAACGTTAATTATTATCGTTTATAGTACTCAATCGGCCGCCCGGAGGTACTCTGTTCTCGATCTGTGAAGCGTAATTTGTGATAATATTGGTAAAATAATTGCATAAATCTGTTGTGGCAGATTATATGTTATCATTTCACAGACATCGTATTTACATTTTATTTTTTAAATGGCCACCAAACTTGAATGGTAGCAGTGCCGTGGTCTCGAGAAAAACTGACTCAACCTATAATCAGAAATTGGCCTTTTCAAGCATAATCACATCAATTTGGGAGGTTGTCTTATACACAGGGTCGTCATATTCGAGTAAATACGGTATGTACTCTTTTCTATAGGTGGATTGAATGTCACTTGTATAATGTAAGGGCATCAGGCTGTTATGTTCTCTCTAATATTATGACAACAAGATGTTATCTTTTCAAGAATATTATATATTTATAAATGTCAATGTATTTATGAATTATTTAGCACGTACTTTTACTAAGTTTTAAATAATTGTAAGACATTTGTCTCCCATGCTAAATGTCAGGGTTTGAATAGCAGCTGGGACACAAACTTTGATCATGTAAAAGAAAGATCCTCAGTCACTCTTCAAAAAGAGAGGGGCATTTAGTCCGGGTGACAGGCTTCTATCTCACCTGATATTTATACAAACAAATCAAACTTAAATAATTATTGGTTATTAAAACCAATTTGGTAAAGTGGGTGTTGTTATAGTTGTATATTAATTACAGACATATTTCCTTGGTGTGGCCTCCTCTTCAATATGAGATCCCTTGAAGTTGCTGTAGATTACTCCAGATATGTTGGCTTAGGTAAGCACCATGGCCTCATCAAATAGCAAAACTGAATATTGGATAAGCAAGAAGAAGTAACATAATCCTCTTCATTTTGTAAAATATAGATTTCAACTTACCTTTTTGTGGGCCAATTTATATCATATAATCAACATACATGGATATTGATATATGTTTTGTCTTGAGATAGAGGCTGTGGGGCCATTGCCATATATTTGCCCAATTTTATTATATCAAATACAGTGATTCACTGCTCAGGGGATGGAAGTGAATATTAATTAAATATAGAGAAAGAATATTATATAAATCGTCAGGAAAGTATTTTCTGATAAATAGTATCTGTTTATATTTTAAAGTAAAATATTTTTATGTTTTTATGACATGAGTTTTTTATTTTTATTATTTATTTATTTTTTCGATTGGGGGAAATATACCGGTAGGTGTTTTATGTATTCTGGTATTGTGTTATTTGCAGCCATACACGATACTGTTACATTTGATGTTGGCTATCGGCCAGGCCTCTCACTGAAGAATAAAGTATTCAAGTAAGTTTGATGGTAAATTTTACCAATTTCATCTTTCTCAAATAAAAAAATAAGATAATATATGAATTATTGTAATATTTTACAGGAGTATAAAGCAAAAATGTCATGGAATATTCTTGGACCCAGAGGTGAGTTCAAGCATTTACCAAACAAGTGGACAAGAAGATGCACATAGTAAAACTCAGTGAATGCATGCTAGTACAATAATAATTCCCAAACCACATCCCTCATACCCAGTGAATACATGCTAGTACAATAATAATTCCCTCATACCCAGTGAATGCATGCTAGTACAATAATAATTCCCAAACCACATCCCTCATACACATTGAATGCATGCTAGTACAATAATAATTCCCAAACCACACCACTCATACCCAGTGAATGCATGCTAGTACAATAATAATTCCCAAACCACATCCCTCATACCCAGTGAATACATGCTAGTACAATAATAATTCCCAAACCACACCCCTCATACCCATTGAATGCATGCTAGTACAATAATAATTCCCAAACCACATCCCTCATACCCAGTGAATGCATGCTAGTACAATAATAATTCCCAAACCACACCACTCATACCCAGTGAATACATGCTAGTACAATAATAATTCCCTCATACCCAGTGAATGCATGCTAGTAATATGTTTGTTTGTACCCAGTGAAGAGGTTAACGATACTGTATTGAGGTCTTTCTTTGTGATATCAGATTAACAGGTGGGAGCACCGTGTACACAGTTTGTATCTCATGTTGGTAGTCAGCGCCTTATGCTTTCATTCCTGTGCCAAACGCTTGCCTGTTCGAGGTGCACATACGCAGGATCTCTTGTTGTCCACCATCCTAGAACTGCCAGGCTACGTGGAAAGTTGTATCAAGGCCAGGATGCCAGCAATGAAGGTAACCTCTCTGCTATGTATAAAAGGCTATATCATAAAATCATGACATTTACATTTATAACCTAATATTCACATATTAATACTACCATCTACAGGCTATTCCTTTTCTCATTGCAGGTTATGAGTTTGGATGAGATAGTACAACCCAATGTTACAAGATGGTAAGTTTGATTGAAACATTTGGATTTACAGAATGTGGACTTGGTGATAGATATGAAATAAGGTCAACATGCTGATAGTAGTATATATTGACAAGCTGTGCCCTTAGATGTTGCTTTTATGAATATTTTTATCATTATTGCTACTGCTGATACATCAGTCTTTATGTTGTCATTTGGTATATGTACTTTCCATTTTAGGCTGTGCATACATGCATATGAAACAAAACTTTTGTTACATAAAGCACAATATAATGATATCTTGAAAAGACTCCAACATCACAAAAGAAAAACCTCAAAAACTATAGTAAGTATATTTTTTTGGTTATTTTATGTTTCCAATTATTATCAATCATTACCATTTCATTCCATGTTAGATATAAAGATGTTCCTGTTCTGATTCTCCCTTTAATATCTGTAACAGCACCAAATACACTCTGTCCATGGCCAAAATACATCTTTATGTGGTTGTGTAACCAATATTTTTTATATTTATATTTAAATTCCTTAGCAAATGTGTTAAAAAGTATGGTGAAATGGAGTGGAAGTAAGTTGCCTTGGAGCTGAAATGATTTTAATTTTCTGACACTGTGTTGTGCTCCAATGATCAGATGATATAATTATGTTTGACTCATTTACAGGCTTCAAAATAATTAATAGAATGTCAAACTGAAAATTTGATTATTTAAAAGTATAATAATATCAATATTAGTGATAATAATAGGCCTGTCGATTAGTTTAGTGACTTATGATGCCATATAAGCTGAAGGCCTGAGAATAAGACGTTATTTAGATTATTTTGGCCCACCACAGACAATGATAGACCTGTACATATTGCAAGTGAAATGTTCTACTTTCTCCACTGGTTATGAACATTTGAAACTCGGCAACCATGAATGACAAACTCCTCCATATTTGTACAGTAGAATATTGGGAGTGAGAAGTCAAATTTTCTTTCAGAGTTTGACATTTTGACCTTTAGATAATGACCTTTTAACATCTTAAGATTGTCTACATTGTAATTTAGCAACTGAGAATGTTAGGCACTACATATTTGGTATTACAGCATCACCTTGGAGAATAGAAGTTTTTGTATATTTGAAAGTAAAAAATTAGGGTCTTCGGCACATGTAAATGTGTTGTTTTGTTTTGTTAACAAATTTTCCAAACTGTTTGGAAATTGATTTGCAAATTAGAAACTATGGCTTTTGTTAATATCAGCTTCAGGTTTCAAATTGCATGGCCTTCAAGATGTAAATAAAGTATATGCATCCAATAATATTTCAACATCTAGTCTTCTTTCTTCCAGAAATTCATGACACACTCTCAGGTCAGGATTGAAACATGAAATGAATATGAAATGCAATTTGTATGACTTGATGATTAAAAAGTAAAAAAAGGAGATTGAATCATTGAAACTTTATGATATTTGACTAATTTCTACCAACCTTATTTGATTCACAGAAACATATGGTGATATCACAGCTGGAAGATGTGGTAGGAGAAGGACTGCCAAAGGAATTCACACAAGTGATATAAGCATCTGAGTAGTTGTAAAGTTGCAGTACTCTCATGCAGATGTATTAAAGCCATAGTTTTAAATTATTGATAAGACTCATGTAACTCATTATAATGTATTAAATCAGAATCAAACCTGATAACTTTAATTAAGACATATTAAAACCAGTGTTAAAGCTTTGAGAAATTATAAAGTTACTTTACTGTCATTATGGTAAATTAAAGCCAAATAATTAAATCTTTATAAAGTTTTGTCATGATATATTAAAACCATAGTATTAAAGCTTGTAAAGTAACATTACTGCATGATGACATATTGAAGCCAAAATTGTATTGAATAATTGTAAAGTTATATTACTGTCATTATGAAATGTTAAGGCCATAGTATACAAGTTATAGTTGTAAATTTAAATTACTCAAGGTATCATATTTCCAGAGGATCAAAGCCTTTAACAATTGGTGTGTAATAATTGAATAATGTCATAATGATAACAGATATTATCTTCAATAAATGACATTGACTGAGCTATAGTGGGATGATTGAATGATTCATTTTGGTGAGTAGAATTGGCATCACGCTTCAGTGAGTGAGCAGTTATGCCCCAATGAACATTAAAAACAAACTCCTGGACTGAGAGCTTTGCTTACTTGTATGAAAAGACATGAACCGAGATAAAGTGCAATTAGCAAACCTGTTATGGTTTTCCATGCATGATCCCATTTAGTTTTGGATGTGATATTCATTGATATCTCATTGATGACTCTGTCAGGATAGCTTCTGCACTGAAAGGGTAGATTTTCTGTCATTCTGTCCTTCAATTTGATCTCCTCTGAAACTACTGGATGGAATCCTTAGCTATTAATGGGCAAGATATATTTTCAAGGACTAACTTTTTCCATTTTTTTATGATTTTTTCAAAAATAGCCATCACTAAGTTGTCAAGGAGGCTGCCAATCTGAATAACATAAAAATATTGGCCAATGATTCTGATTATTCAAAATTATCACCTGCTCAAGTCTGCTCTTGAAAAGGATTTAAATGAGTCAGTAACGCTGATGAATGATTCAGTCCATTTGGATTGGATAAGGGTCCTAGTATATGCTGGTCTTAAAGGGCTGAAGTTACCAGCATATCTTATGCCTATTTATGAATATATGATTTCCATACCTCTCATCAAAACAATAAGCTTACATTTACATTTGTCTTGTTTTTTCCAAACATTTTCTTTTCTTCAGTATTTGTTGCCTGGTGTAGGGTACAAAAAGGAGAACAACTAACAAGGAGAATGATATTTATACTGTAAATAAACACTTTAAATAACTTTGTGCCATAAACTAAGCCTGAGTTTACTCAAAGATGCGTTATAAATGTGGCAATGAATGACATAGTATAAGCATGCCATAACATTACTTAATTAAGAGTACAATTAATTATGGTATGAAACCTCAATTTCCATGGCAAAGATATCAGGTGGTCTTTTGCCTGCTTAAAAAATAGTATGTCATACAAATATGATTTTACTGTCATTGCCTACTCTGGGTAATTAATTCTGATAAATTGTTGATTGAATATGGTTTATTGTTTTAAACTCCTTTAATTTTTTTTCTTTTGGGGGAAAAATCTTCCATGCTAAAAACAAAGTAAATTCAAAGAAAATGAATTTCGATTATTTTGAATACATTTTATTGATCCCAGCATGACAAAATTATGTATAATGAATACTGGATTTATGCATGTTCACATAATTGTTGTGAAATAAGTTGATTTGAAATGGTATATATGTATGCCTGTGATTAATTCCACTGTCAATGGTCTATTACCTACTTATAAAATAGTATGTCATACGAACATGATTTTACTGTCATAGCATACTCTAGGTGATTAAATGTGATACATTATTGATTGAATATGGCTTATTGTTTTAAGCTCCTTTGATTTTTTTGTTTTTATTTTAATCTTTTATGTTAACAACAAAGAAAATGAATTTTGATAATTTTGAATATATTTTATTGTACCCATCATGAAAAATGTTTGTCAATAATGAAATGCCTGATTTTCACGATATATTTTTATATAAGCTGGTTTGAAATGGCAAATATGTATGCCTGTGATTAATTCCACTGCCAATGAAAAAAATCTTAATCTCTTAAAAACTCTAAGTTAGAGGATGACTCTTATTTTCAGGATTATTTGAGACGTTGTGCACTGTCCATGATTTTCCACCAAATGCATTGTACATCTTTCGGCTAGCATCCTTTGGCCAGAAGGAATTCTTCAATGATTTATAATAACCTTGTGCAAAGGCTGGTTTTTACTTATCTGCTAAATAGAGGTAGTCGATCCCCTGCTCACCTCTACTTTTAATTCCCAAGATCTATACCTGTAGATTCTGCACTTCAGCATAACAACTCTTTAGGGTATTTATGGGTGTTGGTTGTGAGTGTCCTCTGGTGGCAGATTTTCTGAGGAAACTACTTTCTTTTTACACCAAAATGGAACGTTTTCAAAAAAGTACGGGAAAAATGCTCAACTGTCAAAAAGAGTTCCTTTTTCATTAAAACTTTCAAGTCATGAAATGACATTTTATGGTATTCATTTTTGTAATAAAATTATTGATTTATTATTTGAAAATCACAATGGAATTTCTTTGATTATATTGAAAGCTTCATATCTTTTTAACTCATAATTGTGGTGTAGTGATATGTCACTGCTCCAAAATTTATTATGTCATGTCAAAATGTCAAAGGGAAAAAGTTCTGCAGATTGTGGGACCATAATAAAGTGGATTTCCAAACAACTTTGTAAAAGTGATCTTAGCAATATTTACTGTGATCCTAGTGAAACCGATTTTCTATTTAAGAAAAATATAAAGGTAAATTACACACTTTATCATCTCAAAAATATTAATTTTTTCACCTCCCTTCACATATCTGATTGCTAAATTTCCTTTTTATTTCCAAATTATACAAATAAAAATGAGAAAATCTGTTTCACTAGGATCACAGTGAATTTTCTTCCCAATGAAATGAAATAAACAGCTAAAAAAACAAGCCTACTCCTGTTGTGTATTGTTTGTTTGGGGTTTTACATCACTTTCAACATTATTTCAGTCATTTCGTGATGAGACCTACTTGTAGCAGATATAGTGCTGCCTCACTGAATTGTCATGTCGCAGGTACTTCACATGACAACCCACCCGGTCACAGATTTACAAGGACAACAGGCTAACCCTTTTGGCACGGGCCTCAGCTCATGTGGGAAATTGTATCATGAGTTCAATCTCGGCACGGCCGGGGTTCGAACTCACGACCTTTGGATCACCACAGAGGAACTGGTGCTAATAAGCTGGCGCTCTAACCAACTGCGCCACGGCCCGTGGCCTCTCCTGTTGTGTAATCTGCAGGACTTATTTGCTTGTCATCATTTCTCATCAAAACTATCATCATTTCAGTCATTTCGTGATGAGACCTACTTGTAGCAGATATAGTGCTGCCTCACTGAATTGTCATGTCGCAGGTACTTCACATGACAACCCACCCGGTCACAGATTTACAAGGACAACAGGCTAACCCTTTTGGCACGGGCCTCAGCTCATGTGGGAAATTGTATCATGAGTTCAATCTCGGCACGGCCGGGGTTCGAACTCACGACCTTTGGATCACCACAGAGGAACTGGTGCTAATAAGCTGGCGCTCTAACCAACTGCGCCACGGCCCGTGGCCTCTCCTGTTGTGTAATCTGCAGGACTTATTTGCTTGTAATCATTTCTCATCAAAACTATCATCATTTCAGTCATTTCGTGATGAGACCTACTTGTAGCAGATATAGTGCTGCCTCACTGAATTGTCATGTCGCAGGTACTTCACATGACAACCCACCCGGTCACAGATTTACAAGGACAACAGGCTAACCCTTTTGGCACGGGCCTCAGCTCATGTGGGAAATTGTATCATGAGTTCAATCTCGGCACGGCCGGGGTTCGAACTCACGACCTTTGGATCACCACAGAGGAACTGGTGCTAATAAGCTGGCGCTCTAACCAACTGCGCCACGGCCCGTGGCCTCTCCTGTTGTGTAATCTGCAGGACTTATTTGCTTGTAATCATTTCTCATCAAAACTATCATCATTTCAGTCATTTCGTGATGAGACCTACTTGTAGCAGATATAGTGCTGCCTCACTGAATTGTCATGTCGCAGGTACTTCACATGACAACCCACCCGGTCACAGATTTACAAGGACAACAGGCTAACCCTTTTGGCACGGGCCTCAGCTCATGTGGGAAATTGTATCATGAGTTCAATCTCGGCACGGCCGGGGTTCGAACTCACGACCTTTGGATCACCACAGAGGAACTGGTGCTAATAAGCTGGCGCTCTAACCAACTGCGCCACGGCCCGTGGCCTCTCCTGTTGTGTAATCTGCAGGACTTATTTGCTTGTAATCATTTCTCATCAAAACTATCATCATTTCAGTCATTTCGTGATGAGACCTACTTGTAGCAGATATAGTGCTGCCTCACTGAATTGTCATGTCGCAGGTACTTCACATGACAACCCACCCGGTCACAGATTTACAAGGACAACAGGCTAACCCTTTTGGCACGGGCCTCAGCTCATGTGGGAAATTGTATCATGAGTTCAATCTCGGCACGGCCGGGGTTCGAACTCACGACCTTTGGATCACCACAGAGGAACTGGTGCTAATAAGCTGGCGCTCTAACCAACTGCGCCACGGCCCGTGGCCTCTCCTGTTGTGTAATCTGCAGGACTTATTTGCTTGTCATCATTTCTCATCAAAACTATCATCAAGGAAAATTGGGACAAAATACTATTTTGAAAGAAATATACTTGTAATCATACCTTATAGTTCAAATATTGTAGTGTTTAAATATCGATTCATGTCATGAATGCTTTTATAATTTAATAGGGAATGTATTTTTACACCGTAAATGTACCAATTCCCATCAAGTACAGTATTTTGGTAATTTACTCGTCTGCCACTAGGGGCACTCACAAATACCCTTAAGGCCACAGGCCGTGGCGCAGTTGGTTAGAGCGCCAGCTTATTAGCATCAGTTCCTCTGTGGTGATCCAAAGGTCGTGGGTTCGATCCACGGCCATGCTGAGATTGAATTCATGATACAATTTCACACATGAGTTGAGGCCTGTGCCAAAGGTTAACCTGTTGTCCTTGTAAATCTGTGACCGGGCAGGCTGTCATGTCGAGGACCTCAACATGACAATTCAGTGAGGCGGCACTATATCTGTTACAAGTAGGTCTCATCACGAAATGACATCAATACTGTTGAAAGTGATGTAAAACTAAAACAGATGTGGCTTTTAACGAGTTGGAGCACAATACATCTGGTGTAGCATCCCACAGATACTCAAGCTGTAGCTCATCTAGAGTGGATTTGATATGTGTCAACCAACCTGACTTATATTCACCAGTATCATATAGCTCTTTCATTTTGTGATAGACTGCTCCTGAAATTGTACTCGACTTGCCCGTCCAGAAATTCAGCATTCTCTGCTTTATAAATTTTTCAATTTTATATCTACCAAGTTCTCTCAATGCTATGTTATTAATAGATTTAGAACCACGTTTAAGAATATATTTGCAGTAATGATTATGGAATATTTCTATGTTTTTTAGATTTGAGAATCCCCACACCTCAGAGCCATATAATAAAATGGGTAGGATGCAGGTGTCAAAAAGGTGCAGCTGCATATCAATTGGAAGCTGCAAGTTCCTGGCTTTAGCTGTGATGCTATATGTTGCACGCTTCGCCTGTAGGATCTGCTTATCTATAGCTTTCGTAAATTTCCCATTAAAATTGAAAGTTACTCCCAAGTATACATAATCATTTACTATTTCTAGTTTATTTGCACCATAGGTGAAGTCAGGTGGTTTTCTAACTAGGCCCCTAGAAAATATTACAATCTTAGTTTTGGCAGTATTCACCTGGAGTTTCCATTTATCACAATAATTTTTCAGAGAATCAAGCATCGCCTGCAGGTCCCCAGGCGAGTCGCACAACAAAATAGTGTCATCTGCATAAAGTAGTGCATACAGTTTTATAAAACAACCAAGACTGTCCACATTTAACTCAATCTGGATGCCCTTGGCATCTTGGCTTAAGTAATTAGAAAGGTCGTTTAAAAATATTGAGAAAAGGAGCGGAGACAGGTTCTCGCCCTGTCTGACGCCAATATTACATTTAAAAAAGTCAGATATATCACTGTCATTCTGCACACAGGATTTAGCACTGTTGTACATATTCTTAATAACCGTAAAGGCTTTACCTTTGATACCTAGACTAAGCAATTTCTGCCACAAATAGTGTCGGTCAACAGTGTCAAACGCCTTCCTGTAGTCTACAAATGCAGCGTATAGCCTTTTTTTCTTACTCGTATATAATTCTATGATACAGGACAAGGTGAAAACATGGTCCAGAGTAGAGTAACCTGGTCTAAAACCAGTTTGTTCTTCATCAAGTAAACGATTGCTTTCTAGAAAAAGCGACAGTCTACAATTTAGCATAACAGTAAATAGTTTCCCAATACAACTCAGGAGGGTTATCCCCCTGTAATTGTCAGGGTCATGTATGTCACCCTTCCTTTTATAAATAGAAATAATAACACCTTGGCACCAGTCCGAGGGGATGAGGCCGGTTTCTAGGATTATATTGAAATATTTGTTTATCAAGTTAATCATGCTGGGGGGGCTGTGTTTGATGAATTCATTGATAATAGCATCCAAGCCACTAGCCTTCCCGTTTCGCAGTTTATTGGACTGCTTTTGGATTTCTTCATCGGTAAATGGGAGATTGAAAGGGGCATCATCAGAGTTGTTAGAATCACCCTTTTCCAAGAAGACTTCCTGATCTGGATCATTACTGTCACTTGGCTTCTGATTTAACTTTTTGAAGTGTTCAAACAGTATTTGTGTAGTTATTTTTGAAGCAACTTTTTTGTCATTGTTATTAATAATTGCCCAATAGTCCTTTGGATTGGCTGATTTTAGAACTCTAAGTTTCTTATGGACTTGCTTATTACCAACTCTACCATTAACTATCATTAGGCCTGTACCTTTACATAGGTCGAGTAATTTTTTTCCAAGATTTCTGAGCCCAACTTCTGTTGCATGGGAGGTTTTGAGCAGAGCCAAACTCAACTGAAAGCTGCCTCTTTCCTGGACCACTTGATCGGCTGACATGACTAAATTCTGAGTTAAATGTAATCCATGGAATTAAGCTGCTGTGAATCCAAAGTCATGTCTCTTGTGTATCCTGACAGACGTCTGTGAAGTTGGCAGGATATTCTATATTGAATATTCTACAAAATTCGTGAAGTTTGTAGGATATTCTATATTTGATATTCTCAAGAATATCCAATAAAATAGTGAAGTTTGTAGGATATTCCATATTTGAGATTCTCCAGGCAGAGCACTCAGGGCTGTATTTTATCAACAGGTTCAAAATTATGAACCCAATATTTTGGGTTCAGGACCTGCGACATGACAATTCAGTGAGGCAGCACTCATCACGAAATAACTTAAAGCATTGGTGAAACCTGGAAAGTTGCAGGCAATTTTACAGTGGTTTAAGGTATCTGAAAACAATATATGATCTTAAAATTTACATACATACAGGCTATCTATCTGAAATCCACTAAAGAACATCTGCCCTGAGAATTATGATTTTTTGTGACCACCAAGTACTGCCAGGACTAAACAGGAAGTGTGTTGTGTGACCTTGACCTTTGAACTGTCAGGGGGCTCCGTAAGTCATAGGAGGTGTTGTTTACCAATTGTCAAAATTGGAGCAACACATTTTTGGCCATTTTTTTCCACTATTTAGAGAATGAATTGGAAGATAATACTTATCATGATGATAGTGCCTTTTCTTGGCTTTCTTTTGGTGGTAAATTTATTAAAAACGGATGAATATTTATGAAGTTATAAATGAAGAAATCATTATTTTTTATATTATATATGTTTGCAAAAAAAAGTTTAAAAAATTCTATACAGCCCAGCTTTTAAGGTGGAATCCATGCAGCCTTTGATGTCTTCCCATTCAATGGTGTGAAAAACCCCAAATTTCATCAAAGAGGGTCATATCATAAATTTTACTGATACCAATTATCAGCATTCACAGTTTTGCCATTCAAAGTCATTGTGATTTAAGGCCAAACCAGTGATCAAGGGTTTAATGTCACTTTTTCAATATCACAGCCTTCAAGTTAAGGGGGATTCCATGCAACCTTTGAGTCATGTCTTCCCTTTTTGACAGAAAGGTTTTCATATGCATAAGATACTTTTCAAATAAATAGTATACTTTTCCCATAAATGATATATCTTTCACAACCATAAGATATTTGTCACAACCATAAAATATTTTTCACGGCCATGAGTTATTTCATTGATTCAAATAATATTAAAATAATCTTATGTTGTTCTGAAGTATACTCCTGGCAATAAATTGATAAATTGTACAAAACATCTTCACCCTGTTTCCCAAGCTGGACAGGTGCACAACTGGTAACTCATTAGGTGTTTACACAAGATCACATACCAGCTAAACAAAGCTTGTTGACAAAGTGTTCAATTGCTGGTGTAGGTTTTAGCAGACAACTGATCAACTTTCAAGTGCCACAGAAATTTGTTAACAGAGAATATTTTGGGTACTACTACATAAAAGCACTGTTTAGGGTATAAACATTCATGTTATGTAAAGAAAATGTGTCTGAAAGTCAGGTTTCACCAATGCTTGAAATAATGTTGAAAGTGATGTAAAACCCCAAACAAACAAACAAACAAACTGATTTGCCGATGACAAAGTGAGGCACCGGTGCCAACTTCATCTTGGCCACTGAAAAATATAGCATTTGGTCAGTGACAAACATGAATATTCTTGTTGATAAAAGTAAACTGAAATATGGCCTAATGAGCATTTACAGAAAGTTATGTGTGCATTAGAAAATGACGAATTAGTTCTCTTATACAACTTTGAAAATCAGTATTGCTGTTATGTGCTCAATTAAATATTTCTAAAGGAAACAATGTCTTAAGTGATGCTTATTATTACACATTTTTAACTATGCTGACTATGTCGGCATAGTTAAAAACTGTCAAATTTTCTGTCCGTCAATTTCATTGAAACTACTGTATTATTTGTTACTAATAGGAAAGATGTATTTTTCAGGGGACCAACTCATCTACTATTTGGCTTAGATTTGTTTCCATTTTTTTAATTTTAGTATGCTCAAGTCTGCTCTTAGTAGGCCACGGGCCGTGGCACAGTTGGTTAGAGCGCCAGCTTATTAGCACCAGTTCCTCTGTGGTGATCCAAAGGTCGTGGGTTCGAATCCCGGCCGTGCCGGGATTGAATTCATGATACAATTTCCTACATGAGCTGAGGACCGTGCCTAAAGGGTTAACCCGTTGTCCTTGTAAATCTGTGACCGGGTGAGTTGTCATGTCAAGGACCTGCGACATGACAATTCAGTGAGGCAGCACTATATCTGCTACAAGTAGGTCTCATCACGAAATGACTGAAATACTGTTGAAAGTGATGTAAAACCCCAAACAAACAAACAATCTGCTCTTAGTAATTTTGGAATATAAAGCGTCAGATGTTTTAAAAAATAAAACTTACAAGTCTCCTCATGCATCTTTGCCAACTCTGCTTCTGTGAGCAAGAGTAGCCTCACTTCCTCTTCCTCCTCGATCTCCCGTCAGTACTGGTCCTCCTCTATTGCCTCATCCTCTTCTCCCTCCTCTCCTGCTACCTCCTCTCCTGCTACCTCCTCTTCACCCTCCAACACCACCACCTCTTCTCCAACCTCCTCCAACACCACCTCTTTTCCAACCTCCTCCAACACCACCACCTCTTCTCTAACCTCCAACACCACCACCTCTTCTCCAACCTCCTCCAACACCACCCCTTCTCCCACCACCACAACATCCTCTTCCACCTCCTCATCACTGATGACAATTATCTGAAAATTATCAATGTAAAAAAATGGAAACCTGTTTTTGACATTCATTCAAAATGTCGGCCATGATATTTAGTCATTTGGACAGGCATTTGGGGTAATAATCTACCTTTTTTCTATGGGTTGGAACATTTAAGAGTAGTTATATATTTTTGAGTATTTGTTGATTATTATATTTACATCATATTTTTAATATGGAATTGGATCATTTCCAAAAAGTTAATTGTGAAATATTAAAATATTTGAAGAATCTAGAATCCAAACAATGAATAAGAAATATTCTAACCTCATTTTTCAATGTTGAGTCCATGTCTTAATAAAAATAAAAACAAGAAAAAATATATTAACACACTGGAAGCTGAGCATCATATCTTTATTTCAACTCTGGGAGTATTGATAAATGATGTTGTATTGGACTGAATAATAAATTTATACAGGCCACATCTGTGCCAAATCTGTTTCTTTCTTGTACATGTAAGATTTATCTGGCCTTGGAGTTCTACATCAATTCTAGTACCTTAACTTTTACAATATGCTCAATTACTTTGAAGTGGAAAAATTAAAAATTACAATCAGCCTAATTTTAGGGCTTTACCCACTTTCTAAAATTTCAACTCTACATTAGTAATTGCCACATTTTATAAATGTTATGTCCTGGATCTAATACTTAAACAAGAAACAATGGAATATATATATGTCTGTCAGAACTGTAAATATTTCATAGCATGAAATGGCTTTCACTGGGTTGATTTTATTACATTTGGGTTGCTGCCTGCCATTTTTACTTGAACAGCAAACTTCACTAGCATGTTATTCAAACACCAGATATCAGAGTTTATTAAATGTGATTCATTCTTATGCGACACCTGGTGTTTGATAGCTTTACTCAGACAAGTACTCTTCAGCTCATGTAATGCAAACACCAGATGTCAGGGCTGTTGCGAAGTAAATTTGATACAAATGTGTGGCAAATCAAGAATGGGGAACCGGTACTGACGGATCTGGCAAAAACATGATGGGCCAGATCCTGATGAACCTAAGACATGAATTTGTAACAGGACAGACTGAGTATAAACTTAAACTTGCCATTGTCAACCCAGACATTATGTTCATTGGTCACTCACACAAAAATTATCCAACATAAAAATAGTAAAAAAGATTTCCTTCACTGTAGAGGAGGCGACCACCATGGTAATGAAAGAGCCCAAACCTCCGGAAAACACTGTTGTGCATTTAATAACGAATGATGTGAAATCCAAAACAGTTCATCAATGCACAGAAGCCATCGAAGACAATCTAACGTATGAGATAAAAAAGAAAAATTCAAATCCCATTATATCTCTGCCGCCACTGGTGAAAAATGTCACAATGAAGAAGATCAATGCAGCCAATAGCCTAATGCAACTGGACGTTGACTGCATAGATCACACACACTCTTTCATGAATTGGGGGTATCCCATAAGCCACCTCTACAAGGAAGATGGTATTCACCTTACCATGAAGGGTACAGCCAGACTGGTCCTAAACATAAAAAGTCACTTCATAGGTAAACCAGCTGAATTATTCATTTATAACACATGGGTAAACATAATCTGTCAATAACTTCTTGAATATCAATGGAATAAATTACAAACCAGACCAAGTCAATATTGTATCAAAGTCCACTTGTCCAGATTTCATTAGCCATATTCAACTTTACGATATCAACTTGGCCCATATCAACACCTTCAGCGATGTGGTTATGTTCAACGTACAAGAATATTGTCAGCTATCCGACCATTGTTTGATTAATATATTGTTACAAACTGGTAATTTTGAAACTGAAACATGCAATACAGAAGCTGTTAAATTAAATACCATACCATTAAAATTCAGTCTGGGAAGATTGTAAGAGCGAAATCTTTATTGAAAATCTTAATAATCCCGAGTCAAAAAACATGATTGAGAAATTTTTGGGCTATAGCTTTGACACAACACAGGAAGGCATTGGCCTTGCCACTGATAATTTCACAAACATATTTTGTTCAGCGGCAGAAAAAACATTTAAAAGAACAGCAAATCCTACACAAAATTTTTAAAAAGGAGAAAATATGCTGACCACTTTGACAAAGACTGCTCACATATATCACACGAAATAAAACAATTAGGCAGAAAACTATCAAAACAACCAGAAAATTGTGAACTAAGAAAATTAAGAACTAAGAAAGAAGAAGTTCCTCAAAAGAACAGTTAAATATAAACTCAAACAAGGCTGTGAAAATATTGTTCGCAAATTGACGGAAGTAGGAACAGACCCAAAAGATTTTTGGCACTTGATAGAGAAATTACAACAAGCTTCTAATGGCAAAAAACATGAACCAAATGATATTGCTGCCAGCGAATGGATGAAACATTAAAAAAAATTAATGTGCAGAAAACATGACATCAAAACCCAGACCAAATTGAAATTGATAATTTTGTAAATGAAGACTCAAATTGGTATATTTTTAATGAGTTGAATTTTTATATAACACAAATTGAAATTGATAATTTTGTAAATGAAGACTCAAATTGGTATATTTTTAATGAGTTGAATTTTTATACAACAGAGGAGGAAATTGTAAAAGCTTTAAAAAATCTAAAAAAAGGGCAAAGCCTGTGGCATTGACCTTATTTCTAACGAAATGCTAAAAGCTGGTTGCAGAACACTACTAAAACCCATTCAAAAAATGTTTTATATTATACTACAAAATGGGAAATTCCCAACCACATGGGGAAAAAGCTGGCTCAAACCCTTACACAAAGGGGGAGATACCAATGACCCAAACAGATACAGGGGAATATCTTAATGAGTTGTGTGGGGAAATTATTTTGCTCCATATTAAATAAGTCTTGTCAAATTTTTAACATCAAATGGCAGTAAATACCAGATAGGCTTTGAAAAAGATTGTTGTACATCAGACCATATACTCACAATCAAGACCCTAATAGATAAATACACTGAAAGTGGAAAAAAATTATATACATGCTTTATCGACTTTAGAAAAGCCTTTGATACTGTATGGACGAAAGTCCTATTTTATAAATTATTAAAAAATGGTATAGGAGGTAATTTTGGGAAAACATTGCATAACATGTACGAGGAAGCTGAGGTCTCTGTAAAAATGAACGATGGATTTTTTTTGGTGCAAAATTGGTGCTTAATCCCTTAAACAATACTGTGAAACTCTCACTGATTTCCTATGTATTTCGTCTAGAATCCTCGAAATTGAACAATTATTTTTTTATTTATAAAAGTTATGTGAGGAATCTGATCTGATTTGTTTTCAACGTATCCAATATGGCTACTGTGTTGCTCACTGGATGTGACATCAGTTCACCCCCTCCTATATTTAATCTTTGGTTTCTGAATAAAGTCATATTTATATTATATATACAGAATTGAAATAGTCATTGAACCCAAATCTGAAGATTTCTGAGCACGTAACGTTGTGGTCTGACCTGATAACATTGTTTTTTTACATGCTCACATCTTTGTCAGGATATTGTGAATGAATGAAAAATGTTAACAAAAAAATTATATTAACAAAAAAGATTATGTATTCATTAATATGAATGAGTGCATAATTAAGTGCACAATTCACAATTATTCATTGCATTGTAATTAAAGATCGGGTTCCATATTCACACTGATGACTTCTTCGTAGAGCATAAGCCCAGTAGCCATGTCAAGGCCAGTCATCATTTACTTTCTTTTTTGGGGAAAAACAAATTAGAAAAAACAAATTAGTGATGTAGATTTCTTATATTGTCACTGTATTAAAATAAGTCATGGGTTCATGCAGTGTTCAGCCTGACAGATCTCTTTTGTTGGTTCTGGTGGAAGGATCTCATTCGTCCTTTGGACCAAGGATGATCTGCGAAAGTAGTTTGGCACATGGGTGATCTGCAAAAGTAGTTCGGCAGAGGGGTGATCTGCAAAAGAATATCTCATAGGTGCAGAACACCTTGAAGCACCAAGTATGAGATAAAGCTGCATATGTGAGAAATTGTCGTGAATATGTAATATAAATAGAACATTAAATTTGTTGGCATAGAAAGGTTTATATGAATTTGACCTTGCTCTGTCAGTTCAGCTGCATAAGTTAAAGATAGCTGCACAATGGAGAGACAGCTGCATAAGTGAGAGATAGTTACAACAGTGAGAGACAGTTACAACAGAGAGATAGCCGCACATGTGAGACACAGCTACATATGTGAGAGATACCTGTACAAGTGAGAGACAGCTACATTAGTGAGACAGCTGCATAGATGATAGTTACAGTAAGAGACAGTTACAACAATGAGACATAGACAGCAGCATCAGTGAGAGATAGCTGCATAAGTGAGAGATAGTTACAGCAGTGAGAGATAGCTGCACCAGTCAGATAGTTACAACAGTGAGATACAGCTGCATAAGTGAAAGACAGCTGCACAAGTGAGAGATAGTTACAGCAGTGAGAGATAGCTGCACCAGTCAGATAGTTACAACAGTGAGATACAGCTGCATAAGTGAAAGACAGCTGCATAAGTGAGAGATAGTTACAGCAGTGAGAGATAGCTGCACCAGTCAGATAGTTACAACAGTGAGATACAGCTGCATAAGTGAAAGACAGCTGCATAAGTGAGAGATAGTTATAGCAGTGAGAGATAGCTGTACAAGTCAGATAGTTACAACAGTGAGATACAGCTGCATAAGTGAAAGACAGCTGCATAAGTGAGAGATAGTTATAGCAGTGAGAGATAGCTGTACAAGTGAGAGATAGTTACAACAGTGAGAGATAGCTGCACCATTGAGATAGTTACAACAGTGAGATACAGCTGCATAAGTGAAAGACAGCTGCATAAGTGAGAGATAGTTATAGCAGTGAGAGATAGCTGTACAAGTGAGACAGCTACATAAGATATCTTAAAAACAACACAACTTATCAAAAACCGAAAACAGTTTTGAAATCTGTGAGACAATACGAATACGAAGATAGAAACTTTGTGACACCGTAATTGCAAGGTGTAAAGTATAGATTTATATATTTCATATGAAATATACATGTAACATGTATTTTGGCTCTGAAGATGAATTATGGTCAAAATAACTGTGATACAAAGTGGACCGCGCTATTGAAGTGTCACATTGAACCACGGTCAAGCTGCTCAATATGGGCAATTTATCAAATTGATGTACATTACCTACAATTGTAAATAAGAGAATATTTGAGCCTTAACTTTGCTTAGAAATGCATTTTATTTACGTTTTAGAAGATTATAATGGCCGCCAAACTTGAGTGCGTACTTCTAATGTTGGGCCTGGGTGAAAAATCAGAATATTCACAGAATTATATGCCGGACAGTAGGTCTAATCACGGCGGAAAGTAGCTTATTCATATTAAGATTGGCAGGTGACACTTTCTGTTGTTCATTCAATTTTTTAGTAAATATAGTAATCTATAACATTCTTTTAAATTTAAAAAAATGTCCCAAAAATGTCTAGAAATAATATAAACAAAACATCCATGGGATCACCAGGCAAAACGCCATGACAAACTAGTTGATATCTGGTAAAAGAGATAAAGTTGTCACAATTCTCATCTAATTATGATTAAACAGCTGGCAGATTTGATGACACAAGCTAGCTGGCTGGCAAAATAATTTCCCTGTACCTGGTGAAAGACAACAAAAATGAATATCAGATTATTTTTGCCAGTTAATTTTTGAAATCATTTTAAAAGGTCTCCTTTTCACAAGAGGCCAATTACAAACATGAAATGAGAAAATCCCAAAAAATAATGGTGGTGAGCCCCCTGATTCTGGGCGCTCGCAACAATCTGTGCACTAAATCGCAGCCAATCTGCGTGGTATTTGACCGTTGTTGTATGGTGGACAATGGTTAGACTGAAAAAGTTGTGTTCTTTAATCTTTATATATCGACTATCATACACAAATGATTTTTAACGAGATTATTGACACATTTTAACGCAGGAATGTGCCCTAGTTTAAGTTTGCGTAACAAGGGGTAATTCCCGACTTGGGGGCACAAATATTACCGTAAAAAAGTTATAAATTTATCATACAATTTACACTATCAGTAACAAGACACTGTTACACGCTCAACTGTGATGATTTTGTGATGATTTTGATACGATTTTGATGCCTTTTGTGACATCAAAATCAGACTCATTCAAACCTTTGAAACAATAAAAAAAAGTATTCGGTTTACACTTTTCTTTTTTCTACCATCCAGTAGGTTGGTTTGTTTCAATTGATATATAAATGTGTTTTTTTTTTATTTCTTGTTGTATTTAGTGGTTTAATTCGTCTGATCTTATCCTTATGAGCCTCCTGTACGTAAGTGAAAAGGGCAAGGATCCTTAAGAATAGCTGGACGATAGTCACAGACAAGCCGAGATAAAAAAAAGTTCCGATCTGATTCGATTTATTCAGGTGGATGGGGGCTGACTGCAATACCCAAAGTCTTGCTAGTATAGGATTGGCGCCTCCCCTGTTGAGGTGCCTTTGGTTTCTGTACGTTCTAGTGTGAAGATGCTGTTATAAAACCCCTATTTTTGTGTGTAGTGCGGTTATATGAATTTATAATGTTGTTACACAGAGTTTATATGTAACGTGCTGTTTTATGGGAGGTTTTTACGATTTATGATCGATTCTGATCAATTTGATTCTTTTAAACTTTTAAAATTTCAGGACCCTTTCCCTTTCAGCCACCGGACTATTTGATTTGTTTCTTCTCTTTCAACAGCCCCAGCGTGGGATTAGAACGTCAATTTCTTAGCTATATATATTGTACTCCATTCTTTTGTGGTTAGTGGAGGACTTTTTTCAATATTTCTTCCGATTTTATACCTTAATTTTTGTTCATGACCGTTTTTAGCCATTTATTTGAACGGTTGTGTACTCGCATGCATGTCGATTTATAACCTAGTGCATCGGGTTTTTTTATGATGTACATAACTGTTTTTAACCTAATATGAAAGGGTAGATTGACAAAATTGTGGTGCAAGAATTTTCCTGTCCTTACTTTATATATTGTAATACTATGTAAAGTCTCAAAGCTGAGATCAAACCTATTCTTATCATTTGGATTGCATACAGCTCATGCTTAAAAGGAAGGGAAGTCCAATAACATAATCCACAACTGTACCAGAAGGTATAGTAGATGGTCCTATTCCTCTGTCCTTTCCACATCTCCCATTGAATATTCAGAGCATATTGTTTTAACACAAATTAATGAGCTCTTTACCGTAGTTTCCAGTTATACCACTTCATTGGTATATCTAATGTCCAGTATTAGTATTCTAATGTTTTCATAAAGATCTAAGCTATAACATGTATGGTCGTTGATCCTCTAGTGTTCCTGCGTGAGTTGTGATCAGGGGCTCCAGGACACATGTTGGCTTCATGACCCGGGTCATCCCAACCCAATCTCACTGCACATACATTGAGTTAATATTATGTACTGGACACTGCACTCCCACGTCCAGTACTCTTTTCCCCTAAATTGGGCATCAACACATGCAGAGTAGCACAGATGACTTAACTCGATTTGCTTCTGATACTCATTTCCGATTATTTGTAAAATTGCGGTGTTTAATGTCTGAGTAAGCAAGTGCATATGCAGTCTATATTGATACTCTCATACAATAGTGTCATCTGGTGATCATCACATATCCTGAGAATGATATAATGCTGATGATGTATCATATACTTGAGATGATCACTTAGAAATGCGCATGGTAACCCCATGTTTTTATTGTTCCATAGGCCGATTGCGGGTCGCCATACTTCCCCATTGGAAACAACACGCCGGAACTGCACAATTACAATCGGAAGTGCACAAAAAACTCTCTAAAATCTAATCATTAAAAAAAACAAGATGGTAACCCGCAATCGGCCTATATGATTGCCAGACATTGGTGGAATGTTATATATTTTTGTTAAATATATTTGTACACGTAATTATGGACGATGTATTTTTCTCTGAATTTCATGAAGATTTGAAACTTAAATTCCTGAAGATTTGAAACGTAAATTCCTGAAAATTTTAATATTTTTTCTCAACATCGGAAATTCTATTTAACAGATATTTTTGTATTAATTTTTATTTTGTCACTAGAGGGCATGACTGTCTTCAGGGTATAAGCCATCAGTCCAAAGCCATTGTCATCAGTATTTTGATAATTTTTTAGGAAAAAAATCCCACCCCCACCCAAATTTTATGATAGCTTATCTTCTGATTATTAATATTTATTACCACAGAAAAAGGAATGTACTGAGATATTAATCAATCAATATTTGAAATATGTCTAATGTCTATAGATTCTGAATATGTAATATTTCTATACCGTGAGTAATGCAGAGATTTGAGTTGTTGTTGCCTATGTGGTATATTGGCCTGCACATGTGGCCACTGTCCTCAAAGCCCAAGGCTCCCTTTGATTGGGAATGCCTGTTATTGAACACAGGACTATTGATCACATTCACTGCGGAATGTACTGATTGAATTATGATGGTTATTATTATTCCATATTCAGATTGGCAGCATGTTCAAGGTGTGGCAGTATTGTGCATGGTTGAGGCAGGTGTTCTTAGAAAGGGAGGCTTCTCACTGCCAACTCGATTGTACTAAATCATAAACATATCATCACTATATGGAATAATGACATCAAGGTCACCTCAAATATGATTATTTCCTGTTTGCAGTTTGTGTGACGAGGCTTGATGGTTTATGTTTTATGGTTTTGTTTTATGCATATTTCCAGAATATCACGTAGTTAATGCAGCAAAATGTCATTTATTTTGCAGTGAATCATGTAATATTAGTGACAAAGTGATGGAATCTTGGTGCGTTCAGCCCTCTGGCACCTGATGAACACACAGTACGTGGAATAGGCGTTCTCCACACGGCAACTGTGTCACACATCAAATGTGCACAGCTATTGACTTTTCTGGAAATGTGTTCATTGTTTTTTTAAATAGATACAGGTGATGCACCGCTACTTTTAGCAAGCTCCTGCGTCCAGGCCAAATATCTCTCGCTATAAAAGCATTATTCAGGGTGACTAACAATCCTTCAGCTTCCTATTTTAGTATTTTGATGCTTTTCCATATATGCCTAAGACATTCCAATATATTAGGGTAAATAACTAATTAATGTACAAAAGACCATAATTTAAAATCTTTCACACTGGTTATCTTTCTTTATCTTTAATTTAGATAATATCTTCCTGAACTCAGATCATGACGCATTTTGCTCAAAGAAAATGTTTTCATATTTTAGTTCTTAGTCTATTTCTTTATTTATCACATGGTATAATGCATTAGTATTTTTCTTCATTTCATAGAATTCTCTAGCCTCTTGTCAAGTGTTATGTCAGTGTATTCTCATTGCCAGGTTTGTTAGGGTTGGCATTGCTCTCATTTTGTTACCAACGTATTGCAATTATTTAGTATTGATTTATGATTCATCGCTATCAATCAAATGCTCAAATTGGATAAGTTTAAATCGAAATAAAGTTTTCAATAACATACGAATGTCATGTGCATACTGAACCATTTTACGACTGTATACGTATGTCCTACCCTTTTGTGACTTTTGCTATCTTTGGTTCTCATAACAAACCCTGGCCCTTGGTTTGATGAACAATCTTTATTTAGCGTATATATACTAAAGGACTTGATCAGGTTGTCGGTAAATCGCGAAGAATCATTTCATCATCATTTTATTTTGTTTTGTATTTTGGAATTACCTGTATACAAAATTGTGTTCTATTTAAAGCAAACATCCCAAAACTTCAAAGTGTTTTTGGTATATTTTTATTGTGCTGGTGGTATTTCATACAAAATTCTGATAAAGTTGATATGTCACTCATTTGATGTTTACTAGCATCAAGTGTTTTTCTTCAATACCTCTATTTTATACATAAAATAGAATATATACAGATATCGTAATAATTAATTGAACTGACCAGTGACACAAAGAGACAAAATTTATAAATGGTTACCAGAATAGACATATTCTGTGTATATTCTGTATTTACCTGTTTTAATTTCTCAGTTCTATGTTGAAAATGACTGCTTGAATCTTACCACCTTATATTAACATGCACCAAGCTAATAAGGTTAAATGAATCTTTAATCTAAAACAATTTCAAATAAAATGCCAAAACAATGATAACGTTTGAGATTAAATTGCCTTTGATCTCCAATACAATATCAAATTATGTGAAAAATGTAAGAGATTTTCTAAATGGGCAGAGGTGTGAAACTACATTGTATTTAGGGTTCTTAAACATAAAATGTCCACATAAAATAATCAAATGATTTCATAACTACACATTAAGATTAAACGTTAGCCCTGCACAAGTATAATCTACTTCATATGCATGCTGAGCTCGTGATCGGAATATTTCCTGGAATTAGACAAATGGTTCAAAAGATGATTTTGATCAGTCTGACTAATTAGACCCTGATTACATTGACCTCAACCTCGAGGCATACCGATTATTTTATGGAAGGTGCTTCCTTCAAAGTACCCAAAACCTTACTATTAGACAGTATATCAAAATACAGAGACGTTATTATGATCAGTGCACTGGATTACAGGAACCTGAGAACAATATAACTTTATTATTGCTCTCAGCAGGGACGTACCTGACCCGGCGCTGAGTCATGACTGAAAAAACATTAATTACTGCTTGTATAAACATTACCTGACTCTTGATAAATATAATACTGCAGAGACCATCCAGTGAGATGAAATTTATAATACACTAACATGTAAGGTTATGGGCATATACATTCCTTGGGGCAAATATTAGGCTTGGCCACTCGCAGGGGGAAATGAGAATTGTATTCCCTAAATACTTGTATGCCCCCATCAGAATTATAATGGTTTTGTCCTTGTATGGAACCCTAATAAGCACGTCCTCTATCAAAGTAGCTATTTGCAATAAAAGAAACAGTTTCTAGCTGTGTCAGGAATGTGTCATTAAAAAATGTGTTTACTTCTCTTCCAAGTCTTAATGACACATCTAGAATCGATGTGCACCGTTGGTGAATATGAAAACTCAAGCTATGAATGATTTACAAGTGTTTATCACAGATAACATTATCTTGTACATATAAACTAGTGAGTTGGACAAGATAATGTAAATACAAACTTTTCTCAAAAGCAGAGCATAGGCTTCACACACAAGAAAGACAAAGAGCTAACAGTTTGAAACATATTACGTGAATAATTCCCACTCCTCTTTTACTGGTTCTAATGTACTGTGAGACAGATATCAGTGATAATGGGGGCGCAACCAAATTCAAATATGGAACGTCTTGTAACAGATATGCTTCAATGTATTTGAAGAGTATTTGTTCAAATATCGTCATCAGTCATGACACGATGATAAAAAATAACTAAACACATCGGCTATGTTTTGCTTTTTGTCCACGAGTATGGTTTGACTAGATTGTGGTGAAATTAATGGTATTGTTAGAATGGGATCTCTTTTTCACATTGGCATGAAGCACAATATACTTGGGTCGTTTAGCACAAAGCAGCAAGCTCAAGTGTTCTTAGATCCATATTTGTGTCACGAACAAGAACTTTAGAACAAATGCATTTTTCTCGGGATTCGGGATTCACATCTTCCCAAAAGTTATTTTTTTCCATCTTAGCAAGACGTTAACAATTTGATATCTTATCTTATGAAAATTAACATCTGTTTCAATATCTGTAAGCTAGAGAATATATTTCCTCAATCACTATGGTTAAATAATAAAAATACAATAACAATTCATATTCAACAATTTTGTTATGAATCTCTTTGTTTGAGGAAAACACGGGGGGAAAACAAGATCCACCCCAGAATGATTAATGGTCAACCCCTTACCATGGTTTATGTTATTCATATTACATCAAACACTTACATAAGGCAATGACGAATTCCACCCACCACAATATTCTAAATATGCTAAAATCAATTCATTTTCATTTATTCAAGATTTATCTTGTGTTCGGTTTAGAAACAATGTATTGAGACATTCAAATAAAGTGTTTTTCTCCTTGACTGTAGAAACACAAAACCAAGATGACTGAAGTAGTTTGAAACCTGCCTCGAAATCAAAGAATTTTCTGGTTTGAAAGGAAATGAGAAATAGTTGTTACTTAGAAAATAAAGTTAATATGACGCCAAAAAGGAACATCTCCGATTTCTACCTCAAGTGTTCTTTTTATTTTTTGCCCTATTTCGATGGTATCGAGGTATAGACTTCACAAGGTATCGTGACCATTCCTAAATTTAGATCGTCACCAAACGATTGGATATCATTCAAGCACAGATCAAACTGAGAATCACTTTACATTTATGCTTAAAATAACTTTCTTCTTTCCACGTGATATTTCTGGTCCCACAGCAGATGATCGTTCTCAAACCTATTTTTGCACAGAATAAAATAAATGAAATACCTAAGTTTGGTCCAAACTTTAAGATTTGTCTGCATTTATATAGTCTCAATGATAGTTTATGATCAACAAGATAAAAAAAGTCCAATTGCAATTTACGGTAATGAATTATGATAGGATTTAGACTTCTTTGTGTTCTTTTTGAAGAAATATATGGGTGATCTTTTTCACTAATATCACAATCTGTAAACTTTCATATTAACGCTGAATCCGGAGCGGAAAGAAAGAATATTGCATAAAATAAATGGGAAAATAATAAAAACAATTCCTATCATGATCAAGTCATTTTGTCTTGTGAAGTTTCATCTTGAAACAATTATTTAAATTCTTGAACATTTGCTTCTAAGTGGGTATTGTAGTGTATATTTGTGTAGGAATTATATACATCATGTACATTACTTGAAGTTTATAAACTACGGTGTTTTGGCAATATCATGATCGCTGGCTATAGATATGTAATAGAAAATTAGACCGTCAGTTCATAATTTTTGTTTTAAGAAGCGAAAATAAACTCACCAAAAATTTAAATTTCTAATGGTCTTCAATTTCAATTTGGAGATGCTTGAAACGATTAAATTGATTTTGGCGAGTGAAATAATGTTTTTTTTGCTAATAATCAACTGGTGCATACACATTATATATTTGTCTTTGGTCTGGATTATGGATCTGAATCCAAGGGAAAAAGACCATGGTATCGGCAGCTCTCGCCTCAGTAAAATCTTCAATAATTGTTTTGGTCAGTTCATAATTCTTGTAATGCTGGTTTCACCATATTGAAATCTTTGCACAACTGGCAAATCACTGCTCATAACTAATAAGAAGAATAGAGATATATTGACCAATCACTGGCATTCTCTGGCCTACCAGACCCTAATCAACAGTTGCCAGTGTAGCGGGAGAAGGTTGGGTTCACGCCTGGTCTGGGACTGCCATAATCAAGTCAGGGAATCCTAGGTTGTACTAATGAAGTTATGAGACACATGTAGAATTACTTAATGTCTTGTCAACAAAACAGTTAAATTGACAAACAAAACTCCAAGTTTGTTGAAATTTACATAAATCTTGAGCAAGTGTAAAAAGGTGAATCACAAAATGTCTTGCAGTGGGAATCAATGAGAATTAACCACGCAACTGACCAATTAGGTCACGTGTACTGTTTCTGCCATTCTTGCTGCCTTAACAGTTTTGTTCTTGGGCTAGAGCTATGTGGTGTTTTGTAATGCCTCAATACTCTGTGAATATTGTCTGTTAAGCCATTGTCCTCTTGGTATATCACAGCCACACATAATGCTAGTTCCCTGCTGAGCAAAATAAATAGTGACTTCTTCTGTGCACCCGTTCTCCTGACCGTAGCCAGCATTGGATGCGTGTATCATTCGTCTATAAACCACGTCTCTGTTTTGAGAAGATCTGCGTGCGAATTGCCGGAGCCGACCGGAAGTCTCTCACACATGGCGTCTGAGTGTGGGTCCACTATAAAGGCGTGAGCCCCTGCCTTCATAAATAAACCAAATAAAGTGAACAAGACCGCCATCACCACGGCCAGGCTCAGCATGGTGATCACGATGAAGTACGAATTGTTCTTGTTGTTCACTTTCCAGTTGAATGTGAACACTGGTTGTATGATGGTGGCATTCACCGATATTTCCGTGAAGTGCCCCCCACCGCCACCACTGCCTTTTGTAGTGTTTGTTGCTTCTTCCGGTTTTAGAATTCCACTTCCGTCCAACGCTTCTTTGTTTGATAACAACATACTGGAAATGGATGTTGTGTTGTTGTCTATCACTATGGAGGCAAGTGTAGTAGGGTTGATGATAGGAACCCCGTGCCCTGAAAGTGGCAGACCCAAAGGGGTGGACAGGGTACTGGCCACCATAATGAGCTGTCCAGTCCTACCAACTACACCGCATCAGGGACACCATCAGCTCCTGAAATATATGTTATTTAATATGTTGATTAATAATGATATTATTATAAATATATCAAATTATATTATATTACGTTGATGGTCATAACAAACTTATGCATAAACTAATCTCTCTCGGTATATGTCATTTTGGGATGTCAGGCACATCCTGATGCTACTCCTTTCTTACAAATTTCTTACAATCTCTCAGCGATAGTGCATAAAAAACTCAACGATAGGGCATACCAAAAATAAATTCTTACTATTATTATAGTATTTCAGATTTCAGATTGAAATCTGAAATACCTTATACTATAATCTAATATATTTCTCACAAGCTTTGGATTTATAAAATAATGACTGATATTAATACACAGTGTAGTTCCCCTTTCAATGCAATGTATTGTTGTAATAATAATACTGAATCATACACTATAACTGTTTTACAGTAATTATGCTGTTCATTTATTGCACTAAAACTGCACTATTGGATGATTTCCACCGGGCATCGTGCAGTCTATTGAGGTAATTTTTGTATTGGTTACCTGCCTGCACATCAACCCCTTCTTAAATCTTAATATGTAACCAGTGAAAGACTTTTTACCAAATTAAAGGGTCTCGCCACTGCTGTTCTTTAACCCCCCTCCCCACCCCAAGAAATAGTAATGGACCATCGCTTATTACCATATATACAGAAACATTGTATTTGTTGAAAATCACAAATTTATTGCATCCTCTTTTCAGGTTAGATAACACAATACATGTTAAAAATCTCAACTACTATTCATTATCAAGTCTATCCGATTTTCTGAATTCTTCCATCAAAATTGAAGTATAATAAGTGCTCATTTTAAAGCAGTTTTGGAATATCTGTGGAACAGAATGGTATCCGCATATGATAACAGTAATATTAACAAGCATTTTTTCCTTTTTACTTTTTGAGAGTTGTGGCACTGTCTTAACAAATCATGAGAATGCAATGAGGGTTAAACATGCGTGCTAAACTTTTCTGGAACAGGCTCTGAGGCATCAATATCTAGGGCAAAATCTGTGAGCCGGAAATATGGCCCTTCTCTGAATATCGCAGGAATATTAACTAAAAGCTGTGTTTTAACACTTCCTTGTGTCAGTCTTAATACATTTAATGAGACTAAAAGGGGCTACACCTTTGAACATTTAAAGGTTTAGAATCAAAACATCAAATTTGACATCAAAATGGAATAGTCCAAAACAATTGTTATTAAGGTTAGGTAACCTGTAGCAGGATGCCAGTTTGTTGGAGAATTTTTACAATGTTTAAGTGGTGTGAAAAGTAATACAGACTGCTGAGGCTTGTGAATTGGCATTTTTAATGTCATTTTGCCTTGGTGTACAGGTTTTAACAAAATATAAAACAACGCCATGTGTTCTATTCATGGCATTTATTCAGCAGAATTTCTGAAAAGTAACATATTCCTTTATAGATATTGTTATTTGTTCTTTTGTTTATACAAATAATGGAAGCTTCATATTTTTGTGCTTATCATTCCAATTCAGGCATATTTGCCTCAAATCCTCTGCTATTTCATTGTATGACATTGGTGATAGCCATTTTAGAATAAAGAGAAATAAAACAGTTTGGTACAGACTTTTTTGTCCGACTACCAAGTTGGTTTATTCTGCTGGGTAGGATGGGAATTTGTGGCTTCATTATTTGATAGGGTCTGTGAGTAGGGTTGTACAGGTTTTGTTGAAGGTTGAGATGATAAAGGAGTAGTAGATAAAGGGGTGAATTGATGTTACTGTACAGCTTGATCCACTGACAAAGAAATAGTTCTTTTCACCAACAGGCCATGTTAGGTCTAGGTCTATTTGAACTGAAAAATCGTCTTTGGACTTTGTAACAATAGCACAAGAATCTCTTCATTTGACATTTGTATTTATTACTGCAATTACTTGAATTGGTTTTTGAGTTGCCACAAGGACACATTGTTGCATAGTTTATCAGTGCTCTAGACTATCAAGTGAATAGGCCATCTTGTCTCATTTGTGTTCAGATCATTAACCCAGTCATTTTCTATATTAGCTCTTAGTAGTAATTATTTGTTTTGTGCGATGTGTGTTTTGTTTAATATGCATTGCGCATGCCCCAAAGCCTGACTCTGACTCCTATTTTTTAACTACACAATAGATATGGGGCTGAGCCATCAATACACAAGACAATATTCTCTAGCAAATATCACATTTGCAAATCTGTTTAACTTAACTATATATATATATATATATATATATATATATATATATATATATATATATATATATATATATAGTTAAGTTAAACAGATTAATATATATATATATATATATATATATATATATATATATATATATATATATATATATATATATATATATATATATATATATATATATATATATATATATATATATATATATATATATATATATATATATATATATATATATATATATATATATATATATGATGCCTTATTCAAAGGAGGATTACACAGTTCCATAAGGAAATTAAATCTTATTGGAAAGAAGAATGATACACTGGTGGTTCATTCAGTCATGGCGACGCTCTTAGGTACTGTCATGTTTATTTATATCTGCCGAATACATCGTCACTTGTATCACGGAACTCCAAAATAATCAATCTTGCTCTGACAAGTTTCCTTTAATCCACGATTATATATCAAATCAAATGATATGCACAAACAGTTATTAGGGTGAGGCCATTTCAGAATATAAGACTGAAAAGAATATGACTGTGGCTCTGGGGGAAATCAACATAACGCATACAAACACACACACACACATGACCACACACTTGTTTTTTCTCTCAATCTTGTAGGATGGCTCATTCATGTTATGCTAACCCCTGGGCGGCTATTTAATTTTATATCAAGTTTATCTTTGAGTTAGTGTAAAATAATGCAGGCAGAAAATCATTAATTCAATCACTTCTCCCACGTGAAAACGTCCGTTTATGTCAACCACAACATGCATAGAAATCACGACCACCACAGAGTAAATGTAAAATTGTTTACTACCCCTGGATATTTTCAATGCTGAAATCATCCGTGTGAGGCTTTTAGCATCGAGATGTATCTCTGGGGGAAGAAATGACCTTCACCTTGTTGCTCTGCTCATGAGAACTCTTTTGATGCAAGCGCCACATTTGGTAGTTTCAAGGACAACATTTGTTAGGGATGAAACCTCACAAGAAGAAGATAGTTCTAAACTCTTGAGATTGACATTGACTCTGTCTGGCGTTTTCAAGAGTTACTCATGGATTATAGACTTCGAGATTGTAAAACCTTGAGCATGTTTTGCAATTTAACGTTTACATACGAAAAAAATCTTTGCATTTATAATTCGATCTTTTCTCCTGATCCTATATGCATCAAGTCTAAAGTAATTAAACATACAAAACTACCTGACAGCAATTTGTTGTCATTCTATAGTTTTCTCCACTTAATGTTTAAGACTAATGAGGGATGGTAGTAAAGAGCCGACTGAGAAGATAAAGCCTAACATGTCAGGGAAGAGGTAAATAGAATAAAACAGATTGTCATCATCTTCATCATAATATGTTCATATTCCTGCATTGATGCTACATATTGGTTTAAAACAGAAGTCACCTCTTTGACCTCTTGCTCTGGTGGGGATCGATCATATAACATTTGTTATGATGACTGAGATGAGTCAGGGTGATATTACTGATCTGAAAGCCGTCAGAGCGTGTGACCAAGGTCATTGAGCGTGTGATGGCTGGCTCACCTGGGCGCTGGCCTATACCTGTCTTTTACTAGCCGCCAGCACGTTTCTCTGCAGAGGTCCATCTCTCCATAACCTTCAAATGATAATTGTGTAATACAGGTTGGCACCATTACATCGCTTTGTTTGGCAGCTGTCATTTCAACCTGAGGGAATGGATTTAACATAAATAAAAGGACAATATCGAAATCAACAAAAACCTCTGCCCCACTGTATATACCTCTGGTACAGGAAACGATCTGGTTTACTGCCTGGTCAGTATGGTCTGATCTGAATTACTGCCTCACCACTGTGATCTGATCTGAATCACTGCCTCACCACTGTGATCTGATTTGAATTACTGCCTCACCACTGTGATCTGATCTGAATTACTGCGTCACCACTGTGGTCTGATCTGAATTACTGCCTCACCACTGTGATCTGATCTGAATTACTGCCTCACCACTGTGATCTGATCTGAATTACTGCCTCGCCACTGTGATCTGATCTGAATTACTGCGTCAACACTGTGATCTGATCTGAATTACTGCGTCAACACTGTGATCTGATCTGAATTACTGCCTCACCACTGTGATCTGGTATGAAATGTTGGCTCATCATTATACTGTGATCTAAGATGTATTTTGTTACTATAATATTATCTGAGATATTGCCTTCACATGTAAGATCCGAAGTGACATGCCTTAATGAAAGGGATGATCTGACATTCCTCATCTGAGGTATTAAATCATAAACATGGGACGATCTCAGGCAGTCTCATAAATATGGGATGATCTGAGATACTGAATCACAAATACCAACCACACAGATAACTTAGCTGACTTGCATAGGCTTCGTATAGCTATCTACCACCAAGCCAAACAGGTATCTGACATAAGTTCCATGCTTCTTACTGGCACCAAATCATACAATCTTCATAATTTTGCGTGGCCTTAATTCACACAAGTAACTTACACAATCTGTCCGGTAGTGCTATATTGACTATTACTCACACGAGAAACAGAAATAAGATATACCTCCTGAAAAATAACAAGATATACCTTATATTGGCCGTGACACACCTCAGGGACATAAACACGACACTTATTTGAACTAGTATTCAAGAACCAGAGCAATGACGTCATATGCGCATATACATACTCACAGGCCCTAAATTCAGAATATATCTTGATACGATATTCAGGGATGAGAAGATATATACACGTACCATTATTTCCCTTCCACAAAGCATATGTTTATAGTTCCACGCACATGTGGGGTGCAAATTTCTTTGCTTCAATGAATTGCCTTGTCTTGGTTCCTTTGTTCATTTATCAGTGCAGTTTTTGCCTGAGCTTCAATCCCCTCTCTCGTGGACCTTTCATAGTCTTGCTGACTAAGTTAAATCACTGTCATGCAAAGAACTTCCTTTGATAGAGTTTAGTCAAGGAGAATTGATGGCTCCATTCATTTCTGAATTCAACACTATATCTTTTAGGTTTTAGTCGAACGCAACGCAAAAAAATGTATAAAAAATATGACAACTACAAAAAACATTACGTGCCAGATTATGAGGCATTTCTCTAACAACTTTCAGCTGCCGTATTTTAACTGTTTTCACAACCTGGCTACTTTTACGGCATATATACGGTCTAATTGTATGATCCACAAATAACCATCTGATCCACATGAATTAATCACACTCACCTGTTATGAGAAGAAAGTTGATATGATAACCAACCATGATATAATGGTACCACTTTGTTATGACACACTGAGCCCTATGGGATAGTTGTGTGCTTGTGTGATATATTGGCAGTGTCACATGCAGGCGTTTTTAGACTCGAACAAACAGTTCTGCCATAATTTAAGTAGTTTGTCTAAACACCTGTTTCTGCTTGCAACATTCTCATTAGGGGCTATTATGAAATCTTCCATGGCAGGCAGTAGTCAGCAATACCACATTATTGCCCACTACACTACCTGCTGTGCCATCCTCATGTGGCATTTGGACGTCATTCATGTCGGTGCACATTACACAACTGTTTTTTTCAAAAGGCGTAATTCCAGAATATATTTTTAATTGAGTATCACAAGATCTTTGTGAATTATTGGCACAAAATAATTCAATATATGTCTAGATAAAACCATGAGAATCCTTTAAAAGAATTTTTAGTGTTTATCAGTTTTTGGCTCAAGAATATGACAAGGGAGATAATATGATGTTCCTAAAACTCTAAATATACGGGAGATAATATGATGTTCCTCAGAATCCTTAAATAAGAAAGATAATATGATGCTCTTCAGACTCTTGATATAAGGAAGATAATATTGATGTTCCAAAGACTCTTAATATAAGGAAGATAATACGATGTTCCTAAGGCTCTTGATATAAGGAAGATAATATGATGTTCCCTAGAATCTTAATATAAGGAAGATAATACGATGTTCCTAAGGCTCTTGATATAAGGAAGATAATATGATGTTCCCTAGAATCTTGATATAAGGATGATAATATGATTTTACCTAGAATCTTAATATAAGGAAGATAATACGATGTTCCTAAGGCTCTTGATATAAGGAAGATAATATGATATTCCATAGAATCTTAATATAAGGATGATAATATGATGTTCCCTAGAATCTTAATATAAGGAAGATAATATGATGTTCCCTAGAATCTTAATATAAGGATGATAATATGATGTTCCCTAGAATCTTAATATAAGGATGATAATATGATGTTCCTCAGACTCTTATAACGGGCATATTATGATTTTCCTAAGACTCTTAATATAAGGAAGGTAATATGATGTTTCTCAGACTCTTAATATAAGGAAGATAATACGATGTTTCTCAAACTCTAATTATTGGGAGATAATACGATATTTCTCGGACTCTTTCTTATAAGGAACATAATATTATGTTCCTCAGATATGATAAGAGACATAATATGATGTTTCTAAGATTTTTATATATGATAAGGGGACATATAACATAGTGTTTTCGGAGACTCTCAATTATAACAAAAGACAAAATTTGGTGTTCCCCAGGGGACAATTTATGGAAATGCGCTACTTTGAAAAGGTATTAATGAAGTAACGATTTTTTCTTCACTTTTTACATGTATTAATTGACATATCTGGATGGAAAATCTAAGCAGTTGGAATGGTGACAAACCTGTGTAATATGTGCAATATCTGATTGAATATCACTGCTAATGCACAAAACAATTTGATATCCGTAGAATATAAACCACACATATAAAGATGTCTTGTAATCTGATATGTTAATATTGTTTTATAAATGTCATATATAAATGGTAAACATCTTATAATATTACCGAAGATATACACAGATGTGTTGGTTCTGAACATAACTACTTAAGAAGCTCTAGGGTAAATAACATCGCTGCCAAAAGTAATTGATTGAATATTTATCGCTGATATATGATGAAGAAAAGCAACCCATAACAACATAATTATGTAATATTAACATATCATTATTTAATAAAATCATGGGAAATAAGAATGCGCGTTGAATTTGTTTTTCAGGTTTCCAGACCTCACTAAAATCCATTTAGTATTTCTGGATATGTTAAAGATATCTGCTCAAGATCCCCCCTTTACATTATGTCGATGAGCTGTTCAGAAACTATTTACTTAATCATTCTCTTACTAAGTTAGTTAATGGACAAAAATTCATGTTTTTATGTGAGAGAGAATAGTTTTGAGTTCCTTCTTGAGACTAGCACATACCTTCATTTTGAAATATTATCAATTTGGATATGACCGATTGAAAGCAGCTCCTTGCAATATACTTCCTGTGGATATCACCATGGTTACAAGATGAATAATGATAGAGGGAGGATGCTCTATTTTTACCCTACGTAACCGTACCCTGACCTCCAGGTAACGTACTGATGCAATATTAGGCACCCTATTCCAAGTCACCAAATATAACATTTAATCGTATCAAAATACATAATGGGTTAAACAATCAGTCCCAGCATTGCAACATGAGAAAACTTGAGCACAAAATATGACTAAAAAAGTAATATCGTGACGTTGTGGATGCTGGGATTGATGGTACCATAGTTGTACAACTTGGATGCTTGCTGGGGATTGTTCATCTTGTACTGTTCTGGTCTAAGGGGCGAACCATTAATCATTTAGGGGACGAGCCTGGCAGAAAAGATGAATTTATTTTCCCAGCAATGCATATCCCCATATCGGACATTTAACTGACATCCTAAACAAAAGTTGAAATCAATCCCAAGTTTACAATTTAAAACAACAAATACAGAAGAATAATTAAGTGCAAATAAATCAAGTGGTTGTGCGATGACTTACATGTTGACAATTAATAGTAATTTGACAGGCCCTTTCATAATCTCCACATCTATAATAGAATGATGTGGGCGACGGGAAGATATCTGCATCATTAAATATAGAATGACCAGCTAAAACCATCTGATAATTAATTAATGTACAAATCTGCACCCGCCTCACCCTGGATTATCTCAGATCGATAACACTGGATACCAAATCCAACCACTCATTGAAAATACTTTAATCCAGTTTCACATTAAGCAATAATGCATATCTATCTCAATAAATGTATCTTAAAAGCGTCACTAAATAAAAATGATAAAACATACATTAATGCGATCCTGGTCAATAGGGAGCCTAGGTTTGTGGCAATAGTTCTACATATGAGCTACCTGGGGTACAAAAACCTACTTTGAAATCAAATTCTTACATCTGCTAATCTATACGTCATAGAAAGATCCCCAGTCTACCTTTGAAAAGTGTGTGTCATTGAGTCCAAGTGACAGGCTTCTAACTGACCTGTTTTAGCCAAACTGTGCTAGAAAGGTTCCAAAATGCAGTCAAATATGGACACAGGTAACACCCCACCCACGAATGCTCTGATAGTGAATGTAAATATCAACTAATGCGGATACTAAATCGGTTATGTGAGTTCGTGAAGCCGGGTGCCAGAGTTCTCCAGTGGTGAACGCTCATATCTGACTATGATATATAGATTAGCTAAGCTGCGACTGCTTCCCAAAGCATGTAAAACACGAACGCACTTTCTGAAGACGATTATATACGCTTGGAAACGTGTGCCAGCGAAACATATATCAATCCTTTGTTGAATGTTTGCAATGGGATAATATAATGAATACATTCCATTCAATGCTCAATGTTCACAATATAATAAGTATATTGTATAACATTCAGAAACGCGCTCATCAATATGATCTTTAAGCAAGGTACATATTTTTTAGACGCAGATACATCAGTGTAGCGAGGGAGCAGCTGTTAAGCAGAATTGTGTGTTTTCAACAATGTGAATGCTTTTGCACAAAATACGCGCTTATGCTCATTTTACAAGTCGAAATAATTATAGTTTCATCTTTTATCAGACAGACTAGCCGGAACCATTCCTATTAGGAATGCTTATATTTTTGACAGCATATTAATCCAGGCCTTTATAGTCGACAGGAGAATGTTTACATTTAATAAACAGTCCATGGGAGGTGGGAAAAGAAAGAAGTCATGACCAAACCAAAGGGCAATGCAACAATCGCTGACAGATGGGGGAATAAAACCTGAATCAATGCATGTTAAGGGCTGACGATGTTTCGGATCTATCGCGTACCGGCGACTAATGCACACTTAAGCACTTGTCTCAAAGAATTACAAACAATTTGCATCGATAGTTTATGATTATCCTATGTTTGATTTTAAAAGTGCATAAAATTACCTTTTGGTTTTGAGTGTGTCTCTCCTTGTGCATGCGTACATGTGAGTTGAATGAGTTAAATAATAAGTTTCCTTGCAGATAAGAGGCGAGGCGGACACAACCCTGTATGTATCTATCACGGCTCCTCTTCAGGTAGAAATATGGCAGAGGTCTCAAGTACATCTGTACGCGCCCTGCTTCAGCGGCCGCGGCGGCCCGGGAGCCCTCCACACAGTGCCAGGAGTAGGTACCCTCCACGCAGTGCCAGCGCTAATTGCCCGGGCTGGGCCTCGTCACATGTGAGAAGACTGTCATTGATGAGTTATTGATCTGTCATGATTGACTTGCGACCTAAGTGCTGTGGTATCTCGCACTGCATAGCAACACATATGTAATACTGTGCGCGTAAGGCCAGTCTGGGACAGGCTCATGGTGCCACATGAGATCAACACAGGTAGAATATCTCTCATACCTGTTGTCTCAATACAATCAATTTCTATAAGATTCAAATATTACTTGCAAGATTGAACCTTCAAGTCTATGGTCTTTTACTTCCTTATCAAAAAGGGGAATTGCAACATCAAAGCGATTTGTCTACTTTCAGTTATATTCTAATTTAGATATATTTTGTTTATTTTTAACATGTATCAGTTTTGCTTGTCGTATATTGTGTCAATGATACACTTTAAGGGGTGATTGTTAAATGTTAACTGAAGATCAGCATCTCTTGCTGACATGCTCCAAGGAGTAACTGTAGAAGATCAGCATCTCTTGCTGACATGCTCCAAGGAGTAACTGTAGAAGTTCAGCATCTCTTGCTGACATGCTCCAAGGAGTAACTATAGAAGATTAGCATCTCTTGCTGACATGCTCCAAGGAGTAACTGTAGAAGATTAGCATCTCTTGCTGACATGCTCCAAGGAGTAACTGTAGAAGATTAGCATCTCTTGCTGACATGCTCCAAGGAGTAACTGTAGAAGATAAGCATCTCTTGCTGACATGCTCCAAGGAGTAACTGTAGAAGATTAGCATCTCTTGCTGACATGCTCCAAGGAGTAACTGTAGAAGTTCAGCATCTCTTGCTGACATACTCCAAGGAGTCACTGTAGAAGTTTAGCATCTCTTGCTGACATGCTCCAAGGAGTAACTGTAGAAGTTTAGCATCTCTTGCTGACATGCTTCAAGGAGTAACTGTAGAAGATTAGCATCTCTTGCTGACATGCTCCAAGGAGTAACTGTAGAAGATTAGCATCTCTTGCTGACATGCTCCAAGGAGTAACTGTAGAAGATCAGCATCTCTTGCTGACATGCTCCAAGGAGTAACTATAGAAGTTCAGCATCTCTTGTTGACATGCTCCAAGGAGTAACTGTAGAAGTTCAGCATCTCTTGCTGACATGCTCCAAGGAGTAACTGTAGAAGTTCAGCATCTCTTGCTGACATGCTCCAAGGAGTAACTGTAGAAGATTAGCATCTCTTGCTGAAATGCTCCAAGGAGTAACAGTAGAAGATTAGTATCTCTTGCTGACATGCTCCAAGGAGTAACTGTAGAAAATTAGCATCTCTTGCTGACATGCTCCAAGGAGTAACTGTAGAAGATTAGTATCTCTTGCTGAAATGCTCCAAGGAGTAACTGTAGAAGATTAGCATCTCTTGCTGACATGCTCCAAGGAGTAACAGTAGAAGTTCAGCATCTCTTGCTGAAATGCTCCAAGGAGTAACTGTAGAAGATTAGCATCTCTTGCTGACATGCTCCAAGGAGTAACTGTAGAAGATTAGCATCTCTTGCTGACATGCTCCAAGGAGTAACTATAGAAGTTCAGCATCTCTTGTTGACATGCTCCAAGGAGTAACTGTAGAAGTTCAGCATCTCTTGCTGACATGCTCCAAGGAGTAACTGTAGAAGTTCAGCATCTCTTGCTGACATGCTTCAAGGAGTAACTGTAGAAGATTAGCATCTCTTGCTGAAATGCTCCAAGGAGTAACAGTAGAAGATTAGTATCTCTTGCTGAAATGCTCCAAGGAGTAACTGTAGAAAATTAGCATCTCTTGCTGACATGCTCCAAGGAGTAACTGTAGAAGATTAGTATCTCTTGCTGAAATGCTCCAAGGAGTAACTGTAGAAGATTAGCATCTCTTGCTGACATGCTCCAAGGAGTAACTGTAGAAGATTAGCATCTCTTGCTGACATGCTCCAAGGAGTAACTATAGAAGTTCAGCATCTCTTGTTGACATGCTCCAAGGAGTAACTGTAGAAGTTCAGCATCTCTTGCTGACATGCTCCAAGGAGTAACTGTAGAAGTTCAGCATCTCTTGCTGACATGCTCAAAGGAGTAACTGTAGAAGATTAGCATCTCTTGCTGACATGCCCCAAGGAGTAACTGTAGAAGTTCAGCATCTCTTGCTGACATGCTTCAAGGAGTAACTGTAGAAGATTAGCATCTCTTGCTGAAATGCTCCAAGGAGTAACAGTAGAAGATTAGTATCTCTTGCTGAAATGCTCCAAGGAGTAACTGTAGAAAATTAGCATCTCTTGCTGAAATGCTCCAATGAGTAACTGCAGAAGATTAGTATCTCTTGCTGAAATGCTCCAAGGAGTAACTGTAGAAGATTAGTATCTCTTGCTGAAATGCTCCAAGGAGTAACTGTAGAAGATTAGTATCTCTTGCTGAAATGCTCCAAGGAGTAACTGTAGAAGATTAGTATCTCTTGCTGACATGCTCCAAGGAGTAACTGTAGAAGTTCAGCATCTCTTGCTGACATGCTCCAAGGAGTAACTGTAGAAGATTAGCATCTCTTGCTGACATGCCCCAAGGAGTAACTGTAGAAGTTCAGCATCTCTTGCTGACATGCTCCAAGGAGTAACTGTAGAAGTTTAGCATCTCTTGCTGACATGCTCCAAGGAGTAACTGTAGAAGTTTAGCATCTTTTGCTGACATGCCCCAAGGAGTAACTGTAGAAGTTCAGCATCTCTTGCTGACATGCTCCAAGGAGTAACAGTAGAAGTTCAGCATCTCTTGCTGACATGCTCCAAGGAGTAACTGTAGAAGATTAGCATCTCTTGCTGACATGCTCCAAGGAGTAACTGTAGAAGTTCAGCATCTCTTGCTGACATGCTCCAAGGAGTCACTGTAGAAGATTAGCATCTCTTGCTGACACGTTTTTAGGTGGTAACTGTAGAGATCGGCATCTCTTGATAAAATTATAATACTATAAAATTCACATCAATATATGCTATGGAAACTTAGATTCAAATATATTGCAATACTCGAACAACTCACAGCCACCATGTTTTAGTGCTTTCACAGCTTGGATGCAGCTATCACGATTGATTTTGGCGCTAAAACTATACATACGACTGCATTTGCCGCTATGCCCTATTCGATTTTGTAATCTCCCGCGCCTGTGTTCCCAAGTACATTCTCTTATGGGAAAAACATATTCTTTTGATGCTTAGCTTTTTCCTGGTTTATCACTCATTCGATTACAAAGTTATTTTCCATAATTAAGAAGAATGGAACCCATTTTGAATAAGAAAAGTTCACCCAGCAAGCTAGGGGAAAGAAATCTCATTTGATTATTCTCAGTTTATTTGCAAATCTCCTGAAAAATATAGCTTATGAAATTTTTGACGGGATTTCTGGAAATATCTGTTTTCAGTATGACGACCATGTACAAAATCAAACCCCGCGCTATGTTTTCAACCAACGCAAATCAAAGCAAAATAAGATTTGAAAATTATATGTTGAATAAATTGATAACAATTACTGTCGATCTACAGTTAATTTTGAAGTAAAGGTGCTGTCATCAGCATTTGCTGTATATCACAGTAAAAGTATTGTAGCAGACATTTTGCGCAGTTCCAGGACACAACTACCCAGCTTTACTAGGCCTCTTCAATATATATATATATATATTGAATATAGTTGTTATATACTGAGCCCCATGCAAAGGAGAGTAGGACACAACAAAAAGTCTAAAATATTTCTTACAATATATTTTGGGATTTTTGTTTAATACATTTTGTCATTTTTATTTTGTTTTGTCCAATAATGAACTTCAACATATATTTGATTAAACTGAAGAATAACACGTTGAAACTTGTTTATCTCAGTAAAAGGAGATAATTGGAGAATGCTTGGAAATCAGCTGCGCAAGACAAAGTGAGGAAGTCGGGCTGGCGCGAGGAAGTCATGGTGACGGAAACACTACAAGCTGGTACCAAGATTGATCAGGCTTGGCTTGCATGGCCAACTGTATAATACTCCACACATAATCTGGTAAGTAAGGACATTTATCAGACATGCTTTTTTATTGCACAAATAACATTTTGGGCTATAAAAACATGCAATCATACGGCTAATGTGTAGAATGACAACGACGCTGTGTCTTGATCTGTAACTTTTCACAGTATCGCTGGATTCTATTGATATACAGACGTTCTGAGCAAACACGTGGAATGACTTGACCTACATAGGTATGTTTGTATGATTCATTTGTAAAATATATATAAACATTTCTCTACGATAGATCCTGCTTTTAAGGAATAATTGAAATTTAACATGCATAAATTCTACTTGAGACATTATTAGAAAGTAAAAAGGACCCTTCGATTCTAACGTTGGACTGAAGGGCCAAATGTTATGTGAAATTAAATGAACATTATGTGCAAGATTGATTTCCACCATGTTTACATTGGTGACTGACAGAACAAAAATGTATACTCACAAAAAATAACATGTAGTTTGGAAACCGATAGAGTGGCTTGCTTTTTTGTTGAATAAATCTTAAGAATATTACGCTCCCAATACTCATTATTTTGCAAAGAAACCTTCCATATTTGTTGCGATATACCTGGACCAAATGGTAGATATAAAGAAGAGGATGTTTTTCAGACAGGCTCAATGGCTTAAAGTGCCCAGGTAGAGTGGTGGAGGATGCTACCCTGCATTAGGTGAATGACCTTACTGCTGAGATATATACTGTATCAAAGCTGGCGGGGAGGTGTCAATAGCACGACGCATAGGTCATTCAAGCCGTGTATTTCATAATGAATTGTTCTGAGACTGGCATTAGGATTAATTTGTATAACTCACAAAGTACTGCAGCTGCGCTAGGGAAAGAGTCTTCTGATGTTTACTCTGAAGCCAGATATAGCCTGGAATAATGCTGAAAAGGTCGTTGACCTCATAAGGGATATGATAAGCTATTATGGCAAAATAAATGATTGACCAATACCATGGCAGTTATGTCATGTTTAGTGTACACCTTAAGGAATAAAGACAAACATCTCAACCTGGGTTCAGAAGATTTGAAGAAGTTAAATCTAATTTTATATAATTAAGGTGTGGTTATCATTGCAACTTTTCCGAAGTTAACGTTGGTAAATAATCTGCCCAAATGTAACCCCGTTTGTATAATAGAAAAAAGTCCGAGTCTATTTAGGAAAATAAACAATATAGTGATGTTCCACAAGATATTTTAATATGGTCTGAATTGATCTGTAAATATTATTGACAAAGGAGCTGCAGGTGGCGCTAGTTATATAATATATTTTTGGAAAAGAAATGGCAAGTTTGCAAAACATGATTTACTTTCTTAAGATGTTATCAATTATGTACTTAGCATTTCAGTGTAAACATTTTTAAATTTCAATTAGAAACATATCATTGATCGAAAAGGTTGGAAAAACTTTCAAGCCTTAATTTTATATCAAGTATTAATGTAAGTGGACACATGATCTCTGATCAGTTCATATCATTTGGTTTACAGACAGCTTATGGTTAATACTGTATACCACATGGAATCTGGAAACTTAAGATGGTGCTGAAGTTGATCGATCAATGCAATGCCAATTCTCTCCTCTGTTATAAGCAACTGAAGGAATGAAGCTTAAATCACAACCTTGGATGTCAACAGTTATAATCCATGCACATGGCCTGAGAGTATGGATAGTTCTGCTCTGTACCACCCAATCCTTACATTACGTGTTTCAAAACTTACCATAGTCTCACATTGATTCATATTTTGCCAAGACCTAAGAGCACTTGTGCACAAATCATTTCTCTTAGAACAAGAAAAAAGAAAAAAAATCAAATACAGTGAAATGTGCGGTTGACAATTTCTTCACATGCTTTGTTATTTGTACATGTATATGTATGGAGTATATACATGTGTGGGTTATATCCTTAGATTTTTAGAATATACAACCTTTTTTTAATATAAAGGGGTTAACCTGTTGCACTTACAAATTGATTGAAAAAATGTCAGATGGTTAATATAGATGGTGAATATAGAACCGACATTAATTGAACCCAATGTAACAGTTCTTACTCTTTAATGCATAGCACGCTAAGTATTGATATCGATCTGTGTGTGTGCTTGACCTAGCTATCGTGCCATGTTAATGCTTCAATGAACAATTTGTGCGATTATTGGTTGGCAGAATGTTTATGCTCATATCTTAAGTGCAAATGACCACATACTCTGATAATTTGAGGTAGTCAATTCTCTACATCGCCAAATTTTAATAAAACAAATCTACTAATGTCAGTATACAAACATACTCAAAGACATAATGTAACTGGGTATAAATGGAATAATACATAATGCATAAAATAAATCGGGATATATGAACACTGTAATGATTATATGGGACTTAAAATCTTGATAAACTACACGCTTTAAAATTAGCCAGTTTATGTTTTATTCTGAAATAAAATCAACAAATGAAGAATAACAAAAGAACATAAAAAGTGTTTGAACTAACAAATTGGAGATTACATTGATATATATAAGTTTAAAAACTGTTTGGTAAAGCTTATTCTGAGGAGGGACACTGTGACTTTGGATATAGAAGAAACAAGAAAAAACAAATAGCCCTCAGCCAAGAGAGACCTAAATGTATTTATCCAACCTGAATGAAGCTCAACTTGCCAGTAAACATAATGTGTCACTTATTTGAAACATGTATGAATGGCTTAGCAAGATTTGTCAAAAATTATCATGAACACTTTCACCAAAAGAATTAACAAACTGTGATTGAGGATCACCAGCGTCAAAATATTGTCTGTAATTGATGCACACTTATTTCTGAACTTTCGCCTATGAGGCTCCCATGAGATTTTCATAAACAAATTATATCGCTGTGCATTTTGGCGGTATATGCCATCATACTTCATACAAAAGTGCTGACACGAAACAGAAAATATATAAATGATCCTACACCCGAAAGTGTTTCTATCAACTGGGCCAACCGGTCCAAACGAATGGAACTGCTTGTGTAGTTGTTATCCTCACAGCCCCCAGGTGTTCAACTCGCCACGCCCTCCTGTTCGTAAACACTGCAGTTTTCCTTGAAGATCGTAGCATGGTTGTATTTAGTTACCACTGAATATTATCCCTTACCATGATATATTTGTGCAAATATGATGCACTGATTATTCATATCAAGTATACTGTTAATATCAGCACGACTTAGCACCATTAAGTGACAATGAAACATTTCAGTTATTGATGGTGCAGGCTGTAAGAGATGGAAAGAGGGAAACGTGACCTTAAGCACCCAATATGACGCTGAACATGACATCATACAGTTCCGATTATGCCATTTTATTAATGTATTTATGATCTCGTATTATAAGAAAAATGAGAGAGACATTGTTCCTGTTGTTTTTAGATTGTCACATAACACTACTTCCGATCCATATATATATTATTGTTATTGTTTGAGGCTTACTCAGTCTGTCCATATATCCTTGATCTTTGCCGCAGTGATTGAGCACTTGTATTTCCGCTGTCACTAACAAATAACACATTTTGTCATCTAAATGCAATTTATCTGACGACTATAAATTACTAAGTATGACATAAATGAATTTCAGTAAAATATAAATGTTATCTTCCAAAATCACAAAATGGGCTGAGAGTGAAAGCGATACCTATTAATAATTCTAAATATATTTAAAGGCCTGATTGATATGATAGATATAATCAAAACAAAAAATGTAATTTCAGTGCAGGAAATCAACTTTAAGCAAATTACTTGGATTTGTACAATGGCAAGCGCCATGCAAATCAACAGGATGACACTAGAATACACATGACAGTCAGGTAATGATCTATTATAAACGTCACTCAGGAACTCAATTATGACACCTATGTAATACATGTGTTAATTTTAAAATGATGATTCACGATGATTTTCATCAGATCACGTGTACGTCTCCACTGGAAGGGTTATGCAGTCTGAACAATAGCATAACGTACATAAATAGACTGAAGAGTGACATTGCGAGGAATGTAATGAGACACTCAAACTAAAGCTGAACAGTCGAATGACATAACTTACAGGATGATTACAGATTGTGACAATCACAAATCTGCAGGTGTTCCTGCCTCTAAGATAAAAGGTTGAATGGTAATTAATTTTTGAAACAATGACAACAATCTGAAACCACAATTTTAGACTTATCTGGCACTAAATGGTTTTGACATTTTAAGTTTTTCTGGAGTGAGACAAGGCCTCTCTGGCTCTTAGTCTCACCCAGATCATATACAAAATGTGAACATCTCTACCAAATAAATACATTGAGCCTATTTTAAGAATAAACTGATAAACCTAGATATGGTTTTCGATGAGAGTAATAACATTTTGTTCTTATGTATTTCAAATTAATCAATGTGGTTTATCAATGTGTGTTATTCTTCATATGAAGTTGAGGCCACACAGCACGCATGCTGTAGCCTCAGTGCGAAGGAAGGATATGGTCGGACAGGGTGGCGATGACCCGGGGTTGACAGCCTCTCACTTTGTTACCATGCATACCTTGTGTTAAACATCTAATGCGTTATGAGGCAAGTACATTTGAGCATATCCGTACATATGAAACATCATTGATTATTTATTTTAAACAAGTGCCTTCGGTTGGGAATGGATGCTGTCTCACTGTTGTAGCTATCTTTCACTTATGCAGCTGTTTCTCCCTTGTACAAACATCTCTCACTTATGCAGCTGTCTCACTGTTGTAACTATATCTCACTTGTGCAGCTATCTCTCACTTATGCAGCTGTCTCTCACTTTTGCAAGTATCTTTCACTGCTATAACTGTCTCTCACTGTTGTAACTATCTTTCACTTGTGCAGCTATCTCTCACTGATGCAGCTGTCTCTTATTGCTGTAACTGTCTCTTACTGTAACTATCTCTCGCTGCTATAACTGTCTCTCACCTGTGCAGCTATATCTGTGCAGCTATATATAACTGTCACATACTGTTTGTAACTATCTCTCACATGTGCAGCTGTCTCACCTGTGCAGCTGTCTCACTGGTGCAGCTATCTCTCTCTGCTGTAACTATCTCTCATTTATGCAGCTGTCTCACACTCGTGTAGCTGTCTATAAGTATTGTTTTGAATTTTATCTGTGGATGCCCCTTTGTGCAAATCCTTGTGGGACCTCCACTGGCTCAATAATTAGGTCAATAATTAGGTCAAATTGCCGATGGTTGAAAACAAAGCTCTAATACAGAAATATAGGCATATTGTGGGTAATCTTTCATATCTAACATAATTCTGTAGCAAATTTTTCTTTTTTTTCAAATCTTGTCACCCTTCCTCTCTGATCACGCACATGCTTTTCAAGTTTATATATGTATGTAAAAACCATTACGTGATTAGCCCCTAAAGATTTTGAGCCTTAACCATCGTTAAAGTGCTTTCAAGCTAACCCTACCACAAATGATTTTACCGGCAACACGACAGGTGAGAATGCTATTGCTGCAAGGCCATCTTCATTTTTTTAATCCCCCATGTTGGTTGCATAGGAAACGCTTTCCTCTCAATGTTTGGTATTTTCTCTTTGAGGAATAACAGGTCATGCAACCGTTTAACGTTTATCTGTGAACAACGTAAATGGATAATTATTATATTGATAAATAATGCCAACGCCAAGTTTCTGCACGAATAATGCCAATGCTTAGCTTCAATGTGAATAATGCCAACGTCCAGTTACCAAATGAATAATGCCAATGTTCAGTTCCAATATGAATAATGCCAATGCCCAGGTTCAATATTAATAATACCAATGCCCAGGTTCTATGTGAATAATGCCAATGCTTAGATTCAACCTGAATATTGTCAATGCTTAGCTTCAATGTGAATAATTTCAATGCTCAGTTTCAGCATGAATAATGCTGTTTACCTATGGGATACCTATCTGGGCTATCCTGAAGTAACTTGAGGGAACTGTCTTGCAGTGATTTGCGGGCCAATATACCTGACTCTACTTGGCACCGTAATTGTCAATAGCTGCCAGAATGTCACTTATGTCGGACGTCGGATATAGCAGCTATTGCGTCAGCACTGAGAGAAGAGAGAGGCAGAGAACAAGACCACGTCAAGAGGCAGAGAACAAGACCACGTCAAGAGGCAGAGAACAAAACCACGTCAAGAGGCAGAGAACAAAACCATGCCAAGAGGCAGAGAACAAGACCACGTCAAGAGGCAGAGAACAAGACCACGTCAAGAGGCAGAGAACGAAACCACATTGAGAGGCAGAGAACAAGACCACGTCAAGAAGCAGTGAACAAGACCCCGTCGAGAAGCAGTGAACAAGACCACGTCAAGAGGCAGAGAACGAGACCACATCAAGAAGCAGAGAACAAGACCACGTCAAGAGGCAGAGAACAAAACCACATCGAGAGGCAGAGAACAAAAACCACGTCAAGAGGCGGAGAACAAGACCACATCGAGAGGCAGAGAACAAGACCACATCGAGAGGCAGAGAACAAGACCACGTCAAGAAACAGTGAACAAGACCACGTCAAGAAGCAGAGAACAAGACCACGTCAAGAGGCAGAGAACAAAACCACATCGAGAGGCAGAGAACAAGACCACGTCAAGAAGCAGTGAACAAGACCACGTCGAGAAGCAGTGAACAGGACCACGTCAAGAGGCAGAGAACAAGACCACGTCAAGAGGCAGAGAACAAAACCACATCGAGAGGCAGGGAACAAGACCACGTCGAGAAGCAGTGAACAAGACCATGTCGAGAAGCAGTGAACAAGACCACGTCAAAAAGCAGTGAACAAGACCACGTCGAGAGGCAGAGAACAAGACCACGTCAAGAAGCAGTGAACAAGACCACGTCGAGAGGCAGAGAACAAGACCAGGTCGAGAGGCAGAGAACAAGACCAGGTCGAGAAGCAGAGAACAAGACCACGTCGAGAGGCAGAGAGTTTCGGGTCAGAGAGATGGGCTTTCTCCATGGCTCTCTCTGTTGCTGTTTCTCATGGCTTCCACATCTATAGAGCAGGACCAAAGGAAGAAAGAAGACCAACCGGGGCACCGGAGGTTTCCATGTCAGGGATGATCACTCAACTGTTGCACTCATGCCATGCCATATACTGACTCCAGGTTTTGTATTGTGTATGTATGTATACTATGCCAGAGCAATAAACACCCTTACTGATGCACCGTTTGTATTGGCTTTATAGTCAATCACGAGGATAGGTAGCCAGGTAGAGTCAGGTATATTGGCCCGCAAATCACTGCAAGCAAGTTTCCCAAAGTTACGATAGGATAGCCCAGAATAGTATCCCAAAGGTAACAATGCCAACGTCTAGTTTCTACATGAATAATGCCAATGTTCAACTAGTAAGTGATCAGAATAGAATTCATAAGAATACATTAAATAAGATTGGATTAGATTAGAATACATTAAAATAGAATATATTAGAATATAATAGAGGTGATCAGAATAGATAACAATATTTTAAATAAGAATAGATTTGAATTAAATAAATTAAAATAGAATGGATAAGAATAGATTATAATAAAATATAAAAATTAAAATGGGTTACATTGGATTATATTAGTATAGAATGGATCAGAATTCTTTGGAACAGAACTGAGGAGAAAAGATTAGAATAGAAAAGATGTTAAAATAGAACAAAATTCAAGGTCAAACACTGTGTAGTAATTGAAAGTTGATTCCGAGATCGATACACAGTAAAACATTCAATATTAAAGCTTTTGTTTGGCTATGCCATTCCAAAACGATGAATTTCATGGTCGGTAACTTTTATAATCTGAGACATGGTAACAAAAGTTGGAAACTTCAGGCAAGTTGGTCAACACTGATCATGTTAACAACTTTATCCCAATCACTTGAAAAACCTCAGACATCCAGCCGGAAAGGCAAAACAAGCACGAGCGAAATGGTGCACACGTCCTGACGGGAATCACACGTAGGCGTGAGTTGGTACGATATAAACTGGCGAGTGTGTTCCTCCCACACATCCCCTGTCTCCTGGCTCACCGAGGGGGCGCCACCGGAACATAACGCATATCAATAATAGGTCACCTCTGCTTGGCTGAACCGGGGGAGGGGTGGGGCAAAAATATGTTACGAACGATATTTATCTAATAAGGGATGGAAGATTGAGGGAATACAGATTTTCTGTTATTAAGAAGGCTCCCACTGTCAAAATCACGGATCCGTGAAATATGACGGTGAAATACCTTTATGACTGTCATAGTTAAATCACACTAAGAGTTATTTCTTTTAATATATGAAATTAAGGTATTGTTAATAAGCAAGGTAAAGTAGATCCTTAAAGGGCCTCATCTAAATGATCTTTTAGTTCACCTGTGTTAGATTCCACTAACACAGACATCAAATGCTTGATGTGATTGTTTGATCTGTTAGCAGCTGACGATGGGCGTATGCCATACTGCTTCCTGTATATAAAACATCACACACCTTATATAGATGCAAATAATATGAAAGTCCTCCAAAAAATCTCATAAAATGTATATGAAGTTTTCCTTCTTGTGCTCATGGAATAATGGAGCTCATTTTAATGAATGTGATTTTACATGGATTTTTGTGATGTGTAAATGATATGTGGTCATGATACTGTCACGTGTCTAAGATATCTGCCACGTATATAAGATATCTGGCAAAGATCACCTGTCAAGATAAAGGTGTTATGTGGACAATGCCTATTAAAGTACTCAAGTGGCTTTGACCTGAACACTGTTTTGGTCCATTAGGGTGTCAACTCTTTAGCAAGACAAGCACTTATATAAACAAACCACCAATCTGCTCCGGTGTCCAAATCTGCTGAAGGCACCCAATTATTAACATAACTTTACTAAGAAGGTGTTAACACTTGATTGCTGGTCACATTCTGCTTCCAAATGGCACATACATTTATGTAGGGGTGATATGGTGGGTAATGATAATTGACCACAAAGTTCAACATTCAACAGGGTTGTAACATTTATATCAAGGGGGGATTGCCTGACAGCTTGAAAGCTTTAATTATTAATAAGCTTTAACTAATGAATTAATACTGCGAAGGAAAGGTTTCTGTACTTAAACAATCATTTGAGGATCAAAATGGAAAGATTAACCATTTAATATAAATATTCCTTGTCTATCTTCCACAAGATAAAAAATAGATATTATTAAATGTTGCACATTTGAGTTAAAATTGATGTGCACTTTAAGAGATGACAAAAGCATATATCCTTTATATAATCTCAACACAGCAATCACTATCTTATGATGTTTACCATTATATACTGCATTTATGATATCAGATGAGTTAGAGGGTTTGCACAAGTTCCTTTGTTGCGATTCCCAGCCATGCCCAGATGTCAATGTAAATATGTGACTGGGTGCGTTTTTTTGTCAAGGACCTGCCACATAACAATTCAGTGAGACAACACTATATCTGCTACAAGTAGGGCTCGTCACGAAATAACTGAAATAATGTTGAAAATGATGTTAAACTCAAATAACCAATCACATATGAGTGAGAGAGATAGAGTTCCTTTAGGATTTGTATCGTTTTCAAATAATACTTCTATTTCCATATTTTATGAAATCTCTGGCACAATTTATTCTTTTGTTATATAAGGCCAGTGGCGGATCCAGGAGGGGGCTTTGGGGGCTGAAGCCCCCCAGGGGTCTGTGGCTAGGGGGCTTTTGGGAAATGGAGCCCCTTACATTATGGGACTGGAGCCCCTTACTGTAGCACATTTGAGCCCCCCGGGGTAAAAAATCCTGGATCCGCCCCTGAAGGCTGACTCACCTTGTCCATATATTTTTGATTTACCTGCAGATAGTATCAGGCTTTTTTAAAAATGCATAATACCTGTTAAATTTTCCAATTTAAATGCATATCAGATATTAACTTAATAAAATTCTTAAATTGCTTACCACTTATTTTATTTTATTTTTTTTTGTCAGGGAATTGAATATGAATTGATCTGCATTTCCTTTGTTGTCAAATGCCTCTTTGGTATATTTCACTAAACTACTATTACTGTCTTCTTTGGTATGTATCACTAAACTACTATTACTGTCTTCTGTAACTGGTATATATATATATCACTAAACTACTATTACTGTCTTCTGTAATTGGTATATATATATATCACTAAACTACTAGAGCCATCGCTGTTTTCGACAGGTTCGCGCCGTTTTATTTTCGCGAATTTTGGATTTCTAGTACATAATATTATCACAAATTACGCTTTGCAGGTCGAGAACAAAGAGAACCGCATTAGCTTCCAGCCAGCTCTCACAGCACGTGGACCACTGCACGTGCAGGGATATCGATGCGTACGCAAATATGATGATATATCAAGAGAGGAAACAAAAATCTATGCATTTCCCGACCTTTGGAAGCATATGATGTTGTAAACTGTGCAAACGACTGCTTTCCTTCCAAATTTGTATCTGGCCATCTTCTAAAATGTATTAGCTTGTGGTCTGTGATTTTAATATTCCAAAAATATATTAGGAATGTTACTTTATATTGTTCCAAAGTCAGAGGTATGGCATCAAAAAAAATTCAGATCACTTTGGTGCCCGGAAGTAATTGGTTGCTTGAGGAGTTATATAACGTCACAATACATTTTCACGTGAGGTCAATCAAAACAATACCGACAACATTCAAATATTTACAACTCGCCAATCAAGTTTTAGCATGCACGTGTGTAGGCTGACTTCCGGGCACAAAAGTGATCTGAATTTTCTGCAGCCAAGAAAATTTACAAAACCATTAAAAATATTTGATATTTTGGAATATTTTTCATTGGGATTGTTTTATCAATGCATCCTGTATATGCTGTCCAAAGTACACTATCTATAATTCTCTGTATACGTCACGGTAAGGAAATGCTAAGAAACTTGTTTCATCTCTTGAAGTACATCATATTTGCGTTACGTAATCGCCTCGTGCACATACCAACCAGAGACATGACGTCACTGACCAGCACGTGCAGTGAGAAAAGACTGATGCGGTTCTCTTTGTCGAGAACAGAACTAAACCATTCATCCATTTAACGTTAGGGGGAACAAGGACACTTCATGCAGAGGATCACAACTGTATGAAATGAGTTGTTGACTGTTGCTAAGATACCAAAATAGCATGACGTCACTATTTCATTGATAAATAGCCACACCACCATTATGACGTCATTAATCCTTCAACTGCATGAAATAGTGCACCATTATAACCCACCAAAACCAACTAAATAAATACCATATGTCGGTTCAGATGGGATCAGTGCTTATTAATACACATGAAAACATCATGTATTGATCTTTTATGACTAATCCATTAGCCAGTAGTTGCTGCATTAGACCTCATCACTGCCCAGTGATACAAAATTAGAAGTAAACTAAACATCATATTTCCCAAAATTTCCCACGCTTTTTATGACAAAATTGAGAAGTTTTGCAAGTTTAATTACCAAAATTTAAGAGCAGGTTTACTCCAAATATTATTCTATTTAGTTTAAATAGAGGGAATTTTGATTAATGATCTATATTTTGAGATATCTAACTTTCTTCAAATTCAAGTAAAAAATTGCAAAATAGTGTCAAAAAATTTCATTTATTTGAATCATTTCATTTACAAAAACACAAATTACTTGAGTTATAAGACATCTTTTAAAATTCTGTCTATTTAAACTAAATAGCATCATTCTAGCTAAAGAATAGTGCCTTGGTTATGCAGATTGCTAGTGTAGTTATGCCCAAAAATGTTTTTCAAGTAAGCTTTATTCTCTCTTTAATTGTTACCAAAAAAACCATCTTTTTTCTGATTTTTGCTTCAACTTTGAATCTACAATGATTAAAAATGAGAAAATTTTAAAAACAAATTAAAAATCTATTCAAAAGAAAAATCCATCCCTGAGCATTTGATACATTTAAGATTGAAATCCGTTTTGTAGTTATTTTCATACAAAGCAATTATCTTGCAGCATGTAATTTTTTGGGGTTCAAATGACTGTTTTTGGCGGGAAAAAAGAACTTTAGAAGACACTGTTCCCCCTAACGTTAACATGCATTACGCAATACGCGGTCGTCATTTTAAAAAGCGGGAGTGACGGGGACAAGCTCTTATTTTTGGCGCGAAAACAAATGGAGTGTATCAACTCGCATTGAAAAATTTAATATATTGCGCAACGATGGATCCCTGGCTTCTCTTCGTGTTGCCGCACATCAAATTTACCGTGTTCCGCACATCGAAAACGTAACACGATCTACGTGACGTCCTTGATCTTAGCGTCAAAACTATAACACGTGGTAGAATATTTCTTTGTGTATTTTAAGCCAAAGATAATAATTATATCGCTTTTAATTATTATCGTTTATAGCACTCCATCGGCCGTAAATCATCGTGATGATATTGGGTAAATACCTTTATTTATCATTTAAAACGCAATTAAAATCAATCCACGTGTGAAAGCATTTCTGTCAAAAAGGGGAAGACACGACTCAAAGCTATGGAACAATGACGAAATGCAAAACTGTAAACGCTGATAATTGGAATCATTGAGAACAATGTCAAAACAAAGCGTTTCGAAATAATAGACCAAAAATATTGGGTAAATACCTTTATTTATCGTTTAAAATGCAATTAAAATCAATCCGGTAAATTCTGTAGCAAATCTGCAAAGTCACGTGGCCAATCGATCCGCTACGTCACGGACATCGTATTTACGTTTTACTTTTACTTCTATGTCTATTAAAATTATTATTTAATTATATCGCACAATTCAATTCTGCCCCTCTTCAATTTCGCGTCCATTTAATTTCGCGAATGACGTCCTGGCGCGAATTAACGCGAAAATAAAAAGGTCACGAAAATTTGTCTGTATACAGTATATATATATCACTAAACTACTATTACTGTCTTCTGTAATTGGTATATATATATATATATATATATATATATATATATATATATATATATATATATATATATATATATATATATATATATATATATATATATATATATATATATATATATATATATATATATATATCACTAAACTACTATTACTGTCTTCTTTGGTAAATATCACTTAATTACTATGAACAATTCAGTAAATTAACAATTCAGTAAATAATACTGCCAACCTCCGTGTGTGACCAAGGTCAAATTCAGATTTCATGTGTGTCAGTAAATAATACTGCCAACTTCCGTGTCTGACCAAGGTCAAATTCAGATTTCATGTGTGTCAGTAAATAATACTATCAACCTCCGTGTGCGACCCAGGATTCATGAAATCACTATCAATGACATGGAATGAAGCAGCTCTTTTGTGGTGAATCTTATAACTTGAGATAAAATGTTGCCCAGAATGACAACATAATGAGGCTAGTTTCCTTTCAAACATGAAATGTGATTTTGATCATGCTCAGAATCAGTATTAAAAACCAAAAATACCCAATCAAAGTTTAAATGTTAAACCTAAGTTAAAATGACTATAATGGTGTGTCCCTAATATTTCATAACATTTAGTTTGTCTGTGGATAATGGTTGAACTGAGTACACACTTAAGCCCTTCAGATGAACAACGTTCTAAACTGTATACGCCTATAATAATCTTCTAATCATTTATAATAATCTTCTAATCATTTATAATAATCTTCTAATCATTTTGTGCAAACCCTTTCCTAACCCATCACAAAAGAGTATTCTAAGAAAATAGTCTATATGATGATGTTTGGTAATTATGGTGGTAAGCCATCCAGGGTCCTGAGTATATAAGAGAACCTTATTGGTTGATCGGCAGGCCAGCCTGGAACCGGACACGTGATGAATTAATGATTAGAACCACAACAACATCTCTGTATGGTGCTTAAATTACCTGACAGTATTATCACATCATCACAATAAGGTGTTTGTATAGTAACAGAAAACACAGGCATCAGAGATGCATCAACCCTCAGCCCTGGTAACTCATTTCACAACATTCACTCCACACAATATTTGTGAACAAAACGTCACTGCACCAAGGCAAATTGATGCAGGGGTAAAAAAAACCCATAAAATCTACTTCCTTTGTTAGCTTAGGTGTGTCAAGTATCATGAAACTGTCATCATTTACTCTAGAATTATTGAGATGGGCCGGTGACCTTGAAAAGCAGGTTAAGGTCACCGTCCATCAAACTCATCTGAAGTCTTCCCAGATGCTTATGTGTGTCAATTTTCATGAAGCTGCCATTATTTGTTCTTAAGGTATTTGGATACCCTGGTTGTAGGTGGAGCCACAGTAGCACCATCTCCACCTGGTGGAAAAAATGGCAAATTGGAGTTGTCTAGTAAATGAAATCTTAAATAAATGTACTTCCACTTGTAAAACCTTTCCCACCAAAAATCAAATCAGCTTTGCTCATTCTGAGACATTAAAATGAAAATTAATGAAAAGGGCTGTCATCAATCATTTTACCCAAAAGCATGGTCAAAATATGTGAATAAAGGCATTAAAGAAGTTTCCCAGATTCAAATTATATCATTTAAATGACATATGTTGTAATTACATCTTTCAGCCTCAATAATGGACAAAAAATGTCACTTTTCTATAATTTCGCCCATATTTGCACATATTCTATTTCAAATAATTAATTTTTCAGAAGGAAATAATGTGGTGACATCCATATGTTTTTCCATTATATGATAGAATACATATTTACCTTCATTTTTAGCAAAGTAACTAAGAAATTAAACTAGCCAAAATTAAATAAATGCATTAGATGTGGAATATTGACACTAAGATTATGCCACTACATGGCGCCACTGTTGTGTTATCAAGCAATCTATAAATAGAAAAAGTACTAATTTCATGCAAAACATGCTTGTTATTGATAAACAATGTAAACTTAAATATAAAAGTTATATTTCTTTTCCTTAATGTTACATGGGATGCATTTTAACTGAATTATGTTATTCACTAAATTTATTGTAAAATATTGATTTTTCCCATTATTAGTGACAGCTGTAAAAAAATATACAGATGGTAAATGTACAAATAAAAATTGTTTTTGACTCAGGATATGTCTTCTGTTTCAATATGCAAAAAACTAGAAAAATTAAACTATGAAATGCCAGAGTATCCAAATACCTTAAGTTATTGCAATGACGTGGATTTGACATGATTGTCCCTGTGACCTTGAAAAGTAGGTAAAGGTCATGTTCCATCAAGAGAAGGAGGTCTTCACCAGATGCTTATGTGTGTCAAGTCTCATAAAGCTTCCATCATTCGTTCTCGAGTTATAGCAATGATAGGGATTTCACATAATTGTACCTGTGACCTTGAAAAGTAGGTGAAGGTCATGTTCCATACAAAAATGTCTGAGGTTTTCATCAGATGCTTATATGTGTCAAGTTTCACGAAGCTGCCATCATTTGTTCTCGAGTTATCGCGATGACAAGATGATTTCACATAATTGTCCCTGTGACCTTGAAAAATAGGTGAAGGTCATGTTTCATAGGAAAAATTCTGAGGGCTTCACCAGATGCTTCTGTGTGTCAAATCTCATAAAGCTGCCATCATTCGTTCTTGAGTTATTGTGATTCTTGGGATTTCACATAATTGTCCCTGTGACCTTGAAAAATAGGTCAAGGTCGCCGTCCATCGAACTCGTCCGAGGTTTTCACCAGATGCATATGTGTGTCAAGTTTCATGAAGCTGCCATCATTTGTTCTTGAGTTATCGCGATGACAAGGATGTTCGCTACAGACATCCATACATCCATACATCCATACATCCATACATACATCCATGCATGCATGCATACATACATACATACATACATACATACATACATACATACATACATACATACATACATACATACATACATACATACATACATACATACATACATGCATCCATGCATCCATACATACATACATACATACATACATACATACATACATACATACATACATACATACATGCATCCATGCATCCATGCATCCATACATGCATGCATGCATGCATACATACATACATACATACATACATACATACATACATACATACATACATACATACATACATACATACATACATACATACATACATACATACATACATACATACATACATACATACATACGCTGATACTCATCTCACTGTATTCCTTCATTTTCATCCCTTCATTTTATCACTAGTGGAATCCTGCTTAAGATCGCGAGGGGGCGTAGTTTCCTACTATGAAGGTGTACGAGTAATGTTCCAGCATGCATGCCATTGATCTGTGTTTTCAGATCATGTGTTGGTACATGAAGCCTACACCCTGCTAGTTATAATCATCTGTTTGGTTCATTTTCATACAGTTTTATTTACTTCCATTGCATGCTTATACATTCTCATGTTATCATACTAGTCTTGTTAAATTTGTTTCTGTTAGTCATTCCAGTTGTTAAACATAGCATACATACATACATACATACATACATACATACATACATACATACATACATACATACATACATACATGATTGATTATGGGGGGGGGGGTCAATGGAGGTCCAAACAGAAAAAATGACATTAATATCTTAAAATCTTAATATCTCATTTTTAGTTAGCCATACAACAAAACAGGTATATTCTGAACGGATTTAGAAATACATTTTCAAAATAAAGAAATTCTAGCTTAGATCTCGATAGTTTTTTTTATCTGATGGTCTGGAGGAAGCACTACCAATTGAGTATAACAAAGATATAATGAGTGTCTACATCTCACTGACAGCACTCCAATGTGCCACAATGAATGGACAGAGCAGGTGTGTCCTGCTGCTGAACACTCCCCATTTCCTCCACTACTTCCTCCTTTGTTTAAAATAATGATATTTACAAAATATATCACTCACTTGTCAAGCTCTATGGAATACCCAGACCTTATTATTCCATAAATATCAAGACATATCAGACATTCTCCATCAGATTCTAATGTAATTGTTTTAATCACGATTCGGGGGGCATTGCTCTACCACGAAAGTTTAAAAGTGGCAGACACTATAGGAATACCTTTCCCAGTCAATTTCTAACACAATTCCATCTTCGTGACAAAACACGATACAAAACACATTGGCTTTCAAATGAGTATATAAAGTGCTGTTACTAGATTCTGACTGTTCTTAACACTTGCTTTGGCAATTTCTTCTGATTAAAAAATATGACATTTTTCAATCAATAAGTTGCATAAAATGCAGTGGCATAAAATAATGATAGATGTAGATATATTCAAAGTGTTCATATATGAAAGAACTTTTGTTGCAGAAAATAAGTCATATCTTAGAAATATATATTCTACAAAAATACTTATACTACAAAGTGTATGACAATCATTACATAAAATTCCATTTCATGACAAAACCCGAGGTAATCAACAGCTAAGTCATGAACTGACCTCAAAATTAGCAATGTGTTGAAAGCGCCCAGCTGCACATTCCGTCGTCTAGACCTTGATTGATATTACTGATGCATCAGGACACAGGAACTAGAATAAAATCAAATGTGTGGATTTGTGATATATGATTTGGTAAGACTATCTCATGTTCTGGTGACCATGGTTCAATTCCGTTGGATTGGTGGTGGGCAGACTCCTGACAAATCCTATAAGGTCATAAACATGAGTGAATACTCAGAATGAGAGCTTCAACTTTAAACCTTGATACATTTTTTGGATGTTAGTCATACTCTGAATCTGTTCTCTGAATACTTCAATTCTCACAGTTTGAGTGGGGTTTGCTGCTACCTGGTGTGTGTGAAGTCTGTGATGCATGGGGGACCCTTGTGGACATGCAAGATGGGCTCATAGTTGTAGTAAATGTTGTTTAACATGCCATTTAATTTCAATCACCTTTGGCTGCCTGGTCTCATGAGCTGTCTGCAAACCAAATGATAGAAACAGGTTTTATCTCAGCCATGTGTCTATATAAAGCATAAAGCATATAAAGCATTATTGGCCTAAATATATATATATATATATATATATATATATATATATATATATATATATATATATATATATATATATATATATATATATATATATATATATATATATATATATATATATATATATATATATATATATATATATATATATATATATATATATATATATATATATATATTTATAGATTATATAGATTAAATCAGATTAAAAATACTGATGTACATATTATCCATTCAATGATAAGATAGCAATGCATTTTTCTCAAGTAGAAAGCTTATTCAAGTTTGTCAGATACACATTAAGTCCAAAGCACTAAAATCTCTTGTCACTAGGTTGCCTATTCTATGCCGTTACCCCGCAGTTCTGCACACGCATTATTTAGGCACTTATCATTTGTTTGAGACTGCCTCAAAAGCGGGACCATGTTATATATTTATTTATTTTTGACAGAAACACACCCAACTCATCGTTGTTACGATCTCCTTTGTAAAGAGTAAATGAATCATTTTGACATTTTGCTTACTTGACATCACCAAGGCCTGATTTTTTTCACACGTACGTATACATCAAAAATATGAATTCTGAGTATGAAAATAAGATCTGAGCATGAAAATAGGATCTGAGCACATACATAAAATAGAGGTGGAAAAATCGGGCCCTGTTCTACTAATGCCAAAAGCCTAAATCTCAGTGTGGCTATTTATCCTTACTTTCTATTTCTCCTTACCTGACAACATCTTGAGATGTCTGTGCGGACATTTTCCCGGCCTCACTCTGGCGGCGACTTAGTCCCAACCTTGTGAAAGCCATTTATCAGACAAATCGCGCAGACAAGTCACCAGGATCGGGTAATGGGGTCAATTCATGCAAGTAAACACAGCTTAATGCATAGACAAACATAATGGATTAAAATGGAACAAGTGTTTGTATAAAATATCATCTGATCCTGATCTGTCCCATTATTCCACACAACCAGGCACCAGGATTAGCTGTGTCAGATGATAAGTCTATTAAATAACATCATTATCTAAGTATGTGATATTCTTAACATTATCCATATTGTTTCTTACTGGTCGATTTGGTGTTTAGTTTCATTTCCTATAATTACGGAACGAATATCTGTTTAACGTACAAATAATGTGACCTGTTTCATAACATGATGTGATGCAAAAGGGATGTATGCGCTGACAAAAAAAATGTTTCTGATTAAAACATGATTGTCCTTTTGCAGACGTAACCGAGACTTACAAATCTTCTAAAAGCTGGACGTTATAAAAGAGGTCAGAATCGTGCCATTAAAACCAGTGGAGTGCTGGATAAAGAATATCAAATGACAGTTTTCTAGATAGAGCCACCATTTAGCAATACCTTGGCATCCATAGCTAGTTCTGCTTCAGGTCTGGTTCCATGCGGTCAGTGGGGTAGCACACATTACTTAAAGGGGGAGTTCCTAATAATTGGGTTGTACCCCAAACCATGTGTTTTTTTGTCATAAAATCATTCATTTGGTTGCCAGTAGTCATCTCACAAATTTCAAGTGTATCTTGTAAACGTTGTGATGATCAAATTTCACTTCAAAGTTTGGATCATGACATATCTCCGAAGTCAGTCCGGAATTTTATTACCCCCTGTCACGTGGGGTGGTGACGTAGAGAGTGTAACATTTTGGGAAAACCCCTAGCCCAGCATCATGGAGTCGGAGGGAGATTTTACAGATAGTGATTGTTCAACAAGTGTTTCTGACATAATAGAGGTCCAAAGTTTATGTGGATCATCTGAGGATGAAAGAAGTGGGTCTGAGCCACCTTCAGGTAGCTTTATTGAGCAGGGTAAAGTTCAGGGATGGCAATTTGACCCCCCACAACAAACAAGACTCGTAGCCTGCAAACTGTGATTGAGAAGAGTCTGACAGTGGGGATGATCTTCAACAAATCAAAATAGTATATGTTATGATAGCAGATAGTATGTTATGACACAACATATCACACTGTGCCAATTAACAATTATGAAAACAAAACACGAACCTTGGCCATGCGATTTAACTTATCTTATTTTTCAGTCATTTGTATGGACCACAAAGTATATACTCAAAGTTTAAAATCTTGAAAAGACTTGCATATCACAAACATGTTCATATAGAATAATAGTTAAAAGAGGTTTTAAAATTAAGGACCATTTTCTTTAAATTTGACAATATTTTGGTAAATGTTTTCCTGGGGACAGCACATTGAATCACTGAGGTATCTACCTTCACCTCTCATTTCAGCACCCTGACACCCACTATGCTAGTGTTTCTGACACTGCCACTTGAAACTCACCGAAACTCACTGAAGCGCCGCTCCTCGTACTAGGTAGGGGGGGGCGGCAGCAGGGGCAGGCGAGCCAGGTACTGACTCCTTATTAGCCCCGTATATCCTATCGTACCGCCTCTTGAATGACGAGACGGTCTCAGCCTGCACTACATGGGGGGGTAGGGCATTCCAGGTGGTTATGGTCCGCTGTGTGAAGAAGTGCTTCCTGCAGTTTAGGCGGCAGTGGTGCTTCCTCAGCTTCAGGTGGTGTCCTCTGGTGGTCGACTCGGGCACCAGCTCAAAGAGCCGGTCACTGGGGATATCCTCTTTTCCTGTCAGGATCTTATAGACCTGAATCATATCTCCTCTATGTCTCCGCTCCTCCAGTGTTGTCAGACCAAATACCCGGAGTCTATCCTCGTAAGCAGTATCACGCAGGGTAGGTACCAGCTTGGTCGCCCGCCTTTGAACCTTCTCCATTAGATTTATATCCTTCTTCAGCTGCGGGGACCAAGCCTGGATGGCGAACTCCAGGTGCGGTCTGACCAACCCAAGGTATAGACCTCTGACACATTCCACTGATCTGTAAGTGAAGCTCCTTCTGATCATGCCTAGTGTCTGGTTAGCTCTCTTCACCGCCGCCACACACTGTTTACTCGGCTTTAGTGAGGAGTCAAGGATTACGCCCAGGTCTTTCTCTTCTTCCACAGTCTGCAGCAATTGACCATTCATATGGTACTCCACTCTTGGGTTTTTATGGCCCAGGTGCATCACTTGATCATGGCATCAGTAGTGGAGACTTGTCTTGAACTTCTTTCCTCTATTTTGTGGATTGTGAAATGACCTCTGTTCAGCTAATCTAATCATCACTAGGTTTGTGATGTGGTCTAATAAGAATTACAGTTCATTTTAGCCTAGGGAACCTCTGGTAGTCATTGTTTCAGGCCCAACTGTTACCATATTCTGACTCAAGAACAAAATATTCTCTTCATAGATAACCCTGGTTGTGTTTCAAACCTGCGTATTTTGTGTATTTCAAACTTTTGTTGCCACAATTTTTGGGAAATTGAAAACATTGATCCTTTGTCAATTACTTTTGTCGCAAATATTTATGACACACAATTCCCCTGACAATGAGAGCAGCTTATTTTGAGTAAATGTTGAGGGGCCAGCTTCACCCACCATTGTGAGACCCAGTTTCCCGGGATAAGGAGTTACACCCGTGACGTATAATCTCCGAAGTTTTATTACCCTCCCGAACCCGACCTTTCTTTCCAGGACAGCCTGCTGCCACAACAAAGATCCACTTTGTAAATAAACAGTTGGCCAGATTAATGTAGGATGTGTGTGATATGATATCTTATTACCATATATTTCATTACATGTTAAAAAAAAAAAAAAGGTTAGATTATTAGGAACTCCCCCTTTAAACACAAATGATGTTGTTGAAAGCCGTCAGAAAGTGAAAAGAAAATACTTTGTAGTGGAGATGACAATCATTATGTCACAGATTTCCACCAATTCCAATGGAAACACTCATTGTGATGATTATATAGTAGTGCAGTTTACAAGGCCTGGCTTTGTCTGGTTTTCTCGCAGTGATTCTGCTTTGCTCAATGTACCATAATCATCTGATTCTGCTTTGCTCAAGGTAACATAGTCATCTGATTCTGCTTTGCTCAAAATACCATAGTCATCTGATTCTGCTTTGCTCAAAATACCATAGTCATCTGATTCTGATTTGCTCAAAATACTACAGTCCTCTGATTCTGCTTTGCTCAAGATACCATATATAGTCATCTGATTCTGCTTTGCTCATTATCGGATAAAACAAACCATTCTGATTCAAATTGTGGAGTAAACGTGACTTATTCGTAAAGACCATCCTCAAGCAAATTACAGTATGAATCACTTTTCACTGACATCAGTTCAATTGTAAAAGCGCCATCTCCTAAGCCTAAAAGAAGCTTAAAACATGGTCAACATGGGACGAAAATGCATGTATGATCCATAGACATGTTAGATGTATGGCTCTATGTCTAAGCTATGAGTTGAAACCGATATAAGACTTCAGCACTGGTGGCAAAACAAATGCGAGCATACATTGTATATTCTAAGATAAATTTATTCAGATGATATTAACTTAATACATTGAATTCTTCAGTTTAACAAATATCACTAACACATTATTGATTAGCTGAGCGTGGTGTATTTTATCGGTATGCATTGGATACTGATGCTAGCACGGTGCCTTCTTCCCCTGAGGAGCCTTCCTCTTCCTCCTCCAGTATCATAATGTTCCTTGTGTTAAATGGGCCCACCCTGGCTTTGGGGAAGGAGTGGCACACCTGGCGACCTAACACACTGCTCCCTCTGTCCCACACGTCCATCAGCTGCGAACTCTGCTGAACTACGCTAGCTGAACTCGTGTATTTGCTTCTTTCGATCGGCATACCCCAGGAACTTTCATAGCTGGCTGTCTGCATGGTCTGAGACATGAGCCTACACCTGCCGCCCTCGTGACGGCAATGGTCGTGGCTGAAGAGACTCGCTTTCTGCTTTGCATTGCTAATAATTGTCCTGTGCCGCACAATCTCAATGATACCAATGATAAACCACACAACACAGCATATACACATCATGGAGGGCCACAAGAAACAGTTGGTGATCATACCCAGGGTGATGGGTAAAATGTTTTTATCTTGCTGAACATAGGTTTTGTTGTGCTTGAGGTAGTGACAGTCAAACTTCTTCCCTTGATGATATTCCTTCTCAAACATTGTCACGTCATATTGGTTCAGATAATATTCACCATAGCATGGAGACAGCTGATCTATTGCACACTGCAAAATATGATTATAACTGCTAAATAGCAACTGCTATGATTACAAGTCAAAGTTCTAAATAGTAAATGGTGGGACTTGTTTCATCAAATGACCACAGTGCTAACTTAATCAATTAAATGCGTAAGCTTTTTTAAATCACTTTAAATCTTGCCTGGGCTAGTATTGCCCTTTCTATATTCAATGATATCAGGAAGTTAACGTTGAAATTCTTATAATATATTTAGCATTGTATTTTAGAGCAAATTATTTACGATACCGCTGTGAGCACAGAAGAGAGACCGACCTTTGTGGAGGTATTGAGACCGTTGAGCGTGCCTGAACCCGTCACCCGGCCATCGTAAGTCGTGTAGTTGACGGTCACGATGAGACAGGGGTAGGAGTTGTAGCAATATGTTCGGCGGCGGCCAGAGCAAGAACCGCAGTAACAAGACATGTTCTCTGACAGATAATGGGTTCTTGTCACCAGACATTCAGCATCTCCGTATATTGCTTCCTGAAAAATTGAATATACTATTCTATTATTTTAAATATAAGTCGGAAAGGAAAATAAAAGGAAAAATGTTGACTCACGAAGTACTTTCATAATTTTAACCCACGGAGGCTGGGTTGGAATTGAAAAACCCAGAACCTGATTTAGGGAAATATTCTATCTCCATTGGTACCCTTTAGGACTAACTTAAATTTTGATATCCTGATTTAGGTGCAAAGTTAAAATGATACACAAACCGATGCTAAACTGACCCAAGTGATGTAGGTTTGACAGACTGATATCACAAAACTGACCTCAGTGATGTAGGTTTGGCAGACTGATATCACAAAACTGACCTCAGTGATGTAGGTTTGGCAGACTGATATCACAAAACTGACCTCAGTGATGTAGGTTTGGCAGACTGATATCACAAAACTGACCTCAGTGATGTAGGTTTGGCAGACTGATATCACAACACTGACCTCAGTGATGTAGGTTTAGCAGACTGATATAACACTGCCCTCAGTGATGTAGGTTTCGCAGACTGATACCACACTGACCTCAGTGATGTAGGTTTGGCAGACTGATATCACAACACTGACCTGAGTGATGTAGGTTTGGCAGACTGATACCACACTGACCTCAGTGATGTAGGTTTGGCAGACTGATATCACAAAACTGACCTGAGTGATGTAGGTTTGGCAGACTGTTGCCACACTGACCTCAGTGATGTAGGTTTGGCAGACTGATATCACAAAACTGACCTGAGTGATGTAGGTTTGGCAGACTGATACCACACTGACCTCAGTGATGTAGGTTTGGCAGACTGATATCACAAAACTGACCTGAGTGATATAGGTTTGGCAGACTGATATAACACTGCCCTCAGTGATGTAGGTTTCGCAGACTGATACCACACTGACCTCAGTGATGTAGGTTTGGCAGACTGATACCACAACACTGACCTCAGTGATGTAGGTTTGGCAGATTGATATCACAACACTGACCTCAGTGATGTAGGTTTAGCAGACTGATATAACACTGCCCTCAGTGATGTAGGTTTCGCAGACTGATACCACACTGACCTGAGTGATGTAGGTTTGGCAGACTGATATCACAACACTGACCTGAGTGATGTAGGTTTGGCAGACTGATACCACACTGACCTCAGTGATGTAGGTTTGGCAGACTGATATCACAAAACTGACCTGAGTGATGTAGGTTTGGCAGACTGTTGCCACACTGACCTCAGTGATGTAGGTTTGGCAGACTGATATCACAAAACTGACCTGAGTGATGTAGGTTTGGCAGACTGATATCACAACACTGACCTGAGTGATGTAGGTTTGGCAGACTGTTGCCACACTGACCTGAGTGATTTAGGTTTGGCAGACTGTTGTCACACTGACCTGAGTGATGTAGGTTTAGCAGACTGATATAACACTGACCTCAGTGATGTAGGTTTAGCAGACTGATATAACACTGCCCTCAGTGATGTAGGTTTCGCAGACTGATACCACACTGACCTCAGTGATGTAGGTTTGGCAGACTGATATCACAACACTGACCTCAGTGATGTAGGTTTAGCAGACTGATATAACACTGCCCTCAGTGATGTAGGTTTCGCAGACTGATACCACACTGACCTCAGTGATGTAGGTTTGGCAGACTGATATCACAACACTGACCTGAGTGATGTAGGTTTGGCAGACTGATACCACACTGACCTCAGTGATGTAGGTTTGGCAGACTGATATCACAAAACTGACCTGAGTGATGTAGGTTTGGCAGACTGTTGCCACACTGACCTCAGTGATGTAGGTTTCGCAGACTGATATCACAAAACTGACCTGAGTGATGTAGGTTTGGCAGACTGATACCACACTGACCTGAGTGATGTAGGTTTGGCAGACTGATATCACAAAACTGACCTGAGTGATATAGGTTTGGCAGACTGATACCACAACACTGACCTCAGTGATGTAGGTTTGGCAGACTGATATCACAACACTGACCTCAGTGATGTAGGTTTGGCAGACTGATATCACACTGCCCTCAGTGATGTAGGTTTCGCAGACTGATACCACACTGACCTCAGTGATGTAGGTTTGGCAGACTGATACCACAACACTGACCTCAGTGATGTAGGTTTGGCAGATTGATATCACAACACTGACCTCAGTGATGTAGGTTTAGCAGACTGATATAACACTGCCCTCAGTGATGTAGGTTTCGCAGACTGATACCACACTGACCTGAGTGATGTAGGTTTGGCAGACTGATATCACAACACTGACCTGAGTGATGTAGGTTTGGCAGACTGATACCACACTGACCTCAGTGATGTAGGTTTGGCAGACTGATATCACAAAACTGACCTGAGTGATGTAGGTTTGGCAGACTGTTGCCACACTGACCTCAGTGATGTAGGTTTGGCAGACTGATATCACAAAACTGACCTGAGTGATGTAGGTTTGGCAGACTGATATCACACTGACCTGAGTGATGTAGGTTTGGCAGACTGTTGCCACACTGACCTGAGTGATTTAGGTTTGGCAGACTGTTGTCACACTGACCTGAGTGATGTAGGTTTAGCAGACTGATATCACAAAACTGACCTGAGTGATGTAGGTTTGGCAGACTGATACCACACTGACCTGAGTGATGTAGGTTTGGCAGACTGATATCACAAAACTGACCTGAGTGATGTAGGTTTGGCAGACTGATACCACACTGACCTGAGTGATGTAGGTTTGGCAGACTGTTGCCACACTGACCTGAGTGATTTAGGTTTGGCAGACTGTTGTCACACTGACCTGAGTGATGTAGGTTTAGCAGACTGATATAACACTGACCTGAGTGATTTAGGTTTGGCAGACTGATACCACACTGACCTGAGTGATTTAGGTTTGGCAGACTGATACCACACTGACCTGAGTGATTTAGGTCTGGCAGACTGATACCACACTGACCTGAGTGATTTAGGTCTGGCAGACTGATACCACACTGACCTGAGTGATGTAGGTTTGGCAGACTGATACCACACTGACCTGAGTGATTTAGGTTTGGCAGATTGATACCACACTGACCTGAGTGATTTAGGTCTGGCAGACTGATACCACACTGACCTGAGTGATGTAGGTTTGGCAGACTGATACCACACTGACCTGAGTGATTTAGGTTTGGCAGACTGATACCACACTGACCTGAGTGATTTAGGTTTGGCAGACTGATACCACACTGACCTGAGTGATTTAGGTTTGGCAGACTGATACCACACTGACCTGAGTGATGTAGGTTTGGCAGACTGATACCACACTGACCTGAGTGATGTAGGTTTGGCAGACTGATATCACACTGACCTGAGTGATGTAGGTTTGGCAGACTGATATCACAAAACTGACCTGAGTGATGTAGGTTTGGCAGACTGATACCACACTGACCTGAGTGATGTAGGTTTGGCAGACTGTTGCCACACTGACCTCAGTGATGTAGGTTTGGCAGACTGTTGCCACACTGACCTGAGTGATTTAGGTTTGGCAGACTGTTGCCACACTGACCTGAGTGATGTAGGTTTGGCAGACTGTTGCCATGATCTCTGCAGCCAGGACGATGACAATGGGCCCGACCATCAGGAAACCAAACATGCACAACCAACCACGGGGGAGGCACCGCACCAGGCGCGACCAAACATAAGGAGGGCATGTCCTGCAAAGGTCAATATCAAATCACATTTACCGCCTCCACTCCTGTGGTCACATATTCAATGATTATACATTATGTAGTTTATTGCAAGGATATATGATTGAAATATTAGGTCTACTCCACACTGACCAAGAAAGGTTTTCCATTGTGGAACTCGACTCCGATTCTTTTGTCAAACACAGTTATGTGAATAAAATGTAAATCGCAGCAAAGCAAAACTAAAATCTCACACATCTACCTGATCCTTTGTATTATTTTTGTGTAGAAGGGCACTTTCGGCGCTGTTGGCGTTTCTTCGATTTTGCTGTGGGTGCGTTGTGAAGGTTTCACAGTGAGGCCCTGGGCGGCACGGGTAACATCTCGGAGCCCTAACCTCTCTGCCACCTGGCCTGGTCTGTAACCCACCACATCTGTCTTGTCCTTATCTGCCTCTGTACTAGAGCCTCCAATTGGCTCTTCCAAGATTCCTCCAAATATGGGATTACCGCGGTTATAATCAAGATAGTTCATGTTGCCAGATCTGTTCAATGGAGGCGGAAAAGAAAAGCACGTGGTTTTGTTTATATTTAGAAAGTAAATGTGGATTAATAATCACAATGACCATTGTGACGTTTACCTGTTGACCAATAAGCTTCATTTGTGACGTCACTATCACTCTGACGTCAGAAAACGTACAGCGATCACCACGATGGATCTCGCCGGGAATGAACCTGAAGTAAATCACAGTGATAAAATAATTCAGTGCGATGATTTGGACGACGATCTCTTCACATTTGAAGACCTTAGACTGGAGAGAAGCCCTTCATCTGGACATGATGATAACAAATTAGGGTGGTGTAGTTGTGAATTGGCGGTACCAGGCGCAAAGATTGAGAAGAATTGGTGGGACTGCAACTGTTGTGTGTTTTGCAGTGTGTTTTCGGCAGTGATATTTATCTTCATATCCGGGGTGTTTCTCGTGACCTACTGCACCCCAGAGGTCAATAAACTATTGACTATCCGGGAAAAATATGACCTGGTGCAGTGTGACGTCATAGACGTGGTGTCCAGCGTGGTCATGACGTGTAACTGTGGGGAGTGCGAGACCTGTGACTGTGAGAGCACATTTCCTTGTGTTATGCTCAACGTGACCTACACTCAGTCAGGGCCTGATGGGGTCGTCTCGGCCAAAGCCAATGTGTTCCGCAGCCACCAGGACAAACAGGTACAGACGACACAGGCACTGAGCCAAGGCGTATTTGCACTAAGAGCAACACTGTAATACGTTAACGACTGTTATTAGTGCATTTTCTACCCCCACCCCACCCCAAAGTAAATAAATAAATAAATAAATAAATAAAATAGAATAATAATAAATAAATAAATGAATAAATCACAAAAATATAAAATATGTAACCTTTGTATTTATTCATAAGATGTTTTTATCTGAAATTACAAACAAGTGATTCCATCCTATCAAACAGATCATCCATAGCTGCCCCAAATGACCCGTTTGTCAATTAACATTTTTCCCATTTGTTTAATTATTTGTCTAATTTATTCTGAGAAAGCCATCTATGCGATGTTGAAATGTAGACAGGTGGTTATCACCGCTTCCCGCCATTGTTACTATGGACACTTGTTGTAATCGTCTGTTAACTGCACTCTAATTGGTCGAAACGATTGCCATTGTCTCCCACCACTGTCTCGACTGCCGTGATTGGTCCCTAAACCGGATGTGCGTACGGACATCAAATGATTAAGATATGCAGTCCTAATCAAATGTAATATTAATATTGTTGTAGTGTGCTGTTGACCAGAGAGAAGGTTGTAGTGCAAGCTCAACAGATAACACAGCCACAGTTGAGAAGTTCGTCCAGGAGTACACTGGATTAGTATCGCCATCGGATTGCTATGTCAGCATTGAGGACTCCTCCAGAGTGGTCATGGATGATGGAGACCTGGTGCTGGCTTTGTGTCACTGCACCTGGCCGGTTGCAGCCATGATCATATGCTGGGTTTCCTTTGGGCTGTCTTCATGGTATACCAAATGGTGGCGCCACCTTCCAGCCAGCCAATATTGCTTACAATGCCACATAGAAGGAGTGGGGTCTTATCACAGTTGCAGACACAGCAAAATATCACAGACTTCTAAACATTATCAACACTACCATCCTGACTTTATCAATTGAAAATGTTTGCTTACATAAGACTCTCTTTATGACAAACCAAATGGTGAACATTTTTTGTATTGACACTAAGGTCAACTTGTTTAGGGTGTTAATTGAATAAATTTTCATCCTGTAAAATGAATAGGTTTTGATTCTATTTCACCATACTGAGCACAGAAGACATGAATCAATAGAAATAAATAGGTTCCCTGCAGATGCTATTGACAATTTTCAGTCTGCTCAACCACCAGGATCTACATGTAAACAATACAAATTCAAAAATCTTCCTGCTACTTGTTCTCTTGGTGGCATTTGATGCTATTGGTTAGACACTGCTATCTAGACTTTAAACTAGGTGCAAAGTAACTGGTCATGCATTTAATAGGATCATTTCATACCTACTTGACAGGACTACTGTGTTAAAATAGGTACAGGACAGGTTTACTTTGGAATCCATCTAATATGAGTCCCACAAGGATCAGTCCTGGAACCCACCTTATTTACTCTCTACATATCTCCTCGGGCTGATATCATGGTGATGTATGGACCGAATTTTCATATCTATGCAATTGACACCCAGATCTACAATTCCATATATAGTTCGTGCTAATGTTAATTAAGACTTAATTTTCTTAATTTTTAATTTTCATTTGTTATTAGGATAGAAAAGATCTGAGGTGCAGTTATATTTTCTCTACTTTAATATGGGGATGTTCACCCAAATCCAGGGTATGCATTTGCTCCCCCCCCCCCCAAAAAAAAAAGAGCTCGGCAGCATTTGACACTATTCATCATCAGACACTGCTCCCTAGACTAGTAATTAAGTCATTAAGTCATACCTAGTCCACTCTGAAATCCATTCTTGTTAAATGTAAGAGAGATTCAAATAAACAAATGGTGCTTGTCAAGAACCGTTAGATCAGAGTCAGACACCAAATTCTAGTGAGAGGTCCACATACATCATACTGTCGCCACCCTCGAGGTCGCCTTGTTCTTAGTGTCGCCTTGTTCTTAGTGTCGCCTTGTTCTTAGTGTCGCCTTGTTCTTAGTGTCGCCTTGTTCTTAGTGTCGCCACCTATCCAGTATATCCTGGAAATTGCCACTAGAGGACACTGTCAACCACTGCTATGGATAGCAAGCAGGCGGATTTTATCAAGTCAAGATACCATCATATTCGACATGAATTATGCGTTACAAGACCAAAATATCGCGAGGGAAGAAAACTTAAAGCTGTTAAGGTAGGTTGAATGTGGAAATCTTAACCAGCCAATGGAAATTTATGATAACTGCAAACTTTAATTTCAATGAGCGATAATATGCGTTTTATTCCGTTCACACATCAGGGTATTTTATTCCATTCACGTATCAAGGTATAACAGAAGTTTCAAACAAAAAGTGCATCATATTCTGTATTATCTTGAGAAAAATAGCTTTTCTTTTGACAATTGAACAAACATGTAAATATTCACACAAAACTGACAGAGTCAGGAATTGTTTCTGAAGTGATGTCTGCAGGTGGTATAAATCTGAGAGCAATATTAGTCTCAGTGTAAATTAAATGTGAGAAGTAGTTTCCGAGTACTGATTTGTCCCATAAATAATAATTATTATCATCAGAGTTCCTAAAGAGTAAGAAGACCATTTTATTGTGATTAAAATCTGAATGAATTACAGAAAGAATAAAAACTATATATGCATATGCTGAATCATGCTAATTATGGCATGATAATCATGTTAATTATAATTCGTCCATATGAGCAATATATTTACCCAGTTATTGTATGTTTTCATGTGTAACCCTGCAGGTGTACACAGTGAATGATGAGTCACAGTACTTGCTCATACAAGGAGTGCCATCTGTTGGGGCCCACAATGATCTCATCTCTCTGTTCGGAGCCTATGGTAAAGTCCAGGAATACAAACTGCTAGATGAGTATCCTGCACAAGAATATACAGAAGTGTTCTGGCTAAAATATGACAAGATACAGTCTGCGAGGTATGATTTACTTAATCAGCAAATAGTACATAGTACACATCAGGTACACCTAAGAATGATATTTTTGTGATGCGGAGCAGATTTACCATGTACCTTTCCCAGTATTTAAATGATATGAATTATTAAATTTAAGTTAATAATAAGCTTTACATTTCAATTTAACTTATACAAGAGAATGTTGCTTTCAGAATTGCCAAAAGAAAATTGGATGACTACAATTTCTATGGAGGAACTATCCATGTATGTTATGCTCCTGAGTTTGAGTCTGTGGATGAAACCCGAGCGAAGCTGCTGGACCGCAGGAGGGCTGTGGCATCTAGGATCAGGAAGTTTCAACAGGAAGAACAGGATGACTATGTGAGTAAGGCAGAGAAAGTTCCATCAGACCAGGACAGTGTGCACTCAACCAATGCAACAAATGGACAAAAAATTGGTCAGGATCTGGAAAAGTCTGCAGGACACATGCATCAAAGTGAACACCATGATTCACAAGTGCTGGCTCCCCCATGTCCCCCATCATTGCCCCTGGAAGCACCACCTTGGGCTAGTCAAGAACCAAGATTCCAGCCGCCTCCCCCACATGTGCTTCCCAGATTTCCACCAACCCCGTATGGGCCCCCTCCACCTCATGGACGTTCCCCATCAGGACCTCCACCTCATGGGTGGCCCCCATCAGGACCTCCACCTCATGGGTGGCCCCCATCAGGACCTCCACCTCATGGGTGGCCCCCATCAGGACCTCCACCTCATGGGTGGCCCCCATCAGGACCTCCACCTCATGGGTGGCCCCCATCAGGACCTCCACCATGGGGAGGACCACATCATCAGTCCTTACCTCTTCAGCATTTCAAACCATTTTACCCCAGCATGGAAAAAGACACTGATATTTATGATGAAGTTAATAAGTCCCAAGAAAATAAAACAAATGGAAAAGCCAAAGATAATGTTGTTGCATCAAGTGGGGAGGATGCCAATATGGCAAGTGACAGTAAGATTAAAGAAGGCCAGGTCATAAAGAATTACAAAGCAAAATCAAATACAACCCCAAAGTTTGTTCCAAGACAGGTTGTTCACAAACATGATGTTAGTGTGTTGCAAAAAAAGGGCTTAATGGGTAAATCCAAGATGAAGGAAACTGGACAAGAAAAGTCCAATATCAAAGACAGCAAAAGTGTAGATATGGTGAATGAGGAGCTTCGGCGAAGAGCTTTGGAGCTTGGGGAGGAGACTGGCCCTCAGCTACCCCAGGAGGAGGAAGAGAAACGCCAAGTCTTCCTAACATCTCAAACTGGATCCAAATCCATGGATATGACAGTTGCAGAAATCAGAAAAAGGGTAAAAGAGGTAAGGTATTGTTGCAGTGTATAGGTTAAAAATCTGCTTCGAAATTTCTTATTTTCAGTGATTTTTAATGATCTATTTAACTGTCAAATTTCTTTCTTCATAGTAAATATATTTTTACATACATTAAGCAAAGAGTGGTGCGATTTATGGTCTTGATTTTATAATATTTTTATTTCATATCAAGGCGGTGAATATAAATACTATGAAGGGTTATTGTCAGAGAAAAAGCTGTCTGTCTTTCTTGCCCTTTTTCTGAATGCAATATCTTGAGAACAAATAATTAAAAGGGATTGAACAGGAGAAATAAAATTTTATAATCCAGATTTTTTTAACAATCCAAAATGGGAAGTCAGTTTGAATTTTGGCAAAATTTATGATGTACATCAATTAGAATGTATTGGCAAAACAGCCCTAGATTTCTACTCCTTCCACTGGACATTTGGATTTATTTCGTTTCAATTTTGTTTTTGATAAATGCATAACAAATTGGTATGCTGTTTTTCCTTATGTGACTTATAAGCTTTACTAAACCCCTGTATTAAAACAGTTCCTGTGATAAAATATACAAAATTTCTTTTATTTTTTGGCTGTATTTAAGTGCAGGAAATAATTTATTTGTCCCAAGTTGAAAGACATTACTTTCATTTCTTCCAAGCCATTTTAAGACCACGTATGCACACGATTCATGAAGCTAACATGCTAACAATTATAGTCAAATAAAAAAACAAGAAGTTGGAGCAAAATTCTGGTCAGTCATGCAGGGTCATCCCATGACTACATGTATATTGTACCCTACTGTAAGTGTAACCCAATCAAGCATTGTGACCACATAAGGTCACACACAGCATGGCCTTATATGGTCTATGACTAATTACATGTTTTGCTCATGATTAAAAGTGTTCAACACAAAATTTTATTTTCAGTTCTCAGAAATAGCCCAACCTCCACAGATAAAGAAGAAAAAGAAAAGATGACGAAATATGAGAAGGAAGCAAATTGATATTTATGACTCCTTCAAGACATCTTCAAAGAATTGTTCTGATGACATTAAAAAATATCTAATAATTAATACTATTCTTGTCATTTATTTATGCAAATACACTAAAGCTCCCATTATGCAAGATCAAATTGTAGACTATTTTAAGAGGACAAAACACACCTCTCAGAACAGAGATATATAAGAAATCTCTTTTGCAAATTTTTTTCTTGTCTCCTGAAATACAAATCTTGAAGTCGCAGAGCTTTAGGACTATTAGGAGTGGGGAAAATGTCTGTCTGTCTGTCCTTCCGTCTGTCAACATTTAAAAAAAAAATCTTCTTCTCCAAAACTACTAGTAATATATGTTTCATATTTTTTAAAGACTATAGAGGTGAAGATTCAGATTCCTTCAAATCTTAGTGATGTCACCATTGAACTGAGCTGCTTAGCGCAGTGACCTCGAGGTCACTCATTTTTTTAGAGCATATCTCCGCAACCACTAGAGAGAGGATATTAAAACATGGTATACAGAAATGTCTTGGGTCATAGCTGTGCCTTGTCATGCAGTTTTAGTTATGTGATCTTTGACCTTGACACATTGACCTTGAATTCACAATTTGTGTACATGCAAAATCTCACAACCATTAAAAGTGAATAAACATGTCAATGGCCTTTGAGCTGTGCTTATCATTGCTTTTTTGTTGTTTGTGAACATTCCCTTTTCAAGAGCAGACTTGAGCAGATGATGATTTTGACCAATCAAAATGCATGTTAAATATCAGATCTGGTCCCAACTTGTTATCTCGTTTCTCATTGGCTAAAATTTCTATGTTATTAAAAATGGCAGCCTCCTTTTGATACAGTGACAAATTTTGTGCATGAAATATTGTATTGGTAACAAGATTACGATTTACAAGATATTTTACATGAGATTATGAGTTGTAGTTGGCAACATAGAAAACAAATCTACTTCAATCTGCCATACCCTAGAAGGCAACACTGAGACTCCTGGGCGGCCACATTTCAAGCTCCAGTTTCACAAGATGAGCATCATGAGGCCATCATAGATGCACTCACTCAGCAGCTGAGAAAGCCATCCTGAAAACTGAACCATCCTGCCGACCTGCATCTTGCAACCTCCCAGCCTTGGTTGCTCAAGCCCATTGTGACCTATCTTCTACCAGAGTGATCACTGTAGTGGAAGACCTTGAATAATGTTTGATGCCAAAAACAATCCAGGAAGAAATGAAAATGTAATGTGTTATAAAAGGCATGAAATAAACTTTGTTATCTGTTTTAAGGGTGGGACAGGGACCTGGATATTTAAGTTATAAATTAGACCAGAGAGTAAAGTGCACTTAAAAGACTGCAGCATGGAATAAAAGAGCTTGGTCATTAGGTCAGTTATCAACCAGTACAATGTACATAGCATTTTGGAATCTGGCTGTAGCTGTGTATATACCGGTACTATTTTTGTTATTACTACCTTTTGTGACATTTGTCACAAGGTACCCAGTTTAACAAGACAGGTGATCATATCAGAAATGAATAAACAAATGTTTTTCATGGATGTTATCCAAGCAAAATGGCAATTACAGTCCATCAATTTACAGATCAAATATATAACGTCCAATGAATTTCTTTAGGATGTCCGATTCATAACAAGGTTAGATAGGGGGATCAGGAACAATCTTTTTTTTAACCTATCTAAATTGTAAATCATAGCAAGATCTCACTCCTCCCCATTAAAAAAAAAACATGAAGAGAAGGAAGTACATTCTTTGATGAACATCAGCATTTGTTAATGCTGGTAAACTTATTTATCCTAATTTTCACCTAAGCCTTTTTCTGTGAAGCTACCAAGGAAATGAATTTTCCTTGTAAAAGCACTGTTTTTTTTTAAAAATCTGTATTCAGTGGCAACTTTAAAAAGATTGGAAATTCTCCCAGGCTTCAGACATTCACAAGCATGATCTAAAATGAACAAAGTATGAATGGACATTTTCCTGATATTCACTTGATTTCTTTATTATATACAAAAGTGCAAGACACATACAGTGACATAATCTGTACAGAAACAACACAATGGTTCACATCAAATCCTAGCAATTAAATAGTTTGTAACACATAATTTCAATTCTACATTATTCAACTTGGCTGACATTTTACTGCCATAAGAATATTTAACAAAACCAGAATAAAGCAATTTTGGACCACTTCATTTCATAAATTAGCATTTAATGTAATATGGTATTGAAGATACCTCATCATTCAGATTATTTCCTAATATTGACAGGATAGTCTTTTCTTTTCTGGCATATATTGCCTAGTAATGTAACTTGAAGGCTTGTGTTGATGTGTGGCAAAGATTATGATACTGCCTTGTTTAATAGTGCAGATCTCATCATTTTTCAAATAATTATGGATTCTGGTTACAGTAAAATCTGGCTGTCATATATATTTCAATTTTTCCAATAAGTGTATACAGGCTGGTTGCATTACCATCCACTTTATTAAACCTCAATAAATCAAGACTAAAGTTTGGCTGGCATGAATTTATTTAAATTATTTTGGTTTTCCAAACAATTTTATAGGAAAAAATTATTTAACATATGTGAGTTCTGAATGATCGTCTGATAACAACTTTAAAAGACAGAGCTGCACTCATGATCCTAACTTTAAAATGAATAAATCAAACCAATTAAATGGTTTAAAATGTACTTCAGGTCTTTGAACAATATGGAAAGACTTCAAAAGACAGAACTGCCATGAGCTTATCCTTGTGGGAAACATTCTCTTGAGGGATCATCACATATAAAAAGAAAAATCCCCATAATATCATGTAAATCAATTTGAATGTGTGGTTTTTGGTTGAATATTAAATTAACATCAATTGCTAAAAATATATATATTATATTATGTTCATGTTGCCTTGGCTTGAAGCCTGTTACCTACTGATCATTCGTAATTCATTTATTTCTCATCACAATGGCACCAAAAAGAATGACTATTTAGAACAAAATGTTCAAGAGAATTCAAATTATGTCCTGACCAACTTTGTATTTTTTAGCATTTTTACAAAAAATAATTATCTTATACAATTTCCCTAAAATTTCTGCAAAGAAATTGTGTATTAATAACATTTGAAACATAATTTTTAAAGAAAATATGCTCACTAGGCCTTGTCCGGAGACAAAATCCTTGCCCATAATTTAAGGTATTAGAATATTTTTCTTTATGTAACATGGTGAGAGTTTCTAATATTCATTGCATGCACAGAGATTTGAATCCCTTTCCTTGTGGTGACCCTGTCTAGTGATGAGAACCTTACAGAGCCATTATATTGTGGTTATGATATGGTGAGCCAAGCTCTCATGCTTCCATCTCCCTAGGCAAGCACACACCAGCTGACTCCTCTTCATCCCACAGAAGATGCTAGCTCATCAGAATGCCTCCTACTGCACTTCATAACATCACTGTAGTACCAACCCAATCTGAAATAATCCAAAAACACGAATCAATAATATGGCCATCTCTCTATAAGAAACATCAACAAGCACACATCTGGCAATCAGAAACATTAACAAGCACACATCTGGCAATCAGAAACATCAACAAACACACATCTGGCAATCAGAAACATCAACAAGCATACATCTGGCAATCACAAATATCAAACATGGGCATCAGAGATGCATCAACCCTCAGCCCTTGTAACTTACTGTACAACATGCATAGTGCATATTTACTCCCTTTGATAGCTTATGTGTCAAGTATCATGAAGCTGTCATCATTTAGCTGTCATCATTTATTCCAAAATTATCGAGATGATGGGCCTGTGACCTTGAAAAGTAGGTGAAGGCCACTGTCCATCAAATCCATTTTGGATTTTCACCAGATGCTTATGTGTCAATTCTCATGAAGCTGCCATCATTTGTTCTTGTGTTAATGCAATGATGTGGATTTGACATAATTTTCCCTGTGACCTTGAAAAGTAGGTGAAGGTCACCATTCATTAAACCCCATCTGGGGTCTTCACCAGAAGCTTATGTGTGTCAAATCTCAAAGCTGTCGTCATTTGTTCTAGAGTTATCACGATGATTGGGATTTCACATAATTGTCCCTGTGACCTTGAAAAGTAGGTGAAGGTCACCATTCATCCAACTCGTCTGGGGTTTTAACTAGATGCTTACATGTGTCAAGTCTCATGAAGCTGCCATCATTTGTTCTTGAGTTAAATGGTGTTAGGGGATTAGATATAATTGTCCTTGTGACCTTGAAAAGTGAAGGTCACTATCCATCAAACTGCCATCATTTGTTCTTGAGTTTTTGTGATGACAAGGATGTTCACTATATTACATTACATACATGCATGTATGTATGTATATGCCAGGAGCACTGCAATACCCTCAGCCTGATTTCATCAAGGGCCGAGGGTAACAAGCACAAATCTGACAATCAAAAACGGTAGCAAGCACACATCTGGCAATCAGAAACATCAACACATCTGGCAATCAGAAACATCAACACATCTAATAACTAGAAACATGCAAAACAGATATCTAATGTTCTAAGTATGTGTCACTCGTTTGGGTTCAATAATGATACGATAAACAAGGTATTGTAACATAACTCTTAGTAATCACTGTGTCTGTCATTCCATCCACTTATATTAGTATATTCGAGAAGGTTCTTAGTGTGTGTGTATGTGTAGTGGGCACTTAAAAGACTGCAGCACAATAGAAATGTGAGGTCATGAGGTCAGATACTTTTAATATGGCAATTGCAGTGCTATATATATAGAGTATTAAATCTGGCTGTAGTCACTTCTCCTATTACTGCTGACAAATTATTAAAGTACCTTTTCTGATGAATCTTTTTACAAGGTATCTGGTTGTGATGGACTGGTTATCTATTATAAGGAGTAAATGGGGTTTAAGAAGTTTACCTGTGAAGGTTCCATGGTTGGGCAGCGCCAGTTATACAGATAGTACTGCAGGTTGCCGTCTCCTATTCCAAACTTGAGCTTGTCTAGGAACTCCCGGTTATCCATCAAGTCCAGGGCATTAAATACATCAAATCCCATCTGAAAAAAGCCTCTCATAATGTACATATTTCTATGTTAATCTACTCAAGTGTACTTGAAAACATATAAGCAAATAAACAAAATATGATTTACTCTTGCTGATTAAAAGTCTCCTGTTCTGATTAAATACTCATAGCAAGTCCTTGACAAAGGGATAATTAGGATAGAGCACAGACGCTGGCTTTATTTTTTCTGGTGAAGCACTCACATTTTTGGCAACAGTGAGCCCATCCTGCATGAGGTCAATCCAGGGGGTTTTGGAGCTAACATTGTAGAAGGAATAAGCAGCCTTCAGTGACTTGTGAGTGGGGTGATGCATCACTGTGGATGGTAAGGTGTAGAAACTCACAAAGTCTGTAATGCTTCCATCATTCTGCAAAACAAACACATTCTCTATGTCAACTGTTCACTGAACAACCATTTCTCACCTTGGCTGGCTGAATGTCGGACATATTGTCTAATGTGGGTCAAAATCTTTTGGCGAACACTGACAACACTTTGTGTTTACCATGCATGCTCTTATATCTCTCGTCATTTATTTAAAATCAAGCGAAAAGGAACAGGCCAAAAGTACTTTCATGATTCTTTTTTCTGACATAAATAGGACAAGCAGCTTACAGATTGTGTTGCCTGCCATGGCAAATTTTTCAAATGATGAACAATGAGGGCAATAACTATCTGGGAAGAAATAACTATTCAGCTGTGTCTCCAGAAGAAATAACTTTTCCACTGTGTAACAAGTATGTTTATTATATCTATTTACATGCTTAAAGGAGAAGTGGAAAGTATAAAAGGAGAGGAGGGGAGTTGAGTCTATTATATACATGTATGTTTTGGCCATCTAAATACCCACATCCCTACTTGGGCAGGGAACAAACCTGTGCAGTGTTTGGAAGGAGCTTGAGTTGGGTTTTTTGGGTTGGTTTACATACCTCTACTACATAACTGTCCACAATGCCTGGACGTGGAATGAACCAGTGTCTGAACTCTTCCTCTGTAAACATCGGGGCCAGATCAAACTTCTGCAGATACTCCAGCAGCACTTTGTAAGCATCTGGCACATCTGCTGGCGTGAAACGACGGAAACCAGGGACCCGTGGACTCTAAAAACCAAAACTTCTACTTTGAGGAACTTAACTAATATTTCATTTATTGACTGGTAGATGTCCTTAATACAATTGACTCAGGGAATACAAAACAAATTGAAATAGGTAAATTACATAAATATGCAGATTTCTTCTTCGAAAGAAAGATGATGATTATCTTGGCTGAGATGTCATGTGCACCAATTGGTCTGATTTTTTGTATTTTTGGAATTGCTGTCAAATAAGCTGAGCCATAATAAAATATATTTGAAAGTGACCTATTGTTATATTTTATAGATGATAGAAAGGAATCAGTGCTGGCAGGCTGTAACGGGTACACAAAGTATTGATACTTACATCAGGCAGTTTGTAGAGTTTTAGAGTTCGCTGCATGGTCATGTTACGACTGAGATGTGAAAATTTCACTTCTATCAACTTCCTTGGGTTTAATGATCTATGCCAATATCTACAAGCAGATATCAATGTTAAATTTAGAGTTTGTATCACCAGCTTATATGTCAGTTTTACAAATGAAATCTGACTTACACTCTTAAATGTTGAAACTAACAAATACCTGCACGTCCCCACTGGTTTTGGTAAGACGACACCGGCAGTGTAAACAGCCTGGAAAACTCCAGTTAAGTTCACTCTGCGAGTTATTTCCCTAATCAATACAGGTGCTACTCGCTTTGACCGTAACTTTTTGTGTACACATAAAAAGTTAATTTCCACCATCTCCTGAGTTCTACAAGGTAAAGAATGATAGCAACATGATATATTAAACTCATCCTGTTTTATATTACTGATAACAACTTTGTGAAATGTAGAAATGTATTGCCTGGAACATTATTGACAATCTGACATACTTATTATAAACTTTGATGTGTGCTGGAACTGCACTGATGAATCCAATTAACTTCTTGCTTTTCGTGACCCTGACCCCGCAGTGCCAATTCTTAATCCATCCTGGTGGCTGCAATGCCCTACAAGTTGCGAAGCTCAAATAAGATCCATGTACTGTATGACGGGCCTCATGAGTTAAGTTATAAGTATTTTGCCACCTGGCCAGTATATCTAAATTTTCACTGTCCCGGTGGCTAAAAGAATGACTCTTGGCCACTTTGCCAGTGTTTATATTGCGGCCAATAACACAGAATATACATATCACTCAGTCATGTCAGAGTCTCATTTAAACTAAGGTGACAAACTGTTCTGCTTGTATTGAAATTTGCTTCTTAGAATTATCAGACCTTAAAAGGAGTGTGTAATTTGGGTATGTTCTGTGATATTAGTACTTACCACTGTAAGAATTCTGGTGAATAGTCAAATCTAAACATGTTGTCATCATCCTCCACATAATTTTCATTCAGCAATGTATACAATTCCTTGAGCTGTGGAATAAAATCATATACTCTAAAACCATTTTATACTGACAACATTTGCACAATTTTGAATTTCACTTAAAGAATAACATAATAAACAACGATTTCAGTGTTCTGTTTCTCAAATGAAAAATCATGTTCCCCACATTTAAACCCCCAAAAATGACAAAGTACAAGATATTTGCCTTATATTGGAATGACTACTAAAACGATTTCAATTCAGCAATAAGGGGAGACTTTAACATCTATAACAAACTGATTATCTGTAGAAGATTTTGAACTTGCATTCATCTGTTTACCTAACTACTGGAAAATATTTTGGAGAAATATGACGTTCAAAAATAAATCTTTTTTATACGATATGATCAACCAAAAATAAACTGTTCATTCAGTTATTCTGTACAGTCAAGCATGAATGGTTTAGAAAAGAATCGAATACCTCTGTTTAGCAGAGTAATACTAGAAAGTACATACGTAAACTTGACACATATTATCTCAACGCTTTATGTGTAATGAAATGTTAGATGGTTAACATACCACCATAGGATTGTTAATATCAAGTGTTTCCCAATGAAATCCTCCCGGCAGGCTGTATGGTTCTTGGCGAATCTCTTCCTGGGGTTTGTCTTCTTCTATAGCTTCATTACCTCCGACAACTTTGTCAGCTGCAATACAAATACAATGATAATGAAATGTATCTTGAGGACTTACTTAAGACTAAACTGAAGACTCACTTATATAGGAAATACTATCTGCAGACAATGTCTGAAATGGGTTATACAAAATTTTTATCATTATTATTTATTATTATTTTTATCATTGGACTTACTCAGTCTAGGTACAGGCTGCGTATCCCAGAATTGATAGGTTTTGCGCTGTGCCTCCTCAATGCTTTTGGGCGCCCCTGCTGCCCCTTGTTGAATGCTGAAAAGCTCCATGGCCTTCTGTAGTTGCTGAAGTTTACCTAGTGGTAGGTTCTACAACAAAATACCAGGCACAATTAGATCCTCAGATAACAAAAAAAAAAACTTAGTAAATATCTAAAACAAAATTGCATGGAGTCTGTTCATCTGTCAAACATTGTGACAATTTTTAATATGATTCTATTTTTCATTAAGTTTTAATCAGATATATAGATGTGCAACCTGGACATCTGATGGAGTGATTGCATCCAACTCTGAGCCTCCTGCTGCTGTATCTTCTTCCTCCCCATCTGCATCTTCCCCATCCTTCTCACTATCTTGCTCTGTTATGGCCACATCTACCTTGTCCATAATACCATGGTAAGGGCCATCTGAATCACCACTGGAGCGCTCTATGTCCCGAGACTTCTTTTTTCTCTTTTTGTTCTTTTTTTTATGTTCATTGCTCTTTTGTCTACAAAGATGGAAAAGAAACTAATATCATGCAAATAATCTGGGGAGAAGCACATGTTAATAGGAAAGGTTTCTTTAAAGGTATTAAGCATCAATTCTATAATTTGGTGTATTGAAAGCTTAGTCACCTATGAACATCATGACAAATTAAAATTATAATAGAGTAATAATAAAAGTTGCTATAAGACATGGGAGTTGAACTCACAGCAGAAGTTTGTCTGAAGTCTGTCATAAGCCGCACGTGACGGGTAAACACAGGTAGTGTGAACTTTGTTTGACCTCAATTGAGGCTCAAAGTACGGTAGCAGTGTTTGCCGTCATTCTGGCACAATTCAAAAGGACAATACCTTTCATGACGTCTTAGGCATATTGCCATACTCTTATGATGTCATTTTACCTTTCAGTGCCTCTATGATCACACTCCACATAAAAATGATGCCAAGAAAGAAGTGTGCTTTCATAAAGGGGCAATAGATTAGGATCTTGTTAAAATAGAATTAACAGGCAAACATTTCTTCAAAATTGGTGCTTAATCCCTTCAGAAAGTAAACTGTGCTGTGAAACAATGTTATTTAGAGACCTCAATAGTAGATTTTTCGTAAATAATATTTTCTTCAGTTTTTTGTAACACAAATCGTGCCTCTTGTGGATCTCAAAAGAGAGACTATGTGTGTTACTGAATGATCAATATCAGTCAGGATCGAGCCGCCCTCCAACGGCCAATTACCTTTGCAATTTGCCTCGTTTTGAACTACTTGGATACCATTCATAAATTTCGTTGCTAAATATGTAAATATTTGTAAATATGCGCAGATGCTTCAGGAAAAAGCTTTGACTCGTCTGTACCATTGAAACCAATGGACAAATACATCCGACCTTGCCTTGCTGGAGGCTGTCATTCAACACTGCTACACTTTTTAATTACGCATTTCACCACTTACCCATTCACAGTATACAGAGATAACAGTCTATATTATCACCTGCACTCATCAGAATTGTCAAAATGTGCGTGCCTCAAAAGTGTAGCAGTGTTGGTTGACAGCTTCCAGCAAGGCAAGGTCCAATATGTCAAGTTCTCCTCTTTGACCCTAAATGACTATTTAATTCTGAAACGTCAAACAGGGGGAAATAATCAGATAATAAATCAGTTGGTGTGAACAGATTTCACAATCCTTTTGCCTTTTTGATATAAACTGATTGAAAAGAAAAGCCTTGTACTGACGCTCATCCGTTATACTACAGATGGCGCGACGATCACATTTAAAAGTAAATGATTCATCTGGCGGATGAAGCAGGATCTCGATCCTGACTGATATGGCGATGGGAAATGTGCAGTCATTTCACATGGGTTGTAATTCAGATTTGCTGTGCTCAGTATGGTTTGAACAACTTACACCACTGTGAATGTGTCTGTAAGACTATGACTAAGACTCAAATTCGTGCATGCACTATTGCATCTTAATACATTCCAATATCATGTCAACAAATAAAAAGCAGTAATGATGTCAGGGCCTGATGATGTCAGTAGTCTCAAAACAGAACGTTAAACTTGATAAGATCGTCGTCAATCTAAATTTGTTCTGTTTGTTGTGTCATCTTGTGATATTTATTTTGTTTGTTGAATTTATGTCAGTTTTGTTTGTTGTTTTGTTATGCTGTTTCTATATTTTTTGGTTTCTTGTTCAAATATTTTATTTTGTTTCTGTACTTTCTGTTTTGTTTGTTTATTTTTCTCCATCCTTGATTCATGTGACAGGCTATAAATGTATAGGGGTAAATACTTAGAGATATATTTGCAAAAAAAAATCAATTATCAAATATTGTACTAATAATCTTTAAGATTATCTCCTTATCAATAAATGTGTATTTCATGAATATTTCGTATCTTAAGTCACATGTTTATGTATATTTAACAACAAGGCGAAGAAGACTATGACAGTAGACACTTAAGTTGAAAATACAAATGGTCGAACAAGCAACAGTCAAACAGGGCAACAGTCAAACAGGAAAACGATCAAATAGGGTAACGGTCGAAATAGCCAAATGTGGCTAACAAGTAATTTCCACTCTGTAAATTTGAATAGCTGTCTAGCCTCCTATATCTGTCAGGGAGGTTCTCCTGCAGGCCAAATTCTCTTGGGGGACACATTCACTGGTGACTGGTTGGGTTGGGTTCCCATTGGCATTAACTTTTTGAGTAAGACTGAAATTGTAAGTCAAAGTCTGTCTTTGTCACAAAGTTTGCAAATATTAAATCTGTCTTTATTTGAATGTGATGGGATACATAGGCATTTGAGTGATTGGACATAATTACATTGGAACGGACACATGGTGAGATTAATAAGATGTTTGTTTGCTGTGACAGCTCAAAAAGTAAATGATGTCATAAAATGGGTTGTCAAATTTGCCTCAACCTGTCAGCCATTGGGTGGAACGACTTGCATGGCAGTCACCAACCGGCATTTTAAAGTCTCGTTTACATAAATATGGCGTACATCTATGGTCTCAAAAGACAGCCGTTTGGTAGATGTGATACTTACCCTTGAGAAGACAATTCCTCATCCTCGGCATCTGCGTCTATAGCGCTACTGGCATCCTGCTCCAGATCGGAGTTCTGCTCGTGCAAACTGTCAGCATCCGCCATGCTGGTTAAATCACTGCAAGGTTGCGAATGTCAGGTTTTGTTATTGGTTGAAAAACAAAAGTTTACCTTATTCAGTTTTCATCACAAAAATATATTTTTCCATGAAATAATTGAAACGATAATAATATTATTTTTACACTAATAAAAATAAGGTTTTGGAAGCTTAAATGTATTTTAGAAGTACAATGTACTGTTCGTCATTTTGCCCCGATTCTACTTTGGGAGAGCGCATGCGTAGTTTGCTTGACAACCAGGTTTAACAGGGAACCAAAAAAAATCATTTGTCCACCAAATCATCTCAAAATTTACAAAAATGGCATCAGGTTTTCACAATAAGAAGCAAACACAATCACTTGCAGAGCAACTGACCAAGAAAACGAAATGTAAGTTACAATTAAAGTTTCACTGTGTTATTGTAAAAAAATAGATATTTGACTTGAAGTTGAACAGTGTTTGAGTCGACTGTTGACAGTGTTGTACAGTTAAAAATGGAAAGCTAACCTCTTGGGTTGAATAGGAAAAGCTAACATTTTGGTTGAAAATGAAAAGCTAAAATTTTTGTTGTTATAATTCTACAATCCCACATAACATGCACACTTGACGACCATAGTCTGGGATTCGTGCAATCATAGCTAGGATTGGCTACTCTCCTTTGCATCAGATTCAGTATATACATAGAGAAAGTCTATTTTTTCTCTATGGTATATAACACCCTATACGATTATGCGATCAGATATGATCAAACAGGCCCGTTCCATAAGCCCCGCCCCTTGAATGTATCCAACCGCACGTGCACGATGTGATGACATCGCTAGGCCTATATTGAAGAGGCCTAGTAAAGCTGGGTAAGGATTGGCTGATATTGATGATAAGGAAAATGTCTTGTAAACACAACAAATGGAACATTGTATTTTTTGGCAAAGAAAAGTTAATATGAATGATTTGAATAAATTGATGTGAAAATTGCATCCTTTTAGTTTTACCTCGGTTTTGTCATTGACACTCAAAATTTAGTTATTGGGCTCCTCTCTTTAATTATGTAAGTCTGATGTACAAGTTTACGAGAAACAGCATTTGGTCCTCCTTGATTTCTTCTGGCTGGGCTGGTCGGAGCAATATGACAGTTTCAGTGTCACCCCATTCACCCATCAAGAGATTCTAAACCACACATCGAGTGTGACATTCTCGTAACAGATATGGCTTCACAAATAAAAAAGTTGTTTTTCTGCTACTTAAAACTAATCACCTGCTTCATTTGTATAAGATTATGGAAGCTTGGTACCATCCGAAAATGACTCAACTCTAAAAGCTGAAGACAAGCCTTGTTGATGTGGGTTCCATGTTGTGTCATGTGATCAGGTTACTGAAGGTGCTGACAGGGGTTCAGCAAACTTACACAAATCAAATGACGATTCATGTCTGCCTGAATTCTCCCACCAGAATGTTAATAGGACTTCTTTCAGCATAAGAGAAACATCAGTGTACAAAGACTTTGGTCGTGTGCACAGACCTGAGACTCTGACTTGTAAAGAATATAACATACAATTATTGCTTTTAAAATTAAGCAATGTCAATTATTTGTGGTTGGTATAACCCATTATACCACACATAAGTAACTGACCATCTTTATTGGATAATCAATTGATTGACAAATACCAAAATGTGTGAAATGGACGATTGTTAGTCAAAATAGTGGGATATACACATTAATTGCTTCAATTTTAATATGGGCCCCAGTTTAACTGTAGCAAGAGAAAGAAGACTCCATGAGAAATCAGCAAGTCGTTCCACCCCCAGTCACTTGATAACAGTTCAAAACTCATTAAATTATCTTTGAGAAAAGAATTCAAATTATCCACAATTTTGTTTACTCCATATTGTTTTGTCAAATTAAGTTTATTAGAAAGCAGTAGTCCTATAAGTGTTTTCTTCCCGCAATATCTCTGCATATTTCATATTTCAGGGATTCATATCCTATTACACAGGACAAATCTTGCTGGAACTTATAAATAAAGTAAAAATGGCAACTAATTGTTTTTTTTATGCAATTTAAAAAACACATATCCTTTGTATTACATTAACATGTTATAAAAATTAATATTAACAGAAAAATAAATATAATCATGACCAAAACAAATTAATTGAAGCACAGTGCGAGTAATATTGATCAGATGGATCATTTTGTACAGATTTGAGTGTTGTTGTTGAGGTAATTACTGCTGACAAGTGATGGTATTTGTGTTAGCTAATTTGTGTTGACAGCATTTTCTTCATGTTATATGCCCACTGTTCCTCTTGACTTTTAAAATCTGCTCTACAAAGGGGCAAACTGCTGTTTTATGTATGATGTTATAATTGTTGCATGTTGAAAAAAAATCAAAGTTGATGAATGAGGCATCAGCATGATCAGTGTTATTCCTATAAGTTACTTAAACTTATAGTAGATCAATTGATGCTTTAACATTATAATATGTTTATTTTACAGTATTGATCTTGTTTATGATTTGAGTCATTTCTTTGTTCTTATTTTCCAAAAAGACCAAATATTAAATGTACTTGTATTAATATATTAATCTGCAACATTTCTTCACAATCCATTGGAAAGAAATAAAGTTTATAAAATAACCATTTATTAATTTAGATATATTAGTATACCACCATATCTGGCCATTAAATAATGATTGTTCTTAATAAGATGGTCTTTAGAAAACAGCTGCATATGACATGTGGTTATTGTACAATTCCTCCCTTGTTCTTTCGGTCCTACCAAGAGGTTTAACCATGGAATGAGTGGCAAAGAATTAATTATTGTCAGTGTTTTCAGGCAAAATGTATCACTAACTGCCCATTTAGCAATATTGTGTTGATAAAGCAATTGCAGTATACAGAAGTAGAAATGTACATCTGACACAGGAAATTAACACCACTTGAGGAAATCAAGTCAGGTCACAGAACTTGCGTGATTTTCAATTATGAAAGAGAAATATCTGAGAAAGGACAGTGATAAAAACAAATAGATTTAAAATAATTCGGTAAGTCAATTTAAAAGAGTTTTTATTGTGTGGCAATAGCAATAAATTTGCATATTTGGGCTGCTATGCAAATGGACCATTATAAACTTGAGGAATACTTTCTGTTTATTAAAATTTTTGGCAATTTTCAAAATTTCTCAAAAAGTTATAAATTAATATTGGTATTCCCCAGATTTACTGTGGCCACTTCCACACATTGCTTTGGATTATGCGTTAAAGCTTCTGGCATTGCTATTTTGCAAGTACATAATTGCCATGTAGATTAGTTTTAAGCTTGCCTAATTGAGATTATTAAATCTTTATATTCTGAAAAGGCATTGCACAATTTTGCTTATAATGTGAATATATATAAGGCTTTTTTTTATTGAATTGGTAATTTTTATAGAAGTTTTATATATTTTTATTTTATTTTCACAGAAAAAAACTTTACTTCATATCTGTATTTAGACTTATAAATATTAACTTTGTTTTATATATAAACCAGAATATAGTTTGTAGATTTGAAAAAAAAACATTTATTTCCTTGGACCTTTATGTGAACATTCTCTGACATTATAACTTTGTTCACATGGATTAATTTTGGTGAGAATATGTTTGGAAGATGAAATTTGAAATAAAGCATATTTTTTTATCCTATTTATATTTAAGTTGACATGTAATACATATGCTCAATTCTAACCAAATTCTGTCACTAATGCATGTTTCATTCATATTTGTATTCTTACTAAATGCAGTAAGAAGACTCTAGCTATTTCTTTATCACAAATCTTTTGTATGGTAACTCACATTGTACACATGAGTCATAGCTTTATTCTCTCTCTCACAGCTGTAACACTAATATTTCACAAAGTTTGTTATATTTTGATATATAATGTATATAATGTACACACATAAATATATTTATGATATCCGGTTTTGAAATTTTGTCATAAATAATAACAGTTGACTTGTTTATTGCCGCAATCTTCGAAAAATATTGACATCTAGTTTATATGTACCTTCTTCATATAGCTTAACAGGGCATTATCATAATTAATCCAATTTGATTGTGTTGACATATCATATATTTATGATATAGAAAATGACTGGATTTATGTGTTTTTTAATCAGCCCTGTAAAATCCATTTATTACTTGAATTTGAATTATAAGAATTTTTTTCTCTTTGGAATGTGTGATCATTTATTTGTTTATCTTTCAGTTGGTCGTCCAGAAATTGAGTACCTGTTGAACATGTACCGTACATTTTCAAAAAGTCAAAACAACAAGATTGACCGCACTCGGTTCAGGGACATACTGCACAATGACTTTGAGATGACAGATGATGTCATCCTGGACAGAGGTAAACCTCATAGTTTGTAACTGTATCCCCTGTCCTTCTGTGAACAGGTTTGCCCCATTTATCGCATAATATTTAACTCCATGCATATAAAGATGTATGATATGGACCTTGTTTTATATGTAAAATATAATATAACAGTGAAGATGATGGCACATTTATATAGCATTATGTTGAAATAGGACAGATGAAATGATGCAGGTTTTAACATTTTTCAAGAAATAACCTTGCCTGATTTCAGTATTCAAGGCTTTTGACAAGGACAATGATGGCTACATCAGCCAGGAGGAATGGGTCAAGGGCCTCTCCATCTTCCTACGAGGAAGCAACGATGAAAAGAGAAAATGTGTGTATAAAATCAATTATGTTTATCTCAAGATATAATACACAAAAAGTACCCTGGGGCTCTTCTCATATTAATTATATTGATAAATATTTTAATGTTGCAAATGTTTACATGCCAATAGCATGCCTTCAGAAGATGACCCTCCCATGTTAAGGTTATATATTATTTCCTCAATCATTTCTTGGCTATATTTAAGAGATATAAATGTTACTTAGGAAACTTTATGATAAATATATGCATTGCAAGTGCAGGGAAGCCAGGAAGGGGGTGGGGGTGTCTCAGTCAGATAAGGAGGTGTGCTGGTTTGCTTCTGAAGAGTTATCAAGGCCCATGGAAATGATTCATCTCATATCATATTCTGTAAAAATCTCGGCCAGAAGGAAAGATTCATCTTGCCTAATTCTCGAAACTAACCATATGGTCAGGAAGAATGATCCACCTCGTATCATTCTCTATCAAATCCAATGATAGTAATGATCCACCTTGTACTATTCTCTTACTAATTCAGGCCAGTAGTAATTGTATCATCATGATCATTCTCAATTGAATCCAGGCCAGTAGAAATGAGTCACATTGTATCATCCTCTATCTAATCCAGGCCAGTGGGAATGATTCCCCTTGTATCATCCTCTACCTAATCCGGACCAGTGGGAATGATTCACATTGTATCATCCTCTATCTAATCCGGGATAATAGTAATGATTCACCTTCTATCATTCTCTTACTAATCCAGGCTTGTAGTACTGATTCACCTTGCATCATCCTTTATCTAATCCAGGCCAGTAGGAATGATCCACCTTGCATCATTCTCTAACTAATCCAGGCCAGTAGGAATGATCCACCTTGCATCATTCTCTAACTAATCCAGGCCAGCAGGAATGATACACCTTGCATCATTCTCTAACTAATCCAGGCCAGTAGGAATGATCCACCTTGCATCATTCTCTAACTAATCCAGGCCAGTGGGAATGATTCACCTTGCATCTTCCTTTATCTAATCCAGGCCAGTAGGAATGTTCCACCTTGCATCATTCTCTAACTAATCCAGGCCAGTAGGAATGATCCACCTTGCATCATTCTCTTACTAATCCAGGCCAGCAGGAATGATCCACCTTGCATCATTTTCTAACTAATCCAGGCCAGTGGGAATGATTCACCTTGTATCATCCTCTATTTAATCCAGGCCAGTAATAATGGTTCACCAAGTGTAACATCTTCTATCTAATCCAAGCCTGTAGAAATGATCTACCTTGTATCATCCTCTTACTTATCCAGGCTTATAGTAATGATTCACTTTGTATCATTCTCTAACTAATACAGGTCAGTTGTAATGATTCACCTTGTATCATCCTCTTATTAATCCAGGCCAGTAGAAATAATCAATCTTTCATCTTACAAGCAAATATTATCCCGATAAATGATCTGCTTCTGCACTTATTTAAAGCTTTAAGTAATTCAATGATTTAAGCCCTTCTTAGCTTTAACCCAATTGCAGTTATGTACATATTCCATCCATGTGAATGTGGTCTACTTTTATCTTGCAGTTTGTTTTGATGTATACGACATGAACAGCGATGGTTTTATTTCCCGGGATGAGATGTTTCACCTTCTGAAAACTTGCATTGTCAAGGTAAGCTTGCACCTGCCATACATATTAATATATTATCACCACTTGGCTTCATAGGTTTTTGGAGATGGTAAAATCTTCTCTATCACAAATGATTGGTCATGCCAAGGTGAGAGTATATGAAATTAATTAATATTTTGAATAAACCATTTCTCAAAACAAAACAAAAATTATGGTTCCCAACAGGCCCAGTCTTATTCTAAAACATTCTGATATCATAGTTTATCAATTATTTTTAATGCATTTGTACTAATTTTTGCTGAGAAATGAAAATATATTAAAGTGGAAAGTGACTGACTTTGTTCTGCTATGTGTTGCTATCTCACAGAACTCTGAGGTAAGCCTTGCATGCTGACGTTGTGTGACAATTTTCCCATTTGTATCAAATATCCAAATTTACACAATTATTTGTATGATATGATGATTCTATATGCTGTATTGTAAATATTGACAGGCAAATGGAGAGGTAAGGGGTGCATGCATCCATGCTGAATTTCTTTGAATTTCAATTATTCACCTCTGAAAGCAAGCAATATCCCAAAATGATTCCAACCCATTTTAATGGAAAGCACCTCTCTACAGTAAAGACATATAGATTTGCACTTCACAAATGAATAATTGTGACAAGTAATTGTATTACAATGTACATGATGGGTTGCTGTGATTTGGTTTATCTTGTATATGGCCAGGAGTCATGAAACAGTGTTTCATCCATCTTGGAAAATGATAAATAGAGAAGCTTGTTCCTATGCACTTCTTATGCAAATACATATGAATATACATCTAAGATGGCACACTCCTTGTAGTAGTTCCTAAAATCATAAAATAAGGTGGTCACCAATCATAAATTTTAATTTAATATCATAATATGCCATGTTTTTTGAAGCATTTAAAAATGTATTATTCATACTTTTAACAAGATCTTTTCATTAAAGAAAGATTATAATTTGTGATGCAGTTTAAACTAAAAGAATAAATGGAAATGGAAAGCTTAGATACTAATGCTAAAACTAAGAGTCTCTTTGAAACCCGGCTATGAACTATTTGTGTGTGGTATTGGAATTCCCTTGTGCTATTTCATTTTTTCATTTTGCATTCAGAATGGAAAATTTAGGCCTCTGAATCTAAATATGATATAATGCTTATGTCATCCATTGCTATTTATTATCCTTTAATGCTAACCAAAACAAACCAGAGATTGTATGTCCAAGAGTGCACTAATGAAGCAGTGAGATGTTATTTGTCAGCTTTGCTCATTGTTTAGTGTTGGTTTGGTCTTGTTTGCAGCAAACTACTGATGAAGATCCCGATGAGGGTGTAAAGGATATTGTAGAGGTGGTGCTTAAGAAAATGGTATGATATTGATATTAAGTAAAATACATCCAAAGTATTTGTGTTTCTGTTAATTTTGTTATGAGTATGTCAGCATTATCATTTGATCAAGTCTGCTCTGGGAAAGGATTTACATTATCATTTATGTAGCAATTTGCAGGCATTTCCAGAAAATGTTCATAAACATTACAAAAAGGCAGTGGTCAGCATAGCTTTAAGGACATTGGCCTCTGTTTTGACATATTTGTATGCGTTAAATGCAATATTCATTATTGAAATTTTTATTCAAGTCACTTTTACCAAAAAATGATATTGCATACAAATCTTGCCTGTCACTTAGACATATGATTGCTCATTTTACTCTTGAACTATTGTCTGTTTATAATTAAGGTATGTATATTTCAGGACAAGGACCATGATGCTCGCCTGTCTTTTGCTGATTATAGTAACACTGTTGAAGAAGACAATCTTTTGCTGGAGGTGTTTGGACAGTGTCTACCAAGTGACTCGGTACATTTAATTTTCTTTTTCAATATTTTTACCATTTATTTAAAGGAAGTGTTGATAGGTATTTATGTACTAATATTGTCAGTTTGTCCATCCATACATCCACACCTGACTTGATGTTGAATGGTTACATTAATCTTTTGAGAAATGCATCTAAATAAAAAACAAATTCTATCTGTCTAATATCTTTGGGTGCCCCAGTTACTTGCTCAAGATGGAGGTCATATATGCAGATGTGATCTGATTTTGACAAGGGTCATTCTATGACTAAGCACAATGACTGCTCTGAATTAAAGAACAATTTTAATTGGACCTCTTTGAATAGAAGAAGAAAGATATTTGATAATGCTATAGCTTTTCATATAAATGAGAGGTCAATTGTTATCTACTGGATCAATGAGGTAACCACTTAACTATAAGTATTTAAAGCTTGCTTGATTATGGTGATGACAATAATGCCACATTAATCATTTGTTTGTAAGGCATTTCGAAGTTAGTGAAGGCCAAGGTTGCTGATGACATAATGGCCAAACAATTGTTTACATGGACAAAGATTTAAAAGTTCAATTCACAACTGATCTACATCTTGAAATAAGGCTCAAATTTGGTTGTGTTGATTGCCTGTCCCTCAGCCAGTCTGCTGATACAAGGGGCTGACACCCTTCTACTGCTAAGCATTTCTTCAATCAATTTTAAATTTTCTTTTTTTTTATACATTCCAGAAATGCCGTGAGTTTCTATCTTTGATTGAACAAGATCCCTCAAGCCAATCCCAACAACAGATGATGTGAACTTGATATCCAGGTGGAGTGCTGCTTTATTGCTCACCAGGGAGCAGCACTTAACAGAACCAGAAATGAACCACAATTATTGGCTGTTATTTTATTCCCATATTGGTATGCAGTCATTAATGTTAATGAAGAACAGCAAAGGAAGAAGTGGGCTTAAGCAGGTGGCAGACTCTAGCAGTTGGTGATGTGATCAAGAAGATCATTGTAATCTCAGTGTGCATTTATGTATCTCCGCCAAGGCACCCAAAGAATCATGTACCAAACTGATGTCATTATCAAAGGGCAGAACAAACAAATTATCAAGAAAAATAATTATTGCCAAAAAAAAATTGCAAACTTGTTTGATATGTCAAGTTGATGTAATATAAGGATATAATTTCGCACTGAAAGTAATTGTGATATTTGTAATTTAATGAAATGAAACTGCATGATGAAATGAAACTGCATGCATTTGTACATATTACATATTTGTGTTTGTGTTTATCATGATATTGTGCTTCTATAAAATGCAAATAAATCAAGTATTTTCCAAAGTGACAAAGGAAAATATTTCCCACAGTATACAGATGAATCATAATAAATTATTCTTTAAATCAATTGTAATTTGTTTTTCAATTATTATGGTTGTTATAAATCTCTAAGAAACAAACCCAGCTCCTGCATTGGTTGTGGAAGAAAGATTGAACAATGCAGTTGTGGTAGGAAAGGAAAGTCACAATGAAAGGGTTATAGAGGACGAAGACTCCATGAAAGGGTTTTAGAAGAAGGAAAACTTGATGAAAAGGTTTTAGAGGAAGTCTCAATAGGAATTGTAGAGGAAGTAAGTCAATGGAATATAGGAATGTAGTCTTAGTGTAGGGTATACATTTAAAGGAAGGTGGTTGTTGCCGGAAGAAGCCTCCGTGTAGGGGTGGAGAGAGGGTGAAGCCTCGGTGTAGGGGGTGGAGAGAGGTGAAGCCTTGGTGTAGGGGTGGAGAGAGGGTGAAGCCTCCGTGTAGGGGGTGGAGAGAGGGTGAAGCCTCCGTGTACGGGGTGGAGAGAGGGTGAAGCCTCAGTGTAGGGGGTGAAGAGAGGGTGAAGCCTGTAGGGGGTGGAGAGAGGGTGAAGCCTCAGTGTAGGGGTGGAGAGAGGTGAAGCCTCAATGTAGGGGGTGGAGAGCTGTGAAGCCTCAGTGTAGGGGGTGGAGAGAGGTGAAGCCTCAATGTAGGGGGTGGAGAGAGGTGAAGCCTCAGTGTAGGGGGTGGAGAGAGGTGAAGCCTCAATGTAGGGGGTGGAGAGCTGTGAAGCCTCAGTGTAGGGGGTGGAGAGAGGTGAAGCCTCAATGTAGGGGGTGGAGAGAGGTGAAACCTCAGTGTAGGGGGTGGAGAGAGGTGAAGCCTCAGTGCAGGGGGTGGAGAGAGGTGAAGCCTCAATGTAGGGGGTGGAGAGAGGTGAAGCCTCAGTGTAGGGGGTGGAGAGAGGTGAAGCCTCATTGCAGGGGGTGGAGAGAGGTGAAGCCTCAGTGTACAGGGTGGAGAGAGGTGAAGCCTCAGTGTAGGGGGTGGAGAGGTTAAGCCTCAGTGCAGGGGGTGGAGAGAGGTGAAGCCTCAGTGCAGGGGGTGGAGAGAGGTGAAGCCTCAGTGTAGGGGGTGGAGAGAGGTTAAGCCTCAGTGCAGGGGGTGGAGAGAGGTTAAGCCTCAGTGCAGGGGGTGGAGAGAGGTGAAGCCTCAGTGTACAGGGTGGAGAGAGGTGAAGCCTCAGTGTTGTGGGTGGAGAGAGGTGAAGCCTCAGTGTTGTGGATGGAGAGAGGGTGAAGCCTCAATGTTGTGGATGGAGAGAGGGTGAAGCCTCAGTGTTGTGGATGGAGAGAGGGTGAAGCCTCAATGTTGTGGATGGAGATAGGGTGAAGCCTCAATGTAGGGATGTAAGGGGTTGTGAAAGGTTGAAGGCTTAATGTTGTGGGTGGAGAGAGGGTAAAGCCTTAATATTGGGGATGGAGAGAGGGTGTTGCCCAGGACTTTCTGTCATTACATGGTTTTGTTGTCAAAACTTTTCTCTGAAACTGTAAGGTAATTTAATTTCTTAGTCATTTATTAGCAAGATTAACTATTTGATATAAGCCAACCATTTCTTTCTTGCAGATTTTTTTCTTACAAAATTTAATCACATTTCCACCTATTCCCATTTATTAAAAGCTGGTAAATGCAGGTTACTCATTATGATGGTAGTTATGCTAGTCGTTCAGTCTTCTCTCTACATGCGCTACCTCTGCTGTCATTGTCTTGTATTTGATATCATTTGATATTTGGAATTCCCTGGGTCTTTAATACTCATCTTGCTCACCAAAATATTTCCAATCTAAAGTGAAGATCAGGTCATAAATGAAATCAGGTGTGTGATCCAGAAACTGACATTTTCGATCTTGATGCAGTTTTTTACCAATGACTGCAGGGACTGATACGAGAGTGAGAAGTCCTGTAATGGAAGTTAAATGTAAGGGTATATATAATATAATGATTCTGAGGTGAAAGACAAGTATCACTGTAAATGCCTTATTTTTTAAAGAAAATTATAAATTTACAAGCATATATTGTCAAGTTGTGGGGGAAAAAAAGAGGGTTCCATATCTTTTAACTGCTAGTGGCATGTATTAAGTCATTTTGGGGGTTCGTCTTTTACACGAGTTGTCCTATACACGAGTAAATACGGTTGTCTTGAACTGTGTTAATCATAGAATGCCATGTTTGCATGAAGGCGTTAGTACTTAAGAAATGACTCATTAATTGGTTTAATTCTGATGAAAAACATACTTGACTTAAAAATGTGATGATTTGTTTTTATCAGTTAACAGGGATCAGGTTAAAGCCTTACTCGGGATCTTCACACAGAAAATGAACCGCAGTGATTTCCGCGACATAATGCACAACGATTTTGGCATCACAGATGATGTGCTTCTAGATAGATGTAAGTCAGTGTCTTTGCCATATCTTTGACTCACATTCAGTATGATGCTTAACAGGTGTAAGTCAGTCTGTCTTTGCCATACCTTTGACTCACATATAGTATGGTGCTTGACAGATGTAAGTCAGTGTATTTGCCATATCTTTGACTCACGGAGAGTATGGTGCTTGACAGGTGTAAGTCAGTCTGTCTTTGCCATATCTTTGACTCACGGACAGTATGGTGCTTGACAGGTGTGAGTCAGTCTGTCTTTGCCATATCTTTGACTCACATATAGTATGGTGCTTGACAGATGTAAGTCAGTGTATTTGCCATATCTTTGACTCACATTCAGTATGATGCTTGACAGGTGTAAGTCAGTCTGTCTTTGCCATATCTTTGACTCACATATAGTATGGTGCTTGACAGATGTAAGTCAGTATATTTGCCATATCTTTGACTCACGGACAGTATGGTGCCTGACAGTTGTAAGTCAGTCTGTCTTTGCCATATCTTTGACTCACATTCAGTATGATGCTTGACAGGTGTAAGTCAGTCTGTCTTTGCCATATCTTTGACTCACATATAGTATGGTGCTTGACAGATGTAAGTCAGTGTATTTGCCATATCTTTGACTCACGGACAGTATGGTGCTTGACAGTTGTAAGTCAGTCTGCCTTTGCCATATCTTTGACTCACATTCAGTATGATGCTTGACAGGTGTAAGTCAGTCTGTCTTTGCCATATCTTTGACTCACATATAGTATGGTGCTTGACAGATGTAAGTCAGTGTATTTGCCATATCTTTGACTCACGGACAGTATGGTGCTTGACAGTTGTAAGTCAGTCTGCCTTTGCCATATCTTTGACTCACATTCAGTATGATGCTTGACAGGTGTAAGTCAGTCTGTCTTTGCCATATCTTTGACTCACATATAGTATGGTGCTTGACAGATGTAAGTCAGTGTATTTGCCATATCTTTGACTCACGGACAGTATGGTGCTTGACAGTTGTAAGTCAGTCTGCCTTTGCCATATCTTTGACTCACATTCAGTATGATGCTTGACAGGTGTAAGTCAGTCTGTCTTTGCCATATCTTTGACTCACATATAGTATGGTGCTTGACAGGTGTAAGTCAGTCTGTCTTTGCCATATCTTTGACTCACGGACAGTATGGTGCTTGACAGGTGTAAGTCAGTCTGCCTTTGCCATATCTTTGACTCACATTCAGTATGATGCTTGACAGGTGTAAGTCAGTCTGTCTTTGCCATATCTTTGACTCACATATAGTATGGTGCTTGACAGATGTAAGTCAGTGTATTTGCCATATCTTTGACTCACGGACAGTATGGTTCTTGACAGTTGTAAGTCAGTCTGCCTTTGCCATATCTTTGACTCACATTCAGTATGATGCTTGACAGGTGTAAGTCAGTCTGTCTTTGCCATATCTTTGACTCACATATAGTATGGTGCTTGACAGGTGTAAGTCAGTCTGTCTTTGCCATATCTTTGACTCACGGACAGTATGGTGCTTGACAGTTGTAAGTCAGTCTGCCTTTGCCATATCTTTGACTCACATTCAGTATGATGCTTGACAGGTGTAAGTCAGTCTGTCTTTGCCATATCTTTGACTCACATATAGTATGGTGCTTGACAGATGTAAGTCAGTGTATTTGCCATATCTTTGACTCACGGACAGTATGGTGCTTGACAGTTGTAAGTCAGTCTGCCTTTGCCATATCTTTGACTCACATTCAGTATGATGCTTGACAGGTGTAAGTCAGTCTGTCTTTGCCATATCTTTGACTCACATATAGTATGGTGCTTGACAGGTGTAAGTCAGTCTGTCTTTGCCATATCTTTGACTCACATTCAGTATGATGCTTGACAGGTGTAAGTCAGTCTGTCTTTGCCATATCTTTGACTCACATATAGTATGGTGCTTGACAGGTGTAAGTCAGTCTGTCTTTGCCATATCTTTGACTCACGGACAGTATGGTGCTTGACAGGTGTAAGTCAGTCTGCCTTTGCCATATCTTTGACTCAGACAGTATGGTGCCTGACAGGTGTAAGTCAGTCTGTCTTTGCCATATCTTTGACTCGCATACAGTATGGTGCTGGACAGGTCTAAGTCAGTCTGCTTCTTTGCTTTGATTTGATACAAATATTAAATTAAGGAAAAATAAGCAAAATGTTGAATATCCAAATTGAAATAAAATTTGATATTAATCTGAGAAATTAAAAACTTTACAATTTTCTTTTTAAAAAGTTGAAGGATGGTCTTGTGCTTGCAGTATTCCGTACCTTTGACAAGGACCAGGATGGATTTCTTAGTCGCCAGGAGACGATCGAGGGATTTTCTGTATATTTGCTCGGAACTAAGCAAGAACAAATACACTGTAACTTTCTTTTATTATGAAAATATGATTGACAATAACTGAAATGTAGCATTTGGAAGAAACAAAGATCAGTCGGACATGTTTCTATAAACCCATTATTATTTGACATTATTTTCAAGACCCTTGAGCAAGAGTCCAAGTCCAAGGAAAAAGTCTTGTTTTTACATCAAACACCACACCTTTTTATTATTTAGTTATGCTGACATAGTCATCATAGCTTCTGCAGTGATTGGGGATGGGGGATGGGATTCTGTTGTTTATCAACTTTGATCTTCTTCTCTGAAACTACTGGCTGTAGAAGTTCTTAGCAATTAGTAGGATGATTTCTATCTGTTTTCCATTAGGCTCAGATTTTTTTCCTAATAGCTATTTTTAAGTTGTCAAGCAGGCTGCTATTTTTAATAACATTACAGATATTATCAAATGAGATCGAGATAACAGATTGGGGCCAAATTCAATATGTAACATGCATTTTAATGTATTTTAAATTATCTGCTCAAGTCTGCTCTGGGAAAGGAATTAAATAATCATTTATGAAGCAATTTCCTGAAAATGTTCACAAACATTAAAAAAAAACAGTGATCAGCATAGCTCAAAGGCCACTGGCCAATGCTTGTGAAAACAAAATGTTCCTGGCACCATCTGAAAAATAACACTATTTCCTCTCTAAACATGCTAAAATGGTGCGAGCATTAACACTTCCAGAAAGGAAAATTTATAAATGCTCTGATTGGTATGGAATTAATATTTTCACTGAAATATGTTAATGGTCAATTTCTTTGAGCACATGGTAGCTCCTGAGTTATCAAACAGCCAAAGTGTGTATCCTTGCATTTGGTGATGTTTTCATGGTAACGGTGATATGTATATATATTTGTGGCGGTGTTTCAGTTTGTTTTTGTGTGTATGACATGATGAGTAGTGGCCAGCTGACTCGGGATGAAATATACCAGCTGCTGAAGAACGCTCTGGTACATACAAGCAGTGATGAAGACAGAGAAGAAGAGACGAAAAACCTGGTGGATATAGCTGTCAAGCTAATGGTCAGTACCAAATAATACTTTGTGATGAATGATCACAAATTTAAGTCTTAATATGATATATTTGGCCATAATGATCAGTGGTGGAAGACCATTTGGTTCATTTTTGCCCAATGTTTTAAATAGTGTCAAGCCAAAGAAGTTCTGAACATCGATTTGTTCTTAAAATTTGGATGTGATATATAGTTGAAATATATATATATATATATATATATATATATATATATATATATATATATATATATATATATATATATATATATATATATATATATATATATATATATATATATATAAACCTTTTGAATTCTGGCTATTGTTCTCCAGGCACCAAAGCTCAGACTTCATCTGGCTGTGTTGCGATTTATTGTCCTGCGAGCATCTGAAATTAAGCTCCAGCTTTGTTGTGAGCATTCAAAATAGCACAAAATATATCGATTAGTTCAGATTTTCAGTCTTTCACCATTCAGAGCATTCCCATAGTATATTATTTAGATAATTTTTACAGAAAATAAATTGTCATGCAATATAATGAAACTGTGTATTTGTTGTGTGTTACCAGTTGGATGAGAAGAAGCGCGAGCGACGTGACCTTATAATCACCCATGAGGACTTCAGAGAGAGAGTGATGTCAGAAGGAATGTTCATGGAAATACTGGGGACAATTCTACCTTCTGATGATGTAAATATAATTGTTATATATTGGTGAAAAACACGGAGTGGGATGGGCTCATACTACTGGTGGCATGGTGCAGAGGGGCATGGGTTAAAGCTACTGGCAACATGGTACAGAAAGGGATGGGTTCATACTACTGGCAGAATGGGGTCACGCTACTTGCAATATGGTGCAGGGGGGGATTGAGGTCACATTACTGGGGGGCATGGTGCAGAGGGGCATGGGTTAACGCTACTGGCAACACGGTGCAGAAGGGGGGAGAGGGTCACACTACTGGTGCAGAGGGGGATGGGGTCACATTACTGGCAGCATGGTGCAGAGGGGGGATGGGGTCACATTACTGGCAGAATGGGGTCACGCTACTGGCAACATGGTGCAGAGGGTTTATGGGGTCACGCTACTGGCAACATGGTGCAGAGGGTATATGGGGTCACGCTACTGGCAACATGGTGCAGAGGGGTGATGGGTTCATGCTGCTGGCAGTGCTACTTGTTGCTGGTGCATGAATATATCATCTATCAAATCTCTTTTGCAAAGTTTTCTTGATCTCAGGTAGACTCTGTCTTGCATATTTTGATATACCCATAATTGAAGAATTCTGCACTGTACGAAAAGAATATTTGAGACCTACCAATAGCACCATCTTTTGATCTACATGTACAAAATGGCTGGACTGATCAAGGATAGAAGATGTATGCAAATTATATGAAAAAAAAAACAATTACCTGAATGACTGCAAGAAATAACTGAAATAATCACCACCCTTATTCTTCTTTTACTTCACTTCTTTGCTTGATATTGACAAATCTAAATTATAAGCAGAATCTTAATTGTCCCTCCTTTCTCACCTTTAAATTGTGTCATTTTTTTTACAAATTGAACTGATAAAATAAAGTCTCGAATGAAAGCATTTCTCTCCTCACCAAAACGGGGTGGACTTAACATCAGAGGCATTAAAAGTTGGCTATCTCTAGGTGTTTGTGAATTTTCAGGAGTAAGGTGGTCTTTATGAAGTAGCATACATGCCTCAGTAGAGATCTCTTGGTTTATTTTCAAAGTCAAACTTGATTTTTTTCTCTGCCAATTACAAGGTACTAATGGTACTGTAATTATCTGTGGTGTCAACAATAAACATGGCTACAGCATAGGTCAGAAACATTATTTCTGGAACATTAAAAGATATGCAATTGTAAAAGCATAGAATAAATATACATTTTTGAGACTGCAGTTAGGAATGTTCCAAAAATATTGACTTGATGTCCATACATACAGTAATGGGAATTTGCCCCTGTGAATTTCCCCTCTGGGGAATCCTTTTCCATGTAGTGGCAGGACTGCACAGAATAAAATAATGCCACCTTGGGATAGACACATGTTGTCCACAAATAACTCCATTCACTCAAGTATACTAGGAAAGCTTTTCTTTTTAGCTCTGCTGACTTCTATGAAGTCGCAGAGCTTTAGGAGTTGGGAAATGTCTGTCCATCCATCTGTCAACATTTGTTTAAAAATCTTCTCCAAAACTACTGGTGAAATATGTTTCAAATTTTATAGAGGAAGATATAGAGGTTAAGATTCAGATTCCTTCAAATCTTAGTTGACCTTGGTGCAATGACCTTGAGGTCACAAATTTTGTATGGAGCATATCTCAGCAACCACTTATAGATGGAATTAATACTTTGTATTCAGAAATGTCTTGAGTCATAGCTGTGCCTTCATATACTATTTTAGTGATGTGACCTTTGGCCTTGACACAGTGACCTTTAATTCAAAATTTGTGTGCATGCAACATCTCAACCATTAAAAGTGAACAAACATAGGTCAATGGCCTTAAAACTATGCTGATCATTGCTTTTTTGTAATGTTTGTGAACATTTCTTCATAAATGATCATTTAAATTCTTTTCAAGAGCAGACTTGAGCAGATAATTTTGACCAATCAAAATGCATGTTACATATCAAATTTGTCACCAACTTGTTTTCATGATTCTCATTGGCTAATATTTCTCTGTTATTCAAAATGGCAGCCTCCTTGACAACTTAGTTATAGATATTAAGATTTTTAAAAAAATCATAACAAAATGGAAAAAGAACTGCGCCTTATGGAAAATATATAGAATTAGTCCCCTGAAAATACAACATCTTGCCTACTAATAGCTAAAAACTATACCCAGTTGTTTCAGAGAAGATCTTGTGAATGATGAACTGGAGATACTAAATATTGGGCATGCATGACAACCACAAGTTGTAGCTGTGCACTGTCAGTTTGTTTTTGCCCCTGCACCCATTGACCTTAAGGTCATAAAGTTTGTGCAGAGCATACCCCAGCAACCACCTACAGGAAGAATACCATACTTGGTATGCAGAAATATCAAGAATCTTGTATGGAAAACCATAACCTGTTTTCTAGTTGCACTTTATCTCAGTTCATGTGTTTTCATTCAAGTCAGCAGTACTATCAACCCAAGGGGTTATGTTTATTTCTAATATTTATTAATGCTTGGAAATAGTGTTGATATGATAGTGAAGTTGTGCATGTTATTTTCAGGACAAGAAACATTTTTTGGACAAACTAGATGCCCCTAATGACTCATCTATTGGAGACTACAAAGGAATCACCACCAGACACTATCACAAAGGAAAATGATCTTCACAAAGACTACCATTTCTCAAATTTGCAGTAATAACATAGTTGTTCCATCAGAAATAGAGTTTAAAGTGCAGAGCCAAATTTTATGTTTTATGTAGATTACCCTTGGTATAGCTAGTTGGTAGGACAGTTTGAGTAGGGGAATGATGAGAAAACAGTGCATAATGGGAATGGTTTGGAATGGCAGTACATGATAATTAGAATGGTGCATCATGGGAACAGGTAATGTGGGTCATCTGGGGAGTAGGGTAAGGAAAAGATGGAGCATGTTTGGAGTGGATCTAAGTGGGAGTTGGCTTGTTTATATTGAAAACATTTCAGACAAAAAGTATTTAATTTATCGGGAATTTTAATACAAAATATGATGAAAGACCATGTTTTTGTTGAGAATGTATTTACATAGTACATGTATACTATATTTTGAAGATTAAATGCTGCATTATTGCTCACATAAAAAAATGAGATTGTGCATTAAAAAACATGGAATATTAAATATGTGAGCGAACCATTTCCTTCCAAAAGGACAATATTGCAGACATCAGTCCAACATTTATGCAATATTTTCAATATGAATGCAAACACCAATAAAATCATTATAGTGTAATCCTTGATAGTTTTATATATATATATATATATATATATATATATATATATATATATATATATATATATATATATATATATATATATATATATATATATATATATATATATATATATATATATATATATATATATATATATATAAAACTATCAAGTTTCACATTTGTGAAACTTCCATCATTACAATAATTTACTATGAATTTTCTGGATCAAGAATTCCATACCAGTGCTATGATGAAAATTTACAAATATTAGATAATTAGTATTTTATGATCTCATATAAATAATGTCAATGTTATTGTGGTAAATCTCAAAATAGAGAAGCTGTTTGTATCACATAAATGTCACAAAGATAAGATGTCATTATTTTAAAAATAAACAATACTAGAATCCAATGTTGAGACTGTCATTTCTTCAAATAGATACCGGTAGGTCCAATTAGAATTTCAATTGTGACTGGGGGTTGTCTTTGTAAGCTATATAATCCTCCATCTTGAAGAAAGAAATTTCTGTTTCATTTTCTAAAAAAAAAAAAAGAAAAATATGAAAAACAATTATTTATTCTTTGCCTGCAATAGTTAGCTGTGATATTGAAGCATCAAGTTTGCTGCTTACCCACTCCAGAGTGTGCCAATGTTGCATCTGGCTTTAATATCAGTAGATCATCATTCCCTGTGTTAATCACTGGGTCACTCGTCTGCAACATAAACAATATCAGCACACATTCAAAATCCAAATAATCCTGGTTTCTGATCACTTATTCACAAGATTACTCATGTTCTTATAAATCATGAAATTAGATTTTCAATCACTTTTTCGTTGCATAATATAAATGTTTATACCCCACACTTTGCACTCAAAAGTTATTACCCATCATTTCCCCTGCATAAATTTCTGTGCCATTTGAAAGTAGATGAGTCTTCTGCTAAAATCCAAATCATCCATTGGATATTTTGTCAACAAACTTTGCTGACAAGTGATCTTGTTCATTTAAGTCTTGCTGGTAGTGGGGCACCTTTAGATTGGGACAATGGAGTGATTTTGTTTACAGAGCCCTGTTTATCCATTAATGTTTGTCCAATGCAATGGTAGAGGCCTAACACCCCAACAAACCACAATAGAGGTCACATGATTTTATACATGTGGCCACCTAGTGGTCACAAGAGTACAGCCAGAACTTTCAGCAAAACACAAAAACCATGGTCGGTGTATTTTGGTTGATTTTAGGTTGATATCATTTAAGCATACCCCAAACCTCTGTAAAATTGCCTGTGACCTCTGTGGTTTCATGAATGCTTTCATGAACTTTTAAACAATTCAACTCACCTTAGCACCATGAGCTTTGTGTTGGATTTTTAAAGTATCTGGAATTACATACATAAAATGTTTAAATTTGCCTTCAAATTAATTAAAAGGGAAATTTGATTTCATAAATCAGAAATGAAAAACACAAATTTGTGGCCATATTATGTGGTAAATAAAGGGTGAAACTAATGTGAATTCTTTTGTTCAAATATGAGAAACCTTTTGAGAATTCTTTTTTGAAAACATCCGTTAATCTTAAGATATAAAGTATTACAGCCAACATTAATTTATTGTAGTGCTTACCATATGGATATTTTCTAACAGGAGGGGGAATTCCAGGTCGAGTTTCTAACTCTGCAAAATAACAATCAGTTAAGGAACATTTGTTATACAATCTATATTTGTGACTTTGATGAACAAAAAAATCAGATGAACAAAAAAATCAGTTGCCTTTTTCATGTAATTGAATCTGAATCTGTAAGAGAGAAAAATCATTTTCCTCTGATAGAGAGATTGTCCTTTTCCTCTGATAGAGAGAGTGTCCCATTCCTGTAATAGAGGGAATGTCCCATTCCTGTAATAGAGAGAATGTCCCTTTCCCGTGATAGAAAATGTCCTTTTCCCGTGATAGGAAATGTCCCTTTCCTCAGACAGAGAATGTCCATTTCCTCAGACAGAGAGAATGTCATTTTCCTCAGACAGAGAATGTCCCTTTCCTCAGACAGAGAATGTCATTTTCCTCAGACAGAGAGAATGTAATTTTCCTCAGACAGGGAGAATGTCCCTTTCCTGTGATAGAGAGAATGTCCCTTTCCTGTGATAGAGAGAATGTCCCTTTCCTGTGATAGAGAGAATGTCCCTTTCCTGTGATAGAGAATGTCCTTTACCTCTGATGGAATAACATTTTCCTGTGATCCTGTGATGGAGACTTTTTTTCTGCAGCAGAGATACATGGTCTCACGGGAGTAAATAGGTCACTTCTGGTAGTATGTGTTAAATAGTCCCATTGTAAAAAAATGACATATCGTGAAAACGGTTGCCATGGCAACCAATATTAAAATTTTAGATATACCAAATAAAGGTTAAAACAATGTGTTAAGCCTGGGAATATTATTTAATTGTGATTGATGCTGTTATATGGTAGTTGGTGTGAACTAGAACCAAATATTCATACGCCACATATTTGAGATGAGTCAAAATGGGACAAAAACAAGATTGCGTTTTTTGTAAAATATGTCTTTTTGAGCATCTACCAAAAAATTTCTGCGGTGAACCTACCCTAATATTTTCACAAAATTGAAATAAACATGTATTTGATACATTTAGGTTAAAATAATTATATGACACCCCTTTTGAAATAATAATATTTGAGATGGAAATCTACATGTCTGAATTTACACCCAAAATAGGCCATTAATAACTCCCGTGAGACCACATATGAGCTCCAGGTTCAGATCTCCCTGGTCTCCAAAGCCATTGGACACTCCCAAAATGTGGATAAGAAATTTCTCCCAACCAATCATAGTAATTCCAGTCACACCTTCAAAGAGGAGCAGGTAAGGGTTGAGAGAGAAAGAAAGAACTTGGAAATTTGGATAGCACATGGCAACAAGATTCAGTGAATAAGAGAGTGGCCAGGTAACCTCAAACCACATAGAGGGAACCCAAACATTAATAATTTGCTATGAACCAAATTATGATGTTAATGACCAAGATTTAGCTCACTCTGGGACAAACTATCCCTCAGCGAATTAGTGGACTACTATGATAGGGAGCTTACGGTACTAATGGATAAGCATGCTCCTTTCAAGCATGCCAGAGTTACCCAACGTAAACCAGTACCCTGGATGAGCAACCAATTAAAGCACGAGAGATCTCTCAAGAGGAGGCTTGAGAGGAAATGGAACAAAACCAAACTCCAGATTGATAAGGAATTATATAATGTTCAAAGAAACAAATATAACTCCATGCTGAAATTGGCTCAATCCAATTATTTCTCTAATTTGGTTGAAGAAAACAAGCATGACCCTAAAAAACTATTCAGGGTTATTGATACGGTCATGCACAAGAATAAGGACACCCCAATGCCCGAAACCAACTGTGAAGTCGCTTTGGCTGAGAGGTTCAATGACTTTTTTCTTGAAAAAATTGAGAAAATTCGCTCTGATATGGACAATAATCCACAAATGACTTTCCCACCACCAGGTGACACTACGAACAATAGTGATGCTCCGGTGACAGAATCCCTTGATAGATTTCTCCCCTTATCCAATGAGGAGGTGCGTAAATTAATCAGAGGGTCTGCGAATAAGTCATGTGAGCTGGATCCAATCCCTACATGGTTACTGCTCAACATCCTGGATGATCTTATACCTTTAATTGCATCCATTATAAATAAATCCTTAATGGATGCAACAGTGCCAAATAACATGAAGATGGCCATAATCACACCCTTACTGAAGAAATTGGGTCTGGAACTGATCGAATGTAACTATAGACCAGTTTCAAACCTTACTTATATCTCAAAGCTAACTGAAAGGGCAGTATCTGAGCAATTGATTCCCCATCTGGTAAGGAATGGTCTTACTGATAAGTTTCAATCTGCCTACAAGAAGTATCATAGCACAGAGACTGCCCTAATCAGGGTACAAAATGACATCCTTCGGGATCTAGATGAGAAAAAGTCGGTAATCCTACTTTTGCTAGACCTGTCTGCTGCCTTTGACACCATTGACCATCAAATCCTGCTCAACAGATTGGAGGGTAGATGTCATATCAAAGGTCATGCTCTTAATTGGATACGGTCATACCTAAGTAACAGGAAACAATGTGTCAAAGTTGGAATGAAAAGGTCCTCTGTAAAGGACATAAAGTATGGGGTCCCACAAGGCTCAGTCCTTGGTCCTATTCTTTTTACCATATATATGACACCTCTTGCAGACATCTTGGGTAAATATGGTCTCAACTACCATATCTATGCGGATGATACCCAGATTTACATCCCCATTGACCATTGCTCTGCCAGGCAGGCCGAAATCAGCAGATGCAGATTGGAAGAATGTGTCTGTGAGGTCAGGGACTTTCTGATTTCAAATAAAATGAAAATCAATGATGGCAAGACTGAGATGCTAGTATGTACTGACAGGTACAATACTGCCAATCGTGGCAGTGTCCCTAACACTATTAAGGTGGGCAGTACTGATATATCGCCTAGTGACTCAGTAGTCGACCTCGGCGTCACTCTAGACTCTAATCTAGACATGAGGGCTCAGATAGCGAGGATGTGTAAGAAGGGCTATTACCACATCCGGAATCTGTCGGCTATCAGAAATTGTCTAGACGAGAAAACGGCTATCACACTTACCCATGCGTTTGTCACATCCACATTGGATTATGGTAATGGCCTCCTTGCTGGCCTTCCAAATACTGACATCAAGAAGTTGCAATACCTACAGAACTCTGCAGCTCGTGTAGTGGGTAAGATCAGGAAGTTCGATCATATATCTGAGAAACTGAGGGAGCTGCATTGGCTCCCAGTCCAGGCCAGGATTGATTTTAAGATCCTTCTTATAACCTGGAAGGCATTAAATGGTAAGGCGCCTCCTTACCTACGTGATCTACTCCTTGTCAAACAAGGGGAGAGGTCTCTCAGATCAAATGATGGTACTTACCTTCAGGTCCCTGGGACTAGGCTCAAGACAGTGGGCAATAGAGCCTTTTCATCAGTAGGGCCGAGACTGTGGAATCAACTTCCTAATGAGATTAGAACAAGTAGATCAGTTGTATCCTTCAAGAGTAAACTGAAAACCTATCTCTTCAGGAAGCATTTCCCTGACACAGCGCTATGAACATACTTGTCTGGTATACGCGCTATAGAAATTTTGTTATTATTATTATTATTATTAAGATTATTGATTAAATATAATGGGTTAACAAATATTTTAAACAAACATGCACCTGAAATTAATTACAGACTGGTATCCAACCTAGCTTATTTGTCTAAGCTGATAGAAGGAACTGTAGCTAAACAATTTATTCACCATCTTCAGAGAATCGATATCCAAAGTTTGTTTCAATCAGCCTAAAAGAAGTTTCATAGTACCAAGAAGGTACAGAATGATATACTCATGGATATAGATAATAACTAAACAGTGATGCTAGTATATCTTGAGCTCTCTGCAGCTTTTGACATTATAGATCATAAAACACATTTAAATAGACTTGTAAAAAGATACGGAGTGGGTGATCCTATCTATCTAACTGGAAACAATGCTTTAGTATAGATGAAAAAAATATCTGAAAATATTGATATTAAAGGAATTAAGCACCAAATTTGCAAAAAAACCTTAACATTCACTTATAGGTGATAAATGCATTTGCCCTTCATGTCTATTAACTTTTTTGATTGATGTGTACTGATGAGTGTCTGTTAAATCTATTTGAACAAGACCCTAACTCATTGCCCCTTTATGAAAGCACACTCCTTTCTTGGTGCCATTTTTATGTGGAGTGTTATCATAGAGGAACTGAAAGGTAAAATGACATCATTAGTGTGTGGCAATATGTTTTTGATGTCATGAAAGGTAATGTACTTTGAATACTGCCAGAATGATGTCAAACAGTGCTTCTCTTCTTTGAGCCTCATCTGATGTATAAAAAGTCCACTCTACTCATGTTTTCCCTTCACGTGCAACTGATGGCTGGGACAGATCTCTGCTGAGAGTGCAACTTCTATGCCTTATTGCAACTGATCTTAATACTTTATGTTAAACTTTAATATGTCAATACTTCATACACAAATTTGCAGATTTAATGCTTATGACCTTTAAGCATGGAGGACACCAGGGTTTCACAGCAAACATGGAGTCTCAGAGTAGATCTTAGGCAAATATGGTCTAAGACATCACATATGTGTTTATATGTACTCTCCTTCAGGTTCAGTATAACACCCTCTCTGCTTATGCGATGAGATATGTTCAAATAGGCCTGTTCCATTAGCCCTGCCCCTTGAATGTATCCAACTGCACGTGCACGGTGCGATGATGTAATTACAGCCTTTCAGTAGGACAGCACGTGCACGATATGATGACGTAACTCGAATCTCTTGCTAATTAATATTCATGAGCGGCCAAATAGTACGACATTTAGTCGCGTCGGCGCTAGGCCTATATTGAAGAGGCCTAGTAAAGCTGGGTAGTTTATATGATACTCAGCTTCAAATCACAATGGACCCCCAAGTCTACAAATAAAACCAAGATGTCCTTTACTGAAATGGAGGAATGGATTAAGGAAGTAAAAAACAAAATCCTCTTGGATAATAAAATGAAGATAAATGATTGACAGAAAGAAATGGAAAATCTGCCGTAAAAGCTCACATTTTAAAAATGGTATCATACTTGGTACTTGGCTCAACCAAGGTAGGAGATTCTTGTATTGCAAGATCTGCTCATGTCAGTGATGTATAATATACTCATGTCAAAGACCTAGGTATAATATACTCATGTCAAAGACCTAGGTTTAATATACTCATGTCAAAGACGTAAGTATAATATAATAAAACAACAAACAAAGAAAATGCATAAAAATGGTATTTTTCATGAAAGAAACCTATCATTGATTAAAAAAATTACTCAGATGAAAAATGGCTAACACCCTTACTCACTCATTTGTCACTTCAACTCTTGATTATGGGAACTCACTACCAGCAGGATTTCCAAAGTGTGAAATTGCTAAATTCCATAGACTGTAGACCTAAATGAGGACTGAGAACCTACATATCATTAGAAAACAATGAATACATGATACCTAAAACTAATATGAAAATGTATGGTAACAGGGCTTTGAGGTATATACCCCTAAAGTATGGAATGCCCCACACTTACAAGTGAAAACCTGCAAATCATTAGACATCTTCAAAATGATGCTAAAACATATCTTTTTCCAGACGTATTACTTGCCAGAGCACCAAGAGCAGACTTAGTCTGATTTAGCACTACATTAATGTTTTGTTATTATTATTGTTATTATTATTATTATTATTATTACAGACAAGCCATGAAACTTCCCTCAAGGAAAGACGCGTTGAACGATCCTGTAAATTACACCTGGATACATTTTGCAATAAAATGTCTAATTGTAGTACAACATCAATATTAAAATAATATCAATAAAAAGACAATTGTATTATAATTTACAGTGTGGATATTTGTCAATAATTATGTATATTTCTTGACTGTCACCATCCCTTATGAACTTTTTATGCCGTGAGGGTCCATACATGCATGGGCATGAGGAGGAGCCTAGAAACATTTCATCTTATCTAAACAAAGCCTTGTTTTAATCCCATATATTTCATTTCTTACCAACCTTTAGCTGCAATTTCCATGAGTTGTGTTGCAGTGATCTCCAAGTCCACATTTTTCAAAACAAAGTGCTTGATGTTTCTGTGTTGAAACGAGCGGATAACTCTCAAAGTCAATGTTGCCTCCTTTTCTTCGGACATCTGTTTACAAGAACAAATACTATGAATGTCAATCAAGGAAATATATCATTTTGAAGAATTTTATATCAAATGAACTCAATAACAGAGATACAATTTAATAAACAGGACTTGTAATGACTTGCATTCAAATGTTCCTGTCTCGGTGTAAATTGTGTTATAACAAAGAATCCTTTACAAATCCTTTCAGAAATATATATAAAAAGGTACATTTTTTTCGGACATCAATTACACTCTTTATACAAAATTATAGTATCCACCAATGGCAATGAGTGACTCAAAAATACCCCACCAGTCCACCATTTACATTTGTGGACTCAGTTATCAGTACTTGATCATTAAGGAGGTGTAGTGAAGTTGAGACAAAGTGTGAAATGCCAGTGAATGTAAACGTCCAACTCTACCAAATCATTGTATACATAAAGGATTCTCACATTTCTGTGTTGTGGGGCTGCTGCCAGTGAGTTTCTTGAAGTTCAGCCTTAGCTGCACTCAAATATCCACGCGTATTTGTCAAATCTGGGGAACCCCTGATTCTGAATGACGTAAGGGGAAATCCTGTCTCGTTTTGAAGTTGGGCTCAAGTGGGCACCAAAGCATGGTATTTCGCAACCAAAGTTTATTTTGTGACATTTCAGGGTGATTTCATCATCGCACATTGTTCGGTAGGTATATAAGGATCAATTGAACATGGCTGCCCAATACATTAAAGCAGACGAAAAGCTCAAGATGATTGTATAACAAGGTATTTAAGATTTTAAAAGCGAAGTTTTGTTCCATCACCATTGTTATTTAAATTTTTATTACTAAAATTATTGAAATATAATAATGGTGGACAAAATGTTAAGATTTCATCCACTGTGTCACAGTGTATGAAGTATTCAGGGACGAAGTTGAAGTTGTTCAGGCACTGGGCATTGTTCCAGTCCTCAGCTGTCAACTTCAGTATGCATGCATCACTGACAACAGACTGTACATGCTGTATGCACAGGCAGCACTGACAGTAGACTATTTGTACAGGCAGCACTGACAGCAGACTGTTTGTACAGGCAGCACTGGCAGCAGACTGTATGTACAGGCAGCACTGAGAGCAGACTATGTACAAGCAGCACTGACAGCAGACTATGTACAGGCAGCACTGACAACAGACTGTACAGGCAGCACTGACAGTAGACTATGTACAGGCAGCACTGACAACAGACTGTACAGGCAGCACTGACAGCAGACTGTATGTACAGGCAGCACTGACAGCAGACTGTATGTACAGGCAGCACTGACAGCAGACTATGTACAGGCAGCACTGACAGCAGACTGTATGTACAGGCAGCACTGACAACAGACTATGTACAGGTAGGACTGACAACAGACTATGTACAGGTAGGACTGACAGCAGACTGTATGTACAGGCAGCGCTGACAGTAGACTATGTACAGGCAGCACTGACAGCAGACTATGTACAGGTAGGACTGACAGCAGACTGTATGCACAGGTAGGACTGACAGCAGACTGTATGCACAGGCAGCACTGACAGCAGACTGTATGTACAGGTAGGACTGACAGCAGACTGTATGTACAGGTAGGACTGACAGCAGACTGTATGTACAGGTAGGACTGACAGCAGACTGTATGTACAGGTAGGACTGACAGCAGACTGTATGCACAGGCAGCACTGACAGCAGACTGTATGTACAGGTAGGACTGACAGCAGACTGTATGTACAGGCAGCACTGACAGCAGACTATGTACAGGCAGCACTGACAGCAGACTGTATGTACAGGTAGGACTGACAGCAGACTATGTACAGGCAGCACTGACAGCAGACTGTGTGTACAGGTAGGACTGACAGCAGACTGTATGTACAGGTAGGACTGACAGCAGACTGTATGTACAGGCAGCACTGACAGCAGACTATGTAATGGCAGCACTGACAGCAGACTATGTACAGGCAGCACTGACAGTAGACTATGTACAGGCAGCACTGACAGCAGACTATGTACTGGCAGCACTGACAGCAGACTGTATGCACAGGCAGCACTGACAGTAGACTATGTACAGGCTGCACTGACAGCAGACTATGTACAGGCTGCACTGATAACAGACTTTATAGACATGCCAGATGCCAGTTGGTTTTGTTGAGTACACTTATAGATGCAGATGTAGATGATAACAGATCTGCATTATCGATTGATTGCCAATGAGTATTGCACCATTTGAAAATGGAACTGCAGCTCTGTTATCATCTGCAGCCCTTTTGTCATCTGCAGTTGTTGTCATTGGCTGTAAAACCAATACTGTCATGAAGCAGTGAGAGTTGCATACCGGTAACTCCATAACCAACCACTGATGCTAATCTATGTGCTCTGTACATGCTGTACATAGGATGTGGCACAAGTCATCCACTAGTACTGAAGTACCGGATAAACCAAATAGAGTCATACAAGGTCATTGCAAGGCTTTATTGTGCAAATGACAAGCTACTTGTGACTGAACAATGCCAGGCAACACGTGCATCTGACCAAATAATGTCATGTAGCTGGCCTTACATGACCTAATTTGGTAGCAATGATTTCTCAGAGATATCATGACACATGATGTGATCATGATTTGCCAGTGAAGTGAATCTCATTTAGTTCATGCTACATTCCAGAGGATGCTGATCAAAGAGCATTTGTGATAATTCCTTGGGAAGGTTTCTTTAAAACATTGAAGTTTTTATCTGGCAGTGATTAATGAAGCACTGAGAGAACATACTCCCATACCCTTGTCCCATTTGCCCAGATACCCTAACATCTATAGTTTATTTATTCCTCAACCATATGTAAATTTTTCCTGTCTGTATTTCTCAAGAGGGAAATGTGGTGATTGCTAAAATGTGAGGCAGAGATATGTTTTATATCCTTTGTAGATAATTAGATAATTTAATTCTTTCTTTGTTGCAGGAATAATAGTAGCTCAGCTACTGAATACTTATAACAATATCAAGGAATAATCAGATTTGCTGCCTTCAAAACAAGAATATTTATTGCAACAAAAATTATGAATGCTGAATATAATAGCGAAGCTACCTACCAAGGAGACCAAGCGTTTCAAGATCAATTCTATTACAATCACCAGGTGGCATATCATCCCCAGCAGATCTTTTACCCGGGACAGTCACCACAATTTATGAGCCAAAATTTCAGTATGGCAACAGCAAGCTTCCCCCCACAACCATTGATGTATCAGGCAATGAGTGGTCCCCCAATATATGGAGGGGAGCAGGGCTATGAGAATGACCCCCACATGAGCCTGCCAAGGGGCAGGGGGCGAGGGTCAAGGTCATACCGTGGCCAGAGGAATCAGAGACCAGATTGGAGTAATAATCAAACACAACCTGGACCTTCAAAGTATTATACCAATGAACGGCAGTCAGATTATACAAACCCAAGTGACAATTTAGAAACTGATGGTATTCATGTTTTTCACCAAAGAGGAAGGGATTGGAGGGGTGGGGCTGGAAGAGGGAGGGGTGGAGGAGGAGCAAGACCAAAGGACAGATATAACTGGGAGAATAAGCGAGGAGGACAATATAATGCTTCCAGAGCTAATCCCTATAACACAAGCTCCGACAGTAGTTATCATAATTCTGATAGTTATCAAGGGAATTATTCTCACCTTGCAGCCGATGGAGGCCGAGGAAGAGGTGCTGATAACAGAAAGACAAGGGGTCGTGGATACAATCAGGAAAATGATAGATATACAGACTCTAGAGACAATAAGAGAAGTAACAAAAAATCTACAAATTTTAATAATAATGAAAGGAGAGGAAAAAATGAAAGAGAAATGGGTGGAGAAACAGATAGTCCAAAATCAGAGAGAAAACAAGATGCAACACAGAGTAATAGTCGGAATGTCAGTGACATGCGAGATGCAAACAAGAAATATGAGTCATCACGTGGGAGAGGAAAGAGTTTCCAGATTCGCCGAGGGCATCCCGGTGAGGACGATGAAACACAAAGAGGTTTGTTACTTGATACTGTTTAAACAATTTCAACTTCTAATCTGGGTCGATGATGTTGGATTTACTTAATCAGATAAGAATCAGTTGAGATACAGATATGTAGACTTGTGTGTTAAACCAGGGCTTAACATTAGGAGTGGCCCTGAAGGGATTTTTTGAGCCTCTGGGCCAATAGAGCTAGTGATTTTTAAAATCTACTGGCTCAGATTCAAGTAAAAATTACATATTTATCACTGTTTAATATTTAAAAACCAAATAACGAGTGAATGAGAGGGCAGTCTACATTTTGAGCCCAGTAACCTTCGTGTCAAAGCCTATCAACAGTACATTATATGCAGCGGCTTTAAAAAGATTTCTAATAAGTGTTGATTTAAAAAAAATCAATCTCACATAAATTTGCTAAATTGCAAAACTCAAGAAAATCTTCATACTCTACCACGCACTCGCAAATTACTTCTCATACAAAAGTGCTATCTGACAGTGTAAGCAGAAACTATGTGTCAAAAAGTTGGCCTACATGGACCGATAAGAGGTGTATGCTACATAGACTTGCAGCTTAATCGTGTTAAAACCTCAAACATTCAGACCTTAAGTCAAAACAAATGCGAACGAAAAATAACAATGTCCCAGTGTCTCGAACGATTTGCATAAATCACTTTCCATCTTTATTTGAGCCATCTATAAGATTTGACTTAAATGCAGTGTGTTCCTGACATAAAAGCTCTTGTAACTTGATCAAGCTTTTAATATTAGGGGAAAACAGGTACAGGCGACGACAACAGAGCTGCGGACGACAACAGAGCTGCGTTTCAGTTTATCAACTTATTGCCAATAAATTGCATCATTTCATGTTGTTGATGCGTAAAAGTGTCAGACAACAACCCAACGAGAATATTTTGTAAGTGCAGATGCACTTAAAATAATTTGAAAATGGAACCGCAGCTCTGTTGTCGTCTGCAGGTCAGTTGTCGTGGGCTATACACTTCTTATAGAGGATTACAGCTGAATGGAATGTTTTTTTGATTGCTGCTAAGATACCAAAAAGTATGACATCAGTATTTTATTGATGAAAGTACCATGATGGCGTCATTGCTCCTTCAAGTACATGAACTATTTAACCATTATAATCAATGAAACCAACTAAATAGATAATATATATATATATCGGTTCAGAGGGGATCAATGCTTATAATACACATGTAAACATCACTGCCCAGTGTCTGCATACAAAATAGTTCAAAGTAAAACAATATATTTCTCAAAATGTCCCACGCTTAGGATTCTATATATTGTGAATATTTATGATATAGGATATATGATATCCTATATGATATAGGATATCCAATATGATAAAGGATATATTTATTATATAGGATTCTATATGCATGTGGTGAATTGTTATGATATAGGTTTCTATTTTTGGTGAATGGTTATGATATAGAATTCTATATGTGGTGAATGGTTACAATATAGTATATGGTGATTGTTTATATATCAGTTTCTGTATGTGGTGAATGGTAATAATATATTATGGTAAATGTTTATATATCAGATTCTAAATATGGTGAATGTTTATATATTGGATTCTATATATGGTGAATATTTATGATATAGGAATCTATATTTGGCGAATGGTTATGATATAAGATTCTATATATGGTGCATGGTTATGATATAGGATTTTATATGTGGTGAATGGTGAGAATATAGCATATGGTGACCATTTATGATACAGGAACGCTGATAGAGCAGCTCAGTAACAACTCGTATGAGTGCATGGTGTGTTGTGATATTGTCAAACGGGAGGCAGCCATCTGGCCATGCGGCAACTGCTACCATGTCTTCCATCTTCGCTGTATTAAGAAATGGGCAACCTCCTCCACTGCCAAAGTAGAAGGTACAGTTTGCTTATATCCTTAGCTTATTTATAGAAAATTCTACTCATAAAAATAAAATTAAAAAGTCTACAAAATCTTAAATTTTGCACATTGTTGTATACATTTTATCTTCCTTTGACTTTGAAAGAACTTTTATCTTGTCATTCATTGTCACATTATTATTGAATGAGCCACCAAAAGTGTAAAGCAAATAAAATTGAGTATAAATATTTTTAAAACCAATTTTCCAACCAAATATTCCATAAAGAATTGCATACAAGGCCAATTGTATTTTTTGCATTTTTGGTGTTTGCCACATTCAGTGCAGTTCAAATTTATTTGCTCCGGTAAAGATTTGCCTTTTTTATTTTTTTTATTTAAGAAATAGACTCCATTATTTTGATCTATGATATAAAAGCACTATTTTTTATCAGGTAAAATTAAAATAATAATAGAAGCAAAGAGATGTTTATCATTGATTTGATGTAATTCAGCTGCTGCAGTGAATGGATGGAGATGCCCAGCATGCCAAAATGTCAACCACAAAATGCCCAATCAGTACAGATGCTTCTGTGGTAAGTTAAATGATATTCAGCCTAAAGTGTGTTTAAAGTTGTAAACAAACCGTACCATATCCAGCCATGTTGTTACCCCATTTCTTAATGTTCAACCACAGAGCTTTCCATTTGGCCTCACATACTTCTGGTGTTACACAATTTATGGACCACTGTGATGTTATTGTTTCACTCATACCAGGACAGATGTTTGACTAATGTACTTATACATTCAAGGTTTTTTTCATATATATTGATAAGAGTTATTTTCAAAGTTCAATATGATGACTATGGAGGGATAAATATTTAGAAAAGAATTTATTTCATATCAGGTAAAGTACGAGACCCTGAGTTTACTCGTTATGACACTCCACACAGCTGTGGGGAAGTGTGCCGCAGAAAGAGGACCGCGGACTGTCCCCACTCCTGCAATATGTGAGTATATATGTCATATATTTAGCAGTTACATGCATTATTTTTCTTCACTAAATAAAATCCACGAGTTTCAAGCCAAAATTCACTGCATGTTATGTTAGTCATAAGCTTTTACCAGTCATATGCCTAGCTTCACAATATAGTCCAACTTTATTTTGCATTATTTCAGTCTATGGCTAACTTGAGTCTACATTATGCAAAAGTCAGTTTATGGCTAACTTGATTACATTATGCCAGCCAGTTTATAGCTGAGTTAACTCTATTTTTTCAATGTATGCCTAAGTTGTTTATGATGCATAATACATCTGCCTTGTACCTTATTTTCAGCTTGTGTCACCCTGGTCCATGTCCACCCTGCCAGGCAACCATCACCAAACACTGTGATTGTGGAAAGACCAAGTGAGTAGGCTGCTCTCATTAAAGATTAGTGGATAATATTTCTTATTTTATGGTGAAAGACTTTGAAGAAGTAAATATATGTAAATTTAGTTTTTATGGTTGACTATGAACAGATTTTGATACAAAACTTCACATTTGTAGGCAGACTGTTAAATGTGGGCAAAGCAGCAGTTTGAAATGTTCAGAGTCCTGTCAGAAGCAGCTCAACTGTGGCAAGCATGACTGCCAGCAAGTGTGCCATCCAGGACCGTGTCAGCCATGCGACGTGGTCATCATCCAGAGTAAGTACAAGCATGACCTCCATGTGACGTCATCATCCAGAGTAAATACAAGCATGACCTCCATGTGACATGGTCATCATCCAGAGTAAGTACAAGCATGACCTCCATGCGACGTGGTCATCATCCAGAGTAAGTACAAGCATGACCTCCATGTGACATGGTCATCATCAAGAGTAAGTACAAGAATGACTGCCAGCAATGTGCCATCCAGGACCGTGCCAGCCATGCGACGTGGTCATCATCCAGAGTAAGTACAAGCATGACCTCCATGTGATGTGGTCATCATCCAGAGTAAGAACAAGCATGACCTCCATGTGATGTCATCATCCAGAGTAAGTACAAGCATGACCTCCATGTGACATGGTCATCATCCAGAATAAGTACAAGCTTGACCTCCATGTTACATGGTCATCAAATGCAGCAAGTACAAGCATGACCTTCATTTGACGTCATCATCCAGAGTAAGTACAATCATGACCTCCATGTGACATGGTCATCATCCAGAGTAAGTACAAGCATGACCTCCATGTGACATGGTCATCATCAAGAGTAAGTACAAGAATGACTGCCAGCAATGTGCCATCCAGGATTCAAGTTCAGACAAATAAAATAAATATTTTAAGATAGTGAATAGTGTGTGTTGATATTGATGAGAACAATGAGTTTCTTTTTATTCAGAAGTTTAGAATGTGCTTTACTTTGCAGATTGTTACTGTGAGAGCTCGAGTAGGGATGTGATATGTGGATCTTGTGACTCCTTCCAGTCTCACTACTCTTGTCAGAGCAAGTGTGGTCGCATGTTAGAGTGTGGCCAGCATGAGTGTGTGGCTATCTGCCATCCAGGTCTGTGTGAGCCATGCAAGCTTCTCCCGGCAGCAGTGGATACCTGCCATTGTGGGAAAACTTCCCTGTCTCAGCTACTGGGCCTGCTATACCAGAGGGAGGCCTGTACCGACCCCATCCCTGTCTGTGATTTGATCTGTGATAAGCCACTGAGGTGTGGTTCGCCTGATAAGCCCCATAGATGTCGCCAGACGTGCCATGAGGGAGACTGTGGTCCTTGTGAGGGAGACTCACAGTTGGTTTGTCGCTGTGGGGGCTTCACCAAGGAAATGTCATGTCAGGAGGCTGCACAATTCACAGGTAACTAGAATTACTGATACTTTAAACTATACATTTAGACACAGATTCATGAAATGTATTGTATACATGTACATGTAAATGATATGTTAAGACATGCAAACAATTGTTGATAATAATTTTCAACTAAATAAAAAAATGTATTTCCATTGCAGAAGAGACTCCATATAAGTGTGAGCGTCGGTGTAACAAGAAGAAGCAGTGTGGTCGCCACAGATGTGGCCAGCATTGTTGTGTGGTACGTAGCATCCTTAAAGGGATTAGGCACCAATTTTGCAAAAAAACGTTTAAAACGTATTTGTCTTTCACATCTATTCACATTTTCATTGATGCATCCCAATTAGTGTCTGTGAAATCTATTTGAACACGACCCTATTGCATAGCCTACTTTTGAAAGCACACTTCTTTCTTAGTATGTCTTTATTTGTATGTGGAGTGTCATAGAGGCACTGAAAGGTAAAATGGCGTCATAAAAGTATGGCAATATACTTATCACGTCAGGAAATGTATTGTCCTTTGAATAGTGCCAGAATGACGCTAAACAGCGATACCCTACTTTGAGCCTCATTTGAGGTGAAACAAAGTACACGCTACCCATGTTTACCCATCACGTGCAGCGTATGGCTCAGACAGACCTCTGCTGGGAGTGCAACTTCTATGTCTCAGAGCAACTATGTATAACTTCAATTTGTCATGTTGTTCAGATGTATATAAGTTTTCAATACCCCAAATTATATGATTGATGCTTAATACATTCAAATAATCTCAATTTGACTGGTCTTAGACAATAACCATTAAATGTTGGGAACTTTTTTCTGAGATAGAGTGGTGATTCTGGGATAGAATGGGTACTTAAAGCAAATCAGTCCCATGTTTGGTCAATATAGTCAAATGAGAGTGAACCTGTTTTGGTTTGTTTTGATAAGTTTATAAATATTTGTATGTTTGCAGGAGAGTGAGCATTTGTGCACTCAGTTGTGTGGTCAGAAGCTAACATGTGGTCTACATAGATGTGAGGAACCCTGTCACCGTGGCAACTGCCCCAAATGCTGGCAAGTCAGTAAGTATACAATGGAAGATTTATGGAAAACAGAGCTTATAAGGCCTTAATGATTACTTGACCTTTTGGCTTGGGGGGAGAGGAATGATCATTTTGGCTTGCTGCCAACTGTGACTAAATACCCCAATCACATTTGCGCCGATTTCAGTTAAGATGCCCGGCCGATGGGTATTTTTTTACAAAATCGGCCAGCAGTTCAGATGGCCATGAGGGCACCGGGAGATCATTGGCCAAGATGGGGTATCTTTAAGACGTTGTACGGGTCATCAGAATCTTTTATCTGCAACATAAATTTTGCCTGCGTTTCCCCAATGGCTTATCAGCAAATAACCTCCAAAACTACACGGCAGTGTCCCATCAGTGTCCCCCAGGCACATCGGCAGATTATCTCAGGGGTGCCATTGGTATCGTACAGTGAGAATAGAATTTTTTGTATTTCATGTGTTCACAGGCCATCATCAGATGATCCAAATGAGACACGTCTATAGGATATCCTACAGACGTCTGTGGCATCTACCGTATTTACTCGTGTATAAGTCGACTCGTGTATAAGTCGACCCCCCAAAATTGAGGTTATTTTTCTTGAAAAAAAACAATTTCCGAATATAAGTCGAGTTGGGTTTTCTTGACATATCGGCTCTGCTACCATTCAAGCTTCAGCTGAAGCTTGGCGGTCATTTTAAAAGTGAAACTTAAATATGCTTACGATATAAGATCTTAGCAGTCTTATACACGAGTAAATACGGTAAAACGTAAATACGATGTTCATATTTTCGAAATAACGGATATCAGACGTAGCGGGTCGATTTTAATTGCGTTTTAAATGATAAATAAAGGTATTTACCCAATATTATCAGGCATTTCTGTCAATTTCTTAAGATCGTCAACACGTGGTCGCAACACGTGGTTGCAATTTAGAAAGGCGGAAGTGACGGGAAGAGGCACTTGTTTTTAGCGCGAAAACGAGTTTGATATTTTAATTGCATTTTAAATGATAAATAAAGGTATTTACCCAATATTATCACAAATTATGCTTCGCAGGTCGAGAATTTATCCATGAAGTAAAACGTAAATATCATGTACGTGACGTCGCGTTAATTTACGTCCGCAACACGAGGAGAAGCCAGGGATCCATCATTGCGCAATATATTAATATTTCAATGCGAGTTGATACACTCCATTTGTTTTCGCACCAAAAATAAGAGCTTGTCCCCGTCACTCCCGCTTTCTAAAATGACGACCTCGTATTGCGTAAAGCATGTTAAATGGATGAATGGTTTTGTTCTGTTCTCGACCTGCAAAGCGTATTTTGTGTTAATATTGGGTATATACTTTTATTTATCATTTAAAACGCAATTAAAATCGATCCACGTGTGAAGGCATTTCTGTCAAGAAGGGAAGACACGACTCAACACGTGGTCGCAATTTTGAAAGGCGGAAGTGACGGAAGTGAATATTTCTTTGTGTATTAACACGCTTTGTTTTGATGCTAAAAACGATATAAACAATAATAATTAAAAGCGATATAATGAATATCGTTGGCTTTATAATACACAAAGAAATATTCTCCCACGTGTTGGTTTTGATGCTAAGATTAAGGACGTCATGTACATCGTATTACGTTCTACATCGTGGAGAAATTCTTGCGAAAAATAATTTGTGATAATATTGGGTAAATACCTTTATATATCATTTAAAACATATTATTTCAAAATGCTTTGTTTTGACTTTGTTTTCACTGATTTCAATTATCAGCGTTCACAGTTTTGCATCTCGTCATTTCCCCTTGTTGTGGGTGAGGCAAAATGTAGATATATTTATATATTTTACGTGTTCAGCTTCCAGTGAACAAATCAATTAAGACCCATGTTCACTAATGTTCAATAATCCATTTTATTCCAGTAATGTAATACAATATGTATATTAGGTATTTTCCTGTTGTTTCTCTCAACTCCAAACTGACTCCAGACTGACTGCAGACTGACTGCAGACTGACTGCCTCCTGACTCCAGACTGAGTGCCTGTGATGTGGATCACACATATATATATATACCAGCTCTTGTACATGTACATGTACATGTACATGTACATGTACATAGTTCGTGTTCTCAACACCAGAGGCATCACTAAATACAAAAACATAAACTTCATTCAACTCTTACATTCACCACAAGAGGACAGCACTGGAGAGTGAATGCTACATACAAAAACATAAACTGGTACTTTATGATTTCATTTACCCTTCATTCAACTCTCACATTCACCACAAGAGGACAGCACTGGAGAGTGAATGCTACATTTCCTCCCTTCCTTAAGTTTGACACATGGATGACATGTTCAAACTGTCAATGTTATCGTCCCAAGTTTGTCTAAACATCATCTCAGATTACTAGACCTACATTTGTTAGGATACAAAGTGTGTTGCTATATTTAACACAATGGTTAAAGTTGGACACATTTATATACAATCCTGGCATAATGTCATGTATTTATGGACTGGATGATCAATCATCATCTTTTTCAAATCATGTTTAAAACAAAATAGTCACCTCAAATGATTTTAAAGCACAATTTCCAGGATACATCATTCCTTCCATGAATATTATTAATTAAATTGAAGATTCATTATTGCAGTTATAATTGATTAAATATGACATCATATATATTGGAGTTATAATTGATATAAACAATACAGTGTCTATAATATGTCTCTGCATCTGTATTTTATGTCACTGCACAGAGGGCGTCCCCATATTCCACAAACTTGTCGTCGATGAAGATGGTTTGGTCTTCATGATCACTTAAGTGTCATCTTGGCGAAGTGTTGCTTCTCCTAGGATGAATGGTTTTTAAGCCTGGTAGGGCTTCCATTTTTTTTTGGTGACAATATATTTCTTCTCTCATATGATGCATAAAGTTTCTGCCGTATTATTCCTGTATTGTCTATAATATATTCAATATTAAACACAAAAATCAGACAAAACATCTTTTGTGCTGCAATGTTTTATATAGTTCCTTGTTAAATTATCACGATTATACTGTGATAATGCAGCAATATAATAAATGTTTATATAGTAACATGATCATGTATCATTTTTACTCTTCTTCCGGCATATCCACCTGTACAATAGCCATTTCAACATGTGCATCATATAACACTTAAGTAGTATCTTTTGGATTCCTACCTATATTACATACTCTCTTACCTAGCTTTGAATAAATCATATACCTAGAGTAAGCAAAGCAAACCAGAACAATAAAAACAACCACTAAGGCAATCTACTAATAGGGGGTTTCTTGATTGCCTCATAATTTGGGAAATTGAGCTTGTGAACTCCTGATGGGAGGTCAATAGTAAGGTTTTGAACAGGGATGTGTTCCATATATGCATTCTAACAGACTATGTATTTCATTAATGCATAGTTGTTAAATAAAAGGGGGTTGCCCTTGGATTTAAATGACTTTCAAAAATGAAAGTCGGGTTAATTGCGGCAGCTGGGGCCATTCGGGTTGGCATGTATAGGGATTGGGCCCTACTGGTACTGGGGTTGCTTCCAAGGGAGGAAGGCTTTTCTCGGGTTCCTTTCGCACAGGTAGCGGGTCTACCTCTTCATAGGATTTGGACTCAGGGATAATCCTAACATTTCTCTGGTTGACACGGATCACACGTGCTGTCTCAAGTTGCTCCAAACGGAGGCCGCCTTCATGATTAGAAAGTACTCGGTAATCTGGTTGCCATTTGGACTGGCCTTTCTTGGAATTAAGCACACGCACAGAAACAAAAGTCCCAATAGGCAGTCTTTTGGATCTTGCTGGGGCCTTTGACTGATACGCAGCTTTGGTTGTCTCTCGGAATTCTTGTAATACTCTCTGGGTGAGACGTATTGCTCGGAGTCGGTCTCCTTCTTCTCGGTTTCCTGTTAAGGCTCTGGGCAGCCTCGCGTTTTGACCATACACGGTTTGGTATGAATCATGCCTGCAGGACCTGCAGTTATCCTGTAAGCATATAAGGCTTCTGATAGGTATTTGCTCCATTTTCTTTCTTCTCCTCCGGAGATATAGTGAATTACCTTCTCTATACCATTATCGTCTTTTTTTTTTTTTTGCACTAGGATAGCACCACTACATTTATTTGATGCATCTGTGTATAAGATGTAAGGCTTATTTACATTTGGATGTGCAAGGATAGGTGCTTTAATCAGTGCCTCCTTCAGCTGATCAAAAGATCTCTGGTGCTCCGGTCCACATTGAAATTGCTGTTTTGGCTTGGCTATCTCCGTCAACGGCACTGCCAAGGTCGCAAATCCTGGCATGCACTGGCGATAATAGCCCACCATTCCTAGAAAACTTCTAACAGCTGCTTGATCTTGAGGTGGTTTCATCTAAAATGGTGACATTCAATGACAGCCTGGGGGGCTGTCCACCAGAACTGGGTGAACCTACCGACTGTCCAACATCCTGGGATGGCTGTGTGTCCCCAGATGTCGATGTCTCTCTATGTGATTCCATGTTTAAAGACAATTCCATGTTATCAAGGGATGGTGAGGGCAATGAAATGGTGGCAGGGGCTAAATCTTTTGATGAAACTTGGGTATGTCTAGACACACTAGTGGAGAAAGGCTGAATTGGTGATAAGGTTTGTTTGGTACTTCTAGTAAAATATTTATGCTTAACTTGCCTAAACATTTATGACTACCCTGTTATATATATATGATGCACATATCGAAAATGCAGACAAGTGGACTTACCAGGTTAAGAATATGTATATTCCTAGGCCCATCTTCATAGTCCAGGCACAGTAGTATCTCAATAAGTAAATCCTGGCTGCTATAGGTATCCAATTATCTGCAACAGTCCACTGCTACACTTGTCACTGTTGTCACTATTTATGGTATACTTGAATGTCACTTTGGCTGCTACCTCCTGCTGCGACGCACATCACCTCTCCATAATATTCCTGCATTAATTTCCTCTGATTTCACTGTCACATCCCTTACTGTTTTTTTAGGATCACGTCGGGGTCACCAAAAATATAACACATTCGCCCCTTGTTGTGGGTGAGGCAAAATGTAGATATATTTATATATTTTACGTGTTCAGCTTCCAGTGAACAAATCAATTAAGACCCATGTTCACTAATGTTCAATAATCCATTTTATTCCAGTAATGTAATACAATATGTATATTAGGTATTTTCCTGTTGTTTCTCTCAACTCCAAACTGACTCCAGACTGACTGCAGACTGACTGCAGACTGACTGACTCCTGACTCCAGACTGAGTGCCTGTGATGTGGATCACACATATATATATATACCAGCTCTTGTACATGTACATGTACATGTACATGTACATGTACATAGTTCGTGTTCTCAACACCAGAGGCATCACTAAATACAAAAACATAAACTTCATTCAACTCTTACATTCACCACAAGAGGACAGCACTGGAGAGTGAATGCTACATCCACTGCTTTGAGTCGTGTCTTCCCTTGTTGACAGAAATGCCTTCACCCGGGGATCGATTTTAATTGCGTTTTAAATGGATTGATGGTTTTGTTCTGTTCTCGAACAATTTGGGTTAATACCTTTATTTATCATTTAAAACGCAATTAAAATCGATCCACGTGTGAAAGCATTTCTTTCCAAGCGGGAAGACACGACTCAAAGCAGTGGAAACAAAGACGTATTGCAAAACTGTGAACGCTGATAATTGGAATCAGTGAGAACAAAGTCAAAACAAAGCGTTTCGAATAATAGACCAGTAATATTGGGTAAATACCTTTCTTTATCATTTAAAACGCAATTAAAATCAATCTGTTGCGACTGATATTCGTTATTTCGAAAATATGAAGATCGTATTTACGTTTTACCGTAATTACTCGAGTATAAGACTGTTAAACCGACCCGCTATATAACAAAACATACCGAGTCGGGAAGCTGGGTGAGCGGATTCAGTGAGTTGGTGATTGCGGACGGATACCCTGAGCCGAAGGCGAAGGGTATCCGTCCGCCATCACCAACGAACTGAATCCGCTCACACAGCTGACCGACGAGTGTATGTTTTGTTTTTATACCTCAGACAACTACTGTATTTTAAAAAAATGATACATGAAACAAGATATTTATCGTTACAAACATTTGTAAACAAAGCGCACCTCATTTGACCCCGTCACGTGACCCGAAAATGGCGCGTACAGCCATAGACTGGTTGCCGCCATCTGTGTATATACACGATGTTCTTGACACTCGATGGGGAACCAGTCTAAAGATGGCTAATCAATACTTTACAAATAGTTGACATGCGCGTATTCATTCGAAATCGCATAAATACGCGCATCACTGAGGTATAATGTCCGATATTCGTTATTTCGAAAATAAGAATGTTCGTAATGAAAACTCATAGTGTCGTAATTTTTTGGCGTAAATCCTCGTACACAGGTTGCTCTCGTGTATAAGTCGACCCCCTAAACATTAACTAAGAGTTTTTTTAAAAAAACCTCGACTTATACTCGAGTAAATACGGTAATCTGGCACATGCATATCTCACATTACCACTGATAAATTCCCCGGTGCCCGGGACCTTGTGAAGTCGACCGATTCTTACTTCCCAGCCGGCGCCCGGTGCAAATGTGACTGGGGTATAAGTAGGGCAATCAGATCACTTACACAGCACTGTATTAATCTCTGCCAACTAACCTCTGACTTGTATTGATTGTTGTATAAAGTAAAGATATTTAAGCAGCAGCTCACATAGTGTGCCCCCCGGGGTGTGCCCCCTCCATGGAAACCCAATGTACAAATGAAATTAGTAACAATTTTGGTGTTATACAAGGCATACAGTAGATTATGTATATACAGTAGATTATGTTGTTATCTGTATTCAGGCCACTGGCATGGGGCAGGGGTCTTGATATTTAACAGGGTCTTTGAATTTGATCATAGAGCAGAGTGTAAGTGCACTTAACAGCCTGCAGCACAGAGGAAAAGACCTACGTCATTAGGTCCGATATCAACGAGTGCAATATATTTAGTAGGGCATCACATTTTTGGATTTCATCGATACGATACGATATGTATCGATGATTTATCAATATTCGATACATATCGATACATATTGATATTACTGGACCAAAATAGAAAACTTTATCGGCATGAAAACTGTCCGGGTACAAGCTCTCCCAACGGTGATAAACTTCATATCTTTGGGTTAAAATACGCACAGAAATAATCTACGACGGGTCAACAGTAGTCCGCCTCCAATTAATAAGTGTATATCTTGCTCAAATCTGAGAAAATGTGAATTTAACAACTCTTAAATGGCATACGCAACACGAGTTCGTCATTTCGTCAAAACGGAAGTGACAGGGAGAAGCTCTTATTTTTGGAGTGAAAACTATTGGAGAGCTGCCACCAAACTCCACCAGAGGGCAACATGGTGAACCTATCACCTCTGTACAAGGTGCCTTTTTGTGCTGGCTCACCACATCCACCAATTTTTATGTAACTGTCCGTCTTACTTATTTTTTTTCTTAAATTGTACTCAGATTGGTATATTATGATACATTTCACCCTTAATACAAAAGTTTATGCATATAGAAACAAATATTAAGAGAAATAAAACTTGGAACTACTTTCTCAACCGGAGGAGCCATTTCCTGGGGTAGTGATAAGGCGGAACCACAACAAAGATGGCCGCTTTGTTTACAATTTGAATTCTTTTAATCCTTTATACTTTTCGTTAATCTACCCAGCAAAAAATGTTCAAATGTTAACAAATGAATTCTAATACATCTCAAGGCAACTTCATATTTGATATTAAGAGATGTTAATACGTCAATCACATTTACAACACACTGACAGTTCTTGAGCACATGGCCAGTAAAAGTAGGACCGGATGAATACTAATCTGGGTTGGCCAGAGGTAATAGTTTGCGTGTGCCTCTGGTGGACAGTGTGAGCTGCCACGTGTTCATTCCCATTGAAATATTAATATATTGCGCAATGATGGATCTCTCAGTCTTCGTATTTACATTTTAAAGATTCAAAAACGTATCGATGCGTAAAATATAGAGGCAAAAACCTGTGTTTTTATGATGATATGAGGGCCCAATTCGATACAAATAATATATCTAAGCACCAGTATGACAGTACCGGTTATGGTATCAATGTCTGTATACCGGTATCTCGATTATATCGCGTACCGGTGTGATACCCTAATATTTAGTATTTAGGATCCTGGCTTTAGCCATGTATATTATTATTCTTGACACCACAGATTATTACAGTACTGATAATGACATTTGCCAAAAGGTATCTAGTTATGGATGTTTCATCTATTAACTAATATGAGCATGTGGAAGTTAATCAATATGTTTTCCATGTGATGATGTTTTCAGGTTTTGATGAGCTTCATTGTCATTGTGGAGCTGAAGTTCTCTTTCCACCCATCCAGTGTGGCACCAAACCACCCGAATGCTTCAATGTCTGCACCCGGCAACATACCTGCAACCATCAAGGTAAGAACATTGCTTCAATGTCTGCACCCGGCAACATACCTGCAACCACCCAGGTAAGAACAATGCCTTAGTGTCTGCACCCAGCAACATACCTGCAACCACCCAGGTAAGAATAATGCTTTAGTGTCTGCACCCGGCAACATACCTGCAACCACCCAGGTAAGAACAATGCTTCAATGTCTGCACCCGGCAACATACCTGCAACCACCCAGGTAAGAACAATGCTTAAATGTCTGCACCTGGCAACATACCTGCAACCACCCAGGTAAGAACAATGCTTCAATGTCTGCACCTGGCAACATACCTGCAACCACCCAGGTAAGAACAATGCTTCAATGTCTGCACCCGGCAACATACCTGCAACCACCCAGGTAAGAACAATGCTTTAGTGTCTGCACCCGGCAACATACCTGCAACCACCCAGGTAAGAACAATGCTTCAATGTCTGCACCCGGCAACATACCTGCAACCACCCAGGTAAGAACAATGCTTCGATGTCTGCACCCGGCAACATACCTGCAACCACACAGGTAAGAACAATGCTTTAGTGTCTGCACCCGACAACTTACCTGCAACCACCCAGTTAAGAACAATGTTTCAATGTCTGCACCTGGCAACATACCTGCAACCACCCAGGTAAGAACAATGCTTTAGTTTCTGCACCCGGCAACATACCTGCAACCACCCAGGTAAGAAAAGTGCTTCAATGTCAACATACCGGCATTCACCAAACTAAGGAGATAGTTCAACCAAGGATACTGGGATATACCATCAGTCTTGTACTGTATTGACAGTTTTGATTCACTTCAAGAAACTAAATTTGAATTGCTAAAACTTGCTGTTCTGTTCACATAAAAGATTCAGTAGTGTAGCAAGTTTTATGATTATGGTAATTGCTTTGGGTTTTAGTTCGACACAACTGTCACAGTGATGAGCGATGTCCGCCCTGCACAGAGTTGACAGAGAAGTGGTGTATGGGTAAACATGAGGTAAGTGTATACTGTAGAACTCACAACACTGTAGAACCCACAAAATGTATTAACATTCAGATTCCAAAGTTCTATCAGAAATTAGGACAGAAATTAATAAATGATTCCAATATGGTGTATTAAAATCAGGGTAATATTGAGATAAATGTACTTACAAGTGGGTCAGTACATGTATCCTTAATGGAACAAGATAGACACATCAAAGAGGGTGGAGAAAGTATATTTACCTTGGCATTGCACAATTAACATAATGAAGAAAGGGCTGATCATATGGAAATGTTGATGAGTTTATTTATTTTTTATTTTTTATTTTTACAACAGAGACGCAAGAACTTGCCATGTCATTTGACTGACATATCCTGTGGCCTTCATTGCAATAGGGACCTTCCCTGTGGCCTGCACAAATGTCAGACCAAATGCCACAAGGTAAGTGCCAATCTCCTCGAAAAATATTGCAATAATGTCAGATTAAACAGACACTCATCTGATGAAGCAGACTCTCATTGAAATAAGTAGATTCTCACCGGAATAAGCAGACTGATTGTAACCAGCATTGCTTGCATATGTTGAGTGATTTATTTTCAATGATGACAGGGGGAGTGTGTCCAGGAAGATGGCAAGTGCAGTCAGCCATGTCCTCGTATCCGGGAGGAGTGTGGCCATCCATGTAATGCACCCTGTCATGGTACAGAACCATGTCCTAAAACATCATGCCCAGCAAAGGTAAGATTAACCTGGAGTCAATATCAATCCATCAGCAACATGATTGTTAAAGGCTGCAAAGAATGCTAAATTACTCCCCGTTGTATCATCTGTCATGTTTGATATTATATGCTATTTATATTTAGTGAATATGGTTTATATCATGTTAGAGTGGGTCTCAAGAATTCCTGTGTGGATTTAATTTTACAGATCAGCATTAATTGCAAGTGTGGTAATCGGTCAGAGACAGTGTTATGTTTGGCAGGAGGAGAGGAAAAAACAGAGGACTATCAGAGGTCAGTACATTTCCCACGTTTCTTACAGAGATAAATATTTAAATACCTTGATTTGTGCTACATGTAGGCCTGCTGGGTTGTGCTACATGTAGGCCTACTGGGTTGTGCCACATGTAGGCCTGAAGGGTTTTGCCACATGAAGGTCTCCTGGGTTGTGCCACACGTAGGTCTGCTGGGCTGTGCTACATGTTGCTCAGTGATTTATGATACCATTATATACAGAATGGGGATTCATGATGCCATATATCACAGAATGGGGATTCATGGTGCCATATTATATCACAGAATGGGGATTCATGATGCCATTTATCACAGAATGGGGATTCATGGTGCCATATTATATCACAGAATGCAGATTCATGGTGCCATATTATATCACAGAATGGGGATTCATGATGCCATATTATATCACAGAATGGGGATTCATGATGCCATATATCACAGAATGGGGATTCATGATGCCATATTATATCACAGAATGGGGATTCATGATGCCATATTATATCACAGAATGGGGATTCATGATGCCATATTATATCACAGAATGGGGATTCATGATGCCATATTATATCACAGAATGGGGATTTATGATGCCATATATCACAGAATGGGGATTCATCATACATGTTGCTCAGTGATTTATGATACCATATTATATACAGAATGGGGATTCATGATGCCATATATCACAGAATGGGGATTCATGATGCCATATATCACAGAATGGGGATTCTTGATGTCATATATCACAGAATGGGGATTCATGATGCCATATTATATCACAGAATGGGGATTCATGATGCCATATTATATCACAGAATGGGGATTCATGATGCCATATTATATCACAGAATGGGGATTCATGATGCCATATTATATCACAGAATGGGGATTCATGATGCCATATTGTGTTACAGAATGGCAACGATGATGATGGCGATGAAGATGGCAGATGTACAGTCAGGACAGAGTATTGACATTACTGGTCTGACCTCAGATGGGAGCAAGAAAAAGACACGAGAGTAAGTTTCCCATCATGTCATCCACTGTAAATATAGCCTCATTGATCATAACTAACATTCAGATGGAATGGTAGGCCATCTGGTAATTTGTCCTAAAATGGCCTGATGCCAGAGAAAAACATTTTAGTTAATAGCAGATTTGAGTAGAAATAACAGTCTAAGGTCCTGTAAGGCATGCTGTAAATATGCTGGCTGTGTTTCAGACTAGAGTGTAACTCTGATTGTGCCATGAAGGAGCGTAATCGGCGGCTGGCGCTGGCTCTGGAGATCAAGAACCCGGATGTACGCAGCAAGCTCCAGCTACCTCCCTACACAGACTTCCTCAAGTCTTATGCCAAGTCAGTCTCATTGTGTCACCTCGAAATAATAAACGTTTCAACAGTTATAGATTTGTCATGATGCACATGAACTTATACATGTTACGTATTAAGATAATAATTTGGAAAATTATTCACTGCTTGCAGGCAAAATTTAAGTTTTGTTGCTGGAATTGAGAAGCTGTTATCTGAACTGGTACACAATGCACAGAAGGTAGGTCAGAATTTCCCTTGTTCAACAAATATTTAAATAAAAAATACATTCACCAAAGATTAAAGATGATTAATGAAATGTAAAATCTAAGAATAAAATATTTCTTGCAGTCCAAACAAGCAAAGCGTAGCACTGCTTTCCCACCAATGACCCGTGACCAGCGACGAACCATCCATGAACTTGCAGAATTTTATGGCTGTGAGACTCAAAGTTATGATCAGGAACCCAAGAAAAATGTGGTGGCCACTGCATATAAGTAAGTTTTGGACTAAAACTATTACTGGCCCATACTGGTCCTAGAGATCACATGGCCAGTACTACTCCCTCCAGCCTATCATGTATGTATTCCTGTAACTACTGGCCCATACTGGTCCTAGAGATCACATGGCCAGTACTACTCCCTCCAGCCTGTCATGTATATATTCCTGTAACTACTGGCCCATACTGGTCCTAGAGATCACATGGCCAGTACTACTCCCTCCAGCCTGTCATGTATATATTCCTGTAACTACTGGTCCTAGGGATCACATGGCCAGTACTAATCCCTCCAGCCTGTCATGTATATATTCCTGTAACTACTGACCCATACTTGTCCTAGGGGTCACATGGCCAGTATTACTCCCTCCAGCCTATCATGTATATATTCCTGTAACTATAAGTGAAGACTAAATTTTAAACATATTACAATATCATACTAATTGTGTTATTATATATCAGCAGAAGAACAATTTAAATATTATGCTCTTTGCTCATCCAGTAATATGCACAGTGGGACTTCTTGCAATCTCTGATTGCTGTATAACTCTATTTTTAGGGATAAATGCTGGCACCCAAAAGTTTCACTGACTGCACTTGTGCAAAGAGAACTTCATCCAAAAGCACCCATGCCTATTCCTATTGGCAGCAAGGAGCAAGACATGAGGTAAGTGGTAGTATCTCCCATGGCACAGCTCAGATACAAGACGGTAGGTAAATACTCCACTGGGCTCCACAAGACTCCATTAGACTCTATTAGACTCCACTAGGCTCCATTAGGTTCCGTCAGGTTCCACAAGGTTCCACTTAGACTCCATTAGGTTCCATTAGGTTCCACTATACTCAATTGAGCTCCACTAGACTCCACTTCATTATTAGGTGCTTACTGACAATTTAATTCTGCAAACGTTGATACATGACTATAGAAAATGATATGTGCCTACAGACAATGATATGTGTCTACAGACAATGATAGGTGTCTACAGACAATGAGAGGTGTCTACAGACAATGATAGATGTCTACAGACAATAACAGGTGTCTACAGACAATGAGAGGTGTCTACAGACAATAATATGTGTCTACAGACAATGAGAGGTGTCTACAGACAATGAGAGGTGTCTACAGACAATGAGAGCTGTCTACAGACAATGAGAGGTGTCTACAGACAATGAGAGGTGTCTACAGACAATGATATGTGTCTACAGACAATGAGAGGTGTCTACAGACAATGATAGGTGTCTACAGACAATGAGAGGTGTCTACAGACAATGAGAGGTGTCTACAGACAATGATAGGTGTCTACAGACAATGCCAGGTGTCTACAGACAATGACAGGTGTCTACAGACAATGACAGGTGTCTACAGACAATGACAGGTTTCTACAGACAATGACAGGTGTCTACAGACAATGACAGGTGTCTACAATTATAAGTATCTACAGCAAAAATAGGAGTCTACAATGAAATTTGCCTACAATCAATGATATGCACCTATATAGACAATGCTAGATGCCACAGACAATGATTTTATTAACTGACAATATGTTTTACAGACAAAAGTAGGTGTTGCACTCAAAGATAAATGTCTGTAGCCAATGTTAGCTATTTGAAGCCAATGACAGGTGTTTGAAGTCATTTTCAGGTGTCTATAAAGTCAATGACAGGTGTCTTATGGCAATGACAGGTGAGAAGTATCTGTTGGAGGTAGATCCCTAAAATTAAGATGATAAATTTTATTGCAATTAAATTAAAAAATCTAATCTACATTACATTTATCCGGTGTTGTCTTCGTTGTCAGGGTTTCCATGCAGGCTGCCAGACAAAGCACAAGTGTGATGGGCACCTCTTCCTGGAGCTCCGTTGCCATGGCAACAGCACCTGCAGTAACACCTGCAAGCAGCTGGGCATCCAAACTTAGAGTGTCCTCAAGTAATACCACACTCAGGAAAGAAGAACCTACCATAGACTACTTTGATATGACTGAGTGACGATGTTGAAACCCGCCATCCCTCATGTCAATCTGCTATAACACATGTCGTATTTGTGATGAATGATAATCAATTTGATGACAATAAATTATTTTGCTAGTGACAACATATTTTGAAGAACTTTAAAAAAGACTGAAAGACTTCTTTCAGCTTTTTTCTAAGGTTCTAAGTCTACTCAAAATTTTTATGGAACAGTTTTTAAGTTGAGAAATTTAATAATACAGGCCTATGTCCAGGTGTTTACTGTGATGCTCTTTCTAACTGAAAATTCACATACATAAATTTATTTTTATTCTATATCCATAAATAGATTATACAATGGAAATAAATGTTAATTTTCTGTTTGACAAACAAAAATTGAAAAAAAATCTTGAAATGAATAAAATGTTAACTTTGCCTTCTAAGATGTGTTATATCCTATTCATTTCTGATTTTGATTTTGATTTGATTTGAAACCAAATGGATATCTTTCAGTTTTCCTTCATATATATTTTGATTAATGTTTTGCATGTCTTTGTGTTCAGAATTTTGATACTTAGTGTGAGAGCCATATTAAATTGTCAAAAATACTATGTGTATAACCCTGCTTGTGTATAATGTCATTTCCCAAGGAGAAGGTTTAAGACTTGTTTCTAGACACATGAGGTCATATACTTATACGAATATGTTGTCTGTGTGTTTCACTGCAATATCTCACCATGATATTGAGTTAAAATATATTTGTGAATACAAGCATATGGGTTCATAAAACTTCCACACCATGGTATCAAAGCCATGCACATTTCTCGCTTGAAAAAGTCAAATTGATGAGATACAATAACCTCTGAAAGAAAACAAGTATTGTGTGTAAGTTAACATCAAGTAATCATAGAAATTTGTTGTGCAAAGTTTAAGGAATTGTATATAACAAAGTATCTCAAGATAAACATTTTTGTAATTCAATATATTTTTATGAGATGGCTGTAATTGATTTGCCAACATAATAAAGTGCCTTATTATCAGTATGGTTGAGTTTCTTTCATCAAACGAACAATAATAACCCTTACGATAACCAGCACATGTGTACATTTTGCTCATGATAGGAGTTTATAGATATAAATGAGTAAATAAAAATATCCTAGAGCATCAAATATGGACAGTATCCTAGCACTTCAAACATGAATGGACAGTATCCTAGTGCATCAAACATGAATGGACAGTATCCTTGTGCATCAAACATGAATGGACAGTATCCTAGCACTTCAAACATGAATGGACAGTATCCTAGTGCATCAAACATGGATGGACAGTATCCTAGTGCATCAAACGTGAATGGACAGTATCCTAGTGCATCAAACATGAATGGACAGTATCCTAGTGCATCAAACATGAATGGACAGTATCCTAGTGCATCAAACATGGATGGACAGTATCCTAGTGCATCAAACATGAATGGACAGTATCCTAGCACTTCAAACATGAATGGACAGTATCCTAGTGCATCAAACATGAATGGACAGTATCCTAGTGCATCAAACATGGATGGACAGTATCCTAGCGTATCAAACGTGAATGGACAGTATCCTAGTGCATCAAACATGAATGGACAGTATCCTAGTGCATCAAACATGAATGGACAGTATCCTAGTGCATCAAACATGAATGGACAGTATCCTAGTGCATCAAACATGAATGGACAGTATCCTAGCACTTCAAACATGAATGGACATTATCCTAGTGCATCAAACATGAATGGACAGTATCCTAGCACTTCAAACATGAATGGACATTATCCTAGTGCATCAAACATGAATGGACAGTATCCTAGCACTTCAAACATGAATGGACAGTATCCTAGTGCATCAAACATGGATGGACAGTATCCTAGTGCATCAAACGTGAATGGACAGTATCCTAGTGCATCAAACATGAATGGACAGTATCCCAGTGCATCAAACATGAATGGACAGTATCCTAGCACTTCAAACATGAATGGACAGTATCCTAGTGCATCAAACATGAATGGACAGTATCCTAGTGCATCAAACATGAATGGACAGTATCCTAGTGCATCAAACATGAATGGACAGTATCCTAGCACTTCAAACATGAATGGACAGTATCCTAGTGCATCAAACATGGATGGACAGTATCCTAGTGCATCAAACGTGAATGGACAGTATCCTAGTGCATCAAACATGAATGGACAGTATCCCAGTGCATCAAACATGAATGGACAGTATCCTAGCACTTCAAACATGAATGGACAGTATCCTAGTGCATCAAACATGAATGGACAGTATCCTAGTGCATCAAACATGAATGGACAGTATCCTAGTGCATCAAACATGAATGGACAGTATCCTAGCACTTCAAACATGAATGGACAGTATCCTAGTGCATCAAACATGGATGGACAGTATCCTAGTGCATCAAACATGAATGGACAGTATCCTAGTGCATCAAACATGAATGGACAGTATCCTAGTGCATCAAACATGAATGGACAGTATCCTAGTGCATCAAACATGAATGGACAGTATCCTAGCACTTCAAACATGAATGGACAGTATCCTAATGCATCAAACATGAATGGACAGTATCCTAGTGCATCAAACATGAATGGACAGTATCCTAGTGCATCAAACATGAATGGACAGTATCCTAGCACTTCAAACATGAATGGACAGTATCCTAGTGCATCAAACATGAATGGACAGTATCCTAGTGCATCAAACATGAATGGACAGTATCCTAGTGCATCAAACATGAATGGACAGTATCCTAGTGCATCAAACATGGATGGACAGTATCCTAGTGTATCAAACGTGAATGGACAGTATCCTAGTGCATCAAACATGAATGGACAGTATCCTAGTGCATCAAACATGAATGGACAGTATCCTAGTGCATCAAACATGAATGGACAGTATCCTAGTGCATCAAACATGAATGGACAGTATCCTAGCACTTCAAACATGAATGGACATTATCCTAGTGCATCAAACATGAATGGACAGTATCCTAGCACTTCAAACATGAATGGACAGTATCCTTGTGCATCAAACATGAATGGACAGTATCCTAGCACTTCAAACATGAATGGACAGTATCCTAGTGCATCAAACATGGATGGACAGTATCCTAGTGCATCAAACGTGAATGGACAGTATCCTAGTGCATCAAACATGAATGGACAGTATCCCAGTGCATCAAACATGAATGGACAGTATCCTAGCACTTCAAACATGAATGGACAGTATCCTAGTGCATCAAACATGAATGGACAGTATCCTAGTGCATCAAACATGAATGGACAGTATCCTAGTGCATCAAACATGAATGGACAGTATCATAGCACTTCAAACATGAATGGACAGTATCCTAGTGCATCAAACATGGATGGACAGTATCCTAGTGCATCAAACATGAATGGACAGTATCCTAGTGCATCAAACATGAATGGACAGTATCCTAGTGCATCAAACATGAATGGACAGTATCCTAGTGCATCAAACATGAATGGACAGTATCCTAGCACTTCAAACATGAATGGACAGTATCCTAATGCATCAAACATGAATGGACAGTATCCTAATGCATCAAACATGAATGGACAGTATCCTAGTGCATCAAACATGAATGGACAGTATCCTAGCACTTCAAACATGAATGGACAGTATCCTAGTGCATCAAACATGAATGGACAGTATCCTAGTGCATCAAACATGAATGGACAGTATCCTAGTGCATCAAACATGAATGGACAGTATCATAGCACTTCAAACATGAATGGACAGTATCCTAGTGCATCAAACATGGATGGACAGTATCCTAGTGCATCAAACATGAATGGACAGTATCCTAGTGCATCAAACATGAATGGACAGTATCCTAGTGCATCAAACATGAATGGACAGTATCCTAGTGCATCAAACATGAATGGACAGTATCCTAGTGCATCAAACATGAATGGACAGTATCTTAGCACTTCAAACATGAATGGACAGTATCCTAGTGCATCAAACATGAATGGACAGTATCTTAGTGCATCAAACATGAATGGACAGTATCCTAGTGCATCAAACATGAATGGACAGTATCCTAGTGCATCAAACATGAATGGACAGTATCCTAGTGCATCAAGCATGAATGGACAGTATAATAATAATAATAATAATAAAATTTATATAGCGCTGATACCAGACAAGTCTGTTCATAGCGCTGGGTTCAGGACATGCATCCTGAAGAGATGAGTTTTCAGCCTACTCTTAAACGAGGAGACTGACTTGCTTGTCCTAATATCAGTAGGCAAGGAATTCCATAGTCGTGGGCCTGCAGATGAGAAGGCCCTATCACCTATTGTCCTTAGCCTGGTTTTAGGTACATGTAGGTGGGTGCCATCATTGGATTTTAGACAGCGTTCACCTTCTTTAATCAGGAGTAGATCCCGTAAGTAAGGCGGAGCCTTACCGTTAAGGGCTTTCCAGGTTAATAGGAGGATTTTAAAATCAATTCTCGCATGAACGGGAAGCCAATGCAGTTCCCTTAATTTTCCTGAAATGTGATCAAATTTCCTGATTTTTCCAACTACCCGTGCTGCAGAGTTTTGGAGGTATTGCAGTTTCCTGATGTCAGATTTGGGAAGACCTGCCAGAAGACCATTACCATAGTCAAGGGTGGATGTAACAAAAGCATGGGTAAGTGTTACCGCGGTCTTCTCGTCTAGACAATGTCTGATGGCCGCCAGGTTTCTGATGTGATAATAGCCCTTCTGACACATTTTCCTGATCTGGGCCTTCATGTCCATGTTGGAGTCAAATGTGATACCAAGGTCAACAACTGACTTACTAGGAGCAATTTCAGAGTCACCCACTCTGATTGTGGATGGGATACTGCTATGGGTAGTAGTACTGTATTTGTCAGTACATATGAGCATCTCTGTCTTTCCATCATTTATCTTCATCTTGTTTGATATGAGGAAATTTCTGACTTCCCTGACACATTCCTCCAATTTGTGTCTGCTCATATCCACATGTTGGGGAGAGGCGTGGTCCATAGGGATGTAGATCTGAGTATCATCTGCATAGATATGATAGCTCAGACCATATTTTGCAAGTATATCAGATAAGGGTGTCATGTAAATGGTGAATAGTATAGGACCTAGGACTGAGCCCTGGGGTACCCCATATTTTAGGGATTTGAGACAGGATCTATGAATCCCCACCTTCACACATTGCTTTCTGTCCATTAGGTATGACCGAATCCAGGAGAGTGCATGACCTGTGACGTTGCATCTATCCCTTAGCCTGTCCAAAAGGATTTTATGGTCAATGGTGTCAAAAGCAGCGGAGAGGTCAAGCAACAACAAGATAACTGCCTTTCTATTGTCAAGGCAGCCCAAGATATCATTTTGCACCTTCAGCAAAGCAGTTTCAGTGCTGTGATATTCCTTGTAGGCTGATTGAAACTTGTCAGTAAGACCATTCCTTACGAGATGGGGGACTAGTTGGTCTGCAACTGCCCTCTCGGTTAGTTTGGAGACAAATGTTAAGTTGGAAACAGGCCTATAGTTTTTTTCAACCAGTTCCAGACCTAGTTTCTTCAGCAGGGGTGTTATGATGGCTATTTTCATATTTTCAGATACTGCTGATTCCATCAGTGATTTATTTATGATGGAAGTAATTATTGGTAGGAGGTCGTCTAAGAGGTCAAGTAGGAGCCAGGTTGGGATTGGATCCAGGTCACATGACTTCTTAGCTGACCTTTTGACCAATTTCCGTACGTCATCAATGGTTAGGGGTGTGAACCTATCCAGACAAGTAGTACTATTGTTTGTAGTGTCACCTGGTGGCGAAATTTGACCGGGTGGAGCATTATCAATGTCCAGGCGGATTCTCTCTATTTTTTCAAGAAAGAATGTGTTGAACTTCTCAGCTTGAGTAGTCTCACAGTCAGATTGGGGCATAGGAGTGTCCTTTTTCTTGTGCATGACTGTGTCAATGACTCTAAAAAGCTTTTTGGGGTCATGTTTATTTTCCTCAACAAGGTTGGAAAAATATGATGATTGAGCAGATTTAAGCATTGAGTTGTATTTGTTCCTTTGAGAGTTATACAGCTCCTTGTCAATTTGAGTGCCAGTCTTGCTCATTTTTCTCTCAAGCCTCCTCTTGAGAGATCTTTCCAGCTTTAATTGGTCACTCATCCAAGGTACAGGTTTGCGTTGGGTAACCATGGCAACCTTAATTGGTGCATGTTTGTCCATGAGTGATGTGAGTTCCCTATCATAGTAATTTACCATGTCCTCCAGTGGTAAATGTTCCCAGGTTGAGTCTCTGTCCGTTAGGGATTTAATGTCCCTTCTTAGGGATTCAAGATCTAGTGCCTTGAAATTCCTAAATTTGATAGATTTTTTAGGGGGTTTAGGAGGTACAATATCAAGGTAAATCTTAATCATTTTATGATCAGATAGGTATTCATCTACCAGGTGAGTCTTCATGAGTTTATTTCCCCTAAAGGTCATGATTAGATCAAGGGTGTTCCCTAACCTATGGGTTGGTTCTTGAACCCATTGTGTTAGATCAAAGGTAGATAGGATGTCATTAAATTTAATGACATCCGGCTTTAAGGGCAAGTTAACATGGAAGTTGTAGTCACCAAGGAAGATGACTTCATGACTAAACGAACCATAATGTGCAACCAATTGGGTGAACTCATCATAGAACTCAGAGTAGGTATATCTATTTCGGTCAGATGGTTCAGGTCTGTATATCACCACAAATGTAACTTTTTTTCCCTTCAATGTGATGGATGACTCCATGAGCTCCATGGTGGTGACTACTGGTTGGTTGGCCCTATTGGTTTTGAAAGGGAGTTCAGATTTGTATAAAATCCCTAATCCTCCCCCTGTACGACCAATTCTAGGAAAGGATTCAAATTCAAGTGATCCTTCTTTAAGTTCACCTTTGACTTTGTCAGAATTTGAGTCATGCATCCAAGTCTCAGTCATGAACAGGGCATCAAGGTCATGCTCAATAAAATAATCTTTTACTGGCAGGATCTTGCTAGATATGCTCTGTACATTACAACACCCAATATTTAAAGTTTTCTTCACGTTTCTATTAGGATTTTTAATACGAGAATGCAGTTTGTTTACATTCTGTGGCCGACCACGTGGAGCAGAGCGAGCACGTGTAGTTGGAGCCGGCCCTGAGACGTGATTGGTCAGAACAGTGGACGAATGTGTATTGGCATTGTTTATATTTGGGCCACGTGTTTCCACGAGCCGATGTGACTCGGGTGTTTCCGGATCTGAAAGACAGTGGTAGCGATTGGTGGTCGCTCGTCTGTTTTCGTGGAACCGGAAACGCTGGTTCGGGTATTTCCGTGAAACTCCTCCTTTTGTGCTACCACGAGGATGCCGTGAACAGCTCGGGGATGCCGGCCCCGAGTTATTTGTAGCATTACTGCGTGGATACAGTAAGTTTCTAAGAAAAGATGGTGATAACAGGTCGGGGGTCAGTTGTGGATTAACCCTGCCCGCTTTCTTGGAGTTTGGTGATGAATTTGAAAAGGAATTTGGAGCGATAATATTGAAATCCGGTGTAGCCTCGCCAGAGCCATCTCGTGGCGGTAGCCAGCAATACAGGGGAGCACTGCTAGATGAGAAATATTCATTCAGATTATCAATTATTCTCAGAGAAATATTCATTCAGATTATCAATTATTCTCAGAGAAATTTTATTTTTGAAAATAAGAAATCGACCAGAGATGGAATAGTCTGATGAATTCTCGGGTTTTGATATTTGTGTAAAGAATATGTTTTTTAACGTGTCTTTTAGAAATATGAGCTGAAGATGTCTATCACAAGTGAGAATGGACTTGGATTGCAGCCGCCGAGCAGGCGGCGAGGGAATAAGGCATTCAGCTTTAGAAATAGAAGTAGGTATATATCTTTTATTTTTCACACTCAAAAAACATGTACATGCTAAGATAGTCTCTGCATTTATACAATTAATATGTGAACATGGTATAGTACAAATATGATTATTAATATTTAATATGTCCATATTTGTAGATGATGGCTCTGGCCCGGCACATCAGGCAGAGTCAACGATCTTCTGCACCTCTGCCTTAGTTTTAGATACCACGTCTCGTGGACCGGAAAAGCGAACGAGACTGGAATCGTCATCAATGTTTATTAATTTAACGTCAAGTCCAGGTATCTGGTTCCATGCCCGTATATTTGAGCCCTTCCTGCCGATAATCCTGCCCGCCATCTTTGTTGGGATGGCCAGCATATCTTTTACTGCTACGACTGATGGTGAAGAGGCAGAAGAAGAGGAGGCATGAGAGGAGGTGGAAGGAGGAGGGCCAGCTTTCCTCTTGCGGGGGTTGGCTGGTCGCTTCCGCTTGGGTTTCTCCTCGTCCGAGAGGAGAGCACTCTCGACGTCCGGGACGAACGGGATCTTCTCGGGGAAGACGGCGGAGTTGATGGCCTTGGCGATCGTTTCCATGGCCGAGGAAGTGAGACTGCCATCTTTATTTGTTGCCAGATCCGTCGATCCATGAAATGATTGGATCTTCTTATAGGAGTAGCCAGGGAGCACTTTAGTGTGAGATGCGAGAAAACTTACGAAATATGTCCATTGTTTTCTCTGCAAAGTGTCAACTGGAGCCGGCGGGGTGATGATGGTGACGGTGGGGCCCATCGCACGAATGCCTTCGACCTCATTCATCAAGCGGTTGAAGGCAGTTGTACCATCCTCGCCGGCCACAATGGAAGTAATATCCGGCAGAATAACGAGGTGATCAGCTTTTCTGGCCCTATCAGAAACTGTCCGCAGAAAGTGTAAGGTCTCGGCGGACGACTTGAAGGAACAGTCAGATCGGTTGATCTCGTCGGTAATTCTCGCCTGATTGCCGTCCTTCGGGAGAACGACCAAAAGGCTGGGAAGAGAAGAGATAGTAGAAGACTTGCTGCCCCTAACCTCCGTGGAAGGCGGGATGAAACTGTCTATAACGTCTTCCTTCTCTTTTAAGGCACGAAGAGAGGAAGCCAGCTCGGAAGTGAGATTGTCATTCTCTGCTTCCAGAAGTGTCTTGTCGGCTTCCATGGCCGTTTTCTCCGCTACAAGGGCGTCCTTCTCAGCAAGGAGAGAGGCCACGCGCTCGGCAAGGCGAATGTTGGCTGCCACGTTCGCATCATTCATCTTGACCAGGTCAGCGTATGTAGATCTCAGCTCCACCAACTCATCAACTGCTGAGTGGACAGGAGACAGTAGGGCAGCCGGAGCAGTAGGAGTAGGCCTCGGAGAGGCAATGCTATCATCATCCAGAGACATATTAATATCACGAGTTGAACTGCGTGTGGAACAAGCCATCTTGGAATTATTGTAATGTTTGGATGATAACAAATCGGACCTTTCACTGTAAAGTTTATCAGTCGACTGAACAGTAAAGGTGGGAGGAAATAATATTAAGCTCACGGAAATCGGATTAGTCAGACGTCAGGGCCTGCCAACCGGTGAGTCGCTTGTTTAATATTTTGAAAAATTGTTTCCGTTGAAGGAAATTCTATGTATGTACTATTTATAACTGCGTAAATAGCTAGGGTGAGCGAGCGGTCAATGGCTGCTCGAAATTAACAAAATGTCTTTCCGTTCCAATAAAAAATATTGAAATCTATGACAATATATTAATTTCTTAGTTTCTTTGCCTCAGTAAATACAGAATGTTTAGAAAGAGCGAGCGAGAGCTCAGCTGTGATGCCGAGGTGATTCGGCGTATCTGTATGAAGCGTAGAAAGATAGTGTTTTGTCCAGGTTCTTGGACAATTTTAGATATTTTGTCTAGGTGATTAGACAAGGTTGCCTAGGTGATTAGGAACCTTTAAGCTAGGAGGTGATTCCAAGCTTAATGTTTGAGAGAGAGAGAGGGGTTTGTAAACACTCGCCACGAGTACAATAAGATCTGTGTGACGAGCGCTGCGCTTCGTGTAAAGCGAATCAAATACCAGCCCTCGTTACAGATCAGATTTTACACTGCAATTGTTTACAAGAGTCTTCAAAAAATGCGTAGACTCTAGGTAGAGGTGTGCTGGAACAGGTGAGTTTGTATTCTGGAGTGTTTTTGATGCGTTAGAGTACCATAAATTGCTAGAAAACCCAACAAAATACGGAGCTAGATCAAAACACTGCCATCTTGCATCTCACGCATGCGCACCCCACATTAAAATCCTAGTGCATCAAACATGAATGGACAGTATCCTTGTGCATCAAACATGAATGGACAGTATCCTTATGCATGATATTAATGCCAGTATCCTAATGCATCAAAAATGAATGAACAATATCCTTGTGCATGATATTAATGGACAGTATCCTAATGCATCATATTAATGAACGTATCCTAGTGCATCAAACATGTATCCTAGTGCATCATATTTATGGACAGTATCCTAGTGCATCAAATGTGAATGAACAATATCATTGTGCATGATATTAATGGAGAGTATCCTAGTGCATCCGATATGAATGAACAATAACCTAGTGCATGATATTAATGAACATATCCTAGTGCATCAAACATGAATGGACAGTATTCTAGTGCATGATATGAATGGTATCCTAGTGCATCCTAGTGCATCTAACATGGGTGGACAGTATCTTAGTGCATCAAATGTGAATGGACAGTTTGTTTGAAATTCACAAATTATATATGGCACATTAGAAAAAGGAAAAGAAAAATAGACACATTTCTACACATTGACCGAACGAGAAATGATATTTCTCCATCTGCAGAACTCTTTAAGCAGATACTCAGACTGTACTTCTCTGTTCCATTTAGCTCAGCTTTTTACTCCAATCATCATATAAAACATTCACATGCATATTATATTTTGACATTAAAAATCTCCAATTACCACGCATCACTGAATATAGGCCAAACAAACCCATATTTGATATAGTTTTCACTGCCAAATTTGAGGAGTCTCGAGCCATTTTTAAGAAGTTAATGCGTCTCTAAAGACATTCATTATTCAATAGAAATGGAATCAGCCATATGAGGCAGCAATTTACAATGAGTTTTCCTTGGCAATATCTACTGATAACGATTTTCTATCATTTCCAAAAAGGAAATTGCATACCAATTCTTTTTAAAAAAAAGACTTTCTTGTTATTATTTTCCCAATTCATGTCCTACTTCAAATAACCAGATTAATTTGTTGTCGGGATCGGATCAGTTGTGTCCCCAGTTTTGTCTCATTATTGTTAACAACATTATACTGCCAAAGTATAGCTTAATCAGTTTTAACTAAAATTATTACTATCAGATTCTTGTTTCTTGATTGCACAGTTGGGGATCATGGATACAACGCAGGCTTAAACATGCCATGAGTTACAAACTGTGACCCTTCACCGGCCAGCAACAATCCTTTCTTCTCAGGCAACATGTGACCAAATGTATTTCTGACCACTTTAGCTTAGTGTGGACCCCTGTTCTTGCGGTGCAGCACACATTTGCAACGGAACTCACACAATATAATTTCACACACCATGTTTCTGGGAGGAAGGTATTACCAGCTGACCACCCGAACGTGATATATTTTGTTCCTCTAAAATGAGGCCCGTAACGTGTGAGTATATCCATTTATTTCCATATAGCACCAGTCAGATTAAGATGATATTTAGATTGTATCGATTGAAATGTGTATTGATATTCTTTTTTATATGACCCTCCTTCCCCTGTTGTATAATGAGCTTGTAGAAGTTCTCATGTGTGAAGGTAAACGCTGACACATTGATTTAAATGTTTATATCACTGGTTTAACATTTATACTCTGTGTTACATCATAAATTGCCCAATGTTTGGGTCTATTTTGTTTGAATTCTGGACCCACCATGTCCAGTCATGCATGCGAGTCAAAATAAAGGGACAGACCATTATTCGTTCGGAGGGGGCGGGGGGTTGGAGGGAAAGTATTTTGCTGACGATAAGAATCTGAATGAATAGTCATTTATTCTGACACCAATTAGTTCTCATGCAATCAGATTTTTATAATTAGTCATGATTTGCAATTGATCCTGTGCACATCTGTGCATACCATCCAAGGCCAGGCATAATCTCCTCTACATACCAGGGGGTAGAGTAACATACCAACCAACGTTGTGCACATATCAACCTAGCCTGAGGTTAATATCTACCTAGTCATGGCATCCACTCCCTAAATAACTAGCCCTTTCCTAATGATATTTTCTGCTATATTTTATTTGCATTTTAAACATTTTTGAGCAGCTTAGGGGCAGTTTTTAGGTCGTGGAGTACTTCAGTAAAAAAATATGGTTTTTAAATTCTCCTGCCTTCTTCATGGAAATTTACTGTTTGCATAATAATCTTGGAGGAACATTTATTGACACCTCAACATAAATATTCCTTACCTATTTTTGAATATTACTGCTTGGTCAGTTCAACTTTTAAAGTTGTATATTCCAAATAAATTAAGGACAAAAATTTTAATTTGATCACAAGAAATCTCCAAATGTTTGTAATAGTGAAAATGCCAAGAAACATCACCTGATGAAAACACTCTTGAGACAGTGAAAAAATCACTTCCCACAACAAACAAAAGTGGAGGGTGAAATGTAGTCACGTGGTCTTAACCAGTCTTAACATTGGCCGCCATTTCAATTCAGAGGAAGCTAAAATTCTTGTCCATTTAAAAGTGTGTTAACTGACTTAAAACAGAATAAAATGATCGTTTTACAACTGGATATTGAAGAAAACAGATTATACTTTGCAAACAACCAGGCCATGTAATCAGTGAGTACACAATTACAACACCTGCAGTGTGTGTTTACCACACGCAGCTCAGTGGGCTGCGCTAGGGCAGATTAAATTTGATGAACTCTCTCTAGCCGTGAAATGGCCGCCGGGCCCAAAATAAACAAAAGGCAAATTCACTGCTAGAGATTCTCGAGTTAATATCTACCAAGCCAGGCATAATCTCCTCTACATACCAAGGGGTAGAGTCACATATCTACCAAGGCCAGGTATAATCTCCTCTGCATACCAGGGTAGAGTCACATATCTACCAAGGCCAGGTATAGTCTCCTCTGCATACCAGGGTAGAGTCACATATCTACCAAGGCCAGGTATAATCTCCTTTGCATACCAGGGTAGAGTCACATATCTACCAAGGCCAGGTATAATCTCTTCTGCATACCAGGGTAGAGTCACATATCTACCAAGGCCAGGTATAATCTCCTCTGCATACCAGGGTAGAGTCACATATCTACCAAAGGCCAGGTATAATCTCCTCTGCATACCAGGGTAGAATCACATATCTACCAAGGCCAGGTATAATCTCCTCTGCATACCAGGGTAGAGTCACATATCTACCAAGGCCAGGTATAATCTCCTCTGCATACCAGGGTAGAGTCACATATCTACCAAGGCCAGCTATAATCTCTTCTGCGTACCAAGGGGTAGAGTCACATATCTACCAAGGCCAGGTATAATCTCCTCTGCATACCAGGGTAGAGTCACATATCTACCAAGGCCAGATATAATCTCCTCTGCATACCAGGGTAGAGTCACATATCTACCAAGGCCAGGTATAATCTCCTCTGCATACCAGGGTAGAGTCACATATCTACTAAGGCCAGATATAATCTCCTCTGCATACCAGGGTAGAGTCACATATCTACCAAGGCCAGATATAATCTCCTCTGCATACCAGGGTAGAGTCACATATCTACCAAGGCCAGCTATAATCTCCTCTGCGTACCAAGGGGTAGAGTCACATATCTACCAAGGCCAGGTATAATCTCCTCTGCATACCAGGGTAGAGTCACATATCTACCAAGGCCAAGTATAATCTCCTCTGCATACCAGGGTAGAGTCACATATCTACCAAGGCCGGGTATAATCTCTTCTGCATGCCAGGGTAGAGTCACATATCTACCAGGGTTGTGCGTAATCTATTCTGTTATTAGATCTTCATAATTGTTTTTTTATCAAGTTTTATTCATTTCAAATCAAAGGTAATTAATTAAACAGTAGTACGCACCCACCCCTCCTATATTTGATATGTAGGGATGACGCTGAATAGCCCTTCATATTCATTCATGTGTCCTTAACCCACAATTGATTTAGCCATTGTATTTTATGTATGTTGCAATGTCTTTTCATGACTGACCGTTGATTATGAGAAGATTTCAACTTGTTAACCTTGATTGTTTTGACTTTGCAGCTGGAGAACATGGCTTTGCTCAAAAAGATTACACTGAGAGGAGAGAGTTGGCCAAGGGCGTCCACACTGTGGAAAGCACTTACTTTTGTGGTGATAATATATCTGCTCTGCCAAACCTTGGTGAATCAAATAGAACCAAATACTCAAAAACTGCCAGAACACCCCAGAGATACAAGATCAATACAAAGTAACCACAATATTGCAGAGTCTGCTACACCTGAATATTCCATGGGCACTTATGATGAAGAAAGAACACGATGGAAAGATGTAAGAAGTAGGCAACAACTGCCTGAAACCAAATGTATTCCCGGAACACCCTGTGAATACAATGATGAAATCGATCTCAGAATCATAGTGATGGCTTGGAATAGAAGTAGATCTCTAGATTTGTGCCTTCAGGCCTTACAGAAGATTGTATTAGATGGGGATAAAGCAGTGCTTGAGATATGGGTCGACCGGGATGCAAGAGGTAACCGCATCCACAATGCTACTCTGGAAGTGGCACTCCAGTACAAATGGGCACATGGTCCAGTGAGAGTGACAGTCCAGGAGAGTCACGTGGGAATATACGGGCAGTGGATAGACACATGGAGACCCAGAGTGAACACCAGGGAGATTGCTATATTCCTGGAGGATGATATAGATGTCAGTCCCTATGCCTACAGATGGGCCAAAGCTGCGCATGCCAAATACGACCACAGACCGGATGTGTGTGGCTATAGTCTCTCAGAGGTCGACATTGTGGATGACCACAATTACCGTTTCAAAGTGCCAGCAGATCATATTGCCTTCATGTTCAGGAGGTTTGGTACCTTTGGTTTTTCACCTCACCCAAAGGTGTGGAGGGATTTTCAAGATTGGTTTCATTACAAGCAAAGATATATGCCAGAATTCCACCCATATATTGCAGCTGACTTTGCGTTCACTTTGTGGTATGAAATCTTTGAAAAAAGGGAGACTGAAAGAGGGATGTGGTCACTGTGGTTCGAGTATTTCACATATTACCATGGCTATTTTGCTGTGTTTCCTAACATTGGACAGCATCTCAATAGAAATGGGAACATGCCATGGGGAAATACAACATTTGCCTTTCATAGACGAGAAAAGGGGTTACATTTCTTAAAGGAATCTAAAAGAAAACCTTCAGAAGAATTTCTTCTGGTAAAATGGACTGATAAATTCTATGAATTTCCAGATGACATTCCAAAGTATAATTTCACAGGAAAACTTATAAAAGTGGGAGAAAACTTAGTTTCTCCAAAAAATATGTCTAAAGGTTCAAACATGGAGAATTATGTGCGATTAAAACGAAGAACTAAATCAAACCGATTTGGGATGTTTTCAATGGCTTGGCTAAGCGAATTTCATTTTATTTATTTTATTCTGTTATTTTTAATTTTGGGAGCATTCATATTATGGTTATTTAAGAAAAATTACAATATTACGAAGGTCTGAACGAAACTGTTTAAAGTCACCCACAGAGTCAGATTAATAAAATTATGGATCTATTTACTTTCATAAATAAATTTCACGGAAAATACATGTTTGTATAAATATGTAACGGATATGTTTGTTTGGTCCTTGTTCATCATTATTAAGTGTAGATTAAAGGATGGAAACTGACACATGTTACTTGTGCCATAATGAAATGTTTTGCTCAATAAAAATCATACAGTAACCCATGTAAAAAAATCAATAACTAACTTTTCAAAATGCAATAATAAATGGAAGGTTAATGTCTGATATTTGCTTTAAATGTTAAATCAATTAAAATAGAAACCTTAGTACTGTACACAAACTCCACCAAAGGGTGACATGGTGAACCTATCACCTCTGTACAAGGTGCCTTTTGGTGCTGGCTCACCACAACCACCAATTTTCATGTAACTGTCAGTCTTACTTATATTTTTTCTTAAGATGTACTCAGATTGGTAAAATTGGTATATTTTACCTTTGATATAAAGTTGCCCATAAACAAACAACTATTAAGAGAAATGAAACATGGAACAACTTTCTCAACTGGAGGGGCCATTTTCTAGGGGAGTAATCAGGCAGAACCACCACAACAAAGATGGCTGCTTTGTCTATAGTTTGGATTCTTTTAATCTTTCATACTTTTGGTTAAATTAAACCAACGAAAAATGTTCAAATGTTAACGAATGAACTCTAATACAACTCAAGGCAACTTTATATTTGATATTAAAAAATGTTAGCATGTTAATCATATGTATCGAATTTTGACAGTTCTTGAGCAGTAAAAGTAGGACCAGATTGATACTAATCTGGGTTGGCCAGAGCTAGGTACTACTTTGCGTGTGCCTCTGGTGGACAGTGTGTACTGAACACTAACCTGACACGGATGATATCGATTGACTCTTGTTTTTATCCCTAACTGAATTCTATATTTATTCGTTCTCCTTTAAAAAGAAAAAAAAAGAAATTCGCAGTGAAATTGTCAGTGTTCATCACACCACTGTTTCCCCACTAGATGGGAGGAAGAACAATGGAGGAAGTAAATTGGGCAGAAGGCAGCAAGTTATGTGATCTCTATCATCCCCATCACTTTACATCACTTTCAATATTATTTCAGTCATTTCATGATGAGACAGATAGAGTACTGCCTCAATGAAATGTCATGTCGCAAGTCCTTCACATTGTTATGTATGATTTGTACGTATCGTGCCTATGGGGACATAAATGGGGATATGGAACTATACTCACTTGCGACTGTCAGCTGGGGCCTTAACCTAGCTACCTACTCTACCTATCTGGTTGGGAGATAAGAGGGACTGCAGACTCAGTGTATACAACGCACAATAGTCATCTTTATTCGGTGCTCGTATACAATAGTCTGGCTAGGAAGGCATGGCAAGAGTGTGATATATGAAATATCCAAATGCTGACAACTGTTCAGAGCCCTCAGGCTTGTTAATGCACCCAAAGTCTATACAAGTGGCAGTCATGAGACAGTGTCGTGGATCTTCTAGTCAAGTGGTTTCTGCCCCTGAGTAGCGGTTTCGGGGCCCTTTTAACTGGATCAGAGTGCATACTAATGAGCGTTGGCCTGCTGGCTTCTCTGCAGCTTCTGGCGCAGTTCCGGCTTGGACCATCACGTCATCTTCCTGTCAGCAATGCATCTCATTAGCCTGCACTTGTTGGCCTTCACGATTGCACTCTGTAACCTCTTTGATCTCTGCCAGATATCATGATTGTCTATACTTGAATATAAGTGTCTATGGATGGGCAATCGGTATCCTACACACATCACAACCCACCCAGTCAGAGATTTACAAGTACAATGGGTTGAACCTTTAGGCAACGGCCTAAGCTCATATGTGAAATTGTATCATGAATTCAAACTCGGCATGGCTGGGGATCAAATCCACAATGTCTGGATTACCACAGAAAAACTGGTGCTAATGAGCTTGCATTCTTATTCAACTGCATCATCCAACAAGTCACTGTCAGTAAGAAAATGGCAATTATTGCTCCACTCCTAAAGAAGCTCGGCTAAGAGCTGATTTGAAAATATAGCCCTGTTTTCAATCTAACACCCATTCAAGCTTACTGAACGAGCAGGAGCAAACCAATGGTTCCCCGTCTTGAGAAAAAATACCCTCCAAAACAGAACTCTATCTCTTTAGTCCCTACCATGAATGATAAAAAGGGGTGCACATGATTGACGCAAGTCATGACTATTCATAAAAATCTGGTAGACTACTGATTGGTGACAGGATATATGGCGATTTCATACAGATTATTATTGGTTAGCGTCTTGTAATGGACATGTTATCCATCTTCCCCCTGTTAATTCTGTTCCGTATGCTGGAGTCGCATGTGTATTTTGACTCTCCCATTTTAGAACAAAATAAAGACCCTTGCTGATCCACAAGCCTTGCCTCCTGCTCAGCCTTTTACAGGCCACAGGCCGTGGCGCAGTTGGTTGGAGCAGCAGTTTATTAGCACCAGTTGAACTGGTCCAGTTCCTCTGTTGTGATCCAAAGGTCATGGGTTCGATTCCCGGCCGTGCCAAGATTGAATTTATGATACAATTGCCCATATGAGCTGAGGCCTGTGCCAAAGGGTTAACCCATTGACCTTGTAAATCTGTGACCGGGTGGGTTGCCATGTCAAGGACCTTCAACATGACAATTCAGTGAAGCAGCACTATATCTGCTACAAATAGATCTCATCATGAAATGACTGAATTACTGTTGAAAGTGATGTAAAACCCCAAAAACAAATCAGTCTTTTTCATGTCCCAGTCAGCCAACTGATTACAGTTGATGACCTGAGATTGGTCAATTCTTATCATATGATATTTTAGTGGGTGACATGGTGGTTCAGATTCCAAACAACATCAAAACGGGCAATGACGGGAGAGGAAGTGAGAACCACTGATATAATGTAGAGTAGAGCAAAATGGGATCATTTGTAGTATTCCTAAGGAGTACCATTGCACATAAAATGCTCATCTGAAGGTATAAAATGACATCCTGAGATCCATAACAGAAATCAGTAATACTACTGCTTCTTGACCTTTCGGCAGCATTTGATAAAATAGACCATCACATACTGCTCTAGAGACTTGCGATGAAGTTTTAAACGGTCATGCATTAGATTTGGTCATACCTAATGGACAGGGAGCAGCATGTCAAGGTTGAAAGGAGCATATCCTCTCTAAAGTCTATAAAATATAGGGTCCCACAGGGATCAGTCCTGGTGCCTACACTATTTACAATTTATATGTCTCCTCCAACTGATTTCATTGCAAAGTATGGTCTGAGTTATCATATCTATGCTGACACTCAGATCTACAGGTCACGTGATGCAGTTGTTTAGAGCACCAGCTCCTCTGTGGTGATCCAAAGGTTGTGGGTTCGATCCCCGGCCGTGCCGAGATTGAATTCATGATACAATTTCCCATATGAGCTGAGGCCCGTGCCAAAGGGTTAACCCATTGTCCTTGTAAATCTGTGACCGGGTGGGTTGTCATGTCAAAGACCTGCGATATGACAATTCAGTGGGGCAGCACTATATCTACTACAAGTAGGTCTCATCACGAAATGACTGAGATAATGTTGAAAGTGATGTTAAACCCCAAACAAACAAACAAACAAACAAACAAACAAACAGATCTACAGGCCACGGGCCGTGGTGCAGTTGGTTAGAGCGCCAGCTTATTAGCACCAGTTCCTCTGTGGTGATCCAAAGGTTGTGGGTTTGATCCCCGGCCATGCCGAGATTGAATTCATGATACAATTTCACACATGAGCTGAGGCCCGTACCTAAAGGGTTAACCCATTGTCCTTGTAAATCTGTGACCGGGTGAGTTGTCATGTCAAGGACCTGCGACCAAAGGAAAACTGGAAAGCTAAGATAGTGTCGAAATTGTGTGATCAATGCAATGTCAATTTTCCCTTTACTTAAGTCACAACCTTGGATGAGATCATTTTTATTCCATGTATAATGTTATCAATTTTACATTTATGACCTTGAGGTGTGGATATTTCTGATCTATGCCATCCAATCCTTAAATTCAGTGTTTTAAAACTTAATCTAGCCTTTCCTTAATTAATATTTATGCCCAAATCTGAGATCACTTGTACAGAAATCAGAAAAGCCAGTGATCCAATAGAGGGAATTATGGAAATCAATAGTGTCCCATAGAATACTATCAACCTGTGCTCAGTGGGATGTGACAATGCCTTGTTGTTCTTTGTAAATTTTATGAGCAATTAAACAACAAGGGGCGGAAAATTTGTAAATTCCAAGAGAATAATATTATTTAGAGGGCGTTCCACCACTCAATCACCGGTTTTTCTTTTTTCTCTTGGAACACAATTTTCAACTTCATCAAAGAAATATAAAGCATAAGGTAAAGTTTTCACTTTTTAAAAATGCTTTGCTGTCTTAGCATTGAATGGATAGTAACCTTTAAATTTAAGTATGTACATAAGTATTTTTGGTCTGATTTGAAACATCAGATTGACAGACATGTGTTGAAAGAGCTTTCATGCCCTTAGTTTATATATATAGTACTGGTATATATAGACACATGGCGGAGATCAAACCTATCTTTATCATTTGGTTTGCAGACGGCTTGTGCCTGCGACATGATAATTCAGTGAGGGAGCACTATATCTGCTACAAGTAGGTCTCATCATGAAATGACTGAAATAATGTTGAAAGTGATGTAAAACCCCAAACAAACAATCAAAATAAGTCTTAATTATTGTCAAGGTAGTGCATAAGTAGGACATTGCTAATTATGCCCTCCATCTTGGCAACCTTTCCTACAAGAAGGATACAATGCTGTGTTTGAACTGAGGCTGTTTGATTATTATTTCAGTGAATATGAATAAAGAGCAAGGTAAGAATAGAAAATCCATGCGAGAGAAGATTCCTACTTACAAAATAAGTTCTATGGCTCCAATGATAGCACAATAAATAACAACAATAATGTTTAAGACCACATCAACTGAACAACTGATCCAGAAATAGTATAAATCTGGAATTCTGGAAATGGAGATGATTATGACTATATGCTTTGTGATAGAAAGGTCTAGAATATTTCAATATTTCTTTCAGAATGCCCTTAAAGCTCATCAATTATCTAATATTATGGCAATGCAGATGTGGCTTTATACATTATTATTAGTAACTAGTTTTATTATGATTCAGTGAGTTACAAGATTATAATAAGATGAGACAATAACCTGTAATTGGCCTTGTTTCACAATTTGCTAAGGTGTTTCTCCAGAGCCTCCAATGTCTGCAGCAACTTAGGCCTGATGTCAGGTAGAGAATCAAGAGAAGTCTGCAATTCTGGCTAGCTTCTTTTTGCTGGCCAATGTGAGGTTCCAGTCCACAGATTGATGACTCTTGTAACTTGGTGATCAATACTGTGGATGTCATCATAGTGTGGTATCTAGGCACTTTCCCATATAGTTTTTATTTATTTTGCTATCATTGGAGCCATAGAACTTATTCTTAAAGTAGGTTTCTCCTCTCAAATGAATCTGTAACGATAAACTCCACAGCTGTCACTATGGGCAGGTATTATGGAGAAAATTTAGCTACCCCAGGGCCCAGGTGTTCATCCCAGTCATTACTGACACTAATATGTTGATCTGATAAGTTGTGAGGCCCATTGTATTTTCTTTTCTTACCATGCTCTTTATCCATATTCAGTCAGGATCGAGCTCCCACTTTTCCCGCCAGATGGAGCGTTTACTTTTAAATGAGATTATCACGCCATCTGGAGTATAACAGATCAGCATCAGTACAAGCCTTTTAATGAATAAAACTACCCGAATCCTAGAATCGAAGTTAAATGCGATCTTTGTGCAATAAATTCTTTATGGTCATGAGGGTTTCTAAATTTATCTATTTTTGATTGTATTGAAATGATGATTTCAAATACTTATCTGGATCAAGCACTATGAACAAACATTGTCTTGTACTACACTAGTGCTATGTAAATCATCATTATCATCATTATTGCCTGATTGCAATACGGGAATAAAATAAAACTACCCTACTCCTGAATTCGAAGTTAAATCTTTGTGCAATAAATTCTTAAATTTATCTATTTTTTATTGAAATGATGTTTTGAAATACTTCAACTACATTTCTATTTAACAGCAGAATCTGCCAGTTTGAAGTGGTATTTCAGCCGTGACAACCAGCAATGCAGAGCAGTGTGTAAATGTGTGGCCATACCATTTAGTTACCTTTATATGGTAAGTGATGAGTGTCTTTTCATTTTAGTGTTAACATTTATATTGCTCTGTTTGGATTTTTACGATTTTATCTAGATGACGAACACTTTGATTTAAGTAAAAGCAAAAATTGTCATCTCAGAGTCAAATTGGTTAAGGTGTGGCTAACTCTGTTACTATCTGTAAGTGTCTATATACACAAATATATTTTGTGTGGGCTCCATGTATCTTCATTGCTTGTGCAGTGAGATGTTGCATTTGTGAGATGTGGCATTTCTATCTATTTATCCACGAGGCTCAGTTTGTTTCCATTTTCTTATTATTTAAAAAGAATCAATAGGTATCACGGGGTTGTCAAACATGTAATACAGTGGCTCAACCTAGGCATTGGAAACAAATGGAACACATTTTTCATCATCTTCATAATCTTGTTATCTATCTTTAGCCTGAGTTTGAGACTTAGAAAAAAAGGAATGTGGAAGTGACCGAATGCCATAAAAGATTTAAAATAACAAATCACAAGAATTTAAGGAACTTTCTATAATAAAAGTGATGAAATTATTAAAGTTCTGATTTTATCAGAGTTGTTACAAAATAGGTTCTGGTAATGACACTGTTTGCATTTGTTAAGGCTTGCTTAAATAATCTTTAACTAATCATAAATCTTAAAGAAGATTTGTCATATTTCTTTCACCAAAATTAAACTCATGAGCATGCTATCCCAGGGTAAATCTAACAAAAATGGTTTCATTTCATGATTTGTATGATATCTAATTTATTATCGCAATTGATTGAATGTGATCAATGTATTCCGATTCTAGCATTTTTCAGAAGATAAATCAATCCTAAACGTTAATCATAAAACTTCAAGGCTGGATGAAATTTTTATAAAGGAAAAAATATCAAGTGAATTCACCTTGAAAGCGTAAAGAAGACAGCAACAATGACACTCAAGTTCCGTGAAGATTATGAGTCTGAATTCAATGTCAAGGATTATCTGAGTGTATGGAGTGGTGAAGCCATTAAACACTGCCACCCATTGTCCTGTGATATATTGACAGATCTACATTTGGTATTTCATAAAGGTAAGGATCAACCGAACTGGCCAATACTAGGTCTTTCATTCTATTTTTCATTTTTTATGAAAAAAATTGTACACATCATTCCCATTCCAAAATTAATTTGAAGAAATAAAAGGAAAGGAACTATGATTAAGACGTTTTTAGTGGTTCGTTGTTCGTGGTTGTTAAATCACTAAATATTTGAGTCTTTGTGTTTATTGCCCCACTCCAATCATTTTTGAAGAAATGAATCGTAATGCAGAACATACTAAATTACCAGTTAAGATATGAATACCACATAGAATTTACATTTTTCAATGCCTTTTGATATGTTCCACGTAAAATATAGGCCACTTCCTGAAATATTTAAAATGACAAAGATAACGACATTGTATAATAATGGTATGAAAATGGTATAAAAATCAAAATGGAAAAATGTAATTTTGTGTGCTCTGTTGTATGTTTAGGCCTTGAGAGTCTCAGATAATGGTTCTTGTAATGTTCCTGATTATTTCTGTTCTCATGATGTTACCCAAGTATATGTCCTATTGTCAAGGTGACATAAAGGTACAAGTCCTTTTATAGCCAAAAAAATGATATTACAGTAAAAGTTACTGTACAAAAGAAGGAGGATGATATACTGAAGTGTTTGTACTTATAGATCTACCAGTGCAGTGAGCCAACAGTATTGTTTTTTTTACCTGTATATCATATGGAGCATCAAACTGACAATCTTACCTGCCTTTTCATAATCATTAGGCCATGTCATTACTCTCTATACATCATATTTTGTCAATGATATACTCTACACATTTTGGTGACATTCAGTTTCCAGTTGAAACTGCCACAAAACAGCTCTGCAATGAAGTACCAACTTGTGGAAAGTTATAAAATTTTAGTTACCTTTTTGGTGGGTGAAAAAATAGTATAAAGTTTTTATTTTGAACATTATACAAAAAGTCCCAGATGTAGCATCCTGACACCAAAGAAATGTCAAGACGAAATGTGCACTTTTCAGAGATTTAAGCTCATAAATATTTTACTTCACCAGCATGTTTTTGCACCAGAATGGCATCTCATTGTAAAGACATCCAGGTCACGTGATGTTCTTAAATATTTTACCTCACTACACAGGAGTCCCCAGACGTAACAAAGTGGACACAAAATGTTACATCATATATGGTATTTTTCAAAGGTGTTTTTCAGCTGAAAATTTTGATTAATTTCACCAATAAAAAATAAAGAAAAAACACCATTTAAACAGGCATCATAAACAGAGGACATAATTTTTCATGAATTTGTTCCCTATTTTCTCTGATTAACGGGAATTCAAAAAGGTTTGAAAATAATATTTCTAATATTCACATGATAAATTATCTCTTGCATACGATGTTGACATTATGGAATATTAAAATACTGTTTACATTCAGTACATTTTTTTAAATTCATCATTTGCTCTGACGTAACAAAAATCACAGGACTCCAGATTCTGGCTCTCACACAGTTTCCCAGACTTGGGATGTTTTGTCATAGTAACCCTTACGTTTTTAGTAGAAATAAGGGGTGAAAGACAGTTGGATTTTGGATGTGGTCCATCTTTAATATCGGTACTGAGCTCCAGCAGACAGTGCTCAGAGGTCATCATGGCTGAGTATGCAGAGTGTAACAGGAATGAACTCAACAAGTGGCTGAAGGGAGATCCCAAGGCACATGACTGGCAGCCAGTTATGGAATATGTAGCCAATATGGAAGACAAGTAAGTACAAAATCAACCCAGGTTTTGTATGGTCCAAACCTATTTGGTGAATATTAAAAGTGAATTATAAAATCAAATATTTCTTTTAGCTCTATGTAGATGCAGAGTGCGGTTGTTCCATTTTAAAAATTCAAATATGACACATATGAAACATTTTGTCAATGAAATATAAGAAAAGCCACACTCTACCTTGACTCTATTGTATTTCAGCACGACTTTCAAGGAAATGGAAAAACGTGTTCGCAGTTCCATTTTAGATGTTGTGCCCTGTGATATCCTTAAGGATGACCCAATACCTTCCAACCCTGATTTCTTTGGCTCATTTGATTTGGTAACAGCAAGTCTATGTCTTGAGGCAGCTTGTCCTGATATAAAATCTTATGAATATGCTCATAAAACACTATCACGGTATCTTAAGAAAGGTGGTACATTAGTTTTAGTTGGAGTACTTGGAAATGAAGGTTACACTGTTGGGACGGAGACATTCTTTGATTTGGCACTGAATAAAGAGAACATAGATGACGCCCTCGATCAGGCTGGGTATGAGCCTGCAACTTGGCACATCCATGAAAATGATTCTGCAGAGGCAGATACTAGTTATTGTAAGATCAAAAATGATCCAACAGGCTGGTTTGTTCTTTATGCAAAGAAAAAATAACACAACAGTCATAACAGGAAAGCCTTCTTTGATAAAAATAATGGTCTAGGAACATTGTTAAAATGATTATTCATCACACAACTTTTACCCATTTTTAAGGCCTGATAGCAATTTCTGGCATAATATTTGGCAAGCTTGTTTGGGCGACATATTGGCACAATCGTGTTTTGTTAGTCTGCAAAGAGTCATCATAATCCTGATGATTAATATATTGATATGTTTATATAGTTGAGAACACAAACCTTGATGTGTTTTATGATTAAACAAAGAAACTCATAATAAAAGAATAATGATGGAATAGGGGTATTTGAGAAAAGGTTTAGTATATTATCAATGATATAATCATACAGGAACTGTATGGTTATAATGAAACATTGCAAGTGTATGCCAATAGATAGTGATATAATATAGATTAAATATACTAATGAATGTGTTGTCTTACTTATTTACCTTTGCATTAATGGTCTTTTTCTGACATACCTTAACTTCTAATTAATTAAACTCTTAAAATAAACATGTATGACGAATACATCTCAAAGTCTAATAATCCTATTACTAATCATCCTGAGCTTTAATGGACATGTCATATAGCTCTAAAAATACATGGGATAGGCTAAAAGAAATGTCAGCACCCTCATATATGCCTAAAATAGAAAATATTTTGAAAATAATATTTGACCTTGAAATGACCTTGATATGACCTTGGACAAAGAAACTGAGAAAATCAACAGTTCTTCAGCTTTAATCAATATTGTTTGAATCTGTGAGTGAATATGAATTCAGCAATGCAAACTGCATGAAAAAATATTAAATACTAGTGATTTTATAAGCATTTAAAGATTGTGACCTCAAGGTTACGGCCGTTATAATGTAAAGTCTATGGGAAAAAATATTCCAACTCATTCAAGTCAGCATAACTGGCAATGAACTTTAACTATCAATTAGGTCTGGTTTGTTTATTAATGTACACCCTTCTCCTGTAGATTTCAAGTATCAAATACAGTAATATCAATGAACAAATTTTTGCCCGGGGTCTTTTTTTCACAGGGATCAGTGAGAAATTGTGTGCATTGGATTATATTGGGCATTGAAAAAAAATAGACATTATTTTTTAGCAAAATATGTGTACAAAGAGAGATAAACCAGACCTAATGCATATATTTGAAATTTAAGCATATTCTAATACAATATATAGCTATTTCTGAGATTTTTCACATTTTTAGAGGCTAAACCCCACACCGATAGCCTCTTTGTACCCATAGAGCATTGTACTTTATTAAACTCGGATAGTAGACTGTAATAATAATGTGAATCAAACTACACATAAAAAACAATTCTTATTTTCAAATAAGACAGGATTTTATAACTAATATTTGATTAATCAGAAATATTTATAATTTTACCCACTGCAACTACAGTTGGACCCTACCAGTGCTAACGAAATGACCACTTAGGCTTGCCCTGAATATACTAATAAATGTGTAGATTCTCCCAAAATAGGTTATATCTCCAATGTAAATATTGATCTATTGAAATTAGAATGCCATTCAAATCACCTTATTATGTGTGATTCTGAGCGAACATTTATGGTGGAGGTACAAAAGTGAAATATCTTCGAAAATAATTCATAGAGACCTGCAGAAATAATTGAGCACTTCAGGCAGTTCAAAACGTTCTCATTAAGGTTTGTTACAATACCCAGGTAACACAATGTAGAATCAACACGAACTGAGCACGTAGAAGGCCAAAATTGTGGTCCGACCGGATAACAACATGCTCACGTTTATAACGTTTTTTTGTTACAACGTGCTAACAGCGTGGTGAGTGCGTATATAGAAGATAACTTGGGATATGGTCACCACAAGCTGATAGATGGTACATTAAATAGAAGCATTTTATGTCCAACATGTGATGAAGAAGCTAACACTGTGAACCATATATTTTTAGAATGCACAGCCTACAGTAGAGATAGAGATGATATGGACATTGTTCTCAAGAAATATATAAAAACTGGGATGATATAACTCTTCATAACAAAATAAGTATTATATTAATGAACAGAAAGATGTTTAATGTAAAAGTGTATAAATGTATATCCAAATTTATTTCAGTCATCTCAAAAAAACATAAATTGTAATACATGCAACACCATTACCGCTATATTCAGCTTCATGTAATGCAATTTCCATATCCAGCTTAAAATATTATTTAATATTACATGTACATGCATGGTAAGTTTAAAAGAGTTTGTCATGATATATAATATTCTATGTGAATATCGTTTGTAGGGAATGGATCCCTGCTTTTTGGTCAGAAAATGTATATTTTAAGGCAATAAAATCCTTTTTGACTTTCACTTTGACTTTGTTAAATTGGCCAATAGTTGGCTGCAATGCTACATAAATTGGCGACCTGTTATAACTTATTTGTCAGGAAATTCAAAGTTACAGTGAATTTAATGCACAAGACGTAGTGTTCTGAATGCCAGTTGATATTACTAGAAGAAGTTGCTGATGGGTCAATCCCAACTGAGTGCTATTAACTAGATTTGGCAAAATATAGCCAAATTTGTTCACAGCTGAATGTTTATGTGCTTGCAACATGCTGAGCACATGCTTACAACGTTGTATCAAAACATGATTTAAAAAAAAAAATTTTTGACAATCATTTTATTTGCAAAAAAGGGTTACAGGCTCTTTACGACAGTTTGCGTGCAATAATTTTTGGCACATAATATTTGGCACATAAGATACAGTAGTTCAAGACAGTAGTTTCATTGTTGCATTCAGGAAATCCAAACAGGATACATTCTTCAAGTCCAAGCCATAGCCTTGCAGCACTTCATGCAACAGTGAACGCATGTCACTCATACTTGGGCTTGGCTGGTCAGGAGAAAGTTCTGTGAATAGTCTTTTAGCATTTGGTAGTGACATCTTTCTATTCCTGCAGTTGTCTGGTACATATATTTCCTTTTGTGCTATTAAAGAATAACTCACAGTACTTAAAAACAGACTAAATTGATCAATATTTTCCCACAGTCTTCTGAGTCACTTCAGCTGGCAGCCATGTTTTATTCCCTGTGTTCACAGATCTATACTTCCGTACAATGTCAGTTTACAAGGTGCTTACAACGTGCTGAAAACTTGCTTCCCTTAATCCCCTTGAATCCCCGAGTTTTCTCATTCCATCTATCTGTTTGTTTTGTTTTAGTTTTTCTTTTTGTTTTTGAGGGGGTTCAACACTTTCATCATTATTTAATTCATTTCATGATGTAATTTCTTCTACTGCAGATTTGACATGTTAGCACATCAATCTTTTAAGATTAAAAAAATTATCACACACAATTCACCTGCCTTTTTTATCTTTTACAATACGTAGAGTTACAATTGAGAGACAAGACAAGACATATGACGTGTGTGAAGTTTGTTACTTATTCACACTTGCACATTTGTACAAAAAAAACAAGACAAGACAATAGTGTCCACCATGATAATAAATACAAAAATATATCATTAAATGGTACATACATGTATAAAATCACTGTTTTAAACAACTCATAATAATTCTAAAATGTTGTTCCATTTCTTTTGGAAGGTGGGGAGGGAATTGTTTAACTTATGTACATTTTCTTCAATAATCAGATATGGTTTCAACATAATGAGGAAGTTGTAGAAGCAGATCAGATTTTCTTGTAAGGTATGTAAGTTGATATATTGCTTTGTCAGAAGAATTATATAGTTAATGCAACTGAAATATTTTAAATCATAGTGGATACCAAATATAACATGCTTTTCTGTCATACTAACTTGCTGTGTTGAGCTCCTGTTCCACCAATTTTCCAAACACGACCAAATTTGTTTAACAATTTCGCAATTAAAAAGAAAATGTTCAATAGTGTCTACTGAGTTACATCTAGTACATATTTCAGAATCCACCACTGACATTATATGCAACCATCTCCTACATGGAATAATTCTATGTAGAACTTTGTAACGAAGTGATTGTAATCTAGTGTCCCTTGTACATGAATATGGCAACTGAAAAATTGATTCCCAATCTTCTGCTACAACATAATTAGATTCCTATTTCTTTAATGCAGTGGGATACACTCTGTGCAAATGTGCAAATGTGTCATAGAAATGCTTCGCTTTCATTTGATCTAATGTTAAGATTGAGTCTATATATCTTGCTCTGAGCTTATATTCCATTGTACAAAGGTTACTGACATGGCATGTATTTGCTATCTCTGATATCCAAGCTGGTGGGATTGCCTTTTTCAGCCTATGGAATTTACTTATGTCACATTTAACATTGTATTTGGTAGTAAAATTATTACAACCAAGTATTATTATATCCCTGCAGAAGATCTCTCACTTTTTTAACACCAGCAGTATAAAAATCGGCCCAGAAAATTGGTGATAAAATATATTTGTTTCCCCATAAAATTTCATTGACATAATGTTCTTTCTTATTTGGGGTAAGTTTTAGCTCATTCCAGCAACATAATACCTGTCTATAAGATAATAATGGTATATCATCGATAATGGAATCATGAAGATTAGTTGCCACAATATGCTCTATAGATATGGGTTTCAACAGTTGATCTATGATATTCCGCCATCTACACTTACTGTGCAGTAAGTAGTCTGCTTATCCAAGCCACAATTCACCTACCATTGTAAACAATCGTCTAGGTGTTAAAGTGTGGTGAGCTCAAAAGCTTGAAAGTATTGCAAATATAACAATTATTAGATATATCCCACAATTATTATATACCACAATTTAAAAGAAATAATCCATAAAATGCTAAGAACGCAAATCAGTTTTAGTTTGCTTTCTTACATTTCTTTCTTGAGGTTGAAATTTGTGTTCCAAGAAAAATGAGACTATGTAATGGAACACACTATATGTAAGATTATTCCACAGAAAGTTGGCAAAATTGCCCCCTATTATTCAATTATTCATAATATTTAGTAAAAATACAAGGCACACCAAACTAAACACAGGACTAAACTAGTATTCTTAGGGACACCATTTATTTCCATAATTCCTTCAATAAAGTCAGATCTTTTTACATTGTCAAGTACTCTGAGATTAGGGAAGAAACATTAATCAATGAAAGGCTGGGATAAGTTTTGAAAAACCAAATCTAAGGATTGGATAGTACAGAATAGAAATATCTTTAGAGTTGTGACTGAAAAATTAACAACTATATACCTGGATTAAAAATGTTCTCATCTAAGGTTGCGATTTCACCTTTCATAGGCGTCAGTTGTAAGATAAATGACACTAGGGTATAGACCGGCCCCACTAGCACAGTTGGTAGAGTGTAGGATCTGTGCCTTGTTGATTAAAGTGAAGGACGGGAGGCGGTGGGTTCAACTCCCACTGCCGACAGTGTTACTTTCACACTGCGTAAAAGGCTCGGAAGTCGACCTGATATGGCCATAGTTGCTGAAAGGGTCGTAAAAACACCATTTCACAATTTTCACACTAGGATATAATTTAAAATAAGACAAAACACTAGCATTAGGTGAATTTTGACCCTGTTCTCAGTGTGGAGACCATCTCTTCAGCACACCTGTACCTCCCATATTAACCATTTTCTCAGTGTGGAGACCATCTCTTCAGCACACCTGTACCTCCACACTGACCCTGCTATCAGCGTAGGGAACACCTCACGTCTGTAACGTGCGCACGTACCCGTAGCACACAGGTCTGTACCACGCTTTGATCGTATTGATCCGTCGAGCAAAGGCTTCACGCTCCTCAATTTACTTCCATTTGAGAGACGTCTGCTGGCTTTGAATACAGATATTTCAGCCCATCAGCGTACAATTGGTGACAGTGAAAACAAAAATATATTCCAAAATGCATTGGCTCTCACTGTGAAAACTAAATGTTATTTGAATGAAACTAAAAATACATCAATATCTAAAAATACATCAATATCGTTTATACCTACATATACAAATCCAATAATACAAGATAATACAGTGGTAATTCAAATTTTTCTCACATTATTTCTATTATTTTACTAAGTCATATAACCTGTCAAGGAATTTTCGTATACTTTTATAATATAATATATATCTCTGATGTGTGAAAGACGCTTAATGTTTCAATTGTCTTATGTATGCATGAGATACAAATCGTTTGATATATTATATGATTTCTTCCACCTGTTCGCCACCAAGAACAGCCCTACTCCATAATCATGATAATTCCCCGTCTGTACATGCAAATTTCTCTTTCCCTGAGCTTTATCGCCAAGTAAATGTATTTCTCTAAAATGTTTTGATTTGTCCAAATTTCAAACGAATATAAACATCAAACAAGCTGACACAGCTGTGCAGGTAAATACCCCAGAGTAGGTCACCTGATAGTGCAAACACAGCCAGCAGCAGTATCTGAGGAAGAGAGATGCCCCAAGCCAACATTGACACCGCGTGGTGACAGTCTACCTGTGTCATGGCTGCATCCGCATCAACACACCTGTCTTTATATCAGAATGGAAAACAAACCTGAGATTAAGGTAAGTTCTGAGACAATGGACAAAACACATGGACGTTTACAGGAGTAGACCCAGCCGGTATAGTGGAGATACTATTGTATTTGACTTGACACACTGACCCAGCCTCCTGTCATATTATTTCTGTTATATTGACAACGAAACAGTGGATGGAAGATAAACAGTATCATACAAAAAGTGGGTTTGCCCACTTCATCGTCTCCTAAATCATGTAAATCGCCTGTGTGGCTAAATGTTTAACTTTTTGGAATTTCATTATATTATTTGTCATCGGGGGTAGTTTTTTCAAGCATACTTTTTATCATAATTGAGGTTTGAGCTATTTCAATAGGGACTTGTCATTCTAAACAACTCAAAGCTTTGTGCTAGATAACAAGAATGGAATTGGTCGTATAACTGCATAAAATTGTAAAACGAGATATCTTAGTTGGACTGGATGGACATATTCGTACTGGGCCAGCTCTTGATAGGGTAGACATGAGCTTAATTCGTGTTTTATTATAGTTTTCATATTAACTTTCATATTTTGATTGTTTTGATTGACTAAAAACAAGCTATAATTATTACATCATATTCTATGATATCCCAGAACAGTTCAAAAACATGCCACTTTAGCATAATATATCTTCTGGTACCAAACTTTATTTTACTACACAATATTTTTTATGTTTTTATTAAAGACGTGTCCAATAAATCATGAAAACATCTGTGGACTAAACTGCCTCCGGTGGAAAAGTATAAAAGGGCCATGTTACCGGGAAGGTGGCCGTCAATAATGCGATTGTTGGCACACAAATACATTAAAAAGATTGAAATGTGCTGTGCTCTTCATAAATTCTTGAGTACATCATTATTGATTGTAAAACATTTTGACCCTTTGGCTTTATTCCCTGAGAATAAAATATTGCAATGCTGCTTCATGGCCTTTGGTTTTCGGTTTGAATCTGCCAGAGGTCAAGTTGCCTTACACCAAACATGCAGTTATCTCGGAGTTTTGTTTTGTGATCAGGTTGCAATAATGTCCTTGTTCTTTGTCATAACTATTTTGTTGTTTTTTATGTGTGTGAAGCTCGTCCCACATTAACATTACATTAAACATTTTTTTTTCAAAAGAAAAGACAAGTGGGAGAAACTTTGATCTCATTTTTCAGCATTTCTGTCACTGGACCTTTCATCCAACACCATCAAATCAAATAATTTCATTTAGTATTTAGACCGCTCTCTCAGAGAATCCAAAATGACGTACTTCTGGACTTGGACAAGAACAAGACAGTTCTGCTTATCTTATAAAGATAAGATAAGATATACGTTCTTTAAGCAGGGGATATAAGATATACGTTCTTTATCCAGCGGCCTTTGACACAATGTGGGTGCAAAACAAAAAACAAAAAAGCACGAAAATGGTTAAAATCCTATCTAACCAATAGGGGAGGTACCATAGGACACAATGGATCACCATACACAGAAAAACCTCCATAAATATAATGATAAACACAGAATCCAACCCACAACGATTTCAACTGGGACGTTTACATTTCACACAAACATTAAAGGACAGATCTCTCAAAAATATATAATAATGAATTTTTTTAGTAAGACCCAACCAAATAAATAATGCAATGAAGTGACCTCATGCATTAAATAACATGAAGTAATGGCAAAACAGAAATTAGGTTTTGCGGTAAAAGCAACCATTTATACAGGGCAGAGATCTAGATATATTATTTGATGAGACAAAATTTGCTACTTTAAAATAAAAGATAGGTCGAAATCTGAGACAATATCGATGAAAAAGCACTGGCGTTCTCTGTCATCACTTAATATCAGCTTGCAGTAATTACTCCAAAATTTCAGCAACTCACTGCTTCTCGGCATACCAAAGCATAAAAATACAAAAAAAACTGCGATAGTTGCTGAATTCAGGAGATCAGGAAATAGGTACAGTACAGAAACATCATATGACAGATCAATTGATCATTAACAATTGTGATGGCAATGAAAATCACATTTTTGTTTCAGATATCTAAAAGTGAAATGTGATGAATTATCATTAAATCATTGTTAAGGACTCTAAACTTGGTGACGCCATGTTTTTTCCTATCACTGGCAAATGTATGGTAAATGTTCAATTTGAAAAATCTCAGGTGGTGACCCATTTATTTTTTTCAAGATATAATTATTTTTTGTTTGGGTAAAAAGTTTTTGGCCTTGTTGGGTGAAGAACTTTATAAATAAAACATTCATTATGCAACGTTGGTGACAACAAATATGTTGATAATAAAACCTTTCCATTCATGCACAAAGATGCATATTAATTGTCTGTGACCTTTTGTGTAATATTTGATGAATATCTTTACATTACAGACATCTGTAGTTGGATGGAAAAGATGCCTTCTGAAAAATGCGGGATATATTCGCCCATCAATCCTGATGAAAGTTTTCACCACAGCTACGTTTCTCACATCCCTACTTTACTTTGTCCTGGCAAATGCACAAGGCAATACTGCAGTGAGAAAACCAAGCCCCACAAGGTCCAGAAAAGCTGGATATATCAGTGACACAGACCCCAGCTTCTCAGGCCTGGCCAAAGCTCTGGGTAAGCAGGATCTGCCAAGCTTAAACTGCATCTCTGCAACACCATGTGAATACAATGAGGAGGTACAATTAAGGATTATAGTCATGTCATACAACAGACATAAATCTCTCAGGTTATGTTTGAAAGCTTTGCAAAGCATAGTCCTTGATGGCGACAGAGCAGTGTTGGAGATATGGATAGACCGAGACAAAGAGAACAACACTATTCATGCAGATACATTAAAAGAGGCACTCCAGTACAAATGGGCTCATGGTTCAGTTAGAGTGACAGTCCAGGAGAGTCACGTGGGAATATACGGGCAGTGGATAGACACGTGGAGACCCAGAGTGAACACCAGGGAGATTGCTATATTCCTGGAGGATGATATAGATGTCAGTCCCTATGCCTATAGATGGGCCAAAGCTGCGCATGCCAAATACGACCACAGACCGGATGTGTGTGGCTATAGTCTCTCAGAGGTCGACATTGTGGATGACCATAACAAGCCATTTGCACGACCTAGCAGTCACAAAGCATTCATGTTCCGTCGATTCGGGACCTTTGGTTTCTCCCCTCATCCTAAAGTATGGCGGGATTTTCAGGATTGGTTTCATTACAAGCAACGATATCAAGCACACTTCCATCCATATGTCCCTGAGGATTTCATCTTCACAAAGTGGTACAAAGTATTTGAATCAAGGAAAACCAGCAGTGGAATGTGGTCCATGTGGTTTGAGTATTTTACACACTACCATGGCTTATTTGCAGTTTTTCCGAACATAGGCGCATTTTATGAGAGAATATCAACGAACACCACTCTTGCTTTTCATCGTAGGGAAATGGGATTACATTTCAATGGCAGAGCACGTAGGGCCAATTCAACTGAATTCCTTCTTTCTCATTGGAGAAAAGAATTCTTAGATATGGAAAAAGAACTGCTCAGATATAACTATAATGGGAGATTGATTGAACCTGGTGAATACATAGCATCCCCAAGGGATATGTCTGAGGAGAATACTAAGCCATATCCTCTTCAAAAACAAACTACTTTTGATAATCTTATACAAAGTACCCTACTATTTATTTTTGTAGTATTTTCAATTTACCTGTTATATGTTTGTAAAGTCTTTTCCAAAAAGCGAACAAGATGGAGGTATAACCATGAAATGTGTCCATTGACAATCCCAAATAAAAATAACAAAAATGATGCACAGTCATTTCACAAAAGAAATGAAAGATGACATTCAATCATCAAAAGTATGTGTCATGTTTTATTTTAAATGGGAGGCCCCCAATAACCTAATAATGACTCCACCTATATCTTAATGGGAGGCCCCCAATATCCTAACAATTACCCCTGGGCCATCCATATACAAAGGGGAGGCCTCAATATCCTAACAATTACTCCACTGATATATTACGGGGAGCCCCCCATATCAAAACAAATACTCCACCTATTGGTATATATTAAGAGGCCCAAAATATCTGACCAATTACTCCACCTATATATTAAGGGGACACCCCCAATATGCTACCAATTACTCCACCTATATATTAAGGGGACACCCCCAATATGCTACCAATTACTCCGCCTATATATTAAAAAGACACCCCCAATATGCTACCAATTACTCCACCTTTATATTAATGGGTGACCCCTGATATTCTAACAATTACTTCATAAAAAGAAGTCTAATATGTGACATTTCCTGTTTTTCTCACATGCCTGGTCTTGGATTCAGAATTTAGCCTTCTCAATTCCCATAGTAAATTATTACATCATGGTTCTAACTGATTGCAATTAAAGAAATCTGCACAATTAATAGTGCACCTTCCTTGTGACTTAAATTATTTGTAATGCTTGTGAATTTTGATCTAAGTAACAATGCATGTCCTGTTTGTGACAAACATGATACAAAGAGTCTTGAATTTATTTTAACATGTTTGCTCTAATTTGCAATACATTTAGAACATATTTCGGATTGGCAAGTACTACTATAATCCCATTGACAAGATTCCTGCATAAATTTGGAAAATTTAAGAAGATCTGAATAAAAGTACTGAAATTATATAGCAACTTATTCTTAGGCCTTATGTTTAGATGGAAGTGTCTTCCAATGTTCTTGTTTTCCTGCCAAAAAATGATGTCCCCTACATTTGAGCCACATAAAAGGCATAGTGCAAGATACTTGTTTTGTATTGGAATAACTACCATGTTCTTTTTTCCTGCCAAAAAAAATTATGTCCTCTACATTTGAGCCACATAAAAGGCATAGTGCAAGATACTTGCTTTGTATTGGAATAACTACTATCTTCCAAGGCTTTTTTCCTGCAAAAAAAATGATGTCCTCTACATTTGAGCCACATAAAAGGCATAGTGCAAGATACTTGCTTTGTATTGGAATATCTACCATTTCAGTTGTTAATATGTAAAATGCTATACGAGATATTTCTTTTGATTTGGTTTTTACTTTCTTATTATTTGATCAATTCTACTAATCTAAGATTGAAACTTGAAGGAAAAAGTGAAAAAAGATGGATTCTTTGGTAACATTTAGAGAAAGAAAATAGTTAATATTTGGATGACATTTTTAAGAATAACTACACTATTAATCTCTATATCAAAATGATTCTTCAGCTAGAATGCTGCTTTTCAGTTTTATTTGGTTTGTAGTTTTATTTCTTCTAAACAAATAAATATTGTTTATTGGGAATTGATTAATTCTGGTGTGCAGTAGCTACTGGCAAATGGATTAGTCATAAATGATCAATACATGATGTTTCCATGTGTATCTCTCAACATTGATCATTTCTGAAAAGGAATGTTACCTATTTTGTTGGCTTTGATGTGTTACAATGGACATAAATGTACATGGTCCATTTATCAACGAAATAGTGACTTCATACTTTGTGGGATCTTAATATCAGTTCACAACTCAAAATATAGTCCATACTTACTTTGCCTGACTTGATATCTGATCATGATAATGATATTTAAATAACTTATATTTTGTGAAAGTTTCCTTCTCTTTTTGAAGCAGCCAAAAGAGTATAATAATTTTTAAAATTACTCCAAACTACATGAGATGTGCAAATAATATAACTAATATTCCATTGTTTTTTGTTACATTATCCTGTACCTTATCCTGATAAAAGAAGAAAGTGAACCAAATATTAATTACAAGTAATACTATAGTATCTAATAATTTAGCCATATCTTAAGTTCACACATTCACTTTTTGATCGTGTCTGATTATTATTGAAACAACAGACCTTTTGAGTAACAATGAAATAACTCTTTGGTCTATTATCATTGTATGAACATAAATCCCCTTTTAGATAATAAAATCTGTAAGATAGAATGTTTGAATGTTTCATATTGTAATTGAGACTGATTTCCAATATTAATACCATTAATATCATTAATTAATTAGTAATTAATACCATTGTGACTGAAATGCCTTTACATTTATAATTTCTATAGTAGTTGACTGAGACGCCATAATATTAGTCATATCATTGTGACTGAAATGCCTTTACATTTATAATTTCTATAGACGTTACTGAGATGCCATAATATTAGTAATATCATTGTGACTGAAATGCCTTTACATTTATAATTTCTATAGTAGTTACTGAGATGCCATAATATTAGTAATATCATTGTGACTGAAATGCCTTTACATTTATAATTTCTATAGTAGTTACTGAGATGCCATAATATTAGTAATATCATTGTGACTGAAATGCCTTTACATTTATAATTTCTATAGTAGTTACTGAGATGCCATAATATTAGTAATATCATCGTGACTGAAATGCCTTTACATTTATAATTTCTATAGACGTTACTGAGATGCCATAATATTAGTAATATCATTGTGACTGAAATGCCTTTACAATTATAATTTCTATAGTAGTTACTGAGATGCCATAATATTAGTGATTTCTCCAGTTGTGACTGAGATGCCATAATATTAATTTAATGATTATTAATAAAGTGACTTATTTGCTACTATTATGTTTGGTGACTCAGTTGCCATAATGTCAGTGATTATTATTGTGTCACTGTGATATTTGTGAATTACTATTGCTTTGGTTTAAACATATTTATTTGTAATTACTATATTGTGACTAAGCTGCCATTATTTAAGATAACATTATCATAAGTTATATACATGTATATCGAAGCATTCATAACAATGATACATTATTACATTCCACTTGAAACACTCTCAAACTGATCTGGTTTAACCATTTTTATTTGTGATTACTATATTTTGTCTAGCCAGCCATTATTTAAGATAACATCATCATAAGTTATGTATAATGAAGCATTCAACGAATGCAACATTACTTCATTCCACTTGAAACCCTCTCAAAACACCTTTACCATTGATAAGATTGCTTTTGTACCTTTTACATATGAAAGCTTTATCGAATAATCTCAGATTTGTATTTTTTTGTAAAAATAATTTTGTGACAGATATTTTTTTTATATCATTTGTGTTAATTCTATAATGTGAAGATTGAATTTTATATAGCATTTTCTGAGGCATTATCTTAATAAAAGCTTTGTCTTTTCCCTATCATATTGGGGAAAATAACCAAGACGGTTCTCAATATTTTGTTCTGAGGGAAGAGACTTAGAAAAATAAGGTTATTGCTTTCCTCTTTATGTGGTTATGAGACAAAGAACAAAAGAAAGAACATGAATTATGCAAATAAAACATTCAAGATTTCTCATGTAATTTAAATATGTCCTTTGTACTTTAGCATTGTTTAGGATAGCAACTGGTTGTGGTTAACTTGACAGCCACTGATAGGACAACCACTGGTCATGGATTATGTTGGTTGTGGTTTTATGACAGCCAGCGTGGGGATTAAAATTTCATACTTAGGCACATATATATACATATACCGCGTATATATATATATATATATATATATATATATATATATATATATATATTTATATATATATAAAATATTAAACAATTTATATATATATATAAAATATTAAACAATTTATTCGGCTATGTATTTATTACAAAATGATTCAAATATCATTATGTTGTCCATTCCACTTTTCCTAAGTTCCATTTGTATACACTGATTATCTCTGTGTAATATTGTCCATTCTTTGGGTAAAATATAATTACAGTGATGTCAGGGGGGTTAGGCGGCACTGTTTGTCTGAAGTACTAGTGATGTCAGGGCTTGGTGGGGCCTTTTGTCTGTGGCACAAGTGATGCCAAGGTAAATGGCAACCGCATTGTGCTCAGAGGATCACAGACATAACCTGCAAAACATACAATATTATTATTATATGAAAAAGACAAATTATCAAAAGTAATTCATGTATACTAATCAGAAGAACACGACAATTGTAATGTTTTAACTTTTTTAGACGTATTTCGATCTTTTTGACATGATACTATAAATGAATGCAGCTTTAAACATAAGATGGCTAAATAATTTTACACATCTTCGAACAGTCAGAATAATATTGCCTGCTTTTTAACAATAATGCAGTCAGGAGTTTGGTGTTGCTTGTCTATTTTACTTGGTCAGTAGAAACACTAACTGTCATGTGCAATGTAAAATAATTGGAATATCTGATAAATAAATTACCACTACTTTCTTATTGATTCTAATGTCTTTATTAAGATTAAATAATTAAATGATAATGTTCTTTTAATTAAGGTCTATAATCCACAATCAGTTTGAAGCATCTGGAGAGAACTTCGGGTGGTCTCGTATTTTTACGTAACTGCCTTCGGCTCTGGGGGATTCCAGGATGAGAGTGAGGCTATGATGCCAGTGGGGGGTATTTCCCATTCAGCACACATGGCGGACAAACCAAAAGATAACAGAGGCAGGTGGTCTTCTCTGTCATATATTGTTAAAATGTTAATATAATGTCATAATTATGCAATATCATGGAAGCACAGTATATAAACTCTAACTCTAACTGAATTCAGACTGAATATTATGCAACTTTCTTCAATTGATAAGTAGTGTTCTCCAATCACCCATCGGCAAAGCCCAGATAGGTGATATAAGTCACCAGCTGCAAAAACTGAGTCGAAACTACCGTTAAAACGGGTTCAATTTAAATAATAAAAAAATAAGACTAGCTGGTTAAGTTTACTTTTTCTGTGCTAAATTAACAAATAACATTACTTTGAACACATTTAAGCCAAAAAAACATAATTCTGTCCCAGTTTTTCATTGTGGATTATAGACCTTAAGTATGGATGTGATGCTGTGTGTTCTGGGGTTGCTATTATGTTGTATATGGAGCATGTAAGTACCATTTTTATCCAGCTGAGGGTATTGGAAGGTGCGCTGAGCTTCCTCTGTTGTGGCGACACTATGAGTGTGATTAGCTTGCCATTCCCACCGGTCCCGCATGGCACTCACATGACCCGTCAAAGGTGGAGAGGAGCGATCATAATCCTCTCCATCATAATCGTCACCCAACCCCGAGCTGAATGTGCCAGAGCTGTATGTTCCAGAGGCATGGGCTCCGAGACTCGTAATGCCATTACTAAGCAGCAGCACTCCCTGAGATTCCTTGCACTCCTCTAGCACTGGGATGATCTGGGTGAACTCAGGACGTTCCTGCAACATCAAACAGTACAACTGCCAAAAACATCATTCAAACAAACTTTTGAACAGATAAAAACAGACTGAGTGCTTTCTCTTACAATAGTACGAGGAGATGTTTTGCTACATCACCAAGTACTACAGAGCATGTTATTTTCAGCTGGACTGTGACATATATAATTATGTTTACATCTGGTAAGGCTGGTCAAAGTTTGCTAAGCTAAGTTGTGACATAATAAAACTAATTTCTACACGTTGTGTGTAGCTGGGATGTGAAGTATAATAATAATGCTAGGATTTGGAATGATGTGTCAAGATTTTTTCAGCTGGGATGTGAATTTTATAATGATGCTTATATCTGGTGTGGCATTCTAAGGTTTGTTCAGCTGGTTGTGAGGTATATAATAATATTTACATCTGGTGTGGCATGTTATGGTTTGCTCAGCTAGGTTGTGAGGTATATAATAATGCTTACATCTGGAGTGATATGCTTTAGGTTTGTTCAGCTTGGTTGTGAGGTATATAATAATGCTTACATCTGGAGTGACATGCTTTAGGTTTGGTCAGATAGGTTGTGAGGAATATAATAATGCATACATCTGGAGTGACATGCTTTAGGTTTGGTCAGATAGGTTGTGAGGTATATAATATTGCTTACATCTGGGGTGGCATGCTTTAGGTTTGGTCAGCTAGGTTGTGAGGTATATAATATTGCTTACATCTGGGGTGGCAAGTTAAGGTTTGCTCAGCTAGGATGTGAGGTATATAATATTGCTTACATCTGGGGTGGCATGCTTTAGGCTTGGTCAGCTAGGTTGTGAGGTATATAATATTGCTTACATCTGGAGTGATATGCTTTAGGTTTGCCCAGATAGGTTGTGAGGTATATATAATGCTTAAATCTGGAGTGACATGCTTTAGGCTTGTTCAGCTAGGTTGTGAGGTATATAATAATGCTTACATCTGGAGTGACATGCTTTAGGTTTGGTCAGATAGGTTGTGAGGTATATAATAATGCTTACATCTGGAGTGACATGCTTTAGGTTTGGTCAGATAGGTTGTGAGGTATATAAAAATGCCTACATCTGGAGTGACATGCTTTAGGTTTGGTCAGCTAGGTTGTGAGGTATATAATATTGCTTACATCTGGGGTGGCATGCCAAGCCCTTTGAAGCATGGCAACTATGGGCTTGGGGAATGTGACAGCTATGGGCGGTCTCGTCCTGCGATATGCCATCTCTGCAGCTGCTGCAGCTGTAATCCAATAGAACAAACAGTTTAAGATTAAATCAAATAGTAATATCGCTTAGTTGATATATTGATAATGTTATTGTGCATTAGAGAAAGAATTGATCTCTCTTTCAAGATAAAAACAATCTTTTTAGAGACTATTTGGATGTAATAATCTAAACACCATTTGATAAGAAATAGACATATCTATGTATTAAAAGGATGTATGAACAAAAATGGACATCAATAAAATACAAAGTCACAATTTATATTTATTAATAAGATTCAATTGTTGGCTGAAATTTCCAGCTGATAAAATTCATTTATCATTAGGGTATTGCTTTTAAATAAATTGATTACAAATCAATGATCTTAATTCATACTCAGTATATTTGTAAGACATACCTGGTTTGAGGTGAGCAAATGGCAGTTCAGCAGCCAACAATTCCCACACACACAGGGCATAACTGAACACATCAGCTTTCACACTGTACTTTGTACACTGAGTGAAAACTTCTGGTGCCATCCATCTCAGATTCTGCAACGGTATAAACCATAATAGAAACAGATGTCCAGTTGACATGAATCACTCTTTTTCTTGTCAATATAATGATACTTTTTAATCTTCTTGACTTACCCCAGGTTGCTTGGTCATGTTGTCTTCTTCTGTTGACCGCAAAAATCTAGATTCTGAAAGTAGCAATGGCTGTGAAATAATTATTTAGGTATTACTCATGCACCCAAATTCCCATTAATTCCAAGATTGAAGGATTTAACTGCTCAAGAAAAGATTATATTCCAGCGATTCTAAAATTTAAGAATTCCAACCTCCAAAATCTGCGACTACTGCATGGCCGTTGTCGTAGAGTAGGATATTGTGGCTGTTGAGGTCACGGTGTATGATAGGCTGGGGCAGGTTATGCAGGTAATCCATACCCTTACCTACATCCACAGCGATGGTCAGCTTAGAGTGAAGGTCTATCAACCTGAAAAGAACCCACCACATTGAAACCTCAAAAGCATTAAATGTTGTGTAAGGGTACTCATTTATTGATGACACATTCAAGTCAACTACATGTAGCATATCTTAATGTGAATCTCATTACAAATGTATGATTACAGTGAACTTATCTAATGTTTGCAAATATTTGATGACATAATAAACGTATTTTGCAATACAGTTTTTTCACACAACTTTGAATATAAATTGTAGCTACAATTATCCTCCTAGGGTCACACCCAATAATTTCTGATAAGTTCACAATAATCAGAAAACTTTACAGTCATGTCCACTTACCTTTTCTGCTCATGAAGTATGCTAAACAATGATCCACCACTCACATAATGAGTAACAATTGCAAATTGCTAAAAAAAAGAAATTATGAGAAATCTTCAATTAGAGAACAACTTCACCTGCATTTAAATAAAGAAATATGGGAATGTTCTGGGAATAATTTAAGATAAAAACTAGATAGCTGGAAATTATTGAAAATTATGATAATCATGTATTACACGTAGCAGGGAAGTGGAAACAAATTGTTATACTACTCCTTCTCAGTGTTAAAAAATCAAGCATCATGACTGCCTTGAAGCAGACAGTACTTACACTGGGATCATCAATACATGCACCCACAAAGTTGACCACATAAGCATTGTTAAGGCGAGACAGGATGGATACCTCCCGGCAGAACATCTCCACATCAGACTTGGCACTGAAGCAATTAGGACGGTATCTGTCAAAGAGACAAAGAAAGATTATTTTTTTGCCATGCTTCTCTTTTGAAACTTAAATGTAATATATTTCCATCTTTCAATCTGCAAAATGTGAGATAAGGAAACACAATTTTATCAATCATGTTGCAATCTTCAATTGATTCTCACTTTTTGATAGCAACAGTTTTTCCTTTACATTTGCCCTTGTAGACCTTGCCAAAGGAGCCACTGCCAATAGTTTCCTGTAGCTCAATGTCTGACATCAGTAGGTGAAAGTTGTGCGGCAGTGTTGCACGAAGCTCAAGCACTCCCATCTTCTCTAGAATACATTGACATCATAAAAATATTATACAAGTAATAAAGATACATCTAGAGATCAACCCTTGATAGGAATCTGCTCATTTAAATTAATTTAATATTTATTTCTTAATTCTGCTTGAGGTATTTGACTCTGGTACCTAGGATCCAGTTTTTAACCTTTTTTACTCTGCCATCTCAATCTTTCAGAATAAGTTATTTATCAAAGATCGAGATATAGTGGCATTCTATGTCACTGCCTGTCTTAAAAGCACCCAAAGGGTTAAATGTCATTAGCTTGTGTGCACGTTTAATTTTGGCACCAAATTTGAATTATAAGAATCCTGGTTATAGTAGCCTCTTGTCATAATGCGCAGCTTGCCTAAAGGGGAGGGTACAGAGACGTAGGCACTGTCAGCTTGCCTAGAGGGGAGGGTACAGAGATGTAGGCACTGCCACATCCTGGCTATACTAACCTCTTGTCATGCTCCGTAGCTTGCCTAAAGGGGAGGGTACAGAGACGTAGGCACTGTCAGCTTGCCTAGAGGGGAGGGTACAGAGACGTAGGCACTGCCACATCCTGGCTATACTAACCTCTTGTCATACTGCGTAGCTTGCCTGGAGGGGAGGGTACAGAGATGTAGGCACTGTCACATCCTGGCTATACTAACCTCTTGTCATACTGCGTAGCTTGCCTAGAGGGGAGGATACAGAGACGTAGGCACTGTCAGCTTGCCTAGAGGGGGGGTACAGAGACGTAGGTACTGTCACATCCTGGCTATACTAACCTCTTGTCATGCTCCGTAGCTTGCCTAGAGGGGAGGGTACAGAGACGTAGGCACTGTCACATCCTGGCTATACTAACCTCTTGTCATGCTCCGTAGCTTGCCTAGAGGGGAGGGTACAGAGACGTAGGCACTGTCACATCCTGGCTATACTAACCTCTTGTCATGCTCCGTAGCTTGCCTAGAGGGGAGGGTACAGAGACGTAGGCACTGTCACATCCTGGTTGTGAGTAGTCTCCACAAGCACTCTCATCCTGCGGCCCCTTATGATGCTTCAGTAATGTCACTATTGCATCATGACCTGCAATAACAATCACCAAAATCTAGGATCACAAATATAGATCTTATTGGAATCTGGCATATCATCTTTGTCACTGCACATTGACAGACAGTTGAGATAGACCTTATTTGTGTTCAGTTCTCATCTTTAAATAAACTGTAGACCTCACAAACCACAGAAGGCCTTCTTTGTGTCTAGTTCTCATCTGTATATCATCAGATGTAGAATTTTAAGGTTTTTATACCTTTCTCGTATGCCCACATGAGGGCAGTTTGGTCTTCCTTCTTCTCGCTGCCTCCATTCTGGTCACTCACACATGCCACTTGATTCATGTCAGCGCGACGTTCCAGCAGAAACTGAACCACACGGATATGGCCATGGTAACAGGCACTGTGCAGTGCTGCAGCACAACAAACATGGGATGAGTCATGAAGAACAACAACCAAATCAGAGTCATTACCGGTAATTGCTACATTCAAAATGATGAGTCTTTCATAACTTCAAAAAAATCAAGGAATTCAGTCATTAATGGCAACATATAAAATGCTAAGATGAATCATTAATAGCCAATTGAATACTGGTAAATGATATATTAGTGGCTGCATACAAACGATTAGGTGAATATATTAGACAGGCAAGTCAATAGGGAGATTGCAGGTTATCATCTTGTTTTTATCTTTAATATTTGGATTTTAGAGTTTTTTCTCTCTTCTGTCATATACAGGCCGAGTGATAACGGTACCAATTGTCGTACTATCTTGGCGCTCATGAATATTAATATTTGAGTTATGTCATCATATCGTGCTGGTGCCGTCAGATTGAGAGGCTATAATTAAGTCATCTCCTTGCACACTTGCAGCTTGTTACATTCAGGGAACGGGGCTTATGGAACGGGCATAATCGGAGAGGGTGTTATAGTGAGCCTGATGCAATGGTGAATAATATAAATGAGAAATAATACAATTTTAAGCTAAACATAATACAGCATGGTCAGATGAGTCATCATTTAGTATTAAATGGCAATATGAGTTGTTCATGGTTTGAAACAAGTGGCTTAATAAAATAAACCCATTGTCTATATAAATTGAGGAGGCAAAAGATGGAAGAGAGGTTGTCTGCCAAATAGAAATCTTTGGCTGGAGGAGACAGAAAGAAGGGCAAGCATGCATGAAGTCCACCATATTGAAAACCCAGACCTAGAAATTTGTTGAATTCTAAGTGTTTAAACATTGATTGAGCAGGAAAATAAATGCACAGGAAAGGTGGCAAAATGATGGCCTGGGATATTTGGCCAAAAATTTATAATCTATTTCCCTGAAAATTGTTTAATGAAAAAATTGTTGAAAACATGGTACAACAGGTTGCATTTGTCCAGAAGGCCAATTGTGTCAGTTCTGATAAATATCAACATTTCCATCATATTTCTTTCCTTATCCAAAAATCTTGCACACAAACCTGCAGAGAGAATATTAGACATATTCTTGTGTGGGATCAATTTTCAAATAAGATGGAGCTTTCTTAAATTTTACTTCCTTTATATTTCATTTAATTGATAAATATATTTATCAAGTAAAACGGTTCACTTGGAATGCCTCATTGGTTTAATGGCGTAAGTTCTCTCTCCGAAGCACTAGAACAACTTACCAAGTTTGAATTATCAACAACTCCAAACATGTTAGGTAACATGGGTAACATGCACAAGGGGTTAACTAACAACTGCACACTCCATGCAGTGGGTAAAGGGTGCATTCATAGTACCAGTGTGCCCATCTCGGCCTTGGTAGTTGATATCACACCCTCCATCCAGCAACAATTTTATGATTTCTACACTTCGGCCATTGGTACATGCACTGCAAATAGTAAGATAAAAATTAACATTATCATATTCAGGCAGTTTCCTGAAAATAACAGGAATATCAGAGAGTTAATACAAATATTTCGAGTTATTTGAATAAAAATATGATTTTATTACAGAAAATATTACTTTTCATTAAATTGAACTTGAGCCATATATTTTCAAATGTTTGATTTTTTCACCAAAAATTCAAAAATATGATTATCTAAGAACGCATATTAATTGAACTGGAGATTACATTTCATTTACCTGATGTTTTTCAACTTATGTCCCCTTATAATATAAAAATACTCTGATATAGAGTCAGTTATACCTGTGAAGTGGAGTTTCACTGAAGATATTCTCTGCATGTAGACTATGACTGTCTGTGAGACCCAGCAGTATCTTCACCACCTCCACTTTCCCTGCATAACATGCTCTGCAAAATCAACGAATCTGCTCTCATAAACTGACCAGGGACATAATATTGGGCATGTTATAAACATTTTTAATGCTTCTCAGTTATTTGCTGAATTACTTTTTTGAGGTACTTTTTTAGATGTGGAAAATTTTTCTTTTGAGTGATACCCAAGTTTAACATTTTGTGCAATATTAAAAAAGGCTATTCACAAGAGTATCAAGTTCCCGTTCTTTGTAATTCATTTTGGTTTACCATTCACATATTGTTCCTCCAGATCCCCTGGTGCTACATCACAGCTAAGCCATTCTTAAAATTATGTTATATTGTAGTTAATCTCCTTCTTTTGTTAATAAGAAATGTTGTTCACCAAAGCCATGATTAGAATACAGGTCATATTGGAGTTGACCTCTTAATTTGTGTTTAAACTCCTCCTTTTGTCAATAACCTAAGTTAATAAACTGACCAGAGACATAATGTTGGGCATGTTATAAACATATTTAAAGGGATTAAGCACCAATTTTGAAAAAAACGTTTAAAATTCAAATATTGGTGATAAATGATGTCTATTTTGATGTCTATTTTCTATTTTATTGATGCATCCCCATGTTTGCCTGTTAATTCTATTTTTAACAAGACCCTAATCAATTGCCCCTGTATGAAAGTACCCTTCTTTCTTGGCGTCATTTTTATGTGGAGTGTGACAATAGAAGCACTGAAAGGTAAAATGACGTCAAAAGAGTATGGCAATATGCTTCTGACGTCATCAAAGTTATCGTCCTTTGAATAGTGCCAGAATTACGTCAAACAGTGCTACCCTACTTTGAGCCTCAATTGAGGTCAAACAAAGTTCACGCTACCCGTGTTTACCCATCACGTGCAGCTTATGGCTCAGACAGACCTGTGCTGGGAGTGCAACTCTAATGTCTTATAGTCACTTTTAGTAATATAGTTTGATTAGTCTTATAGTAAATATTATTACTCTATTATAATTTTAATTTGTCATGATGTTCATATGTGGCTTAGCTTTCAATTTCACCAAATTGTAGAACTGATGCTTAATACCTTTAATGCCTCTCAGTCATTTACTGAATTACTATTTTGCTGAATTACTATAACCTAAATTATTTACGAGATCTATGATTAGGAAGCATGTCATGTCAATAACATATGACTACTATGCTCAGAGTTAAGAGGTGTGACTGACATGTGTAGAGGGGTGTCCCCATATATGTTGGTACCAGTCGGCTGAGCATGCTTCTGTAGCAGATATTTGATGATTCTCAGCTGCCCAGTCTTACAGCAGAAATGCAGGGGAGAGTGCTGCTCATCATCACGTACATTTACTGAAACAGACAAGAGTTCATCATCATGTCCTGTACATTCACTGAAATTAACAACTGCTCAACATCATGTACATTTACTGAAACAGACAAGAGTTCATCATCATGTCCTGTACATTCACTGAATCTAACAACTGCTCAACATCATGTACGTGGAGAAATGCTTAACATCAGGTACATTTACTGAATCAGACAAGAGCTCATTACTGAAACAGTAATAATTGCTCATTCACTGACATACAGTGGTAATATCTCATATGTCACAAAGATACTATCGGCTCCGTAATTCATATTGTAATGACTGGGGGCATGTTTACCATCTGCTTTGTTGTCCTGTGTTCCCTCTATGAGGATTTGCGTGATGCTGAGGTAGCCCTTGGCAGCTGCCAGGTGGAGGGGACGATCTCCCACACTTGCTGGCATGTTTACATCAGCTCCTCTCTCCACTAACAACTGTACAACCTGCAAAGATGCTTTGTAAACTAGTGAAAAGAGGCATGTAAAAAAACTTCAAATGTTACAAATTGCTTGAGACTAGTTTTTTTCCCTTTAAATCATTATTTAATTACACTACCAATACCTTTTCATGGCCAAAATTACAGGCAATGTGCAAAGGTGTAAATCGTACAGCATCTTGGGCATTGATGTGGGCTCCATGTTCAATCAGCAGTGCTGCCACCTTGTTAGTGATAGATGAGATTGCTATTATGTGGCAGTTAAATATGTTATTTTTGTCAATGAGTGAGTCATTTACATTTATCAAAATTTATCTATCAGGTATAAAAAAAAATAGTTATAGCCTTTGGCTTCACTGAAGTTAGTAATTAAAAAGCCTTATTCAAATATTTTTGGGGATGTCAATGAAAAAAATAATTAAACTTATCTAATTCAAGTTACAATAATCTAAAGTTTTGAGTGACTTTGAGTGGTTGTTACCTGGTCGTGCCCACAGAGGGCAGCAATGTGGAGGGGTGTGATGTCAGAGTAGCCCATCTGCTGCACATCAGCCTCATGCTCCAACAATACACCAACCAGGTCACAATCGCCCTGCAACATCACAACAATGCCTACCGGTAATTCCCGGAAACATATGACACAGTTAAAACGTGATTAACCATTTTATATTACAAACACAGGTCAGGGTTAGATTAAGTCAAGTGAGTAATATAGATTGTATACCCTGTATGCAGCTAAGTGCAGAGCGGAGAATCCATTCCTTGTGAGAATATGCACCTGGACTCCCTTGCGAAGGATGATCTTGATGAGATCCTTGCAAACTGAAATCATATTTATTGAAAGCTGACATAAAAGGGAATATGACAGTAAATTTGTTAAATAACAGAAGGTCATGCATGAACAATCATCTACCGGTAATATTCAATACAGACCAATATACATACAGACAAAAGATTGTTCCTTGCTTATTATGACCAATTTTCATCTCAGATATTGTTTTGGGTCATAGGACATGAATTAATAAGACATGAGGTAGGTGACTGATGCATACCGATGCTGACACAAGCCAGGTGTAACCGTGTGAGTCCTTGCTCCGTTCTCTCGTGGATGTTGTCATCAAGAATTGGGTCTCTAATCTCGCCAACATCACTAGTTCAATTAAATTCATTTTAATAATATATATCAGACACATCTGTTTCCGTAAAAACTAACATTTTATAGTGATCCATAGAGTATCTGGACCAAACATTTTGTTTTAAATACTCGGGTAAGGGAGTTTTGTGGAACAAAATTATCTAAATTCTTTTCCTGGAAGTTTATACTCCTTGTTTTCGCTATAATTATAAAGTTTTAAACAGACATACAAAAATGTCAGTCAATGTAATTGTATACATGTACATAATCTTTTGCCCATGTGCAACAGAGTAATCTGAAGCTTTACTGTCATCTGACAGTATGCAATATATATTATCAAAACAATAACAGTAATTACAATTATGCTATTCATATTAATTATCAGGATGGTTTAGATAATTTCCAGACCGGGTTTAAGACTGATTCAGGTTTTTTTTAACCTACCTGCTACAAGAATGCTGAAATTCTGTCGTCTCACTTTCTTTAGGTCTCAGATCTTCAATTATCTTGGATCTCAAGACTGCATAGCTCTCACTGATTTTCTTTTTCAGTTCATCTGATGTAAAGGCAAAAGAATCATTGCTTAGGTTTAATTCACAGCTTTTTGTTTATTAAATTAAACCGAGTTAAATAGGTGAATGCAATAATACTGATAGGGGCATTCTGATGAAAGATGCAGGGCCAAACTTATTGAACTGGTGTGAATGGATCTTGTGGATCTCTTGTTATATTCACATGGACCAACTCTAGAAAGCACATTATAAGAATTAGATAGGTATTAATACTAACCAGCACAGGAAATGGTTGGACGTGATTTATAGTTGCCCATGGTGCATATCTGCTGGCCACTCAGTTATTACACTCAAAGAAACCTGCAAGAAGCATATATTCCCTTTTTAATTGTGCCAAGTAATGGCAAGTATGGAAATCAAATCCCCTTCCACATGAGCCAAACAAAATGTCTTGTTTTCCTGAGACATTAACACAAGGTTTTCAAAGTTTCACAAACTGATTGCCAAATTACAAGAAAAGTTATCCAATGGAGTGGGTATAAAATCTGATGACAAAGTTCAGTCAGAAAAATGGAGAGCAAGTAGCATGGAATAAATATCAATAGGTTCATTTTGAAGCAGGACCATGATCAAAGTGGTATGTATGCTAATTTTCACCACTAGGTAGCACTATAAATATTGATATTAGATGTTTTGATTAATGATAATTTAAACTAAATTTTAACAAGTTTACTGCTTAACAGGGTTAATCTAAAAAAAAGGTAAGGGTATTCATAATACCTTTGAGATGAGCCAACCTCTCATAACCAGACCTATACATGATTTACAGTTCAAATAATTTTTTTGGCACTAGCAATATTTGATTTTCATAATATATAGTGACTTTCACAAACAATTCTATTCTCAAAGATTTCATTGATAAGTAAATAGCTTTATTAGTTTATGAGGCCATCAAGTTTTTCCAACACGTTAAAATGAGCCCTACATGCACATTTTCAGGTTGTGCCTTGTAGTTTTGATTTTCATGATTTTACAGCATTTGGAATGCAAGAAACATAAAAATCATTGGAAAAGTCCAAAATAATTGTGAAGTTTGACCTCATAGATTATTTTTTATCATTAATTTAACTTTTTTATCTAATTATATATATATATGGGAAGTCATCTACAAAACAGAATAATTGTTAAGAGATCCAAATCTCATCGCTAAAAAGGTAAATGTGGGCAAAGGTCCTCGGAGATCCTCACTTATCATGCTTATGCAGTACTCTCTCAATTGTGCAGTTATCTCACTGTTCTAGCTATATCTCACGATGCAGTTATCTCAATGTCACAGCTATCTCATATGCCGACTTATCTCTCATCATGAATGTTGTATCTACTATCTCTCACTTATGCAGCTGTCTTGCACTTGTGCATCTATCTCTCATTTGTGCGGGAGCTGTCTCTCAGAAAAAGTCCACATTTTTGAAGATAAAAATCACCATAACTATTCTTTCAAATTAAGAAAGAGACGTAAACTTTTCATAAAATGAATTGTTTTTTCGTGATCTAAATAATGATATTAGAAATAAAATAATCTAAGCATTTTGATCTTCAAATTGACAGCCCTACTGAAGCCAGTGTCTGAATCTGACTTGAACTCACTGAAGATTAAGTACAACACTGTCAACAGCTATTTACACTTACAGCAGGGGTGGATCCACAACTTTTTTTTTCCCCGGGGGGCTCAAATGTGCTAAGGTAAGGGGCTCCAGTCCCATAAAGTAAGGGGCTCCAGTTCCCAAAAGCCTCCCTAGCCACAGACTCAGAGGGGGGGTTCAGACCCCAAACTTGTTTCTTGGCCAAAGACGAGTTGTGCAGAGCACAAGGAGGTCTTGAACACTTCTGTGTATTGTATCAATCGACAGGATTGATAATGCATATATCTTTGGTATCTCTCCATGCTCTCTGTTTTACCAACAAAATGAGTAATTCCTGAGTACCACATGGTAAAATATTAAACTTCACCTACTTTTTAAAATAGGATGCTAATTCTTTCCTTGAAAAATGATAAATTTTCTTATGCACACAACATCAACCCCATTTAAGGAAATCCAAGCATCCATTTTGTTATGTCACCTGACATGGGAAACCCCTGAACATGTCATGGGGTAATACTGGGTGTTCCCCAGAATCTAAATCAATCAACCAATCAGTATTGGTTTCAAATCAATCTGAGGGTGCACACGATTGAAGCCGGCGGTTCCGCCAAAATCTGCCGCAAACCGCCAGATATCGCCGGTTACACATGAGCGGTGGTTTTGCCCGCCGCCGAAAGCGGCGGTCCGCCAAAATCGTGTGTACCCTGACATGTCATACGTCACATGACATTGTTCAATATGGCCCCCATGTTTTTGTTGGGAACCTTCACAATTATCATGTTCAGAAAAGGATAATTTCATTCACAGAGATCCAGAACAGTTGCAAAGTAGGTGAAGTCAAAAAATAACTTTTTTCTGTACAAAATTCCAATTTAAACTTTCTTAAAACACATCAAACTTCTGTGAGCCCAAAGAAAAGTCCAGTCGACCCATACAATGAGAAGAAGTATCTGTGGCCCACCTGGCTGTGCCAGGTTGGACACTTGAGTTGAACTGAGAACCAGTTAACCGTAGACCTCCGTGCTCGGCGAGTCTTCCTCCGTGCTCCGTGGGCTGTCACGGAGGAGAAAATTTCTTCTCGGCCGAGGAAAATTGCATCAATTGGCCGCTTGGTGTCACCACCTCACTACAATATATTCGTATGTCAGTTTATTTCCACGGAGGAGAAAACTGCTCCTCCGTCGGAAGGAGAATGCATTGATTGGCCGCTTGGTGTCACTCACCACCTTATATTTTGTAGATTGTATAGGCCTATGCGTGTTGGCCCCAGAAAATGACTACCGAAATTGCGAAGATGTTAATTATAGCAAAGACAAATGTCTCTGATTTTGAAGATTTCACTTTAATATCTCAAGGAGAATTTCTCCTTCCCGAAAATCCCCAATTATCACTCGCACATAGGTGGCGCTACGAATTTTGTGTGGGTCTGTAACTGACAGCTGATAACAAGAAATCACTATTTTGAAGATATCTTAAAAACTATACCATTTATCAGAAAACCGAAAACAGTTTTGAAATCAGTGAGATAATAGGAAGATAGTAGACAACTTTTGGAAGAAATGACGTCAAGATAAACAAAACTTAAGTGTCTTTGATGCACAGTGAGGCAGTCACACCAAGCCAAGGTGACGAGTTGTTCATGTCACTTCTGTCAGGCAACCATATGCTTTCACACCATTGTCATCCAAAATCATTTGAATTTTATGATCAAAGACCTTTTTTGTCATTGTTTCCCAGCTCAAGCTTTGAAGGGGAATTGTTTGTAGCCTTTGTGTCATCTAAAATTGTTGCTCCGAGGCTCTCAGTTGTCATGTCTTCCTGACAGCTCCGTCCCGATTAACGATCATTTACGATAACAAATATTGTATAGGGCAATACATAACCAACATATTTAGATTCCTAGTGGAATTTTAATACAGATGAAAAAAAAGTTTGTTCAATTTTGTGGATTCTAGTCGAAATAAATGGGAAATCAGTGAGTGCTTCTCAGTACTGTTAATATTTGACTCACCGGAACGTGTGGTGACACCTAGCGGCCGACGGCGTATGACGTACGAGTTTGGAAAGGCAGACAGAAATGATTTAAATATATCTGAGATCGTGAGAACAAGAAGACAGGTAGCTTTTATTTTGTGTTTGGCCCGAAAATGACTGCCGCAATTGCGAACATAAAACTATAGACCTAGAAGTTCATGGTAAACCTAGTTTTAAATATTTCATATTCATATCTCGGTTCATAATATATGTCTGAAATCTTGGTTGAAACTAGACCTATGATTTAGCCCCGAAAATGACTGCCGTAATTGTGAACTAAATAAAAAGATATTATAATTATACATGTAGTTTTGAAGATTTGACATCTGACGGGCAAAATTGCTAAAGACTACCGCCAGATGTCACGACCTTTCATTGCAGTTCCAATATTGACCACCAAGCCCTCTAGTGGACTTTGTATGCGATGGAATAAACTTCCAGGGTGACATCTGGCGGTAGAATTGTCCATCCAAGCGAGGAGTTTATCAAATTCTATCAAAAAGTTGTCAAAATTGTCTTTTTAAGGGTCTCTTTCCTTATAAATCGATGCCACAGCTAAGTAAGATGTTCATATTAACTACAATAGGACACATAATTGCTCAGGAATTAAATGGAATGAGCCACGGAGCAAGATTTGGAAGTTTGCTCGGCCGAGGAGTTCCTCCGTGCTATCACGGAGCGAGGAGTTGCTCGGCCGAGGAGCTGCATAAACTCCACGGAGGAGCAGTCCACGGAGCACGGAGGAAGATTCGCCGAGCGCCGAGGTCTGCAGTTAACTATTGTTGGTTGAACTTGCATGCTTGAGGTTACCAAAGCCCCCACCTGGATCCGCCACTGTGCAGTATAATTATGAACAAAATGCATCAAGTGGATGTCTAAGTGTGTCAAATTATAATATAAACTATGTTGAAAACTTACTTCCAGCATATCAACCTAACCAACGCAGAGACCGACCAAAACGGTGAAATTCACAGAAGCTGATGAAGACGATCATTTAAAGTTTGCCATCTTGGATCCTACTATAACTTCGTGAATGTGAAACGTAGTGCAATGCGCCAAAGCTGGTTTTCTCTGTGGTTGGCAACTGGACCATTGCATAGATATACCAAACTAAACAGAATTTGTGCGTGTATTAATATAATGTCCCGATAATTCGAAGCTGTGGCTTTTGGATTATGACATGATTTGTCTGACAAGGCGATAAAATGACATAGTTACGCCCTGTGCGATATATTATGCGTGTAGCGCCAAAATATCAATACTATGATTTCTCGCACCTGAACGAGAGCCTCGTTGTGAGTTTATCGCTGGGAAACAGTCAACAATATGGAGGACTGTGTTGTCAGTATTTTGACAGCTGTCATGTTTTCAGTGCGTTTTCGGAAATGAAAACGGATGAAATAATTCTTTGTTGTTTGAAATATGAGTTGATTAATCTAACATCAATATGAGTGTGAATTGGTATACAAACGACTATTTTTCGATGCTTTTGCATCGTGACAAGCGTTCACATGCAGCATTGGAAATGCTTGTTGACGATTTGCATGCAGATAAAGACAGAACTATTAGTAAATTTCTCTGTCATTCTGGTTCTGAAGATTTTCTATGGGGACTTGTGAAATTGCTAGGGAATACAAACTCAAGGTAAGAGACCAAACAATTTATTTACTTTCACAATTATAATATTTGCCATGTAATCATGGTAATAGGCCAGGATTTTTAATGTAATTTAGAAAGTAAATTCATTATAATACACCAATTACTATATAAAAATGTGAGGAAGCGTGAAGAGAGTTAAAAAAGTTGCCTTATGATATATAGGCCGATGGCGGGTCACCATACTGCCCCATTGAAAACAACACATTGGATTGGCTGATAATTAGGAAATTATCATGTATACGTAAAACAAATACAACATTGATTTTTTTTGGCATAGAAAAATTGATATGAATATAACAAATGAATTGTTGTGAAAATTGCACTCAGTGACCTCTCTTGCGTCACAATACGCACATGCTAAAGTAGCAGTTTGTCACAAAAACATACAAATAGGCACTACTCTGTGAGTTCTTAGCCGATTTGCATAATTGACAAATCAAAATTTAGCTTTTGGGCTCTTCTCTTCAAATATGTAAGCCTCATGTACGTTATATTAATTTTCACCTTTCGGCATATAATGTACTGACTATGTTTTGTTGGATAATATAATGACTGATAAAGACCAAAATGCGCGAAATTGACGGTTGTTAGCCCTACCATTAAAATCGGAAGTGCACAAAAAACTCTCTAAAATCTAATCATTAAAAAAAAACAAGATGAAAATCTGCAATAGCACTATTTGCCACGCTGAAATTCACCACTAAAAACTTGCGAACAAGTTTTATTTTAGGTGATAACTTTTTCTCAATACCTTTTTCCCACCCCTTACAAGACATGCATTGGCATTAACAGGGCCACCGGATACTCTGTTATGTTCAGTGCTATGGTAGCCCATTTGAAAACCAGAATTATGGTTTTCTATTGCTACTATATTATTCAAATTTATTCCAATTCAGATGAGAAGAACATTATCCCTGCACCCTCCAGCTTTGCACTATTCATTTGCATTCCATTTATTGTCCAAAATATTGTGCCACTATTTCTCACTTTCTTTTTACCCAACTGGGCAACTGACACTTTACTTTAATGTCAACCTTAATCAAATCCCAAATTAAGGCAGCCTAAGTCTTGTTGACCACTTTTGTATCCTGTGGTATATGCAAAGAAACATTGTGAAGCTGTAACGTTCAAATATGAAAATGACAATTGTAATATATTTTCTTATTTTTCAAGCGCCAACATTTTTGTAGTCAATTTCAAAATTTCATTTTAAAACTTATAAAGTTTATATACCAATTAAATAATCATAATCTAAAATCACTATCAGAACATATTTTTTGTCCCAGTCTGTTAGATAATAAATCTGCAAAAGTCCACAGTGTATTAAGTGATATGAGGTAAGAAACATATTAGAATATTAGCTTACCTGAAAGCCAGACAAAAATATTGTTTGCAGTGAGGTTCTTTTGAGTAAGTTAAATAGACTCAGAGACCAAGAAATATATTTGTACATAAGAAGATGAGCACCAGGACACTTGAAAATGTTATTGGATGAGAAAGTTCTTTAAACAGGTTACTGTTGATGACATTACTGTTCATGACAGAACTAGATTTAAATGATATCTGTTGAATCACATCTTATTTTTATAAAAACATTTACAATTATAAATGTAAATATTATGAATGAAATAATTGTACTGTGCCAGTCAAAATTGCATGAAATAATATCAAAAGTAAAGAAGTTTTCAGCATTATCTTATTTGTCCCAAAACAATTTTGGTTTTTAAGAGCAGGAAGAATGTATGGCACTCAAAGCACTATGCTAATATTATATTTAGCCTTACTGGCCCCCACCACTTCACGAATCTGATAAATAGTATTTATTGGACCTAGCACTTATAGGGATCATTGAGGGATTAAGGCAGTTTGCAGTAGTGATGTAAGAGAGATTAACAGGCCTTTGCAAGAAGACTGCTGTGTTTTCTCTGAGGACAGCTAATGTGGATGGAATTATTCTTGCAAATTGAATATACGTGTGTGGTGTGATAACAACAATTGATTATACTTATACATTAGAAATATGGAAACATTTAATCACAAATAACACAGCTATTTGACAATGCATATGGTAATATATGTGCTATACATGTACTATAACAGAGGTATACTGGGGATTTACATTTACAGTTCATGAACAACTTTTTCTGAACTGGCCTGCTGCTTCCCATTTGGTGCCCCTTTAAATCTAAAAAAATTCACATTTTGATAGGTTTTTTGACCTTATTGAAAATTTAAATGCAGCCTTGTGTATTCCTTGTCTATGGTGTATTCCTGACCTAAGTTATGTTTGAACTAAAGTATGGAAAAGAGACATCATACTACTTGTCAAATGATGCACTTTTCAAAAGGGATATTATGGGGGAAACACTCATAATTGCACCAAGATGTCTGTGACATTTTCCTCATAGATGAGACATGTCAATAAGGCTTTACAGGGAATAATTTTGTAGAACACTCCTGGTATATTGTTACAAAATTTATATCCTACATTCATGCAAACACACAAGCCCTGTTTTTGGTTCAAAGTAACTCCTGTACCAAGAAAAACAATTCTTTTAGCTTCAGAGAAAAAAAACATTAAAACTAGAACTGAGTAAGTTTTGACAGAATAGAATGTGTACTACCTTTGAAATAAGTGTTATCAATACTTTGAGTGTACAAAATATAATTTTAATTAGTACATACAGTTTTTACCAATGAAAACTGATAATTTAAATGTGAACAAAAGGACATAGAATACCGGTAATACAAATTTATATCTGAAAATTTGAATTTTAGCATAATTTAAAACAACAGACAAATTTGATGAAATGTATTAGGCTGGCTCATTGGAGATTTATGATTTCTTGTCACATGATATTGGTACATTTATCAAGGTAAAAGTATAATTTTCAATTTCTGAACTCCTGAAGACATTGAAATATCATTTATATCTAAGTTGCAGAATATTGTAGCAAGTATCATACAAATTTAGATTTTTTTCATGTCTACCACAAAGGTATGAAGAATAAAATGTTATTAGTGTCAGTTGAAACCTAAATATCATTACAATGTACAAATAAATTTGTTATTTACAGAAAATATATATATATATATATAATATATAATTTACAATGGATACATATATGTACATGTAAAATTGCATTGATTAAAGGAATTATGCAGTGATTTTGAAAAAAAAAAAGATTTTAAAATCATGGATTAATGATATAGGTATTTGCATTTCATGTCTCTTCACAATTTAGGTTGATAGACTCCAATAAGTGTCTGTAAAACGCTAATAAATAGCTCCCTTTTGAAAGCACACTGCTTGGTGAGCATCATGTTTACATGTAGTCATAGAAACACTGAAAGGTAAAATTAGCTCAATCAAGTGTGGCAATATGATGTCATCAAAGGCATTGTCCTTTAGAAAGTGATAGAATGACACCAAACATTGCTTGCCTAGACAATGAACAACTGCTAGCCTAGACAACTTTTGAGTCTAAAAGTCATTTCTCTTAGTGCCCTATAACAAGATATACCATGATGTTCATATGTACATTATCTTTTAATACATGTATAACAGATTATAGGTCTGATGCTTAATTCATTTAAACAATATGATCATTTGCACAAATATTTGTATGATATAATCCCACTTGAAGCCATCTGAAGCTTTTCACAAAATTTATGAATGCATTGAAACGTGTACACTTCTAAATTTTATTTTGTACCTCAATCCTTAGGTGTGTGCCTTGTAATAAAAAAAATATAAAAAAAAAATATAAAAAAGTTTCTGTTAATAAGCTTTCATCTCACAGGTTATGTGCTGTAAATGTGTCTGTTATGGATTTTGATATTAAAAACTTGAAATGCTTCACATAGTGCAGTTTTTACATGAATTAGATATATAGTACAACCCTAAGGATTTTCAAGAGTTAGATGATATGTGGTGGAGCACTGAGTAAACATGGGCTACTAAAAGTCAGGCAATAAATACCAAGCTAATGTGTAGAGGCCAATATTGCTGGTCTCATTCAATTTATCCAGTTTTTCATTTGTCAGTTCAGTGCGGAATATAGAGGGTAATTTCGCTTGAATGTAACCATATTTTATGTGTGTTATTTATGGGCAGATTTTATATTGTTGTTGCTTGGGCAGGTGGCAGTCATTTACATATCTCAGCAACTGTCAACAAGAACCACTTAATAGAATACATGACCATCTTTATGATTATTTTTACCAGTTGACCTTTGCCCCTTTCACTGACCATGACCATCTTATATCCATGATTCACTTTATATTTAATATGTTTATCTTCTCCTGGGATGTTATGTGGCCTCATGTTTTCTTCAGTTTCAATCTTAAATGTATTAAATGCAATGAGATATCTAGAACAGTGAAAGATGGCAGTAATGTCCAGAGGAATGACAGCCTTAATGTACATGTAATATATGCAGTGAGAACTATGAAAGAAGAAGTCAATTAGATTCAGGCATTTCAAGAGCCTTATAAAAAAGTTGGGTCTAGAATTGATTGAAAAGAATCTGAAGGCCAGTCTCCAACTTACCCTATATATCATAATTACTGAACAGGTAATACCTCATCTTGAGTCTAATGGTCTTTCTGACAAGTTTCATTCTGCATATAAGCCTTATAAGGAATGCCATAGTTCTGAGACTGCACTTCTATAAGCATAAAATGAAATTCTACTTTATACTTAGAGCTGACAAGAGGTATAGTACCCCAGGGTCTCTTAGATGTGACCCTTGGTACAGTCAAAATAGGTGATACTGACATAACACCAATGAGACTCTTGTAGACATACTCATACATGCCTTTGTTACGTCTTCTCTTGACTACAAGAATGGCCTCCTTGATGGCCTTGGGAATAGCAAATGTCTTTAAGTCTACAGACACCTCTCTAGAACACACTATCTGGAATAGCATAACGAACAGACACTGTCTGGTATCAATATCATACAGTAGCTTTAATGTAGTGTGCAATGGAAACAATAGAAGATGACTGTTAATAATATATTTTTATATCATCAGAAATCAGTTTTTGACAGATACACAAAATGTTTGTCATTGATGACAGTAGATTTCATGATTTACAACATATCAATAAATGATTAGACATTTGTATAATGAAACCTCATAGTCATAGTCTTCATAGTCTTTTTGCAAATATTATAACCATATAAAGTGGAATGATTTTTGAAAAAACTTTGATTGCCACAATATATCAACCATTTTTATCATGAATATATAAATCCTTCAATAACAAGTTAAAACGAGGAATTGATTAAGAATTACAATGCTCTTGTGACTTTTGTTTGGAAAAATTGAATACATTTCCTTGAAATAACACCACAGAAATTAAGATAAATTTTCATTTAGAAAAAAAGACAACAGGAACTAGCATGAAATCATTATTATTATAATACTGGAAATGACCTTTATTTCTATGTATATGTTAAACTATATTCTAAGGAGCAGGACAAAGGTTTCTAGGGCATAATGCCAAGCACCTCTCCAAAGATCATTGAAGTTTGACAACAACAAGTAGTGTGAATGTACATCTGGTCAGGCTTGCAATTAAATTACCAATATATCATTTACATCAGAAAAAACTAATTCATGTGTTCAAACACATTAGCTTCATATTTTGTAATAAAACAAGCACAACTTATTAGAAAATAAGAAATTAACATATTATCATTCACAACCACAAACATCAAATATCTTTGTCCAAATACAAAACAGAGAATATGCAGTAAACATTGAAATGGATGTCCCACAATTACCAGTTCCAATCTTGAGAGATAGGTGGCTAATCTGAAATTATAAACCCAGCAAGTGTGCATTGATTATATAAAGAACATCCTGTAGATAGATATAGATTGCAAGATTGGTGTTGCAGGGTGGCGGGAAATGCAGCCTACATCCTGGGTACCCTGGCTGAGAGTGAGTTGGGATGCTATCGGGTAATTTCTCTCACCAGTGGGCGCCACTCAGACAGTTGCCGTATCCTGCAGGACCTCACCAATATGCTGGCCTTCGATGATTCAGAAAGTGTCATGAATGCTGCAGGAACCATGGGAACACTGGTAAGACTTAATCATATGATATACATGCATATAAAGGAACCATGGGAACACTGGTAAGACTTAATCATATGATATACATGCATATAAAGGAACCATGGGAACACTGGTAAGACTTAATCATATGATATACATATATATTAAGGAACCACGGGAACACTGGTAAGAAGTCATCATATGTTATACATATAAAGGAACCATGGGAACACTGGTAAGACTTGATCATATGTTATACATGTATATAAAGGAACCATGGGAACACTGGTAAGAAGCCATCATATGTTATACATGTATATTAAGGAACCATGGGAACACTGGTAAGAAGTCATCTTATGTTATACATGTATATAAAGGAACCATGGGAACACTGGTAAGACTTGATCATATGTTATACATGTATATAAAGGAACCATGGGAACACTGGTAAGAAGCCGTCATATGTTATACATGTATATTAAGGAACCATGGGAACACTGGTAAGAAGTCATCTTATGTTATACATGTATATAAAGGAACCATGGGAACACTGGTAAGAATTGATCATATGATATACATGTACATAAAGGAACCATGGGAACACTGGTAAGAAGTCATCATATGTTATACATGTATATAAAGGAACCATGGGAACACTAGTAAGAAGTCATCATATGTTATACATGTATATAAAGGAACCATGGGAACACTGGTAAGAAGTCATCATATGTTATACATGTATATAAAGGAACCATGGGAACACTGGTAAGAAGTCATCATATGTTATACATGTATATAAAGGAACCATGGGAACACTGGTAAGAAGTCATCATATGTTATACATGTATATAAAGGAACCATGGGAACACTGGTTAGTATTCATTATATGTTTTATATAAAAGAACCATGGGAACACTGATAGGACTTGATGTCATGGGATATAATGTGGTGGTGGTAATCAGGTCGTTGGTTGGTGTTGTTATAAAAGATTGGAAAATCCAGTAATAAGTGCAAGGCAAACTTTCCCTTTAATTATACCACCATGCTGTTGTTTGGAATAAATTATCAAGCCCAGATATTCATATATGAATATCAAATTATGCTTGCTAGTCTTAGTAATTCTATATCATATGAGTAAATTACAGCCAGACGTGTGTACAATCTTGGTAAATAGTGTTACAGAGAGTAAAAAAATGTTGGCAGTAATTATGAGTATCATGAGTATTGTGCATGTTTCAGGCTGAGAGTCTTGAGTATTTTTCATGTTTCAGGCTGAGAGTCATGAGTATTGTGCATGTTTCAGGCTGAGTGTCATGAGTATTGTGCATGTTTCAGGCTGAGTGTCATGATTATTGTTCATGTTTCAGGCTGAGAGTCATGAGTATTGTGCATGTTTCAGGCTGAGTGTCATGAGTATTGTTCATGTTTCAGGCTGAGAGTCATGAGTATTGTTCATGTTTCAGGCTGATTGTCATGAGTATTGTTCATGTTTCAGGCTGAGTGTCATGAGTATTGTTCATGTTTCAGGCTGAGAGTCATGCATATTGTACATACTTCAGACTGAGTGTCATGAGTATTGTTCATGTTTCAGGCTGAGAGTCATGAGTATTGTTCATGTTTCAGGCTGAGAGTCATGAGTATTGTTCATGTTTCAGGCTGATTGTCATGAGTATTGTGTATGTTTCAGGCTGATTGTCATGAGTATTGTGCATGTTTCAGGCTGAAAGTCATGAGGGTCGGACCTGGATGCTGAGTGAGAAGTGCCTTGACCAGACTCTGTCCTATGCTACAGATCTCCTCCAAAATGAGAACCTATGGACTGCCAGCAATGCAGCCCTCGTACTTGCCAGGTAGGACACTTAAATCTTCAATCTCGCATTTGCTTGCTTGGACAATTTTTTGTTTGCTTTGCTGCCAACTTGCCAAAGTGTGCCAGCACCAGGAAGTTAAATAAGTACAGCAACAAACGATTGTTTTACATTAGTTGGCAGTGAAGTTTCTGTATCCTATTTGGTATTATTAAAGTTGACAAGAAGTCGGATATAACATCTCGGTAGATGCCAAAAAACATTAATAAAAGTATTACATATGTGAAAGAAAGTGATGAATTGTAACCATGGTTACAAGACGTAATTATATTGTTACTTCTGTACCTTTTAGGTCAGTAGTTAATAAGGGTCAGGCAATTAATAGGGATCTGTAGTTATGAGGGTCAGTAGTTGTGAGGGTAAGTATTTGTGAAGGTCATTAGTTGTGAAGGTCAGTATTTGTGAAGGTCAGTAGTTGTGAGGGTCAGTAGTTGTGAGAGTCAGTAGTTGTGAGAGTCAGTAGTTGTGAGAGTCAGTAGTTGTGAGTATAAAATGTAACATATCACTTGTGCATGTTGTGGAGAATACATTTTTAGAGATCATAGTTTAAAGACAGCATGACTGTACATTGCATTTAAAAGAATTATAAATAGGATTTAAGGTTGAGTGATATTTAAAGTTGATCACAGATAAACAAGTCTAAATTTAAATCCTAAAGCAGATCAGTTACATTGTATTATAGATTATACCATCTAAGTTGATTAAATCACACCTATTTATATATGTTTGTGTCGACGGTTAGCTGGCCAGACTTCCCAAGACCATAAACAGTTCTCATCAAATAAAGAAACATGTCAAATCAACTAAAGGCAACTTGTGAAGCTTTCCTCTGTCATTTGTAATACTAATCTGATATTAACATCCATGCTTACAAAACATGGAGGAGCAATCAGAGCTCTATGTATCTTTGCATGACATTTCAAATGTTTGGATTTAAACAACAAAACTTATTTATAATTGGAACTTGCATAACAAAATAGAACCACATTTGTGGCTGCATATTTTATATTGGTGGGCTACAACCAATTGTGTATCATGAACTCAATTGAACAAAGATACTTCAATTAAGACATGGTAGATTGTATTTTTATAGATACCCTAAATCATAGCATTTATGTATTTATATACATGTAGATACATTGACACATGGAAGATTGTGTATTGATAAGAATAGCTTCAAATGTAGTAGATTTGAGATACCTCAAGGCATAGCAAACTGTTTATTTAAAAAGTTACATTCAGACACAGCAGATTGTGTATTTATAAAGATGCCTTCAGACATGGCAAATTGTGTATTTATAAAGATGCCTTCAAACATGGCAAATTGTGTATTTATAAAGATGCCTTCAGACATGGCAAATTGTGTATTTATAAAGATGCCTTCAGACATGGCAGATTGTGAATTTATAAAGATTCCTTCAGACATGGCAGATTGTGAATTTATAACTCATCTGTTCAGTATGCTTCAGACATGGCAGATTGTGTATTTATAAAGATGCCTTCAGACATGGCAAATTGTGTATTTATCAAGATGCCTTCAGACATGGCAGATTGTGTATTTATAAAGATGCCTTCAGACATGGCAAATTGTGTATTTATAAAGATGCCTTCAAACATGGCATATTGTGTATTTATAAAGATGCCTTCAGACATGGCAGATTGTGAATTTATAAAGATTCCTTCAGACATGGCAGATTGTGAATTTATAACTCATCTGTTCAGTATGCTGTGCCTCGAGGGATATTTTGTCACCAGCAGATCTTGTCTATACAAATGAATTTTAAATATTAATGTTTACAACATTACTAGTGCCAATTTTCTATTGAGATTTTTTAAATTAGATATTTGAAATAAATTAGATATTTGTAAATGGGCTGAATGGGTGGCAGCCTGAATATTAATCATGATTTTATTGTAGTTGATTGTCAGATTATTGTTAATGATGAATATTTGAATAATATGTATATTGGAACTCATTTAGGGCATAAGATTACCACAGTTGAGAAGGCAAGAGCACTTCTAGGTGGTTTGGCTGAGTTGTGTTCTGTGGTGATTTTGGTCCTATTTATCCAGAACTGCAAATTATTCAGTCAATATTGCTGCAGTGTTTATGGTGCTCCACTATGGTCATTTTCTAGTCATCACAGAATATGTGTACCATAGAGAAAAGCTCTGAGATGTATATGGATAGTTTCTCCAATGACTCACTGTGATATCATTGCAAGACTATCTTACTGAATGTCATTACAGTTAAGCCTTAAGAATAAAGAAGAATCAAGAATCAGGAATGTTTATATTCTACCAAGAACATATTATTAAAAAACAAAGATAGATACGGGAGCAAGATGAATATAGATCATGACAACTTAAAGTCTTTTAGAATTTTAGAATTCACAATTTTCTGTGTAATCCAAATTATAGATGTTTCAGCAGTGAAAATGTATTAGATAGCCATGGGTAGTAATCTATATAAATCCATCAATATTCAGGCTGCTCTAATGTACTTTATATATAAGTAAATAAATAGAAAACAAATAAGACCTGAATGAACTCTTGACACTGCAGTGTAGATCTATCAAAATACCCAAGCTAAGACATCTAGTTCAAACTGTATCTTTGTATTTTCATTCTGATAATAAATGTGACTTTTCAAAAGGAAACTCGCAATTTTAGCATAACATGCATGGAACTATTTTTCTGGTGTAGTATTCACAGGGATGATGTGCACATGTGAGTGAGGCGTCAGAAGCAGGAGGGCAATTAAGATGCATGTAATTAGGCAACATTTATGATGGAGGTGGTCGACAAACCATGTCCAAATGATGTGTCTATTTATATATTTTATCACGTTTACCGGTATATGATAAATATCTAATTTCCTTAAGAGCTAATTACTATGATTTTGACCTCAAATGTTATTTGCCACAATTACAAATAATGGTGTGACATGTTTGGTGAACTTTTGACCTTGGACGAGAGACAAGTTGATAGAGTGTATTCCAGAGAGAAATATGCCAGCTCAAGTTACCAAAGATTTACATTGAATCGTGATGAGAATAAGAACAACATGTCAAATACCAAGAGCAAAGTTGACCAATTTATGTATAGTTGCCTCTGCATGACCCCTTTCCTTAGACTCTAACAGTAGAATATACTCAGCTACCAAATTATCATGTGGAATATTTTCAGCACATGTACATTTAAAAATCATAACCTTTCACTATTGATTGAAGAAAAAATAATATAGAAGTAGCTCATTAGAGGTATATTGGTGCCCTCTGGTGTTGAATATTGAGATGTAGTAGGCATGACTTTAAGCCTGGCCTTGACAGATTATTTTCTCTACCTTCCAAAATAGGATAAGTTATGGCACATTGATGAAAATTACATTTCTTATTACCTCTTCAATTGGTTTTTGCAGTTTTATCCTGAAACTATTTCCTTTAAAAATAATATCCTGATATATATTTGAATATCAGTTCTTCTACAAAATAGGAAAAAATCAAGAATATCCCTTATGATATTCTTAGTTTTTAAAAAAAAAAGAATTAAAAAAATATTTTTCATTGAATCATATGACAAAGCAGATTTTCATTTTTGTCTCAATATTTTGGTCTAGCTTAATGCTGTTCTATAGATATAATGTTGTCTTTCTGGGTTTTACTGGGATACTGCACCTGTATCTTGTGAGAATGAATGTCTAGGTTATTTGTGATTGAATTCCTTTGCAGGCTGAGCATAGCAGAGGAGGGATGTGAACGTCTCCTGGCTCACGAAAACTCCAATCATATTCTCTCACAACTCATCACATCACTTGGTGTGGACGAAGCAGGTGAAAAAGATGTTTCCTTGAATAAAACATAGCTTTTTTTTCTAAAACATAGCTTTTTTTTTCTAAAATTTGGCAAGAAAATTTGTATTTCATGATAGATTTAAGGAATTTTTCTATTTTTGATATTGATTTTGTGTTGTTGGTTTAGGTCGTGGAATGAATGCAGCATTTGCCATCGGCCGGCTTTGCGATATGGAAGTAGGTCGCACCAGACTGCTCTCACTTCCACAGTCAGAACCAATGGTAAATATTCAACACAATATTTTTTATTGCAAATTTCACCTTGATTTAATCATTAGATATATTACAAAACAGATATCGTAAAATATTTGGGTTCTTTGTTCAATAATGCTTTCTAAATTGGGAAGAATTGAACAAATGGTCACACAAGGAGCTTATTTTTATGAGAGCGTTGCAATCATTGGCCCAATTTGTGCATAATGAGCTAATTTCTGAGAGGCTTTCATACATTGGCTAACCTAATATAAAACAGAAAGTCACTGCCAAACTTAGTGTTATGCATTCTGGTACCTACGGTAATATCAATAAATCATTTAATTTGTAATAGTACAGTGGGGGCTAACAAATATGGCTTTGTTAGGTAATCTGTGCACTTATGTCTGACATATTGTCTGAGAACATATTTCTGTCTTAATTGCTAATCTTTTTCTGAGGTTTCCATTGATGAGAGACATTTTATCTAAAGAAAAAATATAAATAATGACACAATTAAGGACAAACTTTGACACAATTTTTAATCATTGCAGGACCAAACTTAGATTTGATAAAAGGGTCTCAGTTCCCTCACTATTTTGGCATAACATTCTTGTGCAATGAACTGATGAAGACTTTGATAAGACCACTGCTTCATTTGGGCAAAGGTGTCAGACAAATGAAACAAATCTTCAACATTTTTGCACACACTACGAGTACCGTAAACAATAAACATAGAACTGTACCATGTTTGAAACCTTTATGTCTCACTGAGATATGTACAATATTTGAAAGGGGATCTTGGATTGGACTTTTCTCAAAAGTAAAGAAACAAAATACATGTAGAATTTTAAATTTGTGTTTAATTTGTAGATCACATCCTTAGCCAAGATGTTGTGTTGCAATGATTCTGGAGCCAGTAAAAATTCCTGTTTTGCCTTAAGTTGCCTAGCAACAAATAAGGAGGGCCACACCCGTTTGTTAAGAAATCATCATTCAGAGGAAGTCCTTAAGACCTTAGCAGAACTGTTATCTTCTGAGGACACAGAAACAGGATGGTTTGCTGCCATGTGAGTCATAAATTTGAAGAAAATTTAGCATTGATTTAATACTCATTAGCATTAATAGTGGTGTACAATGTGTAAAATATTATATTAATATAGAATAGAGTAATATTTATTATTTCCAGGACACTGAGAACTTTAGCGAGTCAACCCAAGGGATGTCTGCGCCTGCGGGAGCACCCCAGCATTGTGCCGGCTCTCAAGGTAACCAACACCTCTCACTTTATGCAATGCCAAACTTGCATTATATCAAATCTAGTTGAATTTTACAGAATAAAATTTTGTAAACACAACACACTTATAAGTTGTAAATGCTGTTATTTCTTGTAGCAATTGCTTCAAAATGAGAATAGGGTAGGTTTAATGGGAAAAATTGTTTGGATTGCAGAATGAGGGTATTTTTAATGGGAATAATGATTTGGATTGCAGAAAACTGGGTAGTTTCTATGAGAATAATTCTTTGGATTGTAAAGAATAAGGTTGTTTTAATGAGACTGATTGTTTGGATTTCCCCCCAAAACTGACATGAAATACAATAATGTAACAAGCATGACACAACATAACATGGGATCACACCAGGTTTATTTTGCAAGTTGTTTGGATTTTATTTGGTTGTGGCTATTATTTTCTTAGAGAATGTTGTTACATACTGAAGACACCAGGCATTATTATGCTTACAACATTCTACTCAATTTTATATAGTTTGGCTTTGGTAAAGAGCATATACACTAGGGTCATCGCTAAATCTTTTCCGGTTCCATCAGTATTTTTCAGAAATACAGTTAATGCTGATCATGTTGCTGTTTCTGTTGCAAAGAAACAACACATGGCTTGTATTGAAACACATTGCTGGCATAGAAACAACAAAGCAAATACATATACTGATCTAAAGTGCCGTTATTTTGGCCAGAAAATGATATCCCCTCGGTATAATGATCAACTATTAATATTCTGCAAAATTACTACCTTTTAAAGTCATTCTGATGTGCAACAAACTCAACTGGAAAGTCATTAGACTGTGTTATTTCTCAATCCTACAAGTAGGTATATCTCAATCTAGGCAGATTTTTCTGATTGTTTGGTTATTTTCACACCTTTTTGTCTTAGACTGATTAGTTAGATATCCACTCTCACACAAAATAGAGTACACTCACACAAGTAAGATTATTTGGTCAGAACTTAAACCCAATGAATAGAATACAAGACTAGAAAGTCATCTGCAGCTGCCATTTTTCCTCTGAGATATGTGTGTGCTTTTGATTTGTGGAGACATGTGGTGACATCATCATAAAGCCAATTAGATTAATCATTGTGAAATTTTGGCAGAAAAGGTATACCAGTGGCTTCAATGACAGACTGGCATCCCAATGGATACAGAGAGTGGGTACCAGTCCACTTCAATGAGAGTTTTTGCCTTTGTCCAGGGTGTAAAGCATCATTTCAATCCCTTTGTTTACAATTACTAATCAATTCTATTTATAACAAAATAGATGTTTATGGAATTTTCATTTTTTTGCATTATTGTATTGGAATTGATCTTGTGCATTAGATTTTATTTGCATTTGATTGATATTCCAAGTAGTTAGCTGTGCTGACCATGTCAGCAGAGCTTCTGCTGTTAGGGGGGAAATTTTCTGCCATTCTGTCTGTCAGTCAACTTAAATCTCCTCCTCTGAATCTACAGGATGGAGCATTTTCATGGGACCAATTCTATCTATTTTCCTGGAAGCATAGATTATTTTTCTCTCCATTTTTTTATGATTTTTTAAAAGAAACTATCACTGAGTTGTCAAGTATGAAATACTGTGGTTCCATCTTGGCAATGGAAATATCAGACAACTGGAACAACCATTGCTTCATTCTTGGTTTTTAGGCCTCAGTTTCAGAAAAAAAAGAAAGTGGTAGTGACTGACAAAAATCTACACATATGTTGTACACCTAGAACTTTCAGTGCCTCATTTTGCTAAATATAAATATAGCTTCAATTCAAAGGAATTATTCAGTAATTATGAAAAAAATACATATAAAAATCATAAAGGTGTTTGCCTTTCTTAACTATCTTTGTTTAGGTTGATGCACTCCATAAATTGTCTGTTAAGTGTCTGTGTCATTAAGTGTCTCCATTAAGCATCAATTTAAGGTGGAGTGTTACCCAGAGGCACTGAAAGGTAAAATGAGAGTATGACAATATGCTTATAACATCTTGAAAGGTAAATGTCCTTTGAATATTGCTAGAATGACACCAAACAGTGCTACCCAACTTTGAGCTCCATCTGAGATCAGAAATGGCCACGCTCCCTGTGTTTATCCATCACAGTTGAGACAGATTTCTGTTCATTGTACAACTTCTATGTCTTATTGTAACATATCTTATTTTTCTATGTACCGGTAAAACATAAATATGTCATGATGTTTGACATGAAATTGCTTTAATTCTAACAGTTTTAATGCTTAACACCTTTAAGACTTCTAAAGTAAAGCAATGTGGAGTTGATTATTGTTCTCAGGTAAATTCTGGGTAAATACTGTAAATGATCATTTCTAAAGTAATTCGCAGGCATTTCCAAAAGATGTTCACAAACATTATATAAAGGCAATTGGCATGTATTTACCAGACTTTCTTTATAAATTTTACACTACTACATTATATTCACTATGTTCACTGGGTTAAAATATTTCACCTGTCCAGTACAAACTATGACCAAGTCATAACTGTTTCTGCTATTGATAGATTTTCCTATTGCATGTTTTGGTAAAGCTAGCAACTTCAATATTTTGATTTTGTGGATTGTGTTTGTAGTCTATTGAAGGGAGAGAGGAGGTTTCTGGAGACCTGAGAGATGAGGTAGAACAAACCCTAGAAATCCTGAAACGTCTCAAAAAACCACCACCTCCTCAAGTACAAAGTAAGCCATAGAAATCCTAAACTTCTTCATAATTCTTTACCTCCTCAAGTGTAAAGTAAGCCAAAGAAATCCTAAACTTCTTCATAAATAACAACCTGCTCAAGTGCGTAGTAAGATATCCAAAACTACTTCATTGTCACTACCTCCTCAAGTACAAAGTAAGCCATAGAAATCCTGAACCTCTTCATCAGTCACTACCTCCCCAAAGTACAAAGTAAGCCATAGAAATCCTGAACCTCTTCATAGTCACTACCTTCTCAAGTACAAAGTAAGCCATAGAAATCCTGAACCTCTTCATAGTCACTACCTCCTCAAGTACAAAGTAAGCCATAGAAATCCTGAACCTCTTCATCAGTCACTACATCCTCAAGTACAAAGTAAGCCATAGAAATCCTGAACCTCTTCATCAGTCACTACATCCTCAAGTACAAAGTAAGCCATAGAAATCCTGAACCTCTTCATCAGTCACTACATCCTCAAGTACAAAGTAAGCCATAGAAATCCTGAACCTCTTCATAGTCACTACCTTCTCAAGTACAAAGTAAGCCATAGAAATCCTGAACCTCTTCATCAGTCACTACCTCCTCAAGTACAAAGTAAGCCATAGAAATCCTGAACCTCTTCATCAGTCACTACATCCTCAAGTACAAAGTAAGCCATAGAAATCCTGAACCTCTTCATCAGTCACTACCTCCTCAAGTACAAAGTAAGCCATAGAAATCCTGAACCTCTTCATCAGTCACTACCTCCTCAAGTACAAAGTAAGCCATAGAAATCCTGAACCCCTTCATCAGTCACTACATCCTCAAGTGCAAAGTAAGCCATAGAAATCCTGAACCTCTTCATCAGTCACTACCTCCTCAAGTACAAAGTAAGCCATAGAAATCCTGAACCTCTTCATCAGTCACTACCTTCTCAAGTACAAAGTAAGCCATAGAAATCCTGAACCTCTTCATCAGTCACTACCTCCTCAAGTACAAAGTAAGCCATAGAAATCCTGAACCTCTTCATCAGTCACTACCTCCCCAAAGTACAAATTAAACTATAGAAATGCTGAAGTTTCATCATACATCATCTCCTTTCCAAGTTAAATAAGTAAAGTAAGAAATCATAAAATTCCTGAAGTATCTTCATAAGTCATCACCTTTCTGAAGGGTTCTGAAGTGTAAAGAATCAGACTATATTAATCAGATTATTATCATTGATAGACACATAACATATTGGATATAATGCAAGTCATGTGTTTGCAGTGACTGGACCCTTTTCTACAGAGGTAACCTGGTCTGTGGTCACTACAAAAAGTGGATTCCCAGTTAAATATCAACTCCTTGAAGGTTCGTATATATCTATTTTCTGATTAAACATTTGCTGTTTGACTATTGATTGGAATATTTAGAAATATTTGACAAGTTAACATGGTTACTGTGATCTGGAGAATAATTGTGACTGTGTTGTGTTGTATTTTGTCATTGTGTCAAATGATTTATTTTGATTATTTCAGGTTCTCGTTGTGTATACTCTGGTACAGAACTAAGTTGCGAGTTTAAGGATCTCGCTCCTTGTGTCAAACTTGTATTCAGATTACAAGTGCAGACAGAGGGAGATGAAAGTCCACTCAGTGACCCAGTAGAGGTCACCACTGAGGAATCAGGTTAGATTACTCACACACCATATTGAATATTAAGTGCTTTAATTTAAAGTCAAATTCTACACAAACAAAATAAGGCAAAATTTTCTACTTTTAAAATGAGGTCCTATCATTTTCTTTCGCGTTTGTTTTGCCTTTAGGGCGAGATGTTAGAGGTTTAAACATGATTAATCTGTAAGTCTATGGAGCATACTCGTATTATCGGCCCATGGCGGCCATCTTTTGGCCCTGTATTTCCTGTTTACACCATCAGATGGCACTATGCATTTGTAAGGTGTACATATGATAAGTGATTTGGATTTGCAGGAAGAGTAAAGATCTTGTTTTGTTCATGATTTCTTCGAGATTTTGTTGAGAATTGTTTTTAAATGGCCTCGTACCCCAAATATGATTTATCTTGAAGTCTGATTGAGACGGAATCCAGTTGAGTTTTTAATGTTATTTTGCAAATTCACGAAATTTATTTTTTTTAAATCAACAATTGTTTAATATCTTGACAAGAGTAATAGTGACTAAATAAACTATATTTGAGGACTGGTGAGTGATCATGATGATCATATGGCATATTATGTTTCAGTGGCTGGTCCCCCTAACAACCTGCGAGTTCTGGGCTGCACAACTTCACAGCTCAAGATTGGCTGGGAGCCACCAGGCCATTCCAATGGTATCATCAAGGGATACCATGTCTACTTTGGTAAATACCTCAATCCTAGTTTTCATGCCATCCAAATTAACCAAAGTCATCCATTTGGAAAAAATCAAGTAAATTTTACCAGGAACTCTTTTAGATTAAAAAGTGAATTTCACATATTTCTTGATTTATATATGAAAACTGAGATGGGATCGAGCAGAAATAGTTGGGCGGCTTTTCTACAATTGTTACGAGTTAGCTGAACTCTCATCACAGATTGTTTGACATGATTGGTTAACAACAATATAAAAAGTATATAACAATAATTATTTGTTTTGTACAGGTAAGAACCAGGTGGAGTACACCCAGGAATTGTGTTCAATCATCTCAGGTCTCCAGCCCAGCACAACATATGATCTGCATGTAAGTGAACATATTCATTGCATCCAAATGTGATATAATACCAGTCACGTGAGGGGACCAGTTGAAGAATACCAAAGGCCTGGCACGTTTTGCACCAAAACGGGAACACAACCATACTGTCACCTGACAGGGAGTACTGTCACGTGATCAGGAAAGCTAAGTTATGTGATCGGGATCCCGATCCACCCGCCCAACTTGGCATAGGGACGATAGGGCGGCCCGGCGGGAGAATTTTGGATGCGCACACAATGGCCCTAACACAAAACGAATGCTAAAGTTCTCCCGATTCCAGAACCAGAATTATCGGGCGTACGGTATGTGCAAAACGTGCCAGGCCATATTCATACAAAAAGATACAGTACCAGATTGAAGAAAATTAATCCAAGATATGATAATTATATATGCAAACAGAAGCTGGGATACTCAATATATATATGTTAACCTTCTGTCACATACAGGAATTGATTATGTTTTTGCTATTTTAGGTGTGTGCAGTAAATTCCAAAGGTAAAGGGGACAAGGAGACTATATTGGCAACTACAGCAGACCTAGGTAATTTCCAACAATCATTTATTCACATAATATCCAAGAGATATATTTTATTATATAAACATCATGATTTGCAAAAATATTTATGTTTTCATTTATCAGATTGATGTGTTTGTCTGTTGAATATATCACAAGATTTATAATACACTGCATTCAGAACACCATGTGCAGCTCATTTTGTGATTTGGTATCAAAATTAAGAGAAGATCTAATTATTTTCCAGGGGCACATGCTCCGTCCAAGCCAGATGTAATAGTGAGGGGGAGAAATGAGATGCATGTAACATGGAAACCCCCAGAGGTGCCTCTTGGTCGCATCAGCCGGTATGACCTCTGCATGGATGGCCTGATCATCTACTCCGGTATGGAGCTGCATTATACTGTGCACCGGCTCAAACCGGATAAGGAATATGCTTTTGTGGTAAGGATAACAATTAATGATGTATTTTTGTGTGATGAAAATGTTTTTACAGATATATGTAAGGATTTGTTATTTTTTCAGGTGACAGCCATTACCAGCGAGGGAAAGGTTGACAGTAAAATCACCAAGAAGAAAACAGCTAAGGATGAGTGTAAGTAACACCTCAATAGATACCGGCTTTGAATGTCCCCACTAGCATGGTTGGTAGAGCAATGAATCCACACTTGGTTATTTGGAGGACGGAAGGTGATTGGGAGGTGACTCCTACTGTTGGCAGGGTTTCTTTCCCACTGGTTAAAAGGCTTGAAGATCAACCTGATATGGCCTTTATAGTTTAAATAGAAACAGAATTTTACAGTATAGAATATAAGTGAGAGACAACATCGATATGAGTTAATGTTTATCTTATTGTGCCTGCAGTGATGATGTGCTTTATGTTCAGATGAGGGAGACCGAGCACCCTTATACCAACCCCCGAAAAAAGAACCGAAAGATGCCAAGGATTCAGAAGCTCCTGACAGTAAATCTGATAACACAAGAATATCTCCTTCACAACTTAAGCGTAAATCCAATGTTGGCCTCCCAGTGTCAAGTGGAGAAGGACCTCCGGTGAAATCTTCTTCCTCCCGGACTGCAAGCGCTTCTTCTACTACACCCTCTAAAGTGAGCACCTTTTCTTATTGATTATCTTGATATGCTAATTCTCAAACTATTAAGTAAATAAGAGAATAACTAAGGGCTGCATCAAGTATAACATATGCACATGCTGGGAAATCCCAGGCCCTGAGCCAAGTGTTAATCTACACCTACCCTGCACAAAGTATTGATCAATTATTTTAGGAATATCCACAGCTGTTAAATTTACATCCTTATGCACAATGTATGTAACTGAAATATATCTATATAATATTTATGTCCCACTGAAAGTTGAGACATGTTATTTTCTACCTGCCTACAATCAACATCATACAGATGTAATATGTGCTGCTGTTAACATTTCTTCAAATTTAGTTCACACAACCAACATATCTTTACACACAAAATAAGATATTCCCAATATTCCATGCAAACCCATTAACATTATCAAAAAACAAAGTTATTCCATCTGAAAATAAAAATTTGGGACAACACCTTGCCATTTTTAAATTCTAACACATTTATTCCATTTTTTCTTGCCTTTCAATGTGTGTGCCTTGATTGATTATTGACCAATCAAATTGGTTTGCAAAGATCAGGTTGGTTGTAATTTAGAACAGAAAGGGAAAAAACATCACAAAGGCCTGAATTTGCAGACCATGTGCATGTTTTCACTTCTTTTGGTCTCCTCCACCTAGAGAGTAATTTTAAAATGGTAGACCATGTTTTTATGTATCGAGTTGTAAACAGGGTGGGACATCTTGCAATTTCTGATTGCATTTTCATTATTTCTCTTTTCCAATGTTTTAAACACATTTCAGTCAAAACTAATGACCAGGGACTGTATCAGAGCAGGAATATTTGCATTGTGGGATACCCCTATAATTGGTAGATAATTTTTTAGAGAATGTCTTTTTGCAATATTTTTTTAATTATCTATTTTCATGCATGAATATAAATATTTTTTTCAAGTTGACATACCACATTTTACCTTTATCTGCACCAAACTACCTTCATGAATGCAGAAATGAAAGATTTCCTGAATATTTTCCATCAGTGACATTTATAATTATATATAATACATTTAACTGTAAAAGATTTTCTTCAAATTCAAAACTCAGTTCATGGCAACCAGTTAATGTACAAATATTATTGCTGTTGGAGAGAGAGCCTCATAGTTTAATCCTGTGGAATACACAACTTAATGAAATTTAGGTGTTTTGTTACACCTCAACTATTCAATGTGAAAAGGGTCCACAAGAATAACATCATAACAATATTAAAGTATCAACTGTTTGACATCAAATATCTGTGAAACCCATGCAAAGAAGGTTGCACCATTTATATTGAATAATATTCTAAGATTGCACAATTTTTCAAGTCGTGTTATTTTACTTTGCTTCATGCTAATGTACCGTATTTAATCAAATATAAGACAAGGTTTCATTCCCAAACCATTAGTTAATGTTTGGGGGTCGTCTTATACACGAGGGCAATCTGTGGACAGTGATTTACGGCAAGAATAATTGACTTAATATATTAATATAATTAATATCTTTGGCTTATATTACAAATAGAAATATTTTACCATGTCTCAACAGTAGTCCCCCTCATTTAATAAGTGTAAATCATGCAAAAGTTGGAGAAAATGTGATTGTGAGTTTAACAATGCTTAAATATGCTTATGCAATGCGAGGTCACCATTCTGAAAGTGGAAGTGACGGGGAAAAGCTCTTATTTTTGGCTCGAAAACTATCGGAGCGCCACCTAACTTGCATTGAAATATTAATATATCGCACAATGATGGATCCCTGACACGATGTATTTACATTTACACAATTTCAGGGATCCATCATTGCACAATATATTAATATTTCAATGTGAGTTAATACACTGTGGTGGCACTCCGATCATTTTCGCACCAAAAATAAGAGCTTCTCCCTGTCAATTCTGCTTTCCAAAATTGCGACCTCGTATTGCGTAAGCATATTTATGCAGTGTTAAACTAACATTTTCTAACATTTCCTCTGACTTGTGCATGATATACACTTATTAAATAGAGGCAGACTACTGTTGCGTAAGCATATTTATGTTTTACATTTAAAATGGCCGCCAAACTTGAATGGTAGCCGTGCCTATGTCTCGAGACTACTATATTCGAAAATTGGCCTTTTCAAGCAAAATCACATCAATTTGGGTGGTCCTCTCATACACATGTCGTCTTATATTTGAGTAAATATGGTAAATATCAATAACAATTTATCCCCATTTTTGATTTAACATATTTTTTTACTATTGATATTTTTTCTCATTCACATATAAGAATTATTTTCTTTACTTTGACACACCTGAGCCTTTTTCTTTCCCTCTCCTCAGCAAGGCCGTCCCAGCACACACAGAAAAGTGGCTGAGGTTCACACTGCAGAAATTGTCAACTATGACGCAAAAGCATTCACTTCTAAATCACAAAAGCTAAGAGTCAAAAAGGTTTGCAATTTGTCTGTACATTTTTGCTTGATAGCTTTATATTATCCCAAAGCTTTCAAATTTGAGCTCACATATACAAGTATTATTAGAAGTAGTGCCACCTGGTGTTTGATCTGTTAGTGCCCCCTGGTGTTTGATCTGTGAGCGCCCCCTGGCGTTTGATCTGTTAGTGCCCCCAGGCCTGTTATTTGTTGGTGGGTTTTGTTGGTGATCTGAGGCAGGCTTGGGTGAGCTCACAGAGGGGAGGGATGAAGTTTAACTATACTTAACCAAGTCATCTTTTATGTCAGATATTAATTTGTGTCCAATTTCAAATCTCTCTCATAGTGGGTTAGGGATGGAAATAACACATTAGGTATATTATAATTGTGGGTTGGGATGTAAAATGACACATTGGGTATGTTATCATCATGGGTTTTGGGATAGAAAAGGCAAATTACGTATATTATCATTGTGGCTTTTTGGATAGAAAGGACAAATTATGTATGTTACCATTGTCATGATTGTTGGTTTTGGGATTGAAAGGATAAATTAGGTATGTTGTCATTGTGGGATTGGTGTCGGAAAAGACACATTAGATATGTTGTCATTGTGGGTTTTGGGATAGAATGGACACATTGTGTATGTTGTTTAGTGGGTTTGGGAATAGAATGGACACATTAGGTATGTTGTTAAGTGGGTTTGGGAATAGAATGGACACATTAGGTATGTTTAGTGGGTTTGGGAATAGAATGGACACATTGTGTATGTTGTTTAGTGGGTTTGGTAATAGAATGGACACATTAGGTATGTTGTCATTGTGGGTTTTGGGATAGAATGGACACATTGTGTATGTTGTTTAGTGGGTTTGGTAATAGAATGGACACATTAGGTATGTTGTTTAGTGGGTTTGGGAATAGAATGGACACATTAGGTATGTTGTTTAGTGGGTTTGGGAATAGAATGGACACATTAAGTATGTTGTTAAGTGGGTTACGAAATAGAATGGACACATTAGGTATGTTGTTAAGTGGGTTTGGAAATAGAATGGACACATTAGGTATGTTGTTAAGTGGGTTTGGAAATAGAATGGACACATTAGGTATGTTGTTAAGTGGGTTTGGGAATAGAATGGACACATTAGGTATGTTGTTAAGTGGGTTTGGGAATAGAATGGACACATTAGATATGTTGTTAAGTGGGTTTGGGAATAGAATGGACACATTAGATATGTTGTTAAGTGGGTTTGGGAAAAGAATGGACACATTAGGTATGTTGTTAAGTGGGTTTGGGAATAGAATGGACACATTAGGTATGTTATCAAGTGGGTTTGGGAATAGAATGGACACATTAGGTATGTTGTTAAGTGGGTTTGGGAAAAGAATGGACACATTAGGTATGTTGTTAAGTGGGTTTGGGAAAAGAATGGACACATTAGGTATGTTGGCATTGTGGGTTGTGGATGTACAGGAAGTATGGGGCCAGATTAATACCATTAATATCCTTTTAAGCTTCATATACATGTAGTAGTCATTCTAAACTGTAGGATATTTATTGCTTTTGGATGAATTTAGATTTAGTGGTTATGTACAGATATTCAGATTGGTTTGAGAAGTTGTCAGCATAAAGCAATTACATTGCTTTACTATAACTATATTATGCTGCCATTCTAGATGCACCAACATGACATGAATAACAGCACCATCATGAACATTACACCACCTAACTGAGATAATGTCACCATGACTTACATTAACCACCATGACTTACATTAACAATCATGACTTACATAAACCACTATAACTCATATTAACCACCATGTCTTACATTAACCACCATGAATTACATTATAACCACCATGAATTACATTATAACCACCATGACTTACATTAACCACCATGAATTACATTAACCACAATGAATTACATTAACCACCATGAATTACATTAACTACCATGACTTATATTAACCACCATGACTTACATTAACCACCATGAATTGTCCATTAACCACCATGGATTACATGTACATTAACCACCATGACTTACTTACATTAACCACCATGACTTACTTACATTAACCACCATGACTTATATATTTACCACCATAACTTACATTAACCACTGTGACTTATATTAACCACCATGACTTACATATTAACCACCATGGCTTACATGTACATTAACCACCATGACTTACTTACATTAACCACCATGGCTTACATGTACATTAACCACCATGACTTACATATTAACCACCATGACTTATATTAACCACCATAACTTACATTAACCACCATGACTTATATTAACCTCCATGACTTACATGTCCATTAACCACCATGACTTACATTAACCGCCATGACTTACATTGACTTATATAACACCCCATTACTTATATAACAACACCAACATTTACAAAATGTCACCATGACCTATATAACCTCATCACAATTTATATTAAACCATAATGATACACAATTTAACTTCATGATTTCCATCACTTTATTTTATGTACATGTACGTATGTATTTGCCTCTGCATAAGTGCATATCTGACAAAATGTATTCCTACTATATGGCGCAGTGTGCTTTTATTATATGACTTGAAGGTCACTAGTGATTTGATTAAGATTTTGCACGAGCACAGATTCAATAAAAAGCTGAGATAAATGATTAAGACACATATTGTGTTTAACAACATTTTTGCTTAAAATGCAAGCAATTTAAAGTACACAAAATTTTAATTGATTAATTTTATTTCAATTCTCTCTTCATGTTAAAATGAATGAAAAATATAAATGTGTATTAAATTTACGAAATAAGGTAAGTTTCCAAATGCAAAAGGAAAAGAACTCTCATGATTTTCATTTGATTATAGCAGAGATTTTTTATCTTGCTTTCTAAAACACTTCCACTGGCATTTTCAGCCTCATCATATCAACAACATATCACTATCATATAACAATCATCAACAATATATCACTACCATATAACCATGATATCAACAACATATCACTATCATATAACAATCATCAACAATATATCACTACCATATAACCATTATATCAACAACATATCACTACCATATAACCATTATATCAACAACATATCACTACCATATAACAATCATCAACAATATATCACTACCATATAACCATTATATCAACAACATATCACTACCATATAACCATTATATCAACAACATATCACTACCATATAACCATTATATCAACAACATATCACTATCATATAACAATCATCAACAACATATCACTACCATATAACCATCATATCAACAACATATCACTACCATATAACAATCATATCAACAACATATCACTATCATATAACAATCATATCAACAACATATCACTACCATATAACAATCATATCAACAACATATCACTACCATATAACCATCATATCAACAACATATCACTACCATATAACAATCATATCAACAACATATCACTACCATATAACCATCATATCAACAACATATCACTATCATATAACCATCATATCAACAACATATCACTACCATATAACCATTATATCAACAACATATCACTACCATATAACGATTATATCAACAACATATCACTACCATATAACAATCATATCAACAACATATCACTACCATATAACCATTATATCAACAACATATCACTACCATATAACCATCATATCAACAACATATCACTACCATATAACCATCATATCAACAACATATCACTACCATATAACCATCATATCTACAATATATCACTACCATATAACAATCATATCAACAATATATCACTACCATATAACCATTATATCAACAACATATCACTACCATATAACAATCGTATCAACAACATATCACTATCATATAACAATCATCAACAATATATCTCTACCATATAACCATCATATCAACAACATATCACTATCATATAACCATCATATCAACAACATATCACTACCATATAACCATCATATCTACAATATATCACTACCATATAACAATCATATCAACAATATATCTCTACCATATAACCATTATATCAACAACATATCACTACCATATAACCAATATATCAACAACATATCACTACCATATAACCAATATATCAACAACATATCACTATCATATAACAATCATCAACAACATATCACTACCATATAACCATCATATCAACAACATATCACTACCATATAACCATTATATCAACAACATATCACTACCATATAACCATTATATCAACAACATATCACTACCATATAACCAATATATCAATAACATATCACTACCATATAACCATCATATCAACAACATATCACTACCATATAACCATCATATCAACAATATATCTCTACCATATAACCATTATATCAGCAATATAACCACCATATCACCATTATATTGATCACCATACTTATATTATCATTATATAACCATTATATTTTATCATCAATGATATTTTACAGTCCAGCCACAGGGAAAGGAATCAGAGTTCTGATCGCAGCCTCACAAACAATTCTAGACCAGCTTCCAACACATCAAAAATCCCATCAGAGCCCCCTCAGCAGTCACCACTTCCGAAAGGTAGGTCATCTAACATATAATATTGTCTTGTTTTCCCAAGATAAATTGGTTATTAGGCAGGATCAAAAATGGGAACTATGCTGTAAAATAGCCATGGGGTAGCAGATACAGATAGGTGTGTGTGCAGTAATATATTATTTTCACCTGCATAATATAAAGCTATAGATGATGAGATCTCCTCCTCTAGCCACATCTGGTAGTGTGGAACCCTCTACTCTAGCCACATCTGGTAGTGTGAAACCCTGTCCTCTAGCCACATCTGACATTGTGGAACCCTGTCCTCTAGCCACATCTGACATTGTGGAACCCTCTACTCTAGCCAGATTTAGCAGTGTGGAACCCTGTCCTCTAGCCTTATCTGGCAGTGTGAATTCCTGTCCTCTAGCCACATCTGGCAGAGTGGAGCCCTGTCCTCTAGCCACATCTGGCAGAGTGGAGCCCTGTCCTCTATCAACATCTAGTAGTGTGAAACCCTCTACTCTAGCCACATCTGGCAGTTGGGAACCCTGTCCTCTAGCCACATCTGGCAGAGTGGAACCCTCTACTCTAGCCACATCTAGCAGTGTGAAACCCTCTACTCTAGCCACATCTGGCATTGTGGAACCCTGTCCTCTAGCCACATCTGGTAGTGTGGAACCCTCTACTCTAGCCACATCTGGTAGTGTGGAACCCTGTCCTCTAGCCACATCTGACATTGTGGAACCCTCTACTCTAGCCAGATTTAGCATTGTGGAACCCTGTCCTCTAGCCACATCTGGCATTGTGGAACCCTGTCCTCTAGCAACATCTGGCATTGTGGAACCCTGTCCTCTAGCCACATCTAGTAGTATGAAACCCTGTCCTCTAGCCACATCTGGCATAATGGAACCCTGTCCTCTAGCCACATCTGGCAGTGTGAATTCCTGTCCTCTAGCCACATCTGGCATTGTGGAACCCTGTCCTCTAGCCACATCTGGCATTGTGGAACCCTGTCCTCTAGCCACATCTAGCAGAGTGTAATCCTGTCCTTTAGCCACATCTGGCATTGTGGAACCCTGTCCTCTAGCCACATCTAGCAGAGTGTAATCCTGTCCTCTAGCCACATCTGGCATTGTGGAACCCTGTCCTCTAGCCACAGCTGGCATTGTGGAACCCTGTCCTCTAGCCACATCTAGCAGAGTGTAATCCTGTCCTCTAGCCACATCTGGCATTGTGGAACCCTGTCCTCTAGCCACAGCTGGCATTGTGGAACCCTGTCCTCTAGCCACATCTAGCAGAGTGTAATCCTGTCCTCTAGCCACATCTGGCATTGTGGAACCCTGTCCTCTAGCCACAGCTGGCATTGTGGAACCCTGTCCTCTAGCCACATCTAGCAGAGTGGAACCCTGTCCTCTGGCCACATCTACCAGCGTTGAACCCTCTACTCTAGCCACATCTGGCATTGTGGAACCCTGTCCTCTAGCCACATCTAGCAGAGTGGAACCCTGTCCTCTGGCCACATCTACCAGCGTTGAACCCTCTACTCTAGCCACATCTGGCATTGTGGAACCCTGTCCTCTAGCCACATCTAGCAGAGTGTAATCCTGTCCTCTAGCCACATCTAGCATTGTGGAACCCTGTCCTCTAGCCACATCTGGCAGAGTGGAACCCTGTCCTCTAGCCACATCTAGCAGAGTGTAATCCTGTCCTCTAGCCACATCTAGCATTGTGGAACCCTGTCCTCTAGCCAAATCTGGCAGAGTGGAGCCCTGTCCTCTAGCCACATCTGGCAGAGTGGAGCCCTGTCCTCTATCAACATCTAGTAGTGTGAAACCCTCTACTCTAGCCACATCTGGCAGTTGGGAACCCTGTCCTCTAGCCACATCTGGCAGAGTGGAACCCTCTACTCTAGCCACATCTAGCAGTGTGAAACCCTCTACTCTAGCCACATCTGGCATTGTGGAACCCTGTCCTCTAGCCACATCTGACATTGTGGAACCCTCTACTCTATCCACATCTGGTAGTGTGGAACCCTCTACTCTAGCCACATCTGGTAGTGTGGAACCCTCTACTCTAGCCACATCTGGTAGTGTGGAACCCTGTCCTCTAGCCACATCTGACATTGTGGAACCCTCTACTCTATCCACATCTAGAAGTGTGGAACCCTCTACTCTATCCACATCTGGTAGTGTGGAACCCTCTACTCTAGCCACATCTGGTAGTGTGGAACCCTGTCCTCTAGCCACATCTGACATTGTGGAACCCTCTACTCTAGCCAGATTTAGCAGTGTGGAACCCTGTCCTCTAGCCTTATCTGGCAGTGTGAAATCCTGTCCTCTAGCAACATCTGGCATTGTGGAACCCTGTCCTCTAGCCACATCTAGTAGTATGAAACCCTGTCCTCTAGCCACATCTGGCATAATGGAACCCTGTCCTCTAGCCACATCTGGCAGTGTGAATTCCTGTCCTCTAGCAACATCTGGCATTGTGGAACCCTGTCCTCTAGCCACATCTGGCATTGTGGAACCCTGTCCTCTAGCCACATCTAGCAGAGTGTAATCCTGTCCTTTAGCCACATCTGGCATTGTGGAACCCTGTCCTCTAGCCACATCTAGCAGAGTGTAATCCTGTCCTCTAGCCACATCTGGCATTGTGGAACCCTGTCCTCTAGCCACAGCTGGCATTGTGGAACCCTGTCCTCTAGCCACATCTAGCAGAGTGGAACCCTGTCCTCTGGCCACATCTACCAGCGTTGAACCCTCTACTCTAGCCACATCTGGCATTGTGGAACCCTGTCCTCTCGCCACAGCTGGCATTGTGGAACCCTGTCCTCTAGCCACATCTACCAGCGTTGAACCCTCTACTCTAGCCACATCTGGCATTGTGGAACCCTGTCCTCTAGCCACATCTAGCAGAGTGTAATCCTGTCCTCTAGCCACATCTAGCATTGTGGAACCCTGTCCTCTAGCCACATCTGGCAGAGTGGAACCCTGTCCTCTAGCCACATCTAGCATTGTGGAACCCTGTCCTCTAGCCACATCTAGCATTGTGGAACCCTGTCCTCTAGCCACATCTGGCAGAGTGGAACCCTGTCCTCTAGCCACATCTAGCATTGTGGAACCCTGTCCTCTAGCCACATCTAGCAGAGTGTAATCCTGTCCTCTAGCCACATCTAGCATTGTGGAACCCTGTCCTCTAGCCAAATCTAGCAGAGTGGAACCCTGTCCTCTAGCCACATCTAGCATTGTGGAACCCTGTCCTCTAGCCACATCTGGCAGAGTGGAACCCTGTCCTCTAGCCACATCTGGCAGAGTGGAACCCTGTCCTCTAGCCACATCTAGCATTGTGGGACCCTGTCCTCTAGCCACATCTGGCAGAGTGGAACCCTGTCCTCTAGCCACATCTGGCAGAGTGGAACCCTGTCCTCTAGCCACATCTAGCAGAGTGTAATCCTGTCCTCTAGCCACATCTAGCATTGTGGAACCCTGTCCTCTAGCCACATCTGGCATTGTGGAACCCTGTCCTCTAGCCACATCTAGCAGAGTGTAACCCTGTCCTCTAGCCACATCTAGCAGAGTGTAACCCTCTACTCTAGCCACATCTAGCAGAGTGGAACCCTGTCCTCTGGCCACATCTACCAGCGTTGAACCCTCTACTCTAGCCACATCTGGCATTGTGGAACCCTGTCCTCTAGCCACATCTGGCATTGTGGAACCCTGTCCTCTAGCCACATCTAGCAGAGTGTAACCCTGTCCTCTAGCCACATCTAGCAGAGTGTAACCCTCTACTCTAGCCACATCTAGTAGAGTGGAACCCTGTCCTCTGGCCACATCTACCAGCGTTGAACCCTCTACTCTAGCCACATCTGGCATTGTGGAACCCTGTCCTCTAGCCACATCTGGCATTGTGGAACCCTGTCCTCTAGCCACATCTAGCAGAGTGTAACCCTGTCCTCTAGCCACATCTAGCAGAGTGTAACCCTCTACTCTAGCAGAGTGGAACCCTGTCCTCTGGCCACATCTACCAGCGTTGAACCCTCTACTCTAGCCACATCTGGCATTGTGGAACCCTGTCCTCTAGCCACATCTAGCAGAGTGTAATCCTGTCCTCTAGCCACATCTAGCATTGTGGAACCCTGTCCTCTAGCCACATCTGGCAGAGTGGAACCCTGTCCTCTAGCCACATCTAGCAGAGTGTAATCCTGTCCTCTAGCCACATCTAGCATTGTGGAACCCTGTCCTCTAGCCACATCTGGCATTGTGGAACCCTGTCCTCTAGCCACATCTAGCAGAGTGTAACCCTGTCCTCTAGCCACATCTAGCAGAGTGTAACCCTCTACTCTAGCCACATCTAGCAGAGTGTAATCCTGTCCTCTAGCCACATCTAGCAGCGTTGAACCCTCTGCTATAAACTTCCTCTAAATGCACTACTTCATTATTCAAAAATAATATTCATCATAATCCAAAAAAAAGTATCAACTTCTTTCATTTTTCAGGAAAACTGATTCCAAATGTGACCATTTAATGCAATTGTTTATAAATTACATGTGGATCAGAAATAAACAGATTATTTACATTGTATCTACTGTTTCTTGCAAGATGCTAAATGATGATGGTGTATTCATGTTCATTGGTGTTATGTAGTGATTCTGAGGGTGAGGTTTGTCAAGTTTTATGCCATTAATAAGAACCAAATGGAGAGACATTCTCAAGGTAAATCCTAGATATCAATAGAAAAAAGGCTGATGAAGTGTGTCATCACTGCGATTCACATCACCAATTTCTCTTGAAACAGATATACATGTATAAGTTCAACTGTGAAACAGTGTGTCAAGCAATGCATCACTGCTTTATCACAAATGTTGATATCAAGCAGGGTGTCACTGGTGCTGATATCAAGCAGGGTGTCACTGGTGCTGATATCAAGCAGGGTGTCATTGGTGTTGATATCAAGCAGGGTGTCACTGGTGTTGATATCAAGCAGGGTGTCATTGATGCTGATGTCAAGCAGGGTGTCACTGGTGCTGATATCAAGCAGGGTGTCATTGGTGCTGATATCAAGCAGGGTGTCACTGGTGCTGATATCAAGCAGGGTGTCATTGATGCTGATGTCAAGCAGGGTGTCACTGGTGTTGATATCAAGCAGGGTGTCATTGATGCTGATGTCAAGCAGGGTGTCACTGGTGCTGATATCAAGCAGGATGTCACTGGTGCTGATATCAAGCAGGGTGTCACTGGTGCTGATATCAAGCAGGGTGTCACAGGTGCTGATATCAAGTAGGGTGTCACTGGTGCTGATATCAAACAGGGTGTCACTGGTGCTGATATCAAGCAGGGTGTCACTGGTGTTGATATCAAGCAGGGTGTCACTGGTGTTGATATCAAGCAGGGCGTCACAGGTGCTGATATCAAGCTGGGTGTCACTGGTGTTAGTATCAAACAGCTACAATGTTTTGCCAGTAGGGAGTATTCACCTTAAAGTCATACATTAATCAGTTGGTCTCCACATATGTAATAGTCCCACATTGACTCACAGGGAGGAGGTCTTGAGTGTCCTATTTAGCTTTTGATATATTTTAATTATTTTAAATTAAGAAAAGGTATATCCACATGTATGAATCAATATTAAAAACTTTAAAAAAATTAGTTTTTTCTATTTTTATGTTTATCTGACAAGACCTCAATTCCTGTCAATGAGTCATTGAGGGGACACTTGATATAAACAAAATTGGTCACAAACATTTTAGGCACTATTTTAGGCACCCATCAGTTGGATTAACCTTATATTATTGATAATGAATCATATCAAGGGGCAGAATTCTTTTTTAAGATTTAATATTTAAGCTTACTACAATGACCTTGATTCTGATAATTTGACATGGCTATTTCTTTGGAATGTTAAATAAGAGGTACCATTTAGGGATAAGTGGGCAATGTCATGTAAATTGTCTCAAATGCTGCTTGGACCTTGCCTCCTAAGATTTTTTTAGTCACTCTGAATAGGAGGCAGTTTATATTTTATTAAGGGAAGGATGAGCATTGTATGTTTATTTGACCTTTCTGCACTTGACCTTGCTGCAATGACCTTAACTCTTTAAAGTTTGTCCTAACCTATTCTCAGCATTCTTAAGTAGGAATTCCCTCATATTTGGCTAAATTAATGACCTTAATGGGGAGGAGTGCATTGAAATGTTATTTTCTAGATTAAACTTTTGACTTGACAATATGACCTTGACTCTACAAATTTGTCTGGCCTTATTCATGTCACCTAAAAGCAAATTAATTTTGAATATATCAAATTATGTTCAGGCATAAGGATATTTCACAGTGAGCAATGCATTGGCAACATACGAGCTCTGCACTTTTCTTTATATTCAGTGTATCTAGTTACATTTTCAAGTAGTGTGATTGCTTCAAATGAAGAAAACTTAATATTTAAGACTAGAGAGTAACACACAGACCACTATGGACTTATCCATAGAATGGAATGTAAATAATTTCCGACTCATCTCAAGATGCTGCTTTCATATTGTCCACCTTTAAGGATCTCTCTATATATATATCCAATTTTGTATTGACAGATCACTTTTTTTAAAATGAAATAATGTGACGTGTATGTGACGATAATAATGATGCTTATTTGATACTCAAGAAAACTGATTAAAATTACTTGTGTGTCTGATATTATTCCAGATTCAGATTTAGAAAATAGAATCTCCAAAGACCCACCAGTGTTACCTGAGGTAAGATACTAATTTAGCAATCTGATATCCTGACTATTGTGCACTGCCCTGGAGGCAAGCAGACAAATGAGAATCACATAACATGTGGCTGGTATTGACATGATTAAACTCATACCACATTGAAAGTACTTTGTCTATTTCAGACAATTTATGAAATTGAAACCTGCAATTACAGTTCCTTACATCTTATATTAAAATAGTGAAAATAGCCATCTCTCCAGTATTGTCCACTTGAAGCTTGATCGCAGTAAAATGACAATTTCACAATCTACATAATTTATAAATACCGGTACATTTATTTACCCTCAGCCCCTGATGTAATCAGGCTGAGGGTATTGTATGCATGTATGCATACAACATCCTTGTCATCGCAATAACTCGAGAACAAATAATGGCAGCTTTATGAGACTTGACACACATAAGCATCTGGTGAAGACCTCAGACTTTTTTGATGGAGCATGACCTTCACCTACATTTCAAGGTCACAAGGACAATTCTATCATGAAATCCCCATCATTGCGATAACTCGAGAACAAATGATGGCAGCTTTTTGAGATGTGACACACATAAGCAACTGGTAATGACCCCAAAAGAGTTTGAAGAATGGTGACCTTCACCTACTTTTCAAGGTCACAGGGACAATTATGTCAAATCCACGTCATTGCAATAACTCAAAACAAATGATGGCAGCTTCACGAGAGTTGACACACATAAGCTAATTGCCACACATAAGCTATCAAAGGAAGTTGATGTGCACTAGGAATGGGCCCCGTTAATAGTTTAGCGGACGATACCGATACCGATACTTTATAAACAATACCAATACTTGCACGATACCGATATCTGACAATAGGGCTGCCATACTGTCCCATTGAAAACAACACACTTTAACTTCACAAACAAAATAGAAAGTGCAAAACTCAATAAAGAACTCAATAAAGAAAATATACCGTATTAACTCAATAAAGAAAATATACCGTATTATCCCTAATAGTCCTGTCTGAAGCCTATCTGCAGACCAGGCCTTGGTGACTGGGGTAGTGGAGTTGCAGACTTGCAATCCACAGGGGCTTGCTATCTCAGTAATTAATATATAAACAGTACTCACAACTTCACTTGCAATATGCATTAAACATATCAAAGAAAACACACACCCCTTGTAATGTTTGCTACAAACACTTGAATATTTCTCAATTTCAAGTGATGTTACACTGTACTTAACTCATCATGTTTGCATCAATGTGTAAGATCTGACACCTGAATGCTGGGTGAGGGTCACATGTAGGTCACAGTATGACGCCCAGTAGCACACCTCAGCCTCTTGTAACTTAATTGGTTAATTACCCTATATGCATGTGGTCAAGTGGGGGGAACTTCAGGGCTCAACACTGATTATAATAGATAATACTGTAGGTTAGTACAGTACCGGTTCCAAGAATTGGTTCAAGTAGAAAGAACCGGGACGATTCCAAAACATTAGAAACCGACTGGTTCCCGGGACTCTTCAGTACCGGGGCCCATCCCTAATGTGCACTATTATGTTTTTTACCATTTGACATTTTGTTTTCAAATATTGTTCGGAGCAAATGTTGTACAGTAAGTTACCAGGGCTGAGGGTTGATGCATCTCTGATGCCTATGTTTTATCCTATATTTGCTGAATTATTTTTTTCAGAAAATTCTTTTTTAAACCAATATTTTATTTTCAGTAATAATGCATTTGAATTAGAATTGTTAAGAAGATAAATATAATTTTGAATTGTTCCTGAACAATACACCTACATGTACAGTTAAATCGTATCAAGGAATTTGCTAAGATCTAGGAAATTGAAGTATTATATGCTTAATATTTAAATGATGTGTAAACCCCGATCTTGGGTGTGTGATATGATAAGTTGGGTGCTTTTAATATTTGTGAGCAGAGACAAAAGACCCATGTTCAGGTATGGGAGCTCACGCTGCGAACGTATACAAGTTTGTTTGAGGTATGAACACACAACCAGTTATCTCAACTATCATCTCGCACATGAAGCTTTGGTATAATGTCTGGGTGTGGGAGAGGAGTCACAAGCAGAAAATAGTTATCATAATTTTAAAATAGTTATAACAATTATTTTTGTTTTTGGAGAATTTCAAAAATTCAAAATGGTAGATAAAAATCCAGGAAAAGAAAACTAATTATTGAAATTTAAAATTGGGAGCTGTTTATCATTCCTTCCATTAACTTGTCATCAGGATTTTTATCCTAGTTATATTGTCTCATCTGGTTTTTAGAGACTTGCCCTAAGATAATGTTTTAAAGAAACATCTTACACTAAAGTATAAAGGATACTAAAGAAAAGGCTTGTGAAAACTTGAAAATAAATACACCACCTATCGATATGCCAAATCTGAAAACTGATGATAGTTGATGTAGCTGTTAAAACCACCACAACCTAATGGGCAAATATATCACTACACATCTCAAAATCCCAGAAGTTAGCTTCATTTATTATTGGCAGAACTTGGGGGTTAGCATCATTTTAAATAAAAATCTAAAGTTCAACATGATATATGAACATGGCCCTTATATAAGTGAAGTTCATAATTATGTATTCAATGATGAATGTAATATTATAAAACCACCTAATAGACACAGCTCTTTCAAGTACCATTTTTCTTAGACTGCTGCAAATAAACTAGTACTGTATCCTGGTGCACATTACAAACCTAGAACTCTGCAATATATACTGCAGTATCTCAGTGCACACATTATTAGCCTTGTCTTTTCTGGCCTTCTACAATATAAACTACAGTATTCCAATTGCACAATAGCCCAATAGCCTAATCTTCTGCATATAAACTACAGTATGTATTAAGTGCACATATTACCAACCTAGATTACTGCAATACAAACTACTGTATGAAGTGCACTCATTACCAACCTAGATAACTGCAATATAAACTACAGTATGTCTTAAGTGCACTCATTACCAACCTAGATAACTGCAATATAAACTACAGTATGTCTTAAGTGCACATATTACCAACCTAGATTACTGCAATACAAACTACTGTATGAAGTGCACTCATTACCAACCTAGATTACTGCAATACAAACTACTGTATGAAGTGCACTCATTACCAACCTAGATTACTGCAATATAAACTACAGTATGTATTAAGTGCACATATTACCAACCTGGATTACTGCAATACAAACTACTGTATGAAGTGCACTCATTACCAACCTAGATTACTGCAATACAAACTACTGTATGAAGTGCACTCATTACCAACCTAGATTACTGCAATATAAACTACAGTATGTATGAAGTGCACCCATTACCAACCTAGATTACTGCATTACAAACTATTGTATGAAGTGCACTCATTACCAACCTAGATTACTGCAATACAAACTACTGTATGAAGTGCACTCATTACCAACCTAGATTACTGCAATATAAACTACTTTATACAAGTACACACATTACTAGCCTATAAACAACAGTATCTCAATATACCTATATTGGTGCTCACAGATATATTTGAATTGGCCAGTGACATATTTGCCTATTTGTTGAGGACACAAAATGTTAGACTATAAAATGCTGTACATATTGCTAATTTCAACTAATTGAATGATACAAATCAGACTATTCTACAGGCGACTTGCATCAACATTATGTTGTAAACCTGTCCAGATATAAGCCTGTTATACAAATGTATATGCATGTTTCAGTACTGCAGCTCTATGATATGCTTCGCGAGGGTACAAATCAAACACCAACACTTTATTCTGTTCTAATACAATAATATTGTTATGAATTATTTGTCAAAATGTGTCAATTTAGTTGTGCTTTTGTCACTGTAATTTAGATATGTTATCTGAAGTTGACCATATTGGCAATGACATGAATGTGTTAGATATAACTGTAGTGTGAGTAAGATAAAGGTCTGCCTCACCAAACACTAATCACATCCTCACACCCAATACTTAACAACAAACACATGGCATTGCTCACAGTTTATATTCCAATAGATTCCATTAAATAAGGAACCCGAATATATCCCATTTATTGCTGACATAAATACATTTGGACAATTAAAGAAAGCTTATCATATATTAAGATATGATGGAGTTGAATGTAATATATTTGTTTATAATTGTTATTTTAAGTCTGCTGAAATCTAATCACGGTTTCATGATCTCTTTTTTCAGCATAGATCACAAACACGATCTTCTTCCGCCAAATCATCGCGAGTTTCTGAGAAAGACAATGAGTTGAATATGAGCAGATCTGTGAGCATCATGCCGAGCAGTCACCTTCCTAAGCCCAAGAAATACGAGCCCCTTCCCAAACCTCAGCCTCCCCCTATCAGGGCTATTAACCGCAGACTATCCCGGTCTCTTGACCTCACTGAATCAGCACAGGCAAAGTCATATAGAAACCAACCAAAAACTCTCACTTTCCACAACAAAGACAGGCTCAGAGATGATAAAGTTGATAAAAGCATGGACACCAAAATGCCTTTCATCTTGGGCAGTGTAGATACTCCAAGTAGAACTCCACGACACCAGAGCCGGTCAGGAGCCAGTAGAACCAGCCAGATAGAAGACATAGAAAGTGCTGGAAAATCCCCCGGAGAATTATGGGGATCACCAGTGAGAAGGTAAATTGTATAGAGTGTTTAACATAAAGAGTATTCAGTATGTAGGGTTGTCAGTGAATATAATGTTTAGTTAATAGTTTTAGTATATAGTATGTTCAGTATATAGTGTTCAGTGTGATAACATTACCAAAACAACTTGATGCCTTTCAAATTTGATTTGTAAACTCTTCTCCATCTCCTCTTTGATCTCTTGCAACAATGACCTAAATAAACATAACACTCATTTTTTTATCTCCTTTATACCTATGAAATGACTTCTATGTTCGCTACCTATTTAATTTAAGAAATCTTTCTTGTTGAGTGGCAAACCTGTGATTACGTAATGCACACTTTTCTGCAGAGTTGAGCAGCCAATGGAAGTTCCACGTCACATTAATTCTGTCTCCTCCAGCAATTCCAGTCATCGGCCAAGATTGTCCCACCGGATGAGTGCTGGAATGGTGGAACTGGATGCCCCGATACCCTCATCCCAGCGACAAACTGTGCCAACTGCCGCCATGCAGAGGTCCAACACCTTCATGGCATCACATAGGTAATCTGAATGGGAAATTTCTTTGATTTGCTTGAACTGATATTTGATATGATACCTTATGATTGTATCTGTCTCTCAATCGTCGCAATAAGAACTCAGACTTTCCTTAAAATTGTAGCAAAAAGAACTCACACTTGACTTGGGCAGGTGCTTACACACATATTCATCTTCTATTTTCTAGACCAGGCATGAGGCGACATTTGGAAAAACTTGGCGGCAATAAAAATTTCAACATGACGATTGGAAATTCTACTCAGCAGTGGCAGCCGGAATTTCCTAGTGATCGACAGCCAGAAAAGAACAGAAACAAATTTGTGCCGATGCAGTTTCGTACTCAACCAGCGAACATTCCTGGAGGGTTCCAGAGACAAGTGACAAACTTATCTCTGTTTGACCATGGACAGCCTAATTTGCGGATAGACCTTATGTCTCGGAGTCGGACAGATTTAGAAATGAATGGAATTCCTGTTGATGATGTGGATGATGCATCGTCATACATGATCTCCAAATCCAGGCCATCTTATTATCAAGACAGTGAAACAAGGTAGGCTCAGTGTTAATATTGTGCTCAAGTGCTGTCATCATATGTTTTGTATTTGCTTGTTTTTGTAAAGTAAAAGAGTAAAATGGTCGAATAAGGGCTCATGCAAAACAACCAGTCACAGTTTCATTTAAGTGTCAGATAATAGCCTAGTCACCGGATGCAGGCCAGGAAGTAAGAATCAGCCAACTTCACAGAGTCACGGGCGCTGGGGAGTTCATCAGTGGTAATTAGAGATATGCTGTAGCCGTGGTCACATTATACATGGGTGCCACACGGCACGTGCCAGATTAGATCCACAGATGTCTGTAGGATATTCCAAAGACATCTCTCTCATTTGACAGACTTCTGTAGAATATCCTGAAGATGTCTAGATCATTTGACAGATGTCTGTAGGATATCCTAGAGACATCTATATGATATCGTAGGGAGCCCCTTGTATCATCTGACGCCGGCAACTTTTATGCTGCAGCTAAAAGTTCCCGATGACCCATACAACTTCTTAAAACTGTCCAATTGTGGCCAATGATCTCTCGGTGCCCTCACAACAATCTGAACTGCCAGCCAATTTTGTAAAAAATACCCATTGGCCGGGCATCTTAACTGAAATTGGTGCAAATGTGACTGTGGTATAAGAGAGGTATTATTAACACAAATTGTTCCATAATAGATTACAAAATTATCAATGGAATATCATTGGGATTTTACAAATCAAGATGTTTTTACACATTATAAAGGTTTTACAAATCATATTGATGGTCTATGGTGAAATGAAAACATTCATCCTGCAAAAAACCTAAGAATACTATCACAGAATGCTATCACAGAAATAATGATTTTAATGGTTTTCAAACATCACCAGAACAGAACTGACTAAAGAATGACTTTGATGGCTTATGAAAATCTTCTTACCTGTTGACTATTATTGTATGGTAAATATGTTGATCATTTTATATAGAAAGTTATATAATTTGAAGTAACAAAATCAGTGTTTTTTCATCATACAGAATGCCAAGTGGAAAATCAGTGGATCTGACTCCATGCCGTCCATCAAATACTGGAGTGAATCGCCATCGCCATCTGGGAGTGAATCCATCAACTAATTCTCCAAGCCTTCTAACTGCCATACCCATTGCAGCACACTCCTCTTCTGAAAATAAAATGCAAAGTGCAAGATAGTACTAATCAAATGAGCCAAATGTTATATATTATGTCACTCCTAAATTTACCCAGTAATGAACAGTGCTTATGGTATTGATAAATACCTCACCACTCTGAGCATAACTACATATAATTTACATTAACCCTTCTTTCTATAATCATTGACTACCTCACCACTCAGAGCATGGTTACATATCCTTTACATTAACCCTTCTCTCTCTGATTGTTGACTACCTCACCACTCTGAGCATGGCTACATATCCTTTACATTAACCCTTCTTTCTATAATCATTGACTACCTCACCACTCAGAGCATGGCTACATATCATTTACATTAACCCCTCTCTCTCTGATTGTTGACTACCTCACCACTCCGAGCATAACGACATATCCTTTACATTAACCCTTCTCTCTCTGATTGTTGACTACCTCACCACTCTGAGCATGGCTACATATCCTTTACATTAACCCTTCTTTCTATAATCATTGACTACCTCACCACTCAGAGCATGGCTACATATAATTTACATTAACCCTTCTCTCTCTGATCATTGACTACCTCACCACTCAGAGCATGGTTACATATCATTTACATTAACCCTTCTCTCTCTGATCATTGACTACCTCACCACTCTGAGCATGGTTACATATCATTTACATTAACCCTTCTCTCTGATCATTGACTACCTCACCACTCAGAGCATGGTTACATATCCTTTACATTAACCCTTCTCTCTCTGATCATTGACTACCTCACCACTCTGAGCATGGTTACATATCATTTACATTAACCCTTCTCTCTCTGATCATTGACTACCTCACCACTCTGAGCATGGTTACATATCATTTACATTAACCCTTCTCTCTCTCATCATTGACTACCTCACCACTCTGAGCATGGTTACCTATCATTTACATTAACCCTTCTCTCTCTGATCATTGACTACCTCACCACTCAGAGCATGGCTACATATCCTTTACATTAACCCTTCTCTCTCTGATAATTGACTACCTCACCACTCAGAGCATGGTTACATATCATTTACATTAACCCTTCTCTCTCTCTGATCATTGACTACCTCACCACTCTGAGCATGGTTACATATCATTTACATTAACCCTTCTCTCTCTGATAATTGACAACCTCACCACTCAGAGCATGGTTACATATCATTTACATTAACCCTTCTCTCTCTGATCATTGACTACCTCACCACTCAGAGCATGGCTACATATCATTTACATTAACCCTTCTCTCTCTGATCATTGACTACCTCACCACTCTGAGCATGGTTACATATCCTTTACTTTAGTCCTTTTTTCTCTGATCATTGACTACCTCGCCACTAACTGATGAGCTTATCCTAATTGTAAAAAAAGCTTAAAATCTGATATGTTTCAGCTAGAATGACATAATTTTGAATTAAGAATAGTTAAATAAATATATTAGAAATGTCTATTTGCATGCTTATTTCTGAGGAGAAAAATCAAAGGCTGAACATTGGACATAATCATTTTTTTAAAATTTTGGTCAAGGTTTAACTGTTACCATTCCTTGTAAAACTTTCTTTTGCTCTGATGGTCCTTCCATGAGGGATGCATCCATGAGGGAGGGGACTGAGGCTCAGTTAAGGTGAGACTTGAAATGTGAAAGACTGGCTCATGATAGATGATGACAAATAATGATTAAATGTCAAATTTTTGAATAAAAAAGAAATGTGGCTCAAAGGTTAAATATAAAGTATAAATAAATTGGTCTTGAATGTTTGTTTTATGGCCATATACGTGTGTGGTATGCTGATTTATGTAGTCAACACTGCTGAGTAATAATGTGTTGCATGATATCACTTCCAAATGTTTGATGCACTTCTTCTGCAAATATCATTTAACATTCACTTAAGGTATTTCCAATCTGAGATATGGTTTTCCTCAAGAGTTCCTGAATTGGGAGAGGCCAAACTGGAAGGGAATTCCAGGGCAGAAGATAAAAATATTGAAAAGTTTTGTGTTGGAGGTGTACTCACATTTTGTTCGGGGGTTTAAATTCAATTATATTTGTGGTAGCCAGGCTGAAGAATCACTGAAACCAAGGCATGTAAAAGTTGGCTAAAAATTGCCTTAGCTTGATTTCAATATCACATAATATGTGGGGGAGAATCTCTTCTGGTTCACCTAACTATTTTAATATCTTGAAAGATTCAAATGTCCTTAAACATTTGTCCAGTCCATTGTGTAGTATTGACATATTCATTTTTCTTACCAAGCCATTTGCATATGAAGAATTTTAGTTTGGTGAAGCCTATATAAATGAATATATATAGAAGAATTGTATTTTGTTCAAGCTTGTTTAAGTCCTTGTATATAAGCTCATATCGTATATTTTCAAAAACAATAAAATATTCAATCTGACACTTTATAGATTTCAGCTATTTTTATCACAGCATAATTACAGGCACTTTGTTTTACTCACCAATCTATATGATTTATCTGCACTTTATTTACAGGAATCTATGCATTTTAGACACATTAGTTTGAATATCACACTAAAATTGTGAATACTCATTAAATATTTTAAAAATCACTTTGCTTCAGAGAATTGAACCTTGAAACTTTGAAAGGTTTATTTGATTATGTGATCCAGACAATATTGGGAATGATCTCATCATATATGTATGAACCATTAAGACATCTTCTTATCTGTCTTTTATAGGTCAGTGTATATTAAACTGCTTTGGTATTTATTAAATCAGTTTATTTTGATGGTGCTATATTATATATCATCTATAACAATGCTGAATGTGATCATGTAAATAAAGATAATTCAAGCTAGTTATTTACATATTTCTCTTGTGATTTTCATTAAGCTTGTTATTAGTGTGACATTCTCAGGAGTGATGTTTGCCGTCAATTACGCACCAGCTAAAACATCTTAAGAGAAGTTAGTGAGAATTGACGTGTTATTATAAGATTGATACTGTTTGGTGCTTGAGAATATGTATTAATTTCTTCACTTGAGGAGCAGTAGGTAATCATTGTTTAGGTATCAGTCAGTCCAGCAATATGTATTAATTACCAGACTTAAAGAGCAGTTGATTATTATAAAGGTATCGGCCTGGTAATATGTATTAATTACCACACTTAAAGAGCTAGGCTGTTATTATAAAGGTATCAGTCTAGTGATATGTATTAATTACCAGACTTGAAGAGCATTTGATTATTATAAAGGTATCAGCCTGGTAATATGCATTAATTACCACACTTAAAGAGCTAGGCTGTTATTATAAAGGTATCAGTCTAGTGATATGTATTAATTACCAGACTTAAAGAAGAGTTGATTATTATAAAGGAAGGTATCGGCCTGGTAATATGCATTAATTACCACACGTAAAGAGCTAGGCTGTTATTATAAAGGTATCAGTCTAGTGATATGTATTAATTAAGCAGTTAATTATTATAAAGGTATCTGCCTGGTAATATGCATTAATTACCACACTTAAAGAGCTAGGCTGTTATTATAAAGGTATCAGTCTAGTGATATGTATTAATTACCAGACTTAAAGAGCAGTTGATTATTATAAAGGTATCGACCTGGTAGTATGCATTAATTACCACACTTAAAGAGCTAGGCTGTTATTATAAAGGTATCAGTCTCGTGATATGTATTAATTACCAGACTTAAAGAGCATTTGATTATTATAAAGATATCGGCCTGGTAATATGCATTAATTACCACACGTAAAGAGCTAGGCTGTTATTATAAAGGTATCAGTCTAGTGATATGTATTAATTAAGCAGTTAATTATTATAAAGGTATCTGCCTGGTAATATGCATTAATTACCACACTTAAAGAGCTAGGCTGTTATTATAAAGGTATCAGTCTAGTGATATGTATTAATTACCAGACTTAAAGAGCAGTTGATTATTATAAAGGTATCGGCCTGGTAATATGCATTAATTACCACACTTAAAGAGCTAGGCTGTTATTATAAAGGTATCAGTCTAGTGATATGTATTAATTACCAGACTTAAAGAGCAGTTGATTATTATAAAGGTATCGGCCTGGTAATATGCATTAATTACCACACTTAAAGAGCTAGGCTGTTATTATAAAGGTATCAGTCTAGTGATATGTGTTAATTTCCAGACTTAAAGAGCAGTGGGTTATATATGGTATCAGTCTAGTAATATGTATTCATGACCACACCTTAAGAGCAGCGGGGTATAAAAAGGTATCAGTCTAGCAATATGCATTAATTAAGGGTATTTATGGATCTTTTCAATGAGTGCCCCTAGTGGCAGAGGAGTTAATAACCAAAATACTGTACCTGATGGGAATTGGTACATTTACAGTGTAAAAATACATTCCCTTTTAAAATAAAAGTATTAATGACATTAATCAATATCTAAAACTACAATATTTGAATTATAAGGTATGATTACAAGTATATTTCTTTCAAAATAGTATTTTTCCTAATTTTCCTTGATGATAGTTTTGATGAGAAATGGAGAAGACAAGCAAATTAGCTCTGCAGATTACACAACAGGAGTAGGCTTGTTTTTAGCTGTATTTATTTCATTTTATTGGAAAGAAAATTCACTGTGATCCTAGTGAAACAGATTTTCTCATTTTGATTTGTATAATTTGGAAATAAAAGAAGTTTGGTAATCAGATATGTGAAGGTAGGTGAAAAACTTCATCTTTTTGAAATGGTCAAGTGTGTGCTTTACCTCTATTTTTCTCTTAATGTTTTTGAAAAATAGAAGATGTGTGTCACTGGGATCACAGTAAATATTGTTAAGATTACTTTTACAAAGTTGTTTGGAAATCCACTTTATTATGGTCACACAATCTGAAGAAATTTTTCCCTTTAACTTTTTGACATGACAATAAATTTTGGAGCAGTGACATATTACTATGCCACTTTTTATGAGTTAAAAAGATATGATAAAAGAAATTACATTTTCAAATTATCAAATAATAAATCAATAATTTTATTACAAAAATGAATATCATAAAATGTAATTTCATGAGTTGAAAGTTTTAATGAAAAGGGAACTCTTTTTGACAGTTGAGCATTTTCCCCCTTTTTTGAAAACCTTAAAAGAAAGTAGAGGAAACTCACTACCAACACCCATAAATACCCTTATTACACTTAAAGAGTAGTGGGTTATTATAAAGGTATTGGTCTGGTAATATGTATGAATTACTACACTTAAAGAGCAATGGGTTATCGTAAAGATATCAGTCAAGTAATATGTATTAATTACCACACTTAAAGAGCAGTGAATATTCATTATATAGGTATGTATTATTATACTTAGGGATCAATATGTTTTTGAGGTATAGACGCTTTTATTGCACAATATTCTATGGGTATTTGTTTCTTTCTGTAACCTATATATTGTTGATTATTTATGTCTCATTTCATGTACTGAAAAATAGTTTTTATCATGTAAAATATTTTTTGATATATTCAGTAGGGAATAAATGATAGAAAATTTGTTCTGTATTGTTTTATATGTAGGTAAAGTGCCCTGTGTCTATATGAGTAGAGTGCCCTGTGTTTATATATAGGAAGAATGTCCTCTATATATATGTAGGTTAGGTGTCCTGTATCTGTGTGTAGGAAGGTTGCCCTGTATTTATATATAGGAATAGTGCCCTTTATATATATATGTACGTAGAGTGCCCTGTGTTTATATGTAGGTAGGGTGTCCTCTATATATAAGTAGGTTAGGTACCTTGTATCTATATATAGGGTGCTTTGTATCTACATGTACATCTAGATAAGAGCAGAGTGTCTATAAGAGTGGAGTGTTTACAAATGTGAAGTGTCTATAAGAGTGGATCGAGTGTCTATAAAAGTGGAGTGTCTATGAGAGTGAAGTGTCTATAAGAGTAAAGTGTTTATAAGAGTAGAGTGCTTATAAGAATGGAGTGTCTATAAGAGTGGAGTGTCTATGAGAGTGGAGTGCTTATAAGAGTGGAGTGTCTATGAGAGTGGAGTGTCTATGAGAGTGGAGTGCTTATAAGAGTGGAGTGTCTATGAGAGAAGAGTATCTATGAGAGTGGAGTGTCTATAAGAGTGGAGTGTCTATGAGAGTGGAGTATCTATAAGAGTAGAGTGTTTATAAGAGTAAAGTGCTTATAAGAATGGAGTGTCTATAAGAGTGGAGTGTCTATAAGAGTGGAGTATCTATAAGAGTGGAGTTTCTATAAGAGTGGAATGTCTATGAGAGTAGAGTGTTTCCAAGAGTAGAGTATCTATAAGAGTGGAGTGTCTATAAGAGTGGAGTGTCTATAAGAGTGGAGTGTCTATAAGAGTGGAGTATCTATAAGAGTGGAGTTTCTATAAGAGTGGAGTGTCTATGAGAGTAGAGTGTTTCCAAGAGTAGAGTATCTATAAGAGTGGAGTGTCTATAAGAGTATAGTGTCTATAAGAGTAAAGTGTCTATAAGAGTAAAGTGTCTATAAGAGTAGAGTGTTTATAAGAGTGAAGTATCTGTAAGAGTGGAGTGTCTTTAAGAGTAGAGTGTCTATAAGGGTGGATTGTCTATAAGAGTGGAGTGTCTATATGGGTAGAGTATTCATGCGAGTTAAGTGTCAACAAGATGGGAGTGTTTAAGAGTAGAGTGTGTATCAGAGTGAAGTATGTATAACACTTGAGTCTCATATGATTAGAGTGGATTGGAAGAAAACAAATATTTCTTTACCTTTTGCCACTGCCTATAATAAATGTCAGAGGAGTGTTCAGAATGTACTTTTAGTTTTATAAGACAAACACAGTGAAGAATTTATGTGGCATTCATCCTGACATTTCATCTCCTGTGAAACCATAGAGATAATAATTGGCTTGCTGTCTTCATTTCCGTGGTGAGTGTAATAAGCGGGCCCCACCGCGGGCACAATGTAAGATGTGGCAGTCTGACAGGGCTCCCTGCTCTTCTTTAATCAAACCAATTTGCCATGGAATGACATTTATATCCCACTAAAGCTCGCAATCGTTCGTTCCATGGTCAAGAAATATTTCGCGTATTTCCTTGTTTTGAGAAATGGCAAAAACATGTTATTAACACAACACTTTAAATACCAATTCAGATAAAATAATATTGTTTTATGCCTCACAATAAAAGGTGATAACATAAACTAGTGTATAAATTTGTTGTATTAATGAACTTTTCAGGACTGTTTAGGTTATATCGGGTCCTATAGAAGCCTGCCACGTGGACTCAATGCCCTACTCTTTTTGAAAAGTGACTGGAGATCTCTTGTTTGCATTATTGCATTATCACATAGATATGATAAGACAGACCATGACCTTTGATAAACAGTCATGGAGCACTGGCTGATATTCACCTTTCTCAAGCACTCAGCATGATTAAAGTACTTCTCCTAACTGGGATTCAAACCCCGGACCTTTAGCACGGGAGGCAGACTTCTTACCAACTGAGCCACATCCCACCCCTTCCTACAAAGTTATTGTATCATTCCACCCAAACATGTTCCCGTTATTCTGAATGTTTGTTTGAAATGATTCCTCAAGCAAGTCTATTCTTTTATTTGATCTTTTTTACATATAATTCATTGCTTGATAATGAAAATCAATTACATCAGTTTTATGTTAATTCTTGTCATACAAAATTGGTTGCACTATTTGTCACACAAAAAGAAGAAAAGATCAATCTGTGTTAACATTGGTCATGTTATATCGTTAGTCCTCAATCTGGGTTATATCTTTAGTCCTCAGTCTGGGTTATATCAGTAGTCCTCAGACTGGGTTATATCAGTAGTCCTCAGAGTGGGTTATATCAGTAGTCCTCAGACTGGGTTATATCAGTAGTCCTCAGAGTGGGTTATATCAGTAGTCCTACATGTAAGACTGGGTTATATCAGTAGTCCTCAGAGGGGGTTATATCAGTAGTCCTCAGAATGGGTTATATCAGTAGTCCTCAGAGTGGGTTATATCAGTAGTCCTCAGACTGGGTTATATCAGTAGTCCTCAGAGTGGGTTATATCAGTAGTCCTCAGACTGGGTTATATCTTTAGTCCTCAGAGTGGGTTATATCAGTAGTCCTCAGACTGGGTTATATCAGTAGTCCTCAGAGTGGGTTATATTAGTAGTCCTCAGTCTGGGTTATATCAGTAGTCCTCAGACTGTGTTATATCGGTAGTCCTCAGAGTGGGTTATATCAGTAGTCCTCAGTCTGGGTTATATCAGTAGTCCTCAGACTGGGTTATATCAGTAGTCCTCAGTCTGGGTTATATCGGTAGTCCTCAGAGTGGGTTATATCAGTAGTCCTCAGAGTGGGTTATATTAGTAGTCCTCAGTCTGGGTTATATCAGTAGTCCTCAGACTGGGTTATATCGGTAGTCCTCAGAGTGGGTTATATCAGTAGTCCTCAGTCTGGGTTATATCGGTAGTCCTCAGAGTGGGTTATATCAGTAGTCCTCAGACTGGGTTATATCAGTAGTTCTCAGACTGGGTTATATCAGTAGTCCTCAGACTGGGTTATATCAGTAGTCCTCAGAGTGGGTTATATCAGTAGTCCTCAGACTGGGTTATATCAGTAGTCCTCAGAGTGGGTTATATCAGTAGTCCTCAGTCTGGGTTATATCAGTAGTCCTCAGAGTGGGTTATATCAGTAGTCCTCAGACTGGGTTATATCAGTAGTCCTCAGACTGGGTTATATCAGTAGTTCCCAGACTGGGTTATATCAGTAGTCCTCAGAGTGGGTTATATCAGTAGTCCTCAGACTGGGTTATATCAGTAGTTCCCAGACTGGGTTATATCAGTAGTTCTAAGACTGGTTTATATCAGTAGTCCTCAGACTGGGTTATATCAGTAGTCCTCAGACTGGTTTATATCAGTAGTCCTCAGAGTGGGTTATATTAGTAGTCCTCAGTCTGGGTTATATCAGTAGTCCTCAGACTGGGTTATATCGGTAGTCCTCAGAGTGGGTTATATCAGTAGTCCTCAGTCTGGGTTATATCGGTAGTCCTCAGACTGGGTTATATCAGTAGTCCTCAGTCTGGGTTATATCAGTAGTCCCCAGAGTGGGTTATATCAGTAGTCCTAAGACTGGATTATATCAGTAGTCCTACATGTAAGACTGGGTTATATCAGTAGTTCCCAGACTGGATTATATCAGTAGTCCTAAGACAGGGTTATATCAGTAGTCCTAAGACTGGGTTATATCAGTAGTTCCCAGACTGGGTTATATCAGTAGTCCTCAGTCTGGGTTATATCAGTAGTCCTCAGAGTGGGTTATATCAGTAGTCCTAAGACTGGGTTATATCAGTAGTCCTAAGACTGGGTTATATCAGTAGTCCTCAGTCTGGGTTATATCAGTAGTCCTAATACTGGGTTGTATCAGTAGTCCTAGAACTGGGTTATATCAGTAGTCCCCAGAGTGGGTTATATCAGTAGTCCTAAGACTGGGTTATATCAGTATTCCTCAGTCTGGGTTATATCAGTAGTCCTAATACTGGGTTGTATCAGTAGTCCTAGAACTGGGTTATATCAGTAGTCCCCAGACTGGGTTATATCAGTAGTCCTAAGACTGGATTATATCAGTAATCCTAATACTGGGTTGTATCAGTAGTTCCCAGACTGGGTTATATCAGTAGTTCTAAGACTGGGTTATATCAGTAGTCCTAAGACTGGGTTATATCAGTAGTCCTAAGATTGGGTTATATCAGTAGTTCTAAGACTGGGTTATATCAGTAGTCCTAAGATTGGGTTATATCAGTAGTCCTAAGATTGGGTTATATCAGTAGTCCTCAGAGTGGGTTATATCAGTAGTCCTAATACTGGGTTGTATCAGTTGTCCTAGAACTGGGTTATATCAGTAGTCCTCAGAGTGGGTTATATCAGTAGTCCTCAGACTGGATTATATCAGTAGTCCTCAGACTGTGTTATATCAGTAGTCCTCAGAGTGGGTTATATCAGTAGTTCTCAGTCTGGGTTATATCAGTAGTCCTAATACTGGGTTATATCAGTAGTCCTAGAACTGGATTATATCAGTAGTCCCCAGAGTGGGTTATATCAGTAGTCCTAAGACTGGATTATATCAGTAGTCCTCAGACTGGGTTAAATCAATAGTCCTAATACTGGGTTATATCAGTAGTCCTAGAACTGGATTATATCAGTAGTCCCCAGAGTGGGTTATATCAGTAGTCCTCAGAGTGGGTTATATCAGTAGTCCTAAGACTGGGTTATATCAGTAGTCCTAAGACTGGATTATATCAGTAGTCCTCAGACTGGGTTAAATCAATAGTCCTCAGACTGGGTTAAATCAATAGTCCTAAGACTGGGTTATATCAGTAATCCTCATTGCTGAATCCAGCAGAATAAACCACCTGGCTGGACTCTGTGAAGGGTTCAGAGCTAGTCCCTCTCCTGTCTGTTAAAGATCTTCGTCCATATCTGAACACCACTAATGCCACTGCACCCAAGATCACCAACACTACAGCACAGGCAAATAACAATAGTCTTATCTCATAATTGGAATCCAGACTTGCAATATCCTGATCTGGAACAAAGGTCACATTGAAGAGGTATGTATCATCATAAAATGACACATTATCTGTGTATTCTTCAGTGAGTCCCCAGTAATTTTTAGAGGTAGGATATTCAGTGCCCCCTAGTGATTGATCCATGAACTCTCCAGTGGTTTGTGTTGTCACCACTGTCTTATTGGTTGGCTCATATGTACAAATAACTTCCTTTAAACAGATATCATCATACTGCTCTTTGCAATTTTCGGCAGGAAAATTGAATACCATATATTTTTCCAAATATTCTGGAAATGTGCAATTGTCAAAGTCAAAAGCACACAGACAATCTCTGAAATATCTCAACCACACTGCACTGCAGTCACAGAATATTTGGTTACTGTGAATGTCAAACTCCTGGAGACTGCTGAGGTTGCGCACAGACTCCTCAGATATTGTCTTGATCTTATTGTAGCTTAGATCAAGATATTGCAAGCGAGAGTGTCCTTGAAAATCATTGGCCTTGATCTCTTGGATGTTGTTACTTCTCAGATACAGGTGTGTGAGGGAAAATAGTGGAAGTAAGCTGTCAGATGGTACCTCACTCAAGGCATTCAAGCCCAACTTCAGGACCTGGAGGAAATGTAATCCAACAAAAGTATCCTGTCCCAAAAAAGAGATGCGGTTTTCTTCAAGACTGAGGGAGATGAGGGTGTCACCCATATGTTCAAAAGTCCTCCCATCTATGGTCTGTAAGTTAAGCCACTTAAGTGAGAGTTCCCTCGTTTTGAACCCATCCAGATACTCCTTATTGATATAAGGAATGGTGATGTTACTCAGTGCCGAGCCCTTCACTGCCACTACATCCAGGGGTTCCTCGTGGTGACAGCTTGGCTCTACCTTCTTGCTGTTCCTAGCTGCAAAGCATAGCACTTTATTGCTGGGGTAACAGCAGGCTATGTCAAACAAACATTCCTCTACAGTTGGCTCACTCAACAAACTCACAAAAAGAAGAAACTGGGGCCATATCCTTGCCATGATTTGTTCTCAGATTGCTGCCACACAAATTATGATTTTGTTCAACAAAACTTTACTTGTTATTAAGTACACTTAGTGTCTCTTTGCTGGTTGTCATCCACACTTGCTGTGTATATTGGCTGATCATCAAAAGCTTTGCTGGTTGTCATCCACACTTGCTGTGTATATTGGCTGATCATCAAAAGCTTTGCTGGTTGTCATCCACACTTGCTGTGTATATTGGCTGATCATCAAAAGCTTTGCTGGTTGTCATCCACACTTGCTGTGTATTTTGGCTGATCATCAAAAGCTTTGCTGGTTGTCATCCACACTTGCTGTCTATCAGCTGCTCACCTTTTTAAAAATTCCACATTGGCAATTAGATCTTAGTTACAATGCAATATGATATTCCTTTGTTTATTTTTTTCGGATTTGCATTGAAGCTAAGTGTTAATATATGTGGTGGACATTTGAGGTGTTATAAATTCCACCTGAGAGGCATCACCTTCAACAATGCTCAATATATGGGGATATGTGGAGGTATGGTGTGAGTGGGCTGGCTGATATTAGCATAAGCATATGTCTTGAGTGGTAATGTGTGAGGCACAAGCCTTGAAGTCCAACTCGGCAGCACTTGGCAGGGATACACCAATCACGTGCGGGAAGTTATTTACTAGTTCACAGTTCATTATTCAATTCAGTAATATATATTCTGCAATTAAAAATAATTATGAGAGATGTTTTAATGGTGTTGTCCTTTATAGGGATTCATCTATAGGGTCTCTAGTACCTTCTAGAATTTTTCACTAATTGAGCAATTATCAGAAGGGGTTGAATTAAGAGGTCAAACATAAGAAAGAAATTAAAAATCTATAAATTATTTTTGTAAATTAATTTATTAGTACAGTAATCTGTAAGAGATGTTTCAATGGTGTTTTCCTTTATAGGGATTCATCTAGGGTACTATAGTATCTGCCCAAATTTGTCACTAATTGAGCAATTAGTATAAGGGGTTGAACTAAGAGGTCAAACATGAAATATTAAAAAATATTTCACGAATTAAGCATTATTATAATGGGTTGAATTAGGTCATACTTCAGACACCTCTGGTGTGTGTGGTATACAGTACTAGAAGCACTGGTTTGTTTTCAGGTATACAGTATAAGAGACACAAGGTTGTTTTTGGTCATACTTCAGACAACTCTGGGAGGTATACAGTATTAGAGGCACTGGTTTGTTTTCAGTCATACTTCAGACAACTCTGGGGAGGTATACAGTATTAGAAGCAATGGTTTGTTTTCAGTCATACTTCACACAACTCTGGGGAGGTATACAGTATTAGAGGCGCTAGTCATACTTCACACAACTCTGGAGTGTATACATACAGTTTGAAAGCTGCTGTGTGATATTTGATCAAGGCTAGCAGGAGAATTAGGAATGACGATCATTTAGACCTTTCTTTTGGGAGGTATATCTTCATTGCTCACATTGCCAAGGTATATTATTGAAAATACGGTGAAAATACTATGTGAATCTATGGGCATGAATCAGCTTGTTTGTTTGGGGTTTTACATCACTTTCAACATTATTTCAGTCATTTCGTGATGAGACCTAATTGTAACAGATATAGTGCTGCCTCACTGAATTGTCATGTCGCAGGTCCTTGATATGACAACCCACCCGGTCACAGATTTACAAGGACAACAGGTTAACTCTTTGGCACGGACCTCAGCTCATGTGTGAAATTTATCATGAATTCAAACGTGGCATCGAACCCACGACCTTTGGATCACCACAGAGGAACTGGTGCTAATAAGCTGGCACTCTAACCAACTGCGCCAAGGCCTGTGGCCCGGCATGAATCAGAGAAGGTGTAAAGGATGTTTAATTTTGTATGGAAAGATATGATATAGTGTGAACCAAAATATCTACTATGTTTTGGGGGATGTAACTTTAAGCCATCACTATCCCATCTACTATGTTTTGGGGGATGTAATTTTAAGACATCACTATCCCATCTACTATGTCCTTGGGGATGTAATTTTAAGACATCACTATCCCATCTACTATGTTTTGGGGGATGTAACTTTAAGCCATCACTATCCCATCTACTACGTTTTGGGGGATGTAACTTTAAGCCATCACTATCCCATCTACTATGTCTTGGGGGATGTAACTTTAAGCCATCACTATCCCATCTACTATGTTTTGGGGGATGTAACTTTAAGCCATCACTATCCCATCTACTATGTTTTGGGGGATGTAACTTTAAGCCATCACTATCCCATCTACTATGTCTTGGGGGATGTAACTTTAAGCCATCACTATCACAGACTTACTGGTTGGACTGTTTCTTCTTATTATTCATTTGTTTCTACCGTTAGGTTGTAATCAAAAGGATAAGAGTGAGGCTCACTCATTTATGATAAAATTAACCAACAAAACATTTATATATAAAATACATATTTTATCTATTCACATAGATATCATTCAGTCATTCATCATTCTGTCACAATACCAGTTTCTAGTTTTAACTCTCTTGTACATCTTAATGAATTGATATTTACTTTTATCTTTTGTTTGCTTTACAATTTTCTGAGAGTCTTTTTATCTTTACACACCCACCCACACACACATGCCCACACACACATATGCACATGCCCTCACACACACCCCATTCATGTGTGATACCATTCTTCTACTCTGGTGCCCATAGTTTGAATGTCCGATCATATGAGGCAGTGACTACAAACTGTTCATCCGGAGACACATCTACTCCCATGACCTTGCCCTCATGGCCTGCCAGAGTCTTCAGTGGCGTCCACGCTGGGTACGCCCAGATTTTAGCTGTTTTATCAAATGATCCAGTAACCAGGTAATTTCCACTGCCGGGCTGGAATTTGACCTTGGAGACAAGGTTTGTGTGGGCTGGGATTGTGTACATACATGACCTCTGCCTCAGGTCCCAGATCTTGGTTGTATTATCCTCACTCCCAGTGGCTACCAGGTATCTGAAAAAAATTGGCCCAGATTCTGTAACTCACATAAATAATGTGTATATCTCTGCCCTTTACCTTGCAGGTCACCCTATGGCTGAGAGGAAAGATGTCTATTTATTATCTATTTTTAAACCTCTCATGTTTTGGCTCAGAATTCCACTGTTAACATTTTGAACTAATTCATGACTCAGACTTTTTACAAGTTTTGGCTAGAATAGCAGGAGAACACTTCAACTTTAAAGTGACTTATACAGCAGACGGAAAACTTAATTTTCTCCAATGCATAATATATGTTTATCAAAGAGAATGTCATCCACTTACCCATTTGGTGAGAAGTCCACAGAGAGTATAGATTTGAGATGTCCTTCTAGAAACATTATGCAGCGCCCAGTCCTCAGATCCCACACTCGCCCAAATGCATCAAGACCCCTTAAGCAAGAAAAAAAAAACAACTCAATTACAACCACAATGACTTCATTAACCATCTACGTAAACTAACTTTGGTTTTTTAAGATATTTATATTTGTAAATTATTCCGAATATACTAGTATTGCTTATATATATATAAATTAATGAGACATTTGGGGACAAATGTTTCTTCAATGTGAATAATTTGAAATCATCTTCTGACAATGGGGAAGCACCTCAGACTTCACATTTAACAGTGTAGAGTCAGAGCTCACAGTACTGCCAGTGGCAATGTACTGGATCTACAATGAAACTACTTTAAATTTTGCGCAGTGATTCCTGCATCATAGGCACATTGCTTGAATAAGACAGAAAAAAAATTGGTCAAAATATAATTGCTTATATTCATTTTTCTGTAAAAAGGAACATGAAGATTTATTCAATCATGAAGAATTATTCAGTAGATTATCCTTTTAGTTGTACTCTATACCAAAAATTAGTGAACACACTAGTAAGCACTTACCCAGTGAATGCGAGTGAGCCGTCAGTCTGGAGGTGATATTGTATGTTATCTTACCCAGTGCATGCGAGTGAGCCATCTGTCTGGAGGTGGTATTGTATGTTATCTTACCCAGTGCATGCGAGTGAGCCATCTGTCTGGAGGTGGTATTGTATGTTATCTTACCCAGTGCATGCGAGTGAGCCATCTGTCTGGAGGTGGTATTGTATGTTATCTTACCCAGTGCATGCGAGTGAGCCATCTGTCTGGAGGTGGTATTGTATGTTATCTTACCCAGTGCAGGCGAGTGAGCCATCTGTCTGGAGGTGATATTGTATGTGATCTTACCCAGTGCAGGCGAGTGAGCTGTCAGTCTGGAGGTGACATTGTATGTTATCTTACCCAGTGCAGGCGAGTGAGCTGTCAGTCTGGAGGTGATATTGTATGTTATCTTACCCAGTGCAGGCGAGTGAGCCATCTGTCTGGAGGTGATATTGTATGTTATCTTACCCAGTGCATGTGAGTGAGCCATCTGTCTGGAAGGCTATGTCATATACAGGCTTGCTATGGCCTTCCTGGTGCAAAATCTCCTCCAATGCCTCAAGATCCCAGAATCTCCAGGAATTGTCAAAACTGCAACAAACAGAAAATAAAATTCAGCCATTTTTCCATATATGTAGAAAAATATGGGAAACTCTAGAGGGGAGGGATCTAGGGAAAAAAAGTTCTAAATTGCTGGAATTAGAATAAAATCATTCATTTTCCATAAGAAAATTAGTTTAAAAAATAATTTTTCATAAACAAATGAAATACAACCTTTTCTTCTAAACAAAATGTCAGATAATGTCACAAACATTGTCATAAAGGGACAGAATAGTTAGACTTCAAACTAACCAGCATGTTCCAAGAAAGCGACCTGATGGATGATATTGTAGCTTGGAAACTCTGTATGGAGCATGGCCCTCAATGTCTGCTATTGGCTCATCACTGTGAAAAAAATTAATAGATACAAGTGCCATATTACTTATATATAAAAAATTATTTGCAGATGCTTCATGATGATATTTTTAAATTGTTCAAATTTAAAATTCGGAAAAATCCCAGGTACTGTTGCTGGTCAAACATTGATTCAGAAGAGTGAACAATGGGTCTATTACAACAAGTTCATGGAATAATGCCTTGCAACCAGACACTTTGTTTCACAGCCTGAAGATTCACCAATTCTCAGACTATACCTGTCAAGACTCCACAGTTTGACTGAGCCGTCCTGGGCACAGGAGGCCAGGTTAACAGCAGACTCCTCCAGGCTGATGGTGGACTGCGGGTGGAAAACTATTGACCCCACATTGACGTTATGACCTGCATGGATGCAATGGAAAAAAATTAAATAAAACACAATTCATATAAATCTTTTATCATCTGCAATGTGCCAGACTGCCATCTATACAATTATTCAGTTTGACTTTATTTTTATGAAAGGAAATATTTATATGGCTGAAAATGGACTCTAAATATATCAATTTTAACAATGTTATTTATTGTTTTAATTATATTTCTGATTGTGGACATGTTAAGAGAAAGCCAACTTACCTCTGAGTGTCATAATTTCTTGACATTCAGGCACTGACCACAGTTTGCATAAGCCACTCCTGGAAACAAATATATTAACAACATTTAATTTGCACAAACCAAATTATTTTTTCAAATGACATCAACAAAGCATGTGTTACATGATATGTCATATTTCAATCTGTTTCTTACCATGAGGCTGTGGCAAGCACTTTGGAGTTGGGACTGAAGGTGCAATGTGAAATGGGACGGTTATCTCCAATCTGACTGCACTCTATAGAAACACACTGAAAATACAATCACAAATATCATCTCCAATGGTATGTACAATGTATTACATGTACATATGAGTATTCTGGGAGATAATTCCAATGCAGTGATGTAGAAATATCACATACTCTCATTTTCTTGTAGAGCTCCTGCATCTTGGCATTTCTCTGGGCTTCAGGGATGGCTGCCTCCAAGCGCGCATCTTCAAGTCTCTGCTTGGCTCTGGACAAAAGATATCATAAAATTATTATATGTTTAAATTTAATGTTAACTTGTCTATGTTTACAGGGGGAATATTCAGACTGAGGTCCTACCTGGGCAGTGAATACTCTGCAATATATACTCTGGCAGTTTTGAGGCCATCTGTACCCTCGTGGTACCAGGTCACCTGATTCAACTGAAACAAACATCAAATATGGAACTAAACCTAAAATCGTTAAACGCATAATTACAAAAATATCTTACATGATTCTCATAATTATCGAGAAAGGAAAAATTGTATTATAAATTCTTGTAAATTAAATGAAATATAACGATTGAAAGATGAACAATATGCAAATCTCTGGGTGCGAGCCTATCTGGGTGCTTGCCTACCTGGATATCAGCCTATCTGGGGTCAGCCTATCTGGGTGTCAGCCTATCTGGGGTCAGCCTATCTGGATGTCAGCCTATCTGGGGTCAGCATATCTGAGGTCAGCCTATCTGGGGTCAGCCTATCTGGGGTCAGCGTATCTGGGTGTCAGCGTATCTGGGGTCAGCCTATCTGGATGTCAGCCTATCTGAGGTCAGCCTATCTGAGGTCAGCCTATCTGGGGTCAGCCTATCTGGGGTCAGCCTATCTGGGGTCAGCCTATCTGGATGTCAGCCTATCTGGGGTCAGCCTATCTGGATGTCAGCCTATCTGGGGTCAGCATATCTGGGGTCAGCATATCTGAGGTCAGCATATCTGGGTGTCAGCCTATCTAGGGTCAGCCTATCTGGGGTCAGCATATCTGAGGTCAGCATATCTGGGTGTCAGCCTATCTAGGGTCAGCCTATCTGGGGTCAGCATATTTGAGGTCAGCATATCTGTGTGTCAGCCTACCAGGGTGTCAGCATATCTGTGTGTCAGCCTACCAGGGTGTCAGCCTACCTGGGTGTCAGCCTACCTGGGATTAGCTTATTTGGGGTTTAATAATAATAATAATAATAATAAACATTTAATAATAATAATAAACATTTATATAGCGCCATTTCAGACTTCAGTCTGCTCGCCATTTCAGTCTGCTCGTAGGGCTTTAGCACTTTAGCGGTTTAGCCTATTTGGGGTTGTGCCTATCTTGAATTAGCCTACCTCATCTTTGTGTTCTTGGTGATGATCTTCATCTTCCTTTTTCTTCTTCAGGGCATCCTCTCCCACCGTGGCTAGAAGTTGTCTCAACCTCTCCCTCCGGTCAGCTGGTCCTTCTCCAAATACACCTAGAAACAGATCCATCAAATCTATTACCTCAGCACTATATGGTGAAATTATTTTTTTGGAAAGGAATGGGTGCAACTTTCCCTTTAAGAATCATATAAAAAGATATTTCTCAGCTGTGATTTCATGTACTATGCTAAGCGGAATTCAACATGGCATACATAGAGGTCCTAGTTCTACACATTGTTTGGTAAACCTAAATTTTATGGTGTGTCTTGCTCCCTATTACTACAGAGACATATGTACTCACATATAGGTTCCCCAAGCTGCCTGAGATGGGCTTTAACTTCACCATCATCAGTTGAGACCTGGATCTGACGGGCCTGAAGAAACAAATACAACAAAATCAATATGATGACAAAACAAATTAAAGAATCTTAACTATTTAAAGTCTGTAACTGCACAAACTGTCAAATAAGCAATGTGTCATGCAAGCAATTTGTCACACAAACAATGTATTCATATAAGCTTTATATTTATAAAATCCCTGCCAGTCTCCATTAGGAAAGATTAAATTTAGAGGCATTGTACATTGCACAATTGTGTCCTTTTCAATGGGGGAAAAAACAAAATGGGGGTTAGTAATCAGCCCATGTAAACAACGTATTCATGTAAGCAATATGTTTATGAAAAACAACACATTTTGAGAGATGTATTAATTGACCCATTGCTAATATCAACACATTGCTTCATTAATACATCACTCAAAATGCATTGTTTATATGACACACTGCTTACTTAAACACATTACAGTCATATAAAGTCGGCTCATGTGAGCCTTAAAGTTACCCTTTTCCTCCTCTCAAACTCTGCTAGGAGTTCTGCTTGGGATTCAGACTCATCCTCCAGCTCCATTGCTTCCCCTAAAAGTATGCATAAATATAGACTGATTAATAAATGTTCATTATTAACAACAAATGTTTTTAACTTAATTTTCTTTTCAATTTGAAATCTAACAACATATTTGCATCTGAAAGAATTTACAAGGCAATATAGATTGTAATAAAACTTACATATCAAGAAGCATAATGCTGACAGAAATATTTATGAGATTGCTTTGTTTATGAATAAACTAAAGTTCATAAAATATGGTTTTGCATTCTGCTTTAAAAAAAGGTGATGGACCTTGTGAGATGTTGATGTTTCCGGCAGCAATGCCAGCAGCAATGGCGCTGGACCCCATGGTCTTGGAGCCCTGCCCCATGGCAAGTATGCGCTCCTTTTCCTTCTCCTCCAGGCTGCCATAGTGGATCACCTTCTCCTTCCTGGTGTAAGTCACCTCATTCTCCCCGTCAGACATTCTTCCCACTGATGTACGTCACTCCTTTAAAAGTTTTCCTCGTTCTGGAATTATACAGTGCTGGTGAAAGTAAGAACCATATATTGATTGTGCAAACTACAGCTATAGTCACAGGTTCAATATTAACCAGTTTAGATTTAAGCTCCATAAGGTGTCATGCCTGGGGTCTGGTGACCAGAGAAAGATGGGTTACTGTGGAGCATGGTTATGATGTAATGCCAGGCTGCTTGGATCATGAACTTCTGAACCCAGTAATTTGTCTTCTTTGAGAATATTCAATAACCAGTGGTCATAATTTTAAAATGATCTAATATGCAGAAACCCTAAATATTTACGTCTACAGGCATCGTAGCAGTTTCCGATAGACCATAATTTAAAATTTAATCAGTAAAAATTAGTCATAGCATCCACTCACTAAATAATTAGCACTTTCCATTGGATTTTTTTCTGCTATCCTTTATTTGAATTTTACACATTTGAGCAATGAGAGGCTGTTTTTGTAATGGAGTACTTCAGTAAAGAAAAAACCTGCTTTTTAAATTCTCCTGACTTCTTCATGAAAATTCACTGTTTGTGTCATAATCTGGTATAGGCATTTATTAAAACCTCAGCACAAATATTCCATTTTTGAACAAAAGTGTCTTTTTGGTTCAACTTTTAAATGTGTAACAGTTTAATTAACCAAGGATGATATTTTTTGTTTTACCACAAGAAATTTACAAATATTTGTAATTGTAAAAATGCCAGGAAATGTCACCAGATAAAATCACTTAAAATATGAGAAAATGATTGTTTTTCAAGTAGATATTGATGAAAACAGATTAGCCTTTGTACACAACCAGGACAAGGCCATGCAGTCAGCGAGTACATAATTATGACAACAGCAGTGTGTGCAGATGAAATTTGATGGTCTCTTTCTAGCCATGAAATGGCCACTGGGCCCAAAATTAACAAATGGTAAATTGCTAAAATGCTAGGGATTCTCCAGTCAGGTACAAACCAAATGGTATCCCACTAAGAGTGCAAGATTGCATTAGGGCTGCCAGAGTAGTTTGCATGTGCTCATTTCTTTATTAGTTTTTCAAAAACAAAATAACAAAATCATTGAACATTTTACATGACATATAAAATGTGCTTGTCCTGTACCATAAAATTTATTTCTCTCATTTTGTTGTGAATTAGGAGAGGAATGAGCGCAAACTACTCTGGCACTGATATGTATTAGTCCTGTCTTGTGAAATCCACTGTTTCTAGAAATATTATGCACTGCCCAACATATTTAAGTTTGCCTATTAAATGAACTCGACCTCTATTGATTTACTGTTGGACTTTGTCACCTTCTTTCCCAGTCATTATGTCTCTAAATACAGACCCGTGTGTTTTTTCTTTTACCCTATATCAAACTTGACGTTAAATGGCATATCATTAGTCTAAGTTATGAATTCATGGGTACAAAAAGGGAGAAACCTCATGTGAAATCAGAAGCATCACACTATTCACAGCATTGTGAAGCTTCTGATTGTTGCTGTCACTCCAAGAATTAGACTGACCCACTTTCACCTGATTGTGCAAACTTGTTTACAAACATTGGCGAAACGGTAACAAGTGAAGTCGGCCCCTAAGTGAAGTCGGCCCCCAAGAGAAGTCGACCCCCAACAGTGGATTTTGATGTTGAATACGGGAACATCGTAAGGTGTGCGATTTCCCAAAATCACTCTTTCACCATTACTCGTCAAAACCAATTGGCATTCCGTCGCATAATTGATTTGTTAAAAACACTGAACATTCATAGTATAAAAATTAGCTTACATTAACTCGTAAAGACGATATGTAACACCAGACTAGTCAAAATTTCAACAAATCAGCAAACCGGCGTCAAAAATCATGGTCGCCGCCATTACAAATAAGGGGTGCACGCGAGGCCATTTGAGTGAGAGATAATCATTTTCACAATAAATTTTGTCCCGAATTTATTTCCACCAGAGGTCATCTCAGTCAACTTCGAATTTGGCAAGCCTCACAAAGAGAAAAGCTCATTTTATCCATAACATTATTTCTAATTGTATAATTTTGATTGTTTACGTGTAATTTCACCATAATTTAATATATTTTTGTTTTCTACTATGTATAGTTCATCAGGATTACACAACTGCACATAAGAAAATTGGTTACTTGGGCAAGGTAACTCCCCTTGATTACCCAGCCAAAAAGGTTATGGAAACATGATATTCTTTGTCCATATATATTCTTTCCAGCTAGAGCACCTTTTAGCCTTAAGCTGTACTTGGCCTGGGAATATAATTGAGGGATTGGCAACTCAGTGTAATACACATAGCAGAAGTCAGATTTATAAGTGTCCTCTATACATCATGTATGCAAATTCAATGCAAATGGGCTTGTCTGTAATTTTAAAGCGGTAACTATAGTGTTAATATTTCATAAAAGGTATTCTTCACAAAGAAATTTCAATCTGTTAAGTTATTCTTTATTTGAAGATTTATATATGAAATATATTCTTTCTTGGGATTTGTTTTTAAATAAACTAAGGAAATCTTAATTTAAACTCATGAAATATAACACGTCGAGTGTGACATTACTGTCCAATGACATTTACTGTATGATTTATATATCAATCTTTCATAAATGAGCTATTCTGAAAGATTAAAATGACACAGAATATAAACATTATCCCATATCTTGTCAATTTTACTTGTTATAATAGGTTTCAATGAACTTCTTTAAAACTGACTTCAAATTAACATTTTTACTTTTGAATTTTCTTTGTGAGTATAGTATAAATTTAAAAGGTAATTAGTGTTAACCAAGATTGCAATCAGATTCCTATGGTAGCTTTAATATATTTGATATAGTTTTAGCACAACAATAAATCAGACTGAGAATTGATGTACATTGATGTAAATTTTCAAGTGTTTAGAGTATTACCGGTAATAATGAATTATAAATTTGTAATATTTAACAATCAAAAGTGCCTTCGGCTGGGGTGGGTTGCAATATTTCACATGTGCAGCTATCTCTCACATATGCAGCTATTTCTTACACATGCAGCTATTTCTCACATATGCAGCTATCTCTCACTTATCATCGCCATAAATGAAGGACATAAGCTATTTAGACAAAAAATATAAAATTTAGCCCAAAAAAATTTATAGAGATGTTTGACAATTGAAAATAAGATTTAAAAAATAATAAATCCTGTGACCTTGGGATGACCTTGAAATACGAAAATGCAGTTGCACTCTCATTTTTAAAGTCATATTATGAAAGATCTCTCCAAAACGAAACAAACAAGCCCAAGATCAAGTCTGTAGATATAATAGAAGTGATTGTATGGGCCATTGAATTTTCAGCCCAAGGTCAGGGGATTTTCCATTGTGATTTCAATGGAGAAAAATTGAATTTTTCACTTTGTGAAGAATTGGCCATCAATTTGAAAGGTGTCCCATGTGGATATGTTAGGGGGATGCATAGCCCACTTTTTAAGCCATTATTGGTACAAATGCCATTGTAAAATTTTCTGCCTTTTAAAAAAATATGATTTTTATGGATTTCCATTGAAATCAATGTGAAAATCGAGAAAATTATATATCTTTCAAATCCAAAAGGCAGATAATCTACCAAACCAACTTTTAAAATTCCTTTTGCTTTGCATGCTATCGGAGTTATATTTCCAGCATAATATGGGACACTTTTCATCATTATAATTTCATTATTTGAAAAATTATGTATATATATTGGCACCATTTTTATGAGAAATATAAATTCCTTTTACTATTATTTGACATAATTTAACTTCTTGTCGGTATTTTTCAATAAATAAATATCTCATTAACTGGTTATCAAACCTTTTTTGAGAAATTTAAATTAAAGTGTGTAAAATGGTGTAAAACGTCACACTGACACCCACTACACATGAATTTGGATCCCCACCCATTCTAACGCCTATGTCCAACATTTATGGTGATGTGCAGCTATCTCTTGCATATCATGCATATGTAGCTATCTCTCACCTATGCAGCTATTTCTCACATACGCAGCTATCTCTCTGTTGTAGCTATCTCTCACATATGCAGCTATTTCTCACAAATGCAGCTATTTCTCACCTATGCAGCTATTTCCTTCAAATGCAGCTATCTCTCACTTATGCAGCGATTTCTCACATATGCAGCTATCTCTCTTGTAGCTATCTCTCACATATGCAGCTATTTCTCACAAATGCAGCTATTTCTCACAGTTGTAGCTAGTTCTCACATATGCAGCTATTTCTCATATATGCAGCTATTTCTTGCAAATGCAGCTATCTCTCACCTATGCAGCTGTCTCTCACTAATGTATCCATCTCCGATTTGTGCAGCAATCTCTCATTTGTGGCTACAGCTGTATCATCTCAAGTATCCCCCATGTGTACAGCTATCTCATTATTGTAACTATCACTGTTGTAGCTACCTCTCATTTATGCAGCTGCCTCTCACTGTTATGTCCATCTCAATTATGCAGCTGTCTCTCATCATTGTATCCATCTCTCACTTGTGTAGCTATCTCCAACTTTTGCAGCTCACACTCATGCAGCTGTCTTTCACTCATGCAGCTGTCTTTCACTCATGCAGCTGTCTCTCACTCATGCAGCTGTCTCTTACTCATAGAGCTGTGTCACTTGTGCAGCTATCTCTCACTGCTGTAACTATCTCAGTTATGCAGCTGTCTCTCACTTATGCAGCTTTCTCTCACCTGTGCAGCTATCTCTCATGTGTGCAGCACGCTCTTATCAGTGGCAAATTTTACTGCAGCCAATACTTCACACAGCAACTTTTTTTCTTTTTCAAATCTCGCCACACTTCCTCTCTGATCACGTTCATGCTTTTTTTAATATATATGTAAATACTGAAGTCTTTTATTAAAGGCCTCACATCAAAGGCAATTAACTGTTTTCTAATAAAGCCCCATGCCATCATTCAGATCAGAATATTAAATTATATTAAATTTTGAACAAAAACCAAATATGAGGTAAAAGATTTTTGGTTAATAATTTAGCATTTATTGCCAATTGTGATATCATTGAATATCTGTCATATTCAAAGTATATTTTACATAATTTTGCATTTAATTTTTATTTGAGGCACAGTGTCATAGTGCCAAACATTATGATAAATTGGAAACATAAGTGAAAACATGAAGTTTCAGCTATTGAGCCAAATGTTGTCAATTGGACAATTTGGGTCTATGGGTACTGCAAACTTAAAATTGCTCTGATATTACCGATAAGTAAGTTTGAAAACAATAACTCAAGTTAATTTTACAAAATGTAATTTATTAGCTGGTCCTAACAGAATAATATTTTGCCAAACTACGATAGACACTAAATATGGCACTTGCATGTGAAAGAGTGGGCATAGCTTTAATGTTTTCTTCACCTAGATTTTAATTCACAGAAATTACTATGACATAATTGATAAAATAAATGCTTTATGAGCATAGCCACTATAATCAGGACTCAGCTCGTACCTGAGATTTGAATAACAGCATGATGTTAGTAATTGACTGTATGGCTAATGCAGTATGTGATCTCATGGACATGGTATGATTTACATCTGGCCATCTGATGAATGTGATGCCCAATGTCTGGCCATCTGATGAATGTGATGACCTACATCTGGCCCTACAGCCTGTATACATTGCATCAAAAGTCGGGATTTAATTTGCAACCTATATATATATGATATACATGATATATCATGTATGTCACATCTGAAGTCCACATTGTATCAGCATGAGAATTATGGTTCCATCCATTGCATGTAAACTTTGCCCCAGACATCTGGACTTAATCCACAGCCTATAAACTTCACACCTGTAGTCTGGCACCCATCCACAGCTTGTATGCATTATATCAGAAGTTTGGCAGCTAACCGCAGCCTATATGCTTGCACTAAAAATCTGGTACCCAACCACAGCCTGTACATAACTTGGTCCCTTCTTTATGGCAAATGTCCTTTTTTACACAATTTTTTCTTCGCTCAATCACTTCACAGGGCAGACTTGTATGTGTGGCATCACAATATGGAGGGTCCTTGGTATACTTGCAGGCACATAATGAGAACAACATCTGCTCCTTGGATACTGTCCACTTCAATGGTTTTATACCTGTGCCTTTGTGAGATCCTGCAATGCCATCAAAATAAAATTTAAACATTTAAACTGTTTCTTGAAATCATTATTTAAACAACAAATATTTGATACAAGCTTATCTCATCAAATTTTAAGTGCAATTAATTATTTGTTTTTAATTTATAATGCATAATTTAACTACACTTCTGGTGTTAATACTGACTTTCATATAAAGAGTAAGGCTGTATTGACTGCTCTTCAATAAGATATATCTAGTTCTACGTCTAAAAAGTCAAATTGTTTCATACAAACCATCACACCAAGGCTGAGATTTGCTCAGACCACAGGAACACCAAAGCTTTGTCTCCCCTTTCTTCAGACCACGAACAGTATTTGGGCCATACTGAAAAATAAGTATGAAGTAAGATTAAGTTGACTTCAATTTCATTTTAGATCTAAATCCATCTAATATGGTTATACAACCAAACTCACCATCCCACTCATGTTGAAAATATAATATAACATTGACAATCAATAAATTCATATTTACTTCTTGTGATTCAATCAGTATTTACTTGAATGAGGACTAGAGAGTCCATATGTTAAGCCCTTTGCCGGAATAAACAGTTACTATATTACTATAATTAATCTCAGCTCCTATTAGTTTTGTAAAACTAAATTAATGAATGCCAGTGACATTGAGGAAACCTCAGGACAATGCAACACAAACTGATTGAAGGTTGATCAATTCTGTACACACCATAGCCACAGCTGGATAGAGTTTTTCCTCATTTTGAAGTCGGCCTTGACTATTAGACAAATTTAGTTGTTCGTCTGGTTGGGTTGCTAACTGTTTTGACTCAGCCATGATTACGTGATATGAGAGTTATCACATGAAATACCACGACTGATGACACTACTCGAGTACTTATACTAGTCTGATGTACTCCTACATGTGCCAAACAAAAGTTTACTTTTTCAAGTTTTTGGTCGTCCTCAGTAAATATCTGGGTACAATGATGTTGCAGGGTACACTAAGGATAGAACTTCATGAGCCATTTACAGCTACTTGGGAGATCGTGCAAGATTGAAATGGTACCAGCATATGTTATTTGTGGGGAATGTAACCTCAATTTATACTTTATCGTAGTGACAGCTGTCCAACAATAGTTAACTGCAGACCTCGGTGCTCGGCGAGTCTTCCTCCGCGCTCCGTGGACTGCTCCTCCGTGGGATTTATGCAGCTCCTCGGCCGAGCAACTCCTCGCTCCGTGGTAGCACGGAGGAGCTCCTCGGCTGAGCAAACTTTCAAATCTTGCTCCGTGGCTTATTTTATTTAATTTCTCAGCAATAATGTGTTCTATTTTAGTTAATGTTGACATGCTACCGGGTTGTGGCATCGATTTAGAGAGAAAGATACCTTGAGAACGACTGTTTTGACAATGTTTTGATAAAGTTTCGATAATCTCCTCGCCTGGGATGGACAAAACTTCATAAGTTGCCCCCAGATGTCACCCTGGAAGTTTACTCCATCGCATACAAAGTCCACTAGAGGGCTTGGTGGTCAACCACATTGAACCTGCATTGAGAGGTAGTGACATCTGGTGGTAGTCTTGGGCAATCTTGCCCGTCAGCCACATAGGCCTCGGACCACTATTACAATGTCCCATTGAAAACCATAGTAAATGCCTCACCTTCAAAAATTCATAGAAAATATTCGTATCGACCTAGGGTATTTTGAAAAATACTTATCAGATGGCAAAAATATTTATCTTTCTAAAAGCAGAGTATGAAGTTAGGTTGACCATTGAAATTTTTTGCTAGGATCTGTTAAAGCGCCACCTACCTTGAAAACAAAGAACAGAACATGGCAATATAGAAATGAGCCCCTGATAGCAAAGATCAATATATAGTCCCTTCAATTATTCTCATTATTTTTCTAATAACTTTGACAAAACAAGCCATTATTGTGCTATTAATTATCACTATTCATTTTATGTCTAATGTGATCTGCATCTCGTTATTATCATGTATAATAAGGGGGAGTAGGAAATTATCAAGCACTACTTTCGTATGCCCTGGTCCCACATATCAAATAGTAGACTCAGGTCACATGGAGCTAAAGAATGTGTTGTATGCGAATAACGAACGTCAACCTTTTTGAAAAGTTGATAATATTTGTTCAAATGAATTGTTACAAAATATGCATCCAGTGACACGTGCGGAAGAAGCAAAATGTTACAACATACAAATTGGCACTGTCATACTTTGTCATTTCTTGGCCGATTTACATGCAGCAAGATTTCACCTTTGTTTTGTGTATTGAGTTATTATTCTTTATATTTTCTACATTTGCAAATAAGGTGGTGGTGACACCAAGCGGCGAATCAATGCGGCGGAGCAGTTTTCTCCTCCGTGGAAATAAATTACATACAAATGTACTGTAGTGAGGTGGTGACACCAAGCGGCCAATTGATGCAATTTTCCTCGGCCGAGAAGAAATTTTCTCCTCCGTGACAGCCCACGGAGCACGGAGGAAGACTCGCCGAGCACGGAGGTCTACGGTTAACTGGTTCTCCAGCTGTCAGAACTGGAACACGTGTTTGTGTCAACCGGAAGTTTTTCTGAGTGTTCGAAGGTGACTATTGTCCTCCTGAATTTTAACTTTATAATTCAACGATTTTTGTTGCATTTGTAAACACCCAGATAAATACAACTGATTATCATGTAGAGTTATGATATCGAATAAATAGTGCAAATTTTCACATAGTCTACTAGCTTCATTTCCGTGGGATAAACTTGAATTGAGACAACTTTGTCAAAATGGCAGGTGGTGGCAGTGCCGGTGACTGGTGTCTGATTGAAAGTGATCCAGGAGTTTTCACAGAACTAATCAAAGGCTTTGGTAAGACAACAAAGCCATTAAGTAATGTTTGAACAATATTGAGTATAAATTTGAGAGATCATTAATGTAAGAGTGCAACATGACAAGCATTTATATTGATTTCTTTCTTCAAACTTGGAATTCACAAATTGGCAGAAACAAACGTGAATGACTCGGCTCTTTTCTCAAACATCATTTTACAAGTCTCAGTTGCAGATGGCACATCTGGTTACCTCAAAATTTTGTTTCTGTTTTACTTTAATAAATCCAAGAGCATTTTGAACGTGAGAACAAGAAGAGATAGTAAGTCAAGAATTGTGCAGGCAAATGACATGTAGATTGTACTCGTGCTGGACCAGTTACCGCCGATGAAGTAGACCGTGACTGGCAGCGGCTACAAGGGTCCTCTCCATTTTAGCCGCTGTGATCAGCGGTAATTGGTAGCGACGGAAAACTGGTCTCTTACGAGTAGTATGCTGGAATCATATGATGTACAGTTTGGAGTTTTGCTGTGTCTTATCAAACTCATACAAAGTGTTTCCGAATTCCACCCACATCCATAAGTTGATGCACATTTTTCGCACAGGGAGTCCATTGATGGAGTGACTGGTTAGCTTTCTGTAACACGGATAGTTCCTTTTTAGAAAAGTGGAACTATCTGTGTTACTCTGATCGGTACGATCGTGGAGAACGTGTAGTCATATCCTGTGGGTTGTAATTTGTTTTTTTCTGTGGTCATTATTGTAGAAGCAACTGATGCCACTGTGGAGTGTTTGACGTGTGCATGCGATAGATTCCAATTTGCGCATGCGTCCTGGAGTATGGATACATAACTAAAAGAAGTAAAACAAAAGAAAAGAAGTGTGTGATGTAAACAAAGCAGAACGTTCAAAACGATGTCATCGTGTTCACCCATCGTTGCATAAAATTATACCTTTAAATTGCTTGGAAATGCTTCCCAATCGATAAAACAAGGGATTTTAAGTAATTTTAATTCAAATTTGGTGTAAATCAGACAATTAGAACAGAAATGACATGCAAAAGTCAGATCGATGATGTGCGGTTTGCGTCTGAGTGATATTAGAACAATTTACATAATCGAACCTGAAAAGGCACATTTTTACATACAGTTGTGCTAAAAAATTCATTCATATACCAAATTAAATGTTTTTAAAAGATGAGTAAGGATATATACTTTCAATTAACTCATCAGTTTGCAACATAGAGAAAAAGTTGACTTTCTCTATGGTTTGCAATGATTGTTTCATGTTGTGGTTTTTGTTTTGTTTGTTTTAATTTTTGTTTTTAAGTTTGATGTGATCAAAAAACACCTCAAATTTGATACGATAGTCTGAATGATGTTCAAGACAATAATTTTACAGACTTGTCATGGTAACCTAAATTTACTGTTTGTGGCCCAAGTATTAATGTTTTAGTTATTTTTGTCTTTCAATCAGCATCCCAGAAAAAAACACTAAAAACTTTATTCTCAATGGCCCATACCGGTACCTACCCATGGTATGAGTTTGGAACGACAATTAAATATATGTCTCAGATTACAAAAAATACTGGGTAGTTGGCAAAATTTTTGTCACATGTATATTTGCTGAAAGTAAAATATTTACCTTTTATTCACAATTATAGAGGTTCTTTTTATTTTCAGGTGTGAAAGGGGTTCAAGTCGAGGAAATTTGGAGCTTAGATCCAGAGAGTTTTGTCAACCTGAGGTAAGACAATGGGTTATAATTATGCAATCTAATTTCTGGGATACAGTCTGATCTCCATGGATACATTTCTGTTAATTTTGTTTCTTCTGCACTGAGTTCCAGTTAGTTACTTAATGATTTGCAGATTATATCGGAAATGTTATAAATAATGGTGTGCAATTGTAGCTTCACTGTTGTAATTTGCACAAAATAAGAATGTTGAATGATGTTGCAGACCTGTGCATGGCCTGATCTTCCTATTCAAGTGGAAGGCAGATGATCAGCCCGAAGGTTCAGTCGTGTTGGACAGCAGGCTAGACAAGCTATTTTTTGCCAAACAGGTATCAATCTTTGAGCTAGTTTCATTTTGAATTCATGATACAATTTCATGCAAAAGCTGAGGCCCGTGCCTAAGGGTTAACCCGTTGTCCTTGTAAATCTGTGACCGGGTAGGTTGTCATGTCTTAGTTCCTTGTAATTCAGTGAGGTAGTACTATAGATCTCATCACAAAATGACTGAAATAATGTTGAAAGTGATGCAAAAACCCCAAACAAATTTCTTCATGCAGGATTCGTGGCAAAATAGATTTTCCAGAATTTAGAGTAATGTTTGCTTTGTGGCATTAGCTTTCTTTCCGAATGCAATTTCTTATCTAAGTTACATATTTTATGTGCATGTTTCCCAATTTTAATCCTCGAGTCATTTAGAGTCAATTTCTTGTCAAAAATCCTGATTTTTCTCATTGCTGGATCACTGATATCTATCATTCACTGTGAGTGAGTCTCATATGATACCATTTTCAATATAAAAGTTTCGAATTTCACTTTTCCATCATTAAATTTAATCTTATAATCATTAAAGAAGAACATTTTTTATTTTTTGTAAATGCTATCATTTTATTGCATGATTTTAATTCTTATTTTTGCATTATGGTAATTGTTAAACATATTTGCTTATTTTTTTCATGTACATGTAAATGATATTTTAGATATAGATGTAGACCATATTTCTTTATTAGGTGTGATAAGGGTACCATGTAATTCAGAAAGAGCCTGTGTCATTAATCCCTGCTGATTTTTTTCTTTTTGAAATTTTTTCACCTTTGCAGTCAGATAGATTTGATTCAAACCATTTTAAAGCCATATTTTATATTCTACTTCTTAATATAACTTTACAATAAGATTTTACAATCAATGATTTCAAAAGATCTAATGAAACATTAAAGTCTTATATACACATATACAGGGGTGGGAGATCTCTGAACCAATCGGTGTAGTAAATCTGAACCAATCTGGTCAAATCGCATCATTCTGGATGCCCACATCTGATCTGGGGCACAAATATTATCTTAAAAATGTTTACTATAGAATTTACACCATCATATTTAACACACTGAAATATACTCAACTGTAACAAAATTTGTCAAATTTTGTAATGATTTTGATGCAATTTTTATGTCTTTTGTGAGAAGTAAAAAAAACTCGTTATACAACAGAATCACCCAGATTGGTTCAGAACAATGGTATGATGTCATGCCATCCAGATATGCTGCGATTACCACCCAGATTGGTTCAGAGCTCTCCCACCCCTGATATATGATAAATGAGTCATATTTATTTCAGGAACTTATCAGAGAGATAACCTGAAACATATAAGATATACATTGCAGTTTGTGATATTGGCGCCTGACTTTTTGCTGTTCATTAGGTTATCAACAATGCGTGTGCCACACAAGCCATCCTCAGTATTCTGCTGAATGCTAACCATGCCGACGTGGAGCTAGGGGACAACCTCAAGTCATTCAAAGAATTTGTTCAGAGCTTTGACCCAGCAGTAAGTAGCAGTGCAATATTTAACAATTTTTCCTTTGATGATGTTTTATTTTAGGTTTTATTTTCGATTTTATGGGTTTACAGAAAACATTGATTAAAAAATGTAAAGGATAACTTAAATAATGGTTAAAATATTTGATTTTGAATAATAAAGTTCAAGCCAATTCGGATAGGTATTTTGTGTAATCCAATATCACCAATTACAATATTTATAAGGGAATATATGTTATGGAACGAGGAGTAGAAATGGAATGCATTTACTGAACTCACCATTATCAGTGATGTCCAAATAACAATTTTAACTCTGGTTTCTTCCAGACAAAAGGACTGAGTTTGAGCAATTCAGATGTTATTAGATCAGTACACAACAGTTTTGCCAGGTAATCATACTAATTTAGTATTTTTTAATTCTAATTTTGTTATTTCCTTCAATGATAAAAATAATGTTCCAAAAAATATGCGCAGTGTGCAGCAATAAGGTTATATCATGTAAGAAACGTTCCATCATGGGCGATAATTTCTAAGTGATATAAATAATGTTTTTAGGCAGCAGATGTTTGAATTTGACCAGAAGTCGGCCAGCAAGGACGATGATGTGTTCCACTTCATCGGTTACATTCCCATGGATGGAAGGCTCTATGAGCTGGATGGACTCAAGGAGGGACCTATTGACCATGGCAAGTATTGTCTGTCCAAACCAAGGTCCTGTAATAGCACAAACACCAGTCCTTTAAATTGGAAAACATAGCATGTATTCTAATCTATAAATCCCAGATAATATGATATTTATGATAATTAAATGATTCTGCATAACTCAATAAATGGTTATGCTTTACATTATAGAATATTTGTGCCAAACACAATAAATAATAGTGCATAATATTCAACTCTTGTGCATGACACATTAAACAATTGTGCATAACACATTAAATGATTGTGCACTACACATTAAACGATTGTACATAATATAACGAATGCAAAACTGAAATAAAATATGGATATGAGTGGTTCTATCTTTACTCAATTCACAGGTGATCCATAAAGGGCCAGTTCCTAATAATTGGGTTTTTCCCCAAACCTGCATATTTTGTGTATTTCAAACTTGTGTTGTCAGTTTTGGAGGAATTGAAAACATTGACCCCTTGTCAATTTCTTTTCCTGCAAATGTTTACAACATACAATTCCCCTGACAATGAGGGTTGCTTATCCGCTTCACCATCCATTATGTGACCCATTTTCCTGGGATAAGGGGTTACACTGGTGACATATAATCCTCCAAAGTTTTATTACCCTCCCGAACCCGACCTTTCTTTCCAGGACAACCTGCTGGCCCAACAAAGATCCATTTTGTAAATAAACAGTTGGCTTGATTAATGTAGAATGTGTGTGGCATACCTTATTACCATATATTTCAATACATGTTAAAAGATAATAAGGTTAGATTATTAGGAACTTGCCCTTTAATGTGTCTTAAGTAGTGGGAGGAATCAGCTTATTTTGATATTTTGTATTTTATTCAGGTGTGGTACCCACTGGTACAGACTGGATTGACACTGTCAGACCCATCATTGAAAAGAGGATACAAAAGTGAGTGTAGTGTGCCTTATTGTATTTGATAAATCATCTGATAATAAACATCTCTCTTAAGGTCCTGGCCAGATCTCAGCTTACTTGAAGTAGTTTTGCTTGTTTGCCATTTTATCAGCTGAGATTCTTGTGACATTATACAAACTTCAAGTTATGGTTAGATTCATAATCTTTTCTTTAAATTTGTGCAAAGATCATAAATATATCAATATGTTGTTGAAGGTATAGCACTGATGAGATTCATTTCAACCTGATGGCAGTAGTATCAGACAGACAGATGACCTACCAGAGGAGGATTGATGAAATCACCAAACAAATTCAGGTGAGGTCTACTTGGCTCTCAAACAGAAACAAGGGATAAATATTCTCTACAGGAAAGGAGGGATCTGAGTTGTATTGACATTTTCTACTCAATCTACTCAATATTTCACTTCAAATATATCCCTTCACTGATATACACACTGATCTATTTATCCCTTCAATTAACTACACACTGATCTATCCACTTATAATATATACTTATATTGGAGATGTTGTTATTTTAATTTAGTTAAATTAGCGTAATGATAAAGGGAGCTATTTTCTGATAATGTAATCATTTCTGTCCACTGTAAAATTTCCATCACTTAAAAAAAAATGGACAGATTTGTTCTCTGACATATTTTAGAATAAACACAATTTGTTCTCTTTCAGAGCATGTCTTTGTGTGTTATGTATGATAATATAGCATGTCTGTTGTGTGTTATGTATGATGAATATTGTTGCTTTCAGGAGGGAGGGATGGAAACAGATGATTTACACTCAGAAGTTAGTAAACTCCAGATGTTAATTCAAGAAGAGTCACAGAAAATGACAAAATATAAGGTGAGTCATGTTTAAAATGTGGAGTTCAGTCAGGATTGAGCTCCTGCTTTTCCTGCCAGATAAAACGTTTACTTTTGAATGTGATCATTACGCCATTAAGTGATCATTTCCCCCTGTTTGACTTTTCACAACTAAAAAGTCATTTGGGGTCAAACAGGAGAACTTGACATATTGGACCTTGCTTTGCTGGAGGCTGTCAATCAACACTGCTACACTTTTGAGGCATGCACATTTTGACAATTCTGCTGACAACAGGTAGTAATACACACTGGTATCTGTGTACACTGTTATTTTGTCAATGGTGCAATGCGTAATTAAAAAGTGTAGCAGTGTTGAATGACAGCCTCCAGCAAGGCAAGGTCTGATGTATTTTTCCATTGGTTTCAATGGTACAGACGAGTCAAAGCTTTTTTCTGAAGCATCCATGCGTATTTACAAACACTTAGCAACCAAATTTATGAATGGGTTCCAAGTAGTTGAAAACGAGGCAAATTGCAAAGGCAGTTGGCTGTTCGATGATAGCTCGATCCTGACTGATACACCAACATATTGAGTATGCTTTACAGAACTAATGAGTGAAAAGAAATCTATTCAGCTGATTTGCACTTTTTATTTTCAATAATAAAGCATTCAAATCATTTTTGTATATTTTGAAAATATGTATATGTACTTGTTGAATTATTTTGTAGATTGAAAACATTCGACGGAAACACAATTATCTTCCATTCATCATGGAATTGCTAAAAATATTAGCCAAGGAAGGGAAGTTGGTGGATCTAGTAGAAAAGGTAAAGGAGTAATCAAATAAAAAGGGATCTAAAAAGGGATCATCATTAAAGCCAGAGTTAGTAATACATGCACTATATGTTGCAACAAAGGATGCCATATTGGTCATTTACTGTTATCTGTTTTGTAGGCAAAAGATAAGGCTAAAGAAAAAGCAGCAAAAGAAAGTGCAAAGGAAGCAGTCAAGTAAACCATATTCCACCTAATATTCTGTCTTCATATTTATATTGAGGTCAATATCAACATCAACACTGTGAAAAACATCCATGGATAAAGTATCCTAACAGAGATTTGTGTCTTATGACAGATCTAACTCTCTTCATCAGAGGTGAGTCAGTCGTGACAGATCTGACTCTCTTCAGCAGAGATATGAATTCATGATGACAGATCTCATATGAGCAAAGAAGAATCTGTTATCACAGATCTGACTCACTTTACCAGAGATATGAGTCAGTGATGACAGATCTAACTTCATTTCAAACTAGCCTAATGATAATCAGGGCTGAGGACAGCAAATGATATTCTGAGACCAATGAATGCCTCAAATGCCTGGAAAAATGTTATGTCACACTATTCTGAACTGATGCATGTATCAACTAGAACATGTAACAAGGATGTATGTACATAAAGATGCATTCTTTTAAAAGTATGATTTTCTGTTAATACAGTATTTAAGTAATATATTATGTAAACAATAAAGTGCTTATATAAATGTGTGTTTTTTGTTTATATCAAGTAAACATGACATTTCATCCCCCAATAGTTTCCACTGCATTAGACTTTATAATGTAGATAGAATGCCAGTCTTATTCCACTGTAAAATCTACTTGATAATATACATGATATATGAAAGTCTACCAAATTCCATATCACTAAATATACCAATATATATAAAACCTTACATTCCTTGCATTAAAAAGTTAACCTGTGTGGTGAATGGCCCATTTTAATGTCCCATTAAAGCTTGTTTACTTTAGAAGTTCAGTGTCCAGTGCATAATGGTCTAGCTTTGAGTCCAAGGTCTGACAGTGCGAGGGTAAAAGGTAAAGCATACTGCCTGGGCAAATGGACAAGTATGGATTTCTGGCAAAAAGTCTAGTGTTGGGTTTTGTTAATGGTGGAAGTTTTGTGTCCGGCCATAAATGGTCTTTGGGATGATGAAGATTTACATTGCAGGTGGCACAGTCAGTAGTCTGCAGTTTTGTTGCAATTTCTTATAGAGGACAAATGATAGGTCAAAGAATTACAATGCAATGTATAGAGTACTAAGGAATGACTCAAGCCTACTGTTATTGTTGATACCACAGTACATATGTGTCATTTGTGAGCAAGTGGGTTTCACATGTCTTGGGTGTTTTAGTATAGCTGCTAGCTAGAGAGCCATTACCCTCCAAAACAGGACTCCTCTCATATCAGTCTCGGTCATCAATGATAAAAATGTGTATAAAGGATTGATAACAAGTAAGGACTTGGCTGTGAACTGATTTGTGAATACCCCCCAAAACAGGAATTTTCTCTCATGTCAGTCCCAGCTGCACACAGGATCGGTCGCAATTCATCAGTATTCATAAAAAATCTGACTTTCAGGTGGAGAAAGAATATATACAGATTTGTTTTGTACTGGCAATTGTACTGATTGGTAAGTTTCTGGATCAGACACCTGATTACAATTTATAACCTGAATTAGGTCAATTCGTATAGGGTGATATTTTTGTGAGTATTTATGTATTTAAGTGTCTGGGGGGGGGGGGGGGGGGGATTCAAACTTTGAGTTTGATCAATGACTGCAGAGGTAGCAATTGAATACTACCTATGTAATGCAGAGTATCTGAATCCATGTGAGATTATAATTAACAAATTGAATTTATTCAAAAGCCTAAACTGAGCGTGGTCTCTTTACACTGTCATTTCTTGTCTATACTTGCAGGGCCAGGTATAAATCCTGGGTCTGCTAAGGAGAGTACATGGATCATAGTGTCAGAAAAAAATTCTTTGTTTTTCCTCGATCTCATCATTGCATCTCCATCTGTGCGCGTATGTTGGAATCCCGAATTATCCTGATAAGAAAGCCAAGTTATTATGTAAGCCTGATATTATGGTCACATGCTGAGCGATGCTTAATACAGGAGTGTTCTCAACAATGCTCAGTGAAGGGTCTGATAGGGTCAACAAAAAGAAAACTCCAAACATTCATGTGACCCAGATCTTGATAACAATCCAGAGAAATGTCAAAAAAAAAACAACACATTCCGATACAGTGTTGCCACAGTGCCATCACCGCCGTTGAGGATTTCTTGCAGAAATTTCAAACAATTTGCCATGGTAAGAACTCTGTTGTTATTCTGGCATATCTGTATTGTCCCCAACATATAATAATAATAATAATTATCAATAATATGAATAGGAATGATAAAGTCATTGATTCATAAGCGGCATCTTGGGCTCATTGGAAAGAAAAAGATGAAATATTCATAAAGGTGGAAGGGACATAGCATACATTTCTTTTATTATTAGTCAAAATATCCCAAAACTGGTATTTCAAGCAGTACATAAAGGTAACAGCTGTATTCTACATGATCATATTAACATAATTTATGATGCTACCATGACGTCATTATGTTGATACTTCCATGTCTGATATCACTATGACAACACTTTCCTGCCTGACGTCACTATGATGACACTTTCCTGTCTGACGTTATGATGACACTTTTCTGTATGACGTCATCATGTTTATCTTGCTTGCAATGTCAATACAGATTCAGAGCAAGAAAAATTCTGCGTTTACCTTGCTCGCAATTCATTACGGTTTTAGAACAGCTTAAATCATCTTTCTACTCTAATTATTGACGAAACTGGTCATTTGTACATGCAATATTCAGTTGAAAGAAATGTGCATCTCGTAGCCTCATGCAACCTTGCTCGCAATGTCAAGAGTACTTCACTCCAGGTTAATCATATTTCTACTCTATTTATTGACGAAACTGGTCATTTGTATATACGATATTCAGTGCATAAAGATGGGGCCCCCATAAGGGGGGTATGAAAAACCCAATAATCCCCCTTTTTTTACCTAAAAATCCAAAAATCCTTATCTTTTGTAGCCAAAAATCCTTAAATATTTTTCCCCTCAAATCTAAAAATCCAAAAGTATAAAACAAAAAATCCTAAAATATGTTTACATTTAGTACAAATTTATTTGGCAATGAATTACATAACATCCTAAACACTTTCCTCAAAATCCAAAAATCCCAGATATTTCACCCCAAAAATCCAATAATCCCTCTTTTTTAGGCCAAAAATCCAATAATCCTAAAACCCTATGGGGGCCCCAAAGATAAAAATGGTTAGAATATATACCCAAATTAAAACGGATATATCCCTTTTACCCTGACAAACTTTCAGATATGCTTCTTTTTCAATATATGGTCACTATTTGTATACATGTATGTAATATTCAGTTGAAAGAAGTGTTTGTCTAAAAATAATAATAATAATAAACAAACATGATAAAAGCAAACATGGTAATAAAAAGTGTATGTACAGAAAAGAGAAGAGTTAATACAAGTGGCCAATCTCCGTAAAGACCAACCAAAACACTAAAGCTACAGAGCTACACTTATATCATAAATTACATCTAAACCTAATTATATATGAACCTATGACTATTTGATGATTTGAATATTGGAGCTCACATTTTAGATATTTTAGTTATACTGATGATTCACTGATGTTTCATTGTATGTTGATGAATATCATTGATCCAAGAGTAGCCCCCATCTGGACCTTTTCACAGCCCAGATAATGAGCATGAATTTGTGCATATGTTTCTTCACAACTATTTTGTGTTCACTTGATGTACAAGAGAGCATTTCACCATGTTGAGGGTCCATACCTCCCTCGTTGCCTGTATTGTCTTGCAGTTAGTAGATTGTGCATCTTATTCTAGATTTTCTCAGAATTCTTTGTCTGATGTTGTGGACACCCAGTATGGACGGGTTCAAGGTCAGAGACTTGTGTTGAAGGATGATCTGGGAACAGTGGACTTCTTTATGGGAATTCCTTTTGCAGCTCCACCTATAGGCAGCAGGCGTTTTCGCCACCCGGAGCCTCCCGCTTCATGGGAGAATATTTACAGTGCCACGACGCCCCCTGCCGAGTGTCCCCAGGACCTCTCAGGTGGAGGCTATGGGGCTACAGCCCTCAACCCTTCTGACCAGCACAAAATGTACAGCGAGGACTGCCTCTATCTCAATGTGTTTGTTCCCGTCATTGGCAGCAAGGGGAAAGCTGTCATGCTGTGGGTTCATGGTGGGGGTTTCAAAACCGGAGGTCTCAGCCTGTATGACGCCAGATATCTCGCTGCTCTTAATGACGTCATTGTGGTTAGCATAGCATACCGCTTGGGGGCGCTGGGATATATCAATCTTGGTCACCCTGAAGCCCCAGGCAATGCGGCCATGCTTGACCAGGTCATGGGGATGAAGTGGGTCCAGAATAATATTGCCAATTTTGGCGGCGACCCGAGCCGGGTGACTCTGTGGGGGGAGTCATCAGGAGCAGCCAATGTGGGCGTCCACCTGGTGTCGCCAGTGAGCGCCGGACTCTTCTCACAAGCAATCATTGAGAGCGGGGCGGGAAACACCTACTATGCTAGCATGTCTGGAGAGGTCAATATCCAGAGGTCCTTCCAGCTGGCATCCATCCTGGGCTGTGAGTTTGAGGAGACCTCTGACGTGATTGCCTGCATGACTTCCAGACCTACCAGCGTCTTCCTGGAGAACCAGGATATCTCTGGCCTGGAGAACTCCTTCAGAACATCTGTGGATGGATACTTCCTCACTGAACCCCCAAGAGACTCCATCAAAAATGGCAAATTCCATAAGGTACCCCTACTGGCTGGAGTGAACAAAAATGAAGGAACTTTTATACTTTTTTTCAGTCTTTTTGATTATCTCGGATGGAATGCTAATTCTATGAACAGTACGCAGTTCATTGACAGCATGTACAGGCTGTTCACAGATTTCCCGTCCTATCCGGAGGGCCTAAGTGAAGCGGGTATGGATGCCCTCCTATTTGAGTACACTATTAAACTGGGAGGACAAAGAGGACAAGGAGAGAAACATCGCAGAGCTCGACAATGCCGTGGCTGACGCCTTCTTCCGGTGCGGGGTGCAGAGCACGTCTGATGCCTTTGCCAACGCCGGTCTACCGGTCTATGCATATGAATTCACACATAGGTGATAACTTTCTGCCTTTTATGAATGATGAAATATCAGGGGTTCACCACCAATATTTTTTTGGATTTTCACATTTCATGTTTGTAATTGGCCTGTTTTGAAAAGGAAACCTTTTTAAATGATTTTAAAAATTAACTGGCAAAAATAATCTGATATTCATTTTTGTTGTTTTTCAACAGGTACTGGGAAATTATTTTGCCAGCCAGCTATCTTGTGTTATAAAATCTTCCAGCTGTTTAATCATAGTTAGATGAGAATTGTGACAACTTTATCTTTTTTACCAGCTGGCAGATACTAACCAGTTTGTCAAGGCATTTTGCAAACTCCAATGCCTGGTGATCCCATGGTTTTTTTTAGTTTATTTTATTTCTAGACATCTGTGGGACATAATATTACTATATTTACTAAAAATGAATTTGAATGAACAAAAGCCTTCTCTCTAAAATTCAATGTAAAAATCCAAGACAAGACTTGATATGAAATGGCATTTACAAGAGTCCAAGTGATGACATCATGGACACAAAAAGGGGGAAATGTTATGTGACATCAGAAGCACGACTGTGTTGTGGAGCTTCTGATTGTTGTCACTCCTATGATTAGGCTGACCCATTTTCACCTCATTGCACAAACTCGGAAACAATAACGAAACGATGCTGAGACCAAAAAACATTCTTTTCTTACAAGCCATATGTTTGATGATAAAATGAAAGGAATGAGTCGTCACTGAAATATGATGGACAGTGCTTGGTGTTCTTGGAAACAGTGGATTTTAAGTATTTTCATGATGAATATGGGGGTAGTGTTCAACTAGCTTTTTTACATTGTGAGGCCATCATTTTCCTTTTTCAGGCACATTTAGTAGAAGACATTCAACAGGCAAACTAGTAGCTTGTGAAGAACTATAAATAAAAATTAAGCCATTTACCAGCAACAATATTATGCAAGTGCTTCAGTGTTGAGCATTATATAATACAGATTTTCTGTAAAACAATTGATTCAGCAATACTTTAATGAAATTCAGGAGTATTACATCTGTTACATTGATCTATTTTCTACAAATGAGATTTTACCAGCTAGATATGTCCATCGATTTATCACCATAAACATATTTTACCAGGCAGATAAAGGAAAGATTTAAACTGCCAGCTGGCAAAATTTCCCAGCTAGCTGCTGATCGGTAACTTTACTTGCTAGCTATGGCACATGTGGGTGAATATCAGATATTTTGCATATCAGATACATGGTGGGCCCCTGAAATATTGGTTGGTGAAATGTTAAATGATCAAAAGTGTCATGTTGTTTTTATAACAGATATGAGAATCATATAATCCCAGAGTGGATGGGCGTGATGCACACAGACGAGCTACACATGTTGTTTGGTATACCTTACATTGGAGCCCCACTGGGCATTGTCTTCACGGAGGAGGAGAAACAGCTGTCAACTGAAATGATGAAACATTGGTCAAACTTTGCTAAAACAGGGTATTTTTTGCTGGTTTATAAACAAATCTGAAAGCGACAGGCCAGTCCATATTTAATGGGGAGCAAATTAGTGAACACGCAGAGAAGACTACATATGTCTTACCCACTCTATGTTTATGGACCATTTAGTATCGCTTGAAAAGTAAATTTCTATTTATTATCTTTATAAAGTATAACGTAAATGCCATTCTTCCAGGGATCCCACAAGAGATGGCAATGGAGAGGTGACATCATCTAAGTGGCCTATTTACACGGTGGAATCTCGTGACTATAAGGAGCTCAATTACGATGTGCTGTATGAAGACGAGAGCCTCAGATCAGGACCGCTCAGGTCTCACCAGTGTGCCCTCTTTGACTGGTACCTGCCCAAGGTGGAAGGTAAGGGCTTTGCTATTTTAGTTATATCATTCGCAATGCCCTCTTTGACAATACCTGCCTAAGGTGGAAGGTAAGGGTTTTGCTATTGCACAGTAGTTAAGTTATATCATTCGCAATGCCCTCTTTGATTAGTACCTGCCTAAGGTGGAAGGCAAGGGTTTTGCTATTGCACAGTAGTTAAGTTATATCATTCGCAATGCCCTCTTTGATTAGTACCTGCCTAAGGTGGAAGGTAAGGGTTTTGCTATTGTACTGTAATGTACTGTATTGTATTATACTTCCATCATTCGCAGTATTGGTATTTGCCTAAGGTGAAAGGTGAAGGCTTTGCATTTGTTCTTTCATTCAGTGCCCTCTGTGACTGGTATCTGTCTAAAGCAGATGGCAAAGGGCCAATTAACGCTTCACTATTTAGTATTAGATTGTAGTTATATCTTTAACACCCTACATATAAGCAAAAGTGTAAACATTGTGGTACATAACATTTCTGTATATTCCAGAGGCATGCCAAAAATGATGTACTGGTTGTGAGGACTAACAATACATAAAATGCAGATTGTGTTAAGCTCAATGTTTGTAATTTAATAAATATTTGCAATGTAGAGCATTTCCTTTTAATATTGTTGGGGTTTTATTCGCCTGTAACAGAAAAGTTATAGTTATTTAGTTTTAAAAGTGGTGAACATTTATTTTTTCTGATATCCTTGCCATTTCTGCTGTAATTGTGTATAAATGGTTCTTGACATAATTTGACTGATATAATGATGAAAATGACGTGAAATAATTTAAAGAAACATAATAATTTCAAAATGGCCTTCAAAAGGGATTCTTTTGAAAGCAGTGTCGCGCATTCTTTTGAAAGCAGTGTTGCACAATGTTCAGAGACAGGTGTTTGTATCCCAATGTATGTATTTGATTTTTCACTTAATGTTATTTGTGTTGAAAAGTTAATTATCTGATTAAGGAGACTGTTAAGGTTTTCAAGGGGACAGTCCGGTACTTGCATGACCAAAGCGGCATATAGTTTAGTTTGGAAGGGCTGAGTGAAGACGTTTACTTTTTTTGCTTTAAAGGGGTTAAGCACCGATTTTGAAAAGAAACGTTTAGAATTCACATATTGGTGATAAATGTATTTGTCTTTCATGTCAATAATTTTTTGAAAAATGCATGCCCACCATTGTCTGTAAAACCTTGGAGTAATTATGAATGGATGCGTAACGTCGCAAGATCAAAAGGGACATCATAATTGCCGCCCTGGCCATTGTTATGATGGCGCCATATAGGTGCAAGATATGAAAGTTTTGACGTAATTTTTATTTCTGAAGTATTTAAATACACCAAAACCTCAATTTAGAGCTATACATATCGTGAATGAAATGTTTGTTTTTTCATACAGATTATGGGGATATAAATTTATTTCTCTGCTCCAAGTTTAGACAATTTTAAGAAATTTTGTATATTCATATCAATGTTATGAAAATGAGTTTAAAATTTCCATTTTATGCTCAGATTATCAGGAAATCACATATTTTATTGTTATTTTTGTCTTTACAGTTTATTTTTAATTATTGGCGCATATTTTGGCCGATTAGAAAAATATACCATGTTATTCAGTGAAAAAAATACTATCAGAAAATGTAATTTATATCCCTGCCAATATATGCGCTATCATAGATACTTTGTCTTATAAAATGTTATGTCATTTAAAATCAATGAAATATAAAGAATAAAAAAAAGCATCAGGAATTTCTAAGTGCTATATCATAAACAATATTTTGTTTTAAAAGTTAAAAAAAAGTAATATGGATAGAGAAATATTTATAAAAAACATGTATAAAAAATAAAAGGTTTGATTTTTTATTTTCCTTTTTCTTAGAACAATTGTATTTAAAGCAATCATACTAGAAATTAAGATCTTATTTCAAGTAATTTAGAGTGGATGGTTTGTAATCCTGAAAAGAACAACTATTCTGACTTTTTATTTAAAAAAAGAATTCAGAGTGTGTTATGAAACACCATTAAAATATTGGTTAGTTTAATCTTGGAGTAATTATGAATGGAGGCGCAACGTCGCTAGATCAAAAGGGACATCATAGTTGCCGCCATGGCCATTGTTATGATGACGCCATATAGATGCAAGATATGAAAGTTTTGACGTAATTGTTTTTCAGAACTATTTTAAGACATCAAAGCCACGATTTAGAGTTAAACATATCGCGAATGAAATGTTTGTTTTTTCATACAGATTATGGGGATATAAATTTTATTTCTCTGCTCCAAGTTAAGACGATTTTATGATAAGATTTGTACATTCATATCAAAGTTATGAATATGAATTAAAAATTGCCATTACGACCTCAGATACCAAGGAAACCACATGTTTTATTGTCATATTTTCTTTCCAGTTTATTTTTAGTTATTGGCGCAAATATTGGCAGCTTAAAAAAATATACCATGTTATTCTGTGAAAAAAATACTATTAGAAAATATAATTTATACCCCTGCCAATATTTGCGCCATAAGAAAGACATTGACTTACAAAATGTTATGTCATCATTTAAAATAAACAAAAAATAACAATAAAAAAATGCAACAGGAATTTTATAAATGCTATATTATAAAAAATATTTTGTTTCAAACATTTTTACATCGTAATATGAAGAGTGACCCATTTTTAAAAACATCTATAAAAAAGTAAAAGGTTTGGAACATGTATTTTTCTTTTTTTCAGATTATTTACTATTGAAGCAATCAAAACAGAAATGAACAGATTTATTTGAAGTAATTTTGAGTGGATGATATTGTAAGCTTCAAAAGAGCAACTATTCTGATTTTTTCTTTACAATTTATAAACCAAAATGTGGTATAATATTTCAATAAAACTTTGGCCAATTCATTTTTTTAAAATATGAATCTTCAATTTTTCACTGTTCTGAAGTCGGCAACTATGATAGGATCAAAGGACTTTGAATCCATTGTGTGAAACAATGCGTTGTTATGACGCCACAGCTCAAATAACAGCCGTTGCGCCTCCATTCATAATTACTCCAAGGTTTAATATTTAAAAATATAGATATTAAATTTTCCATCATTCTGAAGTCATGACGTCATACCATTGTTCTAAACCAATTCTGAACCAATCTGGGTGATTCTTAGATACAGTAATCATCTCTTGCGCTCTGTTTGCTGGAGTGACCGACCATACTGGAGTGACAGTTAAAATTGGGCAAAATCCTCTTTAAAATTCAGCTCTATTATATTCCTATTTACTTATAAAATATACTTATAAAATACACCTATTTACTTATAAAATATGGTTTTATTTCCTTGAATATTAGGATGCTATAGTTGATACATAAAGATGAAAGAAATCAACCTTTTTATTCTGGCCATTGTTCACCATGCGACAATACCCAGATATCACTCAGATTGGCTGCGATTTAGTGTCCATCTGTGTTGCGAGGGTCCGGAATGCCGTGATTTGTCCAGATTGGCTCAGATTTACTACCCAGGATGGTTCAGAGCTCACCCACAACTGTGTTTATCTCGCTATTGTGTGTTTCGTCTTGATCAGTCAGTTGTGACACAGGAGAGTAAAACAATTGCAATTTGCGATATTTAAAACCAGATTTATTTCATGTTAATTTCATTTTGCTAATGATATTTTTTATTTAAACCAGGACAGTAAACTGCAACATGCAGAAACCCATTATTGCACATTTTCCCATAATAAATGTGGACATTTCAGTCATATATGTTCTTGGATGATATAGAGTACCGTCATACTTATAGCAACAATGTAATATGTGCCCTACCCTGTACTAAGGCTATATATATATATATATATATTCGGAACTCTCGGTTTATTTTATTATTGGTTAATAGCTTTCTGAGTGGCAACAGTAATATCTTTAGTAGATTTGTCGGAGCCTTTGAAGATGACCTTTTCTAGACCCATCATTGGTGCTTCCACAAGCATGGACACACAGAATGCCACCATGTAGGAAATCACGATGTTCCCTATGTAGATATATATCTGAAAAACATGGAGATAAATGTATAGGAAAGGTATAAAATGTCAATTGTATCAATTACATTTTGTCAAATGTGTAATGCTTTTTGTAATGCTTTTTTATGATTCATTGCATAATTCAATTACTGAAATATAAAATTGTGACATCAATCTTACCATAGTGATATCATCAACATGTATCAAGACCTTTCTGTTAGAATAGACTGAATACATTACAATAGGATGGACTAAGTATGCACAATAGGTGAGTCGACCCAATGGCACCCAAGCACTCCATGACAGAAAGTGGTTTACAGGACCTGAAACATGTAGATGCCTTGAAATAAATTGTAAACAAATGTGCTCCTTCTGGCAATAGATCATGAAATAGGTGTGCACCTGCTGTGGCACATTGAACTAGATGAAAGGGGCATATGTCTTGCTGTATAATTTATCACAGGCCCTGCGATAGATCATGATACAGACCAAGGCCTTGCAAAGATTAATAAATAGATGAGGGCATTGCAATAGATGTTAATTTACTAGAAATACTTTTCTTTTGTGTGATCCAAACTTTACTTCAAATATTTATTGATCAATTTACAGTGGCCTCATAATCATTATTGAATCTATGTGGGTCACTCATCATCTGCAAAAACATGTTTATGTCAAAGGTGAAATATAGACACAATAGTCTTCAGAAAGCCCAGTACTGTATGGATGTGTTGCTTTCCTACCTCCATATCCAGTGAGACAAGCCACTGTAAGCCATGCCAGACCCACACTCCAGGCAAATCTGCAGGCAGCTATGTAGAAAGCACTCAGGTCCAAGTCCATCATGGTGCTGTTCTTGTTGTAGGAATAGATACCGTATAACACTGATATGTTGGTGGCAATTGCTGCTCCCCACCCAACTGCAGCTAATATCTGTATTCATAGAAACATATTAATCATGATATATATCGAATATCTGTATTCATAGAGACATATTAATCATGATATATTACGACATTAATATGGTGATGGCAATCCTGTCTCCATCAGCTGCCGCTACTACCTGTACAGATAGAGACAGGTATTACATGATTAATATCAAATAGATACATTGATATCAATTGCTGCTCCCCATCTAGCTGAAACTAGAATCTGTATAAGAATAATATAGGTACAGAAGATGGGGTTCAGGTCACATCAGTGTCGTGCAGACTTGTTGATGAAAAGTGATTACACATAACTTAAATATGATTGGTGAAAAATACTACATTTAATATCTGGCAAGGAAGTAATATTTGCACGTACCCTGGGCATTTGCAGTTTGCACCTGGTGGCATAAATGACATACCCAGCTAGGATGCCAACCAGATATGTGGAAATTCTATAATACGGGCGAATATAGATCTGTGAACCTTCACCGCCAGTCAGTCCACCCCTAAAACAGCAAACAGTACAGGTCACTAATCATATATTCATTCAGCTACAGGTTGTGGGTTCAATTTGCAGCCTTGCCGAGATTGTATTCATGTAATAATAAATATCTGATTAGCTGAGGCTCATATCAAAATGGTTACTCCAATACGAAAACCTGCTCCTTGGATGAATGATCAGATCAGGAGAGGTCTCTCAAGAGAGGGCTTGAGAGGAAAATGAACAAATCAAACATATATTAATAGGGAATTGTACAAATATCCAGAGGAATAAGTGCAATACTTTACTGAAATCATCTCAGTCTGACTATTTCTCCAAACTGGTGGCGAAAAAGAGGCATGACCCTAAATATCTATTGAGGGTCATTGACCCAGTCATGCATAAAGCGAGGGACACACCCATGCCCCCCACCGATGATGCAAGGAAGTCATATAAGCTTGATTCTATTCCTACTTGGCTCTTGCATGACTTCTTTAATGACCTGATTCCACTCATCATATAACAAATCCCTATCAAGTCGCTAACAAATGGCAGACAGTGCCTATTAGCATGAAAATAGTGATTATTGTTCTTGAAGAAGCTTGGTCTAGAATTATCTGAGGAAATAAATAGACCTATCTCAAATATAACCTTTATTGCAAAGCTCACTGAAAGAACAGTTTCCAACCAATTGGTTCCAGACCTTCAACGGAATGGCCTTATTGGCATGTTCCAATCAGCCTATAAATAATATAGCACTGGGACTTAAATTAAAAAATAAATGTACAAAAAAGGGACATTCTCACATTAGGAATATAGATGCCATCATCAGTGTCTAGACAAAAAGTACCTGGCCAGACCTTAACCCATGCCTTTGTCACATCCACTCTGGATTATGGTAATGGTCTCCTGGCTGGTCTCCAAATGCAGACATTAAACATTGCAATACTTGCAGAACTCTGCAGCACGGGTAGTAGAAAAGATCTTGAGATTTGATCATATATCAAACTGAGGGAATTACCCTGTGTGCGCCAGAATCGATTTTTAATAGATCATTCCTAAGACTCGCCTGAAGACGGCGGGGGATAGGGCTTTCTCTGATATAGCTCCAAAACTATGAAATTCCCTTTCACCTGACATTAGGAGTCGTCTCTCAGTTAATGTCTTCAAGAGTAGATTTAAGACTCATCTTTTCGGTAAGTGCTTCCTAGACATAGCACTATGAACAGACACTGTCTGGTATCATCACTATACACATATTATTATTTTTATTATTATTATTATTATTATTATTATTATTATTATTATTATTATTATTATTATTATTATTATTATTATTATTATTATTATTATTATTATTATTATTATTATTATTATCATTATTATTATTATTATTATTATTATTATTATTATTATTATTATTACATACTCCCTTTAATTATCTGGTGTGAATTATTAATATCACTTGATCAGTATTTCAATTTGTCATGCTGTTATATTGCTTTAAGTTATCATGTGAGTGCTTCGAATGATGGTTTAATTTATCCTGTTCATGCTTCATAAAAAGAGAAGGCTTAAATTAGCCTGTGAATGCCGAAAATATGGCTGACCTTATCTTGTTAATGCTTTAAGGAGTGGCTGAAAGCACCCCATTGATGCTTTAAGATAAGGCTTGTTAAAGCCTATTAAAGCATTCATGAAATGTGATTTTGAATCACTTTTTCCTTACATAATATACATGTTTATACCCTAAATTGCGATCAAATGTTATTACCCATCATATTTCCCCACATAAAATTCTGTGCCAAATTCAGTGATCAAATACAAACACCTGATTATGTACGTTTTGCTGCCAATGGGGCACCTCCAGATTGGGGCATTGGAGTAATTAACTTAAAGAGGCCATTAATGTTTGGCTATTAGTACAGGCCTAACACCATTAGAAAGACCACAAAAGAGATCACATGACTGTGCACATGTGACCACACATATCAGTTTCTATGTGAATGCTTGAAGAGAAGGCAATAAAATATAATTACCCTGTTCATATTTTAAGAAATGGCTTGAATTACTAATATTTTCAGAGAAGGGTGATGTTACCCTAATAATGAAGCTTGTAGGCCATCTCTCCTTGAAATTCCTCCTGTTAGTCCCAGGCAGAAGATTATGAGTGCGAATACCACTCCAACTCCAGGTTTCCACCATCTAAATCGGGAAAAATATATTATTACTTTAGTGCTTGTCCCCATGTAGCTTTCAAAAATAAAATATTAAGGAAAGTCACAAATGTTGATACCCACCTATAAAGTATGTAAAGAATAGCTGGACTGATGACATAGAACTGCATATCATTAGCTAAATACCAGGCCCAGCCCATACACTGCAAACATAAATAACAAAATATGAGAAGTTATGAAACCTGAAAGGCTCCTGTGTTACACAGAAGACTAGGTACCACAGAAATGGAAGTCCTGTTAGGTGAACATCCTGTTCAACTAAGCTCGAGGATCAATTTATCGATTGACCAAAATGACAACTTAATTTAGCACACCATATGCTTTGACTTTACAAATGTTAAATGATATGGTCTGATGCAAATATATAAAAAAGGAAACAGTTCATTGATATTACAATTCACTTTGTCTACAACAAGCAGGTCATGTTATGAAATGACCTGACACTATTAAATGAATTCTACAGATGTAGTTATAATTACAATATGTAGTTATTAAGCATTCCACTTACTTGCCCAGTAAGATCCCCTGGCACAAAGTTGTTGACATAAAGCAAATTTGACCACCAGTATTTTTTACATTGATTTTGTGCTCCTTCAAAAACCTTGCCTACTGTCAAAGGTCCATCTGGTATGTGGGCAAATAATGTTGTGTAAAACATCATTACAATCATGTACACCGGTGTCAATCTGGAAATATTTTGGTCAAAACTGACTTTAGTCACATAAAACTGCTCAACATATGATCATTTTACTAGCTGAGCCCCACCCTAGCCCCACCACTCTTCCATTCTAAAGGTCATTGATAGAGGTCAAAATGGCAATTCTAAAATATTTTATTTATCTAGATGTTTTTATAAATGTCGATTGCAATTTACATACAGTTGAGAAAATTGCAAAAAGCATGCACCTCCAGAACCTGTGGAAGTAGAACATGGCCCAGTTAATGCGACCTCCCTGCTTCTCCAGCTCCTTCAGCGTCAGATAAGATACCAGAAGACCACTGCAAAAGGCTGACTTGAGGTTCTTGATATTTTCATTGTGATTACTTAGAACTGTATTTCAAGCATGTGTATATAAAATTTATACAAAAATACCTCAAGAAGAAGAAAGAGTCCACAGAAAATGTTGCATTACATATGGCCTGGAAGGAAAACCTCTGAATCATGGAAAAGGCAGAAAGAGGATTGTCTGAAATAATTCCCAGAAGAGGACATTAATTAACCTTTTACAGTTCTTTTGGGAACTGATATTCATTATCCTCAAAATTTGAAATTTAGATAACATTTCAGAATTACAAATGAAGAAACATGCATTCACCAATATCACTGAGGATGAATGCATAGGTATGTCCCAATATGACCCACCACATGCTAAGTACACGTATGCCATTCACGGAAGACAAGTTACCAGACTTCACCGTGGTGTTAAGTAGCTTAGATCCGTTTGTAAGCCAGGAAAAACACAGCAAAACCTGTCCAACAACCGCTAAAAGCAAACAGATATAGGGGCTGACAATGAGCCATCATGCATAGGAAATAGGATGGCATTATTTACCATTTTCATTAGAAATATTCACACATTGCCTCGACAAGTTATAGCATGTGTTGATGGACATCTGTTGTTTACCTGTATATCCATTCATATTGGCATTACCAGAAACCTTGTTCGGGCCTGGATGTTGTGAATCAGATGCGGTGGAGCTGTTGACCTCAACAGAGGTTAGGCCATTGTTCCCATCATGGACAGCAACTACCTGCTCATTGTTCACGAGGTTAAGGTTGTCGCCAGTGCCTGGATATTCCTGTGCCTTGGTGGCCTGTTCTATGGTGTTTCTCTCAAATGAGGAAGAGAGGTGCGCTGAGATCCTCAGACCAGCATCATACAAAGTGCCAAAAAGTGACAGCAAGCCCAGAATCGAGAGAATTACTCTGCAACAGAAACATCCCATAACTACTGTTCCCTTATAACATGGCCTCTCTCTGCCGTCAATGGTAAAATGATGTGTTTAGGATTGGCTGCAAGTCATGATTGTTTATAAAAATCAGACTGCAGGGCACTGATTGATGAGAGAATATATGACTTCCTAAATATATGATTGCTTTGTACTAGTTGGTAAGTGCCTTATTCAGCCAACTGATGACAAGTCATGGCCTAAGTTTGGTCAATTCTATTTTGGGCAATGATGGTAGAGGTAATGAAAAGATTGAATGACATGCAATACTATTGACGTTATACAGATTAGCTTTCCCAGTAAGGAGAACATAGTTAACTTATTTCAAATATATTTTTGTTTGACAACTCACATTGCTGTAATATCAGAGGTTGAATAGGACTTCTTTTGCTGGCAGGCACCCCCAGTTATTTCAAGTTGGCCAATAATATCTTGCAGAGGGGATATAAGTGACAGGGCTGAAATGATGTAAAATACTAAATAAAAAACATCTTAATTGTGGGCAACTTCATGTGCATGAAATCTTTAAAAACCATGAAAGCACAAGACCCTTCTTTCACCAATAGGAAAAATGATATTACTTAAGTTGAGAAACACTTTCAGTTCATCAAAGTCACATGTATCAGGTGCACATATTCCCAGGGTCAAAGATCCATATGGCGCCAAGGGCGACTGCAAAAAAGATTCACATTTTATGTAAAAGTACAATGAAACTACTTTATTGAAAGACAGTTTTTACTATTCAAAATATTCTTAAATAAAAACATGTTTATCACATCTCAGCTTAATTCATAAGGTTATAAAAAACACTAAATTTGAATTCATCGTTAAACTGAAGTTTAGTTACTGGACTTCTACCATGATACTATGTATCATACATCTTTGGGTAGCTTTATATTGGTGGCACAATATTTCCCAGTGAAATCTGAGGCAATCACTTTCTGGCATTGTTCATAAGAACCAAGCCACTTGAGGTTGCCTTGTAACACACCACTCGGCAGTTTTCCGAAAGCATCCAGCACTGTGTCAAAAAAGGAAATTCATTAGCTTGCCAGTCAGTGAATACATCAATAGATATCATTCTTCATATACTTTATGGGTCATTATAAAACACTCACATTTGAGATAATGTTTTTCTGCAACATTGAATTGCTCTCAATATTCCTTTTATGAAATGACAATGAAATATTTAGACACTTTCATCCCACATTAACAAAATTCTTCACATTTAAAAAAACCCAAACTATAGACCAAATCATTTCAGAATTTTGGTACATAAAGGCATTTATTTAGGTAATAAACACATCAGGATGATTGTATAAACACCTGAGCTGAGGGTGCATCAACATCAGACTGAGGGATTCATTGTAAGAGCTGGATTCACTTTTTTCTGAGATGTTTTAATTGCACCCATGCTGAGTACTCACTGTGAGCCAACGGGAGATATGCTATAACTGACATCTCTCTCTCTATATCTTTGTCATTTGTAATAATAAATCATAAACATGCTAAAATACAAACTTTGCATGGCATAGGGTTTTCCTGCCAGGAAATCTTGCACCACCTGGTATGAATGTTTGAGACACGTTGTGGTGTGATTAGCATCTGAGGCATTGTTATTGTCACTCTGGTAATCATCATAGAACCCGTGCAGCTCTCTCTGCATTTCATCTACTCCATTCTGTGAAGATTGAATGTATTCTGATGCCATTTGATGCAGTTGCTCTTGGGAGTTGTATTCTCTCACATATTTCCATGCCTCATGCTCATTCCGAATAAAAGTATGTTCCTCACTAAAACAATGTGTTGTGAATAGCATTAATGATAACACCATTATATGTCTTCCAACAAACATTTTCACCTCTTCTCTCAACAGACCAACGGAACATCAACAGTTGTGTATTTATATCTTTTGTGAACTTTTTCTATTAACATCCATTGACTGTGTCTGTCACATTTGGTCGGATCGATTGGATTAAAAATATTGCAAGATCAATAATTATATTTGAATCACAATCTGAGTCCTTAGAGTCCAGTATTTGAACCCCCTGAACATGTTCTAAAGTCCAAACTCTCACATACAGTTATATATATGTATCATGATTCACCATTGGTTAACAGGTCAATGTAAATAACATAATGATAAAGACATGGATTTACTACATGACTATGATAACAAATCATTGAATTAGGTCTCGAAATAGGAGGAAATAGGACATCAGAGTTTAGGACTTGACCTTCCTGTATACAAACAATGATAGAATGAGTTCGAGCTTACCGGCTATAGAATGAGTAAGAGCATAGAGAAAAAATAGATAGAGGGACATCCAAACATACTTCAAAGGTACAGGGTGCGTTGCTCACAACTGCCGTGAAAACAATCTGACAACTGACTCACAATGACACAAATTGCTCTTAATTGGTTAACAGATAACTGAGATAAGCTCCCTGTGGGTTGCTGGCAGTTCTATGACCTACATAAGCACAAACTGGCCACCCCATTGGTCAATCAGTCAAATGCCTGTCAGAAACTGAACCAAGAGCCATAGGAAGGTGCAACTTTGCACTCAATTTTCACCTATCCGCCACTATCCACCATCAATGTAATTCATATGACTTTAAAGCAATTGTTTTGAACTGTCACATCATTCTTTTAACATTTTCAGCATTTATCAGCGGAATAAATTATAACAGGTTACTTGTCTGCAGTCTTGTGATCACAGATTTGGTTAAAATCATCGTAGAAAGATGAAAGAAAGTACCACTTTCTCAGAAAACAACAACACATGCACAGTTAATGACCTAAATAGTCTGAGACTCATCTTTAAGCATGGAATTGCCAAAAAGGGTCTTGAGGGCCAGCATTGATTTCTGCCAATTAAGTAAACAAATATAGCAAACTGGCAACGCAGGTATGGTACAAAGGAGGTAACACCACACTGCTAGCTAGGCTGCTCTTGCCCAGCACTAATTGGTAGGTAATTGGATTAAAGTGGGGATGTTCCTCTATCTTATACTTTCTCTATGGTAAGAGTCAAATACATGAGCTGTTTGCAAACCAAAAGATAAAAATAGGTTTGATCTCAGCCATGTGTCTATATAAAGCATTACTCTATATATAAACTAGGGGCATGAAAGCTCTTGCACCACATTTATGTCAATCTGATGTTTAAAACTGGATTAAAATACTTATGTAGATCCTACAATTTAAAGGAAAGATAGCAAAGCATTTTTAAAAATTGAAAACTTTACCTTATGCCTTTTACAAATATTCTTTAGATGGAGTTGAAAATTGTGTTCCAAGAGAAATAAGAAAAAAAAAACGGTGATTGGGTGGTGGAACACCCTGTAAATAGTATCATTCCCTAGGAAACTCACAATTTTTGTGCCCCCTGTTGTTTAACCCCTAAGGGCTTAATTTTGTTGTTTGGCAGGACTAACCAATTTTTTCCTATACTAGTGTTTTGTTTTGTTTGTTTGTTTGTTTGGGGTTTTACATCACTTTCAACATTATTTCAGTTATTTCGTGATGAGACCTACTTGTAGCAGATATAGTGCTGCCTCACTGAATTGTCATGTCGCAGGTCCTTGACATGACAACCCACCCGGTCACAGATTTACAAGGACAAAGGGTTAACCCTTTGGCACAGGCCTCAGCTCATGTGGGAAATTGTATCATGAGTTCAATCCCGGCACGGCCGGGGTTCGAACCCACAACCTTTGGATCACCACAGAGGAACTGGTGCTAATAAGCTGGCGCTCTAACCAACTGCGCCACGGCCCGTGGCCTCCTATACTAGTGTATCTACATACTAAATTAATAAAATTTATAACCATGGTTATTCAATGTGCTTAATAAAGTTCTGGGGTCAAAAGTTAATGATTAAGGCAGTCTGACGCCATTATGATGATTACATTGTACCAAGTTGCAGCCCTTCAGAATGTTACAAACGACGTCATCAAGCCAGAACAATCGGGATGTCAACGTCCCTCCTGTCTGTTACCAGTGGTGGATATTGCTCTGGAGGTATCATTCGTGTCTCGCACTTCGCTTTTCAAGCTTCGCTATATTCGCATTTCTACTTCGCCATATTCGCATTTCTACTTCGCTGTATTCGCATTTCAACTTTGCTTTTTCGCCCTTCTACTTCGCTATTTTCGCATTTCTACTTTGTTATTTTCGGCCTTCGTCTTCTAATCTTCTCCCTTCGCCTTTAGCAAACTTTATATACCACAGTAAGCTGCTCACTATGAAGCTCTGGAGGTATCATTCGTGCCTCGCACTTCGCTTTTCAAGCTTCGCTATATTCGTACTTCTACTTCGCCATATTTGCATTTCTACTTCGCTGTATTCGCATTTCCACTTTGCTTTTTCGCACTTCTACTTCTCTATATTCGCACTTCTACTTCGCCATATTCGCACTTCGCTAAAGGCGAAGGGAGAAGATTAGAAGACGAGGGCCGAAAATAACAAAGTAGAAATGCGAAAATAGCGAAGTAGAAGAGCGATAAAGCAAAGTGGAAATGCGAATACAGCGAAGTAGAAATGCGAATATGGCGAAGTAGAAGTACGAATATAGCGAAACTTAAAAAGCGAAGTGCGAGGCACGAATGATACCTCCAGAGCTTCATAGCTCACTGATTGGCTACTTGGCAATGCAATACGAAGTGCGAAGATAAGAAAGGCGAAGATAGCGAAGGCGAAGGGCGAAGATAACAAAGGCAAAGGGCAAAGTTAGCGAAGTAGAAGGGCGAAGTTAGGGGCGAAGTACGAAGCACGAATGATACCTCCAGAGCTTCAGAGTCAGCTGAATCTTTTCAGGCGTTGGGATGGCAATTGTTGTTGCCTCCCTCCGTGAAGCAGAAAAATCCCCATTCTCCCAAATGTTAGGAACATCCTATTCTGCATGGCGAGGTAGAGTGATATACTACCTCTGCCGCAACACCTTGTTCTTTGCACAGAATTGGTCCGCACATTAGCATGTAATTACCATATAGTTGGCCAATTGGTTGGCACATGCACCCGCTCATGCACAACAACACAAATGTACACTGCTTATGCCCATTTCATGTGTTCAAATGTAATTTATAATGGATCATTTGTAATTTGGGAGGGGTATATTTCAAATATCTGGATGAAAAGTGTACCATTGATATCAATTTGTTCAGGATTTTACATCACTTTTACATCACCTCTTTATTTCAGTCAGTTCATGGTGATGCCTTACATATTAGCTTTGCCCAAGAAGAAAAAGTCAAGATTTGTTTTCCTCCTCCTCCCTTGAGGATTAATGGTCGATCCCCCTGCTGACCATCACTAGAAATGGCAGACATAGGGATATAACTTTTTTACTACTCAGAATACATCTACAAATGATATGTAATCGAATATCAACCTTTTTAGGCTATTTTGATCAAATATTGCCAGTGACCTTGAAGTGACCTTTCAATGACCTTGAAAATAGAAAGCCTATTTCCACGAAATTATCTACATGTTTTATTATCCTATCATCTACATCTTTCAAATACGAGCTCGTAGAGTCCTTATTCATCAGAATATGTTCATAATTTAAAATTTTAGAGCAATTTATAGTTTTGTGGTCAATCTAAAATGGAAAACAGAGGAAAAAACTATAATACTAAGTTTTTTTGAAATAATATAAAAATGCCAGCTTATTGGGGGTTAGTTTATGAAAATATATAGAATACTGCACAGAAAAACTTATTAATACTAAAAAGAAATTGAAAAAAAAGTCTGTCAATTTCAAGATTTATTATGAAGCTAAAATGATTAAAAATAGCTTAAATCGGTAGGGTTACAAAAGTGACAAATTGACGGACTTTAATTTGACCTCACATTTATTTTTGAGATATTAGATAAATTAAATATTAATCTAATTTCAGAAAATAATCAGCAATAAGTTGCTCTTATCATAATAATACCTAAAAAAGAAGAAATATTCCCTGAAAAATATGAAAAAATTAGTCATGAATAGAAATGATTAAAAAAAAATTAATAAAAAATATATTGAATGTTGAGTCAATTGGGTTATAGCATTTTGATAATTTTTGAAAAAATGGCATTCTGTGTAGTTGATTTGGTGAAGGGAAGTCGAACATGGCCAATATTAAATGTCACTGAGAGTGCTCTGCAGGGTGCTTTCTGGACGTCCGCTCCTCCCACTGCTATTAACCCGTTACATGCGCTATGTCACTCATTCTCGCTGATGCTATTTTTGTCTGACTATTTTGGTACATGTCACTAAAATCTCAATCGGTGTTGTACTCACTTTCTTATAATAACAATGACACCAATTGGCCATGTTACCCCATGTGACGTAATATTTGACACATTTTCTACTGGCTGCTTCTACTGGGGGAGGCCTCTGAGCACTCATTCAAAGAGTTGAAGATGCTGTTTACTTGCAAATCCAGGTATAAATCCCGGATCTGCTATGGAGAGTAGGAACATCCAGGAGATATGATAATTAAAGGTCAAGAAGGTGTTTCATGATTTGATAATAAAATAGGGGGGAAATCAGACATTTAATCATCGAGTGTATATCAACATTTTTGCTTCCTTTGAAACCTACATTTGACTTCTACAGAAAAATACACAACACCCTTGTCACTGATATTCTTTGTTTTATTTTCTATTTCTCACGTTCAAGTTTAATATTTAAAATGTGTCTGGACATTGTGTGACACACTTCATATTTGATGTATATAATTACATACTTACCTCATATATGGTATTTTATATCATGATAGCTTATTTAGTACTTTTATCAATTTTAAATTTGTTCATTTGCGTAATTAGTAAAATAAATGTTTTATATTAAGTAGAATTATTGTTTATGGTGACATGCTTTCTACACACAACAATGACTTTATCCCTAAAGTACAAAATGACCTATCTATTGTGCAATTGTCTGACTTGAATGATTGTATATGTCAAGGGTGTTGGCTAGATATTTTTCTCTCTTTTTTATCTCCTGACTCCCACCTTTTCAAAGGTGTCGAGACCAGAAACAAATAATTAAATAGCATGTGCTACCTAATTAATGTCAGAGATATAAATTGCAGTATATGGTGAAGAAGATCTTGTCTCGACCTTTGTTTTTACTGTAAATATTTCATTTATATCTATTTGTCATGTCATAATAAATGGTCTATATAATATACAAATGTAAGAGGAAAAACCAAATGAATAAGATGCAGAAGAATTTACATCGGAGTCAAAATCACATGCATCGTTAATCATTCCTGGTGGTTTTAGTGTGAATGTCTCACATGGGGCTTCATTATGACATAAACTCCTGCAATACCTCTGCCTTTTCATTCTGATCACCCCTTTAAGAAGCCAAAATAAGAAAATAATATCTTTAGAACAAGGATGATACATATAAAGTATTATTTTGAATTAATGCCCAAGGTAAAAAGATTGTGAAATAGTGTTTTTACAACCCTTTCAGCAACTATAGCCATATCAGGTCGACTTTCGAGCCTTTTACCCTGTGTGAAAGTAACACTGCCGGCAGTGGGAGTCGAACCCACCACCTCCCGTCCTCCACTTATTTAACCAACAAAGGCACCGATCCTACACTTTACCAACTGTTCAAGTGGGATCGGTCTCCCAAGGTAAAAGGGTGTCAGGACTGTTGTACGATCTCTATCTACATCACACAATATCTTGTTCATCCAAGCATCTTCTTATGTCTCCAGGTTGAACCCTTGCACCCTCATCAATAGCATGATACATGTAAATATGATCTCTTACCCTCCTCCTAAAATTATATTCCCAGGGCTAGGATTCTATAAGTACAGGAATTTATAATTGGCATTTAAAAGCTTGGTGGGGTGGAAACATAATTTTAAGCATAAGGATATATTGCCCATTGGGCATCTCTGTACTCTGAGGAACAACAAAGAGTGGCCTATACAGATTTAAGAGAATTTCACATCATTTATACGGTATAGTGAATTGCAGAGCCCTATTTGATTGACGACAAATTATGTGAACAAGACCCAAACAAGCTAAGTTGTTTAAATTGATACTGATGATTGATAGGTTGTCTATGGGAAGTATATGGGTTCAACTACATAAAATGTGTTCACAATGTCATGATGTAGCATCTCAGCAAACATGTAGGGTAATTACAGGTCTGGAGGGACCATATGCACTTATATGATTGCCATTAACATTATCAGTTGTTAATGATGACATTTTAACTGATTTCACATAAACTTTGGGGAGTGTTTCCTTTATCAACATAATGTGTGATTAAGTAGTTATTAAGGCAGCAGTGAATATGACCTTACCCCAGCCCTGGTCAGAAGGTCAGCTATGAATATGTCCACAACCTGTCCGACAGCTCTTGTTTGGATGGAACCCTGTCACTGATGGTGCACCCCTCATAACTCTATATATAGTGGGTAAATTAACTCATAGATTTAAGACTGAAATTCCTGCCTGTGAGGACAAGTATTCGAATTGAAATATTACTCTTTTACTTCTTTACAAAGAAGACACTTGTCTATTTGTCTCCTATTGTCTAACTTCCTCACCAGTGAAAAAGATTAGTAGCCTCAGGTCAATGGAAATATACAGTTAGTCGAACATGAAGCACTCCCACCACAAACATTCTAAGCTATTCTTTTTTTCATTATTCTTTTCTTCAATATTAAATGCATAATCATGATCACAGAAAGAGAATAAAAAAACAGCTACAATTTACAATGAAATTTTAAACTTTATTTATTCATGCTTCCAATTCATTTTTTGGTTATACGTAAAGAATACCAACATACTTATAACATGAATATAAAATGAGCACTACCTTGTACAAAACTCCCTGCCTGTGCCTTCATCAGACAGGTATTCTGTTCATAATATTGAAATTATGAAATGGTGTTTAATGTCCGTTTCTGCATATGTGGCCATATCAGGTCTTGGATATTCATTCATACCAAGTGTAACCTATGTGTATTGCTAAACTCATTAGTTTATATTTTTCTGGGCAGCCTCTGCTGTAGATTTTTTGGAGCGTTTAAAGATGACCTTTTCTAGACCCATCATTGGTGCTTCCACCAACATGGACACACAGAATGCCAACATGTAGGAAATCACGATGTTCCCTATGTAGATATATATCTGAAAAACATGGAGATAAATGTATAAAAAAGGTTTAAAATGTCAATTAACTTGATAAAATTGGATCAGTTATACTATACAAATTGTGTTATGATTTTTCTCATAACATAATTCATTTGCTATGTTGATATCAATCCTACCATAGTAATATCATCAACATGTATCAAGGCCTTTCTGTTAGCATAGACTGAATATAGTACAAAAGGATGGACCAAGTATGCACAATAGGTAAGGCGACCTAATGGCACCCAAGCACTCCATGACAAAAACCTGTTTACTGGACCTGAAACATACAAATTCCTTGAAATAGATTATATGACAGGCGTGCCTCAAGCAATGGATTATGAAACGGATATGCACATTGCACTTGATCAGGAAATGGACATGTGCCTTGCAATATATTATGTTACAGGCATGGGCCTTGCAAATCACTTTTCTTGTGTTTTGCCTTAATTTTCAATATTAATAAATCAATTTAAAGTGGCCTCATAATTTTCGTTGAATCTATGTAGATTACTCATCCTCTGTGAAAACATTGTTCTTTTTATCAATATGAATTTCAAAGACCAAATAATTTCTAAGACAAGTAATAGACAAAATGGTCTTCAAATAACACAATACTGTTCTATTTTCTAACCTCCATATCCAGTGAGACAAGCCAGTGTGAGCCATGCCAGACCCACACTCCAAGCAAATCTGCAGGTAGCTAAGTAGAAAGCACTCAGGTCCAAGTTCATCATGGTGTTGTTCTTGTTGTAGGAATAGATACCGTATAACACAGATATGTTGATGGCAATCGCTGCTCCCCACCCAACTGCAGCCACTATCTATATTCATAGAGACTTATCATCAATGTGATATTGATATTTGCTGACCAGCACATCAGGTCTCAAACTGCTGACCAAAACAACGGGTCATAAGCTCCACAGGTTGTGGACATCACGTCACTCTCACTCAGCATGTAAGTGTGCAGTACATGTTCAGATCCTAATCTCATGCACACATTGAAAGGTTAAATTCTCAAATTCTATACTCAGATCAGATATTTCCATCAATGACTTCTTTATGGTTAGATTTTTAGTTTTCATGCTCTGGATTGTCAAACCTTATTTCTGGGACAGAGGCTGACTTCAAGCTGGAGTGTTTTTTCCACCAGCTGAATAAGGTATAATGAATAGAATTACATGCAGATACATTCCAAGTTCAGCCTCAGTCTTGATTTGACATATGATGCAACAATTGGGCCCTGTACAAATCATTTATATATCAGAGATATGTTGATGGTAATTGCTGTTTCCTATCCAGCTGTAACTACTAGTCACTAGCAGTACAAATAGAAACAGATATTCGATCACCAATATAACACAAATAGTAATGGTGATGGTAAATGGTTCTACCCCACCCAGTTGTTGCAACTATGTCTAATGAGTCAGATATTACATGAGTGTTATACAGATATGTTGATGTTGATGACAACAAGTTTGTCTTATGATGCAAAACTTGGGCCCTGTACAGATCATTTATACAACAGAAAAATGTTGATGGTAATTGCCATTTATGAAAAATACTACATTTAATATCATTCAAGGAAGTTGTATTATGTACATACCCTGGGCATTTGCAGTTTGCACCTGGTGGCATAAATGATATACCCAGCTAGGATGCCAACCAGATATGTGGAAATTCTATAATATGGACGAATATAGATCTGGGCACCATCAACACCATTCATTCCACCTCTAAAAGAGCAGACAGTACAATCATATCCATGGAGCCATGGCATTTGGTCAAAGCCCACACTTGTTAGCACTAGTCTTTGTCATAATCCAAAAGTCATAGGTTTGATTTCTGGCCATACCAAGATTGTATTCATGAAATAATCTCTCATATAAGCTGAAGCCATCTAGACCTGTGACTGTAACTTGCAAAAAAATGGATTAATATACTCTGTTCATGCTTTGAAAGAAAGCTGATGACTCTATACTCTATGATTGCTTTAAAAGATGGTTTAATTTACACTGGTTATAATTTGAGAGAAGGCATAAGTAACTGTTAACAATGCATCAAGAAAAGGTTTAAGTTGAGTCCAGAAAGCATGGCTGACTTTACCCTTTCAATGCTTTAAGGGATGGCCTAATTTACCCTATCAATCTTTTAAAAGATGGTATAAATCATATTTTTAATGTTTTCAAAAATTGTTTAGGTTACCCTGCTGATGCTTCTAAAAATGGCTGAATCTACCCTGTTAATTCCTTAAGAGATGCAATTAATTATTTTAACCAATCAATGCCTTAAGGGAAGGCTAAAGTAACCTTGTTCATACTTTTAAGAGAAGGCTTAAAACGTTAATTCCTTTTTAATTCTTTCAAATATAGAATAATTACCCTGTTAATGTTTAAGAAATGGCTTAAATTACACTGCAGTTAATGCTTTACAAAAAGGCTGAAGTTACCCTTCTAATGAAATCTGTAGGTCATGCTTCCTTGATATTCCTCCTGTTAGTCCCAGACAAAAGATTATGAGTGCAAATATCACTCCTACCCCAGGCTTCCACCATCTTGATTGGAAAAGAATTTATCAATTTAGCACTTGCCCCCATGTAACTATTCAAAATTAAAATGAGAAAGGTCACAAATGTTGATACCCACCTATAAAGTATGTAAAGAATAAATGGACTTATTACATAGAACTGCATATCATTAGCTAGATACCAGGACCAGGCCATACACTGCAAAAAATACAAAATATAATGACAGCTTAATTTAACACACTGTGTGCTGAAATATAATGACAGCTTAATTTAACACACCATGTGCTTTGACCTGATAAGCATGTTTTGATCATGAGCTGTCTGCAAACCAAATGATAAAAATAGGTTTGATCTCAGCCATGTGTCTATATATAGCATTACTATATATATAAACTAAGGGCATGAAAGCTCTTGCTCCACATTTATATCAGCCTGATGTTTAAAATCAAATTAAAAATACTTATGTACATCCTTAAATTTAAAGGATATGATTCATTCAAGGATAAGATAACAAAGCATTTTTTAAAAGTGAAAATTTTACCTTATGCCTTTTAAAAATATTTCTTTGATGAAGTTGAAAATTGTGTTCCAAGAGAAATAAGAAAAGACCAGTGATTCAGTGGTGGAACACCCTCTAAATAATATCATTCCCTAGGAAAGTTACAAATTTTGCGCCCCCTGTTGTTTAATTGGTTATAAAATTTGCAAATTACAAGGCATTGTCACACCCCACTGAGCACAGGATTAAAGTATTGTATGGGACACTATTGATTTCCATCATTCCCTCCATTGGATCCCAGGCTTTTTGGATTTGTGTACAAGTGATCTCAGATTTGGGCAGAAATATTAATTAAGGTAAACACTGAATTTAAGGATTGGATGGCACAGATCAGAAATATTTATGAACTGTTCTTGCAAAATAAATGTATGGATTTTCAGTCTGAAATTAAAATAAATGTAATTATTAAAAATAAAATAGGAAATTCAAGACCTACACACCTTTCAAGTTGTGAAAGATACAATTTCCCTAACTCTTGAAATAGTCTCAGAGTAGACTCATTTACCCTTCATGATATTATTCTCCCTAACATTCCTTTGTTTGAACCAAATACGAATGGTTGCCATGTATTGCCCGACATGTTATTCATTTAAGAAAAAATACCAAACTCCCCCAAAAAAACAGAAAATACCAAAGTCTTTGGAATGGAATTTGCCTGGGAGATAAAAAGTAGGGCATACCAACAAATATCCTTGAAGGGATAAATATCAAACAAACTAATAAATGCATTTGCACATATTGTGTTTATTTGTGTTACTTACATCTAAGCTGTGAAAGTGCAAACACATGGTAACCACAAATTGGTTGAGATTGGCTTCAAATCCTTGGCTTCAAAGAGCCTAACCCATGATGTAGTTTATTATACATGCTGCATACAATATTTCTGCCTTGATATAAGAATAATCTTCTGCAGATTATAAATCTGCATTATGGAGGAGCTGTTGTACTCCTGTCATGTGTTTGTTTTCATAGAATAGGGACTGCTTTCTGAGGTGATTCATCTTTCGGGACTGCTTTCTGAGTTGATTCAACAAAATTTTTGAAATGCAAAAATTCTACATTAACCCATAATGTACTTTATTAAGCATTTTACTTACTTGACCAGAAAGATCTCCTGGCACAAAGTTGTTGACATAGAGCAAATTTGACCACCAGTATGTTCGACATTTATTTGTTTCGTGTTCAAGAATATGGCCCAATGTAAAAGGTCCATCTGGTATGTGGTACAGTAATGTTGTGAAAAACATCATTACCATCATGTAAACTGGTGTTAATCTGAAAATATGTTATGCAAAACTTAATTCAGCCACATTTATCTGCTCAACATCTGGTTATTCTTATAGCTTAGAATTACTTCCAGCCCCACCACATCTTCCATTCAAAATGTTTGATGTCATCAACATGGCAATTTTGAAAATGTTATTTATGCCTATATTGTAAGATTAATTTAAAAACAATTGCAAGAAGCACACACCTCCAAAACCTGTGGAAATAGAACATGGCCCAATTAATGCGACCTTCCTGCCTCTTCAGCCCCTTCAGTGTAAGATAAGATACTAGAAGACCACTGCAAAACACTATCTTGAGTTTCTAGGTATCTTCATTGTGATTATTGAGAACGTTATTTCAGGCAAGTCACATTTCAAATCTGTGCAAGGTTTACCTCAAAAAGAAGAAAGAGTCCACGGAAAATGTTGCATTAGATATGGCCTGGAAGGAGAATCTCTGAATCATGGAAATTGCTGGAAGAGGATTGTCTGAAATAATTCCCAAAGAGAACATCTATAGATTAACAGAAGTTAACACTTCAACATTCCCTGAGAAAAGACATTCATTATTTTCTGAAATTAAAACTTAGATAGTGTTTCAGAATTTATTACAAATAAAAAAACATTCACCAATATAGATGAGGACAAATGAATATGTATGTCCGAGTATGACCCACCACATGCTAAGTACACGGATTCCATTCACAGAAGACAAGTTGCCAGAATTCACTGTAGTGTTAAGTAACTTTGATCCATTTTTTAGCCATGAAAAACACAGCAAAGCCTGCTCAACAACCACTGAAAAAGATACACATATATTAGGGCTGAAAATGAGTCATCTCGTATAAGATGATATACCAGCCAGTTAAAGAGTTTACAAAATTCTTAATTCACCAGTTACATTAGAATTATTCATACATGTGCTAAATAATGACTCATCAAGTTATTGTGGTATGATTGGCTGATTGGCGAAAATATTGTGACCGGCCCCACCAACAAAGTAGGTAGAGTGTAGGATCTGTGCCTATGAAGTGGAGGACGGGAGGTGGTAGGCTCCCACTGCTGGCAGTGTTACTTTCACACTGGTTAAAAGGCTTGATAGTCAACCTGATATGGCCATATTTGCTGAAAGTGTTGTAAAACAACCATTTCACAAATCTTTTTCACAAAAATATTGTTCACCTGTACATCCAGTCATTTTGACATCATCAGAAACCTTGTCAGGGCCCGGATGCTGTGAAACAGATGCAGTGGAGCTGTTGACCTCAACAGAGGTTAGGTCATTGTTCCCATCATGCACAGCAACTACCTGCTCATTATCCACGAGATTAAGGTTGTCTCCAGTGCCTGGATATTCCTGTGCTTTGGTGCCCTGTTCTACGATACTTCTTCGAGATGAGGAAGAGAGATGCATTGAGATCTTCAGACCAGCATCATATAAAGTGCCAATAAGTGACAGCAAGCCCAGAATGGAAAGAATTACTCTGCAAGAGAAACATTTCATAACTCTTAGTCTAAGCATTCCTCGTGATCTGCTCTATTTGTCACATGTATTCCTATGAATAGATTGCATCGGTCTTCACTTAAACACGAGGTGGGATTTGTATGTGTGTGTGTGTGTGTGTGTGTGTGTGTGTGTGTGTTCCCTTCCCTCCATAACAGGGCCCCTCTCTCTCAAGTCAGTCACTGTGGTCAATGGTAAAAAGGTGCATTTAGGATTGGCTGCAATTCATGAAGATTAAAAAAAACAGGCTGTGCATTGATTGATGGAAGAAAAAATGACTATTCATACAGATTCTGCTTTGTTATGATTGATTAGTTTTTCAGTCGGCCAACTGATCACAGGTCGTGACCTGAGGTTTGTCAATTCTGAGGTGATATTTTGGTGAGATTGAGTCATATATTTAATAACTTTAATTTATCAAATATATTTCTTGTTTTCAACTTACATTGCTATTATATCAGAGGTTGAGTAGAGCTTCTTTTGCTGGCAGGCACCAGCAGTTATTTCAAGTTGACCAATAATATCTTGCAGAGGGGAAATAAGGGACAGGGCTGAAATAATGTCAAAGTAATACTTAATTAAAAGTACTTTATTTTAGTATAACTCTTTGTGACATCGATAAAATCCATTTCAGCAAAAAAAAAAAAAAAAAATAGAAAGGAAAAAAAAAGAAAAACCAATTATATGTCAATGTCAACAGAGGGAAACAAAGATATTACTCATGTTGAGAAACACTTCTAGCTCATCATAGTTGCATGTATTGGGTGCACATATTCCCAGAGTCAAAGTTCCATATTGCCCTAAGGGTAACTGCAAAATAGATTCACAATCATTCAATTTTGTTAAAACTGAAATGAAACAGATGTATTCAAGGATCCATTCCTATCTTTGTTTCTCATATTTTACCAACACAATAATTATTAATTATACTCTTCAATATTATCATTATTACAAAACTTATCAAACCTTGAATATCTAAAAATCAATACTGAGAAATTATGTTTCAGCTTAATTCATTATGGTGTTTAATTAAAAAACGTACTAATAATTAGTCAATTTAAATTCATTTTACATTGTAGATGATTTAGTACTTCTAACATTAGATTATGTATCATACATCTTTGGGTAGCTTTATCATGGTGGCACAATATTTCCCAGTGAAGTTTGAGGCAATCACTTTCTGGCATTGTTCATAAGAACCAAGCCACTTGAAGTTGCCCTGTAACACACCACTCGGCAGTTTTCCAAAAGCATCCAGCACTGTGTCAAAAAAGGAAATTCATTAGCTTATCAGTCAGTGAATACATCAATACATATCATTCTCCATACACTGTTATTAATCATTATAAAACACTCACATTTAAGATAACACTTTCCTCAATATTGAACAACTTTCAATATCCCTTTTGTCAATATACAATGAAATATTTAGACACTTTCATCCCTCATTAACAAAATTCTTAACATTTAAAAAAACAAAATTCAGTTCAGAATTTTGGTACATAAAGGCATTTGTTAAAGGATTAGGATGACATTGTAAACACTTGAACTGAGGCTGCATCAACATCAGACTGAGGGATTCATTGTAAGAGCTGGATTCACTTTTTTCTGAGATATATTTATTGCACCCATGCTGAGATATGCTATAACTGACATCTGTCTCTCTATATGTTTGTCATTTGTAATAAATCATAAATGTGCTAAAATACAAACTTTGCATGGCATAGGGTTTTCCTGCCAGGAAATCTTGCACCACCTGGTATGAATGTTTGAGACACGTTGTGGTGTGATTAGCATCTGAGGCATTGTTACTGTCACTCTGGTAATCATCATAGAACCCGTGCAGCTCTCTCTGCATTTCATCTACTCCATTCTGTGAAGATTGAATGTATTCTGATGCCATTTGATGCAGTTGCTCTTGGGATATAGAGTTGTATTGTCGCACATATTTCCATGCCTCATGCTCATTCAGAATATAAGTATGTTCCTCACAATAACAAAGTGCTGTGAATAACATTAAGGATAACACCAATATATGCCTTCCCACAACCATGTTTGCTACTTCCCTCAGCACACCATTCTGAATATTTCCATAAATCGGTGTGTATTTATATTTTTTTTACCAAGATCACATGATCAATGGTTAGTTTTTGTCACATGCTAAGATTAAGAGTCCAGTATCAGCACATATCTGCACTTTGAGCCTGCTGGGTAAGTTCTATACTACAAACTCTTCCGTGTAGCTATACATACCCAGTATGATTCACCATTGGGTGACAAGCTAATGTAAATAGCTTACTGATAAGAATATGCATTGGCTGCAGATACATGACAATGATAACAATTCACAAGTCTGGTTAAGGCTTAAAATGGACACAAAACAGGATAGAGTTCAGGAGTTCTACATCTTCCCAGAACTCACTGAACACGTATTTGTTGCTGACATATTAAAGTAAATCACGGGTAAAATATAACTAAATTTTACTATGTGAGACTTTTATGTGTCTAAATTGCAGATTCTGAAGCGTTTTGTGATTTTATTTTTATTTGTGCACCTGAAGACAAGGCTAAGAAACTGCAATGAATCATGTGTGTGGGCTTTATCACTTATTCACTGTTCACAGTTTATTATTCAGATTTTTTTCTAAATTAATAGTAGAATATGATTCAATGAAATATCAACGTGCTGTATTTTGTGGCTCATAATATTTATAAAAACCATAATATTGTTTTAGCTAAGGAAAAAAACAAGTGCATGTGAATTCAACGTCACCAAATTTTGTGTGAGGGTTTGGACGGGTCCCATGATGTTATTTATAAAGCGTTTTCCCTGCGCAATGGATGGTCAGAAGATGGCGCGACTCACACCATTCAGATATTTATGATTAAATAAAATGAATTCTAATAAAGAATCTCCCCTGAAGGATTTTCGAAGAAAAAAATTAAAAGACAACCATTGATCATAAACAAGGTCCCATCTGTCCATTGTCATGATATCGCAAGGTCTTGGAAGGGCGATACTGTGAATGCTTGTATTTGGTTAAAATGAAATTTGATTGATGAGCTTTATTGTTTTTCACGCCATATAAAGGTCCTTTTGTGCTCTTTATTTAGAATTTTATCTGAGAAGTGAAGAAGATTGTGCAGGTAAGGGAGGGCCTTCCAGGTAATAAGACTGATCTTGAAATCTATTTTGACTCAGCCCATATTGTGCAATGATGTCAACAAAAGGAGACATGTGTATTGTGAACAGGATTGGTCACAGGACAGACCCCTGAGGGACTTAGGTATCACCTAACCCAGGCCAGGGCATGACCTGAGACTTACCTCTTGACTCAAGTGTTTTTCTTAGAAGTATCGGATAGTCAATTTTGTCAAATGTTCCTAAAAGATCCAGATGTATTAATATTACTGATTGCTATGTTGTACCTAAAGCAGTGTAATCACCATGTGGCGCCTGTTTCCCATTTAATTTAAGTTATCAGTAGATCAAGGGTAAGTCTATGGATTGGAGGCCACGGGCCGTGGTGCAGTTGGTTAGAGCGCCTGCTTGTTAGCACTAGTTCCTCTGTGGTGATCCAAAGGTCGTAGGTTCGATCCCCGGCCATGCCGAGATTGTATTCATGATACAATTTCACACATGAGCTGAGGCCCGTGTCAAAGGGTTAACTCTTTTTCCTTGTAAGTCTGCGACCGGGTGGGTTGTCATGTCAAGGACCTGCGACATGAGAATTCAGTGAGGCAGCACTATATCTGCTACAATTAGGTCTCATCACGAAATGACTGAAACAGTGTTGAAAGTGATGTAAAACCCCAAACAAACAAACAAACAAACAAACAATCTATGGATTGGTTCCTTGTTCCGATGATTCATTACAAAGGTAGATAGGATATCCTTAAATATCATGACATCAGGTTTGGTTGGCTTGTTGACAAGAAATATATAATCACCCAGGAATATTACTTCATGCAAAGGTCTGTAATCTTAGTAAACGTATTCTTCAAGTCGGTAGTCCGACCCAAGAAAGTTAACCTCAGTCCTTTCATCCTTTAATTTTAATTAATTGGCCACCATTTTCAAGAAAAACTCATTTACTTCATCATTTTCACAAATTGGTGAGAATGAAATGTATAACTGTGTGTCATCAGCACAGCAAATAGGACCTAAACGGACCCATGTGGAATGCCATACTTGAGGAGGCTGGGCTTGGACTCTTGATCATCACATTGTTGTCATCAAGGTCAATTAGTATGTCATTTTGACACTTTAGAAGTGCAATTTCAGTACTTTGATACTTCTTTAATGCCCACTTCAGTGGGCATACAAGTGAGCAAAAGATGTTCAACAAATTGTTTTACAATTTGGTTCTCTATCAACTAGGACAGAACTTTGATACTGGTTTATATTTTTTAACTCAAGATTAAGTCCCATTTGTTGGAGTAAGGGCTCGATTAACACCTTTTAGTCTTTTTGAGACATCACCCAGACTTAACGATAAATTAACAATATTTGTCAATTGACCTAGAATTACGGGGAGCCAATCCTTCAACATTGAGATTGGAATTTGATCCAGACCACAGAATTTGTGAATCCTTCGATGCAAACCAGAACTACCCCCTGTTTGTCCAACCCTGGGGAAGGAGTGAATTTTAAGGTTATCTTCCTTCCACAAGGTGACTGATAACCCAATATATAACACCATATATAACCCAATATATCACCCAATATCGATATCTGTATTGACTTAATTAATGACAGAAAATTGTCAATTTTAGATTCTGTTTGCATCATGCCCATGCTGACTGCAGGTAGATGCTTTCTTCTACTTGGAAGCTGCCCTTTGCAAATGGGATTTACACAAACTGGACCACCAGGATAATAATTGTGATCTGTATCAGATAATCAAATGACAGAGAAAACAATCAAGTGACTGCAAATATGTTTCATGTTGATAACGTCATTTGAAATTAATTAATTGATTTCAAAGACAGTTATGTTACATACAATTAGATCTTGTGGCGAAAGCCAAGCTGTATAACTACATGTGCTTCAAAGCGTACATGTGCATAACTCGGTAAATATAATATATCAGATTCTATTTATTTATATACATATTATGTATATAAATAAATAGAATCTGATATATTATATTGAGGCCCATATTTTACATCTCATTATTTCTCATTCCAAAATATACCATATATGTAAAATATGATAGTCTTCACTGCTGCCTTGCAGAATATGTCAATCCTGGACTCAGATGAATTTGGCCTCTAAATATTTAATGTTTCAATCATTGGATCCAATATCTCCAGGTGTACATACACAAGTTCACATCACACATCACAGTGTGCACAAACAATGTCCTATGTTTATATATGTATGCAAGCGCAAACCAGGAAACGTAATCAAGATTGCGTATTGCCGTTATGGAGACATATACAGCATAATGTCCCTGAGAAACGTGTGGGAAATTTTTTCGTGGTTCGTGTTTCGTAGTTCGTTTTTCGTGGTTCGTAGTTCGTGTTTCGTAGTTCGTGGTTTAACGGAAATTTTTTCGTGGTTCGTAGTTCGTTTTTCATTTTTCGTGGTTCGTTTTTCATTTTTCGTGGTTCATAGTTCGTGTTTCGTAGTTCGTGGTTCAAGGGAAATTTTTTCGTGGTTCTTAGCTTTAGGAGGGGGCAGTCATACGGGCACTTTCACACATATGGTGCTTTCACACCCTGGCAACCCCAATTGGCGTTGAAAACAAATACCTGGCAGCCTTTGAAATAGTATAGTCAAATTGAACCCCAATATGAAGATTTCATCTTTGTTTTCTGTATAAAATCATTATTCTTTATATTTTCTATGTTTGCAAAAAATAGTTTAATTTAATATGTTCTGATGTGCATATCGCTCAAATATAAGACCAGTATGAAGATTTAATCTTTGTTTTCTGTATAAAGTCATTATTCTTTATATTTTCTACGTTTGCAAAAAACAATTAAATACAGTATGTTTTGATGTGAATATCACTTAAATAGAAGCCCAATATAAATGTTTGCCAAAAAATGAATATTCATTGAAAAAATTGGACTTGAGCAATTAATATAAGGTAGAGCTAACAACCATAGGATTCGCGCAACCATAGGATTGGCTGATAATTATGAAATTGTTTTATATGCGTAAAACAAATAGAACATTGAATTTTCTGACATGGAAAAGTTTATATAAAGGGTATAAATAAATTGTTGTGAAAATTGCACCCATTGACCCCGATTTCGTTACAATGTGCATATTCGTTACAATGTGCAATATGAATATTTTTGAAATCGTGAGAACAAGAGGAAGACAATTATGTATGTATTTTGTACATTTTACAATGTTTTGTATCAGAAAATGACTGCCGTAATTGCCAATGATGAAATAAGATGTTGATTATAGTGGTAAGGATTTCATATTAATATCTCGGCCAATAATACACTTACAGAAATGATTTAAATATTTTTTGAAATCGTGAGAACAAGAGGAAGACAATTATGTATGTATTTTGTACATTTTACAATGGTAAAATACATATAAATTTAAGATGAACATTTTCTTGCCCCAAATCTTCATCCAAAATGTCCAATTTTTGCAGAGAATCTAATAACTATGATATAGAACATCCTACAGTATCGATTTAAACAAGATTGAGTCATCCCGCGATATGAAAACCACACAAAAACCTTTTAATTTAATTTTCATAAATTCCAACTATGAAAAGGCTTTTCCTGGTTTTGGAAAATCATATCTATATTGAAATATAGAGTATATACGTGTATTATATAAAGATCTACCCATTTTATTATTTTTATGAAAAATGAAAAACGAAACACGAACTACGAACTGCAAACCACGAAAAATGAAAAACGAAACACGAACTACGAACCACGAAAAATGAAAAATGAAACACGAACTACGAACCACGAAAAATGAAAAACGAAACACGAAATACGAACTACGAACCACGAAAAAATTTCCCACACGTCCCTGAGAACCACAAACTGATAATAACTCATCCGCCAACCACTCCACTCTACAAATACTTGTGGTCAATGTATTCATATGTTATGTAATGGGATACCATCCCAGGAGCATACCATGATCATCTGTTTTCTTGGATACCAAATCGGGAAGACAATTGTAATGTGATCTCTCATTTCATCTACTGTTATGTATAATGTGCATCAACAAAGTCCCGGAATCTGCGGAGTGTGCCAATCATCATGCTGCCTGGAGCGCTACGGATCTCCAACAGGTAGTGTTTATATGTAATCAAATATATATACAACACAGGTGAAACAAACCCAGGTTCTCTGCATTTATAGAAGTATTCCATTGATTCAACGATAGAATTTGCAGGAGTCTGAAATCAAATACATGATATGATAGCTAAGCGGCATTTGGAGTTGATAACCCAGTATGTATCAGATATAATATTTATATCATATGATTAACTTATTAAATATGAACTTTAACTATTTTCTATATGATCTAGCGTATGATCATTATACAACTGATGTTCGTAGTTTCTTAAAAAATTGGAGTTCACTACTGTAGAAGATAAATGGTTGCATACATCTATAAGATTGAGTTCCTAAAGTCTAACCCTTCACTTAATGTTGCAAATGCTTCAATGTTAAGTAATTATCTGGTGATTTGCAGATTTCGTTTTTAAACTGCAATATTTGATATGTTCATATGCATAGACCTGCGCATAAATGTTTATATGGTAGTCTTGCAAGTTGAAGGTGCCCCCGGCCCCCGCCTTTGGGTTCAATATGGGCGGGGAAGAAGACAAAGGACCTGAGGACAATACATCAATAGAGCATATCTGGGGGAGCTTCAGGGCTAATACAAGTGCACATTGCATCCCCCAGTACAACAGTGCCAGAGGTAAATAGAATAGCATATATATAAACATTGATTCTTCTTATGTACAGACATCGATTCTACTTTGTTTTACACTATTTATATGAAACATTATTAATTTTCTTATTACATTAGTTTTACATTATTTATATGATACCTATACATTTACATTATTTATATGATACCTATACATCTACATTATTTATATGATACCTATACATTATTTATATGATACCTAAACATTATTTATATGATACCTATACATCTACATTATTTATATGATACCTATACATCTACATTATTTATATGATATCTATACATTTACATTATTCATATGATGCCTTTTCACACACATATGCTCCGCTATGTCTTATTCTCAGGTCCTGTCAAGAAGACGTTTTGGGTGATGGTTGCGTTTGCATGTATTGGCACACTTACATATCATTTTTATTATTTAATTGACAAATACTATAAATCTGAATCAGTGGTGATTGTAAACATGGAGTCAGCGAGCAAGCTAAGATTTCCGGCAGTAACTTTGTGCAATAACAATATTTTAAGGCGGTCCCTGATACTTGGGGACACCCATCTCAGAGCATTGGTCAGTGATGCCCACAGTGTGAATGGAACATTAAACTATACAAGGGCCTTCTTCTTACAAGAACAGCTGATGAGTGCCATAGCTGACTTGCCACCAGACAGAAGGATGTTGCTCAGCCATCAGAAAGAAGACCTTATCGTGTCTTGCCAATTTGCAGGCGTGAAGTGTCGGGACAGGTAGTACAATTACCGAGACTAAATTGCAGTTCTAAAGGTTATTAGCTTCCAAATGAAAGGAAATATCCTTATAATGTATACATTTTTATGTTTTTGTGAATTGATCAGAGATTTTGGGGAACTCTTCAGTAGTTCATATGGAAATTGCTACACGTTTAACTGGGGAGTTAATGCCGACGAGTTACAGTATTTTTCGAACCGACCTGTTCCGCAATACGGTAATATTTCTCTTACTACTGCTATTTATAATACACATTTAATGAAGATAGTCTTATTTGGAACTTTCTTTGTTGTATCATTTTTATTTATTTATCACACGAAAACAAATGGTTATTATATGAAATGTAAGGGGAAGAATCAAATGAATAAGATGCAGAAGGATTTAGGTTTGTTCTTATTAAGGTGACCTTTTCAGCTGTCGAGTCAGATTGAAGCCTCTCGCTGGAACTCAATGCCCCACTCTTTATGAAAAATGACCAGATATCTTTTTTACATTGTCGTATAATATGATAGCACCAACATTACTCATACAAGTTAATATATATGAAAAAGTTTGACACACCTTTACTTAGCTTGTCCACTTCACAAATTGACGGTTCAACACGCCACGAGAAACCACACGTGGTTTAAGGATGCATGTCTGCAGCTTTGTGTTCTTGTCATATTTGAACGACAGATTTAATGAATTGGATTTTATAAAATTTGTTATTAGTTTATAAGCTATTTTCATATCTAATAATCAGTCTGTTATACGATTTCTCAGGCATACTTTGTTCATATCTAATAATCAGTCTGATTTCTCAGGCATACTCACCATGCGTTTTGTACACAGGTCTTATATTGTTGGTGAACGTGGAACAGTACATGTACGTACCAGTGACGGAGGCAGCCGGGGTGAGAGTGGTTATTCACCCCCATGGTACGATGCCCTTCCCAGAAGATGAAGGAATATCTGTCAGCCCTGGTCACCAAAGTAGCATTGCACTGAGACAGGTCGGTGTGCCTTATGTGGTACTAGTCCAATGATTAAGGCACTGAGATACCGCACTCGTATGATTAGTGTGTATGTCAGGCTAGAACTCCTGACAGTCACGGAAATCCATTTGATTATTGTGTCTGTGTTAGTTTCTCTTTTTCACTTTGCAGCAACAAATCTGACATTTTCCCTTTTACGTGCTTCTATTCTGCCAATATCCTTCTTATGACGTTATTACCGTGAAAATAAATATCAAACTTTAAAAAGTCTATATAATATGGAACCATATTAGGAGAATGTGGTACTCTCACGAGTGCATTTACACATATTGTGTTATTGTGAAAATCATTTGTGATAGTGGTAGCCAAGCTGTGTAAACACTAAGACATCGTAGCTGAGCTTTAGGGCCTAACACTTAATGATTAGGCCAAAATAAATCTTGTAATACTGCAGTTTCATTAATTCCTCCCATTAATTCAGCAGATTAGTTTCTCATAGGATTGCTGGATATGACTTTGGTTGGTGGTCGGCGAATGCACTGGATGCTAATCAATGTTAATCTCTTCTGACACTTTAATTTGTGGTCAACGTTTTTTTTATTGAGACCGCTTAATGCATACTACGCTACAAACTACGTTTTACTTATATGTTTTACTTAGAAATATGTAACAACTATCATCATAGAAGGCGAACTCATGAGTATGGCACATGACTCACGTGCCTTCTCACATTTGCATGGTGACATTTGTCTGGGATTGAGTGTCATCATACTGGTGTCTGCTGTTCATTCTTTCACTGATGATCATGATATTACATATTTTCATTCGCAAAATATGTCCTATTAGTAGTCATTTATCTTTGGTCACAATTGCCTGTTTTTTAATTTGACTTGTAGTGGTGCACATCGGGTTCTGCACATTTTGAGTGATTTCCCTCATCTAAAATGATAGAGCTGTAACTCATTCATTCATTTATAAATTGTAAAACAATGTAGATGCAAAATACGTTTGAATCCTAAAATATTAAAATGCAATATATTTTATTCATTGTGGATCTTAATTATATAATTATATGCATACTCTCATGTTATGACTAAAATGACAATTTTTCAGACATCAATAGAAAGATTAGGAGGAAAATACAGTGGCTGTGTGGAAGAAGATAATGAAAACATGGAGAATATTTTCCGGGAGAGGTATGGAGTGAGGTACAGTACAAAGGTAGGCTAACACAGTGGTGAGTCCCGTCATCAGCTCTGTCAAGCCTGAATACTTAGGTTTCCCTTCATGTAACATATTATTTCTCAATTCACATCGGAAGATTGCCTTACGTGCACAGTTTTTTCACAGATATTTAGAATTTTTCAGCCCACCTTTTCACACAAAGTCTTGGCATTTTACATTAGTATGGGTTCTAATTATCGTATTTTAGTGACCATGCATGGGATTAACCTTTTTATGTTGGTCAACACATGTAGTGCATGTTTGTGTAAGTCAAAGCAAACGATATACAAAAATGTAATGATCCAAGTATGTAATAAGCATATATTTGAGTCCAATATATGTGGCAGACAAACATGTGTTAATCCAATATATGGGTTAGACATGCCTATGTTAGTCCAATATATGCGGTAGACATACTTGGGACACTCCAGTATATGCGGTAGACATGCCTGTGATAGTCCAATTTATGTGTTAGACATACATGGGATAGTCCAATATGTGGTAGAAATACATGGGATAGTCCAATATATGTGGTGGACATGCCTCTGATAGTCCCATATATGTGGTAGAAATGCCTGTGATAATATATGTGGCAGACATACATGGGATGGTAAAAGCATGTGGTATATATTTATCTACATCGTGCATCAGCTATTTATGATCAAGTGATAATTATTATATGTACCAGGAGTATTTATTATGTGATACATTATAAACTGTTACATTTTAAGATGTTTTGAAAAATGCTTTTCTTCAGGCGTGTGAGGGGACATGTTACCAGATGCAGGTGTTTGACTCATGCCAGTGTGCCGACCTCAGGTTTCCATTCCCAGTTGGAGACCCCGTTATAGAAGCGTGTAACATCAACAACCCATCACAGTGTGAGTTAAATTTAACCATGTGAGTCATGCATGATTATATCACTATGTAAATGATACATCAACACATTTAACATACATGTGAGTCATGCAAAATTATGTCAATTACTATTTAAGTCAATTTTATGAGTTATATTTTGTAATGAGAGTCATTTACTATACTGAGAGTCACATATCATCATGAGAGTCATATTTTAGAGTGTATAATCAATTGCAGTGTTATATATATATATATATATATATATATATATATATATATATATATATATATATATATATATATATATATATATGTGAGTCATATATCGTCATTCGAGATACACATCACCATGTGAGACATCCATCGCCACATGAGTCATATTCTCCTTGTACGCTATAGATTACCATGCTAGTTATACATCACCATGTGAAACATGCTTCACTATTTTAGACATATGTTAGTTATGCATTACGATGTGAGTCATTCATCACCATGTGCCATATTCCTTACCATTCAACATATCACAATGTAATTTATACATCACCATCTGAGTCACACATCACTATGGGAGTAATGCATCACAATGTGAGATATATATCACAAGGTGAGTCACATAACATCATGTGAATCATATATCACCATATACGTCATATCCGACCACTTGAGGCCATAGGTTGTGTCGGCGCAGTTGGTTAGAGCGCAAGCTTATTTGCACCAGGTCCTCTATGGTTATCCAAAGGTCATGGGTTCGATCCCCGGCCATGCCGAGATTGAACTCATGATACAATTTCCCATATGAACTGAGGCCCGTCCCTAAAGGTTTAATTCATTGTCCTTATAAATCTGTGACTGGTAACTGGTGTCATGTCAAGGACCTGCGACATGACAATTCAGTGAGGCAGCACTATATCTGCTACAAGTAGGTCTTATCATGAAATAACTGAAATAATATGTTGAAAGTAATGTAAAACCCCAAACAAACAACCGACCATTTGAGTAAAGTGTGATCACTTCCATTCAAATATCAAATAAGCGCCATATTTTCTTTTAAATATTATCTTTAAGAGAAACTAGGAAACCTTATTCATTGCATACTGCAGTTTCCTATACATTATCATTTATAAATCTTAATCTGTAATTGCAGACACCTGTCAGGCATTTGTCAATACGCTTCGTGAGAATGGCAATCTAAGTTGTTCCTGTCCAAGATCTTGTAGGTGAGAAACATCAAGGAAATCTGAGCTATATAACGAAACATCAAGGAAATCTGAGCTATATAACGAAATGAAAGTTAATGATAAGAGAGATATACAATATAATTATAAAGGAATCTGACGCAACTGAGAAATGTATGTTTTAATACGGACAATCACAATCAATTAGCCCTCTCAGAACAATATATTTCAAGGGTTTGTAACCAGGCCACAGACAGGGAATCTGAGACCTAAACATGTGTGACGGGAATCTGAGCCCTGAGCATGTAGGTCAGTAACGTGACAGGAATCTGAGCCCTGATCATGTAGGTCAGTAATGAGACGGGAATGTAAGCCCTGAGGATGCAGGTCAGTAACGTGACAGGAATCTAAGTCCTGAGCATGTAGGTCAGTAGTGTGAAAGGAATCTGAGCCCTGAACATGTAGGTCAGTAGTGTGACAGGAATCTGAGCCCTGAGCATGTAGGTCAGTAACGTGACGGGAATGTAAGCCCTGAGCATGTAGGTCAGTAATGTGACGGGAATCTGAACCCTGAGCATGTAGGTCAGTAACGTGACAGGAATCTGAGCCCTGAGCATGTAGGTCAGTAATGTGACAGGAATCTGAGCCCTGAGGATGCAGGTCAGTAACGTGACAGGAATCTGAGCCCTGTGCATGTAGGTCAGTAATGTGACAGGAATCTGAGCCCTGAGCATGTAGGTCAGTAGTGTGACAGGAATCTGAGCCCTGTGCATGTAGGTCAGTAATGTGACAGGAATCTGAGCCCTGAGGATGCAGGTCAGTAATGTGACAGGAATCTGAGCCCTGTGCATGTAGGTCAGTAATGTGACAGGAATCTGAGCCCTGAGCATGTAGGTCAGTAACGTGACAGGAATCTGAGCCCTGAGCATGTAGGTCAGTAGTGTGACGGGAATCTGAACCCTGAGCATGTAGGTCAGTAATGTGACAGGAATCTGAGCCCTGAGGATGCAGGTCAGTAACGTGACAGGAATCTGAGCCCTGAGGATGCAGGTCAGTAACGTGACAGGAATCTGAGCCCTGAGCATGTAGGTCAGTAATGTGACAGGAATTTGAGGGTTTAAACATACAGGTCAGTAATTTGTGTTGTTAGTAGAATCACAGTTGTTTCTTGGAAAATGTGTCATTTGAATTTCTATTGCAGAGAAGATACATACTCGCTTTCGCTGTCAACCCTTACATGGCCTGCTGAACTTCACAAGGTATAATGATATTCATTGAACAAAATATTTGCACCAACTCTTATGCTTTGCATCCATGTTAGTTATATTGCATCCATGTAAGTTATTCCAATATGTATTGTTTCGCTGAGATATTGACTATTTATAATGATATGCCTTTTTTTCTGAATAAAGCATTTAAAGAAAACTTTCTAAATGTATCACAAAGACTGCTTTGGGAGACTGAATTAAGCACCACTTCAACACTACCCAGCAGACAAAACTGGTTGAAAGGACGTGGTTTGATGTGAATTTAAGTCGTGGTTACGACGTGGTTAGCTGACGGAATATACAAAGCAAAATGACATGAATTTCTCACCTGGATAAGATGTGATTTTTTTCAGCTTTCCAGATTAACATCATTACCCCAAATAGCTAGCTGGGAATACATTTTGAAGAAGATATCAATATGATCTCCTTTCAAACATGCGAATATAACTTAAGCCAAGCTGTGACGTTATGTTACAATGTTCAAGAATATTCAATAAGGAATTATTTGGACGAAATAAAAACTAAAAAAACTAAAAAAAAACAAAAACACACACACACAGCGAATACCCAGGGCGGTGCCTTTGATATTTTAACATTGGGTTTATGGAAGTTCACAACTTGCACGAATACCAAAATGTAAATAAGCGAAGATGGCAGAACCCGGTAATCATATGGTAGCTGGCAAGGTCAGAAAATATTATCATATCACAAAAAAACAAACAAAAAAACTACACTGGCTCACCGTGAGTGTGAAACTAGATTTAAAGATACCATTATTAACATGGATACAAAAAGTACGAAATGGGTACAAAGAAAAACAAAATCAAAGGTCATCATTATAGTCAGGTAGATAAGTCCAATGTTTGTGCACTTTTGGAAACAAGCACCAAACTTGGCACGGTTGTACATTGGATCATTGCGAATCATTCTGGATATAGAAACACTTTGGTAGCGCCCCCTGGTGGCCGGGGGCGCCACCTGTACTTTTACAATTTCTCAATTTAAAGTACCCTCAGAAAAAAAATCATAACTTCTTTAATATTTGAGATATTTCTATTCTGATTAAAGATTTGGAATGTAGGAAATATTCCCTAACAATTATTTAATGACAAGAAAGACATTCCATGCATATTTAATCTCAATTAATCTTAATTTTTACCAAAAATCTTAATTCTACTCCATGTTTTCCTGGAAATATTGGAAATAAGGATACAAAATATTGCTTAAATGTTTTTCTGTTCAATAGATTAAAGTTAGTTACTACACTTATGAATCTAAAGCTTCATTCAAAATGAAAATTGATTGAACAGAAAAGAAGTTATGCAATTTACAACAATGGTACTTTCTCAGTTTCGGATTTTATCCTGTATCTATATTTAACAATGTGTAAAAAATAAAATCTAACTTGTCATTATTTTAATAATGACATTATTAAAATATCACTGGTATACCTGTACAGCAAAAATTTTGCTAGGTATCATCTTTAGAGACACAATCACACATTGGGGCACATGGCAGAGATGCACGAGTACAACCACAACGATTGTTGCATGCCTTTTTACAGGCACACTTTATCAGCTCTCTGCAGCCTTTCAAAGCTTCTGGAAGCACAGTCCAGAAAGGATTCCACTTGTCATCCTTTTTCATCCATCCCCATTCTCCTGGACTTGGAAGCATCATTTGTGGAACAAGACTTTGTCCCCACACATGTCCTGCTCGACGGGTATGTTGCTCAAAGGCAGCCTTGGTTGGTGGAAGCGTCTCAATGCGATGCTTCCCTCTTTTGATGAACAAGTCTTTTCTCGCTTCATTGAGGTCTGTATGTGGTCTTGTTCTGTCATACCAAATGATGACAAATCTCTCCAATAGATTCAAATTTTCCTGGCTCATGGTGCTGTGAGGTGTTGATATTTCCATGAAAGCATGTGTGACCTCTGGGAAACATCTCCAGGCATCCCACGCTGCCTTTTTGCCTCTGCCAGCAAAACCGGAAACAGTATCACAGCCTGTCAGTGCATGGAATCCTGGGAGTGCTTTGGCCTTTTGTTCTCCTATTGCTCTTAAGATGTCATGTATAGGGGGATATCTAAAATTTGTATTTGTCCCAAATCCTACCCAAATCTCATCTACTCCTAGTCTTTCTGCATATGCTGTTGCCAGCACAACAACATCTGTATCTACTGTTCTGATCAAAAAAATTTTGTGATCCTTACAAGCAGCATCAGCAGCATGGATGATTAGACGCTAGTCTGCCTCCTCATGGTTACATGGCATGATGTAGTCATACCAATTATTATCTGCTACCTGTTTGCAGTGATATACACCTCCTTATCTGTCTCCAGATTATCAATCAAGACATGTGTCAGAAATTGGATTTATTTGCATTGACCAAAAGGAATTTTGACCAATTCTTTGGCATTTTTGTTGAAGGTGTCACTCTTCGCCTTTCTCCTTTCCCTTGTGGAAGATTTAAGACTATCAGGAATATATCTATCTCAAACAATGTCTTAGCATTTCACTGTCTGAAGGTGGGACTGGATGAATGGCAAAAAGATCATATCAGCATATTCTTTAAATGTGCAAGACGTTTTTGGAAGTGGAAAATGAACTGTGGCAGCCCCATCAAACAGTTTTGTGTCAACTTCTGGGGAATCTCTGGTTGACTGTACATAGCTCTCCAGACATGGTATAAGATCAGATTTCTTGCCCATTCTTAGTTGCCCATGATCTGAAAGTGATGGTGGAAATGGTTGATTCTCATGACAAAAGAAATCTTCCATATTAATAGCTCGAGTTTGACATGAGATGTACAATCGGGAGATTTGATATGGTGTTCTGTAATTTAGACTTATGTGTCTTTTGTGGCCTGAAAAAGAGTGGAAGGTTGTTTTTACTTATGGTGTCTGATATGGGTTTTGAGGTTGAGGTAAGTCTTTCTTCTGTGTATTATACATATTGCTCCTGTCCTAATTCAACAATTTCTCAGTTTTGGCAACAGATTCATCCAGAATGTCTTTAGTATCAAGGACCAGCAGGTCAGGACTTTCCTCAATGAATGGGTTGCCCAGGTCCTCAAATGTGGATAGAAGTGCCAAAACCTGTTTCTGAAATGTCTTCTGTACAGAGGGAGTTTGCTCATGATGTCTGCTATTTCTAACATCAGGGGTTGCATTGTTTGATTTCTCAAATTCGGACAAAACTCTGGCCAATTCAGGCCCTGAAATCATCCATTTACAAAAAGCACTAGGATTCTCTGTCAGTCCCACATGACCTTTGTGGATTTCAGGGTGATTACATTCCATGGTTGAGAGGTCCCTAGAGGTCCAAAGCAAAGAACCATGGCACTAGCTTAGATAAGGCTTCAGTGAACAGAATTATGTCTCCCTCACATTGTGCTCTAACAAATGAGAAGATTGTCATCTGCAGTTTCAGTGCGAGCCACCAATAATGGAAATGGGGACAGTTTTTGATGCGATTCTGTTCCCAACATTCAAATGATTTGCTCTCCTGGCCCTCTGGCAGATCAGCTTTATATAGTTGGTATGCCCTACCAAGCAGCAAGGACAAGCATGCTACTGTTATCTGGTGAGCATGCCTTGTTCGTGTGAGATGCTCAACCTTCAAGAACGAGTCTGCTGTTCCAGCATTAGCTATCTCAGCCAACACCAAGGCTTCCACCCATCCACTACCCTTCAACCATGTACCAATAGCATCTCTATATGGAGCCCTCCCAACATGACTATGTACGTCTGTTTTCCATACAAATCAGGCCAACACCACTGTATCTGCTTCAGTAAAGCATAAATTGGTTGATCTCCTGCTATAATTGGTGTCTGTCCTGGAGACACATGGTTGATTGCTTTTCGTACAACATCCATGCCATGCTTCATCATTGCTACCGTATGAGCATTTTCATAGAAGAGAGGTAGGAGTGCACTTATTGTGATTTGTGGTGGCTCCCCATGTTGCCATGATGCATGAAATGCTGCCCATGAAATGTTGTCATCTCTCTCCAGGTCACTCTTCCCAATAAGTTCTTTTACTCTGTCAAACCACTGATCCTCATCTTTTAATTGGGGTCAGTTGGAAAAGTAGGTGTTTCAGAAGATCCTTAAAAGTAGGTCAATCTTACGTACATCTGCTGATCAGGATCAGCAGAGGCTGGTACATATTTTACAAATAGTATAATACGCATTGTGGTCATTTCGATCATACACAAAGACAAAAAAAAATGATTGAATAAGTGTAGAGAAAAAACGGGACAGATAAAGTACCTTCATTGTAAAATTTAGAACTTTTTTTCTATTAATCTAATCTATATTCTGATTGAAGTTTTAGATTCTAAAATGTATTCAAAAAGCATTTAAGCATTGTTTTACATTACTAAGTTCAATATTTCAAGACAAACGTGAAAATAAATTACATTTATTTATGAAAATGGTAAAAGCAGGAGATCAAATATGCATGGCATGTCTTTCTTGTCATTACATAATTGTTAGGGAATATTTCCTACATTCCAAATCTTTAATCAGAATAGAAATATCTCAAATATTAAAGAAGTTATGATTTTTTTTCTGAGGGTACTTCAAATTGAGAAAGTGTAAAAGTACAGGTGGCGCCCCCGGCCACCAGGGGGCGCTACCAAAGTGTTTCTATATCCAGAATGATTCGCAATGATCCAATGTACAACCGTGCCAAGTTTGGTGCTTGTTTCCAAAAGTGCACAAACATGGTCTTTTTATGGACTTATCTACTTGACTATTATGTGTGAGGCCCTTTGGAGAATTCGATTCATTGTTCGACCAACTTAGAAACGCCGTGTTACTGCACGGCTTTGCAAAAGGTATCAAGAAGATTTTCTGGTAACGCAATATATAGGCGCGAATACTTTCGCCGCTCTCCCTTATTCAACCCCCGCGACTGTTATTTAATTACTCCAGTGTTTCACTCCCAAAGTTAGGTGTATTTGCTATTGGAAAAAAAACACATAATGATTGTATTCCAATATCAATAATGAACACGTGGTTTATGATACGGAAGGCCCCTACTTATCGAAAATGTTTTATAAAACACTTATGGACGCACTTATTCTAAAATATTACTTGCAACAGCGCTGTCAGCAGGCCTATACGTCATCTGATATAGAGATTTACAAATAATTTGTCATTATTGTTACTTGAACTATTCCACACAGTCGGTTGATCTATCCAGAGATCACATGAGTTTCATACTGGTCAGCACTGGAACCCTATTTAGCAAAACAACAAACAAGGTACTTGTTATTTGTGTCAATGAACATTCAGTATTTCCATTTCAGCCAATGCTATATCAGGAATTGAGACATCTGAATGTGACAGAGTTCAATGAATTGGCAAATAATGAAGATTTGCGCTCTGCCTTTGTCGATGAAAACCTGGTTAAACTTGTCATCTACTTTGAGGACTTTAACTATGAACAAATCCGAGATATCCCTTCATATGACGTAAGACAATTTCTCATTTAGAAGATCAATATCATTTCTTATAACCATGGAAGATAAATAATTGTGACTAACTTTTTTTTACAGACTGGCCAGTTCATTTCTGACCTTGGAGGCATTCTGGGTTTATACATAGGATTCTCCGTGATGACAGTTCTGGAGATATGGGAACTCATCGTAGACATCTCCTTTTCGGCAATCTATAAACTCGGAAACACAAATAATGATCAAAAAGTCCATGACATAGTTGAAGAACTCAAGGAATGAGACACCTGGGCTCCATGTTTTATCAACCACCATGTTGGTTCCCTGTCAGACCAATGTCCGGATTATAAACACACACATTAATACTGTGTTTATCAACTTTGAAATTGAAGCCCTGGCAGAAAACCAACCTGATTTTAAACTTATATATAAGCTTAGATATTGTAATGTAAATGAAATGTATTGGTTGTCAATAGAAGAACAAAATTGGGATCAAGATTCAAGTTAGTTACTTCCCAATAGCATTGCCAAAAGTCATATGAAAAGAGCTCGATTTTGTCATGATAAATAGGATATACTTTCATATACTATGTCAACCAATATGGTTTGAAGAGAAGACACATCAGTATTCATGCCACAGTCTCAAAGGAACAAGACTTATTAACATGGAGAATATAATATGCTTTTATGTTTAATGGAAGAATTTGCTTGTCAATATATGTATATGTAATGGGTAAATGAGTGAATGAATTCTTAATTACTTGTCGACACGTAAAGGGCATTTAATTATATATTATAAACTATTGTAAAAATGGACGAATAAGAAGTGCACATGTAGATCTCGTCATGAAATAACTGAATAAATGTTGAAGGTGGCATAAAACACTAAACAAACAAAGAAACGAATGCATTCTCAATTATTGTGTTCATTTGTGGTATTGGTGGCTAAGCTTTATAAGTAATAAAAACAAAGCAGTCCAGAGCTTGTCGAGATTGACCTAAATTCACTTAGGGGCATATCAAGTAGGTCTCATACTAAAATGATTGAAATAAAGTTGGAAGTGTTGGAAACCCTAAACAAAGAAACAAACAAAAAATAAATCTGTTTTATTTTTAAAAAATAAAACTACTTTTGTTAAACAACCAGCTGCTTCATTTCCTCCTATGCCGATATAGACGCGGCTTTGGATTATAAATTATTTGAATTATAAAGTGAAATATAATCGTTTTTGAGACAATCACAAAATGTCAAGTCTTTCCAAGCATTTTTGTTTCAGTATTGTTCTTAATCAATAGATAATAATAATAATAATAATAATAATAATAATAATAATAATAATAATAATAATAATAATAATAATAATAATAATAATAATAATAATAATAATAATAATAATAATAATAATAATAATAAAATTTGTATAGCGCTGATACCAGACAAGTCTGTTCATAGCGCTGTGTTCAGGACGTGCATCCTGAAGAGATGAGTTTTCAGTCTATTCTTAAATGAGGAGACTGAAGTACTTGTCCTAATTTCAGTAGGCAAGGAATTCCAAACCCTGTCACCCACTGTCCTTAGCCTGGTATTAGGTACTTGTAGATGGGTGCCATCGTTGGATCTTAGACAGCGTTCCCCTTGTTTGATTAGGAGTAGATCACGTAAGTAAGGCGGAGCCTTACCATTTAGAGCCATCCAGGTTTAGAGAAGGATTTTAAAATTGATTCTCGCATGAACAGGGAGCCAGTGGAGTTCCTGTAGTTTTCCTGAAATGTGATCGAATTTCCTAATTTTTCCTACAACACGTGCTGCAGAGTTTTGGAGGTATTGCAGCTTCCTGATGTCGGCTTTAGGAAGACCAGCCAGCAGGCCATTACCATAATCCAGAGTAGATGTGACAAAAGCATGGGTAAGTGTTACAGCGGTCTTTTCGTCTAGACAATGTCTGATGGTAGCCAAGGTCCTAATGTGGTAATAGCCCTTCTGGCACATTTTTCTGATCTGGGCCTTCATGTCCATGTTGGAGTCAAATGTGATGCCAAGGTCCACCACTGACTCACTAGGAGCAATATCAGACCTACCCACTCTGATTGTGTCTGGGATACTACTACTGGCGGCAGTACTGTATCTGTCAGTACATACGAGCATCTCTGTCTTTCCATCATTTATCTTCATCTTATTTGATATAAGGACGTTTCTGACCTCACAGACACACTCCTCAAGTTTGTGTCTGCTTATATCAGCTTGATGGGGGGAAGTGTGGTCTACAGGGATGTAGATCTGAGTATCATCTGCATAAATATGATAGCTCAGACCATATTTGGCTAGGATATCAGAAAGGGGGTGTCATATAAATGGTGAATAGTATGGGACCCAGTACTTAGCTTAGATTGTAGAAATGATTTTATATCAGAGACAACCACATGACCTCCATGATTCCGTCTTCAACCTATAGGGGTCGCATAATGCAAAGTCTGGTTAATACTTTCCATTCCTGTCATGACTCGTGGATCAGAAATCTGCCGCCAACAACATTGTATTTATTTCCTGCATTCTCTGAAGCTATAGCTTTTCCTCCACTTAGCCAATCATCCAAATACAAATACATAGCACTCTCAGAACCTGGGCTATCCGTTTCATCACTTCTGTGGAGGTTCTTGGTGCAACTGCTAACCCAAACTGTAAGGTTACCAACTGAGATATGTTTTCCCTAAATTAATATTCTCAGATATTTCATGAATGCTGGACAAATTGGAGCGTGGAGTATCATTAGCCATATCCAGTGAACAGACCCATCAGATTGGAATGAGTGCATTATACATTTTCCTGTTCTCCATTTTGCTGCCTTATCATTCTCAGGGACAGTGTAATGTAAAATTCCAAGCACTACAGGTTTCTCATATCCTCTACTGCTTTCTTCTGTATTGGACCACTACTGCCCTACTGATGGCAATCATAAATAAATCAATTATGATGGATAATATGCCAGAGTGGGCAGTGGCGAAACAGTATGTTAATCACCTCATAGAAAATACTAATGGTCATTGACAAAAACAAGACAGTAATGTTAGTCTTATTAGACCAATCTGCAGCTTTTGATGCTTTTGACCACAATATATTACTAAACAGATTGAAAAAATATGTGGTGTTAGGGCAAATGCTCTAAGATGGTTCCACAGGGCTAATTGCTGGGGCCTGTGCTGTTCACAACATATATGGAACCTCTATCTGAAATTATTAGCGAATATGGCCTTAAACACCACATATATGCAGATGATACTCAGCTTTACATAACCCTGGATCCAAAATCTGAGCAAAACTCAAAATTATCATGCACAGATATGGAGAAATGCTTTAGGAGTTTTAAAGGTTTTTTTGTTAAAAAACAAAATGAAAATATATTTTGGAAAAACTGAACTGCTAATATGTGGGAAAAAAACTCAAATTTTTAAAATAATGAAATTCCATCTGGAATACGGGTTGGAGAGCCAAATATCCAAAGATCACAAAAAGTAAAGGATCTTGGTGTAATCCTTGATCAGGAATTAACCATGAAACAACAATTAAAAAAATATGCAAAAATGGCTATTTCCATGTTAGAAATATATCCTGTATCAGAAACAGCCTTGATGAAAAAACTGCTAATACTCTGATGCATGCATTTGTCACATCAACTATGGATTATGGTATCTCTCTACTCGCCGGGTTACCCAAATGTGAGATAGCAAAGTTACAAAAGTTACAGAATGCTGCAGCCAGATTTGTATGTAAAATAAAAAAGAATGGTCATAAAATAGAAACATTTAGGGGACTGCACTGGCTGCCTGTGGTAGCCAGAATAGACTGTAAGATTGCGTTGCTTATGTGGAAGGTACAAAATGGCAAAGCACCTGAATACCTATCACAACTATTAATACAGAAACTAGGTACAAGACCTCTCAGATCATCTGAGAACAATGAATATAGTGTCCTCAGAACAAACCTAAAAACATAAGGGGACGGGGCTTTTGAGGTGTATGCACCTTAGGTTTGGAATGCCCTGCCACTGGTGGTGAAAAATAGTAAAACACTAGCCACCTTCAAATCTAAACTCAAAACACATTTATACATATAGCACTATATCAAAAAAGCGCTATGAGCATTATTATTATTAATATTATTGTTCGAAATACTTTAAGTCACATATCAAATTCCAAGTTTCCTGCACCTTTTGGCTTACTGAGTCAGTTACGGGAAAGTGGATGATAATATGAAATCTATACCACAGATATTTGGTTACCTTTGGTCTGTGTCCCATACATGTACACCACTCTATCACAGCACTCTTCTGACACAAGACAACATGAAAAACATATCTACATCAAACTTTAAGGTAAAATAACCGACTCATGATGTAAATATATATACCGTATTTACTCGTGTATTGGACGACTTGTGTATAAGACGACCCCCCAAAATTGAGGTTATTTTGCTTGAAAAAAAAAGTTTCTGAATATATGACGAGTTAGTTTTTCTTGTTATACCTCAGTGATGCGCGTATTGATGCGATTTCGAATGAATACGAGCATGCCGATTATTTGTAAAGTATTGATTAGCCATCTTTAGACTGGTTCCCCATCGAGTGTCAAGAACATCGTGTATATACACAGATGGCGGCAACCAGTCTATGGCTGTACGCGCCATTTTCGGGTCACGTGACGGGGTCAAATGAGGTGCGCTTTGTTTACAAATGTTTGTAACGATAAATATCTTGTTTCATGTATCATTTTTTTTAAATACAGTAGTTGTCTGAGGTATAAAAACAAAACATACCTCGTCGGTCAGCTGTGTGAGCGGATTCAGTTCGTTGGTGATGGCGGACGGATACCCTGAGCCGAAGGCGAAGGGTATCCGTCCGCAATCACCAACTCACTGAATCCGCTCACCCAGCTTCCCGCCTCGGTATGTTTTGTTATAAGATATTGGCTCTGCTACCATTCAAGCTTCAGCTGAAGCTTGGCGGCCATTTTAAAAATGAAACGTGAATATGCTTATGATACAAGATCTTAACGGTCTTATATGCGAGTATTTACGGTAAAACGTAAATATGATGTTCATATTTTCGAAATAATGAATATTGGACGTAGCGGATTGATTTTAATTGCGTTTTAAATGATAAATAAAGGTATTTAACCAATATTATCACAAATTGTTTGAGAACAGAACAAAACCATCAATCCATTTAAAACGCAATTAAAATCGATCCACGTGTGAAAACATTTCTGTCAAAAAGGGAAGACATGACTCAAAGCAGTAGAAACAATGACGAGATGCAAAACTGTGAATGCTGATAATTGGAATCCGTGAAAACAAAGTCAAAACAATGATCGAGTTTCGAAATAATAGACATCGGACGTAGTGGATTGATTTTAATTGCGTTTTAAATGATAAATAAAGGTATTTACCCAATATTATCACAAATTATGCTTTGCAGATCGAGAATTTCTCCACGAAGTAAAATGTAATACGATGTACGTGACGTCCTTGATCTTAGCGTCTGGGTGCCCATGAGACAAAAGTGGAGCGGCCAACATGTCAAATCGAACTTTCATATCCATAGTGGATCGATTTTAATTGCGTTTTAAATGATAAATAAAGGTATGTACTCAATATTATCATAATTAAGTCGAGAATTTCTCCACGTCCTTGATCTTAGCGTCAAAACAAAGCGTATTCATTATTTATCATTTGAAACGCAATTAAAATTGATCCACGTGTGAAAGCATTTCTGTCAACAAGGGAAGACACGACTCAAAGCAGTGGAAACAAATGCCGCAAAACTGTGAACGCTGATAATTGGTATCGGTGAAATTTTACTAATTTTCACACCACTGAAAGGGAAGACATCAAAGGCAGAATTGAATTGTGCGATATAATTAAATAATAAATTTAATTTTAATAGAAATAGAATTACGACATGCATACGTGATTTACGCAACACAAGATAGTCATTTTGAAAGGCGGGAGAGGCTCTTGTTTTTGGCGCGAAAACATGGAGAAATTCTCGACCTGCGAAGCATTATTTGTGATAATATTGGGTAAATACCTTTATTTATCATTTGAAATGCAATTAAAATCGATCCGCTATGTGCGATATTCGTTATTTCGAAAATATAAAAGTATGTAATGAAAACGCTTTGTTTTGATGAGGACGTGGAGGAAATCTAGACCTGCGAAGCATAATTTGTGATAATATTGGGTAAATACCTTTATTTATCATTTAAAACGCAATTAAAATCGATCCGTTATGTCTGATATTCGTTATTTCGAAAATAAGAATGTTTGTAATGAAAACTCGTAGTACCGTAATTGTTGGGCGTAAATCCTCGTCCACAGGTTGCTCTCGTGTATAAGACGACCCCCCCAAAACTTTAACTAAGGGTTTTTGTACAAAAACCTTGTCTTATACACAAGTAAATACGGTAGTCTACTTGAAGTGAAAATGATCAACTTATTCGATTTGATATCTAGCCTTTGAAGGCAAAGAACGAAAACACACATTTTCATACAAATGAATACAGAGTTAAAATTTAATCATTTATTTTGTAAATCACAGGAATTTCTAATTACCCACATAAATTAAATATGTTAATATCACAGTTGTCATTTTTTCATTAAAGAGGTTTTTCAAAGCAGTATTTTATCACAGAAATACAATCTGTATATTAGTTTGGTAAAACATTAAAAATAATCTATATTGCTGATTTTTCGCTTGTTTATTTCAAACATTTTTAACAGAACAAATGGAAAATAATGATAAAGAAAACATTTCTTTTTGCACAGATAGTTCAGTTACTTGGTAAACCTACTTTGACTCAATTCTTGTGCAAATAATATCATGTTTTATCTGACCTTTGATGTTTAATTTCTATGAAATAAATAGTACTTAAATCAAATGGAACTGACAAATAGCAGAGAGAAAACACTTCAAAAACATTTACTGAAATCATCAGTTCATTTTGAGCAGTCATGTTTAAATTTTCTAAGCTTGTACCAAACCATGATAAAAAAACAATAATATCAGCAGAAAGTTGTTTTAACATTGGAAGTTGATGTGAGCTTGGTACAGTTGTTTGACCTTGTGCACTGAGGTCAGCTTAGTGCAGTTGTTTGACCTTGTTCACTGATATCACCTTAGTAGAGCTTTTTAACCTTGTGCACCGAGGTCAGCTTAGTGCAGTTGTTTGACTTTGAGCACTGAGGTCAGCTTAGTACAGCTTTTTAACCTTGTGCACTGAGGTCAGCCAGCTGTCGGTCCACCTCTGCTCTGCCACCAGCTGCTTGTGTCTCTCCTCATCTATACCTGCCAGAATCTCAGCAAAACTCTCCTTGTACACCTGCACACACAAACAAATGTCAACATTATGTCAAGTTGTAATAATGCTAGTTTAGATTATGTTGATTTTCTGAAGTCTTCTTGACATGTCCGAAGCTCAGTGAAATGAATGCAATATACTGGTTATGATAGTGCAGAAAAGTACAATATAGATGGAGTAAGACTGAATTGGTGAGTGAGATCATAGAGAGGTAGATGGAGTGAGACTGACCGGGTAAGTGAGATCATAGAGAGGTAGATGGTGTGAGACTGACCTGGTAAGTGAGATCATAGAGAGGTAGATGGAGTGAGACTAACCTGGTAAGTGAGATCATAGAGAGGTAGATGGTGTGAGACTGACCTGGTAAGTGAGATCATAGAGAGGTAGATAGAGTGAGACTGACCTGGTAAGTGAGATCATAGAGAGGTAGTTGGAGTGAGACTGACCTGGTAAGTGAGATCATAGAGAGGTAGATAGAGTGAGACTGACCTGGTAAGTGAGATCATAGAGAGGTAGATGGTGTGAGACTGACCTGGTAAGTGAGGTCATAGAGAGGTAGATAGAGTGAGACTAACCTGGTAAGTGAGATCATAGAGAGGTAGATAGAGTGAGACTAACCTGGTAAGTGAGATCATAGAGAGGTAGATGGTGTGAGACTAACCTGGTAAGTGAGATCAGAGAGGTAGATGGTGTGAGACTGACCTGGTAAGTGAGGTCATAGAGAGGTAGATGGAGTGAGACTAACCTGGTAAGTGAGATCATAGAGAGGTAGTTGGAGTGAGACTAACCTGGTAAGTGAGATCATAGAGAGGTAGTTGGAGTGAGACTAACCTGGTAAGTGAGATCATAGAGAGGTAGATGGTGTGAGACTGACCTGGTAAGCGCGGTCCCTGGCCTCTATGGTGGAGTTGTGACCCTCAGATGTCTTCTGGGTGGTGACGGATGCTGTGTGAGTCTGTTTGGGGATGGCAGCAGGTTTGGGCGTGGCAATGGGAGCTGGTGATCCCTCACCATTTGCGTCAGCTGATGGTACTCTCTCTTTCTCCTTCCTTTTCCGCTTCTCCTTCGCCTTCTCCTTCTCAGTTTTCATCTCCTCAGGAATGACAAACTCTGACATGGGAACACCTGAAATACACATCCTCCATTATCTACACCCTTCAACGAGCATCTTTATTTGAAATACCTCTTTGATGACCTCATTTAAATTAGTGGGAATGTTAATAATATGACTGCAATGAGACAATGGGTAGTGTTTGTACCATTCCAGGTGTTCTTGCCGCGGGGAGGTCCTTGTTTCTCGTCACTGTCCTCCAGGGGCTGGCCAGCATTCTTGCGTCGTATCAGCTCACTCGTTGGATACTTCACAGGGGGCACCCCTATCAAACAACAGCAACATACATCTATATCATCTGCCTTATATAACACCTAAAATGAACTCAACAGGATAGCTCTGGCATGGTTAAGCATATGCAGATGGCTTCTTGTCATTATGTAAGGGTTGGAGGACTTACTTCCTCTTTCCACATCATCAACCACCAGCAAGTTATCAAACTGAAGCAGCAGATGTTCCGAGGTTTTTGCGAGCTGCTCAGTAAAATTGTCAGCACACTTTATTGCCATCTCCTGGAAAACATCCAAAAATGGAATTTTAAATTTTTGCATATAAGCTTTAAGTCTGTGATGACTCTTTATTACAACAAAGGATTTATTACTCCATGTTGGATACAACAAGCATCGGTCTCAACATTGGTTTGATATTGTACACACTCAAATTCTGTGTATGGAGTGGTGGAAATTAACTGTTTTTTTAAAGCATTTTTGAATAAGTGCATCACATTATCATGAAATTGCCCTACTTGATCCACTTAATAGGTGGGGTGAAGTTACCTGGAGTGCCATGGTGTGCTCCTCTACGCCCTGCAGGTACTGCTGCCTGCGCCCCTCCTCTCTCTGGCACAGCTCCTGCAGCTCCTCTGCCTGCTGAGGGTGGCCAAGTGTGGGCCGCAGTAGGTTCTTATGCTCAAACTACAACAAACCAAAACAAGCCATTATACAGTAGCTCCCAGTGTGGGCTGAAGCAGGTTCTTATGCTCAAACTATAACAAACCAAAACAAGCCATTAAACAGTAGCTCCCAGTGTGGGCTGAAGCTGGTTCTTATGGGAGAACAAAAATATACCATGATGTCAGAAGCACATATTTACACAACTTTGGTCACAAAATATACCTTGTCTTCATCCCATTGCTTGAGATTTGAAGCAAATTGTTTGTCAAGCTGAGCCCTGTGGTTCTTGGCTTGTGTGATTGCCATCTGCAGGAGTTCATTAATGATGCATTGTGGGACGTGGGCTACCATCTCCTCAAGCTTCGTCAGCTGGCTGCGCAACTCTGGAGAATCAACAAATGACAGTATTATTAAAACAAATTTATCACATACAATATCATACAAAAATCTAATAAAAACAAAGCCTGATTATGTCAGTGTATGTTAGGCAGGGTAATGATGGAGCAGACACCTTGAAGGCACTGGTTGTGATACTCATCAGCCTGGGTGAAGTAGGACTGCAGCTTGGCCACTACAATGTCTGCACACTGCTCAAATGACTCCTGTAGGGCTTGCGGCCGAGTCACGGCACGGCTCCCCTTCTGCCGGTAGTACAGCTGCAACAAACATGTGGGTATTATTATAAGTATTGCTTTTCTGGTCCTGTTCTGTGAAAGACAATTGTTTATTTACAAAACTTGTTGACTCAAGTGCAATGGAGTACCTCTGCGGCAGTGAGGAGGCCATCGAGTGCCTCACGTAGAAGGTGGCGGATCTTGCCCAGGAAGTGGGTATCCTCTCCTGGCTCCTCCTTCTCCCCAAACACCATGTATTTGCGGTCATACTTCTGCCCCTTGCTGAGACGCCGATTCCTGCAGACAAACAGATCAGAGGATTATTACTTATCTATGCATGACATACTTTGCTATGGTATGTCAAGGGTGAGCATATCAGAGAGAGATGTAATTTTGGGTATATCAAAGGTATAAGACAGGGCATATCAAATGGAGGTGTAAGGCTGGGTATATCAAAGGGAGATGAGTAAGGCTGGGTATATCAAAGGGAGGTGTGAGACAGGGTATATCAAAGGAAGGTGTAAGGCTGGGTATATCAAAGGAAGGTGTACAACTGGGTATATCAAAGGGAGGTGCGAGACAGGGTATATCAAAGGGAGTTATAACACAGGGTATATCAAAGGGGGGTGTGGGACAGGGTATATCAAAGGAAGGTGTGAGGTGGGGAATATCAAAGGGAGATATGAGGCTTGACACATCAAAGGGAGGAGAGGCATATCAAAGGCAACTGTGAAGTGAAGGTGTGTATTTTTATTCAATCCAAATTTATTTAGTCAAAGCACTGGTCAATTTCATGAAATGTTAGTGGGCTATTTGCCACAAACTTCGGTTAGTCCCAGAAGAAGATGATTTGAGGAGGGATTGTGGCAGAGTGGATATAATCATGGACAGGTGCTTTATCAACAAGGTATATGTTAAAATAGATCAGTGACAATTTTCAATTCTCAGCATATTCACACATCAGATTTCTTTATATAACAACTGCAAAGAAATCTAGTATTAGGTTAATTATTTGGCAATGTCCCTCTTTGAAATATTTAGTAATTGATAAAATAAGTTAAAAAGGAATAGAAACTATGATAGAATCTATGATACACATCACAACTCCTGGAGAGGAGGGTGAACTGTGACACATCACAACTCCTGGAGGAGGGTGACCTGTGACACCTCACAACTCCTGGAGAGCATGGTGACCTATGACACATCACAACTCCTGGAGGGTGACCTGCGACACATCACAACTCCTGGAGGAGGTTGACCTGTGACACATCACAACTCCTGGGAGGAAGATGACCTGTGACACATCATAACTCCTGGAGGAGGGTGACCTGTCACACATCACAACTCCTGGGAGGAAAATGACCTGTGACACATCATAACTCCTGGAGGAGGGTGACCTGTGACACATCACAACTCCTGGGAGGAAGATGACCTGTGACACATCACAACTCCTGGAGGAGGGTGACCTGTGACACATCATAACTCCTGGAGGAGGGTGACCTGCGACACATCACAACTCCTGGAGGAGGGTGACCTGCGACACATCACAACTCCTGGGAGGAAGATGACCTGTGACACATCATAACTCCTGGAGGAGGGTGACCTGTGACACATCACAACTCCTGGGAGGAAGATGACCTGTGACACATCATAACTCCTGGAGGAGGGTGACCTGTGACACATCACAACTCCTGGGAGGAAGATGACCTGTGACACATCACAACTCCTGGAGGGTGACCTGCGACACATCACAACTCCTGGGGGAGGGTGACCTGCGACACATCACAACTCCTGGAGAGGAGGGTGACCTGTGACACATCACAACTCCTGGGAGGAGGGTGACCTGTGACACATCACAACTCCTGGAGGAGGGTGACCTGTGACACATCATAACTCCTGGAGGAGGGTGACCTGCGACACATCACAACTCCTGGAGGAGGGTGACCTGCGACACATCACAACTCCTGGAGGAGGGTGACCTGTGACACATCACAACTCCTGGAGGAGGGTGACCTGCGACACATCACAACTCCTTGAGGAGGGTGACCTGTGACACATCACAACTCCTGGAGGGTGACTTGCGACACATCACAACTCCTGGAGGAGGGTGACCTGTGACACATCACAACTCCTGGAGAGGAGGGTGACCTGTGACACATCACAACTCCTGGGAGGAGGGTGACCTGTGACACATCACAACTCCTGGAGGAGGGTGACCTGTGACACCTCACAACTCCTGGAGAGCATGGTGACCTATGACACATCACAACTCCTGGAGGGTGACCTGCGACACATCACAACTCCTGGAGGAGGTTGACCTGTGACACATCACAACTCCTGGGAGGACGATGACCTGTGACACATCATAACTCCTGGAGGAGGGTGACCTGTGACACATCACAACTCCTGGGAGGAAGATGACCTGTGACACATCATAACTCCTGGAGGAGGGTGACCTGTGACACATCACAACTCCTGGGAGGAAGATGACCTGTGACACATCACAACTCCTGGAGGAGGGTGACCTGCGACACATCACAACTCCTGGAGGAGGGTGACCTGCGACACATCACAACTCCTGGAGGAGGGTGACCTGTGACACATCACAACTCCTGGAGAGGAGGGTGACCTGTGACACCTCACAACTCCTGGGAGGAGGGTGACCTGTGACACATCATAACTCCTGGAGGAGGGTGACCTGTGACACATCACAACTTCTGGAGGAGGGTGACCTGTGACACATCACAACTCCTGGAGAGGAGGGTGACCTGTGACACATCACAACTCCTGGAGGAGGGTGACCTGTGACACATCACAACTCCTGGAGAGGAGGGTGACCTGTGACACATCACAACTCCTGGGAGGAGGGTGACCTGTGACACATCACAACTCCTGGAGGAGGGTGACCTGTGACACCTCACAACTCCTGGAGAGCATGGTGACCTATGACACATCACAACTCCTGGAGGGTGACCTGCGACACATCACAACTCCTGGAGGAGGTTGACCTGTGACACATCACAACTCCTGGGAGGACGATGACCTGTGACACATCATAACTCCTGGAGGAGGGTGACCTGTGACACATCACAACTCCTGGGAGGAAGATGACCTGTGACACATCATAACTCCTGGAGGAGGGTGACCTGTGACACATCACAACTCCTGGGAGGAAGATGACCTGTGACACATCACAACTCCTGGAGGAGGGTGACCTGCGACACATCACAACTCCTGGAGGAGGGTGACCTGCGACACATCACAACTCCTGGAGGAGGGTGACCTGTGACACATCACAACTCCTGGAGAGGAGGGTGACCTGTGACACCTCACAACTCCTGGGAGGAGGGTGACCTGTGACACATCATAACTCCTGGAGGAGGGTGACCTGTGACACATCACAACTTCTGGAGGAGGGTGACCTGTGACACATCACAACTCCTGGAGAGGAGGGTGACCTGTGACACATCACAACTCCTGGAGGAGGGTGACCTGTGACACATCACAACTCCTGGAGAGGAGGGTGACCTGTGACACATCACAACTCCTGGGAGGAGGGTGACCTGTGACACATCATAACTCCTGGAGGAGGGTGACCTGCGACACATCACAACTCCTGGAGGAGGGTGACCTGTGACATATCACAATTAGTTTTCCAGCATTTAATCAAAGAGCACTTTGTCTTGTGGTGCATCAATTGCAGTGCATTAAATGGTGCATCAATGGAAGAGATAGCTGCATGTTTAGGGCTTTGTGTGTCCAGATCTGTGCCTCGTATGTGGCATAAAAACAGGCCACTTCTTACATCATCTTTATCTCCCACCCCCCACTCCACTCACACAATGGGCAAAATACTTATTTCCTGAAACAGAACCATCAACCTTTGTGCCTATTATTCAATCATATCCTCAAGCATACATTCAACAAACAAGACAAGCCAGTCATGTCACTTACCATTATTACACAATCAATTCAGCACCAAATGGTAATCCAGGGAGTGATTTGAGAATAAGGTATAATAGTGTTAATATTCAAGTGACATTTCAATATTAGACTATGTAGATATATAAGTTAATCCTTTTTCAATGTTATTAAAATTGATGAAGATTCTATTCATTATATCTGAAGGAACCAAATTAAATGTATTTCTATTGTCATAATTTCTTTTTATAGTATTAGAAATATTAAGTAATGTAGTTTAAAACTGAAGTCAATTTGAAATAATTTTAAATGAATTATTTTGATTCAATGTCAATAACCACAAAGTAAAATTCAATACTAAAAACTAATTTCATCCCCAAAGACCAAATAAAAGCTTCTAGAAACACCTTTGCAAATGTTAATAATTTAGACAGAAGCATAAATCTTTCCCTGATTATTAAGAATATTGTTGATGACAGTAGCAAGAAGCAAAGTCAGTTATGTTGGCATTTTATCAAGCAAATCTTTCCTTTTCTCTGCCCATATCGCTCTTGTCACATATCTACCACTGCAATTGTGAGTCAGATTTGACTGTGTGATTGAGCTCCATTTGCCACAGCCATTCCTGCTTTCTGAGAAGCCAATCAGCAATGAGTCAGACTGACCTGGCATTAACCATGCCTTGCTAAATATTTTTTTTCTATTATTTAATATTAATATATTTCTTTCATAGTGTGAGAATCACCAGCAAATGAGATCATATTTTTAATATCAAATGGTTAGAATCCCTGAGACCACACATGATACCACACTGAGTTGGTAGACATTCAAATATAGATATCCCAGGGGTACAGAAAACACCCTGGCTTTTTATTGATTGGGTCAATTACAAGTTCAAAACAGATCAACATGTGCTTTTCCTTGATATGATTTCAAGGTCAGGTGAACATGAATAGAAAGTAAACATGAACCCATGGCAACCTTTTGCTGCTTTCTGAACGTTTTAAGCCATCTGTGACATTGAACTTTTCTTTTCCTTTTCTGATTTATTTTAAAGAAATATCATCTTGATAAGGTGGGATATGAAATGACCTTTTAAGAATAAAATAAACCTAACAGATCTCCACTGCTGTGAAAATATGGTCTTATTTCCTTGTTTTTATATCTGTAAGAGGATGATCTGCTTCGGCACAAAAAAGTGAGCAATGACAAAGAAAAGAGGACAGATGATTCAACATGGGTAGGTGTCAGCTAGAGGTTAGAGAGCTGATAATGCCTTCATTATCTGATGAATATTAACACAAAGCTAAACACGTCATAAATGCACAATGCTCATTTGCAATAAAATAGGTTGTTGGCTATTAAAAAAGTATTGTCTTCAAATATTTGTTATAATTGGAACAAGGGAAAATTCCTGCTTGTCTAAAACAATTTGTACAAATGGCTCGGAATGTCATTATCTTGGAACTGTAGCTTGGATTTTCTACTGTACATGACTAGCCAATATATTGTTACTAGCAGATTTCAAACTGGAAAGCATGTTTGTAGCCTGTTTCTTAGAAATATTCGGGTATTTAATAAGTCTATGCATTATCAGTGTTTGAATAGTATAAATGTCATTCCATATTATAAATCAATGTTAAGGCAAAATAAGCAGAGAACTAGTCAAGAATATATTACGGTTGCTAGCCAGTTGCTATAAATGTAGTTATGATCCAGCCACCCATCATTTCTGTACAGAATTAAATTTTATTGTATTCCAAAACAAAGTCAGGGTGTCTTAACTGGAAAAGTTATATTTCTAAGTCCTAAAGCCATGAGTATATTTTGCTGTAGCTGTATGAATCATTTTGACTATGTGTTAGTTGCATGCATATTCACTGAGCCATTTAGTGCATTTGTTTTACTATTAGATCTAAAATGCCACTGTCACTGCATTTAAAATGCAGTACTGATACTGTTAGTTCTTGTTGAACACACAAGGGGTCACTGCATGACGAGCACACATTTGACACAAGATGACAGCACATAGGTCTGTCAATTACTAACAGTTTCCTTGTTGTGCGGGTAATGTTTTGAGCCGTCCAACTAGCTGTTTTTGATAAATTCGACTGAAGAGTTTCAGTGCTACTGTACCTATGAGTCCAAAGGAAATAATAACAAAAGTGAACCATTTAACATGTCAATTATTTGTTATCTAGATCAAATTTTAATGAATCCACAAGAGAATTTAGAACTATATCATAAGCTTTGCACTATTAAAATAGCAGATCATCTGATGGATTAAAGATTTTTAAAGTTTTGTCCAGATTATCAGTTATGCAATCAAAGACAGGCAGTAATCACGATGTCCAGGAGAATCCAAAGTCGAGCGTCAACCCTCACTGGCAACATCACCGCTAAAATCTTAATATCTAAATAACAGAGACAGACATATGTGCTCACCCAGACAGGACTCGTTTCGGCTGATCATTGTTGGAAATGGAGGCGGTTCCTTGTCGACTTGACTTCTTGGAGGCTTTGTCAAAGTTATCAGTAGGGGGTCTTGACTGACGTGATGACTTGGTGCGCTCCCGGACCTCCTGGACCACTCCCAGGCCGGCAGGCATTGTGGCTGAACACAAAAACAACAAATCTCACAGTGAAACTTATACTGATGTGTTAGATTTTTGAAGTAATTTCTGTGGTACATGCATTTGAAACTCACGTTCATAATTGGGTTTGATTTCCTCGTCCATATCAGCCTCATTCCCAAACCTCAACTTGGTCTTCTGAGTCCTGCAATACATGCAATGTATTACTCCATAGCACTCTATATCATGATGGAAAAGAAGCTCTAAAAGGAAATATGTCTGTAGAATAATATGTATATCTTACTTGAGTATGTTCTTGATGACCCCGACTGAGGGATCTTCAGTGGGTTGTTTCCCAGGCTTGCTGATGGCTGGCACGGTGTCTGATGTGAACCCTACCCGAGCACCTGAACCCACAAACAAATATCTCAAAAATTGTTGAAAACAATAGCTGATCTTTAAACTAATCCAACTGACATCAAGTAAGACTGGATAGTAAGACAATCATTTGCCAACTTATTGTGAAGAATTATTAGATCTCTAGCTTGCATTCCATATTTCTGCTGGGCACTGGTGCCAACAGTTAAGACACATCACTTACCAAGCAATATTCATAGATCTGAATCAAAACTGCCGTCATATATGGGTTATTCTTATAATAAATATTGCATTCTCCATAATGTGGTGTTTGGGGACCGATGAAAAAATGTATTGCTCCAAATGGTAAAAATATGTAGGTAACTTCTCATTTTATACTGGAAGCCCACAGAATATAACATTTTAATTCAACCTGGAAGTGGCTTTTATTTATTCACTTTTAGATATGCCTTGCATCAGTGAGAGCATTAATTTCCATTTCAAATGGCAATTTAAATAGGTCTTCACCACAGTCAGTGTGAGCATATATATTTTAAACTGCACTACATTGTCATGAATATATATCCCATATTGTTGGCTATGTATATGGACTAACCACTATTTCAGTAAATATTCATTTGCTTCGTGCATGTGTTTTACACTGTTTATACATGTATGTTTTTTTCACATGTATCTTTGTGATTTGCTGGTGCATGTGTGTTACATTAACCTGAAAACAAAATCAAGAAAGGCTCAGCGTAATATGATTATACTGCTGGACTGCAAGCACATAAAACATCTACAGCATAAATATCACTCTGACTGGGATATCAGCATCCATTTATAATGCCATGTCACTATCACTAGGATATCAGCATCCATATATAATGCCATGTCACTATCACTGGGATATCAATACCCGTATATAATGGCATGTCACTATCACTGGGATATCAATACCCGTATATAATGGCATGTCACTATCACTGGGATATCAATACCCGTATATAATGGCATGTCACTATCACTGGGATATCAATACCCGTATATAATGGCATGTCACTATCACTAGGATATCAGCACCCATATATAATGCCATGTCACTATCACTAGGATATCAGCATCCATATATAATGCTATGTCACTATCACTGGGATATCAATACCCGTATATAATGGCATGTCACTATCACTGGGATATCAATACCCGTATATAATGGCATGTCACTATCACTAGGATATCAGCACCCATATATAATGCCATTTCACTATCACTGGGATATCAGCACCCATATATAATGCCATGTCACTATCACTGGGATATCAGTTCCCATATATAATGCCATGTCACTATCACTAGGATAGTGCCATGTGTGACCATCAATGAGGAATAACACAGTAATCATGGAAACTGCTCAGATATTTTGAAATATAACACTACAGCAAAATAAACAGTGACAAAATCTACAAAATTGACAAAAAATTATTTGTATCAATGGCTTCTCAAAATTCAAAATTTACCTTCATCTTCACTGCCTGCATTTGACTCTTTCTCGCTACCAGAGTCTTTAATATTTTCAACAAAAGACAAGATATCTATATTCAAATTCTCAGCAAAATGTTGCTTGGAACTGATACTTTTCTTAAAAATTAGTGTCAAAAAGGTGTCCTCAAAGAAATTGTGTGTATAAAACAAACGGTAACCATTGTGAAAATACTGTCACACAAAATTTTACCTGAGGTTTCACTTTCACCGTCCTTGTCTATTATTTAAACAAATTGTGCAATTCATTATTAAAATTTATTTGTTGGAAACATGGCAATAAAGTAAATGGTAATTCATATCTCTCACCAAAATCAACTTAAAATTGATGAAAAAAATACTTATTGAATATAGGATCTTAATTTGCCTTAATATACTGTGCAGAGCACTAAACCTCAGCCGTTTGTATGTCATTTGGAATGGCTACTTAGCCCTGGTAAAAAGAGAATCCTTAAATTGATTGTTTGTACCCTTTGATTTTTTTCTGAGCTCCCTTCAGTGCTATACTTTAGACCACACTTTGTTTGATTTAAATATTACCGGTAGACTCTAACTAACTCTGTAAATAAGACACAATAGAGCTGTTCACTTAACTTCCATCTGACTAAAAGAATTCTTTTGGACTGATTGAGTTCTGGATTCAGATATGGGTTGTACTCACCGAGGGCTGGATTGCCCTGCAGGGTTTGTGCTGATGGAGGCCTCACTTGAATGTTGAGTTCCTTCACACAGTGCAGGTAATGACTGCGATCATGGAACGACTCAAATATCCCATGCAGACTCTCATTCAGCTGAGCTGGGCTCACCGACTGAAATATAGGAGTGACTTACCATTAATTACACATTAAAGACTTAATTGCCTGGTATGGTCTGATATACAGGTAAACTAAATTGCCTAGCTGAGCTGGGATGGTCTAATATATACAGGTAGACTAAATTGCCTGACACATAGCTGAGCTGGTATGGTCTGGTATACAGGTAGACTAAATTGCCTGACACCTAGCTGAGCTGGTATGGTCTGATATACAGGTAGACTAAATTGCCTGACACCTAGCTGAGCTGGTATGGTCTAATATATACAGGTAGACTAAATTGCCTGACACCTAGCTGAGCTGGTATGGTCTGATATACAGGTAGACTAAATTGCCTGACACCTAGCTGAGCTGGTATGGTCTAATATATACAGGTAGACTAAATTGCCTGACACATAGCTGAGCTGGTATGGTCTGATATACAGGTAAACTAAATTGCCTAGCTGAGCTGGGATGGTCTAATATATACAGGTAGACTAAATTGCCTGACACATAGCTGAGCTGGTATGGTCTGGTATACAGGTAGACTAAATTGCCTGACACCTAGCTGAGCTGGTATGGTCTGATATACAGGTAGACTAAATTGCCTGACACCTAGCTGAGCTGGTATGGTCTAATATATACAGGTAGACTAAATTGCCTGACACATAGCTGAGCTGGTATGGTCTGATATACAGGTAAACTAAATTGCCTAGCTGAGCTGGTATGGTCTGATATACAGGTAGACTAAATTGCCTGACACCTAGCTGAGCTGGTTTGGTCTGGTATACAGGTAGACTAAATTGCCTGACACCTAGCTGAGCTGGTATGGTCTGATATACAGGTAGACTAAATTGCCTGACACCTAGCTGAGCTGGTATGGTCTAATATATACAGGTAGACTAAATTGCCTGACACATAGCTGAGCTGGTATGGTCTGATATACAGGTAGACTAAATTGCCTGACACCTAGCTGAGCTGGTATGGTCTGATATACAGGTAGACTAAATTGCCTGACACCTAGCTGAGCTGGTATGGTCTGATACACAGGTAGACTAAATTGCCTGACACCTAGCTGAGCTGGTATGGTCTGATATACAGGTAGACTAAATTGCCTGACACCTAGCTGAGCTGGTATGCTCTGATATACAGGTAGACTAAATTGCCTGACACCTAGCTGAGCTGGTATGGTCTGATACACAGGTAGACTAAATTGCCTGACACCTAGCTGAGCTGGTATGGTCTGATATACAGGTAGACTAAATTGCCTGGCACCTAGCTGAGCTGGTATGGTCTGATACACAGGTAGACTAAATTGCCTGACACCTAGCTGAGCTGGTATGGTCTGATATACAGGTAGACTAAATTGCCTGACACCTAGCTGAGCTGGTATGCTCTGATATACAGGTAGACTAAATTGCCTGACACCTAGCTGAGCTGGTATGGTCTGATACACAGGTAGACTAAATTGCCTGACACCTAGCTGAGCTGGTATGGTCTGATATACAGGTAGACTAAATTGCCTGACACCTAGCTGAGCTGGTATGGTCTGATACACAGGTAGACTAAATTGCCTGACACCTAGCTGAGCTGGTATGCTCTGATATACAGGTAGACTAAATTGTCTGACACCTAGCTGAGCTGGTATGGTCTGATATACAGGTAGACTAAATTGCCTGACACCTAGCTGAGCTGGTATGGTCTGATACACAGGTAGACTAAATTGCCTGACACCTAGCTGAGCTGGTTTGGTCTGATACACAGATTAATTGCCTGAGATCTATCTGAACTGGTACAGTCTGATAAACGCAGAGCTCAACATTGCTAGTTGAGCAGTGTGTGAACGGTCTGATATTTAGGGACACTAAATAGTTTTAGTGTACTCTTATATATTCTGTGTGCAGTCTTGCTCCTTGGTTATTACCTCTTTGTCCAGGTTTGGTTTCTCGCAGGCATCAATCCTTCGCTCCAGGTCGTTGAGGCACTGCCCCAGTTTCTGGGCCTGTGTGTTGCTGTCGGCCACCTCTGCCTTAATCTTCACCTGGGTGTTGGTCAACCATCGGGCTATCTTCTCCATGAACACCAGGTCTATCATGTGGTGCTTGAACCTGCAACCCCCCCAAATAAAGCAGAACTATCATCTGATTTCTACACATTAAAATGTTTCAATGAGAACATCATTCTCAAAGAAAATGTACAATACAAATGCATTCCATATCTTAAAATCTAAATAAACAAGACTGGAATGTCATCAACTCAATTTTAAACTAGGAGCATTGGCATTATATAACTACTTGAAAACCAAGATGCTACAATTTGATTTTCAATAATCTGTCTTTTTCATGCAGGCATAAATATTAATACTAAATTTGTATTGCAATTTGAAAACAACAATGTACAATGAATACTTACTGAACACCACATAATCTACTCAATAATTGTTTAGTCTATTATACACTTATCTTTATAAAATGTTATAATGAGAACAGTGCAAAACTATTTTCTTGCTATTTTGATATTACATCTTTCTTTTATTTTAAAATCATGAAACTGTCATGGGCAAAATATAAACAATCATCCCATCAAAATTTACAAAGTATATAAAAATAGACCTTCTTTTTAAAAAATCATGTACACTTGCATATCATTTCCAAATTTGTCGTCTTTGCAAAATACTGTGACAAGCGGACAACATGAGTGTACTGAAAGGGCAGCTGCAAATACTGCAAAATGTCATCTCTATCAAAATGTGTCATGAGAAAAGTCTCAAAAATATCAGCAAAAGGGTGTTCAAAATTATTCAACTCTTTCTTTTAAACTGCAAAGCCCAAAAATCAAGAAAAATACTTATATAAAAATTATTAAAATATAAAATATGGCAATTCTTGGGGAGCTAGACCTATTTCTACTGTTGAAAAATCAATGACAAGAACAAATTTATCTTTAACTGGATTGTAAATTGTGCTCTATCACTTCTAATTTGGTTGTGGTGCCATCTACTGGACATATTTAGAACCATGCTCAAACTGAAGAATGGACATGCACATGAAGTGGTACTAAAACTAAACAGGCTATTTTAATATACAAAATATTGGGTACCCTCTCTGGTTAAGTCTAGCAGGTAGAGACATACAAAGACTTAGCATCAGTTACATAATATACCAGGATTACACAGTTCATTCACATGCAGACCAATGTACCATATTCCCCTCAATGAAAAAGACTTCATTATTTGTGTTGACACTTATCATTGGTGAGGCTCTGACCACAATGCTCAGGTTATCATTATCTTAATGTAGAATGATGTAGAGTGAAGCCCGTTAGTTGTGCTCAAGTTTCTGTGGTAGTGAGGTATTGGGTGTAGTTATTGGGAGGAATATGGTACAGATTCCTTAATTTGCTTCACTGGATAAATCAAATATCATGCTATATTCTATTTATAATATTAAAAAACATGAAATATCTGTTAATGACAAAACATATCGATTACAAATGTTCTGGGCAATACATTTCACTTTAAGATAGATGAGAACATTTCACTTTAAGATAGATGAGAACATACCATATTTATCATAATCATTAATCCTTAATCCTATGTGGTTATGTTATTTGATGATATATACCAGTAGTTATAGGTATAGATAAAGTTATAGATTTAGAATTATAATGTTGTTAAGAGAGTTGGCCTGATGTAAGCTAGCACACCTGTCTTCGAACTCGGCGGCGATCTTTGTGGCCTGCTCCAGCCGCTTGGACTCCATGCCTTCCAGGTCAGCCATGATGAAGCCCTCTGCAGAGTCCACCTTCTGCGCCATCTTCTCCAGTCTCTTCCGGTACTCCTCTATCTCCTCCGGACAGAAGTTTCCTCCATCTGAAAATACCCTGGAATACAAGAAAGAAATTTTGAACCTAAAATAAATTCTTAACATTCTACACACAAAGAAATTCCTTACAAACAACTTAAGCTATAAAAAAAATCATCAAATCTGAATAATTATGTAAATTTTATGTTATGTATGTCTGTTTGATATATGAGGACTAAGTAGTTATATATAGAGCTCTGTGGTAGAGATTGGACGTACTTGAATGACTTGATGAAGCTGGCGTTAGACTGCCTCAGCATCTGTAGGGTGTCATCTAGGTGCTGCCGGAACTGTCGCAGAGACGTACGGATCACGGTCATGTATCTCTCCTGCTCCACATGCAGCTGATTGGACAATGCCACCAACCTATAAACCAGCCATACTTATTGTTAGCATGATGTGACTATAACATGTTTGAGCTGATTGGACAATAAACCAGCCATACTTATTGTTAGCATGATGTGACTATAACATGTTTGAGCTGATTGGACAATAAACCAGCCATACTTATTGTTAGCATGATGTGACTATAACATGTTTGAGCTGATTGGACAATAAACCAGCCATACTTATTGTCAGCATGACACTATTCAATTATCTGCTGCATAAATCTAGAATAAAAAGTTGCTTGGTTTCATTGATGTGCATGTACACATCATTGATTTTCAAAGCAAATCTTAACTGCCAATCAGACCATAAACCATACTGACATCTCAGCTGAGAAAATCACATCTCATCCTGAAATGCACTTTGAGGAACACTTAAATTAATATTAATATCTAAGACTCCACCACTCTTTTAGATGAATATCAGAACAGGGTATATTCTTAACATATTCTTAAACTTTTACACTATTTATCTTTACATCAACTACTTTGCAAATATAAAAGTGGAAACTATTTGATTGTCTATTAGATATTTGATGGTTTCATATTCTTACTTGGATGATTTGGTGGCATTGATAAAGATGACCTCAAGGGCCTCAATGTCCTCACGGAACTTGTCAGCAAGTGTATTATGGTCTGAGGTCATCGTGTTGAACTTTGTTTTGAGGTCATTGAGGGCCTGAGTGATACCCTTACAGTGGCGTGAGACCCTCTCTCCATGCATCACCAACTCAGCTGAAATATTCACATCACAATGCATTAAGCTCGCACATCTCATTCTCAACAACTCATCACATAATTACTTAATAGCTCTAGCACTGGGGATACAGGGAGAGAGAAATTTGGAAACAACTGCCAGGATTAGGACATTTCTACCTAATAGCCCTAGGACTAGGAAAACAGGGAAAGTAAAATTTGTAGTGGGCTACATTTGTTACTGTTTTGTTATAGAGGAGAGTGTTATTCAGACCTGCCCTGACATTGTGGACGTCCAGCTCGGCCCGGCGTGCCCGGGGTTGGTGCAGATGCATCCGGAGGTCCAACTCACTGCTCAGCTCCTCATTCTGAACACAACAAATACACAACATGTCAGTAAAAAATACCTCAATTTTTTGTGAATGTTTACATTTATGAGAGACAAGGTGGACTTAAGGTAGTAATACAGTATATCAACCTTGGCAGCCACTACACTCTTGGACCTATCCACAGCCTGGTTTGTCCAGTCCTCCAGATGATCCAAGAAATTCAGACGAATACTGAAATAATAAAATATCAGTTCATTAAAAACGCATGTATTTTACACTTCAGGTGAACATGACTGTTTGACTAATTTCAAATAATAATTAAAATGACGTTTGAGATATTTACACTTTCTTGACTTCCAGTATGAACTTGTCTGACACATCAACATTTTCAATATATGGTGGTTTGCCAGTAGGTGGCGCTTCTGAGAGCTCTTCCTGTGGTATTCCATGTTCCCCTGCCACAGTCAGGACATAAAAAGTAGTTCCTTTAGTCGTCTTTAGAATCTCACCCACCGCTAGAGGAAGGGGGCTTGTTGGCTTCTGCAAACAAAATGGGCTTCTTGTACACAAAACTTTACTTATTTTTATACAGTTTTCATCTTTTGGTCAGTACATGCAATATTCATGTCATATAACACATATCAAAGCCCATTTGTTCTAATTTTGGTTAATGTTATGCTTGATGATGCACTATAATAGAACAAGAAAATGGTAGTGTCCAGCTATTTTGATCACAATATCATGATTTGTCCTTAAATAATGACTATCTCTGGTATTGTTCTACCACAGCTACTATATTTCTATACCTTTATTGTTTTGCTACTGGTACCATACCTCAGTACAGTAATGTTCTGCAACTGGTACCATACATCAGCACAGCAATGTTCTGCTACTGGTACCATACCTCAGTACAGTAATGTTCTGCTACTGGTACCATACCTCAGTACAGTGATGTTCTGCTACTGGTACCATACCTCAGTACAGTAATGTTCTGCTACTGGTACCATACATCAGCACAGCAATGTTCTGCTACTGGTACCATACCTCAGTACAGTAATGTTCTGCTACTGGTACCATACCTCAGTACAGTGATGTTCTGCGACTGGTACCATACCTCAGTACAGTAATGTTCTGCTACTGGTACCATACCTCAGTACAGTAATGTTCTGCTACTGGTACCATACCTCAGCACAGTAATGTTCTGCTACTGGTACCATACCTTAGCACAGTAATGTTCTGCTACTGGTGCCATACCTCAGTACAGTAATGTTCTGCTACTGGTACCATACCTCAGTACAGTAATGTTCTGCTACTGGTACCATACCTCAGTACAGTAATGTTTTGCTACTGGTACCAATGTTCTTCTACTGGTACCATACCTCTATACTTTACAGAATAATTCTCTAATTCAATTTTTAAAATTTAATGGTCAATCTATGAGGGCTTTAATAGTGAAAGTTTCATTTTTCTGACATGACCATTGTCCTCAAGATTATCATATTTATCGTACTCAATATTAAATGAAAGTTTTAAAATCATTCTGTGGAATGTAATCAATCAATATAAGCCATGGGCTAGCAAGCATCTCCTGGAAACCACACAAACACCCCAAACACTGAGCATGACATCTCATACACTTGCCATTTAACATCTCATTGCTTTTTATTTGCAATTCAAATTGCTCTCGTACATACCATACAGAGATATATCAAATAATTCATCTAGAGAAATATCATCTACATATCTCAAATAAGGAAATATCAGCATAGAACATATAATCAAGCAGAAAAGCATGATTTCTAAATAACTTTATCAAGTTCATGTGAAGGCATTCTTTATCCAAATCACTGCTGGACCTTGACATGAGAAAGTTTTGCATTTATTCTAAAAGGGAGCTGCAGGACTGATAAACAACACTGTCACAAGTCATAAGCAAGTCATAAGCAGATTACACTTCAGTTACAAGGGTTATGTTGTCTTTCTGTATATTTTTGTTTGAAAATATATCTGTAAATGAATCCTACTGAAATCAATTATACCTATCAAACTTGGAAACAGAAATTGTGATATAATATAAAATAATATTCAAACAAAATATGCCCAATATCATTCAGATAATGCCTCAAAGTACCTCAAATTTATCAGTACATTGCCTGCATAAAGCTGGGAGCAATTATCATCACAATCGCACCTGCTGATCAACCCCATCTGTACCCCTCTCATCACATATATAGCTAATATGACAGCCACCCATCCGAGTCCCACACAGTGCCCCAGTGAGGGGTGACAGGTAAGAAATCTACACTACTACCTTATAACATTGTAAAAGAAAGCTACTTCATCAGAAGGCCTATGCTATTTTGGCTTTTGCCATAAAGTTTAAATAATTAATGAGCAATTGAAGGCAGCAGTGGGATGGGGTTTGCTAGACTGGTGAGGTAGCTGTGTCCCCTATATGGGCCATGTTGGAGCAGGTCCACTAAGTTGCTGGACCAGTTTATTGTGAGTGTTCAGTGAAGGGTGGAGAGTGCACACAGCATGGGTGAGGAGTGTCCCAGAGTAGCCACACACCTTAGCCTGGCTTCTACAATAAACATCCACCTTGCTTGCCACATTAGCATATCCAAAGCCAGCGAGTCACTGAGGTGTGTCTGGTCCACATTCACAGGGCTGACGGTCACGGCTCACTGCTCCCAGGTGAACAGGTAAGATCTATTACATTTCTTAGCCCCATTGCCTTTCTGTGAAGTGGGAACATACCAGTACCCACCCTCTGAGGACTTGCAGATTGCTGGAATATTTCACAACACTTCACATCTAATATAACTAGAATCACACTGAACACTCGTCTGTGTTTCCCTGGACCAGCTGCAGAATGTTATGAGGTAGTTTAAGGTAAGAAACATGCAGTATTATGTAGCAGAGGGGGCATGATTGGTCTTGCTGGCCACATATAGGCAGTCAGCCCACATATGGAACAATGGTGGCGACTAGAACATGGACAAGTTCCGCAATGTTCAACATAACAAATATGTGGTTTATTTTACTACCTTAATAAAACTAGATTAATGTAAACATAGTTTCAGAAAATCCAATAATGATAAAGGAATTTTAAATGTGTCTTAATATACATGATATACAAATATATGATACATCAATATATAATGTATCAATATATAATGTTTATATATAATTTATCAATATATATATTATATTATATTTTATATATATAATATATATATATATATATATATATATAGAGAGAGAGAGATAGAAATAGAGACAGAGATGACAGATTTACCATGATACTGTACATGCAGACCTAACTCATGAGGCAACTTCTGTTCTTGAAATTTGTTGCTGATAAGAACTTTGCCAAAAGCAGTTTATAGTACTAGTTTACATGCTGGAACGTACACACAGATAACAGGCCATTAGCGATTTGGATATCATTCTTATTGTCCTTTATAACCCATTTTCATAAGATAAAAGTGAAAATTTCAGCTGAACAATTTTGACAAGGAATACAGTGTTAAGTTCAGCCTTCCTGTGGATACACCTATTTACTGAGCTGTCTGTAATGACAACAATGTGACAAAATACCTGTCAGCTTTGTCACCCAAACTTTACTCTGGTACTCTATGTCCCAATCACAGAAGAGATTAATCTATTAAAAAAATATATCATATCAAAATACATGGACTAGCCTAAAATATTTTTCATATTTAATTTCAATCCGAGCACACCATTTGATACAGTTGATTTTGAAATCAAAACAAAGCAACGGCATTTGCCCATTTCACATCCATATCCATCCGGAAACATCCACTTTCAAAAATCAATATTGAGATAATGTGTATAATTTGCTGGGCTGCAGGTATGGACTGTGGGCATCCTTCACCCATCAATAACATGCACAACATGCCACTGATTGCTGTGTATTGCAGGCAAACACATTCACAAAAAGGACAATCTCAACATGATCTCAAACAAAATGGTGCATAGCTACTGAATTACTGGAATAAATCATCAAGGCAATTTGAACTGAGGATTTTGTATTAGGTTACACTGAATATATGAATATCATTCAGTTGATATTTTGATGAATGATAAATGTCTATGAATCCCTCCATCATCTGGCTCATCTTGCTGATATCACACATCGAGTCAACTGACTCTATTATCTGGCTCATCTTGCTGATATCACACATCGAGTGAACTGACTCTATTATCTGGCTCATCTTGCTGATATCACACATCCGAGTCAACTGACTCTATTATCTGGCTCATCTTGCTGATATCACACATGAGTCACTTGACTCCATTATCTGGTCCATCTAGATGACCTCACACATGAGTCAGCTGACTCCATTATCTGGCTCATGTAGCTGACCTCACATAAGTCACTTGACTCCATTATCTGGCTCATGTAGCTGACCTCACATGACCTTGGAACAGAGTCACCAAATTGTTGTCTAAATTGTTGATTATTTGTCAGTTCCTTTCACCTGTATTCTCTTTGAAGATGGAAAAACAACATTTATCATTGGCAAGATATTCTGTACTTCATATTTTCTTGATATATTTCAATGTTAACAAGTTTGACATATAATAAGGGAGTGTATTTCTTAATTACACAAAGCCATGTGTGCCAATTCCTTTTAGATCTCATTTATCTTCCAAAATGAAAAAAAGTAGTGGGAGTTGTTCTATTTGTATGATACAGTGATGTTTACAGATAGAAGTTGTGGCTTAAAAAGTCAAGCATAGATAAACAACAAGTATTTGGCAATGTGGAGTTGTGGTTCCTCCTACAGTTAATGGGCAATGATATGTTCGCATGGTATTGACTATGATCACACACTGCCGTATTGACACTTACTTGTCTCAGCCAGGACAAGTCAGCAGTGACCAGATCAGAGGCTGTACCACAGACACAAGTGCACATTAATTTAAGCAACTTATTTGAAACATTTGTAAATAAACTATTAATGCAAGCCCATGTGTGTTAGTATTTATCGATGTGGTGTATCAGGGTTACCCTCATGTGGTCTCTAAAACCAAATTATTGTACACATTTATGTAACCATTACTTCACTGTAGTTTTTGCTAAAATGAAGAGAGTGGAATTTTTTCACAATAATCACTTCCTCAACCATTATTTGTACCCAAGTCCTGCTTTTCTGTACTTTATGGTGGTCATACATGTAACTCAGAGTACTTCAGGTTTTTTTCAAATAAAAGATCTGAAGTGATAGAGTTTTAACTCTTATAAAAATTGTGTATTTGCATTGACAGTAAATTCCTTTTCATAAAAAAATGAGGGCCCAAATAAACCTTGTGCCCTGAGCTACACATTAGACTGCCAATGACTATTTCCTCCTGTACTAAATAATAGCATCAGAAGTTATGTAAAATACACAGTTCAACACAAGTCTGTAGAAAAATGCTGCATACTAGAAATTGTTAGAAAATAAGTTGGTGTTTCACATGAGATAGTTATCACTTTAGTATTATGAGATAGACTATGGTTGTATCACAGTTGTAAGTTACTCATCTTGATCCTACTCATTAACCAAGCAAGGATATATCAAAGCTGTTAAGATAGCAAGGATATATCAAAGCAGCTATTACATTAGCAAGGATATATTACAGCTGTTAAGATAGTAAGGATATATCACAGCTGTTAAGATAGCAAGGATATATCACAGCTGTTAAGATAGCAAGGATATATCACAGCTGTTACATTAGCAAGGATATATCACAGCATGCACCACATAACATTCCAAATGACATAATTCTGACATTTAATCACCATTTTTAATCTATATTTTCAGATAGACCCTACTGTATACTCAATGATGGTTAAATGAAGCTGACTCTTTGGTGGTGAACTATCAGATTGAAGATCTGGATTTACCAGATAATTGGAGGCATCTGGATTTCCACAAGTTAAATAATCAGTGATTTCACAATGAGTGCTGTTGAAAGCTTTGAGATAAACTTGGAGCATGACATTGATGAACAATATCAGTATGAACCTGGTGAGACATTGAGAGGTCATGTGCTGCTGACCTTGAAAGAGAACATCAAGGTCAAGGCCATCCAGGTGCAACTCAAGGGTGAGGCCACAGTGTCTTGGGAGGATGAGCAGAGTAAACATCCACAGACTTATCGTGCTGATGAAACCTACATTGATGTAACACAGAACCTGATCCAGGCAGAGTCAGGAGAGAGTATAACTCTGGAGAAGGGCAAGCACCGGTTCCCCCTGGAATACGTGCTGCCCATGAACCTACCCTCGTCCTTCATAGGCAAGTATGGAAGCATCACATACGTGGTCAAAGCCACCCTCAAAGAAGACAAAAAGTTTGGACTGAGCACATTAATCACAAGTGAGCCTTTCTTGTGTCTCAGAAAACTGGACCTGACCCGAGAGAGTCAGCTCCTACAGCCTCATGAGGTCAGAGAGGTCAAGCGACTATGGGGGGCACTGGCATTCTGTGTGTCAGGAAAAGTCAATGTGACATTAAATGTGAATAAAAGGGGGCATCTCCCGGGAGAGGATATTTTCATGGATGCAGAGATTGCCAATGATAGTCCGCGTATTGTGAAGGCGGTGCAAGCCTCCATTATAATGCATAGTACCTTCCATGCTAAAAACAATACTCGCTACAACACCCAAATTGTCAACAAGAAGAGGGATGAGTGGGAGATGTCGTATGGAGAAGGGCGTCGCTGGAAGGGTGTGCGCCTCACCATCCCACCCTACATTCCGGAGTCTCGTCTTGATGGATGTGATATCATTGATATCCAGTACGAGCTGCTGTTCCGGGCAGAAATCTCGGGTGGGAATGAGTTGAAGATAACCATCCCCATCACAGTGGGTACTATGCAGGGTGTGGGGAACAGGCAGGACACCAACGAGGCATACTCCATTCCCAACGAGACCGAGAGCAACGGCAAGCACGGCCCCAATGGCCTCACACAGGAGGATATAGGCTTTGATGATGAGGAACATGCAGATACCTTCCGGTACCCAATGGATCCTGGTGAAGTAAGGAAAAATCCGGTGTATAACAATATGTGAGTGATGCCCAACTCAGATAACCCTCCTTCTTATGCAGATAGGGACCTCACCACGCACACCACACAGTGACACATTTGTTCATACTAATATCATTAATGTGCCTCGGTCTATAATCTATGATCATATATACATATATACATATATAGAGAACTTCCACAATAGGTGTGACTTGTTAATTTGATTGGACATATATGAACATTTAGCTGTGCATCAAGATATGTCTTTCAGTATGGATTTACAGTTGTTCCATTATGTCATCAAAATGCCAAAAGGAAGACCAATAATAAGGTATAGAGAGTGGTAGAAGTAAGACATTGCTTATACTATCTTCAGATATCACTGTACATTAATTGCTTTGCTGTGGCTATATTTGTACATATTGCTAAGGCTCGTAGATGCCAATGAGGTGCCTGTCTTTGGCACACAAGGTTTCAATTGTTAATATATCAAATGCATAGTGCAGCCAAGTCTTAACATGCCTAAAATAGTGAGTAGGCAAAATCTTCTTAATGCAATACATAGCTTTGCTATATTGTGGCTCTTATCTAGATCATTGTGGAATATGTCTTTTTCAATATAAAAAAAATGCTTGGTGATTGGTTATGTTGGAAACAGAATTTAAAATGTTATCCTGATGTTTCTTGCTGCATGTGACAAGAAACATTAAATTTGTTGGCTCAACCTCAATCCAGTAAAAAACACTTTAATTGCATGTAAATGTTATAATGTGCTCATTTTGGATATCAGAGGCATGCTTTATGTTTTAATTTGATTAAAAATAAGACATCCCCAGCAGATGAAATGCATGTACAATTTGATATGCATGTGTAACCAGAAGTTTTAATATCCAGAACTTCCTGAATCTATTTTTATGCTGTATTGTATTTTATTTGCATAAGCACTGATGAGAACTGTGATCGGTTTTATATAATGGGTATGTGGAGAACTATTTTTGTAAACAGGATACAGATGTTTGCTGTAATTGTGATATTTTTATGGTAGACTAAGTTGTAATCCTTCATTTCAAAATGTCTGAATTATGTGCAACTTGCACAAAAGTCTTGGGAACAAAGACGGTTTATTTTGTATTGACTATTGTATTCAAAAAATAATTTCTAAAGGAAACGTAATCTAAAAAATAATTTCTAAATGAATGTTCTAGCAAAAAAAGAAAATAAAATTAAGTTACATTCCTGAATCTTTGTAAACTTTGAATGATTCTCTTATTATCCTCCCACATGGTAATACCTTCAACAGGTCAAATTGTTTACTATGGATCAGTAAGACTTAGGATATATTAAACACCGACTCCAGATATTATGACTGAGAGCATGCAGCCAAGTGGCCTATTTGTTGATATTCTATACACCAGCTTATTCTGTGCTCACAGTCCTAATTTTTTAGTTCACATCTAAATATATTCAATTCTCGACCAGTGTCTGACATTTGCATATATGGTGTTGTTGCATTTCTAATAAGAATGTAATAATATTGTAATGTAGCTGACCACACCCAGAGCAGGGAGAGTCAAAGTACACAAACTCTCTCGGTCATTCCTCAACAGTAAAAAGATTATATTCAGTAGAACATCTGGTATATGTGATAGAACATTTCTTTTCCCACAAACCACTGAATAAATGATGACTGCAATTGTTTCTACTTGGTTATTGTCAAGTTCAGAAATATGTCTACCTCAGCCTTCTCATGCTTACATTGTATATGGAAGTAAACTCTATTCCATACGAGAAAACACCACATGTAGCCAAACCAGGCTAGTCTGATCCACTTGTATATCTCATGAAATCCTATTACTTTGGTAGGTGGTTAAATATACATCATACATAAAATGCCAATGATATATGCAGGACTAGTTAGCCGGATATAGACACAATAAATCAGGTTAAGTTATGGGTGATATGGCAAGTTATATTTGAGAGTTGGGAATTGATATGGTGAGTTATATTTGAGAGTTGGGAATTGATATGGGTGATATGGTGAGTTATATTTGAGAGTTGGGAATTGATATGGGTGATATGGTGAGTTATATTTGAGAGTTGGGAATTGATATGGGTGATATGGTGAGTTATATTTGAGAGTTGGGAATTGATATAAGTGATATGGTGAGTTATACTTGAGAGTTGGGAATTGATATGGGTGATATGGTGAGTTATATTTGAGAGTTGGGAATTGATATAAGTGATATGGTGAGTTATACTTGAGAGTTGGGAATTGATATGGGTGATATGGTGAGTTATATTTGAGAGTTGTGAATTGATATGGGTGATATGGTGAGTTATATTTGAGAGTTGGGAATTGATATGGGTGATATGGTGAGTTATATTTGAGAGTTGGGAATTGATATGGGTGATATGGTGAGTTATATTTGAGAGTTGGGAATTGATATGGGTGATATGGTGAGTTATATTTGAGAGTTGGGAAGTGATATGGTGAGTTATACTTGAGAGTTGTGAATTGATATGGGTGATATGGTGAGTTATACTTGAGAGTTGTGAATTGATATGGGTGATATGGTGAGTTATATTTGAGAGTTGGGAATTGATATGGGTGATATGGCGAGTTATATTTGAGAGTTAGGAATTGATATGGGTGATATGGTGAGTTATATTTGAGAGTTGGGAATTGATATGGGTGATATGGTGAGTTATATTTGAGAGTTGGGAATTGATATGGGTGATCTGGTGAGTTGTATTTGAGAGTTAGGAAGTGACCGAGTGATGTATCGCCTATCACTGCCATATCTAACCTACTGTATGACCCATATCATGTTCTGACTACCATATCAAACTCACCATATTACCAATATCACTTCCTAAAAGCCATTTATCAAACACACACACTGTCTCATTCAATGGAAGTAACATGAAGCTAGTTACCAGACATACACATCAGAGCAACAGCACCAGCACAGGTTGAGAATATATAGCATGCAAGCAGACTTAGCATGATGTCATCGTAGGCCTTAATAGTTCTATTATATGGAGGTATGAGTCATCTTTCATGCTACTGTACATGTACAGGTTGCTCTACTTGCAAATACCCAAATAATAACAACTCTATGCAACAATAAAGTCATGTCTCTCACCCGCTTCATATTTCACACAACTACAACACTTATATAAATATATAACCCATCCCCCATGGTGACCATTTTACATGACTGAAAAATAACCATAATATGGGAGGCATTTGTTTAAAGAGATTTTTGGTATTCATGAGGAATATTTTAGATATTGATAATTGTTTTGAACATGTATCTTGCGACTTTGGTCCATTTACAACTAAAACTAATTTTAACAGTTAAATTTTGTAGAATACAATTTATGAGTACTTTGTTACATGGATCACCTGGACTACATATTGTGGGACCCAGGGCAGTGCGCTGTCCTTTTGAAGGTCAGATCATTTGACCTGTAAGCCTCCAGGGGTTCAATTCATATCTTTGCACTCTAATACTTTATCCAAACAAACCATTCTTCAACAGTCTTTGTAGAAATATATATGACCAAAAACCTCCTCTCTGATAGCTTAAAGATAATTATCTGGCCATCAGTGCCATAAACTAGTGTTCTTAATAATGAATATAGGTTAATAAGAGATTGCATCCATCCATTCTCTAGGTCAGGATGATGCTTTACCACTAAAGTGAAGTAATTATGACTTATGATACATATATCTCTATCTATGGACTATGGATTGGTAAGACTACATTCCCTGAAGAAGGTGCAGGCTACATTCAGGATGGTGCAGATTACACTAAGGATGGTGCAGATTATGCTTAAGATGGTACAGATCATACTTAGAATGGTGCAGAAAATACCAAAGATGAGGCAGATTATAATAAGATGGGCCACAGGCCGTGGCGCAGTTGGTTAGAGCGCCAGCTTATTAGCACCAGTTCCTCTGTGGTGATCCAAAGGTCGTGGGTTCAATCCCCGGCCGTGCTGAGATTGAACACATGATACAATTTCCGATATGAGCTGAGGCCCATGCCTAAAGGGTTAACCCGTTGTCCTTGTAAATCTGTGAATGGGTGGGTTTCATGTCAAGGACTTGCGACATGACAATAATTCAGTGAGGCAGCACTATATCTGCTACAAGTAGGTCTCTTCATGAAATGACTGAAATAATGTTGAAAGTGATGTAAAAACCCCAAACAAACAAACAATAATAAAATGGGGCAGACCTTACTAAGGATGATGCAGATCTCCCTAAGGATGATGCAGACCTCACTAAGGATGATGCATACCTCACTTAGGATGATGCAGACCTCACTAAGGATGATGCAGACCTCACCTAGGATGATGCAGACCTCACTAAGGATGATGCAGGCCTCACCTAGGATGATGCAGACCTCACTTAGGATGATGCAGACCTCACTAAGGATGATGCAGACCTCACCTAGGATGATGCAGACCTCACTTAGGATGATGCAGGCCTCACCTAGGATGATGCAGACCTCACTTAGGATGATGCATACCTCACTTAGGATGATGCAGACCTCACTATGGATGGTGCAGACCTCACTTAGGATGATGCAGACCTCACTAAGGATGGTATAGATCCCACTAAAGATGATGCAGACCTCTCTTAGGATGATGCATACCTCACTTAGGATGATGCAGACCTCACTAAGGATGATGCAGACCTCACTTAGGATGATGCAGACCTCACTAAGGATGATGCAGACCTCATTTAGGATGATGCAGACCTCACTAAGGATGATGCATACCTCACTTAGGATGATGCAGACCTCACTAAGGATGATGCATACCTCTCTTAGGATGATGCAGACCTCACTAAGGATGATGCATACCTCACTTAGGATGATGCAGACCTCACTAAGGATGATGCAGACCTCACTTAGGATGATGCATACCTCTCTTAGGATGATGCAGACCTCACTTAGGATGATGCAGACCTCTCTTAGGATGATGCAGACCTCACTAAGGATGATGCAGACCTCTCTTAGGATGATGCAGACCTCACTTAGGATGATGCAGACCTCACTAAGGATGATGCAGACCTCACTAAGGATGATGCAGACCTCACTAAGGATGATGCAGACCTCACTTAGGATGATGCAGACCTCTCTTAGGATGATGCAGACCTCACCACGGATGGTGCAGACCTCACTTAGGATGATGCAGACCTCACTAAGGATGGTATAGATCCCACTAAAGATGATGCAGACCTCACTAAGGATGATGCAGACCTCTCTTAGGATGATGCAGACCTCACTAAGGATGATGCAGACCTCACTTAGGATGATGCAGACCTCACTAAGGATGGTATAGATCCCACTAAAGATGATGCAGACCTCTCTTAGGATGATGCAGACCTCACTAAGGATGATGCAGACCTCATTAAAGATGGTGCAGACCTCACTTAGGATGATGCAGACCTCACTTAGGATGATGCAGACCTCACTTAGGATGATGCAGACCTCACTTAGGATGATGCACACCTCACTTAGGATGATGCACACCTCACTTAGGATGATGCAGACCTCACTTAGGATGATGCAGACCTCACCACGGATGGTGCAGACCTCACTTAGGATGATGCAGACCTCACTAAGGATGGTATAGATCCCACTAAAGATGATGCAGACCTCACTAAGGATGATGCAGACCTCTCTTAGGATGATGCAGACCTCACTAAGGATGATGCAGACCTTACTTAGGATGATGCAGACCTCACTAAGGATGGTATAGATCCCACTAAAGATGATGCAGACCTCTCTTAGGATGATGCAGACCTCACTAAGGATGATGCAGACCTCATTAAAGATGGTGCAGACCTCACTTAGGATGATGCAGACCTCACTTAGGATGATGCAGACCTCACTAAGGATGATGCATACCTCACTAAGGATGATGCACACCTCACTTAGGATGATGCAGACCTCACTTAGGATGATGCAGACCTCACTTAGGATGATGCACACCTCACTTAGGATGATACAGACCTCACTATGGATGATACAGACCTCACTATGGATGGTGCAGACCTCACTAAGGATGATGCAGACCTCATTAAAGATGGTGCAGACCTCACTAGGAATGGTACAAAACTTATTGAGGTTCAGACAGATCATACTATGGATGAAGCAAACCTCACTAAAGATGGTGCAGACCTCACTAAAGATGGTGCAGACCTCAATAAGGATGGTTGGGGCAGACCTCACTGCAGATGGGACAAACCACATGAATCTTGTGACAGACCATATAATGATAGTTTTTCATTTGTACCATTTTATGGACTGAATTTTAAATGTGATTAGTAAATGCAGAAGTGTTCCAGGAAATGGAGTGCACATAATGAAAAGCATAAGGTGAATAATCCCATAGAAAAACACCAGGTGGCCACTTGTATCACACTGTGTTTTCAACCAGTGCTGAATGCTCTAACAACACTGGACACAGGAGGGACAAGGTTGTATATAGGGAGGACATGGGATATGTGCAGACTGACTTAACATAAGAGAAATAAGGTTGTATTATGAGTGCTTCTGTGCAGATTGATACCATAGATGTGCATATATAGCAGTTCTAGGCCTACCTCTCCATCACTCTGTCCACTGTTAGGTCGCGAAGGAGGCTGGGACGGCGATGCCTTGCAGATAATAACACAACAATCACCATCTGATATATGACTACAAGCTGACTACATGCTATCCAAAGATATATTGATTATAAAGGATCAGACATTATTTGTTAGTTTAGCACCAGAGTTATTTCAGAGCTTTTCCTGACGTATAACCATGAATCTCTTACCTCCTCAGTTCGGCTGCTGGGCCTCCGTTTCTTCTTCCTCTTTCTACTTGTGTCCACTTCCTGTGGTTCCTCAGATTTCTCTTCCTCTTCATCCTGAATCATTTATAAAGCATTACATCCCAATGACCAAAATGATACTTCATAATCACCCCCTTATTCACAATAAAAACTGACCTTTAAAATGCTTACAAGGCAAAACTGAAACATGTTATTTAAGGTGAAATAGAGATTATCTAGGTAGTGACCTGTGCCTGTGGATGTTTTCTGTCCACGGTGAAGAACCTACAGACAGCAGCGTCATAGTTGCCAAGCTCCTCATCCACCATGTCTGGGTAGGTGGCTACAATGTCCTGCTGCTTGCCGTGAAACTCATCGTAACCTTCCTGAAAACACAACCAACTCGATCCATCAGGTTAAGAGACTTAATTTATATATAGACAAAATATAGGTTTTATATATCAATATATAATAATCTCATATAATTCTGACTATTGTAACCATTCAGCATTACATGCTGTTAAGGGTGGTACAATACTGAGGTAGGCTATACCCTATGCAGTGGGTGGGTTACCACAGCCTGTATGAGGAAATGCTGTGTTACCTTGATGGTATCTAGCATGGCCAGAGCTTTCTTGAGGCTTTCTTTGAGGGTGTCCTCGGATGCATCCTGTCTCATCTTGTCCATCAGCAGGTCCAGGTTGGCCTCACGCTCCTGTAAAAATAGTCAACACATTTGTTGTAATTAACCAATGGCATTTGATCAATATGGTTAAATCTGATTTCTGATATAATATTTCATTTTATTAGTGCATCATTTTCAGCAAGTTGGTAGAGTAATATTTGCTGATACTGATCAATCTTAAATAATGAGACAAACTGACCTGGTTTTCGTTGTCGTGGGTATGTCGACAGTCGTCAAGTTTCTGCTGAAGTGCACGCTCCTGTTTTGCTAATCCTATCTCGTGGACATCCCACACATGTGCTGCCCCCTGGCAGAATTTGAACAATGATTTCAACTGTGTCAATACATGGGAGTTGTGCTCCTCAAGAGATTTCTGAAAAAGAATTCAATATTGCACAATTGTATTGTTTTGAATCTCATTTCACAGTGAGAAGAAAGAGCTGAGATATTAACATTTCATGACAAATATAAATGAGATTATACTCACATCCATTTCCTCCAGGGCTTGCTCAAACTTTGTTTGCCTGTCTCCAACAAGAGGGAGGCACAGCTCATTGACCACACTTTGGGCTTTGCTTTCAGTACACACCCCTCGTGCTATAAGATCCTCCTATAAAGTTTCAATATTATATTTTAGTATATTTATAACAACAGTCCCATACTGCAGCAGGCTTCAATAATTCTGGAAACAATATGAAGTCTCAATATCAGATTAACAAGGATATCATTGGGTTGCCTACCTTTATTCTATCCACATGTTCAAGGTTATGATTGGGTTGCCTACCTTTATTCTATCCACATGTTCAAGGTTATCATTGGGTTGGGTTGCCTACCTTTACTCTATCCACATGTTCAAGGCTATCACTGGGTTGCCTACCTTTACTCTATCCACATGTTCAAGGCTATCACTGGGTTGCCTACCTTTACTCTATCCACATGTTCAAGGCTATCACTGGGTTGCCTACCTTTACTCTATCCACATGTTCAAGGCTATCACTGGGTTGCCTACCTTTACTCTATCCACATGTTCAAGGCTATCACTGGGTTGCCTACCTTTACTCTATCCACATGTTAAAGGCTATCGTTGGGTTCCCTACCTTTATTCTATCCACATGTTAAAGGCTATCGTTGGGTTCCCTACCTTTATTCTATCCACATGTTCAAGGATATCTTTGGGTTGCCTACCTTTATTCTATCCACATGTTCAAGGCACTCCTGGCATACTTTTTCATATTCTGCATACAACTTGTTGAAATACTGTTGATTGAGTTGATCTGTAAACATATACAAAACCAAATTAAACTCTGAAATTGAAGTATCTCTTTAGGTACTACTGTATGTGGTATATATTGTCCATATTCTTCGTCATATTCCATCTGCCAAACTGAATAGATTACGATGTGTGTGGGCATGCATGCATGTGTGTGTATAATATATATATATATTCACCAATCTCTTTGGAGACGTCAGTGACTTGTTGATTCCATCTGTACACTGCAGTCTTGGTGGAGGCAGGTGGCTTCAGGTCCCTGCAAACACCACACAATATTAACCAGGTAATTCACCCCTATATGTCACATATGAGTGATAGAATGTATTTTCCTATGAAAATCTTAAGTAAATACATCATATGTTGAGGACGTACCTGAGAGAGTTAACAAGGTCAATTCTGCGCTGGTTGAATGACATCTGATCGACACGCATATGTTCCAGAACTGACTCAGCTCCTGATGGGTGGACCACTACCTCACTCTCAATATACTCTCTGTAATCACAACAAACCAATGTTGATACAAATAGAACAGTATTGACCACTACCTCACTCTCAGTGTACTCTCTGTAATCACAACAAACCAATGTTGACATAAAAAAACAGTACTGACCACAACCTCACTCTCAATGTACTCTCTATAACTCAATAAATCAATGTTGATGCAGATAGAACAGTATTGTCCACTAACTAATCAGTACCTAGTGATTAGTACCTGAAACTAGTGAAGTACCTTGTAGTGAGTAACTGAATCTAGTGACAGCCATATTGGTGAGTATCTAGTGAGCCTCATGGTGAGTACCTGAACCTAGTGACAGCCATATTGGTGAGTATCTAGTGAGTATCTTGTGGTTAGCAACTGAACGTAGTGATGGCCATGTTGGTGAGTGCCTAGTGAGCACCTCATGGTGAGTACATGAACCTAGTGACAGCCATATTGGTGAGTACCTAGTGAGTATCTTGTGTTTAGCACCTTACTAGGTATCTGAACCAAGTGATGGCTATGTTGGTGAGTACTTAATGGTGAGTACCTAAATCTAGTGAAGGCCATATTGATGAGCACCTTGTGAGTACCTAATGGTAAGTACCAAAATCTGGTGAAGGCCATATTGGTGAGCACCTTGTGAGTACCTAATGGTAAGTACCTAAATCTAGTGACAGCCATATTGGTGAGCACCTTGTGAGTACCTAATGGTAAGTACCTAAATCTAGTGACAGCCATATTGGTGAGCACCTTGTGAGTACCTAATGGTAAGTACCTGAACCTAGTGACAGCCATATTGGTGAGCACCTTGTGAGTACCTAATGGTAAGTACCTGAACCTAGTGACAGCCATGTTGCTAAGTACCAAGTAAGTACCTAGTGGTTAGTACTTGAACCAAGTGACGGCTATGTTGGTGAGTACCTAATAGTGAGTACCTGAACCTAGTGACGGCCATATTGGTGAGTACTTAGTGAGTACCTAATGGTGAGTACCTAAATCTAGTGATGGCCATATTGGTGAGTAGCTAGTGAGTACCTAATGGTGAGTACCTAAATCTAGTGATGGCCATATTGGTGAGTACCTAGTGAGTACCTAATGGTGAGTACCTAAATCTAGTGACGGCCATGTCAGTGTGGAGTTTCTTCCAGTCCTCTACTCTTTTCCTCCAGTGGGTGTGCAGTTTCTTTTCCCGCTCCACATCCGACATCAAGAGACGACAGTAAAGATCAGCATAGGCCCTCCTGTTGCTCAGCACTGCCTGATTGATCATCTGCAAGTACAAATCATCAAATAAGTTGTGGTCAAATCAGCTTGTTTTCAACAGTTGATTATCTTTCCTTTTGTTTGGTTAAAATATCACCAAAATGTTTTTTTCCCAACTTGAAAAAATACCTGCATTCGAAAGTAAAAGTATTTGAAGCATATTCCCATGAAGCATGATGCTTCTCAGATGACCCTGAGATTACTGAGACTGAAATGACCCCTGAGATGCCACTGAGATGACCCCTGAGATGGCAGTAATACTGAGATGACCCTAAATGGCAGTGCCACTGAGATGCCCCCTGAGATAGGAGTGCCACTGAGATGACCCCTGAGATAGGAGTGTCACTAAGATGCCCCCTGAAATGACAGTGCCACTAAGATTGGAGTGCCACTGAGATGACCCCTGAGATGGTATTGCCACTGAGATGGCCCCTGAGATGGCAGTGCCACTGAGATGGCCCCTGAGATGGCAGTGCCACTGAGATGGCCCCTGAGATGGCAGTGCCACTGAGATGGCCCCTGAGATGACAGTGCCATTGAGATGGCCCCTGAGATGGTAGTGCCACTGAGATGCCCCCTGAGATAGGAGTGTCACTAAGATGCCCACTGAAATGACAGTGCCACTAAGATTGGAGTGCCACTGAGATGACCCCTGAGATGGTATTGCTACTGAGATGGCCCCTGAGATGGCAGTGCCACTGAGATGGCCCCTGAGATGGCAGTGCCACTGAGATGGCCCCTGAGATGACAGTGCCATTGAGATGGTCCCTGAGATGGCAGTGCCACTGAGATGGCCCCTGAGATGGTAGTGCCACTGAGATGGCCCCTGAGATGGTAGTGCCACTGAGATTACCCTAAATGGTAGTGACACTGAGATGGCCCCTGAGATGGTAGTGCCACTGAAATGCACCCTCATGATCCTGTCTCAACCCACACTGTACATGTATATAATCCTCTCAACAGAAAAAGGCCCATAACTTGGCAAGTGGTGCTCCTAACACCCCTCTTGTAACAGAATGTATTATTTTCTCCCCTCTTGAGGCATGGAGCTGTCACTTGACAACTTAACAAAAACTACACCTTAATATATTCTAGGCATTTTATAGGATATTCCTTACAGTGCTATTTTGACAAAACGGGTACATTTGAAAGCCATCTTAATATGCTTGTGTTGAAGATTCATCTCTAATATCTAATCTATTTATCATCAAACTGAAAATAGCAGTTTAAAAAGTGAATTTTAAACTCAATTTCTAATAAACTTATTTTACAAAGTGCAGTAAAGCTTTTAAAAAAGAATTTTTCTTGTTTTTGTATTAACTGCAAGTAAAGACCTTTGATAATGTATAAACTACCGTAAGTTAGATGCATTTTTCATTATTTCACTGTTTAATGTAATAACTTGAAAATGTTTATGGTATGCTGTAAATCATGGGTATGATCATTAAACATCTGAACACTAGTCTTCTTATATTCACAGTGTTCAGTGAATGAGAACAATATGCCCTACTAAACAAATTGAACTTTAAGGTGACCCCAAATTAAGTGCCCTCATGTAAAATAAAATACATACACCTAACCATAACATGCAAACTTTGGACTTTGACTATAAAAATATACCAAGTCTCCTGGTCCTCATTTCCTCAAATATAGTTCTGTGGTTTAGTTGGAAAATGACCAAACCCCAATTAGAAGGAATGTGGGCCTTCATGTGGGCCCCACTGTGGTTATTATTGAGGAAAAGATTTAAACAGTAAGTTGATAATCAAAATATTTTTTGGGCAAGCAAGCCATCTGTTAGGCAGTCTAAATTTGACTTTATCTTGACCTCAAGGAGAGTAGAGCTTTTGTTAAAATATTCAATGAATGGTCCCAAAAGTCTCTATTTAATGTTTTTTTTTAATTCTGGCACAAAGACATTATAACCTTGGCCTCATTGCAGATACACCTGTAAAGTTTTGTGATAATCCAGATATTTTGAAAAATTAGAGCACCAATATATATTTTGACCTTGACCTTTTTGGATATTCTAACCCTTCTCTCATATAACAAAGTTCAAAATGGTCACAGAAAGGTAAAATAAAGAATTCATTAAGCATGCTTGTGTGAGGTTTGGTGCCAATCCTTGCAATTTTTGGCAAATTAGAAAGTCTGCAAAGTATTCTAATCCTGATCTAATAACCAAGTCCAAAAAGGTCATGGAGAGGTCAACAACAAACTCTTCTGAGATTCTATCATGAAGCATGCATGTGTAAAAGTAACTAACAATCCATGCATTTTTTTGGCATGCAAGAGGTTCTGCGATGAGTTTGGCCAGAGCAATGGATAGATGGACGAAAGAACGGCCACTGCTCATTTAAATGTCTCCCGCGAAACCTTTCATCTTACCATTAGAGTGCAAAACTTTAAGTGAATAAGCATGATAAAGTATACTTAAATATACATGTACATGTAAGACTGTCATGTATATTGGTCATACACATTCAAATACAGAGGGTATTTAGACCAACAAACCTAAGGTACACTTTATCATTTAAAGTTCAATTAATTCATTAAAAAAATATATTCTGTCTGATTTTCACATCTTTAATGTCTGCAATTCATGTCCATGAAGTCACCAGTGGTCATGAGACTTGTATAATCTAATTTTTAGCTGACACAGGGCAGTCCCATAGATTTGCAGTATAAAATATGTTCCTGGGTTTATCATTTAACAAGGTATCCTGAGCTCCTATTTAATGATGAACTTGCCATGCAATGTGTGATCACAAAGTTTTCTCATTCTATTCAATTTCTGATGAGAGCTGATAACATTTTCCACCATTGCATGCCATAGAAGTTATAGAACCACAGAGCATTGCACAAAGCATAGGAAAGTCCCCAGCCTCAGGAACACAAGCAAAACAGGTGGTCATCCTTGGCTGTGTGATGACCTCTGACCTCCTGAGATCAATGTGTTAGGCAAGGTGACGTGAAGGCTTCTGTGAGAGACACAGAGGGCATGTAAACCAACAATAACACTGAAAGGAACAATTTCATGGGAAATATACTTGCTATATACTATATATATAAATATATATATATATATATATATATATATATATATATATTATAAAAATATGGACCTGGGTGGAGTGCAATATGACTTTTTATGAACCTTCGGAAAGTTATATTGCACGAGGCGCAGCCGAGTGCAATATAACTTTCCGAAGGTCCATAAAAAGTCATATTGCACGACACCCAGGTACATATTTGTTTTATTCTATGATCACTGTGTTAATTACTGCCATTGTTGGTTTAATTCTAAAAGTGATGTCGTCTGCTTCCCAGTCTGCAGGTCACTCAGAGCAAACTGGTGACGTCATCAGTGCAGTGGAAAGTATATTGACGTGCAATATAATGCATCTGGTCAATATAACAATTTAGAGAAGCTCATGTGACCAGGAATTGACCAATCACAGCACAGAATACACAGTGATCATAGAATAAATATATATATATATATATATATATATATATATATATATATATATATATATATATATATATATATATATATATATATATATATATATATAGATATAAAATATTCAAAATCTTGATATTCAAAATCTTGATATATTTCACTTATCATGCATTATAAGTAGCTACGAAAAGAGCAACTGATATTCTATATAATCTGACCTTAATACTTCTATTTGTGTAAAAGGGAAGAAAATAAGCAAAAAATATATACCGGTAATACTTTATAATTCTATTTCTAAAAGACGCTAAGCAGTATTTTCCTTTGAAATTTTGGATTACATTGTATATATGGCCAGAAGCACCCAAGCATATGTCAGTATGTTGTTCTTTTTCTTCTGGCTGTGTCTTTTAAAGCACATGACATCATATATCTCATAGTGGCAAACATTGTGCCCCCATGTGCTGAGTGATTACCCACACACTGCCTCCTGTGTGTTGCCCTTTCCTATCACTCTGCTATGTTTATGCCATGTACTCATACAGACCATAGAATAAGCTTGAAGTATAAAGTATGCTGCATCATGCCCTGCTGAGATCTATATACCACTCAGCCCAAGAACCATGGCTACACAATGCTGGAGCAAGTGTCTCAAATGTTTCTTGTTTTTTGCTTAGTATAGAATTGTCACACAATACGAAAACTGGACCAATTGAGTCACAGTGAGGTATATTCATATTGACAAGTATTTAGATTAAGTAATGCATGGCAATAATAGGTGAACCTTAGCTTATAAAAACGGCATATGTTTGTTCCGAAAAACTTAAAACTTAAGTGATGTTTGAAAGATAGCATTTCTATTTTGTGAAGTTCAAGATCAAGTTCAAGTCATGTGAATGAAAGCCCCATGCACCACTTTGATAAATGTTCCTGCCATCGTGGGGCAGATCTTATTTCTGCTTTGTCTTGGCCACTGTGGTGACCTGTGGTTTAAAATGTGAGCTAACTCTGACTTTTCCCTGGTAGGTACACAATATAGTTGACAATGCATTACTGAGAGGCTTGTGAGAAAGAAGATTGGATGGACCCTGGGTGTCATGTCAAGATGACACGCACCAGTAATACCCACTGGGAGTGTGTGTGAAGGGAGACTTTAATGCCCTCTCTCCTCTGTCAACTCCCCATCAAGCCACTCACCATTAAACTCACACACATTCTGCTGGACACAGCCAAACTGGGCCTTCCTTAACGTACAATATTCTGCATGGATATTTATAAATAGTTATTTTTCATCTACTGTCAAGACTGGTGTTCCTAAATCAGCTGGCAAGCAAGTGTTACAAGAAGTGGCTAAAGATAAAAACTGAGGACACAGGTCATGAGCAGGGAGCATGTAAGCCCTGATGGCACTAAGTGAATGGATCTATTGAGGCCGGTTATCATGTCCCCCTGAAGAGGTGCTACCCTCGCGGCATGTTGTCTGCGGCCCATGTCAAAGTCTCAATGAACCCACCAAGTGCAACACTCAACAATCTGATGTCAGCACAAGTGATACTATCACAATGATGTGTCTCGCCTCATGATATAAACCTTTACCTACTGGATATGCATTCATTTGAGTTCTATTTCAGGGGACATTCAAAACTATATTCTTCAGTCAATATGGTGCCATTAGCTTACAAGGCCACCTTGCTGCTGATAATTCTCCTGCATACTCTACCACATCTTCAACATGCTCAGGTATGCTCTTATTTCAACCATTCTCTCCAAAAATAATATTTTATCAGTTTTACAAAGGGAAAAAATAATAGTAAAACTGATATGAGCCTTCATTTAGGACAAGAGTACATAAGGTAATGCCATTTGCTTAAGTGACAGCAGGGGATATTAGTGTGTGGGTGTTATCTTTCAAAGATGTGACACTTCAAAGGTGTGATAGACTGAATACAACAACAGCTCCCCCTGTCATGTGTTTCTGCATGACAGTCTCATCATAATACCCCTGTATGGGGGCTCAGAAGGGGGGCTCAATAGGCACTCAGAGGGGGACTGAGATTAACTGAGGTCAGAAAGGAGGATCATTCTCATCAAGAGATAAGAGTGCCTGAATTATACGACTACATAATGCGCATGTTTAAATGTTACCAATCATTTTTCAATTTGAGAAAATAATTTGTAAAATAAAAATCACAGAATCTCAGGGTTGACTGGACATGGAACTAAGAAGGGGTGTTATTTCTGGGTGTAATTGGCCCTTGCTGGGAACAAGGACATATATAATATAGTTAGAAACAATGCCTAGTTCATCCGTGTTGCAAGCAGGCTGTTACCCCCATATCTGCTGTGTGAAGTGTGCAGTAAATATATGGTTTACAAAGTACAGTTGATACTGTGTACATTACAGTCAAATAAAAAGAAGAAGTTCAACTTCCATATCTCATAAGCTATATATGCCTTCAAGCATGCAGGCAAACAAAAACAGCTTGGGAACTGATTTTTTATGAGTGAAGTCATTGTGTTTCCCCAGATATTGTCACATCATTCTTTACTGTATGGCTCCATCGTCTACTGTCAAATGATGTAATGGTTGTACAAATAATGAATATATCCAGTTATCATGGCATCTCTCGGCGGGATGCCAATTGGTTTTGCCGAGTAAACTTATAGATGTAGATGTAGATCAGCTGCAGTGGAGAGAAAGGATTGCTGACTGGTTCAATGCCTGGCACTTAGCCAAAATCTCATAACTGTAAGGGCCATTAACCCTAAATCACCTTGCCTATTTAAAAAACAATACTTGCCAATGCATACATGCTCAAGATTGACCTCATGGCCAAATTACTCGAAGTTTAAAATCCATGATTAGATCTTAAATACCACAGCTGTGAGTTGTTTACAGAGGGCGGAAATACTGCTACATGTATGTTATGCCACAAATGGAAAGTATAACCAAATTTAAAATCTGGTCCAGATGTATTCAAAAATTGCCCAGGAATTCAAAAGGTCTTGCTCTCTTTTCAACTTTGAGAATTTCCTTTGTGCAGTTATTATGTTAGGGTAGAGATGAGTGAATTGATGTCAACTAATATGTGTACATGCATTGAACTAATACATGATCTAAATAATAGGGAATTGTAACTGCCATATGTAAGTAATAATGGATCTTTTATTTGAATGGAGCAAGACATTGTGTTCCGGCAGCATGCATGACCCAAACCATGTCCATCTGCAATATCTGATATTGACTTTATGTACTCATCACACCTTTCAGGAACATCAATCTGACAAACCTTAAAAATTAAAGTGAAAATGTGTGCCATATAAGTTCTTGTATAAGTTCATATTCCCATTTTGCAATTATCCTTGAAAAATGTTCAAATCATATATAATATGTATCATATATCATATGCTCTATAAATCCACATACAGATAACCACAAATGTAGCCGATGGTATATACTGTCAAATGGGACCTCCAGGTCCACCTGGAATGAATGGACGAGATGGCAGAGATGGGCGTGACGGTATGTCCATATATGGACCAGAAGGCCAGAAAGGAGAAAAAGGTAAGACAGCCTGGTATGAATGTCTATAATGTGATATTGTATATATTACTCTAGGTCTGCCTGGGAAGGTGGGTGAGCCCAGTATGGATGTCTATAATGTGATATTGTATATATTACTCTAGGTCTGCCTGGGAAAGTGGGTGAGCCTGGTATGAATGTCTATAATGTGATATTGTATATATTACTCTAGGTCTGCCTGGGAAAGTGGGTGAGCCCGGTATGGATGTCTATAATGTGATATTGTATTTATTACTCTAGGTCTGCCTGGGAAGGTGGGTGAGCCCGGTATGGATGTCTATAATGTGATATTGTATTTATTACTCTAGGTCTGCCTGGGAAGGTGGGTGAGCCTGGTATGGATGTCTGTAATGTGATATTGTATTTTTTACTCTAGGTCTGCCTGGGAAAGTGGGTGAGCCCAGTATGGATGTCTATAATGTGATATTGTATATATTACTCTAGGTCTGCCTGGGAAGGTGGGTGAGCCCGGTATGGATGTCTATAATGTGATATTGTATATATTACTCTAGGTCTGCCTGGGAAGGTGGGTGAGCCCGGTATGGATGTCTATAATGTGATATTGTATATATTACTCTAGGTCTGCCTGGGAAGGTGGGTGAGCCTGGTATGGATGTCTATAATGTGATATTGTATTTATTACTCTAGGTCTGCCTGGGAAGGTGAGTGAGCCCGGTATGGATGTCTATAATGTGATATTGTATATATTACTCTAGGTCTGCCTGGGAAGGTGGGTGAGCCTGGTATGGATGTCTATAATGTGATATTGTATTTATTACTCTAGGTCTGCCTGGGAAAGTGGGTGAGCCCGGTATGGATGTCTATAATGTGATATTGTATTTATTACTCTAGGTCTGCCTGGGAAGGTGGGTGAGCCCGGTATGGATGTCTATAATGTGATATTGTATATATTACTCTAGGTCTGCCTGGGAAGGTGGGTGAGCCCGATATGGATGTCTATAATGTGATATTGTATTTTTTACTCTAGGTCTGCCTGGGAAAGTGGGTGAGCCCGGTATGGATGTCTATAATGTGATATTGTATATATTACTCTAGGTCTGCCTGGGAAAGTGGGTGAGCCCGGTATGGATGTCTATAATGTGATATTGTATATATTACTCTAGGTCTGCCTGGGAAGGTGGGTGAGCCCAGTATGGATGTCTTTAATGTGATATTGTATTTATTACTCTAGGTCTGCCTGGGAAAGTGGGTGAGCCTGGTATGGATGTCTATAATGTGATATTGTATTTTTTACTCTAGGTCTGCCTGGGAAGGTGGGTGAGCCCGGTATGGATGTCTATAATGTGATATTGTATTTTTTACTCTAGGTCTGCCTGGGAAAGTTGGTGAGCCCGGTATGGATGTCTATAATGTGATATTGTATTTATTACTCTAGGTCTGCCTGGGAAGGTGGGTGAGCCTGGTATGAATGTCTATAATGTGATATTGTATTTATTACTCTAGGTCTGCCTGGGAAGGTGGGTGAGCCTGGTATGGATGTCTATAATGTGATATTGTATATATTACTCTAGGTCTGCCTGGGAAGGTGGGTGAGCCTGGTATGGATGTCTATAATGTGATATTGTATTTTTTACTCTAGGTCTGCCTGGGAAGGTGGGTGAGCCCGGTATGGATGTCTATAATGTGATATTGTATTTTTTACTCTAGGTCTGCCTGGGAAGGTGGGTGAGCCCGGTATGGATGTCTATAATGTGATATTGTATTTATTACTCTAGGTCTGCCTGGGAAGGTGGGTGAGCCTGGTATGGATGTCTATAATGTGATATTGTATATATTACTCTAGGTCTGCCTGGGAAGGTGGGTGAGCCTGGTATGGATGTCTATAATGTGATATTGTATTTTTTACTCTAGGTCTGCCTGGGAAAGTGGGTGAGCCCGGTATGGATGTCTATAATGTGATATTGTATTTTTTACTCTAGGTCTGCCTGGGAAAGTGGGTGAGCCCGGTATGGATGTCTATAATGTGATATTGTATTTTTTACTCTAGGTCTGCCTGGGAAAGTGGGTGAGCCCGGTATGGATGTCTATAATGTGATATTGTATTTATTACTCTAGGTCTGCCTGGGAAAGTGGGTGAGCCCGATATGGATGTCTATAATGTGATATTGTATATATTACTCTAGGTCTGCCTGGGAAGGTGGGTGAGCCTGGTATGGATGTCTATAATGTGATATTGTATTTTTTACTCTAGGTCTGCCTGGGAAAGTGGGTGAGCCCGGTATGGATGTCTATAATGTGATATTGTATATATTACTCTAGGTCTGCCTGGGAAAGTGGGTGAGCCCGGTATGGATGTCTATAATGTGATATTGTATTTTTTACTCTAGGTCTGCCTGGGAAGGTGGGTGAGTTTGTTTGTTTGTTTGTTTGGGGCTTTACATCACTTTCAACATTATTTCAGTTATTTCGTGATGAGACCTACTTGTAGCAGATATAGTGCTGCCTCACTGAATTGTCATGTCGCAGGTCCTTGACATGACAACCCACCCGGTCACAGATTTACAAGGACAACGGGTTAACCCTTTGGCACAGGCCTCAGCTCATGTGGGAAATTGTATCATGAGTTCAATCCCGGCACGGCCGGGGTTCGAACCCACGACCTTTGGATCACCACAGAGGAACTGGTGCTAATAAGCTGGCGCCCTAACCAACTGCGCCACGGCCCGGTATCGATGTCTATAATGTGATATTGTATTTTTTACTCTAGGTCTGCCTGGGAAGGTGGGTGAGTTTGTTTGTTTGTTTGTTTGGGGCTTTACATCACTTTCAACATTATTTCAGTTATTTCGTGATGAGACCTACTTGTAGCAGATATAGTGCTGCCTCACTGAATTGTCATGTCGCAGGTCCTTGACATGACAACCCACCCGGTCACAGATTTACAAGGACAACGGGTTAACCCTTTGGCACAGGCCTCAGCTCATGTGGGAAATTGTATCATGAGTTCAATCCCGGCACGGCCGGGGTTCGAACCCACGACCTTTGGATCACCACAGAGGAACTGGTGCTAATAAGCTGGCGCCCTAACCAACTGCGCCACGGCCCGGTATGGATGTCTATAATGTGATATTGTATTTTTTACTCTAGGTCTGCCTGGGAAAGTGGGTGAGCCCGGTATGGATGTCTATAATGTGATATTGTATATATTACTCTAGGTCTGCCTGGGAAGGTGGGTGAGCCCGGTATGGATGTCTATAATGTGATATTGTATATATTACTCTAGGTCTGCCTGGGAAGGTGGGTGAGCCCGGTATGGATGTCTATAATGTGATATTGTATTTTTTACTCTAGGTCTGCCTGGGAAAGTGGGTGAGCCCGGTATGGATGTCTATAATGTGATATTGTATATATTACTCTAGGTCTGCCTGGGAAGGTGGGTGAGCCCGGTATGGATGTCTATAATGTGATATTGTATATATTACTCTAGGTCTGCCTGGGAAGGTGGGTGAGCCTGGTATGGATGTCTATTATACAAATATGGACCTGGTACCCAGGGACATATTTGTTTTATTCTATGATCACTGTGTTAATTACTGCCATTGTTGGTTTAATTCTAATTATTTAGTGTGGCAAACCTGGACATTGTTGTGATTGCTGTCGTCTGCTTCCCAGTCTGCAGGTCACTCAGAGCAAGCTGGTGACGTCATTATAGGGCTTCCCCAACATTTCCCGCCATGGAATTCCCCATCAGTGCAGTGGAAAGTATATTGACGTGCAATATAATGCATCTGGTCAATAAAACAATTTAGAGAAGCTCATGTGACCAGGAATTGACCAATCACAGCACAGAATACACAGTGATCATAGAATAAAATGTGATATTGTATATATTACTCTAGGTCTGCCTGGGAAGGTGGGCGAGCCAGGTATGGATGTCTATAATGTGATATTATATATATTACTCTAGGTCTGCCTGGGAAGGTGGGTGAGCCCGGTATGGATGTCTATAATGTGATATTGTATATATTACTCTAGGTCTGCCTGGGAAGGTGGGTGAGCCTGGTACTTGTGTCTGCCCCACACCTAACATAAGACAATGTTCTTGGGTGGGTCTCAATGATGGCAAGGATTCAGGGATGATTAAGGTAAATCCGTAATAAAAAGACTTCTATTCACCAACCAAAACAGCATTAAATTAACCTGACTACTAGAATTGCCCTATTTAAAAATAAATAATATTTTGATTTTATAATGTACCCTATTACTCTATTTTTTTAGGATTGTGAGTATAACAAGTCTCAAGACAGTACTTGGCTGCGTGTGACCTGGAATGGTGATCTGCGTGTGTATGCTGGGACTGACATAGATATCGCCTGCAATCGGTGGTACTTCACTTTTAATGGGCAGGAATGTAGCAGCCCCCATCCCATTGATGCCTTGATGATTGGCACTCCAGCCTCTCTCAATCAACACAGACCTGCAAACAGTGAGTTTCTTCTCTCTAAGCTAAAATCCTGGATTCATCCCTGCAAGTTTTGCTCATTTTAATGCCATCATAATACCCTCTTGATAGTTAACTTGGTGCACTTGATGTTTGCAGTTGATGGTATTTGCGGAGGCCTGACATCCGGTAAGATCATTGTAGCCTTTAATGTGGGAGTCTGCTCTATAGGAAGCCTGGGTGATGCCCACACTGGATGGCTCACCTCATCCAGGCTCATCATTGAAGAAATCAACATACAAACATAACAACAATCAAGTTGCTATGGTAACTTATACTTTAGCAACTAGGACTTGGCATTATTCAGGATACTGTGCATTTACTTTTAGTGATCCCAGCGATTGATATATAGTATACATCAACCATCATCTGGTGAAAAAGTTGACACATCTAACTAACAGAAAATGAATTTCCAAACTATTTGTAAGAAACAATATTTTCTAAATCTGTGAGAATACAATAATGATATCAATACAATGAATTCCATCACTAATTTTGTCAAGTCAAGTGACTGCGTTCTACTTCAATGTCTCTTGCCTATTTGTGATTAGTGTGTATAAACAAAATATATATTCATTACACATCAGGAAAATTATCATAATAAAAATAAAAATACTAATAAATTACTTCAATAGCACATATACCAAACAATGTTTGCTCATAGTAGTTTGTGGTAAATTATGATATTACTGTTTATAAATGTAATATTTCTTAAATAAATATGATTTGAGGTGTTTTGTTAAGGTATCTATTTTTTTGCTGTCAAATATGAATAGGCAAACTATTCTAATGGCATTATAATAGCACATGCCAAAATATTTGTTGTACCAATTCCTGAAACATTTCTAGATGTCTGCAAGCTGATTTGAAATTTCCATTTATTAATCTCATTTTATTTTTTTAATAAAGCCAAGAGAAAGTCAACTTTATCAATTATCAATTATGTTAACCTAATTTTTTTGGCCATAGCCATTCTTGTCCACTTCTAGCCATACTAGCATATTTCTTCTTACCATATTCATAACTTTAATAAAATTGCTATCTCATAAAACAACCGTTTTGGTTTAGATGGTTCAAGTATCATCATCAGTTCAATAAAATGTATCTTCCCATGTTATTGCATGCACTTATAGCATGTCTATAATCACTCTTCGTGCATGTGAAATATCTATTAGATGGAAATTTAAATGAGACTCACCTGTGATTCCTTGTCGAGCAATCTCTGTAGGTCTGGTGCCATCAAGTGTGCTATTTTTTCTAACATCTTGGCATAGTTCTTCAGGACATCCCGGATCTGTTAATCCAAATATATAAAGTCAGGTTCATCGGCTCTGAATATAACTACGCAACATCACTAATGCTATGACTGCAGAACGCATCTGGTTAACAAACCAATCATGGCAGCCAAAACAAAGGGGATTGGATGGGTGATTATATCCACCAATTAGAGACAGTTTGCCACATGTTTCCAAACAGTTGCAATGGCACAAGGCAGTGATCAACACATAAGACCGAGGAATTGTAAGAATATGCTCAAAATAATTTGTTTAAAAAGAAACAAGAATAATTTGTCCATGTTGACCAATCAAAAGGGTTCTGAAGGTTTGAAACAGAAAGAGTTTAAAATTTGGATGAAAAATATTGAATATTCAGCCCACAATGGACCCCTGCTTGCACTATTATATATAGAAAGAACCCATATCTAATGTAATTAAAATGTGCAAGAAATGCTGAATATCTTCAAATTGCACAGGTGGTAGTTGTCAAGTTAACAATTATACAGCACCTAAATATCTGTATCATAGCTGGGGACAAAAAGTATACATTAAACAATATCATCAAAACCATTAAGCATCCTCCCCAGGCTGACACAGACTGTCTAATTAAATATATGAATATGCACATGACACATACCATTTGCATTCTGTTTTCTTCTATGTTTTTGAGGCTTTGATCCAACTGGTGTATAGACTCTTGTCTGACTTGAGAGTGAGACGCGGCCTCCTCCCACAGAGTGTGCAGGTCATCCAGGGAGTACCTCATCAGATCCTGAATAACATCACACATATACCTATCAATCAACAGATCTTTATACATACTGAATCAAGCATATAATTCCCCACAGCAGTAGCAAGACTCAAAATGGTATCAAAATCAAACACTGTCTGGACAGTGTTGACATGGGATCTAGATATGGTTCCCCCAGTATCTAGATATGGGTTCCCCCAGGATCTAGATATGGTTCCCCCAGGATCTAGATATGGTTCCCACTAGGATCTTGATATGGTTCCCCCCAGGATCTTGATATGGGTTCCCCCAGGATCTAGATATGGTTCCCCCAGGATCTAGATATGGTTCCCACTAGGATCTTGATATGGTTCCCCCCAGGATCTTGATATGGTTCCCCCACGGATCTTGATATGGTTCCCCCACGGATCTAGATATGTTTGCCCCTAGGATCTTGATATGGTCCCCCCCAGGATCATGATATGGTTCTCACTAGGATCTAGATATGGTTCCCCCTAGGATCTTGATATGGTTCCCCCTAGGATCTAGATATGGTTCCCCTAGGATCTTGATATGGTTCCCCCTAGATCTAGATATGGTTCCCCCTAGGATATTGATATGGTTCCCCCTAGGATCTTGATATGGTTCCCCCTAGGATCTAGATATGGTTCCCCTAGGATCTTGATATGGTTCCCCCACGGATCTTGATATGGTTCCCCCAGGATCTAGAGATGGTTCCCCCTAGAATCTTGATATGGTTCCCCCAGGATCTTGATATGGTTCCCCCAGGATCTAGAGATGGTCTCCCCTAGGATCTTGATATGGTTCTTCCAGGATCTTGATATGGTTCCCCCAGGATCTAGATATGGTTCCCCCACGGATCTTGATATGGTTCCCCCACGGATCTTGATATGGTTCCCCCACGGATCTCGATATGGTTCCCCCAGGATCTAGATATGGTTCCCCCACGGATCTTGATATGGTTCCCCCACGGATCTTGATATGGTTCCCCCACGGATCTGATATGGTTCCTCCGAGGATCTTGATATGGTTCCCCCCAGGATCTAGATATGGTTCCCGCCATTAATACCAAAGTGTTTACCTCATCCTTGGATATTCTGTCCATCACCTCCTCGATGACCAGATCATTGGCACCTAGTTTCTCCATCAGCATCTCCCCTCGCTCCACAATCCTGGGCTCCAGCTCCTGTCAACAGGCAAAGCTAACTTCAAGGTGGGTGCTTGATGGTTCCAGCAGAAATATACCAATCCACTTTATGATGATCACAGGCATGGTCATATTCATCCTCTTTAAAACTCACACAATAAATGCATCTCTCTGCAAAGCTGTCTTCACTAAAAGTTCTTACAGATACAGGCAAATTGACTGCTGTTATATTTAATAAAATGAACAAATTAGAAATCTATGACAGATATTTATATTTAAATGACAAAATTGTCCTTTGGCCTGACTTGATTGAAAAGATCACACAAGCATCGCTTGGTGAGCTACTGCTGATGACCACAGCAGTACTCACACTGCTGATGACTACTGCCATACTCACACTGCTGATGGCACCTGCCGTACTCACACTGCTGATGGCACCTGCTGCACTCACACTGCTGATGACCCCTGCCATACTCACACTGCTGATGACTACTGCCATACTCACACTGCTGATGGCACCTGCCGCACTCACACTGCTGATGACCCCTGCCGCACTCACACTGCTGATGACCCCTGCCGTACTCACACTGCTGATGACCACTGCAGTACTCACACTGCTGATGGCACCTGCCGCACTCACACTGCTGATGACCCCTGCCATACTTACACTGCTGATGACTACTGCCATACTCACACTGCTGATGACTACTGCCATACTCACACTGCTGATGACCCCTGCCGTACTCACACTGCTGATGACCCCTGCCATACTCACACTGCTGATGACCCCTGCCGTACTCACACTGCTGATGACCCCTGCCATACTCACACTGCTGATGACCCCTGCCATACTCACACCGCTGATGACCCCTGCCGTACTCACACTGCTGATGGCACCTGCCGTACTCACACTGCTGATAACCCCTGCCATACTCACACTGCTGATAACCCCTGTCATACTCACACTGCTGATGACCCCTGCCATACTCACACTGCTGATGACCCCTGCCATACTCATACTGCTGATGACCCCTGCCGTACTCACACTGCCGATGACCCCTGCCGTACTCACACTGCTGATGACCACTGCAGTACTCACACTGCTGATGACCCCTGCCGTACTCACACTGCTGATGGCACCTGCCGTACTCGCACTGCTGATGACCCCTGCCATACTCACACTGCTGATGACTCCCAGCTCCTGGTGCATGTCCTCCACTGCACACTCGTGTCGCTGCTTCCTGCTCTCAGCTATTCTTTCTATGATGTCTGATCCTTTCTTGGCTGGAGCTGAATGTGCACAATCATCAAAGCTATCCATTAGTTACATCTCAATTCAAATGAGCAGGATATTTATAAAGATGATATAAAAAGTTTCAGTTAACACCAGAGATGAGCTTACTGAGAACATCAGGCAATCCCCGGACCTCCTTGCTTGCCATCCTGCTGTCAGGCTCATGACCAACAACCTCTTCTGAGTAAAATCTGCATAATATCATATTTTATATTTCATCATCTTATCTGATATAATATAACAATTAAATAACAAACAAGAACATTCTATTGACTTCACAATATATTACCCCAACAGGGGCAAATATGAAAGTGACTCATTCAATATGTACATGTACTTCAATTCCATATGAATCAACATCTTAGTTTCAGAAATGAATCTCTTTGAATATATTACAATAATCCACCATTCTTTTAAAATGATTAAAAGTCATGCCAATAAATTAAAAGAAGAAGACTTTACAATTCAACACTTGAGTTTGGTATTATACAAAATTGTATTATTAGAATTTTTTGTTTAATAAAAAGGCAGGGAAAGCATATCTAATATCTTACTTGTAGAGAACAGGGTTTTCCACATGGGGTTCATTAGGAAATCCCTGAGTCCATGTCCTCTGTCTGGTGGTGAGCATGGAGATGCCCTCTGGGTGCACTGCATCCACCAGGGGGAGCTCTCCATTTTGTCCCGCTGAAGTTGACTTCTCCCCATCAAGTGACTGCTTTGTATTCTCTCTGGATTTTTCCAATGCTTTCACTAGCTGGACCTGTCACACAAACATAAAATAAATTATGGTCGTAACAAATAAAATGAGAATAAGGTCATTTAGTTATTGCGTGACACTATTACCTCATATGTGGCAAAATACAGTCATGCAATGGTCATGATGGACCTTATTTGGCCACGTTCATGCAACTAAATATATGTCTGGCTCTAACTGATAATGATATTTCTTTTATCAATTCACTTATTTTATAATATTCCAAATTGTTTGATCATGATTTGTTTTTATGACCAAACAACTCTCTCAAAAGTAGGCAAAAATAGAACTGAAAAGGGGGTTTGGGTTAACTTTGTTTGGTTAACTTTTTAAAGTTTGAACTTTTGAATTAAATATGTTGGTATGCTCATTCAAGTTGGGTAATTTAAATTCAGATCACACTTAAAATGTTTAGGACTATAGCTGTCTTCCTTATCTTTTCCTGATTTAAGTATACATCCTCTTTGCAAAGGGAAACTGCTTTAGACATTTAAGTTGCCATTGTCATGATTTAGTCCACACATCTTTTCACTTTAACTGCAGAAAAGAAACAAGGGTGTTTGAAAAATGTCTTGGATAAAGCAGTGATGAAAGTCAGCTTTCAGGAAAAAACCCTGAAACCCTTAAAAATTACCCCCTTTCAGAAATGTCATTTTTGGATGTTTCAGACTGAGTTCAGACAGTTTTGAATTTCACATTTGAAGAAAAATACCTGAATTCTGGTTATTTCCTGAAGACTTTCATCACTGAATTAAAGTGACATGTTTCATACATATCTTTAATATCAAAAGAAGACATTTTGTACATTTTGGTTAACACTTTCAGATAAACAAAACAATGTATGTGATGTCAGTGGCCTGCTGGGTCATAAATCTTTTATATTTAATTAATAAAAATTCTTCAATCATAACATATATTTACAATGTCAACAAATAGGTTCAAGAGAGTGACTGATTAAAAGAATTTATTTTACATATACATGTACATTTACATCCATAAGTGTATCCAACAAAGCCAATATGTCTACTGATATGGGTTCAAATCCCCCAAATGACACAAGGAAGATAGGACATAAATGTCCCCACTGTATGACTGAATGAGGCTATTATGAGATAAAGGTGTGCCTCTTTGTTCATGAGCTTTTGACCCCATAAAGGCCTGGATATTAAGGTTATTAGGGCACTGGCTCCATCGGGCCTGTCAATCTAAATTTTTACTGGCCCAAAATTGAAGCAGATGGCCAAGACATTTGACGAAAATAATTATATATTTTGAGAGTCCCAATATCAATTATCCACATTATCTTATGAACATCATAATTCCTATACTCTCTGTAAAACATTTATTCTTTGTCTTTACACATATGCAAATATTTTCAGACATGTTCGCATTAGTCCACCATTGTTTAATGATTTTCAACAAATCAGTGAAAATAAAATGTGAGTTTGACAACATGCAAATATTCTCCCACATGTTCTCAATAGTCCACCATAATTTAATGATTATTTAAATATCAATAAATTGGAAAAAGTTTAACAATGCTTAAATTGGACATGCAAATGTCATAATCTTGAAGCCCCCATTACGGAAAGAGATGCGGAGAAGCTAATATTTTTGGCTGGAATTGACACAAGCATCACCTCCTTGGGTATATTGACCCATAAAGGGTTAGCCTATTTAAATTTTGTAAATTAGCAGGACATATCAATCTTTTCGGACTAGTTTATCAGCACACTAAAATAATAAAATTTGTAAACATGACTTTTAAATGTGCTCAACAAAGTACTGGGATAAAAAGTTCATGACCCAAGCAGAGATGATGATATTGTAACAAATTGCAGCCTGACAGACTATCACAAAATGAAATAATTTAGCTAGAACAATGGTAACATGCATGTCCTTCCCATCCGTTGCTGGTAGTGGATATTAATTAGCAGGTACAAAGGGTTAGTTAATGCACTTTGGGTAAAATAACCTTCTTTAACCCCTAAAGGACAGGAAGGACAGCAATGTCCACCACCAGCAACGGACGGGAAGGACGTTGACATCCCCATGTAGATACACAAGTCCAGCAAAAAATTGGTTAGTCCTGCCAATCAACAATGAACAAAATTTAGATCAACAAAATTTAGATAGGCTAGTCCATTATTAAATTAGGGGTTAAAGTAGATTTCATGAGTTTGAGGCATTACAGAGTGACCGGGGCTGACTTTTCTTGGAGGCCCAAGTCACAGGCCCGATGCATGTTAATATTCCACTTTCACGTCAGGCCATGCCGATCATCAGATTAATGTAATGCATTAGGGAAAGGTATTGAACGTGTGGTGATTGCGTCCATAGACTCGTCATTTCCTGTTTATGTTTATCAGTTGTTAATTGGTCAAAAATCCAGGTAAATGCTCAGCATCTTGATTTCAAGCAATGAGAATCCAGGTAAACATTCATTTCAGGTTGAAAGGAAATGATGATCTCATGGTTGAAGTCAAGTGTGAACCGTGAGTTCCCTGGCTGATTTGAGCTAAAATACATGATGTTAAATGGTGTGTGACTCACAACAAGGTGGGCGGAGAAAAGTTTGAAGACTGTTTAGGGAAACAAAGGCAAGTTGAAGGGTCAGTTTGGTCAAAAAAGCAAAATAAGATTGAAATATCAGAGAGTCGGGGCATAATCAAAAATGTGTTCAATACCTTTCCCTAATGCATTACATTAACCCCTAACGGACGGGAAGGACGGCAACATCCACCACCGACAACGGACGGGAGGGACGTTGACGTCCCCATTGTTCTGGCTTGATGACGTCATTTGTAACATTCTGAAGGGCTGTAACATGTTACAATGTAATCATGATAATGACGTCAGACTGACTGGATCATGAACTTTGACCCTAGCACTTCATTAAGCAAATTTAGTAACCATGGTTATACATTTTATAAATTTAGTATATGGATACACTAGTCCAGACAAAAATTGGTTAGTCCAGCCAATCAACAAAAATTAGATAGCCTAGTCCCTTAGGGGTTAATCTGATGATCGGCATGGCCTGACATGAAAGTGGAATATTAACATGCATCGGGCCTGTGCCCAAGTGCACCTGCCCATGGCAGGGCCAACTTCACCTAGGAACCAACTTCACTGGTATTCTTGCAAATCTGGTTGTCATAATTGTTGGAAACATACTCAGATTGACTGTAATTTGGTTGTTGGCAATGTTGGCGTAAATAAATATGAAATCCTCCACTTTACCTCTGCATCAAACATCTGACGGTATACTTTTCCACTTGGAATAATTTTAGTTGGATTTCGTTGCTCCATTATTATCTTCAATCTGTCACAATTTTTAGATATTGTCTTTGATCCCTTAGGAGTGAACAGTTACAGTGGAAGCCTGGGAGATCGTAACATTTCTTACTAGATCTGTGCGCAGAGATGCATCTCAATTCATGGACTGATTCACGGTGAGCAACTATTTCGGTATTTTTGTATTTGTTATCAGCACAATTTTTCGTTTAAAATACAATTAAGCATCACAGATTTACTAGTCAGAGTTACAAGTACATGGTAAGATCCAGTTACTAGCATATTCCTTTGCATTTTAGCTTAATCTACGAGAGCGTTGCTACGGAAACACTATGCCATATATTTTGCCTTGTACTCGATCTCTATGCCTAGCCTTTAAACCGTGAATATTGAGATAGGAGACCAGCCAACGAGACAAAACCGATTGTGCTGCAGTTTCAAATGTTGGTCCAGAAAAGTGCGAAAACTCCGATTTGGATACATAAAATGAAATTCATGGTAGGACACCGTAGAATACACAAAATGACCATGTTTTAAAAATATGATATATTTCATTTTTGCAGTATGACTACATGTACATCATGTATATAACCCCACACATAAAATATCAATTCACGTAATTTTCACAAAAGTTAAAAATGGGTTTTCACTGTTTTAGTCAAAATGTAACCGTTCTTCAAATATTGTTTTATATTTTTTATTCTGTGAATCAAAATTCTTCTTTTGATTCACAGGTACCAAATATCACACTCGGGAAATTGAAAAATATAAACTAATAACAATGAATAAATATCTGTCACTGACACCTGCGTGGGGCATTCCGCAAATTTCTGAACCACATATTACTGCAGTGTATTCCTGTACAAATCAAAAATGGCCACTGCCGCAAAAGTTTCGGAACTTCTTGATTTTCTTCCAAACTCTTCAGATAAGTTGTCATCTTTAGCTGAATTGAAGACATTACTGTCTTCAATACAAAGTTCATCATTAAAAGATGTTTTTCCAAACGTTTCATTGGCTGTCATCTTCGATTTACTCGGTACTGCAGACGGGTAAGTGTCACTGTCGGGTACCATGCATGATGACCATGCAATTTACGAATACCCGTGAAGTCGGCCCCAACTTGGCCCAAGTGAAGTCGGCCCCGCCGGGGTAGGTGAACTCGGCCCCCAAGAGAGGCCGGCCCCGGTCAATCTGTAACGGCTCAAAACTCACAAAATCTCCTTCGAGAAGGCTATTTGACCATAAGGTCATTAACGCGGGACTCTTGGTAGCCATTAATTTTCTTCCGGTTTTTCTAGCCACCTAAATCTGGGGGCCGACTTCTCTCAGCCGACGACAACTGACCTGCGGACGACAACAGAGCTGCGGACAACAACAGAGCTGCGGTTCCATTTCAAATCCTGTAAAATACAGCTGTACTCTCAAAAATATTCAAATCAGGTCATTCTCTGACACCTCATGTGCCAACAATGTCAAATGGTGTGATAAACATCGGCAATTAATTGATAAACTGAAACGCAACTCTGTTGTCGTCTGCAGCTCTGTTGTCGTCGGCTGTACAACAAACAAAACAAAAATCAAAATAAACAACAACAAAAATGGCATGGACAAAATGGTCTTTTTTTGTAACACGGATGGTCCTTTTTTAATATCCACTGCCGACAGGCAGTGGATATAAAAAAGGGACTATCTGCGTTATTCTGTGATCGGTACGATCATGGGAAATGGGTAGTCGTTTCCTGTGGGTTTTAATTCGTTTTTTTCTGTGGTCAATATTGTTCAAGCAACTGACGCCACTGTGGGGTGTTTGTTCGTGTGCATGTACAAGGTTCTTATGTGCACATGCGTGTGCGTATGAATATGTAAATAAAGATAAAGAAGTGCGTCCACGTGATGACAAAAAAATGAAGATATCAACATCGTCGTCGCCCATCATTACGCAAAATTATCAATTAATATTGCTTGGATATGCCTTCGAATTGATAGAGCGTGGAATTTGGAGTATTTTAGTTCCAATTTGGTGTAAATCGGACAATGAGAACAGAAATGACAAGCAAAGCTCTGATCGATGAGTTGCGATAGCGCCTGAGCGATAATAGAGCAACTTTCGTAATCAAGACTGAAATTGCACAGCTTTGCACACGGTTGTAGTAGAATATTCGTTAATATACCAAATTAAATGGTTTTGAAAGATGAACAAAGATAATTTCAAATCCCCCATCAGTTTGCAATAATTGTTTAATTTTGTGTTTATTTAATTTTTGTTTTTTGTTTATTTAAATTTTGTTTTGTTTATTTGAATTTTTGTTTTGTTTATTGTAATATTTGTTTTGTTTGTAATTTTTTTTCCATCCGTGCTACATGTGGAGCACCACATTTTCTTGTTTAATCAATCTTTATTCATCTTTTAAAATCATTTAATTTGGTATATGAACAAATTTTTTAGCACAACTACAGGGCTTGGCCAAGCGGTAACGGAATGACAAGATGGTGGTACAGCAACCTTCATTTAGCAATAACTTTTTTCAAGATTAACTTAAATGAACATTTGAAACTGTTATTTAAAGGTTTAAACGGGTATTTTAATATCATGAATTGAAAAAAAATTGAAACTTTGTATTTTCATATGAAAATATGCAATTATATTTTCGGTAACGGAATGACAGAAATATACCGCAGTTTTAGGTGTATGTATAAAAAATGATTAATTTTGCAGTTCCATTAAGATTTCCTTAATCATATGTTAATGGTCCTTTGAACAACCTATTAAACTACCATATAGCCAAAAATTGTGGCAAAATAAGTTTTCCTTTGGTTGTAGCAGAGTAAATAGTATGGTAACGGAATGACATATTGAAAAAGTAACGGAATGACAGAATTGTGCATTATCCAAAGAGTTTGTTTTCCCTACATTTTATGTCAGAATATCTCAAAGGATTGGGTTAAACCATTAATTCAAACATATTGTGCATGAAATATAACCATTTGATACATGTTACCTGGAAAAGGGAACAATTATACCCAATACCTGTTAAAAATAACAAGAAGACTTTTGCATGTTATTTCTGTTCTAATTGTCCGATTTACACCAAATTTGAACTAAACTTACTGAAAATTCCTTGTTGTATCAATTGGGAAACATTTCCATGCAATTTAAAAAGATAATTTTATGAAACCATGGGCGAACACGATGACATAGTTTTGAATGTTCTGCTTTGTTTACATCACACACTTCTTTTCTTTTGTTTTACTTGTATTCATACGCCGAATACTAGACTGGTCCCCTACCGAGTGTCAAGAAATGAGGGCGGCACCAGTCTAATCTATCGCATGCACACGACGAACACTCCACAGTGGCGTCAGTTGCTTAAACAATAATGACCACAGAAAAATCACAAACCACAGGAAACGAATACGCATTTGCCATGATCGCACTGATCACAGAATAACACGGATAGTGTTACAAAAAAATAGTTGAAAAGAACCTTTGCTTTAATGAACAAATATAGTGAAGTATTATGATCATATGCCAACTGTTTTTATGAGAGACTAGAAAACAATTTTACAAAGGATTCTGCTATAAATGAATTTATTTATCAAATATAAATATGCATTGATTTAATTTCAACATGTTTTTGTTCAGTTATAGAAGAAAATATATTTGAAAGTAAGTTATGAAAAAAAATACATTTTTATCTATAAGGCAGACCACAAATTTTGTGCATCAGATAACAATTCTTTGGAGTGCAATCTTGGAGTGCTGTTTAATATCTTGTTCTCAGAAACCAAATGATCAATTATATTGCACTAAAATCCCAATATTGCCTGCCCTTTCAAGCCCCAAGGAATAAGTGTGGTTTGTTAGTTTATGTGCTATGGTCAATGTGATAAGCAATAGATTTATTAGTTAATTTACTTTTTTTTCTTACATTTATAAATATATGTCTAATTCAAATGCATAAGGTATGTTTTTGCTGAAACTATACACATATTGTACATGTCAATTGATGTGCTTACAGAGAGCAGATAGCACTGTGCTGTAGCATTCTGGAGACGTTATTTGAAACCATAGAGCCAGCAGTACTGATATCAGAGTATGAAACTGAATTACTACAAGGCCTTGGCCACCCAGCCATACCTGTCAAACAACTGTCACTCAAACAGGTACAGTATTAATACTTTATTTGCAAAATTACTCTTATACGCCCTTATATAATTTGTGATATCCAAATAAAACAAATGGAATTCTTGATGTGAAATTTTTAAACATAGATATGCTTTTATGCAATATATTATTTCATTGCAAGTTTTCAAATCTTTAAAAAAAAGATTAAGGAATCACCAAATAAATTGGTGTAAGGTTCCCCTCCCCTCCCTCCATTTACTCCATCATATTTCTCTTTTTAATGGTAATGTTATAGTAGCATAATATGCTGCACCTGACCAGGTATGACACAAAGATTCAACACATAAGCAGGCCGAACCAAATATCCATAAATGTGACCACTTACTGCCAGGCATGTTTATCACTCAACATCAATGGACAGTCTCATCTAGGACATGCACACCTGGCTCATCTGGCTACTCTGGCTCTATTTTGTCAAACTAACCCCAATATGGCTCAAAATGTTTGTGGTCATGTGTGATCATTTCAAACAATTTTAGCTCAAACTTATGAGCATTGATGGTTAGCCCTTTGTTGACTAAGGAAAGCCATAACTAAACATATCTTAGGAAAGTCATGTTAAAAAAACTAGACATTAGTTGTTGTCATGATTAAGTGTCAGAACTTCATTTGCTTTTTGTAGGTTTTGCGAGCCAGCATCAGCAGCAGTCACCAGATGGCACCTCAAGCAGACATACTCATCCAGTTGATCACCTTGCTGGGCGATGACAACTTGGATGTTGCTTCACGGGCTACCGACATCCTGGTCAAACTTGGTTAGTTCGAACTTTATATAAAAAATCTGGTCTTCTATTCTGAGAAATTCAAAATTCATTGAATTGATAATAGATTAATATGATTATGCAACAATATGAAATGTAAAATCTTAATTTAACAATAAACATATACTAAAATATATACTTACCTAGAACTTGCTGAAGAAGCCATAAGGTGTAGAATATGTTAAAGCCAGACTTAGCCAGTACCTGACTTGTAGAATACCCAGCTGAGGTTATGGACCTTGGTTAACTATTACAAAATAATAGATTTGCAAGCAGACAAAATTACTGACCTGATTATTAAGAATTTATCACCTGCTGTAATCCTAATGGCTATGATCCTAATGGCTATGATCCTAATGGCTATGACCCTAATGGCTATGACCCTAATGGCTATGACCCTAATGGCTATAACCCAATGGCTATGACCCAAATGACTATGATGCTAGTGGCTATGAACCTAGTGGCTATGATCCTATGGCTATGACCCTAATGGCTATGACCCTAATGGCTATGACCCAATGGCTATGATCCTAATGGCTATGATCCTAATGGCTATGACCCAATGGCTATGATCCTAATGGCTATGACCCTAATGGCTATAACCCAATGGCTATGACCCAAATGGCTATGATGCTAGTGGCTATGAACCTAGTGGCTATGATCCTATGGCTATGACCCAATGGCTATGATCCTAATGGCTATGACCCAATGGATATGATCCTAATGGCTATGACCCTAATGGCTATGACCCTAATGGCTATGACCCAATGGCTATGATCCTAATGGCTATGATCCTAATGGCTGTTCACTTTCACGGTTGTGGACACTACAGTATCTGAGAAGGCAAACTTGCAATGACCTTACTAATTGTTTCTCTGTATTTTTTAAAATATTGAATGAGGAAAGATCTGACAGAATTTAGTAGTTGTGTATTGTTTGCATTGTGCAGGAGAGAATACGGAGCAACTTTACGCTATGTTCCAGGACGGGACTGTGAACTGTATGAACGTGACCAGCCAGAAATCAGACACCATCAGATTCCGGGTCTATGAGGTATGGATGCTTTCGCAAATTATGAAATTATCCACCTTCATTTGTCTTTGAATTTAGCAGAAATTTTTTATTCCATAATATAGTCTAATAAAATCAGCCAATTTTCCTGCAGAAATTGGTTGTAAATTTGTTTTTTTTCTGATAAGTTATTGGAAAAAGAGGGAAATGAAGATGTGCTATAATTTCAGATGGTAGTCAAGATATCTTGCTTCTCTCCAGAAGCTCTTGAGATCTCAGAAAGAAGTGGAATGTTACAGCAGCTTGTCAATGAGGTTTACAAGGATGACATCCTTGTTCAGCTGAATTGCTTGGAACTTTTGAAGGACCTGGCACTTTATGAGCATGGCTTCAGTTTTCTGAACAACCATGGAGTGGTTAGTAAACTGGAAGGTATCCTAGCAACAGTGGAGGAAGATCCATTGGTTGCATTTCTTCTGCCAGGTAATTTTGTAAAAAAAACAAACAACAAATAACGGAATACCACATTTATAAGACTTGGAAAAATCTTGTTACTGATATATTTTGAGAAAAATGGTAAGTGAGGAATTTACACAAGAAAAGGGAGTATTCCATGTGTAAGTCAGATGAAAAAAAAAGAAGTAAACAAACAAAAAATGCAGAAACAAAATTAAATGCTTAAACAAAGAAACCAAAAAATATTAAAACAACTAAAAAATCAGCAAACAAAACAAATTTCATCAAATAAAACAAAAATTTCAACAAACAAAACAAAAATATCACTCATCAATTGACAATGACGATGTTATGTTGAACTGTCAGCTTTGTCACTGATAAAGTCATCATCACACCATGGCGTTATTTTGCCATAACATCATCATTACATTTTCTTTGATTACATACATTAAGAATATATTCATATGCAGTAGCGCAACTTAGAATCTATTATATGGTAGGCCACGGGCTGTGGCACAGTTGTTTAGAGTGGCAGCTTATTAGCACATGTTCCTCTGTGGTGATCCAAAGGTCATGGGTTCGATCCCTGGCCATGCCGAGATTGAAATCATGATACGATTTCACACATGAGCTGAGGCCCGTGCCAAAGGATTAACTTGTTGTCCTTGTAAATCTGTGACCAGGTGGATTTTCATGTCAAGGACCTGCGACATGACAATTCAGTGAGGCAGCACTATATCTGCTACAAGTAGGTCTCATCACAAAATGACTGAAATAATGTTGATAGTGATGTAAAAACCCCAACCAAAAAAAAAGCTATTATATGGTGTCAAGAAACACACTCCACATTTGTGCGAATTGCTTGAACTGTATTGACCATAGAAAAAGAAGATTCACAACCCACAGGAAATGACAACACTGTCTCCATAACAATATCAATCACAGAGTAACACAGATAGTCCCTCTCAAAAGAGGACCATCTGTGTGACAAAAACATTTTTTTGAACACAATCATATATACATCATTATTTCCATTTTTATTACACATTGGGTCAATGAGACTTTACTCAGGGGTCACAGCTGTACCTAGAACATTTGGGGGGAGCAATAAGACACTTTTTACAGAGTGAAATTGCAGTACTCCTGGCGTGGGTATGTATGTATGTATGTATGTATGTATGTATGTATGTATGTATGTATGTATGTATGTATGTCTGTATGTCTGTAGCGAACATCCTTGTCATCGCGATAACTCAAGAACAAATGATGGCAGCTTCATGAAACTTGACACACATATGCATCTGGTGAAAACCTCGGACGAGTTCGATGGACGGCGACCTTGACCTATTTTTCAAGGTCACAGGGACAATTATGTGAAATCCCAAGAATCGCAATAACTCAAGAACAAATGATGGCAGCTTTATGAGATTTGACACACATAAGCATCTGGTGAAGACCTCAGATTTTTTCTATGAAACATGAACTTCACCTACTTTTCAAGGTCACAGGGACAATTATGTGAAATCATTCTTGTCATCGCGATAAGTCGAGAACAAATGATGGCAGCTTCATGAAACTTGACACGCATAAGCATCTGATGAAAACCTCAGACATTTTTGTATGGAACATGACCTTCACCTACTTTTCAAGGTCACAGGTACAATTATGTGAAATCCCTATCATTGCTATAACTCGAGAACGAATGATGGCAGCTTTATGAGACTTGACACACATAAGCATCTGGTGAAGACCTCAGACTTCTCTTGATGGAACATGACCTTCACCTACTTTTCAAGGTCACAGGGACAATCATGTCAAATCCATGTCATTGCAATAACTTAAGAGCAAATAATGGCAGCTTCATGAAAATTGACACACATAAGCATCTGGGAAGACTCCAGATGAGTTTGATGGACGGTGACCTTAACCTGCTTTTCAAGGTCACCGGCCCATCTCAATAATTCTAGAGTAAATGATGACAGTTTCATGATACTTGACACACCTAAGCTATCAAAGGAAGTAGATTTTATGGGTTTTTTTACCCCTGCATCAATTTGCCTTGGTGCAGTGACGTTTTGTTCACAAATATTGTGTGGAGCAAATGTTGTGCAATGAGTTACCAGGGCTGAGGGTTGATGCATCTCTGATGCCTATGTTTTCCTTGCCGAATCAATAACAGAACGAGCCTATTTCAGGTACACAAACTTATATAAAGCAGATTTAAATGTATGTTTTTACTATTTAATCTTAGTATATGCGAAAAACTATCAATTTATGATTCTAATTATGTTTTATCAAACAGGCTTGGTAAAATTTTTTGGAAACATTGCCCATATCTATCCAAGAGAGTTAAATGGTCGCTTCCAGGGCTTCATTTCAACTGTGTTCAACCTTCTGAGTCACACGGACATGTCTCTCAGGTGCATTGCTATAGAAACATTGGCTTTCATTGGTAGCACTAGCGATGGAAAGATGGCACTGGAAAGACAAGGTAATCAAGTCATAATATATGTATGGGGGGATAGGACATGGCTCAGTTTGAATGATATCTGTCATATTTCCATGCACCTTCTGTGCAACACATTTCCTTGTGTAAATAATTATCCCATGATAAAGGTCTGTGGTTCAAATCCTGGTTTAGGCAAGTACTTCAGTCTTGCTCCATGGTCAAGAAAGGTGGATATCTGCTTCTGAATTTTCTCACCCTAACTGGTGCTTCATGACTGGTTATTAAAGTCTGGTTTGTGTTATCACATCTATAATCTATGTAAAATCTATGTAAAATTATCACATCTATAATCTATGTAAATCCTCAATCATGTTCAAAATGAGTAGGGTCTTGAGTTCAGGTAACAAGCTTAAATTAAATGATATAGCCTAAACAGTGAGAAACAGGTTGCTAATGAGGTAAATTTGCATACTTGTAATCGGACAACTTTATTTCATAAAATAAAAAAGAGTGCTTGAGAAATATACAATGTACTTTGAGAATAGTGAAAAATTGACCATTTTATATAGACATAATTTTATACATACAAAGTAATGTTTTTGTTTTTTGTATTTATTGTGTGGTAAGATGGATGTTTAGTCATGCATGTAAGGATAACAGATTCTTAATCTTGTTTTGTATCATGTGTATTGTAGCAACTCAGCCATTACAGGAAGGGGAGACCTCAGGTCATGACCCTGAGTTCTGAGCATGCTAATTGATAAACTAGGTCAAGTTTGTATCGATTATTGACCATGAGCATATATCATTACTTATTGTGTGTTTAGGAAGTAGCATGGATAACGCCTGCCAGAGGATTGGCTCCACAGTGAGGGACAGTGCTACAGAGATACGTGTCCGAAGCCTGCAATCCATGGCCACACTGCTGCATATCCACGTAAGCTCAATCAATAGCAAACAATCCTCAAAATATAGCATTGAGAAGAATCCCCATATTATGCTCAAAACTCTAATAATGGGGAGATTATAAAGATAATTAAAAAATAAACGTAATGCAGCATTGATGTAGTATTCTTGTGATATATTTTTACAAGGTTTTTACATCAGAAAATATGCTTAATCATCGATTGCAAGCTTAGACCAATAAGAAATGTAGGAACATTTCTTTTGATAGTTTATGAAGAGTTGTTGCGTGATATATGTATTTTATGATGCAGGTGGCTGAGCAGACAGCTGAACTGTTGCTGTTGACAGAAAATTGGTTTAGAAATCTCTGTACGTCTCCAATGGAGGTTCTGATGGAGGTGGGGAAGCAGCCTTTCACAGAGCTAAGATGCACAGTGTTCTCCATCTACAAGTCTCTGGCCCTGACACCATGGGGTCAACATACCCTTAATAATCACCCTGGCTTCAATGAGTACTTACTGGACAGATCAACTGAAAAGACAAAGGAAGGCAAGGAAGGAAAATATGACATAGTTTCCACATTGGTAGAATCTCCCACAGCTTGCGAAATATATGGAAGACCATATTTTGTGAGATTAAAGGAATATCATAATGATGGAGCATTCTTTGTGAGGGCAGAGGCTGCAGTGGCATTCGAAGGTGAATCATAACCTCATGACTTTGTATGTTATATGGTGTCATATATTTTGCTTTAACCTGGTTGACGCGAAAATAACATCCATGGATGCTTTGTGTTCAATTTTAAATTGTCTGTACCACATGATAAGGTTGATAAATGATATTGTCAAATGCTTGTTATGTTTTGCTAAAGGGAGACTTTCAACCACTGTATGAGGGGGTCCAGATTCTTGTTCAACCATCTCTAAATTAGGGTTTGATCTCCATATATGTGTTCCAGACTCTAAAATATTGATTTCTGACATGTGGTTCTTGAACACGTTAGATTCATATCTTTATACAGTAACAAATACAGTTCTTGATATTTAATACTATTAATAAATGGAAGCTTACAACACTCTGGAACATGTTATCAGTATTGTGACGTATTTACTTGCCAAGACATCTTTAGTCAATTTCATCATGAGGCCACAAGGAAGCCTCCTGAAAAAATGAGCTTTTACCGTAACTCTTTATGTTTCAGTTTTTATACTCTTTGTATGAAATTATGAAATGGTGAATGAATTATATTTTATGAAATGGTTTAGCCTTGCAGCTAAAAACCTTTGAATAAACTTACTTGGGAGTTGAGAATAAAACTTTCGCAGGAAATAAATGTGTAGGAATTATAAATGAATGAATTATAAAGAGTGAAACTGAAGAAAAGTGACATCTTGGAAGTGTATAATAACAGACTTGCTATCATTACAAGGTTACTGTGAACCTGAAGGAAAGGTGTGTAGGGACACTGTTGGTTTGGTTCTGTTCTGGCAGATCCTGGTATGGTTGGGTCTGTCTGGCTTTGATGCCTAAAATTTAAAATCATGTCAACATTTTCTTATACACAGCCAGATGAGCAGTTATACCTGTTTAATATTGTCACTATGAGTGTTAAAGCCTGCTGTTGGACTAAAAGTAGCTGAAAAGAACAAAAGTATGGAAACTTGTTGAATTTGTCCTCCATACTGATGAAAATTGGAAGTAGTACATGGCCGATGTAAATTGCTCCAATTAGTCATGACATAGATATCACTATTAACACAAGACGTGGTTTGCCGCTAGATGGTTAATGGATCAGCTGTGATGTCAATCGGAGATCAAAACTACAAAGGGCTACCTTACAAAGAGGTACAACAATTCCAGGAAATCATGAAGCAATTACTGGATACTACTCTTCCGACACAGAAAGTCAGTGCCTGATAATGGAACCACTTATTGAGGATAGTAGGGATTTCATAATAAGCAGAGCATTGCTTGACTACCACCAGGTAACTGCTATGTGCGATGTGCCAATGTGGGAAAAGACCCTGTCACATTGAAGAATGGATATCTCATCGGAGAGTTGCAACCTATTGAAAAGATAAAAGTGGATGTATTGGAATCAGTCCTACCAAAAGAGGAATCTGCTCTACATTATCAAGGGATTTGTCAAAGAACAGAATTTGGGGGATCACATACATCTCAAAGAAATGAGGTTTTGCAGCACCCATCAGACAACCCTTATGCAGAAGTCCGAAAGGATTTGAGGGTGAAGAAGAGAAGTATCTTCAAGAACAGTTACAAGAGGGTGTGATAAAACCATCAAAATCTGGATGGGCCTAAAAAATCTGTCTGTTGCGAAAAACGTCCGCTGGTGCATAGATTACAGGAGATTGAATGAATGCACATTGAAGGATGCATATCACATGCATAGATTACTTAGCATCTGCAAGGATATTCTCCACCTTAGATCTCCAGAGTGGTTATTGGCAGCTTCAGGTGGAGGAAGAAGACCAACATAAGACAGCATTCATTACAAAATACGGCCTATATGAGTATACCAAGATGCTGTTTGTAATGCTCCTTCAACATTTCAGAGATGTATGGAACATATATTCAGAGGATTGCAATGGAAGAATCCGTTGATTTATCTTGATGATCTGATCATCTATTCCAACAATGCTGAGGAACATTTTGAGCAATTAGATGAAATTATGACAAGACTAGAATCCTCTGGTTTGAAGTTGATACCATCTAAGTGTCAGTTTCTGAAATCAGAAGTACTTTTCCTGCATCATATTGTTGGACAGAACGGTGTTTGTCCAAACCCCAAACTGATATATGTGGTACAGGATTGGACTTCTCCAAGGAATACCAATGAAGTGCAACAGTTCCTGGGTCCTGGGTCGCTCCTTTGTTCACAAATTTAGTTACATTGCCAATCCACTGAATAAACTAACCCAAAAGGATGAAGAATTTGAATGGACTGCTCAAGCTCAACGCTCCTTTGAATGTTTGAAAACAGCTTTGTGCAATGCTCCAACCTTGGCCTATACTTTACCAAATACACCATACATCCTGGATACTGATGCATCTGGAGTAGGAATTGGTGGGATTCTGTCCCAAATACAAGATGGCAAGGAAAGAGTTATTTCATATGGTTTAAAAACCCTCTCCAAGGAACAAAGGAGATATAATGTTACAAGAAGAGAGTTGTTGGCAGTAGTAACATTTTTGAGACAATATAGACATTACCTGTTAAGATAGAAGTGCGTACTGATCATGGTTCACTTAGATGGCTTTTTAACTTCAAAGAACCAGAAGGTCAAGTTGCTCGGTGGTTAGAATACATTTCTCAGTATGGCTTTACCATTGAAAATCGACCAGGAAAGAAACATCAAAATGCTGATGTGTTATTATGGCATCCAAAGCACACTGATGTAGTAGAAGAGAAGATTCCGTACAATTACCAAGAATGATTTCAAGGAAGTAGATGATGTTGTTCCATTGAATAAAAAGAAGTCTCGTGATACTCTGCAGTGTCACAGAATCACAACCAGAAGTATGCTTCCTGAACCATCATCCTTGGAATCAACAAGATACGAGCCAGATGGGGAAACCACCTTTGATATTCAAACATATTGGGCCAGTGGACACACTTCTCACGAGTCAGTAAAATTGCAACATGAGGATCCTGATATTGGACCAATTCATGAATGTATGAGAAGGGGTGATCGTCCACAAAGACAAGAGGTGGCAAGTTTCAGTCCTGCAACAAGGAAACTGGTTGAATTGGGAGAATCTGATATCTCAGGTGTTTTGCATCAGAAATGGCTTCCAGATCAGGAATCAGGTTTAATAAAATACCTAATTCTAATTCCTAGAATTCCTAGAATGTTACGCCCAGAAGTTCTACTTAGATGCCACAATAACTTATTCTCGGGACATTTAGGAGGTGAAAGGACAGTCCAAGAGATCAAGAGCTGGTATAACATGCACCAAGATGTCAAACATCTCCGCACATGCTCAACATGTGCCAATAGGATGACTATAGGGTTGGTGCTGCAATGGACCGATGTGCTGTGGACATCATGGGATAATTGCCTGAAACGAGAAACAAAAACAAATATATATCAGTTATTGGTGATTACTTCACACATTGAATTGAGGCTTATGCGATACAAGATCAACAGGCAGATACAGTTGCAAAGCGAATCAAAGGTCAGCAATTTTAAAATTCATTATACCAGGAGATATGTAACCTCCTGGAAATGTGAAAGACTCATAATAGTCCTTATCATCCATCTTCAAATGGGATGATTGAGCAATTCAAATTCTTGCAAAAATGATTTGTAGTTTCATCGACAAAAACAAAAATACCTGGGATATTCATTTGCCTCTTGACAGCAGCCTACCGAAGTACTCCACATCCATCAACAGGGTTTTCACCAAATATGTTGATGTTACACAGAGAGGTTAATGTTCCAGTAGACCTTCTTGATCTGAAGTCTCCAGAGGTCCATGAGTATGTTGCTGAGGTGCAAGAGAGAATGGAGGAAAGTTATGAGGTTGCCAGAAGACAACTAAAGAAGACTGCTCTTCGGCAAAAGAAAAATCATAACCCAAGGATTATAGAACCAATATAAGATTGGAGACATGGTGTATCAGAGACACCACATTCACAAGAAATTTTAAACTCCCTGGAGTGGGCCGTTTGTAGTTGTCAAGATTTTGGGAGATTTACAGCCTTAACAAACTGGCAACAAGACAAAATAGCATGGTTTTGCATCATGACCTCCTGATACCTTGAGAAGGAGCTGGACTGCCCAACTGGGCAAGGAAGATGTGCATTGAACTCATTAATAATTAAATGAAAATCACTAATCTTCCAAAAATGTAACTGTAGTTGAAGTTGATAAAGATTTGTTGGTTGTGACAAATTGAATAGTGTAGGTTAAACCTTTGAGGTGAATGCTCCAGACTCTCTCACACTAAAATCAGATGATTGTTTAACTTAATTGAATTATCTTACAGCCATGGGCACCAACAAAGCAATGGAAATTCCAGAAGCTGAAGTAGAAGAAGAGTTTTTGGATCCAACAACACTCACTTCAATATAGAGATGATGTTGGAGAATCAAAATAAAGAGAACTACACTTTAGAGGATGGATAATTTGATGAAGTAGAAGATGATCAACCAGTCCTTGAGAGTACTGTTACCCATGGTTTGTGAGTGTCCGTCGTTGGGGGACGTGGACGGGGGATCGATACTCTACTCTACTCGCTGGCTACTGTGAGGCGGGGCACGGAACCTAGCAACCCTATCTACCTATATGAGGTGTGAGGTAATAAGGACTGCAGACACAGAATATACACTGCACAATAGTTACCTTTATTCGGTGCTGTGTATCCTTGTCTGGCTAGGCCGGCATGGCAATGAGCGAGGCATATGAAATACCCAAATGCATGATACTAATAGAGTCCTGAGAATACATAAAACACCCAAGTCTATGTGGTCACGATGCTGAGAGTCGTGGATCTTCTAGGCAAGTGGACGCTGGAACTCTGCACTGAACTCTGAACTGAACACCGTCTAACAGTTGCGGGGCCTTTTAAAGGATCGTTGAGCATCATGTGTGTGGGGTCTGCCTGCTGAAGTACACAGGACGTAGTAGGAGGCAACACAAAGGTGCGCAAGCAGAAAGTGTGGGATAGGACGAGAACCGCTATATCATCCAGCATCACACGCACACACAACCACTACCCTGCGCACATACTTCTCAAAATGGTGATCTACCTGTCATGAGTCATAGTGAAAAATGGCAAACGACACACACAAGCGAGCAGCAGTACCGTTTTTATGATAAACAATTATCTGAGGTCTGCCGGTCATAGAAAATAAAATATTGTCGACAAAGGACAAAGGTTCACGTGAGATGCGGAGGGCAGATGTCAGCAACACACAGTCGGTAACAGTTGCAGTTACAAATAATCTCTCTTAAAACATCACTCAGTAAAACCACTTTAGGCACAACGTGGTAACAGCATCAAAAAGGTCTACTAATAGCATAAACGTATGCGGGCTTACTAGAATGGCTTTGTTCAGGAATCAATATCTTAGCGAAACATAATTATACCAGGCCTATTCACAAATGTGGGTCACCACAAAACTGGGAACACATGTATGTGTCATGAAGTAGCGGAGCATATCGTCTCGGATAGCGGGAAATGTCATGAATAATAAATGTGGAATAAGTGAACATCGAACAAAATCTCCAATAAAGCAACTATTTTTTCCGCTCTCAGGGAGATCATTCCCTGGGGGAGTACCATCTTCAAACTGAAGTGGGGAAACAGGGCGATCGAAACGCGTAACACAAGGGCGGAACCTGTTAACATGTATGGAAGAATTTGGTTCTACATGAGTGTCACAAGCACGTACTTTAAAGTTGAGCGGTGTGGTTTGTTCAATCAAGTAATATGGATCACTATAAGGGGACTTGAGTTTTCGACCTGGGAATAAATCCACACTTTATCCCCAACTTGAAAATTCCAACCTTTATTTCGTGAGTCATGGTAAGATTTCATCATAGCCTGCATAATTTCATTGTTTTCTTTCGCCAATTTACGCGCCGTCTCAACGCGCTCAAACATGTTTTTCACGTAATGGCGAACAGAAGGGCTAGGATGAGTGGGGTCAGGCAGTGACGTTTCAAACGGATGCTTGGCGTCGCGGCCAGTCATCAAAAATAAGGGGCTGTACATCGTCGCTTGGTGCACTGAGGCTCTCATGGCAAACAAGGCTGAAGGCAAGAATAAATCCCAAGATGTGGGCTTGTCATTACAAAGACGTGTCAGATTTTTAGAGATAGACTGGACGCTTCGTTCGGCCATGCCATTACTGCGGGGACAATAAGGCGTAGTCATGACCTTTCTAGCCTGCATCAATTTACAAAGTTCTTCAGCAATGACACTGGTGTAGCAACCGCCACGGTCACTAACAATGGATTCGACATTTCCCCATCGACACCAACTGTCCTAAAAAGGCGTTCGGCCACTGAGGCGGCTGATTGATCAGGGAGGGGAAAAGCCTCAGGGAAACGTGTGAGAGCATCCTGAAAAACCAAAATGTATTTATTCCCACGTTCTGTTTTCGGTAAGGGGCCTATCAGATCAGTGTGGACACGCTGGAAGGGGCGCGAAACAGGGATAGGTTGTAAGGAACCTTGTCTGTTTTTCGGGAGTTTGCTAGTCTTGCTACAAACATGACAAGATTGGACCCAGTTCATGATGTCACTATGCATACCTGGCCAATAATATTTTTGCCGTATCGTAGAATAAAGTTTGTCTTCCCAAATGAGCACCCATACAACTATCGTGAAAAGCCTCAAGCAAGGCATGACGCAAGGTGGGTGGGATAACTAACTGCGTTTTGCATCTATCTTTAGCAGGACCCTTACCCGGGGTAACATACAAATGGAACAAAACATTCTCTCTCAGGTAGTAATCATCAACCTGAGCAAGGAGTTTGCATGTTTCACGCTGAGTAGAAGGGAGATGTGCGTTTTTGAAATAATTGATGAGGGGTTGGAGAGAGGGATCTGCTGTCTGTTTGGCACTAATATCGTCGAAAGTGTATGTGGTGCCAGTCGACTGATTAAGATCCGCCAAACAAGGATCACCATCAGCCGGTGTATCAGGGAATGTCTCAACACTATCAGGCAAATCAGAGACAGCTGCCAATTCAAGCTCTAACTCAGGGGTGGGGTCAGATTCTAGTGGATACTTGCGACGACTAAGGCTGTCAGCATGCGGGATGGAATTTCCCCGTTTGTGAATGATTTCGTAACGAAACTGCTGCAAGGTCAACATCCATCTACCTAAACGCCCTTTTGGTTCTGAACGAAATAACCATTGCAAAGCGGAATGGTCAGTCACTATAGTGAACTTATCGTATTTGAGGTAAGGTTCGTGTAATTTGCAAGCAGCTATGATGCTGAGACACTCACATTCAGTGCATGTGTAATTCTGTTCAGCCGGATTTAGGGCGCGACCTCCATATGCTATGACCCGCTCAACGCCATCCTGCATCTGACTTAAAACATTCCCGATGGCAAAAAGGCTAGCATCTGTCGTGATAATGAAAGGGTTGTCAGCCTCGATTCGGGGGAAGGCTAAAATTGGGGCAGAAACTAACTTAGCTTTGAGGGACTCGAACGCTGTCTGCTTCTCATCATCACATTCGAAAGTACTCTTTTTGCTAGTGAGAATATTGAGTGGTTGTGAAATCGTTGCGTATCCCTCAACAAATCGACGGTAATAACCTGACATTCCCAGAAATGCTTTAACATCTTTGCAAGAAGTGGGGACGGGGTAATCATCGACAGCTTTCGTTTTGGAGGGGTCAACCTCTATTCCATTCTTAGAAATGATGTGTCCCAGGTATTTAACCTGTTTCCTAGCAAAGAAACACTTATCAGTACGGAGCTTCAGTTTAGCTTTACGGAAGCGCGTAAAGACTTGAGTGAGGTCAGCCAGATGGCGTTCGAAAGAAGGGCTGTGGACGAGGACATCGTCCAAATATATGAGGCAGAGATCAGTGAGGCCCTGCAACACAGTTTCCATAAGCTTAAGCCTTTGAAATGTCGGGGGTCCATTGATGACACCAAACGGGAGACGTTTGTATTCGTAAATCCCACGGTGAGTGATAAAAGCAGTAAGCGGGCGGGAATCAGGGTGGACACTCCCTTGATGAAAACCGCCCATGAGGTCAAGCGTACTAATGTGAGTTAATTTACGAGCTCCCAGGCTGTCTAGAGTGTCCTGAATATGTGGCAGCGGGAAGGAGTCAGGGACGGTGACCTCGTTCAACTTCCTAAAGTCCATACACATGCGATATGAGACAGTACCATCTTGAGCCGGTTTCTCTACTAAAACTGCGTGGAATGCCCACGGACTATTGGAAGGTCGAATAATATCTTTGTCCAAAAGGCGTTGTACCTCTTTATCTATAATACCTCGTTGTTTATACCCTGCACGATAAGGTCTTAATTTGATAGGACTAACAGAACCCTTGAGATAGATTGTATGTTGCACAACATTCGTGTCCCCAAACTCGCCATCTCTAGTTGTAAATATGTCACTAAACAAAGAAATGAGACGTTTCAGAGAATCTTTCTGACTGGGAGTCAAGTCTGAATCAGTGAGATCTATCTTATGATGAGAGTCGAGGTCAGTGGGGGTGGTGATAATAGGAGCTACTTCTATATCGTCCGTACCCGCAGCTTTAATGGCATCCCAGGTAAGGTCTAAGGTGGGAAGCTCTTGCGGCTCAGAACCCAGAGGGATCGGGTCAAAATATCCGACTGAGACACCTTTTGGTAGTGTAACAGCATTTTCCCCCATATTCATTAATCTAACAGGAACCCTCTGATCATCTTGAACGGGTGTGAAAACCCTCGCCATGCAATCTCAGGATATGAGGGCAATTTGCTCTCCATAGTGCAGACTCCTAGAATACCAGACATGTTACTTGGTTTAACTCGAGCATGGGTGATATATTCAGATTTAGCCGGGATTCTAATGGTTTTAGACAGACGCAACTCAGGCGTCAGCTTGAAAGCAATACCACTCTGCGCGAAATCTAGGACTACGCCATAAGTGGTAAAAAAATCTCTTCCCAATATTACTGGGTATTGTAAGTCAGGAACTACTTGAAAACAAACGTTACATAGCTGATCTCCAATAAATAAATCAATGTGAGTCTGAAAATGGATGGGAACAGAACTGCCTTCCGCGACAACAACTTTTCTGCTATCTGATACTTCTTGTGAGAAGGAATTGTAAGGGCATAACTCACGTAAAGAGGCAAGATTAATAATGCTACGTTGTGCACCAGTGTCCAATAAGGCATTAATAGAGCTAAATAGAGCTAAATAGTCGTGATTCGACCATCATGGGAAAGAGGGAGAAAATTGATATCATTGTCTGAAACAGCAGGGATTTCCCCCGGTGTCAGTATAGGGCAAGCAGGCACTTGTGGAGGGTCCTGTGGGCGAGGTGAACTAGAGGACATCTCTGTGAAATAACAGTGAACCTTGTTCAATATGTCTGGTTTGCTCTGATTTATTGCTATATTAAACGAATCACTACTCCTATCACGTGGCTCACGGGTCGGGACAGGAGTTAATAGTTTTCCTGCCAGTACGGTGACCTATTGTCCATTCGGGGCATAGGACGATGCTGGTCATTCCAGGGAGGGCGTCCGAAGGTGTTCCTTCCGTCGCCACCTGGTCTGTTCCCCTGATAAGGCCTGTTCTGGAATGGGCGTTGCCCATATCGACCATTATTGGGCTCATAGCGACCACGACCATCTCCAGGCTCAAAGCGACCATTAGACCGATAAGGTCGATTGTCAAACCTCGGAGGGCCACGAGAGAAACGCTCACGAGGGCCTCGGGATCGCACAGTGCAATGGACAGACATATGGGTATCCCGACCACAATGCACGCAACCATGGCGCGCTTTGCAATCTCTCATCCAATGGCCAGGATGTTTACAGTAAAAGCAGAAAGATTCGCCACCGTCTTGCTGACCTTTAAGATTAAGAACCTCTTTTGATACATCAGCAACCTCCTCGCTAATAGCTGCAAGAGTGGAACTTTGCTGGGACAAGAATTGTGACGTCGCATCAGGCAAATCTAAGCCGTTCAAAGGGACGGACGAATCGCTGGACATAGTGCAAACCGTCTCAGCAAGCTTAATCTGCTGGATAGTGTCCTCAAGCAGTTTGGGGGATTTCCCTACGACAAAAGCTTTTAATTTGGGGAGAAGACCCCGGACCAAGATCTTTTTAGTTTCCATATCATCCTTTTGTAACCTCTGACACTGGCTTAAAACATCATTAATATAGGTCTCAGCGGATTCTGCCTTTTTCTGAGTTCTAGCGTCTAATGATTGCTCGAGAAGCCAAGCATTTGTCTCACTACCGAAAAACTTTAGGAAAGCTGCATAGAACGAATCCCATGAGCTAGTGACATCTGCCGGCAAGGAGGTATACCAAACGTCTGCCGCACCATGTAACAACATACGACAAGCGGGAACTTTCAAGTCTTCAGATGTATGTGAGAGCTGTGTGTATGTAAGAAATTTGTTCATGAAACGAAGGGGATCATCTGTGGATCTGCCAAAAAACGGGGGCGGTAGGAGTGACTTAGAACCCTGTCTCTGGTGATGAATTCTATTATCTCTAGACTGTGCCTGAAGCATATCTACAATGTCGGTCTTAGTACCTCCCAAATCAATTTTGCGCAGGTGGCCCAGCACTTGTTGGAGCATATCTTGCACATTTCCAGCTTCGGCCATCTCGATTTCTGGAGAAACGGCACGATCAGAGCCCGACTGATCAGGGTCAATATGGGGATTAGACACCTCAGAAAAGGTGAAAGACTCCTGGTCACTATCCGCAAGGTGGAAAGGACCAAATTGGACGTCAGAATATGAATCAGACGAGTTAGAAGCCTCTGGCCGTAACGTGTGGGGCTCAGATGAGTTTGTGCTACCTGTACTTATAGACGTATGAGACAACGGGGCGTGATCACCACTCGTAGGAGGGGAAGTGGCGGCACCCGATGAAACGGTGAGATCCGACAATGGAGAACTAGATGGAGGCACAACTCGTACAGAATCACTCACTTGGTCATTATGCTGCTCAGGCAAAGTGGGAAAAAGTAAATCTAACTCACCTTGTAATGAAGAATCGTCGTCTGCTACCGGTGAGTTGTGCGCCACTTGCAGCTTGGTGGAAAGCTTTTTCGAAGATCTGAGCCACATAGACTTAAAATCAAGTAGCAGGGTGGCTAACAGGAACTCCATACAGTATCAGCAACGCTCAAAGCCATAGATCGATTCGGATATTCTCCACCAATTGTTACCCATGGTTTGTGAGTATCCGTCGTTGGGGGACGTGGACGGGGGATCGATACTCTACTCTACTCGCTGGCTACTGTGAGGCGGACCACGGAACCTAGCAACCCTATCTACCTATATGAGGTGTGAGGTAATAAGGACTGCAGACACAGAATATACACTGCACAATAGTTACCTTTATTCGGTGCTGTGTATCCTTGTCTGGCTAGGCCGGCATGGCAATGAGCGAGGCATATGAAATACCCAAATGCATGATACTAATAGAGTCCTGAGAATACATAAAACACCCAAGTCTATGTGGTCATGATGCTGAGAGTCGTGGATCTTCTAGACAAGTGGACGCTGGAACTCTGCACTGAACTCTGAACTGAACACCGTCTAACAGTTGCGGGGCCTTTTAAAGGATCGTTGAGCATCATGTGTGTGGGGTCTGCCTGCGTGGCATCATTTCCTGCTACGGGGTTTCGCATGGACTCCGTCTGCCTGCGTGGCTTCCTTTCCCGCTACGGGGTTTCGCACGGGCTGTGCACGTATTGCCTGCGTCGCGTGGGGGAATCACGTCATCTCTTATGCCCGGTGAGTGAGGCAATGCATCAGCCTGCACTTGTTGACTTCACGCGGCACACAATAACTATGCATGATATTCTGCCAGAGACCGTGATTGTCTATATATATTCCTGAGAGTCTATAGGTAGGTAGTCTATATCCTACAGTACCACTGATCCTGAGCATACTGAAGAATCTGAATCTTCACAAGCTGTGGCATCTGTGAAAGATCCAAAACCCTCACAAGAAGAGAATCCAGAGATGGACCCAGAAGAATGAACTCAGTTTTCTTGTCATGTCAATAAAAATATAGTTCCCATCCCATCTCCCAAAATCACAGAGCTGGCAATGGCACTATTTCCACATAACTTGAGATAAATTTCTTATAGATGGGCCGAGCTATTAAAGAAGATGAAGTTGTACAAGTGTACACACTGCAAAGAAGAGACGAAATCGAGGTCCTCAATAGTATGGCATTTCCGTAAAAAACATTTTGATGTGGCAGCTGTCCCATTTTACTGTAGCCTATGTTCGTTTAAATCCAATAGACTCACTTCTTTAGTTAATCATTCCTCTGGAAATGGACATCGACAGAAACTGGAAGATTGCAGCCTGGAATTGGGGGAAGACCCCAAGAATTGTCCATACTTAATAATCAACAAGACCCCAAGATGTGTTTAATTAAGCGACACAAGTAGAGTGTGATGTCAGGTGTGAGGAGAGAATAGCCCTGAAAGATGTTACCACCATCAATCATGAAAAGAACATTCCAGAGGGTGTTGAAAACAAAGTGACAAAAGATATGAAACTTCAGATATAAATGAAGGGAAAATCACAGAACATGCTTGGACCACCGATGAAAACCAGAACATTCCTAAGGGCCATTACCGCTGCAACTTCTGATCTGAACATTCCAGCTGAAACTACCGATGCTGGAACTTCCAAAGGTGGAACTACCAATGCTGGAGCTATTGATGCCGGAACTACCGATGCTGGAACTACCAGGTTCTGGAGGGGAATAATGCTGCAGATCTAAATGGAGAGAGCATTCCGGGGGATTATGCAGTCTTTTGGACCAATTTTGATGTACCGGAATGTGTTTATTGGGAGACTGGGGGTGAGACAGCAGAAAAGGTCAGCTTCTCACCATTTACACCTAGACGGGCACGAGCAATCACCTAACTGCAGGAAGAACAGGACTTTGTTCTGGGTTATGAAGAGCCTGTCACGATCAATCAGGTTAATCCTGTGGTGGGGCAAGTGATAAGATCATGTTTGAGTACCGTTACTGATGCAGTGAAAGATGCCATCAGACAGCACCCTGCCCCTCTGGAAGTGGCTCTTAATGGCATTGGAAAAGCCATACCACGCATTACCCAGGCTATTAACCAGAATACCCAGGCAGTGTCTAGGGCCTCACTTGACAAGTGTAGCCAAGTAGCTCAAAAACTCTATCGCCAACTGGACTATTAATTCTGATTTCTGGGATATACTTTACCCGAAGGTAAAGTATATCGCCAATGGTGACTGGGCGATCACGACTTTCGAACACTGGTTAGGAATGCAGGATTATGAAGTATCCCTTAGAACTAGTTATTTCAGTGAAGGTAAACTTGGGTGAATATTTAAAAGGCCTGGTTTTAACAAAACCCTATCTATCTACATAGATTCAAACGGCAGACCAGATTCCATACACATGAAATGGTTAGATATTTTCACAAAGACCAAATGCAACTTTGCATTGACTGACTAATTTTCACTAATTAGTCATTGATTAATTTTTACATTGTTGAAATAGCTTTATTTTACGAATGATGTTTCTTGAAAAAATGTGATATAAAGTGAGGAATTACATGTGTTTCACCAAGGTCATATTGCCACTCATTTCATGAATGCTTTAATGGTGGAGTAATGCTAAATGATAGATTGGCTTCATTCTTCAGCTCTCATTACTTAAGACACCATATTTGCTGAGATCTAGGGTCTTTAGAAGTGTGATGTTTAATGCCTGTATACATCTAACATTTTATTGCAATATTGATTAATTTACATTTGTGGCATTTGTATCTATTAACTTGCTTTTGTAATGTCATTCTTTATTGTATGCTTAATACATTCAGCTTTACAGGTTATGGTGCTCTTTGTTATTGCAATGTTTATTGTTATTTACATTATGGTTTTATTACACACCTCGATGGCACTAAATGACCTTAATGTGTCGATGTGCTATTAAGAACCAATTCATTGATTAATGTCTCTCCATGTTCAGTCAAATGGCAGAACCATTGATTCAGACATAAGAAATCAAATGTTACAAGACTATTTCCATTCAAAAATATTTTATTGGCAAGTATTGTTGTGTTGAAACTGATACTAGATTTATTCTTGCACATGGTGTACAATTACTTGATTAATATTACATTGTTTAGATATTACCTGGTACTTGTCATTGCACAACTCCAAGTCTTTTCCTGAAATCTGATTGTATACAATGAATTAGTTATTTCTGGTACAAACATAAGTTCTTTATGATGCCAATAGCTTCCGTGACAGAGTTTGTTGTCTAACCTGAGGACAGAAGTGTTTATTTGTTTTTACAAATTTGCCATGAATAGAATTATAGAGGGCAACATGATAAAACAGCAACGTAAAACCTAAATGTAGTTTTTAACGATCTAGAGAATATCAGAATGCTTGTATCAATGGTTATGATGATTTCATAAAGAATACATTTGATACTTTTTCATGTGAGTGTAAACACCATTTTACTACAGTGAGCTCTTGTGACATTGCACACCTTAATTTGGATGTGAGGTAATATTCTTATCAAATATAATGACATGAGGTTGCATTTTTAAATCACCTGTATTTTTGATAAAAAAAACCGCTTTGCTTGAAAATGTCTGGGAAGGTTATAGATTGTTGTGCCAATTGGCAGAGTTATATTACAGAAGACGATCGATATCAGAAATGCTCCAGTCACATTGTTGCAAAATTGTGTGAATTTAAACTACTCAAAAAATCAGTTGTGTCGTCTTTATACGGTTCGTTCTATTCCCCCAGGAGTCTTTGTGGTTCTTTATTCAGTTATTACTCCTCAAAAACCATCGTATGCGTATTGCTTTGTACTTCGCGGTTGTGTTAAAAGTCACATGACAAGAAAATTGTGAAAATGTTTATATTGTGCCATAATATATTACAATACATGGACATTGCATTTCAACATGTTTTACACATTTTTATAAATGGAGTACAGAATTATAGTGGATCAAAGTGATTTGCTGGACATGCCCCTTTTTATGTGAGTCAAATCAGGGCTGCTGAGATTTTGCCAGAAGTGACGCATGTTTGCCCTTCATGTTCAAAACAAACCACTCCAAGCCAGTGAAAGTCTTGAGAGATTGTAATTTATAAGTAATTACAAGAGTTTTGATAACATCTTTGAACCACTGGTGGCCTAATTAGCACATGTGGATAGTAGGTCAGATCATGTTTCACATCATAGACACTTGGATTCTGCCTGTGGTGATGGGGAAGACAGGAATACAGACAGCCACCCAGTTGAGTTTGGCAAACTTACATCTGCCTATTGAGATTATTCAGATCCCTCAAGGGACAGACTGAACTATTCTTTATCATAATGTTATGGTCAAAGTCATTTCCTTGTTGAGAAAGAAATGTTGAAATCTCAAAGTTTAGTATCATTTTTACAGAATTTCTATTTTTATTCAAAATTCCTTTGTTTGTATATAAATACTTATATATGATTTTGTTGGGCACCCACTGACACGCAATGACAGACATTAAAAAAATACCAAACTAAACATTTCAAATGGCCATTGAAATACAACTGCAATGCATAAATAATATATAACCAGACCTCAAAATATAGAAGTCAAAATAATTTCTAGCAATGGAATAGATCTAAAAATATGTGGAATAGATCTAAAAACATTTTTTTTCAATTATGTCATACGAAGTTTAGCTCAACATTACTGAATATGAATAATATTCAACCAATTGATATTGTTACTGGTCATTGGTAAACCAATAAATAAATAAATTTTCAGTTTAAAAAAATATGGAAATATCAACTAAAAATAATTCATAGATATTTTAAAAGTCTCATCTCAATGTTCCATTTACAGTTTGAAAACCCTTAAACTTCATTCCATAATGTTTAGGGCTAGCTAAGTGTCTTGAAACTGATAAGAGTAGAGCAGGCCATATTTCAGACACTATACCCAGTTAAGTCATGTTTGTTTATTTTCTTCAATTAAAGTAGGGATTGTGGGATGGGAAGCTGATGTAAATGCAAGTCTCTATTTTACAGCCTTAAGTTTTGCCATTAAGCATATTTTCAATGGATGTTATTTGTGGAGAAGAAAGGACATCAACTGTTATACATGTACAGATATAGGAGGAATATGTGTGCAGGAGATGCATGTGGGGCGCAATGACGTAGGCAGCCTGCTGACCCAGTTCTAGGTCAAGGGAGTAGGTTAATTACCCTGGGGGTTCAAATATCTCAGATTATAGCTAAACTAAAGATCAGACTGCAGAAAAAATTGTCAGATGTTTCTCAGAGGTATGAAATCTAAAGATTTACCACTTAAAAAAATTCTTGTCATATGACTTTTAAGGTTTTTTTTCGCACGATGTAGTTCATCTGTGGTTCACACTGGTTGGTAGTGTTTTGTATTAAATCAGTGTAGATCAATGACCAGCATCCTAGCATGATTAGAGACCCTTTGATATGCTGCAACATGAACACTTCGTGTACTGATTCGTATTAATTCTACACAGGCTCTAAATTCGTTAACACTTTTAATCAAATTCGGCAGAAATATTGTCTGTCCATCAACTTTGACATTCTCTTGACATGGCTAGGGGGCTTATGGGAACTGGAGCCTACCCAGGCAACCCCGCTCCAGAGCAAGTTTGAGCCCCCTGGGGTAAAATAAATCCTAGATCCGCCCCCTGATAGCTTTAAGGCCATCGGACAATGTTTTATTTATTGTATTATTGTAAAGCACATGAGAATATCATAGATTGTGTGCAACATAAAATGCTCTTATTTCATTAATCCATCATTACAAACCGTTTCGAACAGAAAGCCTACAGGTTGTACAAATGTGTGTTAATTGTTAGCTTTGTTATGTTCACAGGATGATACATTGATGCTATGATATTACAATGTAAATGAGCCCTGAATGTTATTCAGCGTACATTAGTTGGGATGAGATACGCGATTGCAGTGGCTTAAACCTGGTATGGTGAGTGCTTATTGCAAAATGCCAGATATTCTTCCTCTATGGTCAAAATCATAGAATGGCTTTGATGCATTTTTGTAGATTACACGAACTGGGTATGTGATTATCTGTGCATTTTAATCACACAATCGTCAGAATCGTGTATGTACAACATAACTGTTCCAGCCCTACCATCACGCCCAACATTGAGCATGGTGGAGCAAACTGTCTAATGCCATGTGATCTACCCGGAAATTTCTCATTAGTAGACAAGTAGATGAAGCCTTCCCACGCAGACCCATTGTATTTCCAGGGTCACGTAGTGGAGAACACTTAAATCATTCTGCTATCATTCACACTATTCCTAGTATTTGGAAACCCTTCTTTCAATAAGGAGGAGGATTGTGGAGATGTATTTAATTTTATTTGATGTAACCTCAAAAACAATATGATTTTGATTTGAGGAAGACATGCTTTACCAGAATATTTGTGGACTTGTGAGGAATAAGAGCCGAGACACGAAGAGCCGCTTGTGAACCTCAGGCGGCGCTGTGTTCTTCTTATTCAGGATTCATTGACGATAATAAGCACTGAAGGGTCACATCATTCTCTCACTTCCGATTATCTCCTGGACATAGTATTTCCGCACTTAAGGTTTAACAATTGACTCTTACAGTTTAGATGGTTTGTGGTTTAATAATAGCAGCGGAGCTCTTCAAAATCATTTCACTTCAATGAGAAAAGAGACAAATGTAAGGGATACGTGGTAAATCCATTGTGGTGGTAAATACATTGTGAAGTGCGATGCTTCAGGTTTACACGCATCAAATAATGTGAGGTGAACATAATGAACAAAGGATAAATAAAAAAGAATATGATTACATAATTATATATATATATGGTTTGCATTGTTGATGGTGAATTTTAGTGGCCACTTGACATTATAAAAAGAAATTTTGGAAGATTTGACGATGGGCATGGCAGTTGCCACGCAGGTGTACCAGAGTGTCCGTCTCCTCCAGGCGGCGCTCGCCATGATTGGCAACGGACTCACCATTGCAGCCATTGTAAGATTTACTTACCTGAAAACAACAACCAATGTGTTTATATGCAGTCTGGCTATCGCGGACCTCTTGACCTCTGTGTTGACTGCCCCAGCCTCGGTCACTGTGGATGTCTTACAGACGGGAAACCACTGGATGAAATTGTGTGTAGTCAAGGAAACCATTGGTTTGATCTGTAACGCTGGAAACATCGCCTCTATCTTCTTTATAGCTGTTGATAGATTTATCTTTATCCATCGTCCCTTACGTTATTATAATATTTTGACAATAAAAAAGGCTCTGACAATTATGGTGAGCCTTTGGTGTGTTAATATTCTTCTTGCGAGTTATGTGGCCGCTTTTGGCATGGAGGTTCAGATAGGATTGTTGTGTTCATTGGATATTGTTATTAAGAGGACATTTTACTTTGCTTTTCTTCTTCCTTACTTTAGCTCTTTTTCCCTCGGCACTATAGTACTATACACTAAAATTGGATGCTTAGCGAGGAAAAAGGCTATTGAAATAAGTAATCAAACAAACCAACAGCTCACATCAAAATCACAAATGAAGATAACAAAAACAATGGGTGTGATCCTTGGTGTGTATTTCTGCCTGTATTTACCCTCCATTGTTGTGAGTATTGTTGTGCCCAATGATCCTTCCAAGCTTATCATCAAGTACATCTTCTTGTCATGTTGGTGGGTATCCACCTGGATAAATCCTGTCATCTATGTCTGGAGAAACAATGACTTCAAGAGAGCATTGAAGGTCCTTCTAAGATGTAACTCTGAATGAATATATTTATTATGAAGGATCTATAACGTTATCACTATCAAGACGGTTTATGGAGTTTGTGGTGGGTGTCCTCTGGTGGTAGATTTTCCCAGATATTGCAATATATTGGACACAACTATCTCAAACTTTACTACTTTACAATTATACTGCGATCATAGTGAAACGGAATATCTATAATTTGTCCTCAAAGACAAAAATAGAGGTAAAATTCATGCTTTTGGTAAATCTGTTTATTTTTTTAGTTTTCATCATATATTTCATTGTCAAGCATTTCTTTTATTTCCAAATTAAACAACATAAAAAGAGAAACTAATTTGCTTGCGATCGTTGTCGCAGACCATCTTAGGATCCTCGCCTTTTTACTATTAATTTGCTTAATTTCCTCTCTTATGAAACCATTGGATATTGGACATCAAGGACAAAATACGTCATGTTACATTTGTTATGAGATCAGTGATTATTCATTCAATAAAAGCAGTGCTAAAATGTTGATTAAATTCATTGACATATCGACCCAAATGAGATTATGTTATACTTAATGATAATAGTGCTGACGATTGCTTATTAGATCTCCTTAGTGCTATATTTTTTTTTAATCCGTGGATAAATTTTATATATTTATCGCTGTTTATGATTCGATGTTTGATTAAATTGTGCCAGTTTTGTTAACATGGGGTGCCCATGCGAACTTAATATCACGTTATGTCTCCTAAATGTCAGGTATAAAAGGTATATATTGTTTTTGACAATAAGGTAAATTATATATACATGTATGAATCATATATTCAGATTTTCACATGAAGGTAACTATTATTATGCTTATTCTATGCCACGAGGAGCATCATCACTTTTTGAGTGCCTCTCCTTCCTGCAAAATATACTGATGTGAAAGTAAATCATATTTTAGATTAAAACCAGCGACAATTTTCCTTAACTTTGATCAATAAATTGTAACTTTACGATGCAAAAATGACGTTTTAGTATGAGTATTACATGTTATTCATTGTGTTCTTAATTCAGCAATGATGTACGATTGATGTGTCATAAAATAAAGTTATTTATTCTGGGTTTGTATATGATTAGCTGATAGCTAGTATCCACCATGACCCAGCTGTCTATCAAGTTTATGCCCAAGAAGGTTTAAAATATTGGGCCCCCTGTTGTTCAATCGCTCATAATATTTGCAAGGAACTACAAGGCATTGCCATACCCAACTGCGCAAAAAATTAAATACTTTTCTGTGGGGCACTGTTCATTTACATAATTCCCACAAGATCACAGGCTTTCTTAGTTTTCCAAAAAGGTGGTCATGAATTTGGGTAGAAATATGGATTAATTTTAGTCGTGGATAAGTTTTAAAATACACAATTTTAGGATTCATGGTACAGCACAGAAATATCCATACTTTTACTGAAAGTAAAATAAGAAACTTTATACATAGATAAACAATCTTGTCATCCAAGGTTGTGAATTCAGTTTTCACCCCTTTAGTTTTATATGACAGAAGGGAGGCATTGCATTGATCAAACACTTTCGGCACTATCTAAGCTTTTCAGATTCCCTGTCTTCAACTGTGGCTAGAAATGGTAGATCCCACAAGAATTCGGTCCTAGTTGCTCTATAAAGGCTCAAATCTCATTATATATCTTCCATGACGGCTATTTGATACTGAAAGCAATATTGCCAAGGGAAAGTAAGAAATCACAACGTCGAACAGGCATGGTCGAACAAGGAAACATGCAGTTGCATGAATAGGCGAACGGCTGAAACAGCAAGTCACATTTTACACTCCAGGGCATATATATTATATGATAGAATAATTTATAGATTATTCTGTTTGCAATGTAAGTTTTGGAGGTGATATATTCACATATGAAAACAATTTAGGTTTGTATTAACAGTTCACCATTGGTACGCAAACTTCAAAAGTACCACCTCTGGCCAATCCAGATTAATAATAATAATAATAATAATAATAATAATAAAATTTATATAGCGCTGATACCAGACAAGTCTTTATAGCGCTTTATTCAGAACATGTATTCTGAAAAGATGCGTTTTCAGCTTACCCTTAAACAGGGTAAGTGAGGTACTAGTCCTGATATCACTAGGAAGGGAATTCCATAGTTTAGTACCGATGGATGACAAAGCTCTATCCCCGACCGTTTTTAGGCGGGTGTGTGGTATGGATAGGTATGTTCCATCATTTGATCTATTTACCAGGGTGGCCCCTGTGATAACGGCAATAACCATTAGCATTAACGGGGTCTCCCTGGCCATAATATTACATTAATGTATGTATTAATCTTACAGAATACATTATTTTATGTAAAAAAAATATGGCCAAATATGAATTTGAGTTTGATCTAAGCTCCCCGCTACCTTGTTTCACCAGCAGCAGGTCGCGTAGGTAAGGAGGCACCTTACCTTTTAATGCCTTGTGAGTAAAATTTTGAATTTAATTCTCGCATGTACTGGAAGCCAATGCAATTCTCTTAATTTTTCAGATATATGATCATATTTAATTTCCTTAACTTACACACTAGGCGAGAAGCTGAGTTTTGTGGATATTGCAGTTTCTTGATTGTAGATCGAGGTAGGCCTGCAAGAAGCCCATTTCCGTAATCCTTATATGCTGATTGAAATTTCTCACCAGAGTTTAACGATAATTTGTAATGATTATTTATGTGTAACAATTATTCGAATATTTTATTATTTTGAAGGTTTACCCGTAATTTAGAATGGGTTTATTCCACCCCCAGTTGAGGGTGAGAATCCATTTTTATTTCTATGGATATACTATTCAATGCAGTGCAAAACAAAGACCAAAACAAAACAAAGACCATTACAAAGAGATATCCGCTTTTATCTAAAGAATTACACATTTATCTTAATAGGTTTTGTGGAAACTATGCCTTTGAAAACAATGCATCACTCATTTAGGTAACAATAGGAATGGTGTTTGGTTCGTCTAAATGTATTATCTATTGTGTTAATATGATTGGTCTGTGCATGTGCACAATATACGCTAAATGTATCACATATAAATCGCATATGAATATATGTTCATAACCGGAAAGATATCAAGAAAAATAAACTGCAAGTTATGTCCTACTAAAGTTTAACAGGACATATAACAATTCAGTAACAATGAGGCAGCACTATATCTGCTACAAGTAGGTCTCGTTATAATATAACTGAAACGTTGAAAGTGCCATAAAATACTATAAAAACAAACACCACATATATGACTAACAATGTGACAAGACAGAATGCTATATATTTTACATGATGCTACATGACTTGGAATTAAGCATGAGAGAGAGACAACAATTGTGTGATTAGGGTCATGTAAATTTCTCAAAAAGAACAGTGCTGCTCTCATGTGAAGCAATGAGGAATTCATAACAAACAATGGTATCAATAAAGTACAGTGCAGAGCTCAGGTCGTCCATGCAAACGGCGGTATAAGAAAATGACTGCAGCGTACGATTCGAGGGATTAGGCTTCATAGCAGGCAGGGATATTACTATAAAACAATGCAGATTTCAGTTGAATTGTCTGGTGATAACTTAAAAACAAACGTTTATATTAAAAACGTGAACAAACGCTGTCTTAAATGTGTAGGAATGGTTTATTTTGACTAAAGCCAGTTGTATTTCAACACCCTTCACTCTAATTAACATACCTCACTCTCAAGGGAGACAGAGGAGATCATCTTCAATAACAACTATCAATTTCTTGTTAAATGCACATTAATGAGGATCAATACAGCTGAAGTGTTCACGGCATACCTGGTACTACCAGTGATCTGAAGTATTCATGGCATACCTGGTACTACCAGCGATCTGAAGTATTCACGGCATACCTGGTACTACCAGCGATCTGAAGCATTCACGGCATACCTGGTACTACCAGTGATCTGAAGTATTCACGGCATACCTGGTACTACCAGTGATCTGAAGTATTCACAGCATACCTGGTAATACCAGTGATCTGAAGTATTCACGGCATACCTGGTACTACCAGTGATCTGAAATGTTCACAGCATACCTGGTAATACCAGTGATCTGAAGTATTCACGGCATACCTGGTACTACCAGTGATCTGAAATGTTCACAGCATACCTGGTACTACCAGTGATCTGAAGTATTCACAGCATACCTGGTACTACCAGCGATCTGAATTGTTCACGGCATACCTGGTACTACCAGTGATCTGAAATGTTCACAGCATACCTGGTACTACCAGCCATCTGAAGCATTCACGGCATACCTGGTACTACCAGTGATCTGAAATGTTCACAGCATACCTGGTACTACCAGTGATCTGAAATGTTCACAGCATACCTGGTAATACCAGTGATCTGAAGTGTTGTCACGGATCTGAATTGACTGTCTTAGTACAGAGCACCATGTTGTCGTTGTTATTGCAGGGATACCACTCTATTCGCCTCGTCCAGGCAGCCCTGGCTATCGTGGGAAACTCCCTGACAATCATCGCTATCATCCGGTTCCCTTACCTGCAGTCAGCTACTAATGTTTTCATCTGCAGCTTGGCAACAGCGGATTTGTTAACATCACTACTGACCGCTCCAATGTCTTTCTCTGTGGACATGCTGGCTACAGGATCACACTGGATGGTATTGTGCAAGGTCAAGGAGACATTCGGAATGGTTTGCAATGCCAGCAATGTGGCTTCTATATTCCTTATCGCAGTGGATAGGTTTATTTTTATACATCGTCCATTACATTATGAAATGATAATCTCGTCCAAAAAAGCATTTGCTATTGTTTTGTCAATGTGGTTGTTTAATATAACACTTGGTATATGTATTGCGAGCGCAGGTTTTAAAATTGAATACGGCATGGTATGTTCCTTTGAAACTATAATATTAAAATCATTTTATTATGGGATCCTAATCCCTTACTTCATCTTATGTTCATTGGGAACGTGCATCCTTTACACAAAAATAGGGTGTCTAGCCAGGAAGAAAGCAAGCCAAATAAATAATCAGCCCTTTGGACAAAGTGGACTCAAATCTAAATCTCAGCTCAAAGTTACTAAGACAATGGCACTCATACTTGGGGTGTATTTTGCTCTCTATCTGCCATCTGTGGTTGTAGGTTTATGTTATTCTGAAGATTCAGCGCCATCTTTTGGAGTGGTCAAGTATGTATTTTTGTCTTGTTGGTGGATATCGACCTGGATAAATCCTGTAATTTATGTTTGGAGAAACAAAGACTTCAAGAGAGCATTTAAAACGTTACTTGGCTGCAAGCATTTAGACTTGGAAGATGTGATGATTCACGGTGGTCACCCATCCTAGCCACACTCAAGATTTAATGGGAAAAAACAATAATGAAAAATGATAAGGTTCATATTTTATGTTTAATGGTTTTATGAAAGTCGTTTACAACATTACTGAAATTAATTAATTTGCCATGTCCCGTAATATATTGAACACATTACTAATACTAACACAGCATTTACACAGATAACACAGCATTTACACAGATAACACAGCATTTACACAGATAACACAGCATTTACACAAATAACACAGCATTTACACAGATAACACAGCATTTACACAGATAACACAGCATTTACACAGATAACACAGACTTACGCACGAATCTAACAAAATTAGAAAAGAGAAATTTTTATTTTTATCAGTATCATCATTTGAAAAAGATATTGACCTCTTCTAACAAAAGACCATTGGTGGATCATCGATTTGTTTAATGCAATTTCTTGAAGACGTGTTATGTAGGTAGAGGCGTGCAATTATATTTTATTGGCACAATATAGTAAGAACTCAGAGCAAAAACAGTACATGAGAGAGGAGTAGTTTTTTTTCTGTCTCCATTGTCTGTTATCCATTAAATATTCAGTGCCTATGCCAGCTGTCCAGATTCAGTTCATAAGTGATAGATGCATTGTGCGTAAAATGTATGCTTATACATATAATATTTGTTACTGTGCCAGAGGGAGTTCATTATATTGTTATTCCGAAACATCGCAATAGATACAAAATGACAAGGGAGCACCTGGGTGTAACTTAAGCCATGTTTTGAATAATCAGTTGGGGCCACTAGCAAAAAGCGTCACAAAATAATGTGATGGTTTCACGTCACAAAATGTAGTGTGGTAAATTGTGTGACACATAGGCGCCACAAAATCCACCTCTGAAAAATAATTCATTTAAAATCACACAGATAGGTGTCAATTACAGCACATGGTGCATTGGAATCCTGAAGATTTATCTATAACTGACAGAGACCCCTTGAATACGGAATCGCTCGGGAAAAAACGGAACCCAATTTTCTGGTGGTGTAGCTCTAAGAATGTGATGTGTAGGCATTACATTTTGGAAAATTGATGCAAGCAAAATGAAGGTAGTTTACATATAAATCACCAGCTAGCGCTTTGATTTTATTTGCTCATTTAATCAGATACTGCAAATTGTTCAAAAAGAAATGATCATTTAAATGTTAAAAGTATGATTAGAGTGAAGACAAGGGGCTAATCCAACCCATAGAGGGCATGCTGTGGGAGATTGCTATCTGGACATGTGTTGGGGTCATAATGTTTATCTTGATAATGGCTACTTGTTGAGGTGTGTTTAAGCTTCATTTAACTGACACCTGTTTTTGCCCTTAGTTTATATATATATATATATATATATATATATATATATATATATATATATATATATATATATATATATATATATATATATATATATATATATATATATATATATTTATGTATATCTTTGTATATAATATTTCCATGTAAAAAAAGTAGTTTATCCAATATGTCCTCATCATTTTGATAATATTATATTGTTCAGAATGTAAAATCCCTGATTTTATATTGATTATATATGCAAGATATATTTTACATTTTTATAATATCTATTAACTATATATTTGATGGCATTATGTTCATTATTTACTGAATATAATTTATAACAAATATTGTATTCCTAAAATCACTCTGAAATCTCTGGATATTTCCCTTTTAAAACACATCTTATATCTGAACTTAACCCGTCCTATATTTCAAGATTCTCTCTGTTTTAAAAGTTAAACTACTTTTATAATACCTTTTTTTGCCCTGTCATTGTCTGTCCCTCGGCAGAGCAACCACTTTGATTGCTTTGTTTCTATATTCTGCATCTACTGTGATAGGGCCAATTCCCACGCAGCCAGGCTTGATTGCATACTTCGCTATCTGACTCACACTAACAAACAATTACTTTTGGTAAAATAAATCAGTTTAGTTCTAGCTTTCAATGCATGAAGATGTGTTGAGTTTGTCCTTTTGGAAATAACTATCAGAACTCCCGTATGGGAGGTTGTGTAGACCTGAGCCCAAGATAGACTTGAGGTGGGGACTTTACAAGGTGTCACTTAGATATATAAAGCATTACTTCATGCCATCCCTGTAATATTGATGAAATAAATTTACCATGACTGCCATATTGATTATTTAGATGTAACATGTATACCATATTGATTATTTAGATGTAACATGACTATAGTATTGATGAGGAACATGACTACATGACGTTCGTAGTGATATAGGTGAAGCATGACTGCTACATTGAGTAGATGAAGTATGACTGCAGTTTTAGTGCCAGTTGAAGCATGACTTTTGTATTGAGTAGATAAATGAAGAATGGGTTTTGTATTAAGAAGATATATGAGGCATGAATACATTATTGAATCCAGAAAAAGCATGACTACAGTATTGAGATGAAGTATTACTATAGTATTGAGTAGATGACACATGGCTTTTGTATTGATGACAAAGATTACGCATGAAATGCATGACAAAAGTGAAGAATGACTGCAGAATTGATGACCTAGATAAAGCATAACTGCTTGACATAAAGGAAGCATGACTACAGTATTGAGTAGATCTATGAAGCAAGAATTTCATATTGATGACATAGATGAAGCATGACTTTATATTGATGATATACAGGAAGCGTGACTTAAGTAGATGGATGAAGCATGAATTTTGTATTGATGACATATATGAAGCATGACTGCAGTATTGAGAAGATAGTTCAAGCATGACTAAGATATAGCAGGACTGATGCATGAAGTAGGTACATGAAGCATGACTGCAGGTTCAATGACATAAATGAAACATGACTATTTTTTTAATTGATGAGACAGAGGAAGCATGACTACATTGAATATATATACGGGTTGGACACAATCAAGGTCTGAATGTACATTTGACAGTGTTACAATGCGATGAAATATCTTTTGACATCACCAAACATTCAAGATGCCACTTATGACAACAAGCTGAATGATACCTTTTAAATAAAAAAAAGAAATCACGAATCGGTGCATTAATTCCAACACAGTGAATATTTTAACGTCCAAAATTTATGAAAAATCAAATGTTACGAATGTTCATTATGTGTTGTACCTTTCTGTCAAGGTAAATTTCACAATTAATTTAAAGGTTACATTGCAAAAATAAGTCATATTTTGACTAATTATTTCTCTAGTTTTTTTAGATTGTCTGGTGTATGGTATCACTGCAAATTGCATATTCCACGACACCACTGAAAAATATGTCTTTTGTTACGGAATTTCTGGTTTAAAACCCCAATAATAAAACACTGTCTACATTTCTAATATTAATAACACAAATGGATTAATAAATACCTTCATTTGACAATATCATATGAAGGAATAAACAAATAAATATTTTAAGTTAGTCAAATCATTGTTATGTGAATATTATGCCATATCATGTTTTGAGGAGAATTTCAACAAAAATGCGTAGAGTACGTACCCCCATGTGAATTGGTAGTTCCAGAAAAGATAACTAATTCATATTATACAGTCATATTGAGCTACTGTTGAGTATTATTAGTGAGATAATTATTGGTTGAAAGCATGCTCCCAAAACCAGAAAATGAGATGTGAAGTATGTTTTGTAGTGTACGTACCCCCTTGTAGAGTACGTACCCCCTTGTTCACAGAGGTGTTAGTGTTGGACTTGATTGACTTTAAAATCATTTATATTGTTTGTAAAGTGATGAGATGTCAAGTAGACATCTCTGTTTAACAAAACAACAGTTTTAGAAATTGTTTAATAATTATGTGTTTGCTCTCTACACAAAATGTCTTGGTAATATTTGAATTTCTACCAAATTCATTAGCCAGACCAAGTGAAACATTGAAGTTAATTTTGAATAAGTATATAAAAAGTAAATACAAATGGTTTGATAATTATTTAATTGTAAAATGAGTATCATAAAAGTCTGTATAGTCTACTCCATGAACTTACTAAAATGTAATTGCTTCTGGGGTACGTACACTACAACATTTGAGTAATATTTACCAAATACTGATCACCCTTGGACTAGGTGGCTCATAACAATTTATTAACTAAACAGAGCAATGAATCCATCAAGTACAAAAGTTTGTGGACTTCTTATTCAAAGAACATTAAACAAGATTACAATTAAAAATATGGAGGCAACGTCATGTTTCATATCTTTAGAAATTTTGTGTTAAAAGGCAAAACATAATTATCAAACCTGTTTTTTTAACAGAGTTGTCCACTTGACATCTCATCACTTTACAAACAACATAAATGATTTAAAATTCTATCAAGACCAACACTAACATCTCTTTGTACAACGGGGTACATATGCTATGATGGGGGTACGTACACTACAAACAGACAAGACATCTCATTTTCAACCAACAATTATTTCACTTACAATACTCAACATTGGTCAAATATATTTTTTTCCCTATATTGTACGTGTATAAACAACTATAGAATATAATCAATCATTATTAGAAATGTAGTTTTTTTATTACAGGGGTTAAAACCAGAAATTCCTTTTAAAAAAACACATTTTTTTCTGAGGTATTGTGAAATATCCAGGTTTGCCATGATGTCATACATCAGACAATCCTAAACAAACTAAATGGATTATAATTAGTCAAAATATACCTTGTTTGTGCAATGTATCCTTTATATTAGTTGTTAACTTTAACTTGACAAAAAGGTACAGCACACAATGCATATTCATAACAGTTTATTTTTAATAAGTATAGGACATCAAAATATTTATTGTTTTGGAAATAGTACACTGATTCATGGTTTATTTTTTTATCTAAAAGGTATTATTCAGCTTGTTATCATAAGCAACATCTTAAATGTTTGGTGACATCAAAAAATATTTTATTGCATTGTAATACTGCCGAGTGTACATTCAGACCTTGATGAAGCCCATCCCAATACTGTAACAGAATTATTTGATGCTCAAGAAGATATCTAAGTATTAAAAATTTATGGAATGTCAATTGCAAGTCAATTCAAAATAAAAATCAGTTTTGTAAATATTTCAATTTCATTTTTGTTGTGAAAATCAGTGTTGTTTCTGTGTTAGTTTATGTGTAGAGTACGTACCCCAGGTAATGTATCAATTTTTTCAAAACAATAAGAAGTGAAATACTTAGGCAGTTGCATATTATATCTTTCACAAATATTCTTTCTTTATCTGCAGTTGACAAGCATTATGAGTTGAGATTCATTTGGTTAATTTGTTGTCATAATCTTTGCTTGGAGCAGTACTGAAAATATCAAAATGTTATTTCCCCGTCTCAACATTTTTCTCTATATATTTAAAATTTTGGTTGTCCAAATTTAGTTTTAACTATGTTAGAACATTATATACACTATATTAAATTATTTGCTTTATATTTGTTTCATTAATATAACTAATTTGGATAAGATTTCTTAATTATCCAAAATCAGTGTATACAGTTTGTAGAGTACGTACCCCCTGCAACACACGTATGTTAAGCAGCCATAAAATTTTAATGGTATGTCCTTGTGCAAAAAGATTTTGGATTTAGGACAAGGAGACCTTGCATTTTAATAAAACATAAGTTAGAAATGCAGGTCACAAGTTTGATTTTTCATGTTAAGTGACTCTAGTGACCTTGATTGTGTCCAACCCGTCAGGAAGCATGAATTCTACATTGATGATATATAGAAGAAGCATGACTATAGTAGTGAGATAAAGCACAACCTTTGTACTGATGATACAGATGAAGCATGATTACAGTATGTATAGTATGGATGGATAGATAAAGCATGACTGTAGTTTTGATGACATTGAGGAAGCATGATTAGTGTATTGAGAAGATAGATGAAACATGATTTTTGATGACATCAATGAAACATGACTGAAGTATTGCAGTATTGATGACAAAGATGAAACATGACTTCAGTATTGAGTAGATGGATGAAGTATGACTTTTGTATTGATGATAAAAATGAATCATGACTACAGTATTGAGATAGATTAAGCATGACTACAGTATTGAGATAGATGAAGCATGACTGCAGTATAGATGAGAGTTAAAGCATGACTTTTGAATTGATGAGTTAGATGTAGCATGACTGCAGTATTAAGTAGATACATAAAGCATGACTGCAGTATGAATGACAAAAGTGAAACATCACTTTCGTCAACCAATATTCAACCAAAAAATTACGTTGATTGATATATTTGCCTGTGTATATTTTAAATACACTCCTGCACAGGTTTTAATCGGTACAGGTAACACACGCGTAGGTGGTATCGAATAATTTTAACAATCCGGTTATGCGATTTCTTAGTATGAGAATCTTAACAGAAAGAAGGTCTTACCGTATCGTATTGATAGTAGTCGTAGAACACTTTACACCGTACGTTTGTATGAAATGTCTATGTCGCACCTTTACAGTGGTTATTTCCAATATTAATTTTATCCTATTCAATAGTTAGATTCTCTGTATTTGATATGATTAGTCTACGCTGGTTGAGGGTCAAAGCCGCACTGAAGTATTTTAGCGGTTTGCCCGGGTGACACTTGAGTCGCGAGAATCAGGTAGAGCAATCCGAAAGTTTGATTTTAGTGAGAGGATTTTCAAAACTGACCGCTGAAAACCCGTAATCAGAACAACTCAAAATAACAGCGCTACCTTAAAGGATCGTTAGATTCTTAAAGATTAAGTCCGCTGTGAAATCAAGTAACATTAATGGCGGCAAGTTCAAAAAATGCGTAAACACAGATAGAGAAATTGCCTTGAATCTGTCAAAAAAATTCGATCAGATCCTAGAAAATTGTTCGCACAGGTCGAGTAGTGAAAACAAGTCAAGATACGCGGGTAATAATTTAATTATTCCTAGAAAACAACCGTTTAGGAAGTTTTTTTGATGAAGAAGAACGAGTCCTCACCAAAAACACAACCGACCACCTCGACGCATGCGCAATCCTACAAGTTTAGCATGACAGATGTGTGAAGCTTGACTGCTGAAACGGGTCAATCTGGGGTACATTTTATGTATTCTTGAGTATATTGTCTAATGTAGCCGAGTTTTATAGGTGTGCTGATGGCTGTGCCCCATATCTATAACTCCTTATTAAAAAAATAGGAGTCAGAGTAAGGCTTAGGAACATAGGCAAAGAATAATAAACACAACACATATGGCATCCAACAAACAAAAAAGATAAAGGGCAGATACAGAAACAGACTCGGACAATGGTTTGAACATGAATGAGAATAGAAGGCCTAGAATTTTAATTGCAGAAAGTTCTGACGCTGAACATACCCTGGCAAAAATGTCCTCCTTTGCAATTGCAAAGGGGATACAGGGCATTGCCGGGGTATCAAAAACTGTTATAAAGATGGGAAATAAGTTTTTGATTGAGGTTGAGCGGAAAAGTCATGCGGACAATCTACTACGATGCCGAATGTTGGCCACAGTTCCAGTTTCAATAACGGCTCACAAGACCCTCAACGGTAAAAAAGGAGTAATCAGATGCCCAGATTTAGTGGGAGTTTCTGAAGAGGAGAGAGTGGATGAGCTCAAAGACCAGGATGTTGTTCAATGCAAGCGGATATTTATAAAAAAGGATAGTGTCAAAATTCCTATCAATACGTTTATTCTAACATTTGAAGCAGCGCAGCTTCCAACATCTATTTAAGTTTGATATTTGAACGTCAGAGTCGATATATCAACCAACAACAACATCCACTAAACCCTTTTCATAAACCTACCTCTACATCATCCACTAATAAAAGTATCAATAGTAATAGACCAGTACAAAGACTCGTCAGACTCGGTGAAAAGACCAGCATATTTAGGGTAAAAAACAATATATACTGGATTCTCTGAATTTGCAGCTATCTTGAATTGCATATCACCCTGTGACCAATCCCCCTGCGAGGGCCGGCGCGCTCTTTTGCATTGGAGTCACTACTGACGTCATTAAATATCAACTTCCGGTCTTGATTCACAAATTGCTATTGTGATTTGTAGGGTTTGCAAGTCTGGAACAGGATGGTGAGAAAAATGTTAGTCATAGTTAGTGGGGGATATTGGTTATCTAGGATGTAGTCTCGGTGGGATTAGAACAGTTGGTGAGGAGGCAGCTGGTAGATATGAAGGTGTTTAAGATCACTAGGTACTCACGTGGAGGACATCTTTTGCCTCCAGTTGTGATTGGTAGGGCTTACGAGGATATTGAACGCCTCAGGCTGTATAGGGATATTTGACGCCCTTTAGCGCACTGGGGATTGTAGGCCCCACGGGAAGGAGTGAGTGTTTAGGTGAAAGTTGTCAGTGCAGAAGGTGGTAATTAGATAGGGTAGATTTTCATCAGTGTAGGGGCCTGCACCGGGCGGTCAGCACGAGTGCTACTCACAGATTGGAGTGCGTATTGGATCTCCCCTCTAGCTGGGTAGCCACGCTGCGTAAGCTCTGAGTGCCCACGAGACAAAAGTGGAGTGGCCAACATATCAAATCAAATCAAATCACAAAGTTGTCACTGCAAAGTTGTCACTGTCACCGCAAAGTTGTCACTGTCACTGCAAAGTTGTCACTGTCACTGCAAAGTTGTCACTAGAAATCTTAAACCTGGTGACCTAATCGAGGAGGTCCGTGGCTTTCTCATCGTCTTTAAATTATTAAAAAGCGATAATTATTAAAAAAATTATGAAGGTTTTCACAAGAGGAAAAATTAGCCTGCATATCTTACCCATTGTCACTGTTCTGTATAGAAATCTGACATGAACAGTTTCCATCCCCAAATCTTTAAAATTATCAAATATTTTTTGCACAAAACCAACAATGTGAATAATATTATGTGCCGTTATTATTCATTCTTGCTAGTTATCATTTTTAAATGCATTATCATTGAGAAAACTGACATTTTGGATGCCTTGCAGATTTTATACATTGTCACTGTTCTGTATAGAAATCTTTCATGAACAGTTTCCAGCACCAAATCTTTAAAATTATCAAATATTTTTGCAAAAAACCAACAAATGTGAATGATATAACATTCCATCATCATTCTTTCTTGTTAATTGTTATTTATGATTGCATTATCTTTGAGAAAACTGACATTTTGGATGCCCTGCAGATTTCATTTATTGTTACTCTTTTGCATAGAAATGTAAGATGAACAGTTTCCTGCCCAAAATCTTTAATATTATCAAATAAAACATTTTCAGTGCCCAGTAGATTTCATGTATTGTCACTGTTTTGTATTGAAATCTGACATGAACAGATTCTTGCCCCATATCATTTCTGACCGAAACCAACCAATGTGAACAATGTAACAAGCCATTATCATTTATTGTTGCATTATCTTTGAGAAAACTGATATTTTGGGTGCTCTGTAGATTTCATATATTGTCAGTTTTTTTATTTTTGCCCCATATGAAAATTATTAAATATTTCTGACCGAGACCAGCAAATGTGAATAATATAAGATGCCGTTATCATTCATTGTTGATAATTACAAGTGCCTTCGGCTGGGAAGTGATGCTGTCCCTCACTGTTGTAGCTATCCCTCACCTGTGCAGCTGTCTCTCAATTGTGCAGCTATCTCTCACCTATGCAGCCATCCCTCACCTATACAGCTATCTCTCACATGTGCAGCTGTCTCTCACTTGTGCAACTACCATGTGTGCAGCTGTCATTCAGTTGTGCAGTTGTCTCTCACTGTTGTAACTATCGCTCACCATGTGCAGCTATCTCTCACCATGTGCAGCTATCTCTCACCATGTGCAGCTATCTCTCACCATGTGCAGCTATCTCTCACCATGTGCAGCTATCTCACCATCTGCAGCTATCTCTCACTATGTGCAGCTATCTCTCACTATGTGCAGCTGTCTCTCACTTGTACAACTACCACGTGTGCAGCTGTCATTCAGTTGTGCAGTTGTCTCTCACTGTTGTAACTATCTCTCACCATGTGCAGCTATCTCTCACCATGTGCAGCTATCTCTCTGCATGTGCAGCTATCTCTCTCCATGTGCAGCTATCTCTCCCCATGTGCAGCTATCTCTCCCCATGTGCATCTATCTCTCCCCATGTGCAATTCTCTTTGAACCATAGGAAACAACTATAAAAAATATTGTATCTTAAAAACCCCTTGAAGGGCTCAAAGCAAAGTATGGTTGCAAATATTTGCCAATAGACGGTGTTAGTGGTACTGCATTGAACTTTGCTCTGCATTGCTAACTTCTGTTAGTTATACTTGATAAGAAAAAAGAGTGTTTCAGCTGCTCAGATATGTCAAAAGTAAACAAAACTCGAGTTGCATGGTTGGCAGCATGTCTGCAAATACCTGGAGTTAAACCTTTAAAGTGAAGATAAATCATTACTTATGGAATATGATTACTTTATTAATTAAGAAAATGTTATAATTACAGAGGTGAGTGTATGATGTGATCGTTGTGAAGGTCTAAGACATGGGTCATTGCTTGCTAAGATTTCTACGGACGCATCTTGCAAACCATTCACCAATCCTTCCACGTGGGTTTGAAGTGGAGATTCGTTTGTTAAAAATCCATCCAACTCCAACTCTATTGATGTGATGTGCTTTTTCACAACCTCCCCCACATATTCCCCATCCCATCCCCAGAAGTGAGCATTGGCCTTGAACACAGATCTGACAGTTGCCATATTGCCGGTATTTTTTTAAAACGGAAGTAATAATAATAATAATAAAATTTGTATAGAGCTGATACCAGACAAGTCTGTCCATAGCGCTGTGTTCAGGACGTGCATCCTGAAGAGATGGGTTTTCAGTCTACTCTTAAACGAGGTGACTGAGGTACTAGTCCTAAGATCACTGGGCAGGGAATTCCATAGTCTAGGGCCGATAGAAGAAAAGGCCCAGTCACCCACTGCCCTCAGTTGGGTCTTAGGAATCTGTAGGTAAGTGCCGTCGTTTGATCTTAGATCACGTTCTCCTTGTTTGACTAGGAGTAGATCACGCAGGTAAGGCGGCCATTTAGGGCCATCTAGGGCCTTCCATGTCAAGAGGAGGATCGCGTGAACTGGGAGCCAGTGCAGTTCCCGCAGTTTTCCTGAAATGTGATCAAATTTCCTGATTTTCCTACAATACGTGCTGCAGAGTTTTGGAGGTATTGTAGCTTCATGGTTAGGAAGACCAGCAAGAAGGCCATTGCCATAGTCTAGGGTAGAGGTAACAAAGGCATGGGTAAGTGTTACAGCTCTTTTCTCGTCTAGACAATGTCTAATGGCAGACAGGTTCCTTATGGGGAAGTGTGGTCCACAGGGATGTAGATCTGGGTGTCATCAGCATAAATATGATAGCTCAGACCATATTTGACTAAAATATCAGATAGGGGTGTCATATAAATGGTGAATAATATGGGACCTAGGACTGAGCCCTGTGGGACTCCATATTTTATAGGCTTGAGGCAGGACCTGCGAGTCCCTACCTTCACACACTGTTTCCTGTTACAGTTCAAGGCCAAGTTTCTTCAGCAGGGGTGTTATGATGGCTATTTTCATATTTTCAGATACTGCTGATTCCAGTAGTGATTTATTTATGATGGCAGTAATTATTGGTAAGAGATCATCTAAGAGGTCAATTAGGAGCCAAGTCGGGATAGGATCCAGCTCACATGACTTCTTTGCAGACCTCTTCACTAATTTTCGCACATCATCTATGGTTAGGGGGGTGAACCTCTCAAGCCATGATGTACTTGCTGCACACTCTTTGTTCGCAGTGTCACCTGGTAGCGAAACTGGGCAGGGTGGAGCCTTATCAATGTCCAGGCGAATCCTTTCTATTTTTTCAAGAAAGAATGTGTTGAACTTCTCAGCTTGAGTGACCTCACAGTCGGATTGGGGCATTGGTATGTCCTTTTTCTTGTGCATGACTGTATCAATGACTCTGAAAAGTTTTTTAGGGTCATGCTTGTTTTCCTCAACCAAGTTGGAGAAATATGCAGATTATTCCCTTTGAAGGTGATGATAAGATCAAGGGTGTTCCCTAACTTGTGAGTCGGTTCCCATTGGTTCATGTCAAAGGTAGATAGAATGTCATTGAACTTTATGACATCAGGTTTATTTGGCTTGAAAGTTGTAGTCACCTAGAAAGATGACTTCATGACTGAATGACCCATAGTGTGCAACCAGTTGAGTGAACTCATCATAGAACTCGGAATAGGTATACCTATTCCTACCAGAGGGTTCAGGTCTGTATATGGCAACGAAGGTGAACTTCTTACCCTTGATTAGAAGGGATGCCTCTAGAAGTTTCATAGTCACCACCGCAGGTTGGTTCAACCTGTTGGTTTCAAAGGGAAGCTCCACGCGATGCAATAGACCTAGACCTCCTCCCGAGCGCCCCCTGCGAGGGAAAGAGTGAAACTTGAGGGAACCGTTCCCTTTTAATCTTCTCTTCATTGGTGTCCTGCAACCATGTTTCGGTTACAAAGAAGGCATCCAGGTTATGTTCAGAGAAATAGTCTTTCACAGTTAGAACCTTACCCGAGATACTTTGGGCATTGCATGAACCAATTAGGAGCTGGTTGCTAGGTTTGCATTGTGATGACTGTGTGCTGTTGTTCATGGCGCCCTTTATGTTTACACGATGGGGTTTAGCACGTGTTGAGCTGGCCGGCAGCATGAATCCCGCCCCGTGATTGGCTGGCCGAGCATAGTGGTGTGTATTGTCTATGTTTATATTGTTAAGACGAACACGTGCGTGGTTGGGTTTGTGTGCTTCTGGGACTGTCAGGCATTGGTAGCGATTGGCCATTCCGAGTTCACTCGAGCATTTCCGCCTCGTGCCATCACGGCTTTGGTAGTTCCGTGAATCGGATATTTCCGCATTGTGTTCAGCGGAGGAGGCGTGGCCTTGCCTTGTTCTCGACCAATCACTGCTCGATGTTTGACGCGTCATCAAGTTATGACTTTCAACAAATGTGTTGTATAGTCTATGTTTTTGTGCCTGAGGGGGCAGAATAAAGATGATTTGGGCGAGATATTTGTGTATATCTAACAAAATTGAACTGACTATTTAGCTTGCTTGCCCCATGTACAGATAGTAGCGTGTTCGATTTTATGTAATCGCATGTATCAAGTTCCCATCGAAACTGACAGGGGAACAGTTCAATTTCTTTCTCAGACTCGAATATATTAATATTTGAGTTAGCAAAAATGTTCTGTAATGATTGAAATTGAGCACCTAAGATGATATTAAAATTAATATATCTCAGAGAAGAATTCTTCTTAAGCGTGTTCGCATGATAATCACATAACAGTACTTTCCTTGACCCTATACCATTGTGGGGCAATGATAGAGTCTCAATATTTGTGTTAGAATTCTTGTCGTATATGTTAAAACATGAACATATACAAACAAAGCTATGATTGTGTAACATTGAACAGGTAGGTAATCTCTTGTATATATACGGGTCAGCTGCTATATGAGCGATTGACACGTTCTGTATTTTGAACTACGTATATTGCAGATTATTTACCCAATATTATCAACTGATACCCCAGCTCGTAAATATTATTTCCAATAAATAGAAATAACTGTCATAGAACAGTGGGGTTTTTTGCCTCGTAAAAGGCAACTATAAATGATCCTATGTCAATCAGTTCAGCACGTATTTCGCAGTTAGTGCGCATACAAGAAAATAGCAATAAATTGTGATAGAAAAACCAGAATATGGGTTAATCCTCAGCAAATAATTGCAGAAATAACGAATTTAGCTGTGCAAGGTAGATTCATCACCAAATGGCCGACTAACAGGCGTGAGACAAAATGGGGTCTTGGCCTGACGTGTCGGGGTCGTTTCACCAAAATTACCTACTGAAATGGTAGGCAGTCTAATGGGTGAGATTAGACAACAGTACTGTCCACAGAAGATGGTTGAACAGTAGAAGGACAAGTGTCTACAGATTAAGGTAGGTTCGCCACAAACAAATTGACAGTACAGAGACCAAAATGGGGACCACCGCTCAACGTGTCAAATACCGGTTTCACCAAAAAAACCTACAGGGATGGTAGGCTGTCTAATGGGTGAGATTAGACTTGATTAACTGTCTACAGAGTGGGGTAGAACAGTGAGTTTGTGGAGCTTCTTGTAGGGTTGTAGAATCTAGTCACGAAGCCAGGCCTAATGCACCGGGCGCGGGCAGAACTCGAGAATGCCTCGAGAAAGGCAGATCAATGAATCAGCTCCCTCGATGTTTTACAACCGAGATCTGCAGCTCCGGGAAGCAAAAAGTTTGTCAGTCGATAGACCAGATGATAGACTGCAGTAGCGATAGGTAAATAGCAAAGAAAGACCCCAGTGATAGCTCAATATTTCGGCAAAAAGACGAAAATATCGGAACTCAACAAAAAGGCAACCATTGCTACCCGCGCATGTGCAGACAAGAAAGTAGGTCAATGTTACGTCATTCACAGAAGAGCACCGAACGTATTGTGCAATTACGTCACAGTGTGTATTGAAGAGCAAGTTTTTCACATCTTAGTGCAAGTGGTAACTTGTTTGCTTCAACAGCAAGGCGTTCTGCAGGTGAAGTGCGAAAGCCACCAAGACAGTCTTAATCCTTGATTTTGAATAGGATTTAACATATTCAAATATGACTGACAAGCTGATGTGTAAACCATGAAGCCATAATCGAGCTTTTATCTTACTAGTGCTTGGTATGAATGCAATAAAATAGTGCAATCAGCTCCCCAATCAGTATTTGTCACAACATGCAGCAGGTCTAATGCTTTCTGGCATTTCTTTTTCACATATTTAATATGTGAAATGAATGAAAGCTTCCGGTCAAATATCAGACCAAGAAATTTAGTTTCCTGGACAACAGGGATCTTGGACTGTCCCAGGTACAAGTCAGGATCTGGGTGCACCACACGTTTATGACAGAAATGCATGCACACTGTTTTCTTCAATGAAAACTTGAAACCATTTTCATCTGCCCACTCCTGGATTCTGTTTAGGTATTGCTGCAATTGTCTCTCAATGGTAAACATATGTGTTGATTTGTAGCAAATGTTAAAATCATCAACAAAGAGAGAACAATCAGTTCCAGGTTAACAATACTATTAATTTTAACAATAAACAGTGTAACAGATTTAATGGGGTACACCCATCTTCTGATCAAAAGCATCAGACAGTGATGTGCCCACACACACTTTAAAGTTCCTGTCCGACAGAAAGCTTTGAATAAAAAGGGGTAATCTAGCCCTCAAACCCATCTCATGTAAATTACTGAGAATTGCATATTTCCATGTTGTATCATATGTTTTCTCCAAGTCAAAAGATATACTGAAAACATGTTGGTCCATTTATAAAATCCTCTCTAACAAATGTCTCCAAATGCACCAGATGATCATTGGTGCTTTGCGTCATCCTAAACCCACTTTGCGCAGCTGAAATATTTGCAAAAGACTCCAGATACCAGACTGATCTTTCATTAATCATACGTTCCATAGTCTTACACACACAACTTGTAACAGCTATGGGACGATTGTTGTTGGAAATAGTTGCATCTTTTCCAGGCTTGGATTATTGTTGCCTCCTCCCATGAAGGAGGAAAATCCCCACTCTGCCAAAATGATGTTAAAAATACCTAGGAGATATGATAAATGATGGTCAGGGAGGTGTCTCAGGATTTGATAATGAATTTGATCAGGTCCTGGAGCTGTGTGATTAGTTTTATCTTAAGCAATTTTGAGGTCTGAAAGTGTAAAAGATTTATTATATTCTTCTAGATTTTTGGAGGTAAAATCCAAATGTTTTCTTTCTCTTCTAATTTTGTTTTGCTGAAATTTTGGGGTGTAATTTCTTGAAAAGGAATTATTTCATATTGAATTACCTATTTTATCAGCTATATCAAAAGAATCTGTTTTTGACTAGCCATTATCGTTTATATGTTACACCTCCCTTCCCACTTATTTTACGTATCATAACCCAGCATTTCTTGACGGGTGACCTTGAGTTAAGTTTGGAGACATAATCTTTCGAGCTCTTCTTTTTGCTGACATGTATAACATATCTAGCTTTAGACCTTTTAATACGATACTAGTCTAAATTAAACTGAGTTGGCTGTCTGTTAAATTTCTTGAGGGCCTTTTACGCTCTTTGACAGCTTGTTTACACTCAGCATTAAACCATGGCTTTTCTTTTATTTTAGTTCGGATTTGACTTGGGAATACAGCTATCAGCAACATCATACAGTGTCTCTGAATATTTTTATAGGATCATCTGCATCTTTAAATAGTTCAGGAGTGATTCTCTCATAGCAGGCAGTTTGAAATTTCTCCTAATCGGCTCTATGAAATTGCCATTTTGAGGGTCTTTCATTTGGAGAAGGAAAATGACCATTTAGAACAATGGGCCAATGGTCACTGTCCATGAGAAACTTAAAAAAAATAAACTTGGAGAGCACATGATGAGATCAATAAATCTCAAGGAACCTGTAGCAGAATGAAGATAGGGTTGGTGTATCATCATTAAAAAGGCATAAATTATTCTTGTTAAAAAAGTCATCAATTAAACGTCCCTTTGCATCTGTGTTGTCCCTTCCACCCCAAAAATAATTGTGAGCTGTCACCAACAATTATACAAGGTTTAGGTAACTGAAAGTACAATTCAGATGCAATTATAGGGTTATTTGGTGGTAAAAATAATGAACAAATGAAGATTGTAGTGTGAAGAGTTACCTTCACAGCAACAGCCTGTTAATTTGAGTTATTTCACTTTGTGGTATACAGTTCCTGACAAATATTGTGACTCCACCAAGCGCCCTTTCTGTGGCATCAATTGTACCAATTTTATAATATCCTTGGAAACCTTTTAATGTCATGGATTTACTTTTATCTTTGGTCTCCTGCAAGCAGAAAACAGAAGAATTATATTTTATGGACCAGTAGGTCCAATTATGGTCTATTATCTTCAAGCCCTCTACAACTCCACTGTAATAACTGTAATACACTACTGATAGCCATATTTATTATTATAATGAAAACGTAGAATTAATGAATACATGAGATGTTTACTTTTTCTTCTTATTACGATTCAGTCTAATGGCCTGAGAAACTGACATCTGATTAGTCTCCATTTTTGTTCTTTATATTACAGATCCAGATCCACCATTGCTCCCAGGTTTGGGTTCAATTGGTGGCTGGCTTTTATTATGTGTATTAGATGTATTTGAAGCAGATGTTGTCGACAATGAGGTTGAAGAAATTGGGAAAGGAGCTAGAGGCACAGCGGTCTGGGTTGACATTACTGCAGTGATATCTTTAGCTGGTGCTTTATTTACCACAAATGAATAAGCTTTATCTTGAACTGGCCATGTCATATCAGTTTGGATTGCCACTGATTTGGTTTCTTTTGGTTTGATGACACTAGCATATGAACTGGCTGTCAGATAATGCTGACTTTCAATACGTTTTCTTGCCTCCAGATAAGAAACATTCTAAGTGTGGCACATCCTTTGAATTTCTTTTTCCTTTAAAAAGGTAGGGCAATTTCTTGAATATGCCTCTTGGCAATGTGGTCCCCTTGGCAATTTGTACATTTAAAATTCTGGGATTGGCAATCCTCACTGCTGTGATGTTCATTGCATTTTGGGCATGTTACTTGCCCTTTGCACTGATCAGACCCATGACCGTATCTCTGGCACTTGAAGCAGTGCAGAGGATACTGCTGATAGCCATATTAAAAATAATGAGGATAAATAATTCTAAGGATTCAGTTCTATTTATTTTACTTTTGCTTTGATCTTTGATTTCTTTTTTGTCTGATTTCTTAACTGGTCTATTGCTATTTATGCTTTTATTACTGGATGATGTGGAGGGAGTCTGTGAAGAGGTTTTAGTGGATGTAACTGTTGGTACAGTTATTACTGGGGGAGTAGGTGTTTGGGTTTGAGTGGATGTGCCTGAAGATTTTGAGGTATTTGTAAAAAAGGAATAATTTGGCCATGTGATTTCAGTTTGAATTGCTATTGATTTTATTTTTTAGTTTTTACAGTGCCAGCATAGGACATTTTAGTATTATTAAAACTTCCTACACGTTTATGTGCCTCTGGAAAAGATATGTTTTCGGTGTGGCGTATCCGCTGAATTTCCTTTTCTTTTTAAAAGGAAAGACAATTCCTCGAATACGATGGGTGATTGCCTTGACAATTCACATATTTCATGATTTCCCTAGAACATTCTTCTCCACTATGCTGGGCTGTACATTTCCTTTGCATCGATCAGATCCATGTCAATACCTCTGACACTTGAAGCAGTGCAGAGGGTTTGGAATAAAAACATCAACTCAGATGTTTAAATAGCCAACCTTAATAGATGTTGGACGTTGTGCTGCTTCAAATGTCAGAATGAATGTATTGATTGGAACTTTGGTTTCATCCTTCTTAATAAAAATTTGTTTGCATTGGACTACATCTTGATCTTTTAGTTCATTCAGTATTTCATCTTCAGAAACTCTTAGAATAAAAACTCCATCCTTTTGGATCTTATTTATATCCCTCGATCGACCCAATCAGCAGTAATCTCCTTTCAGCAAATATTTATCAAAAATTTATCAATTATTCCTAAATTTCAAACATTGAAATTGTCATTAATAAAAATCAAATAGCCAGAATATATTAAAGGAAATCTACCACAAGCCGGTTAAATCAGACCCAGGCCTAATCTGATCTGCCCGTCTGGTGAACATCTGGATCAAAGGCGTGTTGCAAATGGACGGGTATTACTGCCAAACCAGCCCAGTGCTCAGCCCGTCAGGATTCCATATCCTCCCCGACACAGGTCGCATGCCACGGCAAACAGGATGCCCCTTTAGTTGCCATTTACAACATGCTGGGGGGCAGAGGGGCTATTCTTTAATCCCCGCACCCACAGGGGACCCCATAGGTTGGAAATACTCTTGATCTAATTATGACCTTCAAGGGGAACAAGATGTTCGAGAGCCATCTGGTGGACAGATAAATGTCTGATCATAAAATGTTTAGATTGTGCTTAGATATTGAACCAACAAAACGCCCTAAAAAACCATCAAATATAGGAATTTTAAGGGTATAGACATGGAATCCCTTAGGAATGGCCTTAGGTCCTGGACATGTCAAGACTCTAGGTGGGAACACCTATCCCTACATGACCTGGTGGATCCTATGGTAAGAAGCTAGCATCCTTGATGGATAAACATGTTCTGCTGAAGAATGTTAAAGAAATAGTGCGTTGGATGAATGAGTAAATTAAGCATGAGACAGCTTGAGACAAAAATGAATAAAGCAAATATTCACATTGATAAAGAATCACAGAAAAATCAGAGAAATAAATATAATTTCTTATTTAAGTCATCCTACTCCAAATAATTCTCAAATTTGGTGAAGGAAAACAAACATGACCCTAAGAAGCTGTCATTGTCTTGGTCGTGTACAAGGCTAAGGACACACCAATGCCCCTATCTGACTCTGATATTTCAATGACTTTTTTCTTGATAAAATAGAAAGAATACATCAAGATTTGGACAATGCAACAAATTGTGCTGAATTGGTTTTTACAGTTAACAATAAATGATGTGCACAAACAGGTGAAAAATGGGTATTGCATAACCTCTTGGATGATCTCTTATCCATCATTACTGCCATCATAAACAAATCATTGACAGATGAAGTGATCCCTCATCTAGTATGAAACGGTCTTACAGACAAATTCCAATCGGCCTACAAAGAACATAATAGCAATGACTCTGCCTTACTGAGGGTGCAAAAAAAATTGATATTCTGCATGATCTTGATAACATTCACTGGGCTAAACTTTTTAGAATACCATACATGGCTTCTAGAGAAACAAAATTACAAACTTTTCAATTCAAGATCACTCATAGAGTTATTCCATGTAATAAATGGTTATGTACTATTCAAATCAAATCTAGTGATAAGTGTGAATACTGTCCTACAATGAAGACAGATAATCTGTTACATTTCTTTATATTCTGTAGCAAAGTTAAACTTTTCTGGAAAAGCTTTATTCAGTGGTGGAACAGATTATCCCATTTAAAAATATCTGATGACATTGAGGAAATAAAAGAAATTATCATTTTTGGGCTACCCTCTGGATACAATAATGATTTCATTACCCCATTCTGATGACCATGCTTGTTCAGTTTCCTTACTCGAATGTGTTTCTTGCAAAAGAACTATAGAATTCATTTTCTTTAATCTACCAAAAACAGCACATCTTTTAACTTTCCCAGCCAGACCATTGACATTGAATGAGTTAATTTCTACTTCACTAGCCATAATCAGATTTAAACAAAGGACATGTTGTTTTCCAAATCATTCTCAGCACTTGTACATAAAACATAATACAATCATAATAAAGCAAGACAAGATCTACATATATTTTCACACACATACTATGCAAAAAAAACAATAGCATTGACTTCATGATTTTTCGCTGAAAATACCTATCTATCTGAGGCAAAAGGTTAACCCATATGATGATGATATTGACAGAAAATAAATAAAACATAATAATTCATATGTAGGAGTGAGCTTTACTGAAGCATGTAAAAAGATTTGTTTATACATTTTGAACTAAAACTTCTGCAACGTAACAGGCAATCATATGATGAGTTACAGGAATAGAAGGTCCTGGTAATTGGTTTATTCTACATGGTACTCATCGTCTTTGAGATATATACCAATTCTAATGTAGCTGGGAGTCTCTAACTTTAAAGATGAGCTTGCCGAGTGTATTGTCTTTCCACTTTGAAAAGTCCAGAGCTTCGCGATTACTGAGCTCGAGGCCAGTGCCCCAGAGCGTATCCTTACATGCTTCACCAATCTTCTTTCCCCTGGTACTCAGAAGCTTTTCTTCCAGGATGGGATTTTGATTATAATTTGCAATGAGTCCTATTTCAGTGATTTCCTCCAGTTCCTTTTCCCAGATGTACTTGTCAAAGTTTTTAACATTTTTACAGAGTTGTTTCTGTCTGCCTGGGTCCTGCTCCTACACCCGTAATCAACAGATAAACATCAGTAGACACAAACTAGAAAAATGTGTTACTGAGGTCAGAGCATTCTTGATCTCTAACAAGATGAAAACTAATGATGGTTAAACTGAGATGCTCACCTGTACTGACAGATATGGTACTGTCAACAATATTACTTACACTGTCAGAGTGGTTGACACTGACATCACACCTAGTGAGTCAGAAATTGACCTGGGTATCACACTTGACTCCAAAATGACTCCAATTAGACATTGCCTATATCAGAAGACTGCTGTAACATTAACCCATGCTTTTGTTGCTTCTGCCCCAGACTATGGAAATGGTCTTCTTGTTGGTCTTCCAAAATCAGATATTAAGAAGCTGCAGTAACTGCAAAACTATGCAGCCCGTGTGGTTGGAAAGATCAGGAAATTTGATCATACATGAAGAAAATCGAAGGTATTACACTGGCTTCTGTTCATGCTAGGATTGAGTTAAAAATTCTCCTGAGACAGGGAGAAAGGTGTCTAAGATCAAATGATCGTACTTACCTACCTATTCCTAAGACACGTCCAAATTAATATTATTATTATTATTATTACAACTACTACTACTACTACTACTACTACTACTACTACTACTACTACTACTACTACTACTACTACTACTACTACTACTACTACTACTACTACTACTATTATTTATTATTATTATTATTATTATTATTATTATTATTATTATCATAAACACCATGAATGTTTTTTTATCAATCTAAATTAGTAATGTTGTGATGAGTTATATGTTTTATATTTATGACATGATGTATGACTTTTTTATCAATTCTATAAAACACATCACATTGATTATTATATCATTAATCTATCCTTTTCATGTCCTATTTTGATAAACCGATTATTTACACATGCACAAATATAGTCCAATTGTCATTTGCCCCCCCCCCCCCACTTTTATCTATCTATATTTTTACACATGATCATCACCTGCCATCACCCCATGTCCCACAATGAATTTTTAACATGTCAATCTCTTTCTGAACTTAAATGTAACATTTACCAGCCACTTAACATCAACAATCCAAACAGAATGATCAATCAGTCAGACAACACAACAATTGACTTCACTAAAAACTTCAAATTAAAATAAAACAAAAGAAAAACTTGTAATTAGTAGCATCATAATTAAATTCATTCCAATGTTCATTCCAATGTTCTCACTGAAGATAGAATCTTTTCCAAATGAATTAAAGAAATGGATCACTTTATTTATGGAATTTTACATTACTTCTTTTCATAATAGTACATGAAATGCATACTTTTTTGCAAGAGAAGTTTTTATTTTCCAATAGTATAGTTTTTTGCCCATTTCAAAATAAATGATGCTTTGTATCTAAATTGTTTTGTGATTAGAGTATAAATTAATGCATTCATTATTATATTCAGAGGATATATTATTGTGCCCAAAGCAATAATTGTCTTGCTTGAAATACCAATCACATTTGCCCATGTTATGCCAATAACAAAAATATTCCAGATTATAGTGTGTGGTAAAATATGCAGGAGTAAATTAAAAACAAATACTTTCAGTCTATTCTGATATTCATGACCTTGGTTTTGATATTTCACTTGAACACTCACACTTTTTACATAGAAAAAAGCAGTCATATATAACAAACACACAAAGAAAGATGAAAAAAATAATGAAATGCTTATTAGAATAAAAAGGAACAAATTGTACCATCTTATATCAGTAGGGCTCTTTAACAATGGTATACATATAGCATTGCTTTGCACAAACAGTGGATTATCAATCACATTAATTATGATTATGAATGTATTAGAAATCACAATTATGCCCCATCCAATTCCAATTATGGAATGGGAAAGATATTTTGATCTGTTAGATGCCTTTTTTAATGTGGTTATTGTCAAATATCTATTGCCTGTGATGATAAAAACAGTTATACATGAAATAAAAACACTGGTTGAGGATGAGATAGCACTTAAATGACATATTGTACTAGATCTCCAGTCCCATGAGAACATCTGAAAGTTTTCCCCATAAGATATGTCTGCTATTCCAATTGCCCACATATAAGTACAATATAACAAATCTGCACCTAAGAGATGTAAAGTTAAATAATTATCCGAAGAGTTATTCTTTCCTCGAAAAATCAGAACTAATATGGTTAAAAAACTGCATATAAAAGTCATTAACCATGAAGTAGCTGAAAAATAGGTGTTCTCAAGCAAATGAGTACATGTTTTACAAATGAGTGTGGAATGATGAATGAAGCATTCAGGGAATGATGAAGTTTGGCAACAAATACTGCAATCACTTGCTACTATATTTCTAAGTACAGGCAAGGTTTGGAAAGCACCAGAATGAATAAATTCAAAATAATTGGCACTTATATCAAGGAAAATTATGCTAGAAAGACCCGTGAATGTATTTCTTTCCAATATATGTATATCATTAAATGATAAATCCAATTTCTCAAGAGCAAGATTTTTTCTGAACACATTCGGCAAAATATATCTTATGGAATTATGAGATACATTTAAAACTTTTAATGAAGGAAAACCAGTCAGGCAGTCATAGGTAATGTGATCAATATTGTTGTAACTAATATCAACCAATATAAGTGAATTTAATGTGGACATGATATCATACCAGGCACAGAATGACTGATTGTTATGTGACATATGTAAAAATTTAAGTGAACTATTTTTCAGAAAACTCAAATCCATAAAACCATTGATGTTAATAAGTGAAAGAAACATAACAAAATGACTTGCTAGTGTAGATGGCAAAGATATATTTTCACAGTGAATACCTCGTGCCAAACACAGGCAATACGGAGGACATCTTTGGATGTCACAAAGAAACTCATCCTCACCTAATGGACAATGTGAAAGACCATCACACACCTCTGTCTGATGAAGACATATCACAGAGTCCTTGCACCTAAGCATCCCTGTACAGGTGAATGCCTCACAGTCATGTTCATCATCACCCATTTCACAGTCCTCCACTCCATCACAAACACGCCTGTATGGTATACAATAGGAATTTAGACACTTGTACATATTACTGCAAGGAAACAGCTCACAATTATGTAAATGTCCACCATTCCTACAGTATTTCATCCTTCCATTTATTTCAGTGTCATACACACAATTATGGCTGATATTGTAACATTTGGAATGTCCTCTAAGACAAGGCAACTGATTTGGTAGACAGTAATTATTATGTGTTTTGTTCTTTCCTAACAACAATATATATTCAGGCTCATCTGACCAATCAGAACAATCAGGAAATAAGTCATTGTGTTTATTTTGTAACCTAGATATCTTGATACAACTGATGCTATGCTGGTTTATATTTATACTGTCAGTAATATTCAATAGAATTTCTCCAGGATGGACATGTGGGTGACAGCCAATGTTATTAGATTGGTGATAAACATGGTCACATTGGCACTGATTTATCTCTGCACACATTATATGGCAAAATGAAGAATTCCAAATTGTCATGCTACCTATGAAACATTTGCATCCACTTTCATCAGAACCGTCAAGACAATCAGAATTACCATCACACACAATAAGTTGGGATATGCATGATCCATCATGACATAAGAACTGACCATTATTGCAAGTTCTCAATCTAACAACATTTGTTTTACAAACAAAAAAACTAGGCAAAATGAAAGATTGATTCAAATTATGTGCATTTATTTGCATTAAAGTTTGCATTTTTGTTTTTAAGTATGTTTGTAAATTGATGTTGGACATTTGAGTAAATCCATCATGAATGAAACAGTTATTTAAATGCTGTTTGAATCTGTTAGTTTTGTAATCATCTGGTGAAAATACCTGATAGCAATAACTATCAAAAACAAACCAATGTTTGGGACAAAGAAAAATATGCTTAATACTATTAGTTGAAACATTATGAGATCTATATTTACAGATAAATTGATTGAGTAATAATCTGTCACATGGAACTTGATTCCAAAATGGCATCCTCTTATTTATTAAAAGCATTAAGGTGCATTGTAATTCATCAATATTAACTGGGTATAAAATTTGACATGCCTCATTCCATGTTCTTGTTAAATTGGTTAGTTCTATTGTTATATATAAATTTGAAGAAATATAGTTCGTAAGTGATATCTGAGATAGGAGGAGAGATTTATATGCATAGTTATACCACATGTTAAAGTGCACTGGAGATCCATCTGACCACAACATTTTACTGCCCTGTAATAACAATAGAAAGAAAATCACAATACATTTACATGTTTAATCAGTAGCAATTCAATAAAAATCAAATGAAAGGACTTCACAAGTCAATTGAAATCCAGACCTATTATTTAATGAGCCATTAAGTATTGGTGTTAAAACTGTTATGAAATGTGTAACATACCGCAGTTTGCAAACCAATAAATATAGCCAGTGTAGGGTGTGAAGGTGGGATCAATCTGATAATAAATGCTAGTTCATCAAAGGAGTGAATGCTGACAAGGTGACCCCCTTGAATTAAACACTCTTCTTCAGCATCTTTCCATGAAAGTAATTTCTTCTTCGGACTGTGATAATGATAAGTATTTTTATTGAAGTACTCTTGTCTTGGTATTGGTGAATCCATGAGGATCTTATTGAAGTATAACTCGATTGGGTCAAAAATTAACTTTGAAGAAAACAAAAGAAGTTTACATGTATAAGTTGGAAAATGCTTGGATGTAAGTATTATCACAGATTCTTGTAGAATGTAAAATGACCTCTTTTCTTTGTTCTTTAATCTAAACTTATATTCAACATTAAAGCTTTGCTTGTATGGTTTGATAATTTCTAGAATTATATTTAAAGAACAATTTTTAAGACCAAATAAATATAAAGTAATAGTAGACTTAGAATAAGAACCAATCATCAACATGTCCACATCTTTACTGTATTCGAAGTCCAAAATAACATTTTGACACATATCAAAGTTTGAAACAATATTTGAGTATTCTATTTTTTTTGGATGTACTTGTGATTTACAGTTAACATGTTTAAAATTTATGATCATAATACTATCTTCCCAAACATTACTAATATATTCAAATAATCCTCCAGTAAAACTCCTAAAAGTCCAGACTTTGTCCTGAATGTTTTCCTCATAAATGTAATAAGTAATATCATTGCCATACATGAAATTGTCAAATATCATCCCAATGCTCACTTTGATATTAACATTTTTATCATGATAATTCTTATATTGAACAACATATTGACTATAATTGAATGGTAACACATGCAAAGTAAAGCATCTGTCTTGTTTGTATGTAATGTTGATTGCATACAAAACAAAATATGGAAAATTCTCTATACTTGTTGTTATCTTTAATTCAGAATCATTTTGTATGAAAGGATGCATTAAAGGTTTCATAAACACACCTTGACAATTGCCTAGTACTATGAAAAAATTCATTGAAATACAACCATAAGTTGGATAGTGAAATATAGTTATGAGAATCACATTGTTGTTGCTTGCAACTTGAAAATAGTTTGGTAGGTTGTCATACAAACCATTGCCACAAATAGTAATGGCCGTTTCTGAATCAGATTCATTTGGTACGATACTTATTCCTCCAAACATACAGTCTGATATTGTTGGTAAATTTGTGTAGTATGTTATATTCTGTATGGTTAGAAACCGAGTGCCTTTGATTAGAAAAACTGATTGATGGGTTGTAGACTGATTTGATGAGGAAAAAAACAATTGAATATTGTCAGTGTTTACTTTGATATATTTCGGCTTGAAAGACAATGCCCAATATTCTACTTTGACATATATTTCCTCTGAATCATATACAATTACAATCAGAGAACATTGAAATGTAGAACAAGATCCACTTGTGTTTTTTATTTGGGGAACTTTATTGCTTGGCCCATCATACATAAAAAATCTGTCAGAGGGTAGGTTAGGTTTTCTTATCCTTATGTCTACATGTTTTATTTTCTCAACTCTAACTAAGTAATGATAAACAATTATCTTCAGTGTAACATAACATAAAACTTTTCGAAATCCTGGTAACATTTCACTATTTTTTGCTGAAATTATAGTGTTCCTATTTATTACTTGATAAATAAATGTAAACTGAATTTGATGTTGATATCTACAAGCAATACCCATTTCAAAGGTATTATCATCTATTAATAGAGACATTGTTGGTAGTCTTCCGCAAAAACACATGCTATTATCGCTATATCTAAGATAAATGCGAGATGTTTCTGTGCAATCAGGTCTATAGATAGAGTCAAAATTAAATAATGTTACATTGATAAAAAAGAACTTATGGACTTGTATTGTCTTCTCATACCTGAAATGCAAATCAAGACTGTTACAATGCTTAAAAGAATGTACTCCAAAAGGAAAATGTTCTTTTGAACGATATGAACAACGATATCTCTTCCAGTAAATTTCAATCAAATATGTTCTTATGAAATAATACCTTGAACTCAAATCAACATTTGAGAAAGCTTTCATTGAATCAATTATATCGGAACTGATATAAATAAACCAACTCTTGTGTGATTTATCTATGGAAATTGGACTATGATGTTGGTCAAAAGCAAATTGACTTACTGTGAGATTGAAACACCAAAAGAGCACTTTTAATTTTCCTAGTACACAATACTTTAATGAAGTTCTCCGTTTCATTGTTATGAAAATCGATAAATTATTCTTCACACAGTGAAATCTGTGTCCTACCCATCAACTATAATATGATAATTGGAATGTAAACAGTTTGTATTATCAAATAGAAATGTATTTCTATCTAAATTGATTTGATGATTGCACAGTGCATGTGGACAATATAAAATACATAATTGTTTTATATCCAATTAGGAAAAGCACACATGTGATGAAACATGTCAGATGTGTGTATTATGGGGGTTCTGGATATACAGGGGTCTATGGAAAAAAATTGTCCAAAAAAAAGCATAATTACACCTGACCTGTCACATTAAGGTTCAATTTAGGATAGGGTGGATAGCGAGGATGGGGGGTAGTTGGATGGGTTTGGTGTGAGAGATGGGAGTTAGATTTGGATTGGTCCAGTTTGGAGTTTTGGTTTCAATTATTAATTTGGGATTAGAATTTTTGTTTTGGTTGTGAACTTGGTGTGGTTTTGAGTGATGTGATTTTTTTGTGAATTTTAAGTTAAGTTTAATCGGTTCGAATTTTTTGAACACGTATGTGATTTGATTGGGATTAAGTCTCAACTTGTGCGCATGCGTGGGCATGAATGTATGTCTTTCTCTTCAGCTCCTGAGAATATCTGTTTTGTTGTTGGATATCTGTGATTTGGCTAAAGATATACTCTTATATTCTTGTGTCCACTTAAACACGCACACACTGCTATCATCTGGATAATTTATAATATTCTCCGGAATATTATTGACCCTCTAATGGCTGTTTATTGGCACTTATGAGAATCGGAGTATATTGGTGTGACTTTTGAAAGGCGTGGTGCTCGTGACTCAGCTGATAGCATGCCGGGTCGAGCGTCAATCTTGTAAACAGTGCATAATATTGACTGATCAGACTTTTTCTCCGATATTCTTCCTGATAATCAGACTTTTTCTCCAATAATAATCTGACAAAATAACTAAGGGAACCTTTCTCCATTTCTGATCAATGACACAAAGTTCCTGATTACTGATTACACGTATCGCTGTAATACACATTGCAATAAACATAGCTGTTCTCTACCTATTTTCTAAAAATTAGACAACCCCTATCTCAACATATTATTCGTATATTGCTAATTTCATTTTGATATTAATTAATATTTGCTCCCCCGTGACCTAGTTCATGAATCAACTCAATAAGTGTCAGACTTGTTGACACCTCCCCTGACACTTTCTAAACCATGTGACCATCCCGTTGCTCACTTGTTGATTTCACTCTAACTTTATAAGCGGCCAGCACCATTGCACGGCCTCTCAGTCTCAAACAGTCTCCGTGTGAAAACGTACTGCAGCTCACCTCCACCACGTGCTTCCTGCCACCACATGCTACCTTCTACTTTCACCATATGCTACAGTCTACTGTGTTAGTGTACGGATTCTGGCTCTTGGTTCTACTCCTCACCACAAGGTACGTACAATTTCCACAAGCTGAACAGTAATTCAACGAATTCAGTGAATTCTATCAATTTCAATCTCAAGTATATACTATTGAATAGACATTCTGAATATCATATTATACAAATATGGACCTGGGTGGAGTGCAATATGACTTTTTATGGACCTTCGGAAAGTTATATTGCACGAGGCGCAGCCGAGATCCGAAGGTCCATAAAAAGTCATATTGCACGACACCCAGTCATATTGCATGACACCCAGGTACATATTTGTTTTATTCTATGATCACTGTGTTAATTACTGCCATTGTTGGTTTAATTCTAAAAGTGAGAACTGAAAGGGACGAGTTTGTCTGTATCAACTTGATTGCTGTCGTCTGCTTCCCAGTCTGCAGGTCACTAAGAGCAAGCTGGTGACGTCATTATAGGGCTTCCCCAACATTTCCCGCCATGGAATTCCCCATCAGTGAAGTGGAAAGTATATTGACGTGCAATATAATGCATCTGGTCAATAAAACAATTTAGAGAAGCTCATGTGACCAGGAATTGACCAATCACAGCACAGAATACACAGTGATCATAGAATAATATTCTTTACAGCATGGCTGAGAAGGAACCCAATCCCGCTGCCTCAGGTCCATTGCTCCACAGTGGGGATGGGACCAAGGACAAGGATGGCATGAAGACCAAGACCAAAGCTGAGGCTCTGTCCCAACTCCAAGCCAACTATGATCGCCTGGAGGTCATGCTCAATGCGGCCAATGCCACAAATACCAGGCTCAATGAGCAGGTATTATCCCTAACCAGGGACCTTGATGCCTGCGACGTTATGAAGAGATCCCTAGCCAAGGAACTTGCAGACACCCAGCAGGAACTAAGCAAGAAAGTAGGGGTCCTCAGTAACTTGCTTCCGAAGGCCACCAGTTCCTTGGCATCTAACAGACAGTCCACAGCGGCCGTGGCAACACGGAAGACTGTACTCGTCGCTTTACCCAAGTCAGCTGATAACATCTCACATACTGACTGCACAATCACAGCTTTCACAGAGGACATTTATTATCTTTCAAAGAATTCTCCAAAAGATCCTAAGACCGATCATCTTTACGTAGTCCCCGATCTTTCCGACATCGCCAGGGGCAAGAAGGGCTCGGAAGTCTACGACAGAATCAAGAAGGCTCTTGATCACATCAGATCGAAGGGCCCCACTATTGACCTGCTGACACCGCCACCTTTCTCTGACCTAATACAAAGGACAGAGTAGTGTGTGTGCAATAAATTGCTTCCGACATACAGCATACCTGGATATTCCTACCTGGACATGAGGCCTTTTCATGGACTATCTAATAAAACCCTCAAGCTGGATGGAAACCTACTTGATTCGGCCATCAAACTCATCTGTTAGAAGATCAACTCCTCACCTTTTCCTGCCAGTGTACTTCCAACCCCAAAGCCAGCAGAGGGAGCCCCCTGGATATGGATGATGATCGCTTCTCCTCAGTTACCTCTTCACCTACCCCGAAGAGGATGGGATCACCATCCGTAACATCCGTACCGCCTCAAGATCCCGGATTACTGTGAAGGACGAACAGATAGGAGGTAAAACCCTAAACGTTGTAATTATTTCTGGCTCCCCTGACTTGGTTCGCAAGGCCGACGAGGAGATTTCCAAAATTATTAAAGAATGATATATTTGGCTAGAGTCATCTAGTGTTCACATATCTCATCATAACTGTTTGAACCAGGCTATGTCCTCGGACTTTTCCTGCACAGACATTTCAAATATCAGACATTTTTGTATCTGAGGCTGTAAATATTATTCATATAGATAAACAATGTTCTTTCATATTACCTGACCTGATTATGTATTATGATTGACCTGTGTGTCGTGATGTTGATAATAGGTGGCGCTCTGTGTGGCAAGGTAAAACAAATAAAGTGTCTGAATTGTGTTCTCACTTGCACATGTTGTCTCACTTCCAAATATATATGTGGGACATGGGGTGAAGGTGTGAGAGATGGTGGAAGTCTGTGGTAGTGTGGTAGTGACTCATGGGCCAAGCTGCCGTCCACGGGCAGGTCGCATACATTATTGATCCACCAGGCCACTGTACAGGATTAGATATGATCTCATCCTGGTCGAGTACAGAAAATTACCATATTTGGTCTTTGACCAGAGATGAGAGAGTATCCCAGCGTGGGTATATATATGGTCACACACACCACGTGGGCAGTCCATACCCAGGAAACAGAAGTACCAAGAAGATAGAGACGAGACAGCCGGGAAGGCCTGAGTGAGCGGCGGAGCCCGCAACTCCCTGTTGCGGCATGCTTGCCAAGACCTACCTGGACTCACTCATGCTGACACTCATGCCATGCCTTACACTAACTCTACACAAGTATGTATATGTGGAATAAAGGTGACTATTGGACACTGTATATACCGAGTCTACAGTTCTCCTTCATCACCCGGCCAGCAAGTCACTAGCCAGCGAGTTATCCCCTGTTCTATGAGGTCTCCCCTCACTAGATAACATAAACTCAATATGAATAAAATAAAAAATCAACCTAAAGTAGCTGCACACAACTTTTCTTTCAAATCAACTTTTCTGCTATGTAAAAATCATATGTATTATGCCAATTTTGTTGTTTTGATTGATAAGGAATATGTGTAAGAAAGGCGACTATCATATCAGAAATTTGGCAGCTGTCAGACAATGTTTTGATAAGAAGACTGCTGTGACACTTACCCATGCTTTTGTAACATCAACCTTGGATTATGGAAACAGACTCTTGGCTGGCCTTCCAAAATCTGAGATCAGAAAGCTCCAATATCTTCAAAATGCTGCTGCACGTGTCGTAGGAAAAATCAGGAAAGTTGATCATATATCTGGAAAGCTAAGGGACCTCCACTGGTTGCCTGTTCAGGCAAGAATAGATTTTAAAATACTTTTAATAACTTGGAAGGCCCTAAACGGTAAGGTGCCACCTTACCTGCGTGACCTACTCCAGGTGAAGTCAGGTGATAGAGGCCTATGCTCGAACAATGGCTCCTTCCTGGTCAAGGTAACAATGCCCACGTCACCATAGCAACCAGCACAATACACAATAGTCCTCTGAAGTCACAACAAACATAAACATGGCGACAAAAGTGCACACTCTATGCACTCAATGTGGCAAAACATACACCACACTACGGGCCATGAGACGCCACGCCCAGCACGCTCACACACCCACACACAGTGGGTACATGTGCGACTTCTGCATGGTGAAATACACCAAACGAGATAACCTGAGGAGGCATTGGAAACGGGACCCATTCTGTTCCATTCTAAACCAATGCAACATACAATTGCGCATGGAGGCGCTGTGATCTCCCCTTCTCCACGTGGAGAAGGGGAGATCACAGAGGGAGTCACAACCACCGCGGCACTCTCTTCTGGCAAAACTACCCCAGATCAAGTTCCCAACGGCACTACAGAGTTGACAAACATTGACGATTTCTGGGAAAGCTTTGAATGGGATACAAAAAACCCCCCAAAGGAACTGGAAACGATCCTGGAATCCCTCCAGGTGATCCTGGAAGACACATAGTCATCCATATTCTATAAAAAGTCAAAAAAAAATATGAAAATAAAACCTATTTTTACAGAAAAAAAGTTTCTTGTCAAGAATTAGGATAACGCAGTCAGTCCCTATCCAACTGAAGAGATCAAACCAGATAAAACCGTTGTTGGTCTTGGTCAGGACTTTGATTGTCGTCAAGCTCTATTCTTGTGATCCTCGCCTTATCTACTACCTTCCTAGTGACATAAAGATGACTACTTCACTCACCTGTTTCAAGAGCAGGCTGAAAACTCATCTTTTTAGGACTCAGACACAGCGCTTTATAGTAAATAGTATAGTGATTTATAGTCAAGTTGGTTCAATAGATGCTATGGACCGAGCACATGGTGGAGTTTCTATTTTTGTTAAATCCTGTATACCCCAAAGTTAAGTAACATTAAATACAAGCTTCTGCTGTTAGGGTTACCTTACACAAACCCCCCCCCCCCCCCCCCCCCCGCAGACTACACAACGATTCTGGACCAACTCTTCCAGATCCCAATAGACGACCACGCCGTCTAATGAGCTGCAAACTATTACAACTCTATCTCAACATCACAAACTATGCACTATATGTAAAAATAAGAAACGAGAATCAAAGTCACAGAAACGAAAATAAAAGTTTCATAACAAAGAAATGTTTCTTGTTCTCGCTCCATCCCGCCAAAATAGACGGGAAAGTATTTAATTATACAACAAAGGTATAATACAGATACGCAAATAAGAAATGGCCAGAAAACCGGCTAAGAACCCAACAAAATTAAGGTATATTTCCTATGTTTAATATTACTGAAAAGAATCCCGTCGCTCACAAAAGAAAGACACGGGAACAGAAATTTGTTAAAAAAATGGACATTCCTACCCCGCGCCGGGGCTGTACGCAGCGTAAAATAAAGGAACTAGTCTGGCAGCTTCAAGGGAGAGGGGCCGTAAATTTAAAAAAGAATTATTTAACAAATCAAAATGATTCGTTTTGGTGCAAAAAACCGAAACACAACCCAAAAAATGCCTGCGTAATCGACCAAAACGTGGTTTTAAAGACATTATATCGCTCATATAACACTGTACGCAACTCCCTTCGTTATTTCGGTTTGAATCGCTATTGATTTGGTTTCTTTCGTTTTTACAGTGCTAGCATAGGATGTTTTTGTATTGTTCAAACTTTCTACATGTTTACGTGCATCAGGAAAAGAAATGTTTTCAGTGTGGCGTATTCGCTGAATTTCCTTCTCTTTTAAAAAGGAAGGACAATTCCGCGAATACGATGCGTGATTGCCTCGGCAATTCACACATTTCATGACTTCCGAAGAACACTCTTCTCCACTATGCTGGGCTGTACATTTTGGGCAAGTTACATTTCCTTTGCATCGATCAGATCCATGTCCATACCTCTGACACTTGAAGCAGCGCAGAGGGTTTGGAATAAAAACATCAACTCGGACGTTTAAATAGCCAACTTTAATAGATGTTGGAAGCTGCGCTGCTTCAAATGTCAGAATGAATGTATTGATTGGAACTTTGATTCCATCCTTCTTAATAAAAATTCGTTTGCATTGGACTACATCTTGATCTTTTAGTTCATCCACTATTTCCTCTTCAGAAACTCCCGCCAGATCTTGGCATCTTATCACTATTAACTATTAAACATATTTTAATTGAGTGTATCGATTTTGATATTATAAGAACTCAATATTTTAATGTACAAGATTTACATACGTTATTTGATACTGATTATAAAGTCCTATGAATGAATGAATGAATGAATGGTTGCTTAGAGGCACATCAACCACTAAGGTTATTTAGTGCCTAAAAATGGTAAGAATGAATGAATGAATGGTTTCACATTGACACAATAAAGTGCCAAAACAGTAAAAATAGAAACGTAATATTGACTAGAAACAAAATGTAAATGTTAATACAATATGTAGATAACACAAGGATTTATCAACAGCATTTATATAATATCAATCAAATATAATAAATATGTATAATTTGTTTAAAAGACTTTATCAGTATGATGTTTTGCAGTTCTTGATAAATAAGTCAATGACATAAATAAACAAAAGCTCTGCCCTTAAAACTGATTATAAAGTCCTATGTGAGTTAAAAACGATACTATCACAGAAGTATCTACAGTATCAAATAACGTATGTAAATCTTGTACATTAAAATATTGAGTTCTTATAATATCAAAATCGATACACTCAATTAAAATATGTTTAATAGTCAAAGCCCTTTGACAACCAATACATTCCGGTTGATCTTCACCTTTAAGCAGATAACAGTGCGTCAAATGACTATGACCTATTCTTATACGGGTTAAAACTGACTCTTCTCTACGGTTAATTCTAATAGCACCTTTAGTTTTGCCTAGAACGGGCTTAATTTCATGTAGTTTATTAAAAATAGCTTCGTTCCAGCGTGATTGCCACTTAGAACGTAAAAAAACAGTAATATATTTCTTAAATTCTGTATAAGGTATAAACATATTTATATGATATGGGATTAAGGGGTCGGTTACCCCTTTTTATTCAAAATTTTCTATCAAACAGACATTTTAAAGTTCGAGTGGGTGCATCACTCTCTGATGCTTTTGATCAGGAAATGGGTGTTCCACAGGGAAGTATATTATCAGTGACTCTTTTTATTATTAAAATTAACAGCATTGTTGATTGTATGAGGCCTGGAGCAGATTGCTCACTTTTTGTTGATGATTTCAACTTAAGCTACAGGTCCACAAGCATGCATACAATAGAACGACAGCTCCAACAACACTTAAATAGATTACGAGAATGGGCTGATCATAACAGATTTAAATTTTCTTTAAAGAAAACTGTGTGTATGCACTTTTGTAAAAAATGGAAGGTTCACCCAGATCCTGATCTTTATTTAGGCCAAACTCGGATACCTGTTGTCGAAGAAACCAAGTTTCTTGGACTTATTTTTGACAGGAAATTATCTTTTATTCCTCACATTAAATACGTTAAAAAGAAATGCCAGAAGGCATTGGATTTATTACGGGTTCTTGCCCATACCGATTGGGGAGGGGACCGTAATATTTTATTGCAATTTTACAGAGCGCTTGTACGTTCTAAGCTTGATTATGGATGTATGGTATATGGATCAGCACGTCCATCTTATATTAAAATGCTTGATCCTATACAAAATCAAGGTTTACGACTTTGCCTTGGTGCATTTCGTACATCGCCTGCAGATAGCTTGGCAGTTGAGGCAGATGAGCTGCCTCTTGATTTAAGAAGAGAAAAGCTTGCCCTTCAGTATGCTGCAAAAATTGCAGCTTGTCCAGACAATCCTGCCCATGATACTGTATTTAATCCAAACTATGTTGACCTTTTTGAAAGTAAATCTAATACAATACCAACTTTTGGCATTCGCATCAAAGAATCTTTACAATCTTTAAATTTAAATCCAAATCAAATAGCTAAATTTCAATATCCAGAAACACCTCCATGGACCTACGAAACTTTAAATATTAATGTAGCCATGTCAGAATTAAAAAAAATACTCAACTGATCCATCCCTTTATATAAATAGATACAAAGAAATAAAATCTATTTTCACTGGATATCAGTGTATATACACTGATGGATCATTTGATGATGACAAGGCTGCTGCAGCTGCTGTTAAGGGCAATCATATTTATTCAGAACGTCTGCCAAATAAATCGTCTATTTATTCTGCAAAACTTCATGCTTTATACCTTGCTTTAGATCATGTGGAGACTTCTCCACATCGGAAATTTTTAATATTTTCTGATTCTTTGTCTTGTTTACAAGCATTGAAAGCCAAGGATTGGAAAAATCCTTTTATTTTAAATATCCTTGAACAGTATCATAAACTCTGTACTGAGGAAAATAAAGAGATTCGTTTTTACTGGATTCCCAGTCATATTGGAATCCTTGGAAATGAGGCTGCTGACCAAGCTGCCAAAGCAGCATTGGATAAGCGCCCAATAGATATGCTTTTACCTTATACAGAGTTTAAGAAATATATTACTGTTTTTTTACGTTCTAAATGGCAATCACGCTGGAACGAAGCTATTTTTAATAAACTACACGAAATTAAGCCAGTTTTAGGTAAAACCAAAGGTGCTATTAGAATTAACCGAAGAGAAGAGTCAGTTTTAACCCGTATAAGAATAGGTCATAGTCATTTGACGCACTGTTATCTGCTTAAAGGTGAAGATCAACCGGAATGTATTGGTTGTCAAAGGGCTTTGACTATTAAACATATTTTAATTGAGTGTATCGATTTTGATATTATAAGAACTCAATATTTTAATGTACAAGATTTACATACGTTATTTGATACTGTAGATACTTCTGTGATAGTATCGTTTTTAACTCACATAGGACTTTATAATCAGTTTTAAGGGCAGAGCTTTTGTTTATTTATGTCATTGACTTATTTATCAAGAACTGCAAAACATCATACTGATAAAGTCTTTTAAACAAATCATCCATATTTATTATATTTGATTGATATTATATAAATGCTGTTCACAGTTGATAAATCCTTGTGTTATCTACATATTGTATTAACATTTACATTTTGTTTCTAGTCAATATTACGTTTCTATTTTTACTGTTTTGGCACTTTATTGTGTTAATGTGAAACCATTCATTCATTCATTTTTACCATTTTTAGGCACTAAATAACTTTAGTGGTTGATGTGCCTCTAAGCAACCATTCATTCATTCATTCATTCGAGGGGGGTCCCTCACAGCACCTCCACAATGAGGTAACGTGACCCACAAACACCTCCGCTCCAGAGGCGCCATGAGAGGAGGTGCAGCACCTCCAGAGGTGCTTGCACCTCCTCAGGCTCCATATATAAACAAATCATAGGATAACGCAGTCAGTCCCCATCCAACTGAAGAGATCCAAGTGATCGAAACCGTTGTTGGTCTTGGTAGGGACTGCGATCGTTGTCGCAGATCATCTTAGGATCCTCGCCTTTTTACTATTACCTTACACAATACATTGACAATATGTTCAGTATATTTGCCACCAAGTGAACCAATTAATATTACAGATTTAAATAACTTAACAATACTGATGCCAAAGGACGTAAAATAGAAGATTTCTTAAATAATAATAGTTTGTGCCTTTGGAATGACGATTCTCCAACATATTTACATCCTGCTACAGGCTCTTTAACATCAAAAGATCTCTCCATGTGCACTCCAAATTTATTTTTAGACTATTCCTGGGAAGTAGAAGAAGATCAATGGGGTAGTGATCATTACCCCATTATTTTAAATAACCATTTTCCTCCACCAGACGAACGAATCCACACTGCGGCCAAAACCCCCTTGAGGCGCCAAGCTCTTCTGTGTTGGAGATACGTCACGCACAAACCGGAAGTACACATTTGGATTTTGTTGTTGTTTTCAAATCGAAAATAAACACTGCAAAGTCCATTCAAAAGTCATGTAAGTACATATTTTCCATTCATAATCATTATATATGGCATTTGCTCTTATATTTACTGAGGTGTAAAGAGTTTGGTTCAATTTGGGAAGCAAAATACCTGAGTCCTCTGTGGCATGAATATCGGCACTTTGAAATGACAATTTCTCACCTGACAGGTTTGAAACATTGAGAGGGGTCTGTAAATTGACTTCTACTGGTCCGATTTGAGTTCTGTTTTTTTTTTAAAGTATCTACATTCCACGTAGAATGCGAATCTATCATGAACAGAGCTTTCTTATTAATATACGATTTTGAAATAATCACACGAATCTGTGCATCTTGGATTTCTGTGCAAAACAGTGACATTAATTATATGAACTCTGCAGGGCATCCAAAAGGTCAGTTTTCACAAATATAATGCAATCATAAATGATAATTAGCAAAAATGAATGATAACGGCATGTAATATTATTCACATTTGTTGGTATCGGTCAGAAATATTTAATAATTATCATGATTTGGGGCAAGAAACTATTCATGTCAGATTTTTATGCAATACAGTGACAATGTATGAAACCTGCAAAGAACCCAAAATGTCAGTTTTCTCAAAGATAATGCATTCATAAATGATAATTAGCAAGAATGAATGATAACGGAATGTAATATTATTTACATTTGTTGGTATCGGTCAGAAATATTTAATAATTATCATGATTTGGGGCAAGAAACTATTCATGTCAGATTTCTATGCAATACAGTGACAATATATGAAACCTGCAGAGCACACAAAATGTCAGTTTTCTCAAAGATAATGCAATCATAAATGATAATTAGCAAAGATGAATGATAACGGCATATAATATTATTCACATTTGTTGGTTTCTGTCAGAAATATTAAAAAATATCATGATTGGGGGCAGGAAACTGTTCATCTTATATTTTTCTATACAAAACAGTGACAATATATGCTTTCTACAGGGCATCTAAAATGTCAGTTTTCCCAAAGATGATGCAATCATAAATGATAATTATCAACAATGAATGATAACAGTATGCTTTATTATTCACATTTGTTGGTTCCAGTCAGAAATATTAAAAAAGTATCATGATTTGGGTCAGGACACTGTTCATTTTACATTTCAATACAAAACAGTGACAATGAACAATATATGATTTCTACAGGGCATCCAAAATGTCAGTTTTCACAAAGATGATGCAATAATAAATGATATTTATCAACAATGAATGATAACGGCATGCTATATTATTCACATTTGTTGGTTTCGGTCAGAAATATTAAAAAATTATCATGATTTGGGGCAGGAAACTGTTCATCTTATATTTTTCTATACAATACAGTGACAATGTATGAAATCTACAGGGCATCCAAAATGTCAGTTTTCTGTTGTTTTCGGTCAGAAATATAAAAAAAATTATCATGATTTGGGGCAGCACACTGTTCATCTTACATTTCAATACAAAGCAGTGACAATATATGAAATCTACAGAGCACCCATATGTCAGTTTTCTCACAGATAATGCAAACATAATTTGATAATTTGGTTTGATTGAATTATCTGCTCTGCAGATTTCATATATTGTCACTGTTTTGCACAGAAATGCAAGATGAACAGTTTCTTGTCCCAAATCATGATAATTATTAAATATTTCTGACCGATACCAACAAATGTGAATAATATTACATGCCGTTATCATTCATTCTTGCTAATTATCATTTATGAATGCACTATCTTTGAGAAAACTGACATTTTGGGTGCTCTGCAGGTTTCATATATTGTCACTGCTTTGCACAGAAATGCAAGATGAACAGTTTCTTGCCCCAAATCATGATAATATTTTAATATTTCTTACCGAAACCAACAAATATGAATAATATTACATGACGTTATGCTTCATTCTTGCTAATTATCATTTATGAATGCATTATCTTTGAGAAAACTGACATTTTGGGTGCTCTACAGGTTTCATATATTGTCACTGCTTTGCACAGAAATGCAAGATGAACAGTTTCTTGCCCCAAATCATGATAATATTTTAATATTTCTTACCGAAACCAACAAATATGAATAATATTACATGACGTTATGCTTCATTCTTGCTAATTATCATTTATGAATGCATTATCTTTGAGAAAACTGACATTTTGGGTGCTCTGCAGGTTTCATATATTGTCACTGCTTTGCACAGAAATGCAAGATGAACAGTTTCTTGCCCCAAATCATGATAATATTTTAATAAAATCAGTCTTTTTTAATCCCCAGCAAGTGAACTATCTGTATATGTGTGAATGTTTGCAGACGTGTACCCGCATGCCAGAGCGGAGGATTTCCTCGGTATGCTGCGGGAGGCAACCAATGCTGCTCTCAACGGGTCCCTGGCCAACGCCACGACCACCTCCAATGACAACATGAAATGGGACCTTGCGCTCGGCATATACTTTGTCGGGACTATCATCACAACAATAGGTGAATATTCTACCAATGCCCACTTTCTTGCTATGGCACATTTCATTTTTTAATTATTTAAAGATCATAAAGGTAACAGATTCTTGCCCCAAATCATGAAAATTATTAAATATTTCTGACTGAAAACAACAAATATGATTAATATTACATGCCGTTGTCATTCATTCTTGCTAATTATCATTTATGATTGCTTTATCTTTGACAAAACTGACATTTTGGGTGCTCTGCAGGTTTCATATATTGTCACTGTTTTGTATTGAAATGTAAGATTCTACCAATGCCCACTTTCTTGCTATGGCACATTTCATTTTTTAATTATTTAAAGATCATAAAGGTAACAGATTCTTGCCCCAAATCATGAAAATTATTATATATTTCTGACAGAAACCAATGAATGTGATTAATATTACATGCCATTATCATTCATTCTCTTGCTAATTATCATTTTGGTTTGTAATTTTATTTTTCTTTATGTTACAGGTGGCAAGATGTTGAACGATCATGACTGTGCCAAACCAACCTATCACTGAAAATCATAATTTTCAGAAAATGTTTACAAACATTACAAAAAATCAATGATCGACATAGCTCTAAGGCCATTGGTCTATATTATTTTTATTCAACCACTTATTTCTGTGATATCAAGATCAATTTTCTAATTGCAAAGATATGTTAGATGTATTATTTCAAATGTTATATTTGAATGCAAAATGTATTATTTTTACATCATTGATATTATCGTATGTAATTTTCATTTTATACATTCAAATATATTGGTTTAAAAATGTGAACAACTATAAGACCACTTGTAAAAATGTTGTGTTAAGAAATGTTGAAAATAAAATGTGTTTTTAAAAATGAATATTTGCGTGCATTCACTTATTTAATATCTATTTCATATTATCCAGAATACTTTCATTTATCATTTTATACTATTCACATTTCTTGGTTTGTTTATCAGAAATATTTAATAACTTTCATTATTTTGAATATTCAGTTTTGACAAATTCCAAATTTGTTAAACCACCTATATTTGAAAGAAACAAAGAGTCTCTCTTTCCGTTTTGAGTATGAGACACAAAAGGGAAAGTCTTCAGTAATGGTAACAAAGGCAGTCTCTCCACTTTCAGTTTTGGTTTCCAAGAAGTCCAAACTGGAGGCTTGTCTCATCAGTGACCTGAGCTTGGCATCAGATGTGATGGTGATGTGTACCATTGCAGCCGTCTCCTTAGTGGTATATCCCATACTTGATAAACCAAGCAGCTCTCTAATGCCCTCAAAAATCTAAATTCAAAATTGAAACATTAGATCAATAAAACCCAATCAGTTCTTGTCAAAAGAGAATTTTATATTTCTTCAATCAACATACCTCTACAGGTACATCCCTATTGAATTGCTTCAATGTAGACCCAATGCTACACTTCAAGAAGCCTTTGATCACCATTCCCCATCTCAGTAGCTCTCTCTGCACCATTGGTGATTGCTTAAACAAAATCTATAAAATTTATAAAATTTGTAAAACCCCCTTGAGGTCCCCCACAGTGCCACCTGGGGGGAAATATGTACATTTTCCTGAAACATCCAGCATCTCCTATTACTATTATATGACTGTCTTAGTGAGAATTTGTCAACACAGCCTCAATATGTAGGTCACAAGTACAAGTGCCAGAGGTGAACAACATCGATTACAGAACATGTGGAGAAGTTATACTTTATATCAATTATACTTTATATCACTTGTGGACATTATGACATCTGTTTTATCAATTTATCAACAAGGATTATACTGAGAATAAAAGGAAATGCCCTAATCACAGGTATGAGACCATGTTGTAGCCTGATTGATGGCCTGACACTCGGGTCATTCTTCAGGGTCAGTTCTGATGCAGCGTGACGAAAATCACTTCCCAGTCCCTCGATATGGATGGCAAGGGGAGATTCTGCACTAAAGAACTCCTTTAGTTCATTTTCAATCGAATTTATATGCCTTTGAACCACTTCTCCCACATAAATCCCATCCCAACCCCAGAATTCTGCATTGGCTTGAAACACTGAGTTGACAGTTGCCATTTTTTCAAGAATTTAAAAAAAACGGAAATAGTACTTATTAACCTCATACACAGAAGAGCACCGGACTGATGACGTCATTCGGCCACAGTGTGATCCCCAAGTGGAAATTTCATATAGCCGATTGGGCAAAATTTCAAACATCTTGTTTTAATAAAATAACTCCAGAAAATTTTAACAATGTAGATGATCCTCATCAAGTTTTTACGGATACATTGTATGATATTGCTGATGGGTGTATTCCCAAATCAAAGCCAAATTCTAAAATTAAAGAAAAACCCTGGTTTAATGATGAGTGCAAAAAAGCTGTCAAGGAGTGAAAAAAAGCCAACTCAATATAATTTGCACCAATTTCGTATAAAAAGAGCGTTATTACATACATATATAAAAAAAGCATGAACGTGATCAGAGAGGAAGGGTGACGAGATTTGAAAAAAAAAGAAAAATGTTGCTGTGTGAGGTATAGGCTGCAATTAAATTCGCCACTGAAAAGAGTGTGTGATCTTGCTGTTCCGTCACCACGTAGCCTGCCATCTTGTAAAATACCCAATATTGAATATTTTAGTTTCCAGTAATATCACTGATATCAAATATGGGTCTTGCATATAAGCTGACCCATATTTCTGTATTCTTAATTATTGCCCCGCAATTACTCAAAAGTGCTCCACTTATCCCGGCATAGATGTTTAATGATACGGGACATTAAGTTGGGAGCACACAATTTGATTATCTTAATTATCTTTCAGATATGAAACCCGCACAAATGTCACATCATCATCTTGTTTATCTTGGACAAAGCGGGGAGTAAATATCTGGATCTATTAGTTTCTTGATAATGTGCATTTAAGATTATTATTATGTTATTCTTAGATTGACAGCTTACATAAAATGTGTTACTTATGTTACCAGCACTTCCTAAATACATTGGGACTAATTGTGATTGACCAATAATTGGAAGTGTCTGGTATTGTATATAAGATCATGTTATTCAGCAATAAAGAGCATTATTTGTGAAGCAACTCATGTTGTCATAGTTAGTTTCTGTTCCTGAGCTCCTGTATAGGAGATGGTCATGTTTCTGGTTTATGTGTATTGATGACCCTGCAGGACTTTTCAATTGGCGAGCTCGCCAGGATTGACCTATCTCAGGAACAGGGAAGTGACTAATGTGAGTAGAACTTTCATATAAACTTTCTGATAAAATACGGTATTGAAGCTGGTAAGATGGATCCAGAGCAGTTTGGACAATTCATAGCCATGCAGAGGGCAGAGTGGGATGTGAGAGACAGAAGTAACCGTGAGGACCGTGAATTGAGAAAGGCGGAAACGTATGCAAAGAAAGTGTCTCCTTGTTCTGGGGAGTCGGTCAAGGGCGTCCGTGAATGGATCAGAGAGGTGGGTTATACTGTCCCATATGCTGAGAGGACTGTGACTGTTGCAGCTTTGTCTGCTGAAGGTGCCTTGAAGAGGGCCGTAGAAAGATACCTGGAGGCAGCAGTTGACAGGCGTGCGGTGACATGGAACGAATTAAGGGCTCATGTCGAGCAGCAATTTCTTAGTGCTCACGAGGCTGATCGATTGAGGGACGAGATCCTGAGTGTCAAGGAGAACGCATATGAAGGTACGGCTGCTTATGGCAGAAGGTTTCTAGATGCAGCAGACCTGGGGTATCCGCCAGCGAGAAGAAATGAGGACCAGCACGGGATTCTCAAAGAGGCTTTCATAAAAGGACTGAGGGACCGCCACATGGTCGAGCGACTTATTAAAGAAGGAAGACCTGGGACATTTCTGGATGCAATAGCACTGGTAGAGCGATATAGCTCTGACGATTATGCCTTGAATCGTGCCTTAGATGGGGTAGAAGCAGCGAACCATGGGCTAAGACGGGAAGAACCTATGGAAATTGGAGGAATGCATGATCATGATCTCACCAAGAAAGTGGACGATCTGGGTAGACAGGTAAGTGGTATGGCTCGGCAAATTAATAAATTGAATGCTATGTCAACTGTAAAAACAAGTCAATATAATATGTCTAACAAAGCTTCTATTCAAACACAGAATGCCAATAGATCTAAAAGTGATTGGGGAGCAGATGGGAGACCTATATGCCGAGCATGTGGTAAAATAGGTCACAAACAGTTTGAGAAAGCATGCCCCTTAAAACAAAATAAATCTCAGGGCTTCAAGAGACAAACCCAGGGGGGGTACTAGGCGCTGCAGCAAGTCAGTTTGGGAAATTTGATGTCCGATACACAGTGACACTCACTTTTGGACATCATAAGATTGAGGCCCTACTAGATACAGGAGCCTCGAGGACTGTGTTGCGGCGCAGTGAATTCATTGATATTTGCAAAGGGCTTAGAAGACAGCCACTTCTTAAGCCCACATCTGAATTATGTTCTCTTACAGGTGAGCTGATGTTTTAGTTAAGGATGCACTCATACATTACCCTCGGAAAACCCTAACTTTGCGTGGAAATGAATATATTATGCACCATATAAAAAGGACAAGTCATATTGCATCACTTGGGGATGCTGAGCCGCCTATACAAGGGGAGCTTATTGAAAAGGTGGTAAGGGAATTTGACCACATATTTTCCTCGAGTGGGGAATCAATAGGATCTTACCCAGGTATAGAATTAGAGATAGACACCACAGGTGTACCCATAAGGCAAAGGGCATATAGAGCTCCGTTGACTAAACGGAAAATAATTGATAAGGAAATTGATGAAATGTTAGAAGCAGGTATAATACAACCTAGCTTTTCACCTTGGGCTTCTCCTTGCCTTTTGGTGGAGAAGAAACAGGACCCTCTCACAAAGGAGAAGGCTGTCAGGTTTTGTGTAAATTATAAGAAGTTAAACAGTGTCACTAAGAAAGATTCTTACCCTCTTCCCCTCATACGCGATATTTTTGATCAGTTAGAGGGAGCTAGTGTGTTTTCAACCATGGATCTCAAGAGCGGGTTTTGGCAAATAAATGTGGCAGAAAACTCTAGAGAGAAAACTGCCTTTATTTGCCATAGAGGCCTATTTGAGTTTTTGAAAATGCCATTTGGACTAGCAAATAGTCCAAGCTATTTTCAAAGAGCCATGGAAACTGTATTGGAAGGTCTCCTTGGGAGAATTTGCATGATTTATATGGACGACATTTTAGTTTACTCTAAAAATGAAGAAGAACATGCTAGCAGGCTTAGATAAGTCTTTGAAAGGATAGACTCTTATAATTTAACTCTAGAACCAACCAAGTGTGCCTTTGGGTTAAAGCAAATAACTCTATTAGGCTATATTATTGATGCAAATGGTATAAAACCTGACCCAACAAAAACCCTAGCAATAAGAGAGTTAGGAACACCTAGAGATGTGAAGGAGATTAGATCATTTCTGGGTATGACAGGTTACTATCGGCAGTGCATGCCAAACTATGCCCATATAGCCGAACCATTGGTGAGCTTGACCCGCAAGAAAATTAAATTTGTTTGGGACAAGGAACAACAGGAGGCTTTTGAAGCCTTAAAGGACATGTTGACAAGTGAGCGAGTAATGGCTTATCCACAAATCAATCAACCAAATAAGCTCTATACTGATGCATGTGATTATGCTATAGGTGGTATATTGGTTCAGGAAGATAAAGAAGGTGTGGAAAGGCCAGTCGCTTACTTGTCAAGGCAGTTGTCCGAAACTCAGCGTAGATGGGCCACCATTGAGAAAGAAGCTTACGCAGTAGTCCATGCTGTGAAAACTTTCCGACCTTACTTCTGGGGAGCTAAATTTGAAGTGTTCACAGACCACAAGCCGTTAACTTCGCTATTTACCAAAGACCTTGATAACACCAAAATTCAGCGTTGGCAGGTCATGCTAGCTGAGTATGGAGCTAAGATCTCATATCAACAGGGCAAGAACAATGTAAGAGCAGACATGTTAAGCAGAATAAAAGAAAGGCATGAAATAGGTACTTTTGACACCACAGACTGGGTAGTGGGGGATATTCTTACTGATGATGTACCTGCCCATTCTTCATGACGATCTTGATTTGAAACAAATTAGTGAAGAACAAAGGGACATGAAGGAATGGACTGAGGCTAATGATTCAGATAGTGATTATGAAATCATAAAAGGTGCACTCTATAGTACCCAAAGACCTTTCAAATATGCCCCAGATTATCCTAGACTAGTGCTACCCCCCAGTGTCAGAAAGGACATTGTCAGCAGAGCTCATCATGAATGTGCACACATGGCCACACTTAAGACAATGAGAAAGGTGCAAGAAGCTTATGTGTGGCCTGGTATGAAAAAAGAAATAGGACAGATTCTATATGACTGCCCTACGTGCATTGCTCATTCACGACACAAGGTGCATGCTCCCATGGGAGAAATGCCTTTTGCCAATTACCCCATGCAGATAGTGGGCGCTGACCTGATAGGCCCTTTCGTTGAATCTCACAATGGCAATGTGTATGTATTAACTATTATTGACCATTGCACTGGGTGGGCTGAAGCTTATCCTATCAAAAGGAAGACAAATGAAGAGGTATGGAGGAAGTTCAGACAGGAATTCTTTCCAAGACATGGTTATAGTGAGATCTTAATCACAGACCAAGGAAAAGAGTTCAATGCGCTGGAGTTCAGGAATTATCTTAAAGCTGTTGGAATAAAACATAACAGAACAACAGGATATAATCTTGAAGCAAATGGTCGCACTGAACGTTTAAATCGAACTCTGAAAGAAATGATAAACAAACTTGTAAATAATAGGCGAGATGATTGGGAAGACCAACTGGGTGTGGCTCTTACAGCTTACAATAATTCCACCTCATCAGTAACGGGTCACACACCTTTCTTCCTTCTGTACGGGCGTAGGGCAAGGATGCCATTAACCAAGATGCTGGACCCAGCTAACCCTCTTCAAGGTCGTCTCCAATTGATGTCTGAGGGATTTCAAGCAGCTAGATGCCTAACAGAGGAGTCCAGGAAATATAATAGGTTAAGATTAGCTCGTAAGGCCAATGCTGGTCAAATAGAGGTGGGTGACTCTGTGGTAATTAAAGCCCATGAACATCTTACAATGACCAGTAGGTGGGACCCACACTGGCTTCTAACGCAAGTGAAAGGAAAAGTTATATTTATCAGACATCAGCAGTCTTGTAAGACTAAAATACTGAATAGGAATAAAGTTATGCATGTCGACCCTAATATAAACTGGGATGAGGTTAATCCCCGGCCAGTACGACAATCAAATATCACAACTAAACGAGTAGGCGTTACTTTTCCGGTGATTGACACTCCAAGTGCCACTCAGAGGCAGTCTGACCTAGCAGACTTGCCAATTACTAACCGGAAAACAAACACACAACACAGACAAACACAAGGTCCGCTTATACAGGATGGTTATATACCACCACCACCACCTCCCTCAGTTGCACACAAAAGGAAGTTGGATGACCGTGCACCCCAAATAGAGCATAAGCGGACCAGAATATTTCATCCTAGAGCTGTTAAGTTCCGACAACACTCACCAATACCTTTACCTGCAGAACAGAAACGACATAGAGCTGAGGCAATAGCTGCAGTGGAATTCTTTCTGCACTAATCATGATTTTGGATGTATTTTTTCTTAGCTTGGTGGCTATAGTCAGTGCTCAACCTAACATCGCTCCAAAGCATCATCTAACTGAGCTCAAAGATGGTATTTTAATGACCGATGGGGGACACTTACATACAGTAGCAGCTCAGTGGGTATTGCTGGTAGTGCTGGACGCACCAACACCGCCTGCTGGACTGGACCGGAAAATTACACAAATTAGGAATTCATTTCGACCAATGTACAGTAAATATAAAATTTTACCTCATATTCGCGAAGCATGGGGAGACAGACTATCACGACTTGAAAGTATTTTACAAAGTAACTTTAAAAGAGAGACTCATTCACAACCACGATTTCGCCGCGGCTTAATTGATTTGGGAGGCATTATTCTGCATAAACTTTTTGGTGTAGCCACCACAGCTGAATTGAAAAAGTATTCAAATATCCTTCAGTCTGTCAAAGGTAAATCTGATGCTCTTATTCACATCATGCCAGAACTGATATCTGTTGTAAACAAAACCCGGGGACGTGTTAAAGTAAATCGTCAAGAACTAAGAAGACTGGCAGAGCATCAGAAGACTATTGATGAATATATGGTCCAAGAAAATTAAAGATTGGGAAGCTAGAGTTGGTTCCACAGAAATAAGGTTAGAAATGGACAGAATTTTAACAGCTCTAGAGATTGTCTGTGATGTGTTTCATAATGAACTTATTGAGTATAAGGATCAAAAGCAAGCGCTTGAAATAGGAAAACTAACTGAAACTTTGCTACCTCCAAAGATGTTAGTGGAGAGTCTCAGTAAGGCTGCTGAGGCAGGATTTAAGATAGTATCACCTATAGAGTGGTACTATCAATATTTGTTGGTAGAACCTATTTGGAATGACCATGGTGATTTAATATATAGAGTTTCAATTCCATTGATTGGTCATCAACAGTACCTGATGTATAATGTGAACACCTATCCGGTTCCATACCCAGGTTCGACAACAGGCATTCAATTAAAATTGCCTGATTTATATGCTTACAATACAAAAAGTGGGGATATCATAAGACCCACTAAATGTATTGGAAAATATCCAGCAGTTTGTAGGGCTGGACCAGTTTACAAAGGGGATGCATTGCCTTGTCCTAGAGGTGTATTAACTGGTTCTGACACCTTGTACAAGCATTGTAATGTAAATATCCATAAATTTACTTCTAATATGACTCTAATATATGAGTTTAAGGTTAATCAATATGTTCTGATTACATGGGGGGAAGAATTAATGTTGAGATGTGAAGGTAAGACCCCAAATAAAATGCCTACAAAGTTAGGGGTACATGTAATTTCTTTGATTCCTCAGTGTGAATTGTCTGGTGAATCATGGACTCTTTCACACATCACTGAGCAATCACTTAATATTAGTATTTCACCATTCATAATTAAATTACCCAGGTCTCTAAACTTGACGGGCAAAGTTCCATTGCAGAGTATCAATATTAAACTTCCACACAGTCAGACCCATTCCCTGCAACCAATTGAAGACGTCTCACTTGATTACTTAATGTCTTCTGTTCCGTCGCCTGACTATTATAATATTGCTGCTCCTCATATTTCATGGGGGTCTATGTTACTAACTCTGTTCATAATTATAATATTATTGGCATTCGGTGTTTGGTATAAAATTTGTAAATCTAAAGTAAATAAAAACAGTAAAACTGTACGGTATCAACAAAAGCCAACTGAGGCAATATCATTGTCTCTTCAATCTGTATTACAAGATAAAAAGGATGTAATTGAGTAACTTTTTATGCACTCTGCCATACCACCTATGACTGTTATTAATCAATTACATGTTTATCATCTAATTATAATTTAAAAGATATGTTTTGCTTTAATTGCAGTGATAACTATATTATATTGTGTTTTTTTTTTTTTATTGTTTTGTAGAGTTTGATATGATGTATCAAACTGAAAGGTGGGGGAGAATTGTAAAATACCCAATATTGAATATTTTAGTTTCCAGTAATATCACTGATATCAAATATGGGTCTTGCATATAAGCTGACCCATATTTCTGTATTCTTAATTATTGCCCCGCAATTACTCAAAAGTGCTCCACTTATCCCGGCATAGATGTTTAATGATACGGGACATTAAGTTGGGAGCACACAATTTGATTATCTTAATTATCTTTCAGATATGAAACCCGCACAAATGTCACATCATCATCTTCTTTATCTTGGACAAAGCGGGGAGTAAATATCTGGATCTATTAGTTTCTTGATAATGTGCATTTAAGATTATTATTATGTTATTCTTAGATTGACAGCTTACATAAAATGTGTTACTTATGTTACCAGCACTTCCTAAATACATTGGGACTAATTGTGATTGACCAATAATTGGAAGTGTCTGGTATTGTATATAAGATCATGTTATTCAGCAATAAAGAGCATTATTTGTGAAGCAACTCATGTTGTCATAGTTAGTTTCTGTTCCTGAGCTCCTGTATAGGAGATGGTCATGTTTCTGGTTTATGTGTATTGATGACCCTGCGGGACTTTTCAATCTGGTGGAAGTGACGCTGAACTAATTTCCACTTCACTTTTGTTTTGCAAGTTTATGTGAAGGGTTGCACTTTTAGCATATTATGAATGGCACAATTATCACTTATTTGTTGTCATAATTACATTAGAAATGAAATATTACCTCCAATATGCCTAAATTTCTGTATTAGAGCTTTGTTTTCAACCATCAGTAAATTGACCTATTTATTGACCTAGTTATTGAGGCCCTGCTAGGTTTTGTACAAAGGGGCCTATATGGGTGAAATGCAGATATTTTTAGCCACCACAATCATGCAATTGGGAGATAGCTGCACAAGTGAGAGATAGCAAGTGATAGACTGCTACAACAGCAAGAGATAGCTGCATAAATAAGAGATAGCTGCAAAAATAAGAGACAGCTGCATAAATAAGAGATAACTGCATAAATAAGAGATAGCTACATAAATAAGATATAGCTGTATAAATAAGAGATAGCTGCATAAATAAGAGATATCTGCATAAATAAGAGATAGCTGCATAAATAAGAGATAACTGTATAAATAAGAGATAGCTGTGCATGAATAAGAGATAGCTGCATAATTGGGAGATAGCTGTATAAATAAGAAATAGCTGCATAACTGAGAGATAGCTGTATTGAGACATGAAAAATAGCTGCACAAATAAGAGATAGCTGCATAAATAAGAGATAGCTGCATAAATAAGAGATAGCTGCATAAATAAGAGATAGCTGCATAAATAAGATATAGCTGTATAAATAAGAGATAGCTGTGGGAGGGACAGCTGCACATGGTGAGACAGCTGCACATGGTCAGGGATAGCTGCACATGGTGAGAGATAGCTGCACATGGGGAGAGATAGCTGCACATTGGGAGAGACAGCTGCACATGGTGAGAGATAGCTGCACATGGGGAGAGATAGCTGCACATGGGGAGAGATAGCTGCACATGGGGAGAGATAGCTGCACATGGGGAGAGATAGCTGCACATGGTGAGAGATAGCTGCACATGGTGAGAGATTGCTGCACATGGTAAGAGATAGCTGTACATGGTAAGAGATAGCTGCACATAGGGAGAGATATCTGCACATGGGGAGAGACAGCTGCACATGGGGAGAGATAGTTACAACAGTGAGAGACAACTGCACAACTGAATGACAGCTGCACACATGGTAGTTGCACAAGTGAGAGACAGCTGCACATGTGAGAGATAGCTGCACATGTGAGAGATAGCTGCACATGGTGAGAGATAGCTGCACATGGTGAGAGATAGCTGCACAGTTTTAGAGATAGCTTCACATGGGGAGAGATAGCTGCACATGGGGAGAGATAGCTGCACATGGGGAGAGAGAGCTGCACATGGGGAGAGATAGCTGCACATGGGGAGAGATAGCTGCACATGGGGAGAGATAGCTGCACATGGGGAGAGATAGCTGCACATGGGGAGAGATAGCTGCACAGAGATAGTTACAACAGAGAGATAGTTACAACAGTGAGATAGTTACAACAGTGAGAGACAACTGCACAACTGAATGACAGCTGCACACATGGCAGTTGCACAAGTGAGACAGATGCACATGTGAGAGATAGCTGCACATGGTTAGAGATAGCTGCACATGGGGAGAGATAGCTGCACATGGGGAGAGATAGCTGCACATGGTGAGAGATAGTTACAACAGTGAGAGACAACTGCACAACTGAATGACAGCTGCACACGTGGTAGTTGCACAAGTGAGAGACAGCTGCACATGTGAGAGATAGCTGTATAGGTGAGGGATGGCTGCATAGGTGAGAGATAGCTGCACAATTGAGAGACAGCTGCACATGTGAGGGATAGCTACAACAGTGAGGGACAGCATCAGTTCCCAGCCGAAGGCACTGGTATTATTAAAATAAGCAAAAGAAAAAGTTGGAAAGATTACGTTTCTAAATTAAATACACGTTCGACAATTAAAAAATGCTGGGATAAAAAAAAATGCTGGGACACGTTCGACAATTAAAAAATGCTGGGATATGGTGCGTAAAATTACTTGGAAGGGAGGTGGAGCAAGGATCAAACATCTTAATCATAATGGACAGTTAATTACAAATCCCACTGAAATAGGTAACACAATAGGTCAAACCATTTCCAAGAATTCCTCATCTGATAATTATTCTACAAAATTCCAACAAATATAAAATAGAAAAGAAAGAAACCAACTAAATTTCATATCTAATAACTTGGAACAATATAATAAGCCATTCACAATATCAGATTTGAAACTTGCTTTAGATAAATCCCATGATACCGCTCCTGGACCTGATCATATACACTATCAAATCCTCAAACACCTCCCTGACCAAACACTTGGGCATCTTTTGGATAATTTTAATAATATTTGGGAAAGTGGTAATTTTGCTCCTTCATGGAGTGAAGCCACTATCATTCCTATTCCCAAACCTTGGCAAAGACTCGTCAGATTCAAATGATTATCGTCCCATTGCGTTAACAAGTTGTATTTGTAAATCAATGGAACGAATGATTAAGGAGCGTTTAGTTTGGTTTTTGGACCTGATCGATTTATTGGGGGGGGGGGTTTGGGGGGTGAGATACCTAGGTATAGCTTAATCATTTTATGATCAGATATGTACTCATCCACCAGATGGCTCTTGAGAAACTTGTCCCCCTTGAAGGTGATGATTAGATCAAGCGTGTTCCCCAGCTTATGGGTTGGTTCATGTACAAATATTGAAACTTAATATTGAAACTTGATATCGAAAACTTGATATTGAAACTTAATATTGAAACTTAATATTGAAACTTGATATTGAAAATTAATATTGAAATTTAATATTGAAATTTAATATTGAAACTTAATTCCAATCTCCAAGAATGTAAATTCACCAAAATAATATCCCAACTCGACCAATTTAAATCAAACTCCCATCTTTCAACACCCCCCTCACCCCCACCTCCCTTCTCTCACCCCCCTCACCCCTATCCCCATTCCCCCCAAAAATATCCTGAATTGAAACCTAGTGCGAAAGTTGGACAAAATTATGCCTTTTTTTGCTGATTTCTGATCATCCAATGGGTGACTTTTATTTGTAATATCTTGGCATGACAGTTTGCTTTTTAAAAGTTAGTCTGAACAATATACACACTGTACCAAAATTTAAAATGTCTATTCCCACAAATTATGATAATGGTAACAATCAACCAACTTTTCATCCAATGGGTGACTTGTAATATCTTGGTAAGATAGTTTGTTTGAAAGTTAGCCTGAAAAATATTGACACACTGTACTGAAATTTAAAATGTCTATTATGATAATGATGTCATTCAGTTGAATTTTTCGTACTCTGGGTGAATTTTGTAATATCTTGGCATGATAGCTTATTTAAAAGTTAGCCTGAAAAATATTATGATAATGATAACAATCATTTGTACATTTCATACAATGGGTGATCTGTAATATCTTTGCATGATAGTTTGTATAAAAGTTAACCTGAAAAAATATAGACACACTGTACAGTGCTGTACCAAAATTTAAAATGTCTCTTATGATGGTGATAACAAACAGTTGCAGGTTTCATCCAATGGGTGAAATGTAATACCTTGGCATGAGAGTTTTTTCAAAAGTCAAATTTCATCACTTCAATCTGGTGTTGTGTTCATGCTTTTAAAATTGTATGTCGTGCAGTTGAATTTTCACAAATTTCATCATAAACATGACAAATGTCCATCCACCACTATTACCAGTAATCATTTATTTTCAATATTATGTATTATCAATCTGTTATGAACAGATATTGTGTCAAAAGAAGCACTACATGAATACAGATAGGATATTTGTCAAATAAGATTGTTCTTGTTATTTATTAATCAACACAAAGTCCCTTTTCAACATGGTTGAGTCTCTGGAGACTAGATGGTTTGATCTTGGGAAAGTCCTAGGTACAGAATGAATAGAACTCACTAGCACCAAGATATGAGTGTGCAGAAATAATATGGTGCAAGCATTATTGTGCAAAGATTAGGAAACATGCCACCTGTGACAGCAAACCAAATCAAACCCAAAAAGGCAAGGCGGGATTCGAACCCACAACCGAACACAAACAAGCATGCAACTAATCTAAACAAAATAACACTCACACCATATTAATACTACACATACAGTATAATTATGCTTACATTACAAGTCAGGTGGTAAAATTAAATTGCAGGGAAATTTCATTTTATTAATTAGTTACTGACAGTCTTTCAGGCAGGTTAACAGCAGGAGGAAAGATCTGTCATAGTTAGTACATTTTGGTTGGAAATTGATCCATGGTGAAATTAGATTGCAATGGAATTTTATTTTTATTTAGTCTCTAAAAAGTGATAAATAATTAAAATTCAAGGAGGCCATTGTGCAAGGTTATAGCCCCTTATTCTTCTGCATAGTTGGTTGTGTTATTGATAACATTGGTGATGAGAAATTTGGAAATTTCATGGCATCTCTAGACAGGATACATTATTGTAGTGCAATATATATTTTATAATCACTATGAAATAAATATTTATCATGTACAGTGACTTAGGGAACCCCCAGGTGCCAATGTACTTGGGGAGCCTGGTTAATAGTCAAAACTGTTACTGTGCACAGGGTTATGGCTGTAGTGCAAGTGGAAATTGATCTGAAATATTTCAAGATTTAGTGTGAGAGAAAAGAAGAGTGCACTTGTATATCATTATTATGTGCAAAATATTTCCAAACAAAATATCAATCAAAAAGCATAAAGCAAACTACATACAGCCAATACCACAGATCATCATGCAGCTATGTTACACAACTACTTTGTACAAAATTAAAGATTTAGAAGGATGTAGTTGTATTATTCCAATATATTTTGCATGGAAATATATCAGAATAAAGCCCCAAGCATGCTGCAGAGGATGACTAATGACTAATAGGTACATACCACACCAAGCAATACTAATACTTCATGTAATACAAATGTGGAGACAGAATTCAATTTCATCTTTCATCTGGCAAAATACTGCAAAATATGGCAAAAATTAAATATTTTATAGTAGTCTGCAATCTGATTGTCTCGTTACTCATACTGCAGTGCTCAATTTAGATTTTAGATAAAGAAGACAAGTGTATTAATGTTGGACTCCAATATCCCCACTGTGTGTTATATGGTGGTGAAATAGAAAGTTACTTATAGGTAACCAGAAATAGGTTTTGAAGCTGTCTTGTTACTTACACATATCTAGAACTGCATTATGTCTTATATAAACACTATGATAAGAACATGTAGCAGGCTCAAATAGTTCCTGTGAATAGTAGATAACATATGGATCTAGGAAATTTGAGGCATAACCTTAAAAAGCATCTAATGATGTCCTGTTACTTATTGTGTTTTATGTCATTTTTGCTTACAATACAGAAGATAAGCAATTCAAAGTGACAACAAAGAATGTTTCTTCTCTGAATATATCTTATTTTTCTTCTGGGGAACAAGAGCTGAGATAAGTTCTCATGTTTCAATGAAAATTGTCCATTAGATTGAAAAAGGCTCAAAGTCTTGTTATTTGTTTTTGTTTTTTCGTGTGTTTATGGCCAGGGTTCAGATTGAAATGACAAATAATGATATGAAAAACTGTCCATACAAATGAAGAATATTGTCTACGAAGATATTTGCCAAAGGATTATTTCTTACCAAAATATGTATTATTTCATTCGTTTTGTCCAATTACTTTGAACAAAAATTAATTTACCCCTCATCACACATGTATTATACATTTCCAAACTTTTCATGGCTGAGAGTTATTCTTTCTGGCTAACCTTTCTAACAAGAGAATAAAACTTCAACCAATCATTATTCCAGGTGATTATTACATGTTTCCTACATTATGTTACTTACATACTAACTCCCGTGAAAACCTTGCTGCAAAAAAATGTGGCCAGGTACTATTCCAAATAAATGTCAAATTTATAAGAGGAAATAGTATAGGAAATGAAATATATGCCAAAGAATATGAAAAATTGGCATGAATTTTCACACCTGGTCTTCACCTGGTCTTGGTGCACAACTTTGTGCTGAAGCCCATATGTACAAATTTCCTAGGACTTTACAAAACCATGTCTCTAGAACAGGTGAGTCTTATGTAATGTCAACTGAGCACTAGGCTAATTGGGGAAGTTGTCCCACTGTTTAGGTGTGATGATTGTGAAAGCCATGTCTTCTGCAGTTTTCACTGGCTGTGGGGAACTAAAAGGTCTTGGCTCCAGTGTAAACAGTTTACTTGAGGTGTCATATCGTTAGGACTTATTCTACTACAAAACATTTAGCTTATTCTGAAAGATTCCGCTTTAACAAGAAGTATAAATATTCAACTATCTGCTGTCCACATTTTGAGGGAACAGATGGGAATTACTAATTGAAGATAAAAAAAATGGCAGTGAATATTGCAATGCAATTCTCAATTAGGTATAGTTTCTTCTTTAATTATACATTTTTTGTGAATTGAACAGATGCATAAGACTGACATTGACAATAATAGCTGGCCACAATGTGAATACAAATAATAGCTCAATTTTTAATAATGTATCTTGGAGATCATGAAATTTAAATTCATTTTGACAGCGAAATCTTCCAAAAATCAGAATGCAGGAATTAACTATTTAGCTCTTTAAAGTATCATACTTTTTCCACGACGATATTGTTTCATTAAGGTCGGCCACTAGCATGCCTTGTTCATGTTTGAAGCCTACAACTTTTAATGATTTAATATCTATGTCAGGGACATGTATCTCAATAGGTTTATCCAACAAGGTAAATGCATCAATGACTTCCAAGATGGATGAGTTGTGGAAAAGTTTATTAAATAGTAAGATTGTTGTGTATGATTTTCTCCACTTGTGCCATCATTTCACAATGTGTTAGACTTGGGGGAATATAGATGCCAGAGTTAGACCTCATACTGCAACCGCATCCCAGAGTTAGGGTTCAGAAGGAGCATGCGTCAACCTCCGTAGAAGTGATATCTAATTGACAGGTTACCAACCATGGTTCCCTATGTCCAATAATTAAAAAGGATGAGTTTTGCAGGTCTCGCATGACTTGTGGGGGTGTGGACGTCACAACATAGTCCATCTTACAATATTTCATTATGTTAGATACTGTTCCCATAAAGATAGATAGGGCATAGGAAGGAATGTCTCTCGGGTATTCTGGGAACAACCTATACCAATGGCACACTCCGGAGCCAAAACATTCAGACAACTCTGCTCTTGAAACTTCAATGTAAAAACGTTCATCACTAGATATGAAGAGATGCGAGGTGGGGGTGAGGGAGGTGTTGAAAGATGGGAGTTTGATTTAAATTGGTCGAGTTGGGATATTATTTTGGTGAATTTACATTCTTGGAGATTGGAATTAAGTTTCGATATTACATTTCAATATTACATTTCAATATTAAATTTCAATATTAAGTTTCAATATCAAGTTTCAATATTAAGTTTCAATATTAAGTTTCAATATCAAGTTTTCAATATCAAGTTTTCAATATCAAGTTTTCAATATCAAGTTTTCAATATCAAGTTTTCAATATCAAGTTTTCAATATCAAGTTTTCAATATCAAGTTTTCAATATCAAGTTTTCAATATCAAGTTTTCAATATCAAGTTTTCAATATTAAGTTTCAATATTTGTACATGAACCAACCCGTAAGCTAGGGAACACTCTTGATCTAATCATCTCCTTCAAGGGGAACAAGTTTCTCAAGAGCCACCTGGTGGATGAGTACAATCTGATCATAAAATGATTAAGCTATACCTAGGTATCTCACCCCCCCCAAACCCCCCAAACAATTGATCAGGTACAGGAACTCTAAGGGATTAGATCTCCAGTCCCTAAGGAATGACATCAAGTCCCTTAATGTGAAAAATTCAGCATGGGAACACTTATCCTTGAGTGACATGGTGGATTACTATGACAAAGAACTCACATCACTCCTGGATAAACATGCTCCTATCAAGTATGCCAAGGTCACTCAGTGCAATCTTGTACCTTGGATGAGTGACCAATTAAAGCTGGAAAGATCTCTCCAGAGGAGGCTTGAGAGAAAAATGAACAAGACTGGTTCTCACATTGATAAGGAATTGTATAACTCCCAGAGAAATAAATACAATTCCATGCTGAAATCAGCTCAATCCTCATACTTTTCCAACCTGGTTGAGGAAAACAAGCATGACCCTAAAAAGCTTTTTAGAGTCATTGACACAGTCATGCACAAGAAAAAGGACACACCAATGCCCCAAACTGACTGTGAGGTCACTCAAGCTGAGAAGTTTAATACATTCTTTCTTGAAAAAATTGAAAGAATTCGCTTAGAAGTTGATAAGGCTCCTCCCTGCCAAATTTCGCCACCAGGTGACACTGAACAATAGGAGTGCACCAAGTACAGCAAGTCTTGAGATGTTCACACCCCTAACCATAGATGATGTACGAAAATTGGTCAAACGGTCTGCAAAGAAGTCATGTGAGCTGGATCCTATTCCAACCTGGCTCCGACTTGACCTCTTAGACGACCTCTTACCAATAATTACTTGCATCATAAATAAATCACTGATGGAATCAGCAGTATCTGAAAATATGTAAATAGCCATCATAACACCCCTGCTGAAGAAACTAGACAGAAAAACATAAATGCTTATATGTACTGACAGGTACAATACTGCCACCAGCAGGAGTATCCCAGACACAATTAGGGTTGGGAACTCTAATATTACTCCTAGCGAGTCAGTGGTTGACCTTAGCATCACCTTTGACTCTAATATGGACATGAAGGCTCAGATCAGAAAAATATGCCAGAAAGGCTATTACCATATTAGGAACCTGGCGGCCATCAGACACTGTCTAGACAAGAAGACAGCTGTTACAGTAACACTTACCCATGCCTTTGTTACCTCTACTCTAGACTATGGAAATGGCCTACTGGCTGGTCTTACTAAATCAGACACCAAGAAGCTACAGTACCTTCAAAACTCTGCAGCATGTGTCGTAGGAAAAATCAGGAAATTTGATCACATTTCAGGAAAACTATGGGAACTATGCCCAGTTTATGCGAGAATAGATTTTAAGATCCTTCTCTTGACCTGGAAGGTCCTAAATGTTAAGGCGCTGCCTTACTTGTGTGGTCTACTCCTTGTGAAACAAGGGGAACGTTGTTTAAGATTTAATGATGGCACCCACTTACAAGTTCCTAAGACCAGGCTAAGGACAGTGGGTGACAGGGCCTTTTCATCTGTTGGCCCTAGATTGTGGAATTCCTTATTATTATTAAGTTTCAATATTAAGTTTCAATATTAAGTTTCAATATTAAGTTTCAATATTAAGTTTCAATATTAAATTTAATTTTTTACACAGGTATTTATCAAATTCTAAAATGTATATAGCCATTTCACATACACATCTATTAAACTTTGTTATTTGTTATAAGACCAGGCTAAGGACAGTGGGTGACAGGGCCTTTTCATCTGTTGGCCCTAGATTGTGGAATTCCTTGCCCACTGAAATTAGGACAAGTACCTCAATCTCCTCATTTCAGAAGAGACTGAAAACTCATCTCTTCAGGATGCACGTCCTGAACACAGCGCTATGAACAGACTTGTCTGGTATCAGCGCTATACAAATTTTATTTAAATTATTATTATTATTATCATTATTATTATTAAGTTTCAATATTAAGTTTCAATATTAAGGTTCAATATTAAGTTTCAACATTAAGTTTCAATATTAAATTTCAATATTAAGTTTAAATATTAAGTGGATGATTATTTATTTGAACAAATAAAATGTAGAGTTTATACAGATAACGTATGGTCTATAGAAGATTTTTAATTTATCTATATATTTTACACAGGTATTTATCAAATTACACAGGTATTTATCAAATTCTAAAATGTATATAGCCATTTCACATACACATACATACATACATACATCCTCTTCTTCCCTTGTCGGCTTAGCGATAGCTGCCGGTTGGAAGATCGGTCTCATCGTATACTCTCATTGCATCAGCTAAGAACTTCAAGTGTAATGGTTCCTGGCAATATCTGTGCTTTTTCCAATGCTTATCCAGTCTATTTTTAAAAGCGTTCATACTAGGTGAATCCTTTATGCTCTCAGGCAGACTGTTCCATGGATTTACCACACTTACACTGAAAAAGTTTGTTCTGCATGCTTTTTTTGACGTTTCCTTATGGAGGATAAAACGGCCTCGTCGTAAAGAGACATTCTCATTAAATTGTATGTAGTCCACATCAACACTATACTTTCCATGTATATGTTTGAACACTTCAATCATGTCACCACGTAAACGTCTGTAGTACAGGCTAGGGAGGTCCAGTTTTCTTAGTCTCTCTGTATACTCCAGGTGCTTTAGCCGTGGCACAAGTTTAGTTGCCCTGCGCTGAACATTCTCAATCATAACACAGTCACCAAGTAGAACTGGCGTACAAGCAGAGTTACAATATTCCAGATGTGGGCGAACAAGACCAGTATAGAGCTTTTTCAGCGATGGGCCATCTAGATACTTATAGGATCTCCTTGTCATGCCAACCAGCTTATTTGCCATATTCACCTTCTGTTCCCAATGCAGACTGAATTTCAAGCTCGGGTCCATATAGACACCAAGGTCTTTCTCAAGCTGTGTTTCACTTAATTCTATCTGTTCTCCATTCTCATTCTCCATGTGGTATTTAAATTTAACATTTCTTCCACCAAAATGCATAACTTTGCACGGTGCATTGAATTTCAGTAACCATATACGTGACCAATCCTGCAGGCTATCTAAATCCCGCTGTAGTTCTACACAGTCCTGTTGGTCAATAACTTCTCTAAAAACCTTAGAATCATCCCCAAACATAGCTATAGAAGAATGCATGACATCTGGGAGGTCATTGACATAAATTATGAAGAGCAAGGGTCCCAGAACACTTCCTTGGGGTATCCCACTAGTAACTGCACTCATTGACGACTTGGTGCCATTCACGATTACACACTGTTCTCGTCCTTGCAGAAATGAACTGATCCAATTCAATATTTTCCCTTGTATACCATATCCATGTAACTTAGTCAGTAGTCTCTGATAAGGAACACTGTCAAATGCCTTAGCAAAATCAAGGTATACATTGTCTAGACAGCCACCATTGTCCAGCACTCTAGTCCATAGGTCCAATACGGCTAAGAGCTGAGTAAGGCAAGATCTACCCTTGATGAAACCATGCTGACACTTTACTAGAAGATTATTTACTATCAAGTGATCCATGACTGAGTCTCTAATCAGGCTTTCAAGGACACGGCATAAGATGGCTGTGACACTGACAGGTCTATAGTTTGTGCATAATGACCTTTTTCCCTTCTTAAATATTGGAGACACATGAGCAATTTTCCAGTCTTGTGGCAAGCATCCCTGGTCAACTGACATCTGATAAAGAATACACAGGGGTGAGGCAAGCTCATTTGCTAATTCTTTCATCACACGAGGGTGGATGCCATCTGGTCCAGCAGATTTGTTAACCTTGAGACGTGAAAGTTTGACCTTGACACATTCTTCAGAAAACTGTATATTTGTCAGTGCTGAAAGGAAGGTCCTCTCCTCAAAGGATGGTACATCATTAAGGTCCTCGTGGGTAAACACGGATGAGAAAAACATATTTAATGCATCAGCCCTGTCTTTGTCAGTCTCTGCTAGCGATCCATCTCGCATTTGTACATTTGCTACTCGAGAGCATGTCTTTAATTTAGAGTCAGCATACTTGTAAAAAGCTTTGGGGTTACTTTTTGCTTCCTTTGCGATTTTATGCTCACACTCCTTTTCAGCACGTACACATTCCCACTTGGCCTGGTTTCTCCTCCTGGCATACATCAGTGAGTCCTGTCCGTCACGAGTCTCAAGGTACCTCTGATAACTGTGGTTCTTCTTTTTGACTTTAGACAAAGCTTTCTTGTCCAAATAGAGAGCTTTTCTAATAGGCCTTAGTCTTGGTGGCTTTGTCTTTGGAATATGCCTATTCATCAGATCCTTTATAACACCATCCATCTTTTTCCATGTCTCATTAACATTGTTACTATTAAACACATCTTTCCAATCATATTCACATAATTCCTGTCTCATGAGATCATAGTTACCACTGTGGTACTTGTATCTAGGTGTGAAACTGGGTTCTAATAAATAACAGTTGAAAGTGAACTTTAACACACAGTGATGGCTTGATCCTATTGGTGCCAAGTGTTCGAGCCTACTGACCATACCCTCCTCATTTGTCAGAACAAGGTCCAGTACATTTGGGGTTTGTGTGCCTCTGTAGTGGGTAGGGTCTGTGATGTGCTGAAATAGGAAAGTATCCCTAACCTTTTCCAGAAACTGAGTGGCTGGGTGTGACATGCCAGCAAGAGAACTTTCCCTTTTCCAGTCAATTTCAGGGTGATTAAAATCTCCAACTATGAGCAAATGGCTTGCATTCATATCACACACATTATCTAACAGGTCTCTGAGATATCCATTATTCTCAGTCTTACTGTTTGGAGACCTATATACACATCCAATAACAAGCTTATCCTGACCTTTTAGTTTCACTGTACACCATTTTGATTCATCAAACTTGTCATCACCTTGGACTCGGATTGGACTGGCTTTGAGATTATTCCTTGTGTATATTATAAGTCCTCTCTTATAATTTTCATTCAGATTAGTGAAATGGTCATATCCATCAATATTGAACTCGGAGTCCTGTGGTAGCATATCTCTATTCTTGTGCAGAATCTCAGTTAAACATATAATATCTGGCTGATGAATGTGAATAAGTGTTTTGAACTCTGGACGTTTATCTAGAAAAGAGTCTACATTTGAATACATAGTATTAAGACCAAATTTTGTATGCTGGAAACTGGCACCAGGTAAAGTGTCTCTGTCACTAGGTGTAGGGTTTGGTGCGGTGTCATGCATATCCAGTGCAGGTGCTGCTTGTGATGAGTCCTGTTGCATGCTATGCCAGCTTCCATTCGGTCTAAGTAGATTGCTGTCTAGTCCCCCGATGCATGGTGGACTTCGGCCTGCACCACCACAGGTGGGGCCTGGCCAGGAGGGCTGGGCATTGGGTCTGCACTCCTAGCTGTATTAACAACCCTGCCCTTCCTAATCACCCAGATAGCACCATCCCCAGACTTGTTAGACTCCTCACGTTTATCCTTTAGTGATTTCATTAACAATCCATGTTCTTTTCTCTGCATGGGTGTGCGGTCAGGGCTTATGAAAACTTTCTTAAGTAGTTCATCATCCGCTTTTGCTAAATGTTTGGCCTTGCTAATAATACTCCACTTGGTCTTTTCGTCTTTCAGGGTGACTTTCATTGGTCGAGATGAACCATCTTCACGCTTTTTACCAAGCCTTGTGATCTGAACTGGTTCCATTCTAACGTCTAGACCACTATCACATATTTCTGTGAAATACACTTTGTCATGAGTTTTCCTTGACTCACTGTCATCTGATTCACTCTCTGGGACTCCATGTACTATCACATTTGTCTTCCTGTCTGCTCTATCCTGAAGCTCATTGACCCCCAAGTCTGTTTGCTTACTCAAGGACTGAATGTTCTTTTGTATATCTCCTATTTGGTCCTTGACTTGAAAGTTCTGTACTATTTCAGCATATGATGTTTTAATTTTCTGCTCAGTTCCAACTATTTTATCATCTGTTGTTGTTAAAAGCTTTTTTACTTTTGACTCTATTTCACCAGATACCCTATCCAGCTTTTCCAGGATTCTTGACCCAATGGCATGTACAATACTTTGGTCAGAATTCTCCATCATGCTCTTGTGATTGGCTATAGCATCCTTGGCTAATTTCTCACATGTATTGCAATACCAATGGACTGAGGTATACTTCTGAAGCAAGTTGGCAAGTTTGGTATCCAGATTTTCACAGCTCTTACAGAACCAATTCTCACAGTATTCACAGCAGAATAGTTTGGCCTTGAATTTCTTGTCACAAGTGAAACACTCATTCTCTACAGAATCAACTTGGCTGTCTGTCTCAGTAAAGGTTTCCTGTTGGCTCAGAGTTTCACTACTGATTAAAACAATTTCCTCATCATCCTGGGACTGGCCACTCTGCTTTGACAATGCCTCAAGTCTGGCAGAGGCTCTACTGGCAGCAGATTTATTCCTGTTTGCCAAATCATTTTTTCCATCACTGAATGAATCATTGACTGAACCTCCCCTGCCTGTTTTCTCATTATCCTCATTGCCACCAGGTGTCCCTCCCTTCAGTAGGTCAACTTTGCCTCTATCATTGTTCTTTGAGGGTGACAACTTTTTCATAATCTTCTCTGCTAATTTTGACATGATTGATACTCAGTCTGTGGCAACACTTGACTTGATAACACAGTACTTATCTTCTTATGGTGTTGGTCAGGTGGGCATCCAAGCACAGGTAAATCCAGTAATCCAGCTAAGTTCCCTGTGACAGTCTGACTGGCAATTAGTTGCCAAGGACAACCGTCTCAACAAAACAAGATATTTTGCCCTTTTCCAAAACTAACATGTCCACAAATATCACTTTTTGGACAAAATTTTTATCCAAAAAACATCAGGGTGTGATCACAGAGTATAGTTCTCCATCCAGACAATAGCTCTACCTCAAACAGTTCTGGCCCAAGTGAGCAAATTAACAGTAGCACTAAGAACCCCTATAGTTGGTGGCAACTTAATCACAAAATTATAGAAGCTAATATATATAAGATAGAACTCTAAATTGGTATTTCTCGTGCGGGGAATACTATCTATCTTATTTTTTGAAGACACACAATTGTTGAGAACATATCTTGAATTTATTCTAAGGCTAATATTATTTGTATAAGACGGAGCTCTAAATTGGTATTTCTCGTGCGGGAGGTACTATCTGTCTTACTACACTGATAATTTTGTTCTTGATACATATATAAGATAGAACTCTAAATTGGTATTTCTCGTGCGGGGAATACTATCTATCTTATTTTTTCGAAGACACACAATTCTAAGGCTAATATTATTTGTATAAGACGGAGCTCTAAATTAGTATTTCTCGTGCGGGAGGTACTATCTGTCTTACTACACTGATAATTTTGTTCTTGATACATATATAAGATAGAACTCTAAATTGGTATTTCTCGTGCGGGGAATACTATCTATCTTATTATTTTTTGAAGACACACAATTGTAGAGAACATATCTTGAATTTATTCTAAGGCTAATATTATTTGTATAAGACGGAGCTCTAAATTAGTATTTCTCGTGCGGGAGGTACTATCTGTCTTACTACACTAATACTGGACTCAGACAGAAATCTCCTGTTTGAAAACAGATTACAAGGTTAAATATAGAACTTTATAGAAAGTACAGAATTCTTTCCATTGTATACTTCTTACAGACTTTTGATGGCATCAAATGAATTTATTGAATCGCTTCATGAAAAATTAATTTTCGGAAGAAATTCTAACATAAAGTACAAAAATATGCAACAATTAGATAGTAAAGCAATTCCCTGTCAAAACTATGAGAAGAATGGGGAGTGCAGGTTTGGGGATAGATGCAAATTTTTGCATTCATTGAAGAGGCAAAAATTTAACAAATGACGGGGTCGGGGGGACATAAGGTTTCAGAAGAGAAATATATATAATGAAAGAATCTTGTATAACCAAAATTTAAATCATGTAGATAATGATAATGCTTATAGGTATGAATATGGTAGTGTGAATTACTGGACCACGATTGGCAGCTCTAAAAATATCTCTGTGCCATTAAAAAATATAATACCTAGCGATAATGTGAAACTTTTAAAAAATGATTGCATTTTAGATTACAGCATGAATGAAAATGTTTTTATAAATGAGAAAAACTCTATGAATGGAGATGTTTTTATGATGCAGGACGATTTTAAAGAAAATTGCATGAAAATAAATTTAAACAAACGTGAAAAAGATTTTAATAATGTCATTTTTTCACATGAAAAGATAAATACCTTATGTCCCCGTAGTCAATGCATAAATCAATGTCAAAACAAAGTTTTTTATCTTTTCAGTAATAATAATACCTTATGTCCTTGTAGCCAATGCAAAAATCAATGTCAAAACAAAGTTTTTTATCATTTAAGTAATAAAGATAGCCAAGAATATGAAACAGCAAATAAACATGTAGAATTTTTAAAGCCCACATATGCTGAGGTATTGAAGATTCCAAAAAATCAAGAAGTCAATCTATACAATAATATCCGAAAACGCAAGTGTAAAGAATCTAATGGAAGCACATCATCTTTAAATAAAATGGTGAGAATCAATGATCATATTAAATACATGGCCAGGGGTGAAGGGCTTCCCCAACTGGACACTCTTAATGATAAGCATCTTAATGGTAGCTCTAACATACGAAACATAAGAAAAAACTTGAACCAATCAAATGCCTTATCTGGGTCACGTGGTCTAAATAACCACACCCACCACAGGATGGTCCGTAAGAGTAGAACAGGTTTTACTACGCCATTAAACGAAATATCGCTCTCAAATCGATTTGAATATCTTTCTGACAGTAACAAAATTGCAACCCATAATTTCAGGCAAAAGGAACATAGTCCTTATATTATTAATCACCGCACTAAGTCTCGAAGCGATCGGACGTTAGCTCCGCCCTCCGTTAATCTGATTGGCCGTCATGGGAGGCAATCTGCTGGGGGTGAAAGAGGTTCCCTCCATAATGACGTCATAGGGTCAATGGCCGGTTTCCCGGTTGAAAGTTGCCTTAATGCTCAGGAGAATACAAATAAAATTAACTTTAATAGAAACTTAACTAATAACAAAATGAATAGACATGTAAAACATAACCTTAAAAAAATACACACATTATAATGAACAAAGATCTAACTATTGCAACAGCCAATGTTCAAAGTCTTGGAAATAAGACAGAACTGATAAATTTATATATTAATGAAAATAATGTTGACTTATTCTTTATAACTGAAACTTGGATTAATGAAATGAATGAACAAATCATAAGAGGTGAAATTAAAGGTAACAACTATGATATTGAACATGTACCACGTGTCCTAAGGTCTGGCGGGGGTCTGGCGATTATCTATAGACCTGAAATAGACATAAAGAAAATTAATCACACACATAAATTATCGACAATGGAAATGATGGAAATAAATATTAAAATTAAAAATAAGATATGCACTATTATTACAATATACAGACCTGAGCCTTCTGATAAGAACAAATATACTTACACAGAATTTTTTGAAGAATTCAGTGAACTACTGTCTTATTATAGCACATATACAAATGAAGTTATATTGGTGGGCGACTATAACTTTCACATGAATAGACCCGAGAGGCCTAATGTAATAAAATTCAATGAAGTCCTAGATCTATATAATTTACATAATCATGTGACAGAACCAATGCATATTATGGGAAATACGCTCGACCTATTAATAACAGGCATACATAGTAATGTAATTAAGGAACATATAGTTGATGAAAAAATATCAGATCACAATATCCTAAGACTTACCTTAAATCTGCAGACTAAAGTCAATAACAAAAAACTGTATCATATAGAAATTACAAAAAAATGAATATCGATGAATTTAAAAGAGACATTAAGGTAATGTTCAACGATAGTCAATCTTATCAAGATGCAGATCTAAATAAATTACTTGATAAATATAACAAATTGACAATGGTACTTGACAAACATGCTCCTAATGTGGAGAAAACCATAAATATTAGGAAACCGGCACCATGGTTATCTGATGATGTAAGGATTGAAAAAAGAAAGAAAAGAAGACTTGAAAGGAAACATGATAAAACTGGCCTCTCCTCAGATAAGATACAATTTAAAATACAGAGGAACAAATATAATAATATCATTAAGAATTCGAAAAACGATTATTATTAGGGAATAATAAATTCAAATAAATCGGATCCGAAAAAATTATTTAAAATATTAAATAAATTACTACATACTAAAGAGGACACCCCTTTCCCTAGTCATAATGACAAAAAGGAGTTAGCCTCAGAATTTAATAATTTTTTTCTTGAAAAAATTTCGAATCTTAGAGAGTCCATGGACCAAATTGATAAAAATAATCAACAAATAAATGAGGAAGTCAGATTTGAAACACAGTTGATAGAATTCACATTGTTAAGTGATTCTGAAGTCAAAACAATAATTAAAGAATCTGCAAAGAAGTCATGTGAGCTGGATCCAATCCCTACATGGCTTCTAAATGAATGCATGGGGAATTTACTGCCATTAATAAAGGCCATCATAAATAAGTCAATCTCATTAGGAGACATGCCTGATGACCTGAAGATGGCCATCATTAGACCCTTAATTAAGAAATTGGGCCTGGAATTGATAAATAAGAATTATAGACCAGTCTCGAACCTGGCCTACTTATCAAAATTAATAGAAAGAGCAGTAGCTAAACGGTTTGTGGTACATCTAGTTAGAAATGATATTCAAGGCCTATTTCAATCAGCCTATAAGGAGTTCCATAGTACTGAAACTGCATTACTCAAAGTGCAGAATGACATCTTAATGGATATTGATGATGGTAAAACGGTAATGCTGGTACTACTTGATCTATCAGCGGCTTTTGACACTATTGATCATGAAATATTGCTTAATAGACTGGAAAAAAGATGTGGTATCACAGGGACTGCCCTTAAATGGTTTAGATCATACTTGTCTAATAGAAAACAATGTGTTGTAATAGATGGTGAAAGATCTGATAATATTAAGATTAAATATGGTGTCCCACAAGGCTCAGTTTTGGGACCTTTATTATTTACGGCATATATGGAGCCTTTATCAGATATAATTGGTAACTATGGTCTCAAGCATCACATCTATGCTGACGATACACAACTCTACATCACCATTGATCCTAAGTCTAAAGAAACTAGAGTTAAGTCCTGCAAGGAGATGGAAAATTGTATTATAGAGGTTAAAAAATTCTTAATAGAGAATAAAATGAAGATAAATGATGGAAAGACAGAAATGCTTTTATGTGGTAAAAGCTGTGAATTCAGAAAGAAAAATGTACCTGAAGATATTCTAGTAGGGGAAACTAGAATCCCTAGATCAAATTCTGTTAAGGATCTAGGGGTTATTCTAGATCAAGAACTATCTATGAAATCACAAATCAGAAAAATGTGTAAAAACGGTTTCTTCCATGTAAAAAATTTATCAAGAGTAAGAAATTGTTTAGATGAGGGAACAGCCAACACCCTTGCTCATGCATTTGTCACTTCTACCCTTGACTATGGAAATGCCCTTCTAGCGGGTCTTCCTGAGTGTGAATTAGCCAAATTACAAAAATTACAGAAGGCTGCGGCGAGGGTAGTTGGGAAGCTCAAAAAGAGAGATCATATCACGCAAAAACTTAAGGAACTTCACTGGTTACCAGTAAAAGCTAGGATTGATTTCAAAATATCTCTATTAACATGGAAGGTGCAAAATGGCTTTGCCCCAAAATATTTGTCTGATTTATTAGAATATAAACAGTTGGGTATGGGACTGCGATCTAATGATAAAAATGAATACGTAGTACCTAAGACTAATATGAAATCTTATGGAGATAGGGCTTTCAAGGCGTATGCGCCAAGGAACTGGAATGCGCTGCCCCTTGAAGTGAAAAAGTGTAAAACTGTTGAAACTTTCAAGAAGAAACTTAAAACATTTCTATTTAGAAAACACTATCTTAATGAAGCGCTTCGAGCAGACTTGGTCTGATATAGCGCTATATAAATCGTTATTATCATTATATTATTATTATTATCACTGCACATATTTGAATATATCCATAGTCATATTCCTATTAAAAATGGCAAAAATCTCCTCTGCCTTTGTAAGTGTCCTTCTGCCTGTTTTCATGAACGACTCTTCCCCCTCTTCCCCTTACACATCTAAGTGGAATATCACAATGAATCATATTTATAAAGAAACATTTTTTGTTCCATTTGAAATGTTCTAATGTTAGAAAATGTTATGAATTCCATTGTTTTAAGACTATTTTACAAGTGTCGTGAGTGGCTTATTGACAGCTGTCTCAATGGGGAACACCCCAATGCCTTGGCGGGGTACGCCCCATTGCTAATGTATATTGCTTTATGACACCTCCCTTAGCTAAATCAATAGGTTTTAATTAATATTTAATGCTGGTGGCCATTCTTAGAAAGTTTTTAATCTTTAACTACACAAATTCATTTATTCATATTTTCCCAAGATTGATTATTTGGTGATTTATTACAATTCTGTAATATTTTGTTTCAATCATGTTATTCTTTTGGTGATATAATGCATACTTAAGGAAATAGAGTATTCCAAATTTTACATTTATATAAAAATCGTGTATAAATTTATCTCTGTTTCAAAGAAATTGTTTTAATAATATGGTGTCCATAATAAGAATAATAATAAAATTTGTATAGCGCTGATACCAGACAAGTCTGTTCATAGCGCTGTGCTCAGGACATGCATCCTGAAGAGATGAGTTTTCAGCCTACTCTTAAACGAGGAGACTGAAGTACTTGTCCTAATATCAGTAGGCAGGGAATTCCATAGTCGTGGACCTACAGATGAGAAGGCCCTGTCACCTACTGTCCTTAGCCTGGTAGTGGGTACTTGTAAGTGGGTGCCGTCATTGGATCTTAGACAGCGTTCACCTTCCTTGATCAGGAGTAGATCCCGTAAGTAAGGCGGAGCCTTACCATTTAGGGCTTTCCAGGTTAATAGAAGAATTTCAAAATCAATTCTCGTGTGAACAGGAAGCCAGTGCAGTTCCTGTAATTTTCCTGAAATGTGATCAAATTTCCTGATTTTTCCTACTACCCGTGCTGCAGAGTTTTGGAGGTATTACAGTTTCTTGATGTCAGTTTTAGGAAGACCTGCTAGTCAAGGGTAGTCAAGGGTAGATGTAACAAAAGCATGGGTAAGTGTTACCGCAGTCTTCTCGTCTAGACAATGTCTAATGGCAGCCAAGTTCCTAATGTGATAATAGCCTTTCTGACACATTTTCTTGATCTGGGCCTTCATGTCCATGTTGGAGTCAAATGTGATACCAAGGTCAACCACTGACTGACTAGGAGCAATATCAGAGTCACCCACTCTGATTGTGTTTGGGTTACTGATTTGGGTGGTAGTACTGTACCTGTCAGTACATATGAGCATCTCAGTTTTCCCATCATTTATCTTCATCTTGTTTGTAATGAGGAAATTCCTGACCTCACTGACACACTCCTCCAGTTTGTGTCTGCTCATATCCACCTGATGGGGAGAAGCATGGTCAACAGGGATGTAGATCTGAGTATCATCTGCATAAATGTGATAGCTCAGACCATATTTGGCAAGTATATCAGATAGGGGTGTCATGTAAATGGTGAACAGTATAGGACCCAGGACTGAGCCCTGGGGTACTCCATATTTTAAGGATTTGAGACGGGATCTATGGATCCCCACCTTCACACATTGCTTCCTGTCCATTAGGTATGACCTAATCCAGGAGAGTGCATGACCTTTGACGTTGCATCTATCCCTCAATCTGTCCAAAAGGATTTGATGGTCAATAGTGTCAAAGGCAGCAGAAAGGTCAAGCAACAGTAAGATGACTGACTTTCTATTGTCAAGAGCACCCAAGATATCATTTTGCACTTTTAACAAAGCAGTTTCAGTGCTGTGATATTCCTTATAGGCTGATTGAAACTTGTCAGTAAGACCATTCCTTACAAGATGGGGGACTAGTTGGTCTGCAACCGCCCTCTCAGTTAGTTTAGAGACAAATGTTAGGTTGGAAACAGGCCTATAATTTTTTTCAACCAGTTCTAGACCAAGTTTTTTCAGCAGGGGTGTTATGATGGCTATTTTCATATTTTCCGATACTGCTGATTCCGTCAGTGATTTGTTTATGATGGTAGTAATTATTGGTAGGAGGTCATCTAAGAGGTCAAGTAGGAGCCAGGTTGGAATTGGATCCAGCTCACATGACTTCTTTGCAAACCTTTTGACCAATTTTCGTACGTCGTCAATGGTCAAGGGTGTGAACCTTTCTAGACATGTAGTACTATTGTTCACAGAGTCACCTGGTGGCAAAGTTTGGGAGGATGGAGCCTTAACAATGTCCAGGCGGATTCTATCTATTTTTTCAAGAAAGAATGTGTTAAACTTCTCAGCTTGAGTGATCTCACAGTCAGATTGGGGCATAGGTGTGTCCTTTTTCTTGTGCATGACCGTGTCAATGACTCTAAAAAGCTTTTTAGGGTCATGTTTGTTTTCTTCAACCAAGTTGGAGAAATATACAGATTGAGCTGACTTCAACATGGAATTGTATTTATTTCTCTGAGAGTTATAAAGTTCCTTATCAATGTGAGAGCCAGTCATGTTCATTTTTCTCTCAAGTCTCCTCTTGAGGGATCTCTCAAGCTTTAATTGGTCATTCATCCAAGGTGCAGGCTTGCGATCAGTAACCTTGGCATGCTTGATGGGAGCATGTTTATCCATAACTGATGTGAGCTCCTTGTCATAGTAATTTACCATGTCATGCAGGGATAGGTGTTCCCATGATGAGTTGATACTGGTTAGGGATTTAATGTCATTTCTCAGTGATTGAAGATCCAATCCCTTGAAGTCCCTGTACTTGATTGATTTCTTAGGGGCTTTGGGGGGTGAAATGCCTAAGTATAGCTTAATCATTTTATGATCAGATATATACTCATCCACCAGATGGCTCTCTAGATATTTGTTCCCTTTGAAGGTGATGATTAGATCAAGGGTGTTCCCTAGCTTATGGGTTGGTTCATGTACCCATTGGTTCATGTCAAAGGTAGAGAGAATGTCATTGAACTTATGACAACAGGCTTGGTTGGCTTATTGACATGAAAATTGTAGTCACCAAGGAAGATGACCTCATGACTAAAGGACCCATAGTGTGACACTAGTTGAGTGAACTCATCATAGAATTCAGAATAGGTATATCTATTTCTGCCGGAAGGTTCAGGTCTGTAGATGGTTACAAAAGTGAACTTTTTTCCTTTGATCAGTAGGGATGTTTCAAGGAGTTCCATTGTTTTAACCATTGGAGGGTTCAACCTATTGGTTACAAAGGGAAGTTCGACACGATGCAACAGACCCACCCCACCCCCAGAGCGTCCTATCCTGGGGTGGGACTGGAATTTGAGTGAACCTTTTTCAAGTTCATTTATAGTTTTCTCTTCACCTATTTCATGTAACCATGTCTCCGTAACAAAAAGAGCATCCAAATGGTGTTCAAAAAAGTAATCTTTGACGTTAAGAACCTTACCAGTGATGCTTTGTGTGTTACATGAACCAATAATTAGGTTTTTCTTGTTTTTATGTGTTACCATGGAAACTCTATTGTTCCCATGGTAAATGGTGCCACCTGTTTGTGTGCGATTTGCAGGCCCGCTTCCATTAAGTGAGAGCCTGCAGCGTGGAGTCTTACTTCGTGTGTTTCCGTCTATCGGATGGGCGGGGCTACCACGATGAACTTCGGGCAACTCCGTCACATGCTCCAACAGTGGAGCGAGACCGTCGCCACTAGGTGGCGAGGGATGCGGAGTGTGTAAAGTGCCCGTATTAAGGCGTGATCTACAATGCGTGTGAGCGAACCCTCAGAGTCGTGGTGAGTGTTGTTAAGATTATCGTAATCAGTTATGTAGGGCATAATGGTGAGAAAGTTTTGGAAATTCATGATTACCGAGGTTTTGCAGGTCGTGACATTGGACTCGCAGGCACCATGTAGCGTAAGTAGGTCATTTGAGTTGATGTGATCAGAAGTATCTAATAGATTTCTGCAAGGTGTGGGGTAAAGTTCAAGAAATTTAGTCAGTGAGAGAACGTTTAATTGTTGATGATTAGCTAGACTGAACATTTCTTGTACGTGGGGTAGCGTGGTAATATTGAAGTTAATATTTGTGAAACTTTTCGTTATATTGAAAGAAGACGTATGCATTGGACGAAGTATGACCGTGGATGTTTTTATGCCAAGAGGGGGCAGATACAACAATTGTGAGTTTGTGCTAGAACAGTTATCATATGTACCATAACATGAGCATATACAAACAAAGTCAAAGTTTTCAGAGAAATTTTTATTCACCTGGACGTCGTGAGAACATACATTTCTAGCGTCCTTGACATAGTTGTTAAAACAAAGATCATATATATCGTTATTATTGTCCAATTTAGTGTTCGTATTAAAGATATGAGAAGTACTTGGTGCCTTTGAAAAATGTCATTTCTCATCCATTATAATCTTTTTCACTTCATCCCTGGCTTTACGGATCGCATCCTTTGATCCAGAGATCGTGACGATGTTGAGCGTGGTTGTTTTGTCGAGTTCACGACGATCCACCTGAATCCCTGCTTTGGTGGAGCGACGGAGGGCGTGGATGTTGCTACCTTTCTTTCCTACCAATCGGCTGGCGACGAAACGGGATACGTACATTACAACGTCTTTGGCTTTACCCCCGCCAGAGGAGGTGGAGGAGGAAGAAGAGGATGCCAGAGGAGAACGAGCAGACTCCTCATCTGAGAGAAGTGTTGAAATTTCTGGCATAGGTGGTGCCACTATCATATCCGGAATTGGAAGTTTATTGATCTCCGATATGAGGAGAGAAATTGTTTTTGGTAGTAATGTTCCATCACGTGCTATGGATAGGGTTGTAGCACCCTCAAAAGTAGGAATTTTGACGAAACTGAAGCCTGGCACATCAATAGAGGGAAGAAGATTCACAAACACAAGCCAGTTTTTACGAGCAGAGGCGTCAATAGGAGGTGGAGGCGTCAAGACCACCACAGTCGGGCCTTTAGACCTGATTTTCTTGACCCATAACGAAAAAAGAGTAAAATAAGTGTGTCCATCACCTCCAGATTTAATGTCAGTCATGTCCGGGAGTATTATGACGTGAGAAGCAGCAGGGACACGGTCAGACCTGGTGGAGAGGAAATGTAGACCTTCCGCCGTAGACTTGACAGAGGCATCCAGTCTAGTTAGACCCCGGGAGATCTCTTCTTGGTATCCATCCTTAGGAAGACAGACAAGGATAGATTTGATGTTCGTTGAAGGAAGAGTAGAAGGACGGCCAGCGCTGTCATCCGCAGCCGTTGGAAGAAAGGTCTGGATGACCTCGTCTCTTTCCTTGACGGCCTGGACAGATGTCAGTCTCGGCTGCCGATGACTTGGCGGACAGGTGGTCATGCGAGGTTTTCATGACTTGCTTTTCGTTGATGATCCGAGCATTGTCCGCCTGCAGATCAGCTACAACTTGTAGAAGACGTGTGATCTCAGCGTCTGATGCTGCCGACGTGGCAGTCAGACGGTCATATGAGGATCTCAGTGCTTCATACACATCATACGGTACTGTCTCAGGTGCGTCAACACTTGCGTCTTCCCAAGACGCATCGCTACGGAGGCCCGGCCTTGGGACAGCCACGGAGCAGTCACGACTTGCCATAGTAGAGAATTCTCAAGATTTCACAGACGTTTATACACTGGAAGTTATGGAGAGAATGTAGTTGCTGGGGCAGGGTATGACTTTAAGTATGACTCTGAACGAGTAGTATAGTTGAGAGAACTAGGTGTCAGGTGGTTCACCGCAGGCGTTAACCTTAATCCCCCGCTCTTGGTAGTATGGATTTTCGGTGTATTTTCGGGTAATGCGGGTCTATGTAAACCTGACACAATTTGTAGTAAAATATTAGTTATTATGTAACTTGCTAAATATTATTTATTTGCAAGAGTGGTTCAATATACAGAAATAAGATATTTCTGGTATTGGAGGGCGTATGTTTGGGTAATAAGTGTCGTTGTAACCCTAATAAAGTTTGATAAAGTTGTGCCCAGGGGCCGGTGAAAAAAAATAGAGAGATAGGTCTTAAGGGTCCGAAGAGACTTAAGACCAAGAGACCCGGTAGTAAAATCTGTTTCAGACCAGAAACGCTCGACACTGGCAGAGCGGATTGTCAGCTCGTGAACGCCGTGCCTTAAAAAAGACAACAACCTGGGACCGGCCTTCGCAAGCGAAATCCAATCCAAAACTGCCGTCAGAGTTTGTTAAAAGTCTGTCACAGGTAGACCTAGGTCTAGAGAAGGTGTGTTATCAAAAAATGGGCAGTGATAGACACAGGTTAGACCCAATATTACGTCAATAAAGACAAAATATTCGGAGCTTCACCAAAGAGCAGCCATCACCACGCACGCATGCGCACACCTCCCAAAAACCATAAGGTAAGGTCCATTGTTATTTTCAAACAGGCTTTTTTCACCTCAATTTCCTGGCTTGTTTGTGCTACAAAGTGTCATAAATAAACTTCTTGAACACAAATAAACATCACTAATACTAAAAAAAAAGCCCTCTACTCACCCATACACAGTAATCCATTTCTTCTTTAGCGTAGATATAAATCTGAGGTGCCGTCTTCCCCTTGATGCCAAGCAGGCTGCGGTTTCCGCAGCCACGGTGGTAGCTGTCCCTCTCACTCCCCAGCAAGGGGCCAATGATTTGGTGCTCTGCAAGATACATATGACCGGTTTGTGGTTTTGACTAATGCCACTAACGCCTCCAACACAAGACTTACAGAACATGTCCAAACTCTTGCCAGGGAGAAGGCCGTTTTTGAATAGAGAAGGAAGCGATAGCTGCTGAGCTGCAGAAGGCTAAACAAGCTGTATTGGAGCAGGATGAAATAATCCACTTTCGTCCTGAAGCCTGAAGACCTCCCTGCAGATGACATTTCTTCTGACATGGAAGACACGAATGCCACCCAAGGTGTCCTCGTAACCATCCTAAAGAATGGCCAACAGGATGCTATCTCTTCAGGCCTTACTCATGATGATTGTGTTCTCAACTGAGAGCATTGGCTCGTAGCATTGAGCATATTCCTAGGGCCAGCCATGTTTTTCTGGTGCTGGACTTGGAGCGGTTCCTTGCATATCTTGATGGGGGTGAATGGATGGATTCTTTCAAGCTGCCCGGCTTCAATGCCAATATTCCTCGGTTCTACGAGCCAACCACCTTCTCTCAAGGAAAATGTTCTTCTGTCTGATGAGGAATCCACCTTCTTCTTCCAAGTCCTCTTGATAGAAAGAGGAAACCGTGCCTGATGAGACCACAGTTATACCCTCCTCTCTAGCCTCCTGTATCATCTGCAAGCGGGGTGTTAATATCAACAGATTCTGTGACGATTTCGGTGCGAGAATCCAGGTCAAAACACTCAAAGATGGCAGCAATGATGTTCATTTGCTCACTTTGGGAGGCCGAAAGACAGCCGTAACAAAGGTCAAGGCTGAAATTGAGAAGCTAAAGGCAAACATCTCTAAAGACAACAATTGACATTCCTGGCCATTGTGTGTTCCAGGCGTTACTGTTCTACAGTTTCACATGGACGGCATATGAACAATCGTGTGCAACCCGATAACCTGTTCTCCAATATGTATACACTTGATGCTGTACAGGTGAGTGTTGAGGTGAAAGTTGTCAGTGCAGAAGGTGATAATTAGATAGGGTAGCTTTTCATCAGTGTAGGGGCCTGCACTGGGCGGTCAGCACGAGTGCTATTCACAGATTGGGGATAGTGCGTATTGGGTCTCCTCTCTAGCTGGATAGCCATTCTGCGTAAGCTCTGAGTGCCCACGAGACAAAAGTGGAGCGGCCAACATATCAAATCAAATCAAATCAAATCAAATCAATTGAACATTCCAGTGACTCTCATTGAAATGTATATGTTCTTGTTTTTCTAGCTTGATAAATTTTTCATATTCAGATTTTTCTCTATGTATCAATTATGTTTATGTTAATGAATACAATTCTCTCCCATATGAAGACCTCTGTTCCAGTACTATCTTATGTCAACACCACACTTAAGCTTTTTCCTTCTACTTCTCAAACTCCCTTGCAAATATTAACTTCCTTGCATATTGTTGCCCTTCATTCCAGGCCACGGGCCGTGGCGCAGTTGGTTAGGGCGCCAGCTTATTAGCACCAGTTCCTCTGTGGTGATCCAAAGGTCGTGGGTTCGAACCCCGGCCGTGCCGAGATTGAACTCATGACACAATTTCCCACATGAGCTGAGGCCCGTGCCTAAAGGGTTAACCCGTTGTCCTTGTAAATCTGTGACCGGGTGGGTTGTCATGTCAAGGACCTGCGACATGACAATTCAGTGAGGCAGCACTATATCTGCTACAAGTAGGTCTCATCACGAAATAACTGAAATAATGTTGAAAGTGATGTAAAACCCCAAACAAACAAACAAACAAAAAAAGCCCTTCATTCCTCTTGAATCACCTGAAAAATATAAATATTCCATTTTATACATTAACTTCTCCTAAACAAATTAAAGCCCGGCCTGTAAATGGACACGTGTTGAATGTTTCTAGAAGGGTGACAAAATGGCCGGTATACTAAATCTGAACTACGATGGCGAGAAGTTGCCTCAATTTGACATGATTTTTGGCCTACCTGCTTCACTTCACATCCAAAATTATCCTGCTACCCTCTCAGGTAAACTACCATTAAATTGTTAGAGAAATATCACTTCAATGTTACTGGTGAAACCATTAGTTCTCTTTGCAATACACATCGCAATACATTGCTGATTCTAACACGCACGCATGGATCACAACGTATTGGTATAGGAACCACCTCTCTCCTGCTTGACTCTGCCAACCATATGTTTTTTGGTTTTTGTAACGTCCAAAACATCTCCTCCAGAGTTTTAGCACTCCATTCTCTTTTTATGACTGAAACATGGATGCATGAATCATGTGATGAAAGGGTAACTAGGGAATTGGAGGATGGCTCTCTTTAGTTCCACTCATTCCCCATGGTGGGTCGCATCGGTGGGGGGTGGGTTTCTTGCATTGGTGTTAACTTCCTTTCACAACCAATAGGTTGAACCCCCCATTGTCAAAACAATGGAACTCATTGAAGCTGCCATAATTGCCAAAGGGAAGAAAATTACCTTTGTGGTCATTTATAGACCAGAGCCATCTGGTGGTGATAAATATACCTACTCAGAGTTCTATGATGAGTTCATCCAACTGGTTGTACATTATGGTGCTTTTAACCATGAGGCCATCTTCCTGGGTGACTATAACTTCCATGTTAATAAACTAACCAAACCTGATGTCATGAAAGTTTATGACATTTTATCCACCTTTGAATTAGATCAATGGGTTACTGAGCCAACCGACAAACTTGGGAATACCCTTGATCTAATTATGACTTTCAAAATACTCCATAGTCACCAAGTGGATGACTATATTTCTGATCATAAAATGATCACTCTTCATTTCAATACCATCCCACCCAAACCTAAGAAATCTATCAGCTATAGGAAATTTAATGACCTGAACCTAGAATCCTTTAGAGATGACCTCGGATTCCTGACATCTCGGACTTCTGAATGGGAAAACACCCCTGGCTGGATCCCATGAAAAGTGCTAGAGGAACTCTCCAGTGTGGAGTTTGGAAAGCGCTCAAATTCAAACAATATGGCGACCTCCAGGTTTCATCATGTGCATTTTGAGCCTGTTGGGACTAAATCTGCTAGTCGGCAGAATGTTGCAGCTCTTTTGAATGAAATGCCAAATGAATACATGGATGAAGTGTTGGGGACCCTACAATCAATCTGGAAAAGGTTTGTCAATGAAGTTTTTTGCTTGTTCATGAGTAAATTACGCATGTGTGTATTACTATTGTGTGTGTGTAGCAGGTCAGCTGTTTGGTCTGCCATGAAATGAAACCCATGCACTATTCTGTCAAAAGTTTTGTTGAATATCTCTGCAACCAAGATAGTTATCAACAATCTGAAAACAGTTCTGAAATTGTCAGAGAAATATCTAATCGATTATACAAAGCCCCTACCCATATGATATACCAGTCATGTAATGTAACTTGTTAGGTGAGCTGTCAATCACTTCTAATTCTTTCAATTCTAACAAAAATATCAAATAGAGTGAATGACTGTAGTGAATGCGAATGTTCATGTAGATGTGTTTGTAATACATACGATTGAATTCCTCTTGTTCTGACGATGTCATAAGTATTAAAATTATTTCTGTAAGTGTATTATTAGCTGAGATATTAATGTAAAATCTTCAAAACTATAATTCTCATCTTGTTATATTGTTCACAATCACGGCAGTCCTTTACAGGGCCAAAACATTGTACAATCTATAAAATACACATATAGCTGTCTTCCTTTTGTTCTCACGATTTCAGACATATTTAAATCATTTCTGTAAGTGTATCAGTAGCAGAGACAATAATTAGGTAAAACATTTATGATTGTTTTCTTGTTCCTACAATTTCATAATTTGTACAGATATACAAAAATATCAAATAGAATTGAACATATAACAACTGACAGGACAAAACAGGGCAAATATAATGGTGAACATTATTCATTTTTTTATGAGCGGACAACTGCAGAGATTTGTCTCAGATTTGTCCCCAATGATATACCAATATGTGTGTCAGAATATATAGAATATAATTGTTTTTTGCAAACATAGAAAGTATAAAAAATAATGGCTTTATAAACAAAGATGAAATCTTCATATTATCATGAGCGGGGATTGGGCAAAGGTCAAAGTCAAGTGTCTCATTTGTGTAGCTGTTATTTTTGCAACTCTCTTTCAGAGTTTATTTTTTTGAGTATATCTTTTTCATTTCTAATTGGAATTGTTATCTTGAGGCAAATAGGTCATTTTCTGTTTTCTTTTATTTCAGCCACAATAAGGACATACCCCTATACGAACGCCAGGGCATGAGATGTGCTTTAGTGTGTAGTGAGGACAAACCCATGATCTTCAGTTATCACAAGACTACAGAACGTTTAAACGTCCATCTTTATTATGGTCACTGGAATGTGCATAGCATCCCACAACATAATTAATAGAAATATTCACAAAAGATTTATATATTTCTAAATTCTTGAAATTGCAAAGTTGCTAAATAGATTCAACAACATTTTTAGGGATAGTTGGACACATGTTTATTTATGCTTACATTTAAAAACCGCAATGTTCATGACATTTAGCAAATATTGCAACCTTTCATAGGTGATATACTTATTTTTCACTGAGCTCTTGACCCAATATTTTTTAACACTTTTTATTGGTTTCTGTGATTCACATTTTGTTTACAATTTACATTTTATTTACAATTTACATTTTATTTACAATTTACATTTTATTTACAATTTACATTTTATTTACAATTTACATTTTATTTACACTTTTCATTCAGGATTATGTATAATTGAATATCTGGATTTAATTAAAGTAAAGGTCCAGAATTTAAATAATCTTAGTTTACATATGAATAAAAGTATATTGATTTCTTATGAGAATGTATTGAAGCTCCTGCTATACTCTCATTGGCAATTCACAAGGAATGTGATGAGTTATGAACTCAAATTGTAAACCAATTCAATGTGCCATCCAATAAAATATAATAAAATATATTCAAAGAATTATGTAAACTGGTCTCATTGCTTTGATTGATTTTAAACTTGATTAATTGATTTTAAAGCAAGACTACTCGACTCGGTAAATATAAAGTTGCATATAAATGATTTATTTGCAAATAAATCTGCCTACCACCAAACATTCTGGAGGAATGTTGACTGTGCTGCTGCAATTGGATCCACTGTAACAATTGCAGCAGTCAACAGACCTAGGGACATAGTATAAACAATCAAATCAATTATAACAATACATAAATAAACACATATACAGGCTGACAACTGGATCCACTGTAACAGTTGTCAGCTGGCTTAGCCATTAAACCAATACAAGTGATATATAATCAATTGACATACAATTCTACTTTATAATCAAATCAATTATAACAATACATAAATAAACACATATACAGGCTGACAACTGGATCCACTGTAACAGTTGTCAGCTGGCTTAGCCATTATCCCAATACAAGTGATATATAATCAATTGACATACAATTCTACTTTATAATCAAATCAATTATAACAATACATAAATAAACACATATACAGACTGACAACTGGATCCACTGTAACAGTTGTCAGCTGGCTTAGCCATTATCCCAATACAAGTGATATATAATCAATTGACATACAATTCTACTTTATAATCAAATCAATTATAACAATACATAAATAAACACATATATACAGGCTGACAACTGGATCCACTGTAACAGTTGTCAGCTGGCTTAGCCATTATCCCAATACAAGTGATATATAATCAATTGACATACAATTCTACTTTATACAATTTAGGTACCTCTCTCCCTTTAAGCAACTTTATACACAATTAAGTCCTCATAATTTTGTTCCAGATGAGTATGTTTGGTACACATTCATATGAGCTGGAAATATATTTATTGGTCAAATAATATAAGAATAATAATCCCCCATCACTGTCAGCATAGCTAGAAATGGGCTCATCTACACATTTTTATTTCCCTCTACCCTTACCCCGGCCTCTACCCCGGCCTCTACCCCTGCTACTACCCCTGCCCTTCCATGTTCCTTTATTCTGTCCTGAACTTTCAGAAGCCTTGCCAAAAAATAGCTCTCTCAATTCATCTTCACCTATCCCTTCTGACAAGACATATCAACCATTTTCATGATGTGGTCATTGCCAACAACTAACTCAGGTTGTGTTAAAACACAATAAGAGTCTTTCTCTCTGGTTGTCTTTGGTTGAGAAAAACAAGTCAGCTCACTTTTTCTGAGGTATACCAAATGGATATACTCATGGCGGAATGCTGAGCTCCATTTTTCAGACCATTTGGAATGAGAACAGTATTCTTTAAGCCGAGTATGTTTACATTCTCTGCCCTGGGCAGTGTGAAGACCCAACCCCTTCCCACAATCCTCAAAAACTTCTCTGGCGTGAACCGGCACCGAATTGCCCAGACACCAAACTGTCAAGCTCACCGAAGGCATAAAAATGCAAAACAAATGGAAAAAAAGCTTGCAGTTATATTCCAACTCCTCCAAATCTTGTTTATTTGTATCAAATTTGCACATGAGTGTTGTGATGAGTGCAAGTTTTTGGACACCGAAAAACAAAATGTTCGTCATAGGCCTCTGTTGATCTAATACAGTGAGGAGCACATTGTAGTTCTTAAGCACTTTCAATGACTCCTCTCCTGTAAAACGATAATCAAATGAGTCACTGAGGCCCTTGGTATTGGAAAACCAGTCCCTTATTCTATTGTAAAGTTTTTTAGAAATTGATCTCAGAATTTGCATATACCTTCTAAGAGGTGTGTTAGGTGATAATTCCTCTAATGATTTGGCTTTGCTCAAAATATTCTTATCGGTGGCATCCAATACTTCTTTAAAAAGAAGTCCATGTAGGCGCTGAACAACATTGTTCTTCAAATGCAGGGTTTCAAGTTTTGCCTCATCAATGAATCTGCCTAAAATTGGGGTTTTCTCCTGTCTACTACCTAAAGCTGCTATATACTGTGTTATACGTTGCCTACTGACCTGACCTTTCTCTGCTTTAAATAAATCTACCTGGCTAACTACCGAAATTCTCTCCTCAAAATCCCATTTCTGCCATGGTGCACCAATTTTATTGAGATATTTTCCTTGAATATTGGCAAATGAGCATGGATAGGTTGCTGCATTATTCAGTTCCCCTGATACATGACTTGGTGGATTACTATGATAAAAAGCTCACATTCATAATGGATAAACATGTTCCTATAAAAAAGGCCAAAATATCCCAACGCAAACCTGTGCCTTGGATGAGTGACCTAATTAAGGGCAAGATGCCTCTCAAGAGAAGACTTGAGAGAAAAATGAATAAGATAGGATCTCAAGTTGACAGGGAGTTGTTCAGAGAAATAAATATAACTCCCTACTGAAATCATCCCAATCCAACTATTTTGCTAAACTTGTTGATGAAAATAAACATGACCCTAAAAAGCTTTTTAGGGTCATTGACACAGTCATGCACAAGAATAAGGATACACCAATGCCCCCATTTGATTGTGATATCACTCAAGCTGAAAAGTTCAACGCCTGGAGTTGAACTTTAGCATATAACATATAGTTCTGTTCCAAATTCTGATTTAAATAAATATAAGTTCTCAATTTAGCTTGGTGTTGTCTACAGCAAGATCAGAACAACTAAAACATATGTCTTTTTCATGTGTAAAATACCTCCCAATTTAAGTTATTTTGCAGAGTGAAGAGCAAAGAGAGGATATTTTACTTTATTTTATTTATTTATTTTTTTTTTATTTGTTTATTTATTATAGTGACACATGTTACAAATAATAGCAAAATTAAACAAAAAATAACATAACATCCACCCATTTTGGGTTATGAGTCACTCTGATATAAAATATTACTTATTTACCTGGCGCCAGTGTACATACACATGTAATATATTGACAATAAAGAGAAAAATGTGACATTTTCTTAATTATAAAGTAACTTCCTTCGTTTCATATAGCAATTATATAAACAGTCTCCAGTGCATTTTACTAAATCCTCATCATTCATTAAAATATAAAGCTTTACATCATCATCGTATTCAAGAAAAGCATTATAAAATTCCATTGCATTTGTGAATAGAGCATTTCTATATAAAGTATAGCATGGACATTTTAACAGAAAATGAATTTCATCTTCCACATCATTATGGTCACATAATTCACATATTCTAAAGTGCCAGGGTATATTGGAGTATCTTCCGTTCTCCACTTTCAATGGTAAAACACCTGTTCTAAACTGGGCAAAAATTGATTTCTTTGCCCTATTATAGATTTGTTTAACATAAAGTTCTGTTCCAAATTCTGATTTAAATAAATTATAAGTTCTCAATTTAGCTTGGTGTTGTCTATCCACATTCCATCCTTGAATATCTAATTCATGTTTCAGTTTTCTGACTTATTTTATTACATTGCAACATTACATTACAACTGAAAACATCCAATGTTCAAAATGCAACAAGAGATATATCAGTTGGAGCCCATGCTTACTGGAACAGCTTTCACCTGGACATAAGTCAGTCTCCCAGTTGTCCTTACATACAGATACCACATAATTATATAACTAAGCAGATTTATTGGATGCAATATCTGGGTCATATATTTCTTAATTTACTTTTGAAGGTTGAATTTCAATTTTTTTCTAGAACCTGTCACACAGTATCTCACAGCATGTGAAACAGACATCAAGGGTGGAGTCCTGAAGACGAACCACTAAATGTACCCACCACCACCGAAAACTTTCAATGAAGGCCCAAATTACATCAACATTTGGAACCACTTTGAAAGTTGACTCCACGAACAGTGTAAGTTTAAAGATTTGTTTTCTCGAAGATTTCTTCGCTGTATTATCTTGCACTACCTGTTTTATTATTGTCGTAAATGCTAATTTCACAAACATGTGAGAGTCACAGAAATTGATTGTAATATCACAGAATATTGCCATACACATACACACATGTTGTGATTGTGTAGGATATAGATTATAGACAATCACGATATTTGGCAAGAGATCATAGAGGTTACTGAGTGCAACGTGAAGGCCAACAAGTGCAGGCTAATGAGACGCATTACTCACCCCGCAGAGAGATGACGTGATGCTCCAAGCCGGTACTATGCCAAGGCGCTGCAGAGAAGCCACGCAGATGCGCCCAGATCCCATTAAAAAGGCCCCGAAATCGCTATTCGAGGAGCAGAGAAGCAGAAACCACTTGCCTAGAAGATCCACAACTTGACAGCCACACTTGTATAGACTTGGGTGTTTTATGCATCCTCAGGACTCAGTATCATTAGCATTTGGATATTTCATATATCACGCTCTTGCCATGCCGACCTAGCCAGACTCTAGTGTATACAGCACTGAATAAAGGAGACTCTTGTGCATTGCATATGCTGTGTCTGCAGTCCTTATTACCTCCAAACTCATATAGGTAGATTGGGTAGCTAGGTTAAGGCCCCGTTCACAGGTAGCCAGCGAGTATAGTTCCGATCCCCGTCTGCGTCCCCCAAACCATACGTAACAAAGTGGTGGAGAATCCGGGTACCAATTACAAAAAAATGATATGATTAAAACAACCAAACCTCTTACGTTAAACCTTTGGAGAGTGCAATCAGCAGTTCTCAGAGTATTCTGTTTGACTGTTCTTCGGAATAAGTCTTCGCTTTCACGCCGCTTGTCAGTGCTTTCCTGGTATCTTCTTGATATTTTATATCAGTTGATTTCCCTTTCCTCGTGACTCCTGTCACATTGTTTGTGGGAATGTGCCTACGGGTTTCTTGACCCAGTCCCACATTTTGTACAGGATCAACCATGAATCAAGCACGTGTCAGCCATTAGTAATTTTCCTCATCATTTTCATATTGACATACGCTAACAGCTTCACAGCTGCAAATGCCCAAAGTAAGCAATGTCATTCACTTTATACATCCCTTTTGTTTGATCCCTAGATTTCCATTTAATGATTGATCCCTGTCGGAAGAGCATCAATCTCTTTTCAGACAGACTGTTTCTGTTTGATCTTACACGCCAGCTTTACCAGCTGCAGTGCCCATAATATACAGTGTCATTCACTTCATTCATCCTTTTTTTCCACCCCTTTTCCAGCTGATGATTGCTCCATGTCGAAGAGCATGAATCTCTTTTTCAGACAGACTGTTTCTGTTTGATCTTGCTCACTTCGGCGCGCCCCTCACTTTCTGTGACTATTTCAACAAGCTGTGTTCCAGTCTTCCTCTTGCTGTAGCAATTGTTGTTGCAATTGTTGTTATATTTGTTGCTGCAGTTGAATCTGTGTTGCCGGTTTTTGCAACCTCTCTGAAGGAGCAACTTGTTTGTTGTAAATTTGATCACATACATTTTTTTCCCTTAATATTCCTTATAACCTCAACCATCCAGTAATTAACAGATATTTTTTTAACTACCTCATACACTGTGTATTTTTAACATTATCTTCTAAATTATGTGTTTTAACTGAGATACATTATAGCGTAATTGTTTATTACCACATTACAATATTTCATTGGTTTCACAGATGCCTATAAATGTTATTACTTTGATATTAATGATACAGTCCAGATTACCAGAACTTTAATGGTATCACTTCCCTCATACTTTCACGTATGATTGTACTAATGACATTTACCTTTATATTATATAATATTCGTTACTATCGTTAAAAGGTATTATGTAATGTGCTAATCTTTGTTGTACTACTCTGTTTTAGATTTGTGAATGGCTATTGGTTTTTCTACGATGATACTTCGAACACTTGGAGTTGAAAACTTCCATGTTTTATGTTAGGTTCTTGTGCCTTCTTTATATGTCAATTTATGGTTTGTCATTCGCTAGACGAGTTTTACAGATTGGTACGTATGTGTTAGGTGTTGATGGTTCACCTTTCACCTTTCAAAATGTAACATGAGCTTATACGCTTGCACTTCCTTCCACATTTAGTTATTGATCTTTTACATTTTATACCTAAATTTAGGGCACCTCCTTGTTTTCCTAGTATTGTTTCATAATATAAAATTGTAATTTATTCTCATTACTATATCTTACTGTTGTAAGTCTGTAACATTTTAATCTACTACTATATCTGTTTGTTGTTAAAAATGATAACAATACACAATACATTCTTGTTTGTATACACTTTTACAAATTCTCCTAAAATCTATTTTAATGACAATACAAATCCTAAATCCACCTATTGAGTATTTGACATTATATAACTTTTCTTATTTGATGACTATGAACGTAGTAATTTTTTTTCTCTTTGTACACTACGTCCTTAGTTCTTGTAAATTTTTCGATTTTGATAATTTATACAATTGTAATCTGGTCTAGGCATGGCAACTGGCATGAGTGTGTTTTTCAATTACAATATATACTCCCGTTTGAGCACGTGGACGTGCTTTGTCAAAGGGGAGCCGTGTGTAGGATATAGGTTACTTACCTATAGACTCTTATATACAAGTATAGACAATCACAATATTTGGCGAGAGATCATAGAGGTTGCTGAGTGCAACGTGAAGGCCAACAAGTGCAGGCTAATGAGATGCATTACTCACCCCGCAGAGAGATGATGTGATGCTCCAAGCCGGTACTACGCCAAGGCACTGCAGAGAAGCCACGCAGGCAGACGACCACGCAGATGCGCTCAGATCCCCTTAAAAAGGCCCCGAAATCGCTATTCGAGGAGCAGAGAAGCAGAAACCACTTTCCTAGAAGATCCACGACACTCTGTCTCATGACAGCCACACTTGTATCGACTTGGGTGTTTTATGCATCCTCAGGACTCTGTCAGTATCATTAATAATAATAATTATAATAAAATTTGTATAGCGCTGATACCAGACAAGTCTGTTCATAGCACTGAGCTCAGGACATGCATCCTGAAGAGATGAGTTTTCAGCCTATTCTTAAACGAGGAGACTGAAGTACTTGTCCTAATATTAGTAGGCAAGGAATTCCATAGTCGTGGACCTACAGATGAGAAGGCCCTGTCACCTACTGTTCTTAGCCTAGTATTAGGTACTTGTAGGTGGGTGCCATCATTGGATCTTAGACAGCGTTCACCTTCTTTAATCAAGAGTAGATCCCGCAAGTAAGGCGGAGCCTTACCATTAAGGGCTTTCCAGGTTAATAGAAGAATTTTAAAATCAATTCTCGGGTGAACAGGAAGCCAGTGCAGTTCCTGTAATTTTCCTGAAATGTGATCAAATTTCCTGATTTTTCCTACTACCCGAGCTGCAGAGTTTTGGAGGTATTGCAGTTTCCTGATGTCAGTTTTAGGAAGACCTGCCAGAAGACCATTACCATAGTCAAGGGTAGATGTAACAAAAGCATGGGTAAGTGTTACAGCAGTCTTCTCTTCTAGACAATGTCTGATGGCCGCCAAGTTCCTAATGTGATAATAGCCTTTCTGACACATTTTCTTGATCTGGGCCTTCATGTCCATGTTGGAGTCAAATGTGATTCCACGGTCAACCACTGACTGACTAGGAGCAATATCAGAGTCACCCACTCTGATTGTGGTTGGGATACTGCTATGGGTGGTAGTACTGTACCTGTCAGTACATATAAGCATCTCAGATTTTCCATCATTTATCTTCATCTTGTTTGTAATGAGGAAGTTTTTTACCTCACTGACACACTCCTCCAGTTTGTGTCTGCTCATATCCACATGATGGGGAGAAGCGTGGTCAACAGGGGTGTAGATCTGAGTATCATCTGCATAAATGTGATAGCTCAGACCATATTTGGCAAGTATATCAGATAGGGGTGTCATGTAAATGGTGAACAGTATAGGACCCAGGACTGAGCCTTGGGGTACCCCATATTTTAAGGATTTGAGACGGGATCTATGGATCCCCACCTTCACACATTGCTTCCTGTCCATTAGGTATGACCGAATCCAGGAGAGTGCATGACCTTTGACGTTGCATCTATCCCTCAGTCTGTCCAAAAGGATTTGATGGTCAATAGTGTCAAAGGCAGCAGAAAGGTCAAGCAACAGCAAGATAACTGACTTTTTATTGTCAAGAGCACCCAAGATATCATTTTGCACTTTTAACAAAGCTGTTTCAGTGCTGTGATATTCTTTGTAGGCTGATTGAAACTTGTCAGTAAGACCATTCCTTACAAGATGGGGGACTAGTTGGTCTGCAACCGACCTCTCAGTTAGTTTAGAGACAAATGTTAGGTTGGAAACAGGCCTATAATTTTTATCAACCAGTTCTAGACCAAGTTTCTTCAGCAGGGGTGTTATGATGGCTATTTTCATATTTTCCGATACTGCTGATTCCATCAATGATTTATTTATGATGGAATTAATTATTGGTAGGAGGTCATCTAAGAGGTCAAGTAAGAGCCAGGTTGGAATTGGATCCAGCTCACATGACTTCTTTGCAGACCTTTTGACCAATTTCTGTACGTCGTCAATGGTTAAGGGTGTGAACCTTTCCAGACATGTAGTACTATTGTTTGCAGTGTCACCTGGTGGCGAAGTTTGGCAGGATGGGGCATTATCAATGTCCAGGCAGATTCTCTCTATTTTTTCAAGAAAGAATGTGTTAAACTTCTCAGCTTGAGTGATCTCACAGTCGGATTGGGGCATAGGTGTGTCCTTTTTCTTGTGCATGACTGTGTCAATGACTTTTGAGGGTCATGTTTGTTTTCCTCAACCAGATTGGAAAAATATGCTGATTGAGCAGATTTAAGCATTGAGTTGTATTTGTTCCTCTGAGAGTTATACAGCTCCTTGTCAATGTGAGAGCCAGTCTTGCTCATTTTTCTCTCAAGCCTCCTCTTGAGAGATCCTTCCAGCTTTAATTGGTCACTCATCCAGGAAACCGGTTTACGCTGAGTTACTGGCAAACTTGGTGGGAGCATGTTTATCCATGAGTGATGTTGTCTTGCACCCAGTAGGAATCGTGGCCCAGTAGGAATTCCTACATTGTGCAACTGCCCAAAGTAGGAATTCCTACTTTGTGCAAATAAGTAGGAATTTTAAGATATATCAATCTAAGATCACTGGATGCTGCCAATATAATTACAATGTTTATCAGTTTTCTATTAAATTTTGTATTAAAAAAAATATTTGTGTCTTAATAATACGTTTACAGGCTCACATCCAGATATCTGCCTTTTTGCCAATCAGAAATGTACTGATAAAATCATATTTTATTATGCACACAACTGATATCAGTGCATGCTCATATCATTATAATTATTTTTATAACAGTCCTACGTTCATAAAGTCCAACATTCATGTAGCCTAAACCTCCTCAATGACCTCATTCAGCTTCCTGACATTTGGATTCTTGACTCTGATATTCCTACTTATTTGCGCAATGTAGGAATTCCTACTTTATCCTGCACAATGTAGGAATTATTCCTACATTGTGCAAGATTCCTACTTTGCGCATGACAATGTTACAACTGTTAGGGATTTGATGTCATTCCTTAGGGATTGAAAATCCAGTCCCTTATAGTTCCTGTACCTTATCAATTTTTTGGGGGGTTTGGGGGGTGAAATACCCAGATATAGTTTAATCATCTTATGATCAGATATATACTCATCCACTAGATGGCTCTTGAGAAACTTGTTCCCTTTGAAAGTGATGATTAGATCAAGGGTATTCCCTAACTTATGGGTCGGTTCCTGTACCCATTGGTTCATGTCAAAGGTCGATAGAATGTCATTGAACTTTATGACATCAGGTTTATTTGGTTTATTGACATGAAAGTTATTGTCACCAAGGAAGATGACTTCATGACTGAATGACCCATAGTGTGCTACGAGTTGAGTGAACTCATCATAAAACTAGGTATACCTATTCTTGTCTGATGGTTCAGGTCTATAGATGGTGACAAAGGTGAACTTCTTTCCCTTGATTAGAAGGGATGCTTCTTCTAGGAGTTCCATTGTTGTCACCACTGGTTGGTTAAACCTATCGGTTTCAAAGGGAAGCTCAACACGATGCAATAGACCCAGGCCTCCGCCCGAGCGTCCCCTACGAGGGAAAGAGTGAAATTTTAGGGAACCATCCTCAACTTCCCTTTTCACTTTTTCATTATTTGAGTCTTGTAACCATGTTTCAGTTACAAATAGAGCGTCTAGGTTATGTTCAGAGAAGTAGTCTTTCACAAGTAGAACCTTGCCAGAGATACTTTGGGCATTGCATGAACCAATCACTAGGTTTTCCTTGTTTTTACGTGTTGTCATGGAAACCCCATTGTTTCTATGGCGAGTGGTGCCACCTATATGGGTGCGGTTTGCAGACCTGTTTCCATTAAGTGAGAGCCTGCAGCGAGACTTCTTGCTTCGTGTGGATCCTGCCTCGTCATTGGCTGGTCGAGCAGACGAATATGTATTATTTACATTCCTACCACTAACAGCGCCACCTATGATAATTTTGCCAAAACTGCATGATTTTGACGAATTGCATGAACTTTCAACATATTTGTTGTTCAGCCTATGTTTTTGTGGCCGAGGAGGCAGAATAAATATGTTTTCCCAATAAAGATGCTTTGGGTGCGATATTTGTGTAGGTCTAACAAAATTGAACTGACAATTTAGCTTGCCTGCCCCATGTACAGATAGTAGTGTGTTCGATTTTATGTAATCGCATGTATCGAGTACCCATCAAAACTGAATGGGGAACAGTTCAATTTCTTCCTCAGACTCGAATATATTAATATTTGAGTTTGCAATCATCTCCTGTAGTTACCTGAAGTAAGCACGTGGAATAATATTAAAATTAATATTTTCCAAAGAAGAATTCTTCGTGAAGATGTTAGTATGAGTGTCACACAGCAGGATTTTATTCGACCCTATACCATTGTGGGGCAAGGTAAGAGTCTTTGTGGTTTCGCTACTATTCTTGTCGTATATGTTGAAGCATGAGCATATACAAACAAAGCCATGATTGTGTAGCATTGAACAGGTAGGTAATCTCTTGTGTATATAAGCTGCTATATGAGAGCTTGACACGTTCTGTATTATGAACTACCGTAATAGTACACTATATTGTGAAAAACAATTCACAGAATATATGAAATTAATATCAACAAAAAGATATTGGTCTGTGAGTTAATTCAATATGATCGTAAAAGGGAGGCTAAGTAGCGGGCCAGATACGATTAATTCTTGAACCACACAGTAATAAATCTTACAAAGCTGAGATGATCGTAGAAGGAAGGCCAAATGGTGGGCCAGCTACGATAAGTTTTCTCAGAGCTGCTATAGGGTCTGAAGGTAGTTACAGATACAGGTAGCGTGCAAAATAAGTAGATAACAACGCAAGAAAGAGCCACTTATAGGTAGCTGCTTGCGAGTTTGTTTTTGACAGCGGGTGGTGCGTCACAACAAGAAATAAATGGCTGGTAGTAGCCCCTTGTTTGTGTATCAACAACCACCGTCGGAACAAGTCCAGAAAATCACTGCAATTTGAAATATGCTGCTGATGGGTCTGAAGGTAATTCTAGACACCAGGAGCAACAAGTTTTATGAATACAGAGGGTATAAGGTATCAGACCAAGCACTCGACACTGGCAGCAAAGAGTGGATACTCGTGAGCGCGGTGCCTCGCAAAGACAACACAGTATGATCCCGCCCTCGCAAGCGGTTTTCCAACCAAAACTGCCGTCAGAGCTTGCAATAAGTCTGGTATCAGATAGACCTCTGTATAGACCGGGTTCACTGCGAGAAAGTGTGGCGATAGACTAGCAATAGACTCGACCAAGAAGCTCAAATGAAGGCCGCCATTCCACTCTCAACGCATGCGCAGAACCCAATTAACATTTGGATATTTCATATATCACGCTCTTGCCATGCCGACCTAGCCAGACTCTAGTGTATATAGCACCGAATAAAGGAGACTCTTGTGCATTGTATATGCTGTGTCTGCAGTCCTTATTACCTCCAAACTCATATAGGTAGCTAGGTTAAGGCCCCGTTCACAGGTAGCCAGCGAGTATAGCTCTGATCCCCGTCCACGTCCCCCAAACGTTCAGACCCCCAAACCATACGTAACAATAAGTAATATTAAATGTCATATCTAATTCTAGGTTGTCAAAAAACTAGCTGGAACAAGTGCCAGGACTGCAAGCTGGGCCACCAATGTTTCCAATGAGATTGGACAAGTTTTGATGTCCGTGCTAACTGGGAAGGGGGGATCTGGCCTATCAAATATGGCAAATCTATATAGATAAAGACTGCTGTACCCTAGGAGGAGAAAGTAAGACTAACTGTTCAGAGGCTGGAAAGATTCCCATATCAGACTGGACTGTTGGCATTACATGCGTCGTTTGGCAAAAGGTGTGACCACAGATGCTCATCCACTCAGCTTGTTTATGTCTCGCTGATCATCATGCATATTCATAATGGACAAAGATGATTTGACCATGCTTAGAGAAACCAAAAGATCTGAGCTGTCTAAAAATGTCACATGAATGTCATGGACCGAGATCTTGACAAGGAAGTGTCTCGCAGAGAAGTGCAACGTCACTGTAGGAGGGCTCTACTTCCAACGGAGAATGTCCTTTCTGACATCGAGAGCCTATTAAAGAGCTTTGCCGAGGCCAAAGACACTAATGGCACTCTACTCCTGGACAATGACAGAATGTGGGTAATTTGGCGTGAGCAAAAGAGACACGTTTCTTGCATTCAGGACCCAGTTGGAATCCAGTTATACTGGACCATCAGCTGGATAAGTAAAGGAGACAGGAAGTTGCCAGTTTATTGCTGTGCTATAGGTATAACTTCAAGGTTTATACCAGGTACTCTAATCAAGCAATAAGAAACTTAAAAAAAACACTCTTTTTTGGAATATTTGATAGTGTCTAATAATTTATTGATTTCTTACATACACTTATTTCAACTTTAGGTACCAGTGCAAGGGCCATGTACTTCCAAGCTTATCTTCTAGAGGGAATAGTCCGCTGGAACAAAGATCGATAGGAGGCTGCATTGGAAGAGGAAAGCAGAAGAATGCTCAAAAAAATAGATGCTACTCTGAACTCCTAAAATGTGCAGCAAATCAACTTGCTAAGAAGGTGTTCAGTCTTCCCAAATAGAAGCTTCCGTTCCCAGACTTCAACCACCCAGGAAAATATACTAGTGTTTTAATACACTAGTCTGATATATTCAATCAAAATATATTAAAACAGAAATAAAATATGCATTCCCAAGCAGGGCATCATATGATGATTTTGCAAGAAAATGTATCTTTGGTCTCTGCCATTATTATCTTCCTGTAAATTAGTAACCATAGTATAAGAACAAACAATGTGTTCATTATTGCCTTTCCATTTAGGTACATGTATATTCATACATAGATGATTATGATAATTTCACCATGAAAAATAACTTAGTAATTATAAGTTCACATTCCACATACTATGAATTAACTATGCATGGGGACATGAGTGACTCTGATCTTATTTAAAATTTCTTCAATAAAATCAGGTTATTTTTTGTTCTTTTTAAAGGGGAACTAATAGGTGTGGAATACTTATTTGATCAAACTGGACAACCCTTGGAATTTGTGCCAGAGGATCTTGATGTTGAGGATCCACCACCAGAACCAGTTTTTGACGACTTAGATTACATCATGACTGATAAAGATTTGATTGAACTCCAATTTGAAGAGGAAGACCCCATCGTGTCAAATCTCCTGGAACCTGAATTCCACCTCCGTGCTCCAAATAAAGAACCAGTTCCACAATTTGACAATGAGGTGAGTATCTTAATCTGTTGACAATACAATTCATTGTGATTTGCAAAGAACAAAAATAAGAAATATACTCTTCTTCAGTGATAAAAAGTAAGGTTCCAGAAACAAGTGTCAGGCAAATATTTGAACCCTGACAACGGAAAGTTACGACTAAATGAAAGAGGCATCATTGAGCTCATTAAAATATAAACCCAAACTTACCCATGAATAAATCTAAGACTTCACTTTCCTGTCTGTATCTTCAACAAGCCTCATATTTCCAATTATACCAACCTTACATTGTGTAATATATGTTGACAGGATGGTAGAGTTAATGTTCAGGATGTCTCCAGTGCTCAAATGCCCCCGTCAAGCCAGGTTAGTTCTCTTGTAGGGTATATCTCAAACTTAATTTGGATATCTCAAGAAAGAAGACATTAATTGAGCACAGACAAATGTTTCTGAGTTTTTTCAAAACATTTTAGAAATGTTTCAGAATTTGGAAAGACTACCAAAGTATTTAAATACCCTAGCAATGTTTTGTCAAGTATTTAGATAATTCTTGGAAGAAGTGCATATCAACAAGAACATAAATTGAATGATTTTTGACAGGAAGAAACTGCTGTTCATGAGGTGTCGAGCCAGGTTAGTATTCATGAATGTAGAGTATATATCAAACTCGAGAAACTTCAATTTAACCCCAAAACATGTTTCCCATTCATAATTATGGCATTTTGCCCCATAAAAGTACCCAGGCTATCGTTAATCATGATACCTGTTTATGGATCTCTAATATTGTAATGACATATGTAAATTAATATTCAGGTGTCACGAGATAAGAGCAATATCGAAGGATGGGACAAGGTGATGACGTTTTCAAGGTTCCTGTCTGTTTAGGCTCAGAAATGTCACATTCTTGACAGATTCTCAAGCTGACGATCTAGTTAGGCTCTGGAATGATCTGGACAATTTCGATAAGAAACCTCTAGACTATCCAATACGTGCGAAGGTGGGAGGATTTAAGTCCCACAAGTACAGGAGCAACATAGTTCCAGGGGTCCAGAGCACAGAAATGCAAGGAATTGTTTTGGCTATGCTTCTAAACTTTTCTCTCTTATTGTTTTACTTATATTCTGAATTGCATTTATAAGTGCCAACCATAATTTTATAAAATAATTAATTTGGTAATTTTTCAGGAGTTTCTTAGGACCAAAGGGCTGGCCTGCATCTTGGCCTACCATTGCAAGGATTGTTGAGGGTCTCTGTCTTGAATTGTGCAAAAAACCTGTGTTAGTCCAAAAAAGAACTGGGGGAAATACTGAGACAGTACCACAACATATGGGACATAACCAGCAATCACCCTGATGTTCAGTCAAGGCAGACCTGGCTTTGGTTCAGTTGAGCCATAGAACACTACTTGATTGGTAAGACAGCCATGCAACCATTTACCATGTTATTCAAATGACACATGTTACATTTTAATCAAGTTTTTTGGCTGTTCAATATGAGATAATTATTAAAGTTAGGTGTCCTTAATGGATGAAATACTTTATTTGTCTCAAATAGATTTCCTCACAGGAGGCAAAATGTTGACTAATATGTAAATGTATGGCTTCTGGTCGAAATTAAATCAATGTAGAGATTTTTGCCAGACCCTGTACAGCTTTACAGATACAGATGAATTATTCTTTTTAATTTGATAAACTTTTTTAGAGGTACAAGTCGGTGGAACAGGGTATCCTTCAACAGGGAATTCAAATTTCAGTGAGATTTACAGTCTCCAATGAATCCCTAGATGCTCCCATGAACAGGATGACCTTCACAGATTCGACATTCGGCCAAACACAGCTGGCATGGGGGCAAGAAAGCCAGTGCGCCGGAAGTTGGTATCTGAGGCACAGGAGTAGAGGTATATCAAAATTGTGTAAATATTCTGTTATCAGGTAAACATAAGGACTAATGTAAAGTTGAAGAACTCTTGGTTCATTAAAAGTATATATTAATGCAGGTGTGTCCTCATAACACCTATACATAAAGCAACAGATAAACAGATCTCTCAGGTCTATTACTCATTAAAAAAATATGTATTCATTTTTGCCTGAAAGGGTATATTTTTTAAATTCATCAGTTTCAAATTAAATCATTTGATATCTTTTCAAATTATATATGTCATCAGGATCACTTTTTCATTTGCATTACTATGGCAAGGAGTGATATGTAATTATGGAGGAAGGGAGAAATTGTGTTCAGAGAACACCAACTTTTAAAACATTGCATTTGTAATTGCATGCAGCCAAGAAGGAATTTGTATATATGTTTCAAGAGAAAATATATATGTTTAGAGGTGAAAAGTATGTATTTTAAGTATCAATGTCTCCTCAAATGACTATATTCATTTGCATTAATATGGTAAAGAGTGATATGTAATTATGTAGGAAGAGAGAAAATGTGTTCAGAGAACACCAACTTTTAAAACATTACATTAGTAGTTGCATGCTGCCAAGTAGGAATTTGTAAATATGTTTCAAGAGAAAAAGTAGGAAGAAAGAAAATGTGTCATACAGTGTGGTGACAATAACTTGTTGGAAGTGCTGGTGCATTAAAAAACATATCATGACTATTTAAATTGTTAATATAACCTTGTATACAGATTAAATGAAACTGTACACCATTGTTGCTTAATGATTGTTTCATTGCAAAACATAATAGTTATAAACTAGTAAAAACCGTTTAATTGTACTTATTGATATGATATTTTGTGAAAAGAATAAAAATCAATTTCAATCTAAAGTTAATAATTCATTTGTCATTATGTCTGCTACAACTTATTTTATAACAGCAATTCAAATACCTTCACCCTCCTCACAACACTCCCCCTCCCCCTCATCCTTCCCTCTCTTTTTCTTCCCCTACTCCTTTTTTTCTTCTTCCCTCTCCAGGTGACCCAGTCTTCCCCACCCTCAGCCCATCGTCTTAACCACTCGGCCACCTCGTCTTGTGATTCTGAAATTCCTCTTCATAATCATAAAATATATTTTCTATGACAATTATTTTATGTTTCACACAGCAGGAGTCACGAGTGATACAGTTTTGTGACAAAATAAAGAACAAATATTTGCAACTCGCTGTCAAATGGAAGCTGCTATTCACTAAATAAAACAAATCACGAACTGGCTTAGTCTATTTCTAAGGTTACAATCGACGTATTTTGAGAAATAAATACCAGTTGAAATTGAACTTGACATTCACTGAAAACGGACAATGTTACCAAGACTGTTTGAGACTTTCATGTACTAGATGAATTTGCCAATAGGGATTCTGTAGTAGAGATTTGATCGAGTATTACTTTGATCAGTGGTGAGATTTCTTTTTCAAAAATCATTTGCTTGACATTTTGTAATACAATATACAATAGGATTTTAAGATATATTTTACTGTTATCCAAAGTGTCAAAGAAAAGGTTTCTCTAATCTCACACATGGTCTAATTTATCATGATTTATTTGAAGGAATGTCACATACAATTTAGAACCTCGAATCCTAGACCACAAAATGAGTATAGTGATTTAAAACATACCAAGGGGATAATGAGATGAAGCTCCTCCCCATAATAATACATGAAATATATTAATCATCAATCAAGTAAGATCATACAACATTTTCCAATAGTAGTCAGAGGGAAATGGTCAGAAACAGAGTCAAAAGATACATCTTTGAGTTAACATTTGTGACAGATTTTAAACAATACATTTTTAAGGTGAGTTAGATATGTCTTAAACATTTCTTGATTTTGTCTTTTTTTTATTTTTTTTACTTTTGGTTGCTACTTTTTTGGAAAAGTTAGACTACAAAACAGAGTCTAATGTTTGAAAGTCTGTAAAACAGACTCTAATGTTTTCTGAATGAGCAAACTTGGCTTGAGTGTATATAATCAGACTTTTGAGCCACAAGCGACATAACAGTGAAAACTACAAGGAAATATTGTAAAGCACAAGATATAGTCATACATCAACTGGGATTATTTGATATAATCCAAAAATGAAACAACCACATTTTACAACCAAACTACGTTAATTTCTGATTGCTTACTTGGACATGTGACATGTGAATGAACACATGCATGTGCACACGTTTCAGACAGAAAGCCATTTTCAACTAGCTTTGTTTTCTCACAGGCAGTTGACAATTGGTATTTAAATCAGTTGACTTTGTTATGCAATGAGCTTATGGAGGTTCTCATGTGGGTGGATCTACATAGAAGGCCACGGGCCGTGGCGCAGTTGGTTAGAGCGCCAGCTTACTAGCACCGGTTCCTCTGTGGTGATCCAAAGGTTGTGGGTTCGACACCACTTTCAACATTACTTCAGTCATTTCGTGATGGGACCTACTTGTAGCAGATATAGTGCTGCCTCACTGAATTGTCATGACGCAGGTCTTTGACATGACAACCCACCCAGTCACAGATTTACAAGGACAATGGGTTAACCCTTTTGGCACGGGCCTCCGATCATGTGTCCATACAGATTATGGGGATATACGTTTTATTTCTCTGCTCCAAGTATAGACGATTTTATGAAGAGATTTGCAAATTCATATCACATTTATAGCAAGATTGCTTTTACAAAAATCCACATTTGAGCCCAAACATGGGCTGCACTCATGCTACATGTTATGACAATTCATCAGTCCTGACCACATACTTGTAAACATCACTAGATTTAATATACAATCCATAAGCTCATCATGTTATTATTCCAAAACAGTATTATTTGATGTGCAGTCACTCTGTTATGATTCAATGGTTGCCATCCTGAAAGTGAGGTCAGCATTGGCAGGTCATGCCTCACCCACCTGTGTCTTCTGTCTTCTACAAATGCATTTATTTGGTGTTTGGTGCAAAATTTCATCGACGAGGATGGGATTCGAACCCACGCGGGCAGAGCCCAATGGATTAGCAGTCCATCGCCTTAACCACTCGGCCACCTCGTCTTGGGGTTCCACACTGAGTTGTTTGTTTGGGGTTTTACATCACTTTCAACATTATTTCAGTTATTTCGTGAATAGACCAACTTGTAGCAGATATAGTGCTGCCTCACTGAACTGTCATGTTGCGGGTCACAGATTTACAAAGGACAACGAGTTAACCCTTTTGGCACATATGATCAATTATATTATGATTTCAATCTTGGCATGACGGGGATAAAAAAAATGCTGAACAGAATAAATCCATGTCAAATGGCAACTGAGGCCATGGGCAGTTGATTAGAGCGCCAGCTTATTAGCACCAGTTCCTCCGTGGTGATTTAAAGGTCATGGGCTCAATCCTAGTTGTGGAACCCCGACTAGCGCGAGCAGAGCTCTGGAGGCTACGTCGGGTTGTGAGGTGTCCCCTATCTCTCGTGAAGAGACAGGTCGCGACACAGTGTCGCGACCTCAGTGTGAACACCACACACACTGTACACTTATTATTAAGATATCCCAAATATCTTACACATCTAATCTTGCTTTCTGGCGAGTTTCATGTATGAATAAAATCATTTGAAGAAGTTATGAGGGATTACACTTCAGAGGCAGTGAATTCCCCCCATTGATGAGCAATCGTAGGTGTTTGGAGTGTGCGTCAAGATTGGCTGTTTCTAAAGTACGTCATAGAGAGGTCCCAAGTGGGTTGCACGTGTAAAACTATTTTTTCAGAACAACTAGCCAACGTGAAATAAATGCTTGCATTTTGGTCTAGATAACTTTTGGATAAAGAATAATCCCTATTAACATTCTGGTGGGAGAATTCAAGCCATTTTATATTTGTGAGTTTGCTGAACCCCCGTCTGCACCTCCATTAACTTTGTCACATGACACAAGATGGCACCCACATCAACAAGTCTTGTCTTCTGCTCTTAGATATGTTTCATTTTCGGCTAATATCAAGCTTCCATAATTTTATAGCAAGACACATATAAATCAGGTGACAAGTTTTAAGTACCAGAAAATCAACTTTTTAATTTGTCACCTCATATCTGTCACGAGAATGTCACACTAGGTGTGTGGTTTGGAATCTCTTCATGCGTGAATGGGGTGACACTGAAACGGTCATATTGCTCCGACCAGCCCAGCCAGAAGAGAATAAGGAGGACCAAATGACGTTTCTCTTAAACTAGCTCAATCCCCGGCCATGCTGAGATTGAATCTATGATAATTGAATTCATGAAAATTTCACACATGAGCTGAGGCCTGTGCCTAAAGGGCTAACCTGTTGTTCATGTTTATACCTCAGTGATGCGCGTATTGACGAGATTTCCAATGAATACGACCATGCTGAATATTCGTGGCGTATTCAGGATGTGCGAACTATTTTCCGTCGGCCATCTTTAGACTGGTCTCCTGCCGAGTGTCAAGAACATCGTGTATACACAGAGGGCGGCAACCAGTCTATGGCTGTACGCACTATTTTCGGGTCACGTGAGGGGGTCAAATGAGGTGCGCTTTGTTTACAAAACGTGTTTAATGATAAATATCTTGTTTCATGTATCATTTTAAAAAAATACAGTAGTTTTCTGAGGTATAAAAACAAAACATGCCTCGTTGGGTCATCTGTGTGAGCGTATTCAGTTCGTTGGTGATGGCGGAAGGACACCCATCGCCACACTCCTACGCAGTGTCGCCACCGTCTCGACCACCCACCCTCTCCACGATCAACGGTACCACCACTGCCACAGGTGCCTTTTTGGCTCCAATTTGCTCCCATACGCCAAAATTTGCTCAAAATCGCTAGAGTTTATTGTTGAGTAAATTTATTAGCTTTACATTGTTATCATAGTGGGTTTTAACCAATTCTGAAACATTGGGCCAATAAAGGCAGTATTTACCATGTTACACTCAGAATTTGCTGTGAGCTATTTAGAATTGTGCAGGGCCACTTCAAGAGCTGCGTGATTTGGTTTTGTGGTCAAGATGGCATTGTGGGGTAGAAAGCTCAATCCTACTTTCTCATGTTGTTGGTTTCATGTGTGTGAAGTTTGTTACTTATTCGTTATTCACAGTTCATTAATATTTTTTTTATAGTTAAAACAACTATTTCTAATTGTCATGTATTGAGGCAAACAGGACAATCCATAGAAGAAAATATTTAATGGCAAGCATATTTACCCTTCAACCCTCATACTACATTTGGTGACATTTTAATGAAAGTTTTTTTGTAACAAGGATGGTTCCTTTTTTGAAAGTCATTGCCGACAGGAACCATCCGTGTTACAAAAAAAGTTTGTTCAATTTTGAGGATTCTAGATGACATAAATCGGGACCCGGTCAGTGAGAGCTTCACAGTACTGTTATTATTTGACTCACCGAAATGCGTGGTGCCACTAGCGGCCAACGGCGTGTGACGGGGGAGATTTGGAAGGCAATATTGCAAATATGATATATTCTCCAGCAAATCTGCAACGTAAATGATCACATGACTTGTGAGTCACGTGACCAAGCGGCCGCCATTCCGGTGAAACTAATATTAAATATATGCCTCCAATTTGGGCCAGATAACTATTTAATAAAGAAATATTTTTGCTGTCAGGATGGACAGAATAGTTGCTGTAGGTTCGATTATGACAATTACAATGAAAGAAAATTGTGACATTCCTATTTTATTGCAAAAACGATACAAAATAAGCTGTCAACAAATATCCTGTAGCATTGATACTGGGTTTCACAGCCAAGTTGTAAATTGTTATTTTAAAAATTATTTTAACAAAAAAATCAGTACATTTGCATTTTTAATTTATGGCAATATTATCATGTTTCATAAAATCACCATTTTATTATTTGTGGTAAAGCAGAATTTGTTACACCTGTTTTGAATTTGATAGTGGATGCCTAACACCACTTCAGTGTCAATGGTGTATCACACATGATTACCTGTCCTTTGATACTAGATTGGTATTTCCTTATAGTTCTGGATTAAAACATGTGGGTCTTTTGATCTGACATGATTAATCGCAACCCATCACAGATACACGAATCTTTGCTCTCTTTGGAGACATGACCATCTCACTCTGAACTATGGAGTGTATCACACATTCAGAGTGTTCTGTTAGATGTCTTCTTTCAGTGGTAACCCTTTCATCTCACATGTCAAAAATAAGCAGGGTCTCTAGTTAATTTTCTCCTCTTTCACTTGATAAAATAAATCAATTTCCAGGTCAATTTCCAGGTAAAAATGACCATAACAAATTAAAATGACCATACAAATTAAATGCACCATTTATCATAGTAATCATAATCCAAGAAAATAACCAAAAATAATATATCAGCATTTAGATTGAAAATAAAGTTCAGTGTAAATATATATATATGACCTAAGTTAATCTACATTACATTAGTAGTAATGCAAGTTGTTCAATTTTCTCACTGACTTCTGCCTAAAATTGATGTTCAAAATTTGGAACTTCAGGTAAAGTCATGCCCAGCAAAATATCATACAATCACAATTGTCCAGCCAGATTTTTATGAAGTCATGCATGGTGATCAATCCTGTATGGACCATTTTATCACTGGTGGCAGGATATGATAGAGAAGTCTTGTTTTGGATGATAGACCTAAGTTCACATTTACCCTCTTGAAGTAATTTCAGAAAATTAGATATATTGGAAAATCATGTCAAAGCATGGTTTTATGTGGTAACACAAAAGAAACAGTAAAGGCACTTTTATTGTAACAATAGGGTTTTCATTTATTCTTGAAGACAAAAAATATACATTAAGCAACGTTTACAAATATCATAATATGAAATCATTTATAATAAAGATATATAAAATGCTGAACTAATTATCACTTTCTAATTATCATTCTGTGTAATCTTAATAGAGTTCTAAAAAGCAAATCATATATTCTAGAAATCTGCAGCAAGTTTTGCAATTCATATGCAACTTTTGTACATTAGATACATGACTAGGTACAAATCTGCTTTCATAAGTGCAATGTTTAATGTTTGCTTATCATCGCCCAGGCGGTATCGCAAATCATCGATCAGACTTTTGCATGTTATTCCTATTCTAATTGTCCGATTTACACCAAATTTGAACTAAACTTTCTGATAATGCCTTGTTCTAACGATTGGGAAGCATTTAGAGATAATTTTATGCAACGATGGGCGAACACGATGATATCATTTTGAACGTTCTGCTTTGTTTACATGACGCACTCCTTTTCTTTTGTTCAATTCTTTTAGATATGTATTCATTCGCCGGAACGCATGCACAAATTGGAATCTTAAGCATGCACAAGACGAACACTCCACAGTGGCATCAGTTGTTTTAACAATTATGACCACAGAAAAAAACGAATTACAACCCACAGGAAATGACTACCCATTTCCCATGATCGTACCGATCACAGAATAACACAGATAGTTCCTTTTTTGACAACCATTGCCTGTCGGCAATGGTTGCCAAATAAAGGAACCATCCGTGTTACAAGGAAAATCTGAAAAATGAACTGTGAATAGTGAATAAGTAACAAACTTCACACACATGTTGGTTTCAGCCTCACAGGTCAGTGAGCAATCATTTTGCACTTTTGCAAACTTGTTTATATTTACACTTTGGAAGTAGTCCCATGGTCACATGTTTCTTTTGATATGCTAATCTGCCTGTGGCAGTGATGGGTCTTTGACCCATGGCTGTGTGGAGTGTGACCCATCGCCTTCGGCTCAGGGTATCCTTCCGCCATCACCAACTCACTGAATACGCTCACCCAGATTCTCCGACTCGGTATGTTCTGTTATAAAATCTGGGTGGGTTGTCATGTCAAGGACCTGCGACATGACAATTCAGTGAGGCAGAACTATAACTGCTACAAGTAGGTCTCATCACGAAATAACTGAAATAATGTTGAAAGTGATGTAAAACCCCGAACAAGCAAAACAAACTCAAACAAAGTAAACAACTCATGAACTGGTCCAGAAAAATTGTGAGATTTTGCTTGAGATGTGTTGAGTACTCTTGTAATGTTGAGATGCAAAATGAAAATTCAACTAAAACTTGACATGCATTGAAAGATAAGATTACCTTGCAATAATTATGGATGGAGGCGCCACATCACAAGATCAAAAGGGACATCATAGTTGCTGCCTTGGGCTTTGTATGATAATATCACATAGGCGCATGATATGACAGTTTTTACGTTATTTTTTTCAGAACTATTTAAGTCATCAAAACCACAATTTCGATCTAAACATAACGTGAATGAAATGTTTGTATTTTTTCATAGAGATTATCGGGATATAAGTTCAAAGTTATTTTATCTTTGCCACTTCAAAAAACTTTTAAAATTCCCTGAGTCCCTGGTCAAGACCTGCGATCAGTTGGTTGACAATAATGCTTCTCAATCAGTTCAAATTAGGTCATATTCATTTTATTATTCATTAATTTAAACAGTACATTGTTTTTCTTTTTTTATTGTTCTATTGTTCGTTCCAAGATTTGTTGCTTTTTAGCCTGGGCGTGTTCTGTTTCAAGCGAGTTTTCCCCAACCAGGATCAGCATCGGGCTTCTGTTACGTGTTCCCGAACCTTTGTGTTTGTTTGTTTGGAGTTTTACATCACTTTCAACATTATTCCAGTCATTTCGTGATGAGACCTACTTGTAGCAGATATAGTGCTGCCTCACGGTCACAGATTTACAAGGACAACGGGTTAACCCTTGAGGCACGGGCCTCAGCTCATATGGGAAATTGAATCATTAGTTCAATCTCGGCATGGCCGGGGATCGAACCCACGACCTTTGGATCACCACAGAGGAACTGGTGCTAATAAGCTGGCGCTCTAACCAACTGCGCCACGGCCCGGGGCCCCGGAACCTTTGTGGTCAATGTTTAGTACAAAATTTCTTCGACGAGGATGGGATTCGAACCCACGCGGGCAGAGCCCAATGGATTAGCAGTCCATCGCCTTAACCACTCGGCCACCTCGTCAGGCTGCCTCAAATACTTCTCCATGATAAGATATCCATCTTATCCATGATAAGATATCCATTGATTGTTCTAATAAATATTTCAAATCTTCGATATTTCAAATGTTACCAGTAAGCAAAACTTGGTTGACTGACAAATAGGTTATAAATTGTTATAGTTGTTACAGACTCCATTTTCACTAATGGGAAAAATAATGATTGATATGTTCCACGTGTTGCATAGAACCTTTATACACACCTAGAAACCCTGGCATCATTGCAAGATTAATATAAAGGAAGCCATTAGGGCATTCCATGATCAAACCATTAATTCATATACCACCGTAGATTTCCTCACATCGGGGCAGCTTTCATATTTATCTTTATGCCTTTCCACATGAACACAGCTGAAGGATACTATGCAGGCTTTCTTATCATCTAAATCATGACTTAGTTTACCATTTTGGCATGGGACGTTTGGTACTTTTCTTGAGTGTTTTTTCTATGTGAGAACACATGAAACAATTATTCTCAAAAACCTTTGCTGTTTGAAAAGGTGGTATCTTGTCATTGCAGCCCTTGTTTACCGAGACTGTTGTTTTCCAAATATTTTTTTATTTTTAATGCTATTTATTGGTCATTGCAATGAGCGGCAGTTACGAAAATAAACAAAATATGTACCTTATGGGAACTCAATGTATTTTTTTCAAAATAGAATTGCTTTCGTCATGTTTCTTGATAAAGTTTTGATAAGAAATGAATGAGACAAGCACATTAGATAACACAACAGGAAAAGGCTTATTATTTTGTTCTGTTGGTGTCGCTCTTGAATAAGGACAATTTACTGTGACCCTTAGTGTTCTCCAATCACCCATCGGCAAAGCCCAGATAGGTGATTTTTTTTTTGATTTGATATGTTGGCCGCTCCACTTTTGTCTCATGGGCACTCAGAGCTGACGCAGCGTGGCTACCCAGCTAGAGGGGAGATCCAATACGCACTATCTCCAATCTGTGAGTAGCACTCGTGCTGACCGCCCGGTGCAGGCCCCTACACTGATGAAAAACTACCCTATCTAATTACCACCTTCTGCACTGACAACTTTCACCTAAACACTCACTCCTTCCCTTGGGGCCTACAATCCCCAGTGCGCTAAAGGGCGTCCAATATCCCTATACAGCCTGAGGCGTCCAATATCCTCGTAAGCCCTACCAATCACAACTGGAGGCAAAAGATTTTCTCCAAGTGAGTACCTAGTGATCTTAAACACCTTCATATCTACCAGCTGCCTCCTCACCAACTTCTCTAATCCCACCGAGACTACATCCTAGATAACCAATATCCCCCACTAACTATGACTAACATTTTTTCACCATCCTGTTCCAGACCTACAAACCCTACAAATCACAATAACAATTAGTGGCTGCTAATAACTGGAACAAAATATATCTTCATCTCCTGAAAAAATAAAGATTTTAACACTCCACTTACCTTAAATTTCTTCTTTATGAACAATACAGTACTACCTGATTTCTATTCATAATATACCCAAATATCAGTCAAACCATGGTGTCCAATGTCGTCTGCTATTTCCAGCATTTTTGTCTCCTTGACCTTGTCTCATCCTCATCCATTTCTTCTAAAAAAAATCCTACTTATCTGTTTTTATACATATATAACAAGCATTATCCGTATCTATATATATTCCCAAAGATGTTGATGCAAAAATTCCGAATTGAAAAAGTTTTTTATCATAACCATTGAAGAATTTAAGTTTTCAATGTTTCGTCTGCTTCTTTCCCGCTCGTCGCCATCTTGTGATTTTGTGATCTGGAGGGGTTTGTCGAACTTCCATGGTCTCTACCAACTGCAACCAAAGAAAAGTTTGGTGGAGTTGATTGAGCTCTAGTGAAGTAAAAAGTCGCCAGCTGCAAAAACTGTGGTAAACCCGTTTAAACGTCAAAATTGAACCTGTTTCAACTGCCGATAAACGGGTTTGACTCAATTTTTGCAGCTTGCGATTATTATCAAGTATTTATATTTTCCTTATTAATGTTATCCAAAGAATAATCAAGCTTTCTTTATGAGATTTTAGACATAATCATACATAAAATATGAATTATCACTAAAACATTTGGGTATTTAAAAAATCACATCTAAACGAGATTATACATGAAAAGCAAAAACCTCAGACCTCTCCAGATCACCTATCTGGGCTTTGCCGATTGGTGATTGGAGAACACTACTGTGACCCTAGTGAAACAGGTTTTCGTATTTTTATTTGTAATCTTTGAAAATATTAGGAGCGTTTTCAAATCTGCTATATGAAGAGAGTCGAAAAAATGTTTAAAAATATTAAGAGTGTATTTATTTTACTGTTCCTTTGCAGTGGGAATAGAAAAGAAGCACCTTGCAATTATTTGCAATTGTCAAAAGCTTGTGAATATTGATTTATGTTACTCAGGATGGTACGTTATATTTTTACTCAAAATAGTAAAGAAATAAATATTTTGTAAGCTTCATCTTATTGTAGACCTGCCGGCCAAATGAGATATGAATTTTAATTGTTAAAAAGTAGCCTTTAACTTCTACTTTTTGTTGGTTCTGATGTATAGGTGGCCTAGATAATGATATGCCCTGTTAAATTTGAATTTAATTAGCCACTTTTTGCTGTAATTTACAATATGTTTATAACTCGGCTGGTACTATTCAGAAAATTTGAAAAGAGTCAAATTATTTAAAGCATTCATGAAATGAGACTTTCAAGCACTTTTTCCTTGCATAATATAAATATTTATACCCCACACTTTACGATCAAAAGTTATTACCCATAAAAAATCTCCTTCATAAATTTCTGTACCATTTGAAAGTGGATGAGTCCTCTGCTAAAATCCAAAGCATCCATTGGAAACTTTGTTAACAAACTTAGTTTAGCTGAGCAGTGATCTTGTGCAAATGCCTGCTCAGCTTGCTTGTATCACAGTTTCATGGCCACATATCACTTAAGTATACCCCAAACCTTTGTAAAATTGCCTGTGATCTCTGTGGTTCCATGAATGCATTAAGTATTTAAAAAATCTTCTTTTCATGTCTTACGTTTCTTCATATTAATGATATTTTTAAAATGCTGATTCATTTTGGGAATGTTTCCTTCACCCTTTAAAGAGCTTGAAGGTTCGAACATATCAAAGAAATTTAATAATAATAATAATAATAATAATAATAATAATAATAATAATAATAATAATAATAATAATAATAATAATAATAATAATAATAATAATAATAATAATAATAATAATAATAATAATAATAATAATAATAATAATAATAATAATAATAATAATAATAATAATAATAATAATAATAATAATAATAATAATAATAATAATAATATTAATAATAAAATTTATATAGCGCTGATACCGGACAAGTCTGTTCATAGTGCTGTGTTCAGGATGTGCTTCCTGAAGAGATGAGTTTTCAATATGCTCTTAAAGGAGGAGACTGAGGTACTAGTCCTAATTTCTCTATGAAGGGAGTTCCAAAGTCTGGGGCTGACAGATGAAAAGGCCCTGTCACCCACTGTCTTCAGCCGAGTCTTTGGCACTTGTAAGTGGGTGCCATAATTTGACCTTAGGCATCTTTCCACTTGTTTAACTAGGAGAAGATCACGCAAGTAAGGCGGCACCTTACCATTCAAGGCCTTCCAGGTCAAGAGAAGGATCTTAAAATAAATCCTCGTGTGAACTGGGAGCCAGTGGAGTTCCCTTAGTTCTCCTGAAATGTGATCAAACTTCCTGATTTTTCCTACGACACGAGCTGCAGAGTTTTGAAGGTATTGTAGCTTCCTAATGCCAGATCGAGGAAGACCAGCAAGTAGGCCATTGTCATAGTCTAGAGTAGACGTAACAAAGGCATGGGTAAGTGTTACAGCTGTATTCTCGTCTAGACAACGTCTGATGGCCGCAAAGTTCCTGTTGTGGTAATAGCCTTTCTTGCACATTTTCCCGATCTGAACCTTCATGTCCATGTTAGAATCAAAGGTTATGCCAAGGTCAACCACTGACTCACTAGGAGCAATATCAGAGTTCCCTACCCTGATAGTATCAGGGATACCGCTGCCGGTAGCAGTATTGTGCTTGTCAGTACATATAAGCATTTCTGTCTTCCCATCATCAAGAATTTACATCTTGATATATTGGTATATTGAACCAGTAGCATTATTACAAATGCAAGTATCACAGTTTGGTATGACGGCAGTTTGTTTAAATGAAAGTAAATTCTTTTGAAGTCGTTTTCCAGTATTTTTTTTCGAAAAAGTTCTATTTTGGCATAAAAACAAAGTAGTTTCTTAAGAAAATCCGTCCTTTCACCACAGACATATAAAAATCCTCCTTAATACAATATTAGCATAATATTGAATCCTATGTACAAGGTATCTTTTCTCAATAAATCATTTCAGGCCTCATAATGGAGACGACATTTCCCCCCCAAGGAGAGATGCAGGGTCTGGAGACAACCAGTGTGCAAAGCAGCGCCACCCAGCGGCCACCTGAAATAGAGGAAGTGGTAGCGAGATATATATGGTTGTATGTCCCTCCAATCCTGTGGCTAGTTGGCAGCGTAGGTAACATCCTCAGTATCATGGTATTCAGCAGAAAAGGTCTCAAGGAATCCCTGACGGCTTTCTTCTTCAGAATACTTGCTGTCTGTGACCTTCTTGCCCTTCAGGTATGGACTATATGTGAATATTTCATGACTAGTTTTTCCCTAAACATACCTGCTTGGAGGTACCACAGTGGAGTTAGGAACAGGCATGTGGGATAAAAAAAATTGGAAAGAGTAGAGTGGGAGAGCAATCGCAGATATTTTTGGCGTCAAAATACTTTGTGATATTGGTAGCTAAGCTGTGGAACCAAGATGGCTGAAAGTAGATTGAAAATTAATATGATTCCTTAGATTGACATAAATTCGATCATGTGTTTATCTTTTTTATGAAAATCGATATAAACATTCTGTAGTGTAAAAATGACCCCTCATTGGAATCATTAAGTATTGAAATCTGTATTTTGGAGCAACTTTTGCAACTTCGAGGATGATTATTACAGAATATTAACTATCAGAGAACATGAACCTGTTTCATATTTATGTTTATTCCATGAAATTTGAATAAAGAACTAATATCATTCCCGAGCAGGAGAATGTGACACTAATTCTGCAGCGGTACTGGGGATACGAATCCACGGCTCTGACAGACTGGTCCTGTCGTATAGGCCTGTACTGCATCAAACTGGTGAAGAACTATGCCGTCTGGGTGCTGGTCGCAGTAGCACTGGAAAGATTTGTTGGAATACTGGTACCATGTTTATAAATTTATTTATCTTTCATTTTTTTTTTTTTCTTTTTTTTTTCTTTGCTTACTGTTTTTATGTAGATCTTTTTTACAACCTATATTGTCATCATTAACAACTTAATCACGGATTGATTATAACTCTAATATTTAAAGCAAATATCATTAACAATCACAAATGTGGAACTTGTTTTTGCACAGATGGCCTTCAATATTGAAGATAAAGTTACAATACTTTTTGTTTTGATTGTAAACATAATTTACCCTTTCAGTTTCCGCACCGGGCCAAGGTGTTGTTCACACGTCGACGTGCCAAGCTGGGGTTGCTTGTGATCCTGGTGATATTAATGGCCCTCTTCTCCCCTATGCTCATCATGTACACATCAGTAGGAGTGTGGAGACCGGCGGAGAACAGGATAGACCTCCTCTGCATCCGCACTGGCAACCCGGACACCGCCTACTATGCCAAATACGTGTACCCCTGGATAGACGTCTTCATGTACTCTCTTATACCATTCTGCATCATGCTGACTTCTAACATCAGGTAGCATATATATTTATACCTCAGTGATGCGCGTATTGACAAGATTTCCAATGAATACGAGCATGCCGATTATTTCGTAACGTATTTATTAGTTGGAACTATTTTGCGTCGGCCATCTTTAGACTGGTCCCCCATCGAGTATCAAGAACATCGTGTATATACACAGATGGCGGCAACCAGTCTATGGCTGTACGCACCATTTTCGGGTCACGTGACGGGGTCAAATGAGGTGCGCTTTGTTTACAAATGTTTTTAACGATAAATATCTTGTTTCATGTATCATTTTAAAAAAAATACAGTAGTTGTCTGAGGTATAAAAACAAAACATGCCTCGTCGGGTCAGCTGTGTGAGCGGATTCAGTTCGTTGGTGATGGCGGACGGATACCCTTCCGCAATCACCAACTCACTGAATCCGCTCACCCAGCTTCCCCGACTCGGTATGTTTTGTTATAATATACTATTTATACATATTATATATTTATATACCATTTATACATATATCAAATCAATTAGCAGATATATATCAAATCAGTTAGCAGGACTTTCGATTATGCGTTAACTCAAAATTCTAATGAACATTTTCGGGCATTTCAGGCCTCAACAAAATAAAATCCTTTAATTTCGTTATTTTGGGTCATGGATTTCAGGTGTGCATCTCCCTATAAAAACCAAAATACACTGACCAGGATTATTATATTTTGCTAAAAGTGCTAAGTACTTTGTTGTCACTCGAGTACAAGCATGTGATCATTTTGGTCAATAAGTCTAAGAAAAGGGTGTTTTGCCTGTGCTAAACACTAATGGCCCATTGTTAGCAAATGTTTACTAGATAACTGGTCAGTTCAGCAAGGCAAAGTTTGTTGACAAATTGTTTAGTGATTTAGATTTTAGTAGAAAATTCATCTACTTTCAAATGGTACAGAAATTTATAAAGGAGTAATATGATGAGTAACATTTTATCCCATTTTTGGGTAAGAACATGTTAAGAACATCTGATTTCATGAAAGCTTTCAGAAGCCCATAAATCAAAACAAAATATGAAAATACCTGACTCAAAATCACAAACTAAAACCAACTTTGTTTTATGTTGTGGTTTCTCCATTACAACAGCATAATCCTGACTCTCATCCGGGCCTCTCGGCAGCGTTCAGAGAGCGCCGTGACTGGAGAGGGACCGAACACTGCAGGAATGACGACCATGTTGGTGACGGTGTGTGTGGCCTTCATCGTGCTTACCATTCCCTGGTGCACCTACTTTCTGCTGTGGTTATCTATCAACATTCTGGCCAACATTAGGATATACGCCCAGACTCGGCTCCTTTATTGCTTTGCCTTTATGATGTCACATTTGGTAAACCTAAATTTAGTGTTTGGAGTATTTTCTATTTATGTGTATTCAAGCTTATTTATTTATATTGCAAAGTTTGACAGCAAAACAAGAAAAACTTGTGGGAGGGTAGAAGTAGTTTTGGAAACAAAGATAACAAGCATCCCTACAAGTTCTATGTCGGGTCAGGATCGGGAAATCCAAGTCCCGGGAGTCAAGTCGCGAGCGAGCAGAAGCAGGCTAATAAACCCTCTAGAAAACTAACTAGATAAGATGTCAATGTGTTATTATAACTTGGAATTTCACGTTTAACCTTTCGATATAAAATATTTCTAATACATATCTAATACACACCAATACACCACATATTGATATACTGTTTAGTACTAATATATCTATATTCTCATTCTCTTTTATGTTCGTGGACCTGTTCTCATTAAAACATAAAATGGCATCAAACTGATACTGTTATGATTTTTGGCAAAGATTACACTTCTCATAAACTTTAGATAGATGAATAAATTTTATATGTTTTTGTTTTGATTATATGTCGCTGAAATGTATTTTCTTTATTTCTGTTACATGTCGTACTTGAGTGCATGATGTTTTTACCCAGCAGCAGTAAGATATCCCTTATAGTGATATCAGTATGGTTGTGATATAGACACGTTCCTATGTTTTATAACTATAATGATAAATATTATTCTTATCTAAACCTATCGAAAAAGGTAAATATGATTAAGTTCATGGCCATGGTCAAAGAAAGCTCGGAAGACTATTTACCAGGTGGAAGGATTTGTCCACACTGTAGTCATCATTGACATAGTAGAACACCTAATACCCCACCTAAAGAGGTTTAATCGGGTAGCAAACCAGTCTGGGTGTTTAAAATGTGCAATAATATCAAAATGGTGCCTGTATACTGGAATGAATATGTCACTATGGTTGAATGGAGGTTGAAAATGTATCTTAAATGATTTAGAATCAGAAAAAGGGCAATATTATAGAGTATTATTGACATGATAATCGTGGCACTCTCATTGTTTGATATGTCATATCAATCTCCACATGTAAAAGATTTGTACATTATATTATAGAACTCAATAATTTTTCTATGAGACAACATAAAAATCAGTATAAATGTGATGTACATAATACACATAGTCCATTAAATTCAAGAATTCTGTTATTCGACATGAAATTTAATTTGCTGATTTTTAGATGTAAAATTAACAGAAGAAAGCTGTTAATCTCTCTGGCACATATATCCATGCTGAAATAAAAGAATGAATTCATCTTGCCCTTCACATTTAATTTTAAATCTGGCATTAGATTTTTGTTTGTATTACAAGAATCGATGCGCCTTTGTTTGATATTCTAAACTTTCATGCATAAATAAGATTCATAGCGCAATACTAGTTAATGTAATGGTAGGTATGGGTAACTCTTTTGAACAGATTTTAAATGCCAGTACATTTGTGTGATTTCAGAACCATGCGATGAACTTTTTCCTGTATTGTATAAGCGGGAGAAGGTTCCGGAAGGAAATTAGAGATATGTTCTGCGGTGTTAAGACGTCAGGCTCCTTGAGCGGTGTGACAGAAAGCACGATCACGTCTCAGAAGCAATGAGTCCTAGCTCATCATGATTGCTAGAGGATCTATCTCCTTAATGAGGTGTTTAGGACGCATCTATATGATATGCCAACTGGCATTGAAAAAGGGGTGACGATCTGTTTGTACTCTTTAGCAGTAATATATAGAATTGCAAGATTATTGTTGTAAATGTCTTTTATGGTCGTAATTATTTTATTGTTTTAACTATATGCCAACTCACACCAATGATTTCATTTTTAATGAGAAATCTATAAAAGGAGTCTAACTGCACTGTCATCGTCAATAAACATGTGAAAATATCTAATGTAAATGTCTTTTATGATCTAACTTTTTATATTATTGTAACTTTATGCCAACCACACCAATGATTGCATTTTATTGAGAAATCTATAAAAGGAAAATGCACTCAATCTAATTGCACTGTCATCTTCAATGCACATGTGAAAATATATAATGTAAATGTCTTTTATGATCTAACTTTTTATATTATTGTAACTTTATGCCAACCACACCAATGATTGCATTTTATTGAGAAATCTATAAAAGGAAAATGCACTCAATCTAATTGCACTGTCATCTTCAATGCACATGTGAACATATCAAATCAGTATGCGTATTTATTGGAATGGGGACATGCGATAGAAAACTGGGCAAATATGATACAATGATATATCTTTAAATTTACATTAACACAAAGGGTTATCCATCATTTCCGGTTTATTTCACAGCAACCAAAGAGTAGACACATGAGAACGGACTTCTAATGCCTATGAATATAAGCACCATTAGCAACTACATGTCTATAATATCAAATATATGTTTAATTATTATAAATTACAAAAAGAAATGTTTAGCTTTATCGACATTTGGTGACTTTAGTCACGGACAGAAAATCCACAAAATCGTTTTTTCTCAGTTTGTTGAGGAACAGTATTGTAGAAGCTTGCGTCTGTGTGTGAGTTGGATCACCAAAGTTGGCTAATGAAAAATATACAAAGTTCCCATATGAATTGGATCTAAGGTACAATAGATCTATAAGATACACGATGTTAACATGAGTTGCACCTTAAATTAGGAGACCTCCTGCTTTGATCTTGTGGTAAAAGCAGGATTCCATAATAAAGAGTTGACAATCATAAAAGCCGATCATGCATTTCCCATCAGTTATTGAATCAACCAAACTTATAAGACATTTAGCCTGGCCTCACTCCACAGAACAAAATAAACCTCGGATAATTCAACTATATGTAATGTTAGTTTTGGATTGGCAAAAATGTGAATTTTCACATTTTGACCTATGTAATCAGTGCCACACATATATCTTTGGTATCCAGTTCCAATAAACACCTACGAATGTATACATTGACTTTAAGAATCATACTATGTATTACAGGTGATGTGAAAAATAATGTTGATGTCAAACGAAGGTAATGCCTGTCAATACTTTAAGGATTATTTGTATCGGTTTGTTAAATAGCAAGGAAAATTACTGTCCCTTCATCATCATAGAATGTAATGTGTTATTAGCAAAATGGTGTTGTGTTCACATAGAAGAATATATTGTATTATTGGTCTTGACTTCCAAACTATGGCATACATACCCCAATTTCTATCCTTGCTACATTAAAGGGAATATTTATTGCCTTCCCACCAATCATATCATCTTTATATTGTTCCTTAAATATTAATGTTCTTAATCGTTTTTCTCCTGCAAGGAACTAAGCAATATTTCGTATCCAATTTCCTAAACACCCTATCAGTAATGAATACTATTCCCTTCCTCAAATGGCATTGTTTGGAATGTCTATGGCCTCAATTAAAATAGCTTAGTTATTGATTGTACTGTAATCAAGGGCTAGTCTGGTCCAAGATACAATATCTATTGATATCTGTGAGGCAAAAGTATGCAAAGAAATGACCGTAAATGATTATATGTGTTTTGTAAAATGATTAGTTAAAAATAATGATCATTGAAAGGTGAAGGTTTGAATTGACATACAACACTATATATATATTTTATTTTATTCATTACAATAATGTTCTATAACAGTTTATGGAGTTTGTGACATATTGACCACCTTTCAACGCAAGTAAATAAAATTTTATGACAAGGAATTTACAAAAGATGGTATAAATTAATCCATTTCTAACAATAAATGCAGAGATGATGTGTATTTTGAGATGTCAGTTTACAGAGATCATAAAATACATTTGGACTTGATTAACCGTTAAATATATACATGTATTTTGTGCTTTAAAGGAATAAAATTATTCACTAAGAATTATTGATGGAGTTCCCAGTAAATATATTGTCTTGTTATGTTTTGCTATTTGTGTTTTTATCAGAAACTCACAGGACTCTGGAGAGTATTGGCAAATATATAACTGTCATAGAACCAAGTAAAGCTTGCCATGTGATTAATCTAGATCAAGTACATGTTGTAAATACTTGAATCATTATAAATGTTCTCCGTGATTCAAACATCTCCGAAACGAATATGTGTCATCTATAGCAGAGTATTATTCCACAGTAGTTTTACTACTGGCAGCAATTAATACTTTATTGAAGAGTATATTACATCTCAATATGACAGCGTTAACGGCTCGTGTGTCCAAAAGGTTGACATAAGACATATAATATTTCCACCAGGTGTCGCCAGTTAAGGAATAACCTGACCGATGTCAACCTTTCAAATGACAACCATATGAACCCAACCTTTAAGACATATTTTCGCCACAAGGTGGCGCCTGGAAGACATATTCCTTGAGGTCAGGTACTAAAAAAATTATACCGTTGCAAGAATGATATATTTCTATTTCATAAATTGGTGCATACATACAATTGAATTTTTGTGCTATCATTTTTTTTAATAATTTACACGGCAGACACATGTTCCTCAAACTGGTCAAGGTCAGGGGGGTTGTTATGGTAACCCTGACCCTGAATATGCAGCAGCTCCGTCTGCTGGATGAGTAGTCTCCTCAACTGAGTTATCCTGTCCTCCTGTTGCGTGTTTTCGAATGTCAGCCTGGCTAACTCGATGTTTCTATGGTTAGCTTCGTATTTCCACTCTGATATCTCTTCCTCTTTTTTGCGGAAATCATTTTCATAACTTTGTAACCTTTCATGCTTTTCTGTAAATTCCTTTTCAATATCCATTATCCGTTCATCTCTTTCTTGCAACTCAAGTTTAAGTTCTGCAATTGTATCTCTATTTTTCTCAGCATCATGTTTGACACTTGAGTATTTCAGTTTGAGCTTTTCGAACTCTTTTTTCATTTCATAATTTGACAGGTTGCCTCCCTAAAAGTAGAATGCATTAAACATTATGTCTTTGATAAAGTAAATATTAAGAATATTTTACAAGATGAAAGCAGTTATTTCAAAATAAGAATAAAAATCATAGTTAACCTTTCCATTGGTTTTATCGCCTGGATCCAGGGGTTTTGGCCTTGCTACAACAAGTTCCAGTTTATCCCCGGCCCGGGCTATCTCTGTCCGCACTCGCTCAGGGGTGAACTCCATCACCGTCACACCATTAACCTTTGAAATCAAAAGTATGAGATTCTGAAGAAACGTTTCTTATTTCATTTTTACTACTATATGTTTCTCTTCTCCTTTAGAAAATTAAACCAGATATGTATGGGCAATTTTTTCTCTTCTTTTAAATTTCTGTACTACATTCAAAGTTATTCTGATAATTTATCAAAGGAATGAAATAGGCATCAAAGAAAGAAGGGCTCATAATGGCCTTTTCTATTGCATATTAGCCATGATAAACCTTTGATCTGTCACAATTTACCATTATAAAGTATATTGCAATATACCTCTACGATGTAATCTCCTTCTTGAAGACCTTTTCCAAATGCAGGTCCATGGTCGTCTATGACATCAATGGCTGGTAAAGACTGGATCGCGTTGCCACTTTCAGTACTTCCGGTTGAAACTGGAACAAATGCACTTTTTCTCCGACCAATCACAGGGCGCCTTCCGCTTGGAGAGCGGAATATTGGCCTTCGACCTTTCTGTCTGCTCTCTGATTCAGAATAGACAGATTCAAATACTTCGATACCAAACCTTCTAGAATGGTCTTCAGGTGATCTGTCCACAGTGAAAGCAACCAGTTCAGAGCTTTTGAGCAGCTTCGCTAATGAAGGATGTGTAACTTTGAGTTCAGAGTGATCTACAGCAGACTTTGCTTTTGGTTTCTTGGGCATCACATATTGTGCACCAGAAGCTCTCAGTTCATCATGTGAAGGTTCCAATACACCCCATTGTGCTAACTGCTGATAGTCATAGGCATAGTCACGCGGGGCGTCACGTGACAACGAGGACTCTGAGGAAGAGTGAGAACCTGAGCTATTTTCAAACGGTTTGTTGGCTGCATCTTTGAGGTCATCTATAATTCTTTGGAGGGCGGCCTGTGAGTTCTGACCCTGAGAACCTGGGGACTGTACAGCATGATGCTGATGACTGTAGGGGCGACTAGTGAAATTCTGAGGGCTTGGGTAAGGCATGAGATTAGGGTCAGCTGAACCATAATCAGATGATATGTGTGAATTTGAAATGTTTTGATATGAAGGAGTAGTGTTATCATTGGAGAGTTCACCAAAGTACTCCTCTAGGTTTGTTCTAAGAGGAGTAGGCCCCCGTGAGTCAAGCTGAATTTCATTCACAAACTCTGACTCATCACTAGAGGCGCCATGGTCATCAGGATGGTGAATTTTCAATGTCTTGTCCTGTAAACCAAGCGGAGTCATCCGGGGAGTGTGTCTGTCACTTTGTTTACTTCCCCTATGCATGCTATTACTGCCATTCTCAGATGACTGTGCATGCTTTCCTGAATGTTCCTGGCGTTTTTGGCTATTATCTTTTGAACTTCTCCTATTGCTCACTCGCTTGATTGCCTCTTGCGACATTCTCTTTAATTTCTCTTCCATGTCCACCTCCTTAGTGGGAACTTTGGGAAGAGCTCTCCTTTTTCCAGAACTAGTTCTGGAGGCTGTTGATACTGAGCTCTTAACACTGTCAGCACTGGTAGGTCGGCCCTTACTGCTGGCACTGGTTGATCGCACAAACCTGTAACTACTATTGCCCTCACCAGATACATTGATCTGCATTGACCTTGTCCTCCTGATGACCTCTCCCACCTGACCTCCACCACGTGACGGCTCACTGTGTTTGCTCCACACGTGAAGCTGGTCTTCAGATCCAGTCATGTCAGCGGGTCTGCGCCGGAGTCTGGCTTTGTTCTGGGCGTGAGATGCAGACTTTATTCGAGATGGTTTTGTCTTTATATCAGGCGGTGTCATCTCAAGTTCAAGAAGACTTTGGCTTTTTCTTAGATGATTTCTGTCCCTTTAAAGTATAAAATCAAATACCATTTTAAACACCATAAACAATTATAATTATTTTATAAAGTTCATTTTAAGTTCATGTACCATTTAAAATGTTGATTAATGACAAGCATTACTTATAAATCTATTTTAAGCATTGAAAAGTCTGTAATTTTACAATTGGATATCCGTTTTTACTCAGTGTTCTCTCTATATAACAGAAGACCAAACTCACGTCTCTGGTGAAGATTGCTCGCTATCGACATAGGACCCTCGTCTTCTTCGCCTGTGTTGAGACGAGTACGAGGTCCGGTCACTGGCGTACGCGCTGTCATTTGTTCCCCGGAAGCTTGTTGACCCAGCATCAGATTCATTCATTGAGGTATCTCCTGTATCATAGTCCATTTTACTATTCACATGTACTTCCTGAGCTGGAATGTTATCGCTTTCAGCTGCATTCACATCTATGACTGGCATGAAGGCAGCGGGATCCAGAAGTTCCTGGTCAAGGTGCTGATCAGTATCCAGAAAATTAAAAGTAGTGGGGAGCTCAGATTGAGATAAACTCTTCTTCTTGAGAGGTGGGAATCCTGCTATACCATTTAAGGCGGACTTGACCTCTGAGTCAGTGGTTATAGATTTGCTCCTTCTTCTCTGGAGACTGTCTAAGTGTTCTCTTAGTTTACTAAGGCTATCCCTCAATTTAGCAACAGTGCTGCCCTTTCTCTCTAGATTCCTATCTTTGTCCTCATCTAAGACTAATTGTTCCGGTCTGCCAGGATGGTAGATCTCAGATGCTGTGTCATCATTGGAAACATACCCATTGCCCCATGTTTTCTAAAAATACAAAATAAGACCACACCTTAAGCAATGTTACACATTCATATAATCGTAAAACATATGGCATGATGGAAAACTTGTTAAGTCATTCCAAAGTATATATACATAATATGAAGGTGAGCATCCGGCATAAAGCAGCATATACATAATATGAAGGTGAGCATCCGGCATAAAGCAGCATATACATAATATGAAGGTGAGCACCCGGCATAAAGCAGCATATATATAACATGAAGGTGAGCATCCGACATAAAGTAGCATATACATAATATGAAGGTGAGCACCCGGCATAAAGCAGCATATACATAATATGAAGGTGAGCACCCGGCATAAAGCAGCATATACATAACATGAAGGTGAGCATCCGGCATAAAGCAGCATGTACATAATATAAAGGTGAGCATCCGGCATAAAGTAGCATGTACATAATATGAAGGTGAGCATCCGGCATAAAGCAGCATATACATAATATAAAGGTGAGCATCCGGCATAAAGCAGCATATACATAATATGAAGGTGAGCATCCGACATAAAGTAGCATATACATAATATGAAGGTGAGCATCCGGCATAAAGCAGCATATACATAATATGAAGGTGAGCATCCGGCATAAAGCAGCATATACATAATATGAAGGTGAGCATCTGGCATAAAGTAGCATATACATAACATGAAGGTGAGCATCCGGCATAAAGCAGCATATACATAATATGAAGGTGAACATCCGGCATAAAGCAGCATATACATAATATGAAGGTGAGCATCCGGCATAAAGCAGCATATACATAATATGAAGGTGAGCATCCGACATAAAGTAGCATATACATAACATGAAGGTGAGCATCCGGTATTTGGCCTGGAATAACCTCAACATAAAGAAAATATATCTTGAAATACATGATATGTGTCAATGATCTGTTTGGATGATAGAGGAAAATTATTGTGAGTTAATTCCAGTCAAGATTGTCAGCAATAGTTGAGGACGAGAAAAAGGTGGAGGACAAAGTGATATTATTATGTGTCAAGTAAATCTGTATAATCAACCCTTGAATTATTTGATGGTTGCCAACTCATGTGTCAAGATGAAAACAAGATTGTATTTAAAGTCATTGCTTGACACCACATGTCAAGATCCGCTGATGCTTAGATTATACAGTGCCAGCATAACATCATTAAATGTGAGTTATTTAATGCCAGTGGGAAGCTGCACGTTCTCCCCCGTTCTGGTCTACTTACCAAAAGTAGACACTTGACAAATGCCGATGGCCTTCAGACACCCAATTCGAATAAATGGCAAATTTTCAAATAGGGAAAAAAACAAGATGACAGTTTTGAGTTTATATCAGATTTCCGTGCGCTTACAAAGGCGAGGAAGCTACACGCTCTTCAACTCGGTGAGCCAAGTATGTTAATGGCATTTTATGACAAACATATATCAGCGTTTTTATGTTTGTGGTTTTTTTTTCAAAAATCATTTCTTGCAAAACGTCATTTCTGACATCCTCTCAGTCAAATTAGTCAACTTACCAAATTGTGCCCAATAGGTTTCATTCATCCAAACTAATTCACTTGTCTTATTCCTGATATTCCGAAAGTTAACTTCTGGTAAGATAGATATATAAATGATCCACCTCTTCTGATCACCTCTCCTACTGTTTCTATCTGATATTCAGCCAAGCTAGCAGCTGGCCAATATGACAGAGAGCAAGTGTGGGGCAAAACTAAATAAGGCAGTGACCTTTTTGCTTTTGTCCATTAAGAAGCCCAGCTTTGTGCACTTAAGTGTAATTGCACACCACTTGCCAAACACCGTCTCAGGCAAGGGTAAAACATTATTCAACTATGTTATCCAACATTAAATAACACCTTTCTCCATTCCCTGCTGGATCCAAGGTGTTTGTACAGAGAGTAATTACAAAAATATTTGATAAAAATGTCTCATGTACACTGTGATCACTCTTAATTCTTACACAGTCGGTCACCTCAAAGGATTTTGTGATTCAGATATATAACAGCGAAGCTACATTAATCTTTGTGATATCTCATGTGTGGATAATTGTCGCCAGCAGGACACATTTATATTTATGTAGACTGAAATCTTGTATAAAAACCTTTATATACTTTGGATTTACTTCTGAGAAATAAATGTGTGATGTCACCTATAAAAGTAAATAGTTCTTTAAAGATGGGTAAAACATATCATGCACATTAAGGAAATTGATTGTAAACTCAAAGGCACCCCAAAAACTGATCATATTTATACCATTATAATAGTAATAAAGCTTCAATATTGGAAGTATATTGGGAGAAAATGTCTTCTATTCCTAAACATTGAACGTCTTGCTTCAAAGTTTATGGTCCTCCAGTAATATAAAATATATAAGTTGGACATGAAAATAGATTGTCTATAGCCGTGCTCGAAATGTAAATGTATAGGTTTTTTTAATCGTTTAGGTCATTCATATTAGCCAGAATCTGGAACTGACCGGTCAGACAGGCTGGGTGATAGAAAGGACAACACTTAAAGTTTGAGCTTCAGAGACTGTTAAGGCAAGGAGGCCACCCTGAGAGGTCAAACCTGCTTGAAATTACACCTCGCGAACTCATCATGTTTTGTTTGCAACTTCCTGCTCCTCACAATCGGGCGCACTTTTTCACCAATGTGTCAATGTGTGTCGGGGAGCTATAAAAGCAGAGAGCCCTTTACAATGGCAGGCTCCTGCTTGGAAAATCAGACAGATCTGACACCATTACACACCTCCTAGTGCGTCAATGGTATATACATATATATATATATATATATATATATATATATATATATATATATATATATATATATATATATATATATATATATATTATGTGTGTAAATGTGGTAAATGTGTGTGTGTGTGTATTTGTGTGTTAATACCATTATAAATGTTAAATGAGGGTCTTTGTTTTACATTGAATCTCCATAGAAATATGCATTTAAAAGAGGCAAACATTACTCCAATCCATTCAGCTTATGTTTCAGTCACATTTGTGCCAGGTGTCGACCAGAACATCGGCAACTTTAATCTCCAAACTAAGAATTGGCTGATCATGGCCTATAATCCTAAGTTCTCCACCTCGCCGCCCGATTCTGTCAAAAAAATCCATCGGTTGGGCCTTTATGGAAATTGAAGCAAATGTAGCCGGGGTATAAGACATCATAAAGCCAATCAAACATATCCGACTGAGTTTCTGTGTTGGTGTTGGTTTTATCATATAATCAACTGTTGAAAGTGTTGACCAAGAGAATGTCAAGCAAACTGTGTTCATGTACTTAATGGAAAGTAGCTCTCCTTCAGGACATCTCAAGAGTTGATAAAAAACAACAATAATGTTATTGTAAATTCCTGTTCTCTGGGGGTGTTGCCAAATAATATGTACTATGTTCTTTATCAAATACGTCTGACAGAGTCATTATGAAGTAGTACCTGAAGCCATGCTGTGAGCAAAGCTTTCACCAGGAGGTACCTGATTTATATATGAACCTTTCCCCCCTAAACAGATAATGTAAAAGTCGCCTCAAAGATTTTCTTGCAGAATTTGACTTCTGATGGTCTGACAGACCAGATAACAACCATTGAAATTTCTGTGATTTAATAGCCCCAAAGAAGAAGTCACGATGCGCTCTGATGGGGTACATAGATATTATGCATAAAAACATGCAAGGAGGATCAATTCTTATTCCAATATCATAATATAATTTTAATACCTACAAACAGTACCAACTTCAATGTAATAGCATTTAATATTTCATCATAATGTACATAGAGCAACCATCATTAGTTAATAGCAAAGTAGACAGTAGTGGTGTGATTACTATGTGTGACCCCCGGACACCTGCACGACCACAAGATGCAGTCACGTGTGAATATGATAGCTGGACCAATGCTTAGCTATGATACTTAAAACTATAATTACACACTAAAATCAGATATGAAGAAATCTATCTCTAAACTTTCAAACTCAAAATGTTCTCTTTCGCTGTACTATTATCTGTGTTATTTTGTGGTATAATCGTCCTACTGACAAGCCATTTTTCAAAAATTATCTCACTAGCTAATTATATATTTTGTAGACATGCAAGTACAAAGGCCCTAAGGTAAACAACATACTTTGGTCAGGAAAGGTCAGATATCAGTGTGACATTTATATACAATTATATAATTTAATGTGAATATTCTGCAGGGCTCACATGCACTAATTAAATTAGTCATCTGAAAAAAATTAAGAAAACATATTTGAATTGTATGCAAAATCCTATTATGCATGCAGCATGCGATAATAATTGTCCAACCTGTTGTCTGAAATAACACTATAAAAGTATCAGAGAGCATCTTTAAAGTCACGCAAGTGGGAAATCATGAATTGTCAGCACAACAAGCATGAACTTAACACTCAGCATGCACCTTTAAGAGAAACCCTGATATGGTCCCATAATGATAACCTGAACTGACATTTGACACTAAACATCAAACAAAACCTTGAGCTATCTCTCACGTGTGCAGCTGTCTGTCACTGATGTAACTGTCTCTAACCTGCGTAAGGTTCGGTCAGTTCTTTTCGTATGTCTCACCTGTACTCTCACTTGTGTAGGTGTCCCCTGCTTGTTTAAGTGCCTCTTATTTGTGTAGTTGCCTCTCTGTCATATAGCTGTCTCTCCTGTGTAAATTTTGGCCAGTTCTATATGGCTGTCTCAAGGGTGTTTCTGTGTCATATGTCCCTCACCTACATATATAATTTTACTTGTGCAGCTGTCCCTCACTTTTGCAACAGTCTCTTGATTACAAAGCTGTCTCTAAACTGTGTTTAGTCAGTTTACATTCATACACCTTTTCCACACTTTGATCATGACCGATGAGGCTGTATCTCACCTGTGTAAGGGTTTACTAGTCCCTGCATCACTTGTGCAACGGTTCATATGTATCCTCTCAGTCATTAGGTATTGCTCCTAGTTGTGATTTACAGGGATATTGGACGTTTCAGGCTGTACACAGATATTGGTGTACAGGCTGTATACAGGTTTTTTGCATTTGTGATTGGAATCTCCTCTGCTAGTTTTGCTGTGAGTGTCCATAAGGTACAAGTGGAGCAGCCAACATAACTAATCAAATCAGAATAGTCCTAAATGTCAAGGTACCCACATCACATAAGCATATGGAAAACATATAAACTTGGCTACTTGTCAAAGTGTGACATGTTTTGCACAAAGTCATATAAAGCCACATTCCCATTTTTTGTGGTATAGTTACCAACCAGTGGGAAAATAAGGCGTGGAAAAGACATGGCGGCAGTAGTATGTGAATGCCACTTAGAATGAACTAAGAGTTAGGCACAGTTAGTGTCAACATAGAAAGGTTTGAGCATGAGTTATGCACATCAGGCTTTGGCAGCCATTCAAAGGCCTTTGCCATAGTACAGTATCAGTGAACAGAACCCACACATATATATATACTCTTCACTATTTGTGCCAGGACATTGCAGATAGCATGTTTGTATCATAACATGATGTTATAAAATGGTTATTCAGCACCATGTCATTTGCATGGAATCTTAAAATGGTACCTTCTGACAGAATTGAATTACAATATTGTAAAACGAAATGGTGGCTCCAACTGTCCCATGCATAACCTTACTGCGTATATGTACCAAAGCAACGTAATGGTGAAGTTTGTATCTGAATAAGGGTTAATATTATGATCACCTTAAACATCACCTAAGGGATCAGTATTCACATATCCAATCTATAAACCATAAATTATTATCGGTCACTAGCTCTGATTCAAAAATGATCAACAGTAGTTCTTAACCAACCAACCCAAGTGGATATATATTTTATATTACATTCTATTTCGTTCTCTTCAACTGTGATATGAGAACCAAGTGCTTTTTTCCAAATTGTGTAGCAAGGAGTCGTATTCAGTGCTCAGGGCTTGTGTTATGACCCAATATATTATCGTACACATCGCTGTAATTCCATATTTCAGACGTCATCTGGCCATGTGTGTCATGTGAAAGTTGCGGTTCCACATTACCTGGCTACACGCTGTGCTATCAACATTATTTATTCTATACCCTTGCAATGATGAAAAATTGATTATTCAAACCCCTTATGAAGAGAGAAAATATATTCATACCATATTAACTTATATTCGATCATTTTGGCGATATTACTGTACTCAATTCGTGTGCCAGTTTGTAAAATGATCTAATTTAATCTTCACTATTAAAGATAATCCATCAAAAAGCAGTGGCAGATATGGTAGAATATCTTAAGCTTACAAACCTTGGTAACTTCAAATCAATCTGACCCTGGCTCTACTTCCTTACGTCCACCTATCAAATCTATATTATCACTGCTACAACATGTACCAAACTACAAGAAATACTATACATACCATTTCACAGAAACCGGGAGTCATATACGGTCAAATTAAATCTTAAATTACAGTGGTGAATGGCTGCAGGCTCAATGGTGTTCTTCATATCGGTGTATTCTTGCCACATATCCCTGGGTTATTGTATCAATAGCCCCAGGCCATAATGTGAATGTTTCTATCATCAGTATTGTTAGGTCTTACCAATCTACACAGTGTGGTACAATGCAAATCTCAACCTGTTTTCTAATGCCACAAACTATATCACGGTTGGCTGTCATTGTAATGTATCTTACCAAAAGGCTTAGAATTGAAAATATTGAAATTCTGTCTGTACACATTTATCATCTTCTTACTATCAAGATTTTGATGTCATTGTTATTACAGATGGATATCAGATAAAGCCAGTAGAAGTAAGGACTTACTGAGAATATGCAGAGATCCATGCTGGTCCCTGCTTTCCCTGTGGGCACACTGGGTTGTGTGAGCATAGGCCCGGAGACAGACATGTCTGTATCAGCAAGGCGGCACCATTAAAGGGGCCATCCCTGCCAGGTGGGGCACAGGTAGGCATGCACAAGGGAAGAGGGGGCGCAACCTTCATATCGTGTCTCCTATCATGATAGGCTGCCTCTATCGTGAGGTCTAACCCAAACATGGAATATAATTTATGGAGTCCATAATATAATTGATTGCTTTTACAAAGCCTATACTATATATAATCTAGAAAACAGCGCGTTGTGTATACCTTAAAGGATTAAGGAACATTTGAAGTGAGATTTAAAAAAAGGCTTTTTATACTGGAAAATATCTATATTGGAAATCGCCTTGAAAAGTATATGGCAAGGACTTTGTGAACCATTAACACTAGAGTGAAACTTCAATCACTGACCCACATCCACTCACAGCATTGAAGTCCCCTACAAAGACCATCATATAATCATCCCATGGCATGTCTATATATGCTTAAAACATGATTATCTATAACTGAGCTCCTAACATTAAAGCTAACAGTTGTGAGAGTTGGTGATGATTGGCTTTGATAACACCATTATAAAACATATTATTCAATATTCTGTGTTTAGAAGAAAAAAAAAGAGTTTGGCTCAAAGCATGACCTTTATGATTTTGACTCAAAACATTTTTGCAAACATTTGAATATTTCCTAAGTTGGAAAATGAAATTGCTCAACCCAGTAGCTCAGAGAAAGACTACATCAAACTAAAAATGGGTGGAGGCCCCGCAGGAACAATTGTATCTGATATGCCCACATATGTCTGTCCATGTACACAACTGCCGGACCATAACTTGTTATGATGTACATCACCTAATAACTGGGCGACATGCTAGCCACAAGTGCCAAGTGTCCAACCTGGACCCTTCTTTAAAAAAGACCTAATTTAGCATCATCTCAGATATCATGATGTGATGCGGTTATAAGTGTGCAGCTGGTGTCCCAGAAAATCCTTTCATTGATTGTGAATGAAACCGAGCTAAATGTGTACAGTCCGATCTCACAAGGGAAAAGTGACATGAATATAAACGCTAGCATTTATATAGGTTGTACTACCATAATGTCCAGGAAAGAGGTAAAGTGATTTCACTAACACTAAACACAAGGATAAGATTTACATATTGAATAACATATTTAACTCACCCTGGGTATGAGGCTCTTCTTGATGGCTCTGTAGTTGAGGACTCTGTGGTGTGGTTTGGACTCCTGTAAGCTACCCAGACTGTGGGTCCTTCTCATCTACAGAACAAAACAATCACAGCACCGCATAAGGCCAACTGTTCACACTGAATCGCGGGTCAAACCGCTGAGGCTCACCACCCAGGCACTTTGTCAAATGCCTCATAAAACACTCACTGACCCTAGGGACTCTTAAACTGCTTCAACTAGCTCCATAAATTGCACAGATGTACAAAACTGAATTTCAACATATTTATTGTTGAATGTATATATATTTTTTTCTTTCTTGTAAGCGGAATATATTTTTAGATCCATCTCCCTTATATAACAAATCAAGATCTTCCATTAAGTAAATCGATGCAATATGGTATATTTAAGATGTTGCTGATGTAGATTTTGCCAAAAGAGGAATTTTTTTTTTATTCAATTAATAATATAATTATTTGTTTACTTTATACGGGTTAGGATGATGGTGCATTTTTGTTTAACGATTTTAATGAAACTGCCACGTGTAGAATCGCATCAATTTACATTTAGTATGACAGGTCAATTGCTGTGTTAGGTTTATATGTTAGAATAATTGCCTGTATGAAGTAATAAATTCTGTATTATTGTAATAGCAGTGTGTATGTATACTAGTATAGCCTGGGGAAGCAGACATTCAGTGTTTCTCATTCTTGTTAAGGATGAGCACAAATAGCCAGGGCGAGGTCTCCCATGGGAAGAACCACGTTCCAGACGGACGGACTCGGAGAAAGACTTTGACAGCTCCACTTATAGAATTTCAATAAAGTGTTGGATGGTTGGTGAATTTTTTTTTCAGCGGGGTTGTTCCCTATAATTTCCCACCAGCAAAAAAGCAAGACTCTCATCAGTTAAGTTGTGGAGTCATTAGTCTTCCCATAAAGCTGCGCGTATAACAGTTCACTCCACCTATTTTTTGCCGTTCTTTTAATCGATTTTTGTGCCATTCTCTCTTCCCCTGCCCTCTATAACAAGGCGCTGTGACTCAACATACCTTTAACTGGCTCCAACATCAAACATTGACACTACAATCAAGCCAGATTGTATGGATTCACCCTATGTGCATGACTAACTTGGTTTGAGTCCAGTGTATATTCAACCCTTGTATACTTTCTAAAGTATACCTATAGTATAGTATACACAACATAAAGCAAACCTGCACTGTGTGTATATGTTCCATTCCTCCTGTGGTAGATTTTATATCATTATGTGACAATATTTTGTGATCACACATCACGGTCCCTCCGCCAATTGTGTTCCTTTTCCATTGCAGAGTATCTATTGTGTGTGTATTGAATTACATAGCCAAGTAATGCACACCTCCAAATATTGCTATGTTAACATGTGTGAATATCGCGATTACTGCAGTTATTGTGTTGGGCCACTATGTCCATTCTAGACATTTATTAATATAATCTGTAGAATTTCCACAACCTGAGCTAAGTGGGATGGAATGGCTCGCCCACCACAAATGATATCAACTTCTTCCAATGAATTTATCCATGAGTGATTATTGGCAATATATCTTATCATATCCTGGTCTAAATCACCATTAATCTCAATGCATAGAGATATGTAGTTGTAAAGATATTTAGCTGTAAATACCTTAATGCTAAGGTCAGTGCATATATAAAATGGTGTGATGGCACATTATTCAGAATATCGATATTAACATCATGCCGTTTCAAATAGCCTGACCAATGAGGTAAAACAAACAATTTATTTTATATTAGTAGTGAATATTCAGGTTCCCAAAAGAAAAATAATGATAAAAACGTATTTCCCAAATGCTATCAAACGCTTTGTCTGAATTGCTGATAGACAGGTGGTTGAAGGCCAGGAATGCCTGAGGGGCTTACAAGGCTGAGCTGGTAAGTGGTCATAATAAACCCTGCAGACGTTTTATCTGCGTACTTAACTACACAGGTCCCCAATCATTATCCACATTCATTGTTTTCACCTGGGGTTGGTAGCATATCATCTTAATTCCTGTTATTTTCACTGTTTGGACATAACTCTCCTTTTATTTATAAAAGCACTTATTTTAAGCCTCATTGAACAGTGCAAATTATCTTTTATTATCCCATTGTCCCTTTTATAGTCATGCAATTAGGTAACTTTTCTATGCACTGGTAGCAAAAAGCACAATGTACATCACAATTGATGTTTTTACATCTTTCAGCATGTAGGTTATTTTTACCTTCTTTTGTGGACTTTTCATTTCGGGACTGTCACAGGCCTCTGAACAATTATATCAACCCAATAAAGTTGCGGCCTCTCAGGTTTCACAAAAAGACTGTAACATGGGTAGATAAAGGGATGAAAAAGACACATTTGCAAATAAAGTCAACTGCTGAAGGAATGTTGCACTCAAAACAACAATGAAGCCACTGTCTTGGTGCTGAGGGACAATGGACCATTGTCAATATAATATAGTGTAGGATTGTGGCATTCAGAGTTTTTTTGTTCTCTGGGATCACAGAATACCCACACTTATAACATGATCATACTCTTGGAATAAATACAAAAGGTAAACAATTACATCCCTGTGGGTGGTATTAAGTGACGATTAAAAAGCAGCCATGTGGCTAGAGGTCAAACAGAAGTTTTGTTTAACTCTTTAACTGCAATACGTTTGCTATTTAACCTGTGATTTTTATTATCATGTTAGGTATTTATTATTGATGATACCACGCATGGAAGGGTTTATTTTTGGCAAATATATTACTTCACTTGTCATAAATAAGGCATATGCTTAATTAAATGAAATATATTAGATTAAATATAAGTAATATGGAAGATATCCCCAAGGATACCCTGTGGATTACTTTAAAGTAGTTGATGCCTGACTAAGCTTGAATTGCATGTAATTTAATGCCAGATTCCATTCATCTATAGACTGACAAGAGTTATCTATTCCCTCGTGTATATCTTTTATATTTTGTAATATTTTTCAAGACGTATTTCAATGTGCTTCTATACTTATCAACAAACAAGAATTTATAAGGATTAAGATATTTTCATTCATTGTTTGTGTAGTCACAAAAATAGTTTGAAAGTACTTCCTAAAGTTTTATATAGGACCTCCTAAATTTACACAAAAATACATTCCCTATGTACACCACATATTGATAATTCACAGTTTGGAAATTCAATACCGGAAGGATCCAACACCAACGAACCTTGTCCTGTCAAATAAAATGTATTCTTATCCCAGTAACATTCTCAGTTTCCCACTTGACACATGTTTGCCTGAGACCTGAGCCTTTAAATAAAGAGTGGGTAGACAGAGATGAATGGGTCGATAAAAAGGAGAAGAAACCAAGGTATGCCCAGACCCCCTGCAACTACAACAACTTAGGCCAACTTCTGTTAATATTAGCGCAGATGGTAAACACAGTATTTGCATTTTATATTGGTTGCACATATATTTAAAATGGCTGTAGGTATAGACTCAAATGATTTTAATTAAATATTTTAGTTTAATTTAAAATGAAGGAGTCTTCGTGGGTGGTTTATGTATGCGATATGGTGATGTAATGTACGGCAACAGTTATGTGAGAAGGTTGCGTGTTAATTGGGTCATAACTTGCAAGCATGAAGACAAGTCCCTATATATATATATATATATATATATATATATATATATATATATATATATATATATATATATATATATATATATATATATATATATATATATATATATATATATATATATATATATATATATATATGAAACCAACATGTATATCTGAAACCAACATGTATATCTGAAACCATTTTTGTATATATAATTTCATGCATTTTGTTTATGTGTGGTTGTTTATCATGTTTATCATTTGATCTTGTCTTAAACTGATTTGAAATGTTTTCTTTTCACAATTGCACTTTTGAAATCATACAAATATACCAAACCACCTCAGCTCTCTATTAATAGGTATTCTGGATTTCTATTTTAGGGACTCACCCATAGTGATAATTTCCTCTCTCGCAATTGGTGTCATTAAAGAGAACATCTCTGTGTTTAATGTCAGAATTTGGATGATCCTAATATTGGTTATATATTAATTATAATCACTCCTTCATGTAAGATTAATGACACGTCATTGTTGACTTATGTCTGATGTTTGATCTTTGATAGTCCTTTTAATGTATCCTTCTGAATAAATCTTTTTATAACTGCGATCTCCCCTTACATTATATTTGATATTATTTGTCTATTTAATGTTACTGTTCGGCTTGCTTCTTGTCTGTGTTAAAATCTCCTCGTATAAATATGTGACCAGCCGATCTTGTCCGGCTCGGAACTTGCGTTTGTGCTATGATCAACCCATTTGATCTGGGTCGTGATGTGCCCCTGTTACTTTCAAAGCTACCCACGCCGCCATAGAAAGGCAAGAGTGGAACATTAAAGACCTGGGTGCCCTCTGGCGAGTGGGTGTGTAGTATGTTCTCAAAGGGTGTACATACTTCTGTTTGCTTCACCCTGGAGACATTGTCACCGTGGGGGGCTATAAAGTAAAGCGTGCCATAAACACCTGAGTTGATCCATATTGAACCCATTGTATGCCATATCCTTTAAGAGCAATTTGCCAACTTTTAATTACGACAAAACCACCAGATTTAAGTGTATGTGTTACTTAATGTTTCATTTTTTTTAATTGGACAGTATTATACATTCTTCAAAATTATATTAAAGTAAATCCTACACTGAGTGTTTTATATTTCTGAATGTATGAAAACATATGACATTGTGTAATACATATATATATATATATATATATATATATATATATATATATATATATATATATATATATATATATATATATATATATATATATATATATATATATATATATATATTCCATTTAGATACAGATCACACACACCCTTATGTTATGTTCTATAATTGCAGATTGCTTTCAACCTCTAAAAGAATAGCCACTAAATAAACGTGCTGCAGTATAAGGCAAAGAAGTACTAACATGACGTACAAAGAAAAGTTATCATTTGTTTTAAAATATTATATTCAAAATGCTGCAGAAATGTCCCAGTGATGATCAAATATATGAATGTAATTTGTACTCACTTTATTTATATCAAACGAGGATGCCGGTCTCACTTCAAAGTAATTTTCATACGGATCCAGCCATCCCTCCTGGATTTCTAATGGTTTGTGGTCTAGACACAATTCACGAGAATCTAGAGAATAATCAGAGAAAATGTATGTTGATTACTTATAATTATTTTATTCATCGATTCATGAAATAACTGGACTTTTGGTTCTGGAATATCACGTGATTTACCTCGAGAGTTTGCCTCCACCTGGTGGAGAGTGAAGTTACTCATGTCTTCTGTAACTTTATGTGCCTTGCGAAGCATATTAAGAAGATCTAGACATGTTGCTCTCTCTGTAAGAAATACGCTCCTACTGGAAGGGGATACTTTGCTCTGCAATCAAAATATTCAGACATTTTAGTCTTCCAAGTTTGATATTCATTAATTTAGTTATAAACTAAAATATATGGATCAAAGGTGATGGATTCAATATGTGATGATTCTACGAAACATTGAGTGCCACCTACCGGAGGTTGTAATATCTTGTCATGGACGGTTATTATACCAGCACCCGGACAAAGCTGAAGACTGAACCTGGATTCAAAGAAATATAAAAAAATAAGATACATTCTAATATTACTGGAAATTATACTGATTTTATTATACAATTCCTGATATTCGGGAATCCAGTTTGCTGTAACTCTGCAGTTTGTCTGGGAAAGAATTAGCCAGACGCACAAAATGGAGGCATTTTAACCATAAAGTGAGAGTGAAAAGTTAATATTTTGAAATAGATATATAAAAAAAAATTAAAATGAAGAGAAACCTCATGCAGGCTTGTTAATGGTTTGTCATACTGCAGTCATTAATAACATTAAACATTCATAATGGAACACCCATTGTTTGCTGTCATGTTAGGTATACGTCCTGTGGGCATTTATGAAATAAATTTGTTCATCATTTTCAATCATGAACCTGGCCTTTGGCATTTTGGCTGCTTTCACCCATTTTAGTGCACCACTACGATAACCACTCTCTCGTGTACCCGACTTAAACAATTTCAATATTTCTACAGTCCATGTTTAAACTGTCTTCACACATTCACGTTATATAGGGACCATAGTCCACTCATGCCAATTATGTACTATATAGGGTACATATGTATCAAAACATGCACTGTATTAGTTACATATAAATCAAAACAAGCATTTATATTTTGAGAGGATTTTGAGATGGCCTGATGTGTTTAATTTTAATTATAACTGGTTCCACCGTGAATAAATGTGATGTATATTGAGGCCGAGACTGTGCACGTATATTATTATTACCTGGTGTTTGATCTGGCATGGTGGTCGTGGAATTCCAGAGGATTATCTTCATCATTCAGGGGTGTGAACGTCGGTGTGCTGCTCCCTCCAGCTGAAATCATTAAAGATATTACCACATACACTTACTTTTGTCACAAGAAATACACATTTTTTAATATTCTGCTAATTGATTATCCAAGTTCTTTTGAATTATTTCCTTATGTTAATTCTACCTCCTATAATCTAATCTATCAATCCAACAATATCTGTGCGTTGTTTTTCTTTTACAATTTAAATTCTTCGGTAGTCGAACTTAAGATCCACATGTTTCCCCTTTTGATATTCATGTACATGAAAGCTTAAACACCATGTATGTGTCTACATTCACAACACATGGTCACACTGAACTTGTGTGCCTTGTTATTTGATCAAATCAGCTGGGTTTAATTTAATCTGCACGCTGATCACTGACCAAATAATAGTATAATATAATATGGCTTTTCATGTTCACCAAGAACACTTTATGTTTCTGTTGTATGCCAATATGAATCTTCAAAGCTCTTGAACGGATTCAAGAGCATGTGTAAAAGTAATTTGCTCAAAGAAGCCATACATATGTGTGATTTGTGCACAGCATGTAATGGGCTTCTTATGTCCATGCAAATGTGTAATATTTTTACTTCTGCTTTATAAAAAGGTCAACTATTTCACTGGTATTAATATTAGAATTAACTCTCTGGGGAATGGTGATTATTTTATCAATATTACTTTACTTTACAAAACCAATATGGTTTAGGGATCATGTTTTTTTTTCATATTCTGATGATGAAAGTTAAATAAGTTCCAAAGAATGAATTGAATAACATGATAACAACATACCAAAAGATAATAAATGCACTTTTTTTATGAAATTGAAATAACACGAGGTGGGAAACATCACTTGAAATGGTTTAAGAAAATTGAAATGAGATTTTGCCATTTTTTATCATGTATTTAACATTTTGATTTGTCAAGGTCGTTTCTGTTTCGTATTTTTGATAAACACATAGTCTGGGAAATTGTATCTTTTTGTGTTTGTTTTTGTTTTTCTCTTTTTTGGGGTTTTTTAGTTTTTTTAGTTTTCATTTGTAAAGACAAAATAAGGAATTTCGATTGGTAACAATATCAGTGTCTTTGAAGGAATAAACGAGTCTAAATGATTTATACTTTGAACAAGGTGAATGTTTTTCAATTGAGGAAAGGCTAAGCATGGATCACTCATTCTAACTATAATATAATATTGCTCCAGTGATTCTCCAGCATTTATGATCAAGCAATATACATTTACATAGACCCAGATTTTTGCCAGTATTTCCTTTGCATTTCATGCCTGGTTGCAAATTCAGAGACACTTTTGGGATGACCTTTAGATATTCGGGGAAGGGGGTATGGAAATAAAAAAAGACCAATCTTGATATTTCTTTTCTTCATTAATGTTCATCTCCAAATATGTTTTTACCCTTAAAGATTGTTTTCTCCGCTCTTTAGAGTATGCTCAATTCATTTCCTCGATATTTTTTCTCACAAACTCGTTTCAGAAGTATATTTTCCTGGAAGAGAATTTTATTCAAAATGGCAATGGATCGCCTTTGGGTATATGTAAATATTGAGATGGTTAGACCAATGTATTTTCAAAAATATAATGAAATATTTGATACTTTTAACCACCAATTCTTAGCATGTGCGCATACAATAAGTTCAGAATTGTTTCATTTCAGTAAATATATATATATATATTCCAAATTATATTTGTTGATTCTTTTCTATACTTCTTCCCGATCTGTTAGCAAGACACTGATCATGGAAAAGGTGTACTATAAGATATAGGTGTAATAGCTGTGCTGTGAAGGATAACACCACCTCTGCTAAAACGATAACAAAATAATTTTAGCTTTTGCCAGCGATAGCCCATGTTCAGTAGTCAATCCGATTTAAACATGTACACTGGTATTTATTGACGGCTATTTACCCAAAAGCAATACAAATATGATTATCTTGAAATCTATTATTTTAGTATTCCATAATATACTAGGTTATAAGATATAACACGAAGAACGATTAATCCACATGGAAACAATGAATGTACCCAAATTATCAACAACAAAAAAACTCCATTTTTTCATACAAGAAATAGGTTCGACTAGACATATAACGTGCGGATTAACTGTTTTCAATATAGACTTACCAGATTTCTTTGCAACTTTTTCCAGCACAAGGCGGAACAAGCTCTGATGTTCACACACCACCTTGTAGCTCCCTAAAACAATGGTCACGAGGTCTGATGCGGACGTCTGATTGGTTACTACATATGTCTTGAACTCCACTGCTTGAGACAAGAAAGAAGCATAGACCTTGACCGCACCCTGGTAACAATTAAAGAATTCAATCCTTAAATGAGAATTAACATATTAAAAGTTAAACTCTTGCTCTTGAGATATCTATATTTTTTATTATCTTGTAGAGTGTCTAAATATTGAGTTTTAACATATACTAGCAGAAAATCAATATATTCCTTTTGAGAATATATCTTCCTTTGAGAGTCTATGCCATTGTTAGTGACAAATTGGCAAAAGATTTCAAATTGCAATGTATTTATATTCTATAATTCATGACTGTTGCCAAATAATGATATGAAAAGAAGATGTACTTTAAACATTCATACTTTCAGATCTTAAACTTTATTTTGCAATGAGACGCGGTGTCTTTGGATTATCTCTGTTCCAAATGCATTGACTTTGTTCAAATAAAGGATCTATCCAGGTGCTTCTATTTTTAGTTTGCCAGTGTCAATATATTTGGATACTACAAGAAGCTTTATTTTCTCGGATATGCTGTTTTATGTAAGCAAGCGCCTAGACGAATATACTTTTCTGAGATTATGGCGGCTTAACACCAAGACATGTCCAATGGTATCCCAATCATTTAAATCCTATATGCATGAAATGCACGTGACTTTTCAATGTTTCCCGTAACTTTACTTATTGAACTCTATAATTGGGAAAGCATTTTAGTCGAAATCAACAATGTGATACTAATGACTGCTTCCTAGGCAACAAAAATAAAATGAGATAAACAAACTTTTCACGGAACATCCTGTTTTTTATCATAATCCCTACATTTATATTAACTGCACCAAGAGAAAATGAGTACATACAAATTTGGTGGACGTCGTTTTGCCCGGGCCCGTTGCTGTGCTTTCCCCGGGAGGGGAGCTACCCTTCCGGGAGAGTCTTTTTCCTGGCCTCCTTCCGGTCTTTAATGATGACATTGCATTAAATAGATGATATCCTTTTTTCTTCGTGTGATCTTAATCTTTTTCACTGCTTAAATAGCTGAAATATCTTCTCTATTTGATATATGTAAAATATCATATTGTATCCATTTATCATGTGAACTGCATCTTCCTTGTAAAATGTACATCAAAGCACAGTATAATGAGCGTGCAATAGCCTTTGGTCACTTTCATATTTCATATTTCAAAATGTCAGCTTGTCCAATCCATCAAAATAAAACACTCCACTTGGTGGAAAGTAGACAATCACTTACATATCACGAGTATAACGCCAGGTGTAGTAAAAGGAAAGGTTATCACTTGGCAGTGAAATCAAGAGGTAGCCACTTCTAAATTGAATTACATCGGTATCAATGTTTGCATACAAAGGTAAACTTGATCAGGCCAGGTCACAACTGGTCATAATATGTTTAATAGCATTACCTCAGATTTGGCTATTCATATCCAGTATTCATATTCTAATTCTCTCCATTCATATGCATCATATCCTCATATGTGTTGTTGTAACTTCCACAAGGGTATGGGATCAGATTTAACCTACATACTACCGGCGATCTCGGATCACAGGCTGAATACTATATATACATATATATCTATATCCACAAAAAGAAAGAGAACTGTTCCCCAAATGAGTTATGTACATATACAGCACCCTGCGGCTTGGAGCACTCCAAAGGCTGTGTGTCATCTATCTGTTTAGGTCAGATTCAAAATTATGTACTTTTTCCCATGATAGATCCGTCCGCCTACTTCAGTTGTATTCGCACAACAATTGCAGTCTTAAAACATGTACACGCATGTAATATTTTACCCTGGACAGTTGCGTGTTTAATATGAGACATGATATTAACTACTCTATCATAATGACAACGATCATTGTACATTCAATTTATGCTCAATGAAGCAAACATTTTCATAAACATTCCCCTTGATCTAAGATACGATCAGGCCAACACTTTTAAATGGTTTGTTGCATACCTGCGGTGCCAAGTTTTATAGTGGCCTATATTATCTTAGATTGCAATCGGGCATTTTATGAACTCCAGAATGCAAAGCTCATACACTATGAATTTGTTATGAGAACAATCTGATTTTGTTTTTGTTATAGAAATAAATATCTCTGTTTGATGATTAGTTTAAATTGAAAGTAATACATATAAAACATATTTATATTAAAAGTAATACGTATAAATTAGTTTTCATGCAGAAATAATCATAAAATACATGTCACACGATTATTGATTCTTATGAACTTTGCGAATATTAATTCCTGACAGTGTTATATTTGATTAAACGACAAAATATCAACACCTTATGTTTTAAATGCTTTTTCTACTACATGTATTTTTAAAAGTTACTAACTCACTAGTGATTATGACAGAGAAATTATTTTTGAGACAGCTACTGTGGTACATATTACAAACTCATTACTAATAGAAATGCCATTTTAAACCAGTCACTGTGGACAGGTAAGGGTTAACGGTTGCCCTTAAGTGCGGAAATATGTAACCACTATTATTTGGTAGCAGGAATGGATGGCGATAATTTGAAAAGTAAACGTAATTATGGCATGGTCTTGAAATATGTCTCTGGTATCTCCCAAAGCAAATAAATTGTAAGTATTCATCTACCGAAGCATCCCTTTACAGTATACTTACAGTGCACAAGTTTGTAGGTATTATTACTAATTATATTTAATATCTTTAAAAAACACCTTTCAGTTAAAAGGTTTCATCACAAAGTAATAAAAAAATATTATTGAAGTAAACAAGAATTATCATCATTAATGACTATCAGGAAGGAAAAATACGAAAATTGTTGGACTGGAAATTTGCTGTTATTCAATTTCGCAAGAAGTGTTTTAATCTTGAATATGTTGTGTTTTGGAAATCAAAAGCGTGGGATATTATAACGTACCTAGTTGTCCTAATACACATTAAAGAATTAATTTCCCTTCCTTATATCATATCATTGCATTAGATATTGAAGAAATAGTACCTGGACAACCGGCAATAATTAATCAAACACAGATCTTTTGAAACAATTGTTTTATTTTATATATATATATATATTAAATGATATATGTTTTATAGTATAAGTTAAATAAACCTTAAATATCTGTAATATATATACATGGTTAAATTTTTAATTTCTCTTTATTGAACAGACTTGCGGATTAACCTTTTCCAATTATCTTTGGAGCACATATTATGTGTTAAGTGTAAGACGCTGAAAATAATTTATGATAAGCCAACAATTCATAATGATCTACAATAATCCAGAGCAAGCATTTTCAAATAAGCAAAAATATTATTATTCTTGAAACAAATATAATATAATTAGCCGTGAAAGTTTTAAGAAATCAGTTTTTCTGATGAATACAATTAAAATGTTTTCTTTGCAAGCAAGAGTGGTTTAAATAATATGTTGTTAACTTATCATGTTGGTATATGCTTATATCCAGATGAAAAATATCAATTTGTCACGTGAAAAGGGCGTGAATTTGGTATGTGATTTATAATATTATAGAAGATAGTTACCGAAATTGAAATGAAACACTTTTAATTTCATATTCTCTTAGTAAAATAAAATCATTGTCTTTTAAACATATGCCAACAGATGACCTCACTCAGCATTTTGAGGTTAACCATTGCATGGCTTCATTTCTGATATATTCTGAAAACATTTAAATCTGAGGATTTGATCAATTCTATATATAAAATTAAGCCTACCATTTCTAGGAATTCATTTTGAACAATTATATTTCGTTTCGGAAATTCCCGTCTTAACTGTGTCATACATTTGTCATCAACCCATTTTCATGTCTTGAAACTAATATAAAAAAAATCACATTTTGATCACCTAAGCCGGGCAAGAAATTCACGTCTAGAAAACGAGACTTTAGCACGTAATAAACTGGACTACAAATACGTATCTTGAAAATAGGGTTATTAAGATTATATCAATTCAACTGTGATTGACGAATGATTCTGAGAACTAAAATTAGTTTATTTTTATAAACAAGGAATCTGAAAATTATGTTTTTTCTATATTGTGCAATCACAATTATTTATTTGTTGGTTTAATTACTTCACATATCACAGAAAGCAGATTTAGATTGTGGAACATGGCACACATCTGTACAGTTTGTATTCTTCTTTTCAAGGGTATTCTATGTTTCCTGTTCCTCGTCATCATCATCATCGGTGTCCCTGATAACAGGTACCCCTGGAAATTCACCATACATCTCAATTAATATTGTATCAGTTATCATATCATATTACTGATATTGGTTAGATTAGTACACTCCTTGTTTTTAATCTGTTTTGACATGTTGTTTTGTCATAATGTCATTTCGATCTGTAATAGGTTAAAGCTTTCATGAAATCACAGAGGTCACAGGCAATTTGGGGTATGTTTTAAATTATATGTGGCCACGCAACTGTGATACAAACAAGCTATCTCAAAATACACCTATTATGGTTATTGTGTTTTGTTGAAAGTGCCAAGTACTGGCTGTACCTTTGAGACTACCAGGTGGTCAGATGTGTGCAAAGATGTTGTGACCTCTATGACCTCTATGACGGTCAGCTAAACAAAGTTTGTTGACAAAGAGTGCAATGGATGATTTAGATTTTAGTAGAAGATTCATCTCCTTTCAAATGGAACAGAAATTTACGTCGGGGAAATATGACTGGTAATAACATTTGATCACAAAGTTTGTATGACATAAATGTATAAACATTTATATTACGCAAGGAAAAAGAGCTTTAAAATCTCATTTCATGAATGCTTTAAGGTTAAAATTAATATTTCCACAGTGTGAATAGAATAATTTAAAAAGAAATGTCCTTATTGTTCACAAATATTGTGTTAACCCAACTTATCATTTTTGAAAAAAAAAATGGTATTGCATAAACCACACGCTTTTTTGTAAGAACTTATAAAGATTTATGTTAAAGTGTTACATTAGTGTGAGATCACCTTGCTGGGAAAATGCTTTAAACATAGAATGGACCGAATACATTCGCAGATTTGTATTAAACATCTGCAGAAGGGATTTCAGGAATAAACTAAATGATGCACAATGATGCCTGCGATGAATGCCTTGATAGTATGAATTAAATGTGAATTGAAAGAATTGCCTAATGGTTAAACCACCGCATCATTTCTTGTAAAAGATGACGAAGGACCCCCCGGGAAGGACCCATCGCAGTGCTTGACTACTTGCCTTGTACTTAACACCATGAGGTACTCACCGTCCAGTTTCTTCAGTTTTGGTAGTCTTTTGGCTACTTCTTCTCGCCAGTTTCCTTCACCTGAATGCTTTTCCTCCAATGGATTTCCTGGAAATCACATTTCTTACTTAACAAATATTTTATTTATTAATGTGTTTTTATTAACATATCTTATTGTAAATCTAAATTTATCTTATTTGATTTGTTTGATGTTTTATTACTAAATGTCAATTTCACATATACTTCATAATCTTTAATTTCTTACCGACAAAAACCAGATCCACCAAAAAGGGTAAGTCAGCCTGAAATTGTAGAATGAAAATCATATAATCAAGTAAAGTAAATATAATATTAAATCGCATTTAAGTAAGACGGGTTTTGCTTTACGAATTTCTTTTACTGAATACCTGGGGTTAATGTGTGGATGCTTACCAATTTCTGAAATTCACTCCAATCTTTGCAGACATTGTTTCCCATATAAACAACCTAAAATAAATAAGGATGGTCAGATAATATAATAAAAAAGTAAGGATAGTCATAAAATATAGATAATACATGTACACGCATATTTATCTATATTTTTGGCGGAATCTAAATCTACTTTAATCAACATTTCCATCGTACTATTTCGTGGCTTATTTCTTATAATATTAAGTTGATCAAGTATACATTTTAAGAAGAAAACTAAAGCCTTACTGAACAGTGGATCAGTGATTATATTCATGACACAATTAAGCTTAATTACATTTATCTAATAAGAAATATGGTGTTACATTCCCCTGAAATATATCACTCTTCAATTTTGAATTCGCCGCAGTTGTTTCACCACTTACTTCGATGGTATCTGATTAAATAATTGGAGGATTTCTTATATATATATATATATATATATATATATATATATATATATATATATATATATATATATATATATATATATATATATATATATATATATATATCTGTGTGTGTGTGTGTCTGTGTGTGTCTGTGTGGAATGTGCATATGATCTCCATGGAACGTTAAACTTACTTTACATTTCTTGAGAACATTTATTCCCTTCAGCTTTTCTATAAAGTTGTATGATATCCACAGTTCCTCCAATGTGTCACCCACTGCCTCCTGCAATTGGAATAGAGAATGACGAAAAATGTGTGCTTACTCATATTATTCAGAATAAATTTGAAAACAAGCAAATGCTTAATATCCTATCATCAACACATAAAAATAACCATTAACCAGTTACTGACATTATGGTGATAATTATTAATATGACACGTTTAGCAGGCAAATCTGGCTCTCATTAATACTACCAAAGGTTGTACGGTGATAACGATCAGGAGGAAGTAAGGCTCTTTTAATGACTTTTACGGTGATGATTTTCATTATGAAATTTAAAGGAAGAATTCTGGCTCTTACCAATCCTGTCAATGACTTAATGCTGTTCCTACCCAACGAAAGTATTTTAAGATTTTCTGCAAAACAAACCAATAATCAATTTACTGAAGTCTATTTCCAACTTTCATTATTTTCCTCGTGAATGAAAGAACTACGAGTTATCAAAAAAGAGCATAGCATATCCTCCATAAGCCATAGGTTATTCATAACATTTTTTGATTGTTGACAAATATTCCCAATTGAATGATTAAGATATGAAAAAGAAATAAACTTACTGAGACCATTGAGGTTGGCTATTTTCTCAATTGAATTAGTTGATAAGGACAATTGTCTGCAAAAAATACATTTATTTCATTAATCTTTGAAACAATTATTTACAATTGTAAACCGAATTTTTATAAATGGATTTGCTGTCAATATAGTTTAACTAGCATAATGTTTTCTGAGGTCCATCGCAGATGTAGCCCACATTGGTAAATTGCTTTTGCCTAATTTCTAACATTTTACTCTTTTTTTGAGGAGTGCATGACTTTGCAACCAACTCTTCTAAAATCGGTTGTACTTGAACAGATCTTCAGAACTTGTAAAAGATGATTACAATAACAAAAATATGAAAAATCAAATAGAATGAAATCTTATGGAAAATATAAAGAAATAACAAAAATACAAAAAACATAAAATAATCCGAAAATCCAAAAATAACAAAAAACATAAAATAATCCGAAACATTTCATCGAGTTTCTAATACAATACATTTATTTTATGCGCTATCCATATACATCCCAGTGTGCAAAGTCCTGGAGAACACATGGCCATTTACCCCAATAATGTTCTAGTATTAATGGGAATACTTATACCGGTATTAATGGGGCTATTTGTCATAGCAAAGACAGTATAACTTATTCCAATATACATGTGATTAATTTCCCAATTTTGATGAAGCTAATTATTCTAGTAAAAGTGATTATTTATCCAAATATAAATGGGACTGCGTATCCAAGTTTAGAGGGGATTACCTTTTCCAGTATATTTTGGATATTCGGATGTAAAGGGATTACGATTACCACAAAAAGTTATTATCTATCTAATGGGATGATGGGATTATCTATCCGATACTGATGGGACTACTTATTCCAGTACTGACGGGACCACTTATTCCAGTACTGATGGGACTACTTATTCCAGTGCTGATGGGACTACTTATTCCAGTACTGATGGGACCACTTATTCCAGTACTGATGGGACTACTTATTCCAGTACTGATGTACCACTTATTCCAGTACTGACGGGACCACTTATTCCAGTACTGATGGGACTACTTATTCCAGTACTGACGGGACCACTTATTCCTGTACTGATGGGACTACTTATTCCAGTACTGATGGGACTACTTATTCCAGTACTGACGGGACCACTTATTCCAGTACTGATGGGACTACTTATTCCAGTGCTGATGGGACTACTTATTCCAGTACTGATGGGACCACTTATTCCAGTACTGATGGGACTACTTATTCCAGTACTGATGTACCACTTATTCCAGTACTGACGGGACCACTTATTCCAGTACTGATGGGACTACTTATTCCAGTACTGACGGGACCACTTATTCCTGTACTGATGGGACTACTTATTCCAGTACTGATGGGACTACTTATTCCAGTACTGACGGGACCACTTATTCCAGTACTGATGGGACCACTTATTCCAGTACTGATGGGACTACTTATTCCAGTACTGATGGGACTACTTATTCCAGTACCGACGGGGCTACTTATTCCAATACTGATGAGACTACTTATTCCAGTACTGATGGGACTACTTATTCCAGAGCTGATGGGACTACTTATTCCAGTACTGATGGGACTACTTATTCCAGTGCCGACGGGACTACTTATTCCAGTGCTGATGGGACTACTTATTCCAGTGCTGATGGGACTACTTATTCCAGTACTGATGGGACTACTTATTCCAGTACTGATGGGACTACTTATTCCAGTGCTGATGGGACTACTTATTCCAGTACTGATGAGACCACTTATTCCAATACTGATGGGACTACTTATTCCAGTACTGACGGGGCTACTTATTCCAGTGCTGATGGGACTACTTATTCCAGTACTGATGAGACCACTTATTCCAATACTGATGGGACTACTTATTCCAGTACTGACGGGGCTACTTATTCCAATACTGATGGGACTACTTATTCCAGTACTGATGGGACCACTTATTCCAGTACTGATGGGACCACTTATTCCAGTGCTGATGGGACTACTTATTCCAGTACTGATGGGACTACTTATTCCAGTACTGACGGGACTACTTATTCCAGTGCTGATGGGACTACTTATTCCAGTACTGATGGGACTACTTATTCCAGTACTGATGGGACTACTTATTGCAGTACTGATGGGACTACTTATTCCAGTACTGACGGGACTACTTATTCCAGTGCTGATGGGACTACCTATTCCAGTACTGATGGGACTACTTATTCCAGTACTGATGGGACTACTTATTCCAGTACTGATGGGACCACTTATTCCAGTACTGATGGGACTACTTATTCCAGAGCTGATGGGACTACTTATTCCAGTACTGATGGGACTACCTATTCCAGTACTGATGGGACTACTTATTCCAGTACTGATGGGACTACTTATTCCAGTACTGACGGGACTACTTATTCCAGTACTGATGGGACTACTTATTCCAGAGCTGCTGGGACTACTTATTCCAGTACTGATGGGACTACTTATTCCAGTACTGATGGGAGCACATATTCCAGTACTGATGGGACTACTTATTCCAGTACTTACGGGACTACTTATTCCAGTACTGATGGGACTACTTATTCCAGAGCTGATGGGACTACTTATTCCAGTGCTGATGGGACTACTTATTCCAGTACTGATGGGACTACTTATTCCAGTACTTATTCCAGTACTGATGGGACTACTTATTCCAGAGCTGATGGGACTACTTATTCCAGTGCTGATGGGACTACTTATTCCAGTACTGATGGGACTACTTATTCCAGTACTGACGGGACTACTTATTCCAGTACTGATGGGACTACTTATTCCAGAGCTGATGGGACTACTTATTCCAGTGCTGATGGGACTACTTATTCCAGTACTGACGGGACTACTTATTCCAGTACTGATAGGACTACTTATTCCAGAGCTGATGGGACTACTTATTCCAGTACTGATGGGACTACTTATTCCAGTACTGATGGGAGCACATATTCCAGTACTGATGATGGGACTACTTATTCCAGTACTGATGGGACTACTTATTCCAGTACTGATGGGACTACTTATTCCAGTACTGATGGGAGCACATATTCCAGTACTGATGATGGGACTACTTATTCCAGTACTGATGGGACTACTTATTCCAGTACTGATGGGACCACTTATTCCAGTACTGATGGGACCACTTATTCCAGTACTGATGGGACTACTTATTCCAGTACTGATGGGAGCACATATTCCAGTACTGATGATGGGACTACTTATTCCAGTACTGATGGGACTACTTATTCCAGTACTGATGGGACTACTTATTCCAGTACTGATGGGACTACTTACGTGCAGTTGGCAAGAGTTGAGAGGGAGGCGTCCATTTTCTCTATTGGGGGATACTGGGCAAAGATATCTATCTTCTCTCCGTCACATGCTTTGCAATCATTTCTTTGTTCCTATTCAGAAAATAAAAAGGATTCCTTTGTAGTGAATATTTAATGAATGACACTAATGCTTATAATTCTGGTGTGAATAACAAGGTGGTGGATACATGGTGGTCAATGGAAAAAAAACATTTTGCTATAAGTATGTCTCTTTTCCCATCAGAAAATAGCTATCTAAGTTATCTGATAATTATCTTTTTACCCTTGACATACATTAATGACACATGAAATCATTCTTTGATATGGTTTATATATATATATATATATATATATATATATATATATATATATATTTATTTATTCTATGATCACTGTGTATTCTGTGCTGTGATTGGTCAATTCCTGGTCACATGAGCTTCTCTAAATTGTTTTATTGACCAGATGCATTATATTGCACGTCAATAATGCAGGCATCGCCACCATGGACCAGTAATTTGTAACCTATGCCGACAAGAAGGACATAAGGCCAAACATCATGTCCTTGCCCCAAACAGTAATTTCTAGGTGTCCGGCAATGACACAGGGGCCGCTTCAGTCTCAGAAACTAACAGACAAACTGCACTTAATGCAGAGATAACTGCATTGTACAGAGATGAACGTTCACTGAAAATATGTGACCTGATAATTGAGCAACAGGATCGTCTCATGGAACTCTCTGCCCAAAGGAATGCCCTAATAGGGAGGGAGACACAAGCAAGGAGACGCCACAAAAAGCCACAAAACCACACTACAACCACACAATATGACCCTGATTCACAAAGAGATGGCTCCATATGGGATGAACTGAAAAAATATAAGCTAAATCACTCAACAAACATGACTATTGGATGCCTCAACATAAATAGCATTAGAAACAAATTTATTGTGATGAAAGATGTGTTTGAGTTTATGGATGTGTTCTCTATATGTGAAAGTAAGTTAGACATCAGTTTCCCACATGCCCAATTCAGTATTGGTGGACACAAGGTGTACAGAAGTGACCACACTGCCACAAGTGGTGGTGTCATGACTTGGGTGCGTAGTGATATTCCCCAAAACCGAAAAACTGAAATGGAAGAAAGTAATGATGATGTACAATCACTATGTATGGAACTTATAATAAGGAAAAAGAAGTGGCTCATAATATCCATATACAGGCTACCAGGTAACAACATGGATGTATTCAGTAACTGTGTGTGTAAGATCCTGGATAGAGCTTATGCTATGACGGATATGGTAATGATCATTGGAGACTTGAATATTGACCCATTTAAAGACGATAGTAAATCGCGAGAACTACAGAACATCATGGCATGTTACAATCTCACAAATATCATCAAAGACCCAACGTGCTTCAAGGGCAACACACCAAGTGTGATTGATCTGTGCATTGTGTCCAAACCAAGATGCTATAGTGGTGCTTTGAATTATAATTGTGGGTTAAGTGACTGGCACAACTTAATTGCCACTTCCACAAGGATTAGTATACCAAAGCGCAAGTACAAGTCATAAAATACAGGAGCTACAAAAACTTCAATGAAGGAAATTTCAAGGATGATGTTAACACAATTCCATTCCATGTCACTGATATCTTTGATGATGTTGATGATCAGTGCTGGGCCTACTCCAGGCTTCTTGCAGATGTTGTAGACAGCCATGCCCCCATAAAGACTAAGTTCATTAAAAAGCCACCTGCTCCACACATGCACAGCTCCTTAAGGAAATCAATATACCAGAAACGTATGACACAGAACAGGTACTGGAAAATGGGAAAAACAACAAAGAGTTGGAATGAGTACAAAAAGAACAGAAATGACTTTGTTGCTAAGAGCCGGAGATCAGTCTCTGGATATTTTGGGGCCAATTGCTCAGATGGTAAGCAGAAAAAATTCTGGAAGACTGTGAGGCCATACATTAGTGACAAAGAGAGTGAAAGGTCAGAGATAGCACTGAAAGATGGTGACAATATTGTGAATAACCCAGTGGATGTATGCAACTTGTTCAATGAATTCCTCAGCACCATAGCAGACACAATTGGCATCAATGATGATGTTTCCTCATTGGACATTGAGCAAATAATCATGAAATACAGTGACCATAAAAGTATAAAGACAATTAGAGAGAAACATGATGGGAGCACTTTCTCTCTGCATAAAGTTACCATAGATGAGGTGAGGAAAATATTAGTAAACACAGATGCAAATAAAGCCACAGGTTTTGACTTGATACCACCACGTATGATAAAAACAGCTGGCAATGAGCTAGCCCACTCAATGACCTCACTGATTAACAACATGATAACAACTTGCAAATTTGCAGAACCCTTAAAATGTGCTGAAATCTCACCATGTTATAAAAAGGATGACTCACTGGACCGTAAAAATTACCGTCCACTCAGCATATTAACATGTATTTCAAAGGTTACAGAAAGAGTCATTGACAAACAGTCTGGAATATACTTTGCCAAAATGTGGTCTGAGCATATATCAGCTTACAGGAAAGGGCATAGTACACAAACAATGCTTCTCAAAGCAGTTGAGGACTGGAAAGAAGCCTTAGACCAAGGAAAGTATGTTGGAATTTTACTAACTGATCTCAGCAAAGCATTCGATGTGCTACCGCACGGATTACTATTGACAAAACTGGACGCTTATGGCTGTGACAGGAACTTCCTGCAATTAATGCACAGCTATCTAACAAACAGAAAGCAACGAGTAAAGATTGGCAATGTGAGAAGTGATTGGAAGATCATAACCAAAGGTGTGCCACAAGGGTCAGTTCTTGGCCCATCACTCTTCAACATGTTCATTAATGACCTTTTCCATGCCATACAACATAGTGACCCATATAACTATGCCGACGATAACAGCTTATCCCATGTAAATGAAACATCTCAAGGTCTGAAAAGCAAACTTGAATCTGATGCAGAAGACACCACTGACTGGTTTGAAGACAATGGCATGAAAACTAATGTTCCAAAGTACCAAGGAATGGTTTTAGGAAACAAAACTGATGCACCAACAGAATTCCATGTGAAAGGAAATGTAATAAAGTGTGAAGAAAATGTAAAATTAGTAGGAATAATCTTGGACAAAAAACTCACATTTAACAAGCAAATTGAAACCATATGTCTGAAAGCAGGAAGGCAAACAAGTGCTATAATGAGACTCAGCTCACTAATAGAAACAGAAGTGAAGGAAGCAATGTATAAAACATTCATAATGAGCAACTTTAATTACTGTCCGGTTGTGTGGATGCTGTGTGGAACTGGAAATCTGAAAAAGATGGAAAAAGTGCAATTACGTGCATTAAGATTTGTTTACTGTGATTATGTTTCAACTTATGATGAACTTGTTAAAAGAAGCAAGCAGCCATCCATATCTATCCATTTAATTCGTACCATGGCAATAGAGGTCTATAAATGTCTTAATGGAATTGCACCAGAATATTTATGTAAACTCTTTGAAAACCATAACCTGCCATACTCAATGAGAGACAATAGCAAGATTCACCAAAAGAAGTACAAAACGAAAACATATGGCTATAGCTCATTCACCTATATTGGAGCAAAATTGTGGAATAATATGCCCTGTAAAATAAAGAACTCAATGTCATTGGAACAATTCAGATGCAGCCTTAAATCATGGGAAGACTGTAAATGCACCGAATGGGTGTTCTCTAAAAGGTTTTAAAGATTTTAAAAAAAAATGATTTTAATATGTTGTATATACTGTACATATTACCTGTCATGCAATAGCTTTTAGCTAATGTTTCCTGTTACCCAAATCATGACTTTAAATAAAATTTTTGTATTTGTATATGTATTTGTATATACTTTCTACTGCACTGATGTGGAATTCCATGGCGGGAAATGTTTGGGAAGCCCTATAATGACGTCACCAGCTTGCTCTGAGTGACCTGCAGACTGGGAAGCAGACAACAGCAATCACAACAATGTCCAGGTTTGCCACACTAAATGATGCTGATACTGAGGAACTTTTACTTTTAGAATTAAGCCAACAATGGCAGTAATTAACACAGTGATCATAGAATAAAACAAATATGTACCTGGGTGTTGTGCAATATGACTTTTTATGGACCTTCGGAAAGTTATATTGCACGAGGCGCAGCCGAGTGCAATATAACTTTCCGAAGGTCCATAAAAAGTCATATTGCACTCCACCCAGGTCCATATTTGTATATTATATATATATATATATATATATATATTATTGTTGTTGTTGTTGTTATTATTATTATTATTATTATTATTATTATTATTATTATTATTATTATTATTATTATTATTATTATTATTATTATTATTATTGATATTATTATTGTTTCTCATTTTGGTATCTGTTTACTCAGATTTACAGTACACAATAATAACACATGGATATTAAATGATGTTATGTTTCTGATCATAAACGGGATCTTACCCATTTTGAGAGAGCATCCTTGATGGTTGTTCCTTTCTGAAATACACCATCATGATAAAGTGAATGGAGACACAAGATCAGAGTCAACAAACTGATCAGATATGTAAGTAAATATGACTAAATAATACTGTACTAGCGATACATACCTGGTTGGAGGCCATGCTGAGCGTCTATCTATATCTATGCTTGTGTGTCGCCAGGGAGACAGTGACTGTCCCAAGCCATGGGGACTGGGTGTGTTCTAAACATCGGGAGCGGGATAAGGAGTCTGGAATGCTAAACCCATTCTACCTGTCCTGTCTCCATAGATAATACAAAACTGAACTAACATCACCACATCTCAATGATGTTATATAAAAACACCTCTGATTATAATAAATGTATCTATACCATATTGAATATTATGTGGGAAGGGGTTTTTTGGTTTGTATTTCATTTTTCATGACACCGCACATTAGATATTCCCATTATTATTGATCTGTGACAAGGTTCCTACGACCCACATAATGCATATATCAGCCGCCTGCTGGATCGTCCAAACACCAAGCTCTGCCGGGATATGCCTGACTGATCTCAATGATCTCATCAGTATATTTACTACTCTGGTTTCTTCATCCACGCATAAATTTTTCTCCTATAAAAACACATTCTACGTAACGTGTTACACATGTGGGGAAAATGAAAAAACATTTAAAATTTATTTGTCTGGATTATGGATGTTAAACATGTAAATCTATCTATCGACAACAACTTATTTGTATTTGCTTGGTGCTTACATATTTTCAATCAGACAAAACAAATATGATGTTCACCTGTATTTTACAAGATATAAGAAAAACTAACAAGAAGTAAAATTCCAATAATTTCTAAATTCTAAAAGTTATGTCATGTGCCCATATTTGTCGAATTTCGTTGTGTGTATCTTTCCGTGAGTTTATTGAGGTGGCACAGATACCTACAATACCTGGGCTTAAAACAAATTCAAGCTGCACCTCAAAATATGAAGTCTTATAATATTTAGGAAAAGTGTTTATACCAAGGGAGCGCTCGAAATTACAGGTCTAGATGTGTTTCAATGACGCACACCTGCAGTTTGTGTTGGTCCCTATTCCGTCAATAAGGCTCTAGTAATAAAGGGTGATAAGATATATTTATAATCCGCGTAGCAGTATATGTTGCAAAATATGATTTTCTAAAAATGCCTATTAGTTTATATTGTAATGATTCAAAACAAGCCCCGGGATTGCTGAAGCAATGCAATGGCTGGCTATATCCTGACTCTTATACTAACTCGTGTCTGGCAACAATTAAACAGAAGGACCTTCCAAACTGCCATTAAGAAATAAAATGTATTTCTTCTGTGAGATTATGTTAGTTATGCTTTGACCAACACTTAATACACTAATGAAAATATTCAGAGGGTTTACTGAGCCTCATGAACAAAGTTCTTGCGTACATTAAATATTACTATATGATTCTACCTATGAGCAACTAAAATCATAAAAGAGCAACCAAAATCATAAGGGATTATGCATTAATATTAGGATTCCTTGGTGATTTGGGCAAGGGTGGGTTCTTAGGCGACCGGGGTGCAGTATTGGCAATCCGAGGAGATTTGGGCGAGGTACCGGGGGCCATCTTGGGTGACCTTGGCATAGAAATGGGCGCCATCTTGGGAGACCTTGGTGTCTTGCAGGGGGTTCTGTTTCCGGTATCCTCGTCATCAGACTCGTCATCGTCCCTGATAACTGGCACCCCTAGCAGTAAAAATAATACTCACATTGTTACATTTTCGCTCGCGTTTGTTTTGCCTTTAGGGCTAGATGTTCGAGGTTTTGACTGATTAAGCTGTAAGTCTATGGAGCATACCCCGATTATCGGTCCATGGCAGCCATGTTTTGGCTCAATAATTCTGCTTACACCGTCAGATGTTGCTTTTGTTTGAGAACTGATTTGTGAGTGCGTGGTAGAGTAAGAAGATTTTCGTTGGATTTTGCCTTGGGATTTTGCATTGGGATTTTGCAAACTTACGCGAGCTTGATTTTTAAAAATCAACACTTGTTTATAGTCACAAATTATTTTCTTTGCACACTCCAAAGGTGCCTGTTGGCTAACAGTCGTTTTGAGCTCTACAACTCCATACGTTTTACTTGAGGCAAGAAAAGGTTACAACTCCAGTTTCTAAAGAGAGTTGAGAGTTGTGTCATGGTGGCAGGCTTTGTCGATACAGCTTAAAGCATTCATGAAATGAGGTTTTCTAGCACTTTTTCCATGCATAATATAAATGTTTATACCCAAACTTTGCGATTAAAAGTTATTACCTATCATATTTCTCCTACATAAATGTCTGTGTCATTTGAAAGTGGACGACTCTTCTGCTAAAATCCCAATCATCCATTGGACACTTTGTCAACAAATTTTGTTTAGCTGACCAGTGATCTTGTGCAAACATCTGCTTTGTAAAGGCTTGCTAACAGTGCAGTGGCGGATCCAGGCGGGGGCTTTGGGGGCTGAAGCCCCCCGGGAGTCTGTGGCTGGGGGCTTTTGGGAACTGGAGCCCCTTACTTTATGGGACTGGAGCCCCTTACCTTAGCACATTTGAGCCCCTGGGGTAAAAAAATCCTGGATCCGTCCCTGACATTGGGGCACCTTCAGATTGGGACAATGGAGTGTTTTGACTTACAGAGCCCTGTTTGTCCATTAATGTTTGTCCAATGGTACAGGCCTAACACCCTGACAGACCACAATCGAGGTCACATGATTGTATACATTTGGCCACCTGGTGGTCAAGAGAGTACAGTCAGTACTTTCAGCAAAATACAATAACCATGATCGGTGTATTTTGGTTGATTTTTAGTGAGATAGCTTGCTTGTATCACAGTTTCGTGGCCACATACCATTTAAACATACCCCAAACCTCTGTAAAGTTGCCTGTGACTTCTGGTTTCATGAATGCTTTAATGTATACCAAATAGGATATTATAATGTCTAAAATAAACTTACTATACAATCTTTTCTTTAATTCATTCTACAAACGTCTATTTACACAATTCTGATATAACTTGGTTATAACACAAAAATAAAAAACTACTATACAAACCATCTAACTTTTTCAACTTGGTGAGTTTTTGGGCTACCCTCGTGCTCCACTCTGCATCTCCCAGATACCTCTCCTCCAACGGATTGCCTACAGATACATTAATGGCTGAAATTTACACTAATCAATGGCTGAAATTTATACATAACATATAATATAATATGCAACCGTCTAAAACTCTATAATGACCTCCCTTTTGATAGGGGAACGGGTAATTTAGTAGATATCTTTATAAAACGCCTTAAGACATTGATGTTCTAGAGACATTACAAACACTATGAACTTATGAATCATTTTGATATTGTTATTGTAATGAAGGGGATAGTGATTCTTACCTACAAACACCAGCTCTGTTAATTCAGGCAGATTAGACTAGAGACAGACATGAGAGAAAAATAAAGTAAGTAAATCATTATTGTTAGATACGTGTCTGAGCTTATTGGTAAGTGTAATTTGTGTTATTAAAATCTTATACCTCCTGATATAAATTTATCCCAAGTCCTATATCATCCTATATATGATTATCGCACTTTTCACACTTTTGTTGTTTAAGTGTTTATTGTTATGATCTTTAAATCAAAGAATGGGTGTAATGTTTGATATAGAGTGCAAAAACTCACCATCCTGTTGAATTCACTCCAATCTCTCACCATATTATTTGACATGTAGAGAATCTTGATAAAATAAAACAAAAATGGAACTAAGTATATCTAATCCTCTGCAGCGTGTGACATAATACAATTTAACTGTGGCTTTACAAATTTTCTGCCAATCATCTATGATGTGAAAGTACAAAGTACGTTCCAGGGATGCTTTTATCCTTTTAAAAAAATCAGAGAGAGTGTAAAACACGTAAGGAGCTCATTCAAATAACAATTTCACAAAAATTGATACTTGTTAACTTAACTAGGATTAATTACCAAATTAAAGTAAATGATACTTTTAGAATAACTCAGTGACAATGAGCAAAAATATCATGCCACCTTTGTAATAACCTAGTGATATTTATTAAAATTAAATGATAAATTTGTAGTAACCTAGTGGCAAATAGCAAAAGTAGATGATAGCTTTCTTATAATCTAGTGACAATTGTAATTGGTCATTACTTATAGTGACACATTACCTATAGTGACACTTACCAAGTTGTAATGCCTCAGTAGTGACACATTACCTATAGTGACACTTACCAAGTTGTAATGCCTCAGTAGTGACACTTACCAAGTTGCAATGCCTCAGTAGTGACACTTACCAAGTTGTAATGCCTCGGTAGTGACACTTATCAAGTTGTAATGCCTCAGTAGTGACACTTACCAAGTTGTAATGCCTCAGTAGTGTCACTTACCAAGTTGTAATTGGTCAGTAGTGACACTTACCTTGAGTTTCTTGAGAACTGTAATCCCTCGCAACTTTTCAATAGAGTTATATGAAATCCACAATTGCTCTAACGTGTCTCCGACTGGTTCCTAAAATATTGACATGATAGTTTCTTGACACTTGAATCATAGCATTCTATTTTTAAAACTAGAGGAAATCATAAAAATATCAAGATAAAACTCACCAAGCCTTGTAAACTTTTAAGGTTGTTCCTCCCCAGAGACAGGATCTTAAGATTTTCTGGATTTAGAATTTAAAAAAGAATTATTAAATGTCACAGGCCGTTTTAAAGAGATTTGGGATATGCATAAATAATATGTGGTTATGATACTGTGATACAGTATAGCTCTTTGAGGAAAATACACCTGCCAGGAATATTGTGTTTTGATGAAAATGCCAGTACTGTGCTTATAATCATGTGACCACTGTTTTGGTCCATAAGGATGTTAGGCATGCAACAATAGACAAACACTAAGGACACCTAAGTCTCTGTAATCCAAATCACTTTTAATTAGTGATACCCTCCATAGCAGGACTTCTCTATCATAACAGTCCCTGCCACAAAAGCTAGAAATGTGCGCACTGAGGATCCAGCGCAAGTCATTAGTATTCAGAAAAATCTGGCTGTCAACTCAGTGGTGAAAGAATACAAATAGATTTATTTTGTACTAGCAGTTGTACTGCTTGGTCAGTATATGTGCCAGATACTCAGATCCATTCAGATTTGATGATATTTTTTGTGGGCAAGGCAAATATTTTTGACTCGGGAAGTTCCAAACTTTGAGATCAAAAACAGGGCAATGACTGCAGAGGTAGTAATTGAATACTTCCTATGTAATGCAGAGTACTTTAGTGTCCAAATCTGAAGGACTGGTACTCCGCTGTCACCATATTTGCTGTACATCACTGGTCAGCTTCATATTGTCAAAAGAAATGCTTAAGGATTTGAATTGATTTTATTGAAGCTTTAATCCTGGTTGATTTGTTTAAACATGTTATTAAAATCCACAATATCTGATCAACTTACTCAGGCCATTCAAGTTTGATATCTTTTCAATGGCGTTTGTTGAAAGCGACAACTTCCTGGAAGTAAGAATTTTCTAAATAAATATTAGTTAATTAGGATGAGCATGCATTCTCAATTAACTTGTCTTAATCATCTACCATTTCTGATTTATTATACTAGAAATACATTAAAATATTTGTTTGTTTTACTTTAAATTGGTATTTTCTAACAAGACAGGAAGTATTTATTAAACTAATGCTATTAGGTTCCAAGCAACAATCCCACACTTCCATCTAACATTTTATTGAATAGCAAGAATTAATCACTCTTTGCATTAATGTTTATATGATCCTAACAATTTGTTTATCACACCTACTCGCATTCCTGCAGAGTTGACAATGAGGCGTCCAGCTTCTCAATCGGCGGAAACTGGAAGTGGAGGTCAACCCATTTTGCCTCGGCCCGTTTTTCCTTGGTCTTTTGTTCCTAAACACATTAAAATCTTCGGTTTTTCATTTTTTTTCTTTAGTTTTATTAACCCAGTTATTTTAGTCATTTTTGAGCGATGCAACCAAATTGTAGATTCTCAGAAATTGTTAGAAATTCAAAGCTGTATCATAAATGGCGCTCACCCATTTATTGAGAGCATCTGTCACAGTGGTTGGCTTCTGCAATTACAAATAACAAACCAGCTACTATCATCGTATGTGTGTAGATATATATACAAGTAGCTCTTTAATATACCTCCATATGATATGCTAAGAGAGAAGGTTTAAAGACATAAGGACTTACCAACAGCAGCGGTATGGTCAAGAGTGACATGGTGGAGATTGTCCATGTGAATCCGAGACAGAACTGGACTCATCTCCACCAAAATGTGGCATTTCTCACAGGGCATATCATTGATTTTCGATAATAGTGCCATCAATGCAATTTTGTCTTTCTGATTATATGTTATTGTGATTGATTTTACCTTTGATGCAATTATATCATGAATAGTTAAAAAGTTATAGTTTTCATTTTATTTGTGGGGTATGAAATATAAACGAACATTAGGTTGTTTAAATGCATAATAGTTTATTATTTAAGTATAGTGAAAAATGGAGAAGAGAGAGAATCATACAGTTGTCATCCATTCCATAGCTGCAATCCGCCATTTGCAATCTATCATATAGCTACAATCTACCATGACATTGCAATCTAATACATAGCTGCAATTCATAAATTTACTGCAATATTTTCAAATAACTACAATTCGCAATCAATCATGTATCTGCAATTTATCATGTAGCTGCAATGCATTAAATAACTGCAATAAATCATAAAACAGCAATCAATCCGTGTATAGCTGCAAGCCACTATGTAGCTGAAATCCATAATATAGCTACAATATATAATATAGTTGGAATGTATCAAGTGGCTGCAATCTATCTATGCACACCATTATATAACTGCAATCTATCATATAACTGCACACCATTATATAACTGCAATCTATCATATAACTGCACACTATTATATAACTGCAATCTATCATATAACTGCACACTTTTTTTCTAACTGCAATCTATCATATAACTGCACACTATTATATAACGGCAATCTATCATATAACTGCACACTATTATATAACTGCAATCTATCATATAACTGCACACTATTATATAACTGCAATCTATCATATAACTGCAATCCATCAAATAGCTGCTATCCGCCATATTGCTGCAATTTACCTTAGAACAGCTATTCCCCCATCATGTAATGACATACTATTATATTGTAGAAAACAGCCGCAATAGGTTATATTTGACCAACTGCGACTTATTATCTGTTATTTTGATTTCATACAATATTGGAATAATCTTTTATTGTTGTTTTAAGTACGCTTTATGATTAGACCTATGCCAATGAGAAAAATAAAACAAAATCTATTTTGTGAAAAAAACTGACAGGTAATGAAACAGGTGCACTGGTGGCATGACCACAATTTGCTCTTTGTGGGCAACCTCGTGGGAAAATCTACGTTTTAATCAACTTCTAAACCATCTATTTTCATTATATGAATTTTCATCTCTTTTTTTCAAGAACTTATAAGTCATTCTCGCCACACCATACTTGTTTTCTTTTTGGTGGGTGAATGTTTTCTTCTGATGCCAAAAAAACTATCACTTCTTCAAAATAGCGTCGCTAAATCCAGACCTGTGGGGAGTGGGGCGTGACATTCCCTTATATGGCCAGGTGCAGAAGTCGAGGCGGAGGAAGGCCCATTTGCATGGATCAGTTACTATCTTAATCAAGGGGGGACACTATCGTAAATAACTCAATATACTAATTTGGTTTATCTCAAATCCTGTGCAATCCACTTTTAACAAACATTATTTACCATACCTATCGAAAATAACTCAATATATTAATTCGGTTTTATCCCATATCCTATGCAATGCGCTTTTAATATGCATTATCTACCATACCTATATGTATGGTAACAAAAAGGAGAATTCTAAATTCTGTTTTAATTTAGTGAAATCGCAAATAAACAAGTACGAAATTTAAATAAACCAAAAAATCAATAAATAAAATACCATCTAAATGATTACGCATTGTAACCAATATATGATGCACCTCAAACACTAGATAACATGTTTTTACAATACATATACGGTTTTGTTGTATCTTCTTAAAGTGACCTCCCCAGGCCAGCGAAGGGAAGGAGGTTAATTTTATAGGACACATACTTGTGTGCTGGTGGTATGAGGCCTTTCACAGCCCACCTCCGCATCAACAACACCCATCTCTCTCAATATTCCCTTCTTATTTCAAATTAAGGTGAGTGATGTTTCTAATAAGTCTCATTTTATTTTGAAATGTTGCATTAGGTCCGTTTCAATTGAACTGTGTCAATTTTGAATTTTTTTTTTTTTTATATAATGAGCCAATCCTACATAACTTGCTCATTTTTAAAAATCTAGTTTCAAATGGCAGGAGAAACATGTCGGTCTAGACAGGCACATTATTTCTTTTATTCCTTTAAAGATAGTATATACATATACATCAGAGACTTTGGAGTCGATAAAGGGAAGAAAATAAAAGGCGTTAATTTGATTTAAAATTGCTACATATGAAATCACACCTATTTTTCTCGATGTAATACTGACTTATTATGAACCACGCCCGTCGTGTGTGCACAACTTCCTAGTTAGTTTGTGATCACTAGTTAGAACGTTTTGTCAAAGCATCACCATCAGATAGGACCAATCCTGATATATATTTTTAGATTTAGCTGTTTTTTTCCACCATTTGAAAATTAACGTACGTGAATATGTAATTTAGGATTGATGTTAAGAATTATGGTGCAATATTGGTAAAGCATTGATGACGAGCATTGTGTATTATTACTCCATGTTAAATATTAACAAAATGAATGTTTATTAAATCCTCTTAAATTACACAAATACATACTTTGATAGTAAAAGTGTTTTTGCTTTCTCTGAATAGCATCAACATGTGTGACGAGGACGTAGCAGCCCTGGTGATTGACAATGGATCTGGAATGTGTAAGGCTGGCTTTGCCGGCGATGACGCTCCCCGGGCCGTGTTCCCCTCCATCGTGGGAAGACCTAGACATCAGGTATATATGTCCTCTAATTAATGCCAATGTGCATATTTAAACCGGAAAAAAATCAGTGTTTAAGTTTATAACCTTCAAGGACTAGCATGCCATGTATTGACAAAATTAAATCAATAGCTTAATTTTCATAACTGATAATTTGCTCATGATATGTTGTAATAATATATAGACAAATATAGGTCTTTTGATATTGGATTACTCACTATTTTAGATTTTTGAAAAATGAAGCTCAGAGTTCTGAAGTTAATGTTAAATCTAAAAATCTAAAAGGAAGATCATTCAATCAAATTTATATTTATTTTCAGTGTAAAATAAAGTAACCCACACCATTCGGAACATTTTGTTTTATTTTTCCAAATATATTTGCCATATATGATAACAACATTGAGTCAAAATACGTTTTGACCTGAAAAAAGGATTAAAGGATTCATATTAAAGAAAAAATATGCACTTGCAATACATATTTATTTGCTTCAACATGTAATTACAATAACTTGATTGAAATTGATTTCAGGGAGTCATGGTTGGTATGGGTCAGAAGGACAGCTATGTGGGAGATGAGGCCCAGAGCAAGAGAGGAATTCTCACCCTGAAGTACCCCATTGAGCATGGCATCGTCACCAACTGGGATGATATGGAGAAGATCTGGCATCATACCTTCTACAATGAGCTGCGTGTGGCCCCCGAGGAGCACCCCGTACTTCTCACAGAGGCTCCCCTCAACCCCAAGGCCAACAGAGAGAAGATGACACAGGTATGACTTAACCAAAGCTTATTAAAAAGAGTAATTCACAAAGACATCAGTTATCATTTCTGAAAATTTAAAATTTGGTTTGTCATGAATGTTTCACAACTCAATGTTTCATAGCTGAATGACATAATTTTTGATATTATCACTGCAAATTCAATGGCATAATTTGTGATATTATCACTGCAAATTGAATGGCATAATTTGAGATATTATTACTACAAATTGAGAGGCATCATTTGTGATATTATTACTGCAAATTGAGTGGCATCATTTTTTATATTATTGACCTTTTGATAATGTGTTTATTCTTGTATTTCAGATTATGTTTGAGACCTTCAATTCTCCAGCCATGTATGTGGCCATCCAGGCTGTTCTGTCTCTGTATGCCTCTGGTCGTACCACTGGAATCGTTCTGGACTCTGGAGATGGTGTCAGCCACACTGTTCCCATCTATGAGGGATATGCTCTGCCCCATGCCATCCTCCGTCTGGATCTGGCTGGTCGTGATCTCACAGATTATCTCATGAAGATCCTGACCGAGCGTGGTTACAGCTTCACCACCACTGCTGAGCGTGAGATCGTCCGTGACATCAAGGAGAAGCTTTGCTACGTCGCCCTGGACTTCGAGCAGGAAATGGCCACCGCTGCCTCCTCCTCCTCCCTGGAGAAGAGCTATGAGCTTCCCGACGGTCAGGTCATCACCATTGGCAATGAAAGGTTCAGATGCCCAGAGGCCATGTTCCAGCCATCCTTCTTGGGTATGGAATCTTCCGGTATCCACGAGACCACATATAACTCCATCATGAAGTGCGACGTTGACATCAGGAAGGACCTGTACGCCAACACTGTGCTGTCAGGGGGCACCACCATGTACCCAGGTATTGCTGACAGAATGCAGAAGGAGATCACTGCCTTGGCTCCACCCACAATGAAGATCAAGATCATTGCTCCTCCTGAGAGAAAATACTCTGTATGGATTGGTGGCTCCATCTTGGCTTCTCTGTCCACCTTCCAGCAGATGTGGATCTCAAAACAAGAATATGATGAATCTGGACCTTCCATTGTCCACAGAAAGTGCTTCTAGATTTAAAGACATTAACCTTATATCCAAAACATTGGAAAGAAAAGTATCATATTTCTTCTGAAAGTAATAAACTTTCTTCCAAAATTCATCATTGGCATGCTGCCCTCACTTATAATACACATTGTATTGATTAGGAAAACAAATAAAATCTAACAAATATTGTTATAAAGATGTGATTGATGTCCAATTATTTTTCAAATTATGATAAAATGAGAGATTTATGTCCTACCCTACTGTGATCCCCGTTATTCTGGACAAAATCCAAATTTTCTTTCTGACCCTACCAGTAAACAATATAATGTTGTTGTCTGGTGCCCTTCTCTTTTTTTCTAGTAATGGCTATAGACTGGTACCCATATGTTGCCTCCCACTTGTAATGTGTATACATATTCATTACTTCCAGCAATGAATATAGACTGGTACCCATATCTTGTTTCCCTGTGGTAGTATAGTCTATTACCCTTACAATATTTCCTTCTAAAGGGTGTAGCCTATTACCCTTATATTGTTTCCCTTGTGTAATTATTGTTTCCCTTGTGTGCCTCATATTGTTTCCTTCTTGAATGGGTGCAGTCTAGTACCCTTATATTGTTTCCCTCTTGTAATGAGTGTATATTGTTTCCCTCTTGCAATGGGTGTAGTCCAGTGCCTTATATTGTTTCCCTCTTATAATGAGAGTAGTCTAGTACCTTATATTGTTTCCCTTGTGTAATGAGTGTAGTCCAGTGCCTTATATTGTTTCCCTCTTGCAATGAGTGTAGTCTAGTAACTTATATTGTTTCCCTCTTATAATGAGTGTAGTCCAGTACCTTATATTGTTTCCCTCTTGTAATAAGTGTAGTCCAGTGCCTTATATTGTTTCCCTCTTGCAATGAGTGTAGTCCAGTACCTTATATTGCTTCCCTCGTGTAATGAGTGTAGTCCAGTGCCTTATATTGTTTCCCTCTTGTAATGAGTGTATATTGTTTCCCTCTTGCAATGGGTGTAGTCCAGTACCTTATATTGTTTCCCTCTTATAATGAGTGTAGTCTAGTACCTTATATGGTTTCCCTCTTATAATGAGTGTAGTCCAGTGCCTTATATTGTTTCCCTCTTGCAATGAGTGTAGTCTAGTACCTTATATTGTTTCCCTCTTATAATGAGTGTAGTCCAGTACCTTATATTGTTTCCCTCTTGTAATAAGTGTAGTCCAGTGCCTTATATTGTTTCCCTCTTGCAATGAGTGTAGTCCAGTACCTTATATTGCTTCCCTCGTGTAATGAGTGTAGTCCAGTACCTTATATTGCTTCCCTCGTGTAATGAGTGTAGTCCAGTACCTTATATTGCTTCCCTCGTGTAATGAGTGTAGTCCAGTGCCTTATATTGTTTCTCTCTTGTAATGAGTGTATATTGTTTCCCTCTTGCAATGGGTGTAGTCCAGTACCTTATATTGTTTCCCTCTTATAATGAGTGTAGTCTAGTACCTTATATGATTTCCCTCTTATAATGAGTGTAGTCCAGTGCCTTATATTGTTTCCCTCTTGCAATGAGTGTAGTCTAGTACCTTATATTGTTTCCCTCTTATAATGAGTGTAGTCCAGTACCTTATATTGTTTCCCTCTTGTAATAAGTGTAGTCCAGTGCCTTATATTGTTTCCCTCTTGCAATGAGTGTAGTCCAGTACCTTATATTGCTTCCATCGTGTAATGAGTGTAGTCCAGTGCCTTATATTGTTTCCCTCTTGTAATGAGTGTTGTCCAGTACCTTATATTGTTTCCCTCTTGTACTGAGTGTAGTCCAGTGCCTTATATTGTTTCCCTCTTGCAATGAGTGTAGTCTAGTACCTTATAGTGTTCCCCCTTGTAAGAGTTAACCAGTTTTAATCTGGTACATATATTTTGTACTTCCTTGAACATGTTGAAGTGACAATTAAAGAGCTTCATGTTGTCTTTTCGTATATGTGCAATGCCAATAACATTATAAACTCTTCATATGACCTGTCAATCTGATACAAAATGTATTGTATTTGTGATCTGCTTATTAATCAACCAGAGAAACAGATAATTGCCACTGATTTCAATCAATCAATGGGTGAGATTTTATTTTATCTGTAAAAAATATCCAAACATGGGTGAGGCAAACATTCTATTACTTCCTTGGTCGATGTACTACTGGCCCCTAAATCCTTTTGATTCTTTAATATGCATCTGAGTTATTTTTTTTACATTCATTCACTTTCGTTAATTATTAAATGTCATTGCCCCTTGATAATTTCCAGAGAATTTATATAATATATTTTTCCACGCCCTTTCCCTTGATGTTTCATTAGCCCCTTTCCCGTGACACACTCAATCGTTTGCGTCTGATGAATAATATTTCTTTACGTTTGTCACTAATAATTATTTGCTTCTAACAATATGATTATTGATCTCAGAATAAGATCGATAGCTTCATGGAGATAAACTTCAGTTCATCAAACGTTAAGATTTTGTCGCTAGGGGGAGCCACGCTATAACTTGCCGGTGGAGGCAGCCAATATTGTGTTTAAAAAGTGCAAAATACTTTGAAGATATACGTTACTTGACATTAATGAGGTAATTATACAACAGTTCATGATGAGATCTTATATTTGTTTCATGCTTACATAATGACAATTATCAAAACACTCACCCAGTGGTCGATAAATGACAAAGTGAGCGATAATGCGATGAATTAATGGTGATACATGGGCTACGTTTCAACAGAGGCATTTAAAACATCTCTGGTTTCAACCAGTCTTGAGTCAGAGCTTGACATATGAACTGGCCCGGTGGCCCGGGGCCACCAGATCCTCTGTTCGGGCCAGTGAATGCTCTGTTGTAGTGGCCCAGTTGGGCAACCTTATTTTGGTCTTTTAGTTTTAGTGGCTCAAACTATCTTGATTTTATTATTCTAATCCTTGACAGATATCATATCATGATCAATAGACATTTGATTGAGACAAGTATCCCCCACTCACACACTATACAGCCATATGTACAATGCTTTATTGTATCACATATCCTATTATCCTTAGAAACTTCGGGCCACCACTTCTCATGCTCTGGTGGCCCAACTGGGCAACCAACAGTTTTCTCTTTATGTCAAGGCCTGTTGAGTAATCCTCCAAGTACATGCTTGACGGAAATTTTACAGCTCTAGGATTCTCGAAAACAAGTTCTTGCACTCTGCTTTTAAGTTGTGTTTTTAAACTTTAACTCTACAACTTGCAGACAGCACACTTTACAATTCAGTAAGTAACGTTCAATATCAGTTCAAGTAATATTTCCATTCAACTGACAATTTTAAGCAGAGTGGATAATTTGAAGAGCAATCAGACTATGTTGCTCAATGATGTCAATATGATGTTTATGTAGCTGATGTTATCACTTGGGCTCTTCTAAATACCATCTTGAGTCATCAACTTGATCAAGTCTAATGTAAGGAGAAAAACTGAAGGAAAGGTTTTAATTTATTCTAGTCACTTTGGTAAAGTCTGACACAAAACATAATAAAATGTTTAATTTTCTCATGTAATTTTATCTAAAACATTTGAATATGGATCAATATTGTCCATTAACCCCAAATGGAATTGTATGTTGAAATTTTGGATATTGGCAGGCAGGGTTGGGTTTCCGCCGGCGGAAACCTATTTCCGCCGAGACGCCTGGCGGAAACTGTCAGAAACCTCTGTTCCCATGTCATAAATCCATAACTTCTATTACTACCCCCAGCAGATTGTCACATATTTATGTTAGTCATGTGTTTACTTTAAGAAGTAGTGACAAAGATCATATAAAATGTAAAAATAAATTCAAAATAAGCACGCAACTGTTTTGGACACCCACACAATTAAGCGGCATAAACTGGCAGAAACCTTTTAGGCCTGTTGAACCCATAAGGCCTGTCTAGAACCACAGAATCAGGTGGCAAAAACCTCTGGCACAAAATCCATACCCATAAGGACTGTTAGAACTTATAGAAAATTGTCTTGGAAGTTCACATAAATATTATTGGGGAGGTTTTACAAAGAGAAATGAAGATGTAGGTATGTTGTCAAAAATATATTCTTGATTCAAAACACACTTAAGCAGCAGAAACTGTCGTAGCATCAGAAATTTATGACAGTTTATGCCACTGCCATCAGTTCACTGGTACAAAATCAGACAAGAGATGCCCTCTCCCCCTTGAATGCAATATCTACATGTCAGAAATATATGAATCTTACTTCAAATGTAAAACCTGGTGTTATGCTCATCATATCTGGAGAAAAGGACTGAAAATAAATGACTTAAAATTGGAGTTTATGACAGTTTAAGCCGCCATGGTCAGTTCATTTTAGTGCCACATCAGACAAGAGATGCTCCCACCCCACCCCCAATACAGATTATATATATGTCTAAAGTAAGTGTATATTGCTTCAAATGTTTAAACTAATGTTATGCTCATCATATCTGGAGAAAAAGACTGAAAATAAATGACTTTTGGAGTTTATGACAGTTTACGCCGCCATGGTCAAGTTATTTTTGTGACACCTCAGACAAGAGATGCTCCCACCCCACCCCCAATACAGTACATATATAGGTCTAAAGTATGTGTATATTGCTTCAAATGTTTAAACTAATGTTATGCTCATCATATCTGGAGAAAAAGACTGAAAATAAATGACTTTTGGAGTTTATGACAGTTTACGCCGCCATGGTCAGTTCATTTTAGTGCCACATCAGACAAGAGATGCTCCCACCCTACCCCCAATACAGTACATATATAGGTCTAAAGTATGTGTATATTGCTTCAAATGTTTAAACTAATGTTATGCTCATCATATCTGGAGAAACAGACTGTAAATTAATGACTTTTGGAGTTTATGACAGTTTCTGCCACTTTGGGTGGCGGAAACCTATTTCCGCCGAGACGATATATACCGCGGTATATACCGGTATATACCGCCATGCGGCGGAAACTATGCAACCCTGTTGGCAGGACTGGACTAGTCTATATGCATGCCTAATTAATTAAATTTGTAACCATGGTTATTCAATTTCCTTAACTAATTGCTGGTGTCAAAGGTTCATGACCCAAGCTGTCTGATGTCATTATTAATTTCATGATTACATTGTTACAAGTTGCAGAATGTTACAAAATGACGTAACTAAGCCAGAACAATGGGGATGTCAATATCCTTCCTGTCCATTGCTGGTGGCGGATATTATAAAGAGATGTTTTAAAATAATTATAGTTTTCATAAGATACATATTTATATGATACTTGGTGCATTGATTATTTTTAGATTATTTCATTTTAGAAACCACAGAAACACTTTTAAATTCATCTTGCAACCCCAATAAAACTTAATGTGTACATTTATACCATTCCAGAGATGGCAGAGAAGCCACACTTTGATCTTGTGTTCAGGGGTTTGGAATTGCAGACGGATCTTGTCTGCGTCCAAGACCCCAGCAAAGTGCCACTCCTGCCCAGAAATACTGTGAGTATTATTCTTCACTTGAATATCAGTACACACCAGTTTTTCTCCCTTCCATATCTGGAAAATATATAGAATGGGCATTTCACTTTTTTTTTATAAACAAGTGTATTCATGCATTTAAAGATTTTATCATGATTGACACAATTAATCGTTTTCAATGGTAATATTATTAGAGAAATATCTGTCACTAAACTTTTTGTTTTAATATTGACAGTAGATGCCAGACAGGTTTGGCAACTGTGAGTGCAAGCATGAGAAGTTAAGATTTAATTAGTTCTCATCTCTGTTTCAGGTTCCCATTGGCCTTCCCCCAGTATTACCCAGTGTTCATCAACAGCTAGAAGAATATCTTCTCCATCCAGAAAACCTGCCCATCCATGACTACAAAAGAGGACAAAAGTGAGTAGCTTAGAATGTATTCATTTATCTCAGAGGTGAGGAATGTTAAAGTGTCTATTTGCACAAGTGTTGTTTTTGCATTGCTATTCACCATTGTGGCAGTTTTAAGATAGATTTAAAAGAAAAAAATATATATACATATTTATTAATTTACTAGTAATGAATTTGCATTTCTTTTTATAGATTTATTCCAAGAGAAAAGAATGTGGAGAGTTTGTATCACACGGATATCAGTTCGGTGCCTACAACTCTGGTGGTGGAGAGGAACCCGACAAGTGGAAAGCTTGTTGGCTTCAATGAGGTTAATAAAACAGTGGTCTTTAATGGTCAAATTTTGGTTTAGATATTTTATTTCCAATGGTTTGCTATAGGCCAATTGCAGGTCGGCATAATGCCCCATTAAAAACAACACACTGGAACTGCACAATTAAAATCAGAAGTGCACAAAAAACTTTCTAAAATCCATTCATTAAAAAAAAAACAAGATGAAAAACCGCAGTCACACTATATGTTGATATTTTTCACTTTGTTATTTTAATATTATTACTGATAGAGCTAAGCAAATTTAAATCATGGCAAAGTCCCATCTTAGAGATAAACTTATAGTTTAGTCTCCTTTGAAATGTTCTGTGGTGAAGGTCATTATTTGTTTGTTTTTTTTTCTCCAGGAATTTATAGCTGATCTAGGTACCACCAAGAACTCCACTTCTATGGCCAGAGCCCCAGGACCTTTGAGTGAAAGTGTCAGAGGATCATCTACAAACTATCCATTCTGGCCAGGTAAAAATAAGTATTTACAGTATCAGAATGTAATGCATGCACTTTTGTATCTAATTTCATGACGTAAAAATGAATGTTCGCAATAAATCATTTTTATCTTTACAGGGGGCCTAGATGAGCCAATTTTAGAAAGTATGGCACAAACAGGGGATATAGAAGACATAGATTTTGACAATGGTGAGTAACATTATTTGATCAGTTATCATTTTTAAATAGTAGCAATAAGAATATCAGGCCAAGAGAATTTTATAAAGTGATGTCCAAAAGTGTGATGTCAAGGCTTGTTAAATGTTTCAGATTTGCTGTCAATAGCACCAGGTCTGTCTGAAGGAATGAACTTCCCTGGAAAGAGCTTGAACAAAGTTCTCAAGACAGAAACTGAACGGCTATCAAAACTCCATGTCAAAGACCTCCTTACTCAGGCTGATGAGATAGACTTTGGGGACTTGGAAGAGGAGAAAGAGGAAGATGAGAAGAGAAAGATTAAAGAGGAAACAGAGATTAAAGCTGCAAATGTGGCTGAGGGAGAAAACATAGATGATATAATTAAGGTAAAGAAAAATTTCTAGGAAAAACATTATGGTGTTGTGGTGTTTTTTACATGGTTATGCCTGTCATATGATTATTGTTGTTTAATTTTATATTCTATTTCTGATGATTGAAAACTCTTTACTGGAACTTAGGAACTCCCATCTATATCCTGAATAACTCCCTGTTATATATCCTAGAGCAAATCACTGTCATATTCTAAAACACCAGGGATCCTGAGACAATCCATACCACACCCTGAAACAAATACCTGGTTTATCCTGAAAGAAATCCCTGATATAAAAACAAAATGTCTTTTACAACTTAAACATCTCTTGGCCACTATATTACACAGCACCATAACATATCATTCCTTGTATTCTTATAGGTAATGTATTGTATGAATAAATATTCCTATTAATAAACATGTGATCTGAAATGTAAGTTTGTTTGCAGCCCTCAGAGTTGCCAGTGGTGAAGTTGGGCAGTACAGAGGACCAGCAGCCTAACAATAAGGACTATGAGTGGGCCGTCTGGGTCGATGTCAACACTCCCGTCCATAACTTCCACAAGAAAATACCAGACATGGCTTATAAGGTTGGAAAACCTGAACAAATGATGAAATTTCCTCTGAAGTAGTTTGTAAAACCTCAGTCATATGTATTCAATGTGGACAGGCTTTTACCTTGACAGCAGTATTTATGCTCTTGTGTTCTCTTTATGATGAGAATATAGTAATAATAATTTGTCCTTACATTCTGTGATGACATCTTCACCCATGCACACTGCATGATGACTTTCATTTTGACACACTAAAGTTAAAAGGACTTTTCTTAATTTTCTGTCATTCTGTCTGTCAGTCAGCTTAGATCTTCTCCTCTGAAACCAGATTTTCATCCAGTTTTTTATAATTTTTAAAAGATATAAAAGCTAAAACCGTTGTTAAGTCTGCAATACTGCTCCATCTAGGCATTGAACAAGTCAGACAACTGGAACATCCAGTGTCATCTTGTTTTTGCCTCAGTTTGAGACTTTCAGAAAAAAAAAGAAAGGTGGTGCTCACTTAGTGACTGTCATTATAGATTTAAAGTGATAACTCACAAAAATTATTATTGACTGTTCTCAACCAGCAAAATGAGTAAATACTTTCAATAATCATTTATCAGGATAGCCGTAAGGCCATTGCGTGTTGTTCTAAGCATATGTGTAATAATTAAGCTGTCTGTTGTCTCATCCCTTGTCAACAACACTGGGCACACATTTTTGTGTGACTTTTATCATGTGTAAATCAGGCCTTCCCAAATAACCTCAATATGCACTTGACATGCCTGACCAATCAGAGCACAGTAACCCACAACACTTGAATATCTGATGAATATTCATGACATGAAGCTAAAGCTCCAAGATCCTATATCAGACCCTGACATGAGGAGGAGCCCAGATAAGCAGTCAAGATATTAAGAAAGTAACTGTGAAATTAATGAAGTGTCATCCGTCAATTGACATTATATTCTTAATTTCCAGTGGCCGTTTGAGCTGGACGCCTTTCAGAAACAGGCCATCTTGCGCCTGGAGAACCATGAGAATGTGTTCGTTGCTGCTCACACATCGGCAGGTAAAACTGTAGTGGCAGAATATGCGATAGCACTCTCCATGAGACATATGACAAGGTAAGACCCACATACAGAAGGTCTTAAATACAGAAGCTTGTTTCTGATTTCCCTACCTACCCTAGTTCAAACTAGCTAATCTAAAGGGGCTTTTTTACTTTCTAGATGAAAAGACATAATTTCAATTACAATTTCATTTTATCCATTCTCAATATATTTGTAACTAAAATAACAAAATAAAAATCTATCCCATCCTATTTATTCAGGGCAGGTTATCAGAAACAAGGTTATTATGTAATTTTAATGTTAGAAACAAATGTACCAAATATTTTGCACATGACAAATACAATGGCTACTTTTGCAAGATGAAAAGAATTAAGTTGTGAATAGATCGTGAATAAATTCCCTTTTCCAATATTTTCTCAAGATTTAAAAAAAAAATTCAGTTAGACAAATTATCATTTCAGTAAAAAAAAAAAACATTGAGTTATATTTATATACTCTTCCCCATTACACAAAAGAAATATCTACAAGTTTTCAACAATTTTTTCAGGTTTGTAAACATGTTTTGCCTTGTTCTGATTTCAGAACAATATATACATCACCCATAAAAGCCCTGTCCAACCAGAAGTTTCGGGATTTCAAGACAACGTTTGAAGATGTAGGACTGATAACAGGGGATGTTCAGCTCAAGCCAGAGTCTTCTTGCCTCATAATGACAACTGAAATCTTAAGGTTAAATAAAGCTCTCATGAGATTTTCTATTACCATGACTTATGAACCATTTTAGTGGTTGCTGTTAGGGTCCATACAGGGATCCCTTCCTTGCAGGAGGGGCTGAAGCTCTGTCAAATGGGTGTTCTGCTAAATCCAAATCTTCCATTAAACACTTTGCTAAACAAACTTTGCTCAAGTTTAAAACAGACCAATGATCTAGAGCAAAACCTATTCAGTAAAGTTTGCTCAGAATGGGACACATACTTTCAGATTGAGACACTGGTGTAAATTGGCCTGATTACATATTTTAACATTTTTTAGCATTAAATTAAATTTGGATGAATTTGTAACCAGTTTTAACTTTTAGATCACATTTGTGATAACACACATTGTTTGTATATTTTGTGAAAGAATTTAGTATTTAACATTTGGATTGGATTTTTGTGAATCATGCTTTATGGTATTTCTTTCTTCAGATCTATGTTATACAATGGTTCTGATGTGATACGGGACTTGGAATGGGTGATATTCGATGAAGTGCATTACATAAATGATTCAGAGGTTAGTAATGTTAATACCTTGATCAAAAATAGAGAAAGATGCAGTATTTTATTTTATTTTTTTTAGTCGTTTTTTTATCGAATATTTTCTTCGATTAGTTTACAAGTTACAGCCATGACTGAAACAATTATTGTATGTTGTTAAAAAGTTTGATATTATTGACATTGGAGCACTATGTTGTATGTGATATAGAGATGCATGTAATGGAAACGTTGTGAGTTCAGGAGAGGTGCTGCTTGGGGGATGTATGTTACAGAGAGGAGTTTCATGAGAGGTGTAGAGTTGTGTATTGTAGAGTAACAGAGAGCTGTTACAGAGAGATGTCGTATGTTACAGACAGGTGTATGTCACAGAGAGGTGTTGTACATGTATGGTACAGAGAGGTGATTGTTACAGAGAGGTGTTATGTTACAGAGAGGTGTTATGTTACAGAGAGGTGTTATGTTACAGAGAGATGTTATATGTTATGGAGAGGTCTTGTATGTTACAGAGAGGTCTTATATGTTACCGAGAGGTATTATATGTTACAGAGAGGTCTTTTATGTTACAGAGAGTTGTTATATGTTACAGAGAGGTGTTGTTTGGGAAGAGGTGCTGATTATGCTGCCACAACATGTCAACATTATTCTTCTGAGTGCTACTGTTCCTAATACCATGGAGTTTGCTGACTGGGTCGGGTAAGTAGAGTCTCTGCTATCTGTGTTTCTGGCATGTCACCCATCACCCTGTTCCATGGAACATTGATTGTCCCCTTTCACTGTAAGCTTGCCAAGGGTGACTCTTTCAAGGGTGTAAGAAAAAGTCTAGTTCTGTCTGAGGAAACTGAGTAACTTGAGATTACATTGCAGGAGGACAAAGCGTAAACACATGTACGTAGTGAGCACCCAGAAGCGGCCGGTCCCCTTGGAACATTACCTCTACACTGGCAACAGTGCCAAAACCAGCAACGAACTCTTCATGATCCTGGATGCCAATAAAAAATTCCTTCAGAATGGGTAAGTGCATTTTAAGTTTAAATTATCTATATCTTATTTCAAGAAACCAGAATATGACCTTTGTTGGGTGAGCATTTACAGAATTTGTAAGCTTTTTAAAAAGCCCACTGATTTTAGACACTATTAATTGATAAATACATATGATTTTAAAATAAGTAGAAAACAGTAGCAATAATATTACTGGTATTTTTCCATATTTGTCTGTGCATAACAGTGATATAGTAGATAACTAGTGTTCAGAGGTAACCAGTTTTGTCTCAACACAGGTATTACAAAGCTCTGGAAGCCAAGAAGGAGAGGGCCAGTAAATCTTCACAAAGTTATGGTGCTAAGGGGCATCGGGGAGGAGCACCTCAACAGGTAATTTTTTTTTTTTTACAGGCAGTCATTTCTTTAAACTGGAATAAATGAAAATTAAACTGGAATAACTGAAGATTTGCATTTAATTCCAGGACAAGAATATCTATTTGTCTGTGATTGAGATGTTGCGCAAGAAGGAGAAGCTGCCGATTGTGGCATTCACATTCTCCAAGAAACGTATTGATGAGAATGCCAAGCTTCTGTCCAGTGTGGATCTGACCACGCAGAGTGAGAAGAGCGAAGTTCACATATTCTTCCAGAAATGCATCTCCCGGCTCAAACCTCCAGACAGGCTGCTGCCTCAGGTGTGTATATTGATTACTTAGATGCACCCCACCAGACAGGCTGCTGCCTCAGGTGTGTATATTGGTTACTTAGATGCACTCCTCCAGACAGACTGCTGCCTCAGGTGTGTATATTGGTTACTTAGATGCACCCCTCCAGACAGGCTGCTGCCCCAGGTATGTATATTGATTACTTAGATGCACTCCTCCAGACAGACTGCTGCCTCAGGTGTGTATATTGGTTACTTAGATGCACCCCTCCAGACAGGCTGCTGCCTCAGGTGTGTATATTGATTACTTAGATGCACCCCTCCAGACAGGCTGCTGCCTCAGGTGTGTATATAGGTTACTTAGATGCACCCCTCCAGACAGGCTGCTGCCTCAGGTGTGTATATAGGTTACTTAGATGCACACCTCCAGACATACTGCTGCCTCAGGTGTGTATATTGATTACTTAGATGCACCCCTCCAGACAGGCTGCTGCCTCAGGTGTGTATATAGGTTACTTAGATGCACACCTCCAGACATACTGCTGCCTCAGGTGTGTATATTGATTACTTAGATGCACCCCTCCAGACAGGCTGCTGCCTCAGGTGTGTATATAGGTTACTTAGATGCACCCCTCCAGACAGGCTGCTGCCTCAGGTGTGTGTATAGGTTACTTAGATGCACCCCTCCAGACAGGCTGCTGCCTCAGGTGTGTATATTGATTACTTAGATGCACCCCACCAGACAGGCTGCTGCCTCAGGTGTGTATATTGGTTACTTAGATGCACCCCTCTAGACAGACTGCTGCCTCAGGTGTGTATATTGGTTACTTAGATGCACCCCTCCAGACAGGCTGCTGCCTCAGGTGTGTATATAGGTTACTTAGATGCACCCCTCCAGACAGGCTGCTGCCTCAGGTATGTATATTGATTACTTAGATGCACCCCACCAGACAGGCTGCTGCCTCAGATGTGTATATTGGTTACTTAGATGCACCCCTCCAGACAGACTGCTGCCTCAGGTGTGTATATAAGATATTTAGATGCACCCCTCTAGTACTGTTTGATGTCATTCTGGCACTATTCAAAGGACAATACCTTTCATGACGTCATAACATATTGCCATACTCTTATGACATCATTTTACCTTTCAGTGCCTCTATGATCACACTCCACATAAAAATGACGCCAAGAAAGAAGTGTGCTTTCAAAAGGGGGCCATAAATTAGGTTCTTGTTTAAATAGGTTTTACAGACACTTACTGGAGTGCATCCATCAAAACATTATATAGATATGAAAGGCAAATATCTTTATCGTTAATTTATGATACTTAGAATTATTTTTCAAAATCACTGCTTTTAAAATCCCTTTTATGCAAATCTTCAGAGACTACCAATTAAAATATGTAAATTGAAATGTGTATTTAAATGAACAAGCAAGACAGGAAAAAATTTTTATTCAAAGAATGATGCAAATATTTTTTTCATAATGCAACATTGACAATTCTCGGGATAGATTTGGCATGTAAATGTTTACATTGATTCTGTGAACAATTCTTTTCTGCTTGCGGTATATACCGGTAGATAAAGATTATTTAAAATTTGAATTCGATCAAATAACCAACTGACTGGATTGCATGATTTTTAAAGATTGTCAGCAATCTCTGTTTTCTAGCTTGAAGACACCATAAATAATAACCTTAAAAGAATGGGAAAGATAAAAATTGTGAATATTCTAAGAAAGCTATTTTAAATGTAAAACTATCTGTAAACAATAATATGCTAGAATATTAAATAAAAAGAACTCAATAATCAATAAATGTCAGTTTCCTGATACACAGTCCAAAAATAAATAAATAAATAATAACATAATGATATGAAGCTGATGTATCTCTGGCAGCTTATCTGTTATTTGGAGATTTTTGTGATGTTTCAGGTCAAGACTGTAGCAGAGATGTTGAAGAGGGGGATTGGCATTCATCACTCGGGAGTGCTGCCTATCCTCAAGGAAGTGGTTGAGATGCTGTTTGGGAATGGTCTAGTCAAGGTGTGGTAAAAAAATATGATAGGGCTGGTAACAATGTGTAGAATATGCTTAAAAATTGCTTGCCCATAATCTGTGGTTTATAGTTTCATTGCAGCATCTTTGAGTGTTTTTCTGTGGGGAATGTCTGATTAGTGAAAAAATACTTCAGAATTTTGTGGCCCTAGTTAAAAGTAACTTTCTTAGGGCAACAGTGCAAGCACAAACACTAGCTGATGGAGAGGATAAAATATTCCAGATCTCTTACACTTCACATAATCTACATATTAAGAACAAATTCTCGGTTTTTTTAAGTACTGGAAGGTAACTTTTACCTGTCAAATGCTACTGCTACCATGATCTTTAAGGTTTTGGTATAATTATATGATCTATCTGAGCATCCATGAGATTGTAGGTGAGAGTAGGCAACTTATAAGGTATTACACCATATGTGTTTGAGTAGCAGCAACTTGGTATTAAAATATTGAAAAATATTGAAATATCTTTAATACTGTGTAAAGGCAATATTTATAGCAGTAGCTTTCACAGTGTGTCCCCCTCCACAAAAAAAACCTTGAAGCAATGAAGCCAAAACTACCCAGGAAGACATGACAGCACCTTATATAAAAAAATATTTTTTATATTTGATATATGGCTCTGTTCTAGAACGTGAGACCGGTCAGAGGGACATCCACCATTTCATACACTACTGTAAAGAATGAATCGCGGTGAAATTTTTTTTTTCAATATCGAAAAACGGTTTTCAGTATCTTGTCACTAATAAATATGGCAACATTGGGATCATAATTTCAAGTGCTAAAAAGTATAATTAACTTGCTAAACTGGAAGATTGAAGTTCAATGTCAAGGAAAATTTGTGCATTTTGTGCACATCCTGTTAAAACACATCTTCTTAAAAAGCTTCAATCTTTGAAATAAAATGACTTACTGATGTCTAGATGGTATGAAATCCACACAAAGAGTCCAATGAAAGTTTTGTCCAGCCAGTTTTTGGTAATTCCAAGGCTAACCCTGCTTTTTTACAAGATTTATATCCAGTCAAAAAGTGATCAGTGAACCAAATTTTTCCCTCCATTTTGGAAGTGTCCACTTGCCTCCAAAAAGCCCATTTTACTTGTAGGCAGAGGCAAATTATGATATCCTACTTATATTTCATTTATAAGAACTGATAAAACTTGTAAAAAATACCAAAAACATTGAAATTAATAACTAATTTTTTCCATATTTTAGGAAACAATGTTCAGTCAAAAAAAAGCATAAACGTCCAGCAAGTGTACATTGGTGTTGGAGGAGGCAAGCAGAAAATTATAGGGGGGAACATTTGGTGTAGACAGTATTTTTGGTGGGAGCAGCCATATTGGTAGCAGTGGGTAGTGAAAAAAGAAAGAAGAAGGCACAAAAGAAAACTAGACAATGGTAAATAGGGTGGCCCCTTCATGGACAGTCCAAAGAGATGTCCACCAGGGAAATGTGCATATTTTGAAAGGATTGTTATGGCATTATTTCACCACAAATAGTGAACATTTGGGTTTTTTTTGTGAGGGGATGTGATCTGACTTTCATATGGTGTGGTCAATGTCACCTTGAAGGTCATTAGATTGTGAATGGATTTTTGTATACTTTTGACCAGGGTCAAAAAATCTGCACATATTTTGAGACTCCTTGTCCAAAAGTGTCCAATTTGAAATTCATTCTCCTAATCATTGGGTGACTAAAACATGCAAAAAATCTTTTAATATATCAAGTATTGTATTTGGTGTTGGAAAGGTTTTCCACTCCTACTCAAAATAGTCAGTCATTCACAATATTGAATGTCAGGAAATTGTTCACTTTTTGACAGTCAATCCATCAAGTGAGATTTATGGACAGTCAACAAATATCCAACCACATTTTCTCCCATTTCCTCTGCTAAAATGTTGGAAGCACACACCCTGTGCAAATTAGCCTCACTGATCAATTTTGGCCCTTTATAACCTATAGATGACCCATCTTTGAGATCTATCGAAAATATTTGATGTAAGGAAATTGGTCACTTTTTGACCGTCAAACCACATGCAGTGGGATTTATGGACAGACATGCAATGTCCAACCACTCATTTCCTGCCATTTAAAAGTTGGAGCCACACCTCCTAAACAGTAATAGCCCTCACAAAATAATCAGTCATTCAGAATGCCATAAAATTGTGCACTTCTTGACGGTCGATAGTGACATGCATGTTATATAAAGAGTCAATGTATTGCAAAAGGTTTTGTCATCATTCATGATTTATGTGTTAAGTAGCCATAATTGTATGGCCAGAAGACCCCATTCAAATGGATGAACCATTTATAGCCCTCACAAAAATAGTTAATCAAAAATAATTAATGTCAGGAAGTTGGTCATTTTTTGACTGTCAAACCATTCAATGGCATCTTAGGAGAGTCACCCAATGTCCAACCATCCCCCCACTACCTGTCATATAAATGTAGAAGCCACACCTACTAATCAATTATAACCCTTACAAAAAATCTGCATTAGAAATATCGAATGCCATATAAATTGTGCACTTTTTGACGGTCAATAGTGACATGCATGTCATATTGAGAGTCAATGAATTACAAAAAATTTGTTAGCATTCATGATTTATGTGTTACTTTGTGTCCTTAATTTCCTGCCCAGAAGACCCCATTCAAAAGGCTAAACCATTTTCCCTCACAAAATAGTCAGTTAATCACAAATAGTTAATGTCAGGAAATTGGTCACTTTTTGACTGTCAAACCATTCAATGGGATGTTACGTGAGTCACCCAATGTTCAACCACACCTCCTCCCATACCCTGCCATCTAAATGTAGGGACCACACCTGCTAATCAAAGATAGCCCTGATAAAAATCTACATTAAAAATATCAAATGCCATAATAATTGTGCACTTTTTGACGGTCAACAGTGACATGCATGCCATATTGAGAGTCAATGAATTACAAAAGGTTTTGTTAGCATTCATGATTTATGTGTTACTTTGTATCCATAATTGTCTGCCCAGAAAACCCCATTCATATAGATAACCCATTTATATACCTCTCAAAATAGTCAGTTAATCACAAATAGTTAATGTCAGGAAATTGGTCACATTTTGACTGTCAAACCATTCAATGGAATGTTAGGCGAGTCACCCAATGTTCAACCACACCTCCTCCCATACCCTGCCATCTAAATGTAGGGACCACACCTCCTAATCAAAGATAGCTCTAAGAAAAATTTACATTAAAAATATCAAATGCCATAATAATTGCGCACTTTTTGACAGTCAATAGTGACATGCATGTCATATTGAGAGTTGATGAATTACAAAAGGTTTTGTTATCATTCATGATTTATTTGTTACTTTGTGTCCATAATTTCCTGCCCAGAAGACCCCATTCAGAAGGCTAAACCATTTATATCCCTCACAAAATAGTCAGTTAATCACAAATAGTTAATGTCAGGAAATTGGTCACTTTTTGACTGTCAAACCATTCACTGGGACTTGGGGAGAGTCACCCAATGTTCAACCAATGTACATTTTAAGACAGGTGTACTATAGTTGATTTTTGACTCACATGCAATGCAAATGTGAGTCTATAGAATGACAAAATTGTCCGGCCGTCTGTCCGGCCGTCCAGCCGGCCGTGTGGCGTGAACACCTGAGACAAATGTTAAAGTTTTTGAAATTGCTATAACTTCCTTATTTATTGGGTTTCAGCAACCAAATTGATACAGTAGACGTATATAGATGATATCTTAATGATAAAATGACAATGGGTGTATTTTGAGTGGAAAAATTGCCTTTTTGCAAAAAACTTTAACATTCTGTTATGAATGTAAAAGTTTTTGTACTGGCCATATCTTCAATGTTTATTGGTTCCCATACTTCATATTGATAGACATAACTTATTTATCAGTTAATATCTTGTAAAGGTTGAGTGCATTTTGGGTGAAAAAATTGGTTTTTCACAAAAAAATTTTAACATTTTTTAAATTCCTTATTTCTTTGATTTCAATGAACACAAACACATAGCCCATCTATACAATGTATCTCTATCATGCTAAAGTGTTGTTTTCATGATTGGATGCTTTTTTTGCGAAAAATCGGCTTTTCACAAAAAAAACTTCAACATATTTTCAAAATTTATTAATTGTTTGATTTCAGTGATTTTCTTTGCAGCATTAGTTGTCTGTGGGATTCTCTGTTAGCTGATGACACCTTTTGCACAGTAGGTTTCATTTTTGGGTGAAAAAAATGTGTTTTTGTTAGAAAAATTTCAAGAATTTTAAACTTTCCTCTTTATTGAGTTTCATCAGATTGCAATGAATACAGATGTTGCCCAAAATCAACTTGCCTTTACCAATATAAAATTTAACATGGTTAATTGAATTTTTTGTGGAAAAGTTGGTTTTTGACAAATAACTTCCAACATTTTATAAGTTCATTATTCCTTCAAATTCAATGACCCCATTGACAGGGTTTCTGTATATGATGGGTGTCTATAAGGGTAGAAACTCATTTCCATGATTAGGTACATTTTTTAATCACAATTTTACAAAAAAACTTTGGCATTTTCTCATCTCTTGGTCATCCAATTGCATGTGAGTCATGCGTTTCTTAAACGCTATATTTCTTTAATGACTATTTGAAATCCTTGAAAATACTTGACATTGTATCGCATATCAGTCAATAAAAGATCGGATATCAATATCACTACCAATATGAATGTCATCCAGTGAAATAAGTTTACTACCTTCACTATTAACTGATATAATGATTAGACATTTGTTCTTCAGTGTGTACATCGTTATTATGCTCATGGTATTATCCCCACATTGTGGTACTGTTTTTCTAATTATAATAAAAGAGTTATGGTGTAGAAATGCCAAAGTAAATGTGAGCTAATGTTTCTCTACCTAACATGTTTTTCCTTATATGTCACCAAACAAATCATGTAGCTGGCAGAAATTTTTGAAAAGTTTGATAGATAGATCCATCTGAATTGTCCAGGATCCCACATTCACAGGGATCACAGCCAAGGGTAATGATTTTTATTGGAGAATTTGTAAAATTTTTATTGTTAAACTTTATACAGCCCATAAAGTAAGATTTTGCTGAAAAACTACAATTTTGGGCCAAAATTGGTCTTTTTTGGGAATAAAAGGGGCATAAAAATTTGCTGGAATGGTAATTCAAAATTCTATTCTTCAATTCCCTATAGCTCTGTGTGTAGATGATCCAGTGAAAATTTTTGTCTTATTCAGAACAACTGAATTTGATTTTATACAATTGACATGAAAGATGTCCATCCATTATCATCGAGAAAATGGTGTGGGCAGTAAACTTATTTCTCTGACAAACCTCATATTGACAGATGAGTGCTAGATTTCTATTATAATATATGTTTTCAGGGGAAAGTGAATAAGAAATCTGATCCGAAGAGCACCAGGCAGAAGGAAGGACAGCCTGATAAAGATAAAAAGCTCAATTTGGGGAAGAAGAAGCAAGGCTTAGGTGTCAAAATGGAAAAGAAAGTCAGCATAGGTTCCAAGAATAAGAAAGTCAGCATAGGTCCCAAGAATAAGAAAGTCAGCATAGGTTCCAAGAATAAGAAAGTCAGCATAAGTTCCAAGAAGAAGAAAGTCAGTATAGGTTCCAAGAAGAAGAAATTCAGCATAGGTCCCAAGAAGAAAGTCAGCATAGATCCCAAGCTGAAGGAGACAGACAGATGTAGCTTTAGGAAGAATGTGGGCCCTGGCATCAGGAAGAGCCCCAGGCTGCACAACCCTGATAGGGGCTCTGATGAAAAGGAGAGCAACAACTGTGATGAGGACTCAGAAGAAGAGGAGAGCAACAACTCTGATGAGGACTTTTATGAAGGGGCGAGCAACAACTCTGATGTAGACTCTGATGAAGAGGAGAGAAACAACTCTGATGAGGACATACCAAGAAAGAAACGAAAACAACATTGTGAAAATGAAAAGGATCAGCAAAATATTGGTGAGAAGGAGAATGAAAAGGACGAAAAAAATATTGCTGCAAAGGAAATGTCCAGTAGGACAAGAAAGAGACAGAACCATACTCAGAGTTGTGAATCAACAAGCAAGAAAAGAACAAGGTGGTCGCCTAGAGTGAAACTGACACTACCACCTACTGACAATGAATCTGAGTCAGAAGAATCTGAGTCAGAAAACTCTGAGCCAACTACCCCATATCAAAAAAAGCTCAAAGCTATTAAGCATAAATTTGGACTGGAGGGTGCCATGGATTATAAAAAAAATGAGGCCTTAAGATCAAAATATAGAAGACTGAATAGAACACCTGAGCAACTAGCCAATGACAGAGCCAAGGCTAAAATAAGGAATCAAAAATACAGAGACAAAATGAAAAACAAGCAAAAAGTTCCAAAAACCAAAGCAGAAATAGATAAAATACGGGAATACAATAGACTAAAAAAACGAGAGAGTAGGCAAAGATGTTCAGATTATGAGAGGATGAAAAAGAGGTATGAAGAAGAAAAACGAATTGCAGAAGAAATGCAAAAACAAGAACTAGAAAAAGAAGCCGAAGTATTAAATCATAAGATTATATAGTGGCTATGTGCACCAAGCAAAGATAGTGTTTTGGTACTAAAACTAAAAGCAGTACTATCATACTAGTAAAATCACTTGCAAGCAAGAGGTGGTTTACACACAATGAATCACTAGTAGTGCCACAACAATCAAGGCCACACCACACCAATACATCATGCCCATCACCAACCTAAAACAGAAAAAAATGTGCAAATATTTGGACTAGGCCATTATTTGAACCAATCTTATTTTGTAGACCAAAAATCATGTCAGCAGTTGATATGGTTGAACCAAATTGTTCTAGGGAAATCATCAAAGTAAATTAAAAGCACAATATTGCTGATATGAATACAAACAAGGAAATTATATTTGCCCATCTATATTATCATATATGTGCAAGCAGTTGAGGATTTGGGATATTATGTGCCCTTTTTTCACGATGCGTCAAAAAGTGTCCATACCCCAACTTTGCTCATCTACACTAGCTTTTTGTAACTTATAGATGTGCATCATAGGACATATTCCATTAAAGTTCATGACTATAAATTGAATGGTCTAGAATGTGTAGAATAGGTTTAATGATTGTTTTTAGGCCAAAATATGTCAAAAAGTGTCCTTTGTTTGCAAAAAAAAGAACACATTTGCAATGATTGGCATTTATTATTACAATATTATACTTTAATTTTATGCTACAAGGAATATTTCAGTTAAGCACACCTTCCTGGCATGATTTTGATTGAAAGGTACCTTTATGAAATGAGATTCAATAAAAATCTACCATTTTCCCCTTAAAGTCAAAAAACATCCATAATTTGGGCCAGGAATCGAACATATTGCTTATTTTTCAAATAACATATTTCTACAAAATATCCTTATTTTTAAACATGCCCAGGGCAGTCATGTATATTTCAATGGCATAAATACTCCAATTTTTACACCCCTGAAAAAGTTGGACTTTTCTTGACATGTCAAAAAAGCACTCATCTTCAGTTTTCAGTTTCTGACACCTAATCAATTTCATCCCAAGTATCATTATATGGTAAATTCTATACACTGAACCTGTCCCCACTCCCAGCCAGGAGAATTAAATCAAATATTAATTTCTAATTTTGCTGAGATCTGAATTAAATTCAGATTTGCTTTTTTTATGAAGCATCCATCTTTTGGTGTTATTTCCACTTTTTTTTTAAATCACTGGAATAAATCCATTATCCTTCCATGTAAGCATGTAAGAGACCAAGGGGCACCTATGGATAAAACAACCTATGAAATTCGTGCACGTTCCCAAATTCGAAAAATCATGCAAGTTTGGGTCTCACGTTCTAGAACAGAGCCATATGTTTTCTGGAACTATTAAAAAAAATGATTCAATAACTCTTTCTGAAATGTGAGTCACTTAGATCTTCTATGCTGAAGGAAACCTTTGATTTCTGTATAAGCAATGTTTGTAGGTGTTGTTTGCAACTGAGACTTTTGCCATGGGAGTCAACATGCCTGCCAGGACGGTAGTGTTTGACTCCATACGTAAGCATGACGGCACCAACTTCCGAGATCTGGTGCCCGGGGAGTACATCCAGATGGCTGGAAGAGCTGGTCGAAGAGGTTTGGACACTACCGGAACAGTGATCATCCTGTGTAAGGGGGATGTACCGGAGATGTCTGATATACACAAGATGATGCTGGTGAGTCAGATATTATAGTATCTGTATTATCTCATTGAAAGAATTAGGGAAATCATAAAGATAATATATTTGTCAAACTAAATGTACCTGTCAGTGATACACAATTAATAATGGCATTACTCATTCACACCAGAGTTGAGCAATCTCAAAAGACATAATAAGTTGACATAATAGTCAGTGGTACACAACAATAGTTTATATGCCTCTCATTCAGGGAATACTTATACACTTCAAAGTTGATAATTCTCAGAACACAAATCAAACAATGAGATCAATTTTACAATCTTCTTTAGATAATAGTTCAAACCTCAACTCATTTTTGTATGCTATGAGCACATCAAAAGAAAATTTCAAATCTGATTTATTTTAAAGAATTTTTATTTTCTCTTACTGAACTCCAGGGTAAGCCTACGTTGCTGGAGTCTCAGTTCAGACTGACCTACTCGATGATCCTGAACCTGCTGAGAGTGGAGCAGCTCAGAGTGGAGGATATGATGAAACGAAGCTTCTCTGAGTTCCACAACCAGCGCGACATGACCAAACGGCAAGAGATGCTGGAGACCATCAAACAGAAGCTCAAGGATACGCCGGATATCGTGGATTACTCTGGAGACTTAAAAGATTATTATGTCACCTGTGATAGCTACCATCAACTCAAACTTGAACTGCAGGTGTGTGAACTCAGTTGTTTTCATGTTATTTATTTTTAAACTGGCATATTTTATGGAAAAAAAATAATAATAGATTATCTTTATGAAATTATTGGAATAGAGAGTTCAATATGCATATATCTTTATCTAAATGATAAAAAATACAAATGTTATTGAATGTTTCATGGATTAAAAAATTTGATGGGTGAATTTTATTTTATTTTTTTGGTTTGTCTGGTTTTTTTTCGTTCTAGAAAATTGTGATGTCTCATCCACAAGCCATAAAGTCATTAACTCCGGGCCGAGTGATCTTAATAGACACAGAAAAACAGAAGAACTCTCTTGGTGTAGTGTTACAATCTGGACCCACATCCAGCAAGGACAGGACCTTTATGACCTTGGTGCTTAGTGAACAGTCAGAGAATCCTGATGGCAAAGATATGAACAGTGAAATGAGTTCACAATTCCCGAGGCCAGTTTTAAAGAGCAAGCTCTACAGACCTGAGGGTGTATGCGGACACATTGTCATTCAGCTGAAAATTGACGATATATCTGTGATAACCACAAAAACACTCAAAGTTGCTGCTGACAAGATTGTAGATGATTTTAAGAAGAGACAGATTCCACGGTTCAGGTAAAAAGTTTTTCTTCTCCTTTTTCCTTTCCATATTGTACGTAGGAATATACAAATTTATATTACAGTAAAATTTGGTTTGTGCTGTGTATGTGATCAGCTAATTGAATTTAATCTGAAAGGGCTTTGAGAAGAAGAAAAATTTGTATAGAGTTTTTCAAATGTGCAGGAATGATCCTCCAGGCCAATCAGCAAGCACAGCCACCCAGGAGTTGCTGCGATTGGTTGAAGCTAACCCAGACGGTCTCCCTGGCATTGACCCAGTCAAAGATCTGCACATGAGAGACATGGAGCTTGTAGACAGGTTCACTATCCTCAGACAGATGCAAGATTCACTGCAAAACTACTTGTGTGTTGATGAACCGAATTTTGAAGAAAATGTACGTAGGAATATAAAAATTTATTTTGTCTGTTTTTAAGACATTTTGGTAAATTGTTTAAAATGATAACAGTTTTATTTTAGTATATGGCAGGCTCAAATGAGATTTTCTAAATTAAAGATTACAAAATAATTTACCAAAGGAAATAATTGTTAACAGTGTCTCAGATTGCAGATGGGCTTATTTGTACTTCTTTGTTGAAAAAAAAACCCTGAATCATATCTTTTTACATTTCAGTTTGCAAAGATGAGAGATCACATGAAGTTAAAAAATGAGATCAACAACATTCAATACTTAATGTCTGATGCCAGCTTACAACTGTTGCCTGAATACCAACAGAGGATAGAGGTAGCTACCCACTATTTATACAGCGGTCAGAAGCAGCTTATGATCAAATAGGCAAACCACACCTTAATCACTGATTATATACAGTTAATGACCATGAACCCCTCTTCATTTTAGCCTTTTGTGATTTCACAGTCCAATAACAAGAACTTAAATAATGATTTTTAATGGTGTGTAATGGGATTTGCCCTAAATGAGTACACAGTGTGAATCTTACCCTGTATTCTTGATACAGAGATGGTTTCCTTTGCTCTTATTAAATATCAAAATAATTAAAATAAAACAGCAGCAATATAAATGTCCCAATTACAGGTGCTACGGCAGTTACAGTACATAGACAAGACCAACACGGTGCAGCTGAAGGGTCGGGTGGCATGTGAGATCAGCAACCATGAGCTCATCATCACTGAGCTGGTGTTTGAGAACGCCCTCACGAGCCTCCACCCGACCGAGATCGCAGCCCTGCTCTCCTGTGTAGTGTTTGAGATGAAGCGTTGCAGTGAACCCAACCTGGCGCCATCTCTTGTTGAGGTGTGTATTTTTAGCTTCTGCCTAATGCGACAGGAGTTTTGGGATCTGGTTCTTTCATTGCTTGAGTGTGTCTGTGCATCCATTCGACTGTCAACAAAAATATTCAACCTTTTGCTATATCTTATCATCTTTTTCAGGCTCAGGCTGAAACTTTTGACCATGAAGGCTTACAATTGATAATTCCATTGTGACCTTCACCTTTTTTTGGCATTTTGGTCTATCTTAACACCTGTTTTAGTTAAGGGAAAATTTCAATCACACATGCACTTCATGGAGGTCCAAAATTGATAACTCAAACATAAACTTAACAAGTTGCTATTAAGAGTCATTTTACTTGCAGAAAGTGATTTTAAAATATTGAAAACATAAACCAGTAGTCGCATTTAATTAAAGTATTCTTGGAATAATAACCAAAAGTAAATTCACTAAAATATTGATTTATCATTTTAACGAAATAAGCTTAATATGAATGAATAAAAAAATCCTTTCAGGCAAAGGAGAAATTAATTGCCTTGGCTCGCAAAATAGGGCAACTTCAGAAAGAATGCGGTCTGAAAATACCAGTGGAGGACTATGTAGATATGTTCCACTTTGGCCTGATGGAAGTGGCGTTTGAATGGGCAAGAGGCATGGTAAGTGTCTGATTAAGGCTGAATGCAATATTATTACTCTCAGCTTAAGGCAAGGCTGGTTTTGCTGGTTGAAATTATTTATATATATTATTATCAAAAAATTATTAGTGCTCATAAAACCTTATCATGCTCATAAAACCTTATGAGCATGATTGCTATTAGGAGTCATTTTACTTGCATTTTACTTGCAGAAAGTGATTTTAAAATATTGAAAACATAAACCAGTAGTCATAAAACCTTATGAGCATGATAAGTTGAGAACAAATAAATTTAACTTTTTACCAGACTTAAACCATGCATACATCTGATCAATGTCAAGAAATGGTATTTTTATCAGTGACCTTATCTCTGAAAATCTTGTGAACATGAATGGTTGACAACAAATATGGCAATACCATTAATATCTTGAAGTGTTGTGGTCCTGTGTGATCTTGACCTACCGGTATATTTTAATGCAATCACTTTGATTTTTTGTGGGTAGTCATGATGTGTCACATTTTAATGGGATTGGAAATTTGACAATTTTGATTTTTTTAAAATAATATTCTAACCTTGGTGGCCATCTTAAATTTGGTTAAAAAGATGTAATGTACCTGATTGTAAAGGAATTAGCCAGTGGAATTTTAGTGAAAAGTTATGATGTGCATTTTTAAAATGTATTTGGAACAATCCAAAATAGGTGAGGATTTTCAATTTTAGGGAAATTGACAAGAATTTTAAAAGGACTCTTATATGACAACTTTAGATTTCTACTTCTTTTGCTGTTGCTCTGAGCCAAGCAGTCTCCCTCTGGTACTTTTTATGTCTGATGAAATAAGTTAAAAAATTGTGTACTTAATTGATGGAACGATTTATTTATGCATTGCAGCCATTCTCAGAGATAACAGAACTTACAGATGTTAACGAGGGCATCATCGTACGAAGCATTCAGCGATTAGATGAGGTGATCAAGGATGTGAGAAATGCTGCACGCATCATCGGCGACCCAGTCCTCCATTCCAAGATGGAAGAGGCCTCATCAATGATCAAACGGGACATTGTGTTTGCTGCTAGTCTCTACACACAATAGTTTCTGTCTAAATGTTAAGTTAATGGATGACACATATCGCTTTATGTTCTTAAAGTACAATGCTGATGGATTGTAAAGCTTGTTGACAGTGGAGGGTGTTGTGAAGTTTCCAAAAAAAAGTTGGAGTGTGCATTGTGGTTGATCAATGGTTAAAATATAAATATAAACTTGTAAATTATATTGGGAACTGTTACTCACTTTTCAACTATTTCGCCATTTACCCTAATTTTGTATCTGGGTTTTAATTTTGGATCAGTAAGTCAGCATAGGGCATACTTAACAGAATACTCAAATAGCATAAATCAACACCACAAATAACTATGTCTAACTTTTGGAGGCTTCCTGGTTACTTTGGACGGATCCAGATCAGGTCCCCATTATTGTGTGCACCACTTCAGATCAAGGTCAAAGTCATGGCTAGCATTGGCTCATCTGTGCTTGTGAGCACTCTTTTGGTGGTTAAAATATAGTAATATCAATATGATCTGCCATAATCTAATAATCTTATGAGATGTTTAGAAGATTGTCATATTTTGTGATATTTCAAGGTCACAAGAGTTAATTTGTAAAATCAGATAAATGCCATGCTTTACAGAACACACCAATTATCATTTATTGCTACTACATGTATCCTTTACAACATGTTATTAAGTTTGAGAATAATTTACGCAGTTAGGTTGCTTTGACCTCCCAGCACAACAGAGGATATTGAACTGTGAGTTGGAGAGTGCATGACCTTGTGTTAAATACTGTGCTGACTCAAGTTTTACATCACTCACAAACTATCCTTTTTGTTGATAATTAATATTGTTTGAGAGATATTTGTGAGAAATGACTGGCCAAAATAAACATAAATCTAATTTAATCTGTTCCAGTCCCATACATATTTTAATAGAAGGCAGTGGTAAATCCCCCTCCCCATGACCTTGCAGCTTCTCAAGGCACGTGCAATGGGCAGTGTTATAAATGACAGGATTTCCTGGTACATGGCATTACTAGTATTTGTGTAGCATACATACACAACAAGCGACAATGTTCCTATGATAATCAGGTGCTTATATTTATCTTTGGTGTATATATTGAACAAAATGTAAAATGAAATAGAACAATAAAATTAATTATTAAACTATGGGGAAATGTTATTTCTTGTTTTAATATCAAACTAGCCGCTTCAGTAGCTTTAATGTTAGCATATCCATCTTGACTGCAAAACTTAACATTCAAGCAAAAAAAACATACTGGTAGGCATCAGAGATGCATCAACCCTCAGCCCTGGTACCGGTAACTGAGGTACTGTACAACATTCGCTCCACACAATATTTGTAAATAAAACGTCACTGCACCAAGGCAAATTGATGCAGGGGTAAAAAAAACAATAGTGTACATCTTCCTTGGATAGCTTATCTGTGTCAAGTATCATGAAACTGTCCTCATTTACTCTAGAATTATTGAGATGATAGGCCTGTGACCTTGAAAATTAGGGGAAGGTCACCTTCCATCAAACTCATCTGGGGTCTTCACCAGATACTTATGTGTGTCATATCTCATAAAGCTGCCATCATTTGTTCTCAAGTTATGGTGATGCTCAGGATTGCACATAATTGTCCCTGTGAAGGTCATGTTCCATGAAAAAGTCTGAGGTCTTCATCAGATGCTTATCTGTGACAAGTCTCATAAAGCTGCCATAAATTGTGATGCTTGGGATTTCACATAATTGTCCCTGTGACCTTGAAAAGAAGGTGAAGGCCACCATCAATCAAACTTGACTGGGGTTTTCACCAGTTGCCTATGTGTGTCAAGTCTCATAAAGCTGCCATCATTTGTTCTCGAGTAATCGCAATGATGAGGATTTCACATAATTGCCCCTGTGACCTTGAAAAGTAGGTGGTCATGTTTCATAAAAAGTCTGAGGTCTTCAGATGCTTATGTGTGTCAAATCTCATAAAGCTGCCATCATTTGTTATCACAATTCTTGGGATTTCAGACAATTGTCCTTGTGACTTTGAAAAACAGGTCAAAGTCATCGTCCATGGAATCATCCGAGGTTTTTACCAGATGCTTATGTATGTCAAGTTTCATGAAGCTGCCATCATTTGTTCGTGGATGTTTGTTACATACATACACACACATACATACAGGGGCTGAGGGTAAAAAATAACAAGATAGGTGGCATCCATTGTACACATCTTTTATTCAAGAGATTATGAAACAAAGATTCTACATAATTCTTATCAAACATTATGAATCAACAAAAGTGGTGTTACAAAGCATGGTTCCTTGTGCATAAGACATCAGGCTTGAACTCTTTGTAATAACACTTACGAGGATTCCACATCTTGTTTCTGAATATAAATCTAGCTTACTAGTGGAAAAGAAACCTATCGATTAGGAAACTACAATGTTCTGTAGCAAACTTAAATAGTACATCTTATGACCGTCGCAATTCAACATGTTTATAACCAATTTCGTTATTTTCACACATAAAAAAATTCTCTGCTGCACCAGTTTTCCATAAATTTTCAAATTTCTCTCATTAATGGGTTATATAATTCTTTATTTTTCATCACCTTGTTAAAAATGTCCAGAAGATGTCCAAGAAACAATTTTTTCTTTTGGTTATAGTTGAATTGCAATTACTTTCATAGACGAGGAGTATTTTATTTTTTAAAACATTTAATTGTGATATTACAACAGCTCACTACATAAAGTCTATATGAAAGTTACAGGTTAGAACTTGAAAAATCATCCAATTTATATAGACCCGTTATTTTGTTAACTATACAATGGTTACTAATAAAGTAAAAACAAATCAGCTATTCATGCCCGTTCAACAGAAAATTTATAGGCACTTGAATTTATCAAATCTCAGCAATACCATCCAGTTTCCTTTACAAATGCAGTTTTATGCAGCTGACAATCCCAAATATGATATATTCAGCCCAAAACTGATTGTTGTAAATATAAAATATTTGTTATATTAGGCGTCCTGCCAGTGGTTCCATGCCTTAATGCCAGATATATTTTCCCTTATTTTGAAATATTTTCATCTGATCAGTTGCTTTCTTACTTCTTTCAAATGCTCAAATATTAAAACCTTGCCAAATTATGTGAAACTTCAAACTTTGACATTCTTTATAATATCAAAAACGTTATTCATAAGAAGGAATGCATTAATAAAGGAAACTTCTGATACACCAGTGGTACAGGGATTCAATAATTCCAGTTCCTTGCAACAATGTTTGTTATGTGACTAGACTGAAGTTGTGGGGACACTGCTGCATAGATATTGTAACAGGACCATCGTAGTAATTCCCAAAGAACATGCAACATTATCTCTATAGTACAAAAATGATATATGTATAAAGTATTCAAATCTACCACAAATACTGTATTCAGACTATTTTAAAAAGTTACGGCTGACTTCAGTCTTAGTATACTATAAAAATAATTAGAAAGCACTGGAAAGCTCCTCTTTTGTGCCTTACTTAACAAATATTTAATTCAACCATACTTCATTGCAGCAACTTCAGTCTCTACATGATTAAGTCAATTGTTTTCAGGAAAATAAAAGTTAATTAGTATGATAGCGTGGGAGTATTTTGCACACATTTATCTGTTTACCAAGTTTCTCCTTAAAAGTCAAAGAGGACCAAAAGTAAATATTAAACACTGGTCATAAACACGCAATTCCTGGAACTGTTGCAACATTTCATTTAACAGATATTCACAATTATTGACACTGAAGTAAAACTTTTAGACCAGGGTAAAAAAAATCTTGTTTCTGGTTACAGGAAAATCTGGCCTGACAGGCAGGTGTTTTTAAATGATCTTTTGAGGGTCAATTCTGACCAATTTCTAATGAAATAATAATTCACCCTTAATCGGTCTTTATTTCCAAATATGTTTACCACCTGGTGACCAGAAACAAGATATCCATTTTTCTTCTCACTATTCTGGAAATATGATGCCAGGATTAGCATAATTCAAGTCTTTTATGTAAAATATAAAATCTATAAAAAGAAAACTCAACATGAACTTGGCTTATATTACAAGTCCCAATAGTGTTGGAAGGACAGTTTTATATTAGAATAAAAAAAAATATGACAACAAAAATTCAGAACATTTCTCCACATAAAGACTGGACAAACATTGACACTACAGTATATTGCACATAAACTATCTAAGGGTCTATTATAGTATATACCCTTCATTATGTTTCACGCTATTCTAATTCATGCAAATGCCTATCCCCAGACTGAAAAATTGAAATCATGAAAGTCTATTGGTTTCAATGTTCAGGACATTTCACTCCAATGCAGATCACTGCCTTCTTGACCATGGCAATCTGGGACCGTCTAAAAGGTTTGCTTCATGTAATTTAATTCAACATGCAGTGTTTGTAAGATGAGTGGAATAGAATTACGTGTTATATCTTAGATAATACAATATATAATAGAGAGTTTAGCAATTTTACATTTAACAGCAGTTGTATGTTACATATCATTTGGATGTATTATTTGTGTCATAACATTTAAGATAGGCATCCATGTTTATAAACACTCCACCGTTTCATTGATCTGGGTTAATACAGCATGACAATGCAGATATTGACTGAAGTCTAGGAAGGCATCATATGGTTTTAATTGTCGCACAGATTTCACAAGGGTGATCAACTGTGTAAACTTTAATAAAACTTTGGATGAGGCTTAGCGTGTTCAAGTTGCAATGCTATATTTTAAAAAAAAATGCACATTCAGTGCTCAGTGATACTGACATAAAAAATGTGTGTGTGTATGTGTAGTTTGCTGGAAACTAAAGATACCTTGAATTCAACATCCGAAGTGTAGGTGAAAGTGAAAACAACAAATGAAATATCTAGAAAACCAGTTTGTTGATTTGTGTCAAGACTAAAATTTAGTTATATATGTTATAATTATAAATGTATGTACAGTGTAAAGAAGATTATAGAAAATAAACTCTTATTTCTATGGTCCTCCTCATGAGGGCAAGAAAACTGAACCACTATTATCATCCAGACACACCTGGGCTGAGAGGAAGGGCAGAAAATAAGCTGCCTCATAGCTGCTAGAACAGGGATACTTCTTGAAAAAAAAAGATGCACCAACTTATCACATCAGGTTTTGTAATTGCCCCTATGTTTTATTTTTGTGGAAACTCAATACAGGTAGTTTTGTCAGGAAAAAAAATACAACACCATTCTTGAGTGATGCCCAGAAAAAGACAGATATTTTGTTCATGCCGAGACTCAAGTGCATATTTGCAGTTACCCCTAAAAGTAAAAATTTGTGTTTTCTTTTGTACTTATATCCGTTATTTTTTTGGACAACCTCAAATTATTTTTTGACAATTCACATAACATCACTTGGAATAAATGTATTCATACACATAGTTACCATGGCTGGTACATCGAATATCTAACACTGAAACTCTAATTTCAGGTACATTTGTACCATTTATCCTTTACTCTAAAGCTTCAAAATAGTTCTGGTTCCAAAAAGATTCTTTTCTCCAGATTGAAGGCTCAACTTTCTTTTATATGATTTGATACAAGGAGCAATTCGAAATATGGTGAGAATTCTAATAGCTTTGGATAATTATTTGGCATTGGCCTGGTGGTTTTTGTTTTGGTGCTGCCATTTAGTGAGGTTACCGGGTGCCAATCTAGCAGCTGTTTCTAATTGCACCCAGCAGGTGTCAGCACCGACTCTCCGTTGCTAAATCCAGATTACAATCTACGTTGTGACATTTTCATTGACTGAAAAAGAAAACAATATTGAAAATCTTTATAACATAATAAATATATTTTGACAATTTTTTATTGGTCAAATTTATTATTTCAGCGCTGCAACTTTTTTTCTGCGTGGTTTATATATTGTCATTTTCAATTTCTTGGGACATATTGAAATATTTCTCAATAATGTGAATTCACAACATAGGATTATATGGGTACAGATCTGTCAGCTTAATCACTTTTGTTCATATCAAATTATGAGTTGTTTTCACAATTGTTCTTTTTACATGATATATTATGATTACTTAAAATGTACCCAAGTATCATCCATAATTTTAAATAAAAAGAAAAGTGAGTTTGTTGTGATTAAGCTCTCATAATGGGTCATTTATTTGGGTCTGAGAGAAGTCAAATAACTTAACCCTTGACTATCAGCTGAAGGCTTACCTTGGAGATGTCCACGCCTGTCATGTTTTGCACAACGCGTGGCAGCCTCTCGACCACCTCCAGCACCTCTGAAGTGAGTTTGGCGGCACCAATATCTCCCTTACCAGTAGACACCATAACCACCTTCTTAGTCTGAGACAGCGGTGCTGCCACCTCTGCAGCAATCTGAAACATAAACAGCCATTTATTGACAGTCTGGTTCATAAAGACTAACACGATGGCGCCTATCTTGGTGAGTTGACATATACAGAATAACTTTGAAGACATGTTTCAGTGTTAAGTGAGACATAATGAGAAGTACAGTCCAAATATTAAAAAACTCATGGGTAAAAAAACAAACCCTCTTATTGAAATATATTACAGAGTAAAATTTGAAGACAAATAGAATTTCAAGTTTGTTGAATCATCCATTTTTATACAACTACTTGCAGTTATTACTTTGATTTATTATCATTATAATGCAAAATTGCACTTTTCTCTATGATTCCTGTTAAATATCATTTTGCTGACAATCGGAGATAATTCTGTTTTAAAGTAATATTTTGCCTCATACCCAAATTCCCAATGGAAACGGAAACTCAGTTACATTTTCACAGACAAAGGTTAAAAAATAGATTGGGTACTGATGGTAATTTCCAAGCCTGAGAGTATTCTCATACCTTGGGCATAGTTTCGAGGACCATGTCGACCATGGCGGCCTCTTGGTAGTCCTTCCAGGCATCGGCCTTGTGTGCCATCTGCTCTGCCTCTGCCTTGGCACGCTCCTCAATAGCGAATGCCTCAGCCTCTCCCTTCATCTGCAAACCAAAACACAGCAACTTTAGCATAAGACAGCCTATATATTTATCACACACTATTCTTTCAACATATTGCTTTTCTGAGGAACTAATCTGATATTCCTCTGTATGGTGAGGTAGTCAAAATCTTGCAAAGCTGGACAGTTCTCGGATCAGAGTTTTTCTTGATTGGTTTACATTGGTTGACAGTTAATTCAAGTTTAAGTGGGTGTGCATTCTAACAATGAATGATTTCTCCATGAACAATTTTAATTATTATGATAGCAAATACATTTCAAACAATCTGTTTTTTTTTGTGAATTAACTGTGTGCTCTAAACTTCATCTTTCATATAATACATCAAATGTCAAGCTTGGATGTTGTATATAATAACCAAGATGAAAGATACATCAAGGTTTTTTATTCTGCAAAACCCTTGAATTGTTCACTGAAGTGTGACTAACCACTTAAGCATGACTTTCTAGAAAATTAATATACTCTTCAAGATGTATCATCCCATCAATAATGATTGCTCTCTCTACAATTGCCACTGAATATAGCTCATAGCTCTAAATAAGGACAGGTAGAAAGTGACACCTGTCACGGGCAAGACAAAAATCATTCTAACTAAATTCACATTTATGATATATAAAATAATACGTCATTTCAACTTACCCTGATGGCCTCAGCTTGAGCTTCAGCTTCTAACACAACTCTCTGTCTGTAAAAATAACATTTAAAAATGTTTTAATTTCTATCAATCAGGAACCTGGTCATTCTATCATAAATCTCAAAGTCTTATTATCCTGTGCAGTACAGAATGGGTTAAGTTACGACTAAGCATTTATCTGAGAGTATGAGAGTAAATACTTCAGCTAGCCCAAATTAATTTTCATATTTAATTCATTTCTAAAGTTGAAGTTCACTTTCTTTGACTGTAGATTGCATATTGTTTACTTCAACATAGTCTCACTTTAACAAGTGTCTATAAAGTACACACTCAAGTTACCTCAGTTGAGATGGAGTTAATACTTCACATAGTCCCACTTTAACCAGACGAAAGGATTGCAAACATTTAAGTGGAGTTTTTGATTGCACGAGTACTTATCTTAGTGATCACAGGTTTAGATTCACCAAGATCCAAAAGAAATGAAATAAAAGAATCAACCTGGCTAAAATCTGGTCTCATTGTATATTCCAAGAGGATACAGAAGTCACATTGAGAACAGCCTTCCTTAATAAAACAAGCCCTCCTCCCTACCTGTTGGCCTGTGCCAGTTTCTCCAGCCTGTACTTCTCGGCTTCGGCAGGTTTGCGCACCATGGCATCCAGCTCCCTCTCACGACGCACGATTTCCTGCTCCTGGACCTGGATCTGCTGGGTTCTCTCTACCACTTTGATCTGCATCTGTTCCTCCTTGATTCGTTGCTTCGTCTTGGCGGCCTGGAAAAAGTTAACAATATTATTGGGAGAACGAAGCAACTCAATACACATTTCTCCCTCTCTGCTCTCCCATTCCTGCTGCATTTTTTGCACACAGCTCATCCAGACTGGGTAAAAAGACCTCTTCAGGGCATTATTGCCTTGAGCTGTCTCATGATCATAAATTCTGATTGTTGTTCCAGGAATGAAGATCCAGATTGCATAGCTTTAATCATTTTGACATATGAATTGAAAAACAAAATGAAATAACTCTGACACTGGCTTGTTGGTTATCAAACTTTTTTCCCTCCAGCCTAAATGAATGGCAGTAAAAGTAGTGGAAAGAAATTGTTTCGGAGCCATTCCCATTAAATACTCTCAGACTAGCTAAATATCACTAAGAGTAGATAGCAAGAATTCTAATATTAATAGCCTGAATATAAATGCTTATCCCCAAAATGACATCTGAAAAATATTTGGCATCTGAACCTATTTTCTTGAAGTGTTATATGGAGATATGGATATATTTTCCGAATCTGATTTGATCACTTTATCTTGCTAATCTTGCGATACAATACTTTTTGAGCCTGCTATGTCCACACACCTGTAACTCATAAGCAAGGTCAGACTGAGCCTTCTTGGTGTGCACTTCCATGTCATACGCAGCCTTCTTCAACTCAAAGTCTCTCTGGGCCTTGGAGATTTCAATGTCATTCTCGTAGCGAGCCTTCATTCTCTCTTCTTCTGCTTTGGCTTCCTAGAGAAAAAAATAAAACAACTCCAAATCTTAACATTGAACTTTTAAATCTATAATTATTTCATAATATAACAAGTGCTACTGACTCCACTTTATCTTGTTTTTTTGTCTTATAATTTGCCTATATAAAGCGCAGAAAACAAATACATGTTCATCACTAACCATTTAGGGCAATAAATTGATATTTGAAGAAGAAATATTGATGTTCAAAACTACCTACATATTGATATTTTATAAATATATTGATTAGTAAGTACACAGATAAGTATGCACACGACTTCTTTATCATTAGCATAATTAACATATATTGCACTGTTAATAAAAATACAAGCTCAGACAAAAAGTGACTACAGTAATCAACATCTAATAACAAAGCAAAGCTTATTTTAAGAATGAAATCTTTCGGATGTATCACACAATCACAAAATTTATGATTTGTTGGATGATGTAAAACACCCCCAAATGTATGCTTAAATTACAACACCACAGTGGCAGTACAATCCTACAACAGACAGCTGCATCTAAAAACCAGGGTCTTATTTCTGACAATCGTAAGCATCTGGACTTTTTATCACCGTGCATTATGGAAGGGTTCTGGCATGCATTCTAATCTTATAACAGACTAAAAGCACAAATCTTGTTCACGAGACAAACAAACTAGTTCACCAGTACAAAAATCTATTTTAGGAATGAATAAAAAGCATTGTCTTTGTAAGCGGTTTGTGTGTCAGTATGAGGGAATGAAAATCAACCATGAATAATTTCTGAGAAGCCCACACATTCACACTCATTTAAACATTTGTGATTTTAAAAAGGTGTTAACATCTGCAATATTGTGTTCCAGTTGAAAGATGTCCACAGCCTCTTTGCATCCTGGAATCATTGATATACGTAACATCTCGCTCATCTTGGCAGGTGAAGAGTTCCATGCAATAAATCTCCAACCAAGGGTCAAAATATAACATTCTAATTCTCCTAACACAACACAAAAAAATAACATCAAATTCAATGCCAGTTGATAGATGAAGCTAAAGATTAATATCTCTAAAGAGTAAAAACTTAAAACAAGGAGGGGGATGGGGAAATCTCATCGGAATTAAGGAAGAGACCCTGGTTTTTGTTATAATTTGTTTTGCTACATTACCCTAATAGTAGCATCCTTGCGAGCCTCAGCCTCCCCAATCCTAGCATCACGTTTCACCTGGGCAGTACGACTCATACCCAGCGATTTAAGGTAGCCCTGCAGACGTTGGATAAGGTAACAAACAAGTTCACATATTTACATTAAAGAGTATCACTGCAATCTCACCCTCACCGACTTCACTCAAACAGTATGACCTGACAGCATAACCCAACTGCAACCTGCACACTTTCAAAACTCTTCACAACAAGAATATGGTCTTGCACATAAAGGTCTCCTAAAAAGATTTTGCTCTTTTTTCTGTCTGCGGATAGATCTCCTTAAAAGAACAAGCTAGTCATTCTCAGCGCACTAGTCTTATGCTTGCTCTGATCTTCATAACGGAAGAGAAAGTCTAATAAAGAATTTTTTTTTAAATGATTCATGCATTTGTGTGAATTTGTGCATAAATGTGAAAGGTCAAACAAAGGAAAGAGGGAGAGTAAGTAAAAATAAACATGATTTGAGTCGTGAGTGACATGAGTGCCTCTGTGTCTGCCATTTTGGTTGTCAAGAGTTTCCATAGTGACAGCCACATGGAGGTTATGAGGGGGGCGGGGTTAGTTTTGCGACACCAGACACCTAGGCAGCGTGATCTATCTGGTCATTACCCTGCATCCTGCATCTCTGCGGGCCTCGGCTTCTCCCATTCTCGCATCCCGCTTCACCTGAGCTGTTCTGGTCATACCCAAAGCTTTCAAATATCCCTGTAAAGCACACAAAAATTTACAGAGATCTGCGCTCTTTTTCTGCTAGCAATATCCTTTGTTTTCTCGTCAGCAGATCTAAGAGTATAAAGGTCTGTCTAAATGCGTGTTTGCTGAGTTTTGTTAGGCCACTGGTTGCAGGTACAAATTAAATGGCAACCAGAGATTGGTTGATGTCCCACCATGAGAGATCTTGAGGCACAAAATATGTTCTGCGCCATTTTGAAATTCAGCAGCACTGTTGTCTATGTTTTGCATTGTATCAGACGCCTTAATGATACCATGTTAAAAATATCTTTTGCTGGAGAAGGTAGAAATATGGGAAAACATTCACATTGTCCACGATGTTGAAAGCCCGTAAATGTAAATTTCTCAAATTCTGATTGGTTAAAAATCAATTGAGGCACATACACTAAATGGCAGGAAAATAACAGTGTTGGAATCTGGCTATGTGTTTTCAGGTATAAATTTATACTTAACACATTTATGGACTGCATTTAATACATGGCAATTGTGAAATATGTTTAATTTCAAATAGGAAGTTAAAAATATGCCAATGAGTAACGTCTCACCTTCCGGTGGGACATAAATATTGATTTCCCATTGATAGAGCGGGTTAGTTTAGAGTAAACTCCTTTTCAGGAAAACGTGGAACTCCCTTCCTCAATAAGAAATATTCTTTTCTCAACTTTGTGACATTTTTTATAAAGAAATATTTAATTACAATAAATCTTTAGTCACTTATACTTATGTAAGGAGTGTTTGTGTAATACATATCAACTACAATCCATGAAGTGAGAGTGTACTTGAATCTAGTTTGATTTATCAAATCTGAATGAAGTCAGTCTGTAAGGATGAGATTCTGAAATAAATCTAACAACATTAATACCAAAAAAAAATCACAATAATTAACATTAGATTTTACAACCATAGCAGGCAGCTGAATTATTAACTTTAATAGTATTTGAGACACAATTATACATTCACCATTAAATAATATTTTAAAACCCAAATTTAATTTGATTTTATAGAGGTTTAATATAAGATTATTTTTAGCCTTTAAATGTCACAAAAATAATGAGATATTTGTTCTGACCTCTTCATCTCTGATGTCCTTCAGTGTGTAGCTCACCACGCTGATTCCCATATTAACCAAATCGGAAGATGCCACCTCGAACACCGCCTTCGAAAACTTCTTTCTGTCTTTGTAAATTTCCTTTAGAAAATAGTTCAATAAATATATATTAAATACAAAATATATGATCTATAACTTAACATCATATTTGTTTTGTTATTTACATTTCATTATCTGATAAAGTGGATACCAAAACCCTTTTACCCATAAATACAAAATGAATTTACGCAAAGTTATTATTTTTTTTATTTCATTGGTTTTGTGTTTGAACTTCACAATCCAAGCAAGGAAAAAACTCCTCAGGGTCCATATTAACCATATAACTCTTTTGTAAAAAAAAATATCTCTCATTTCATTTCAGCTTAAATTAATTATTTCTTTACTTTTTCATCTTTATCTGTATTCTAAATGAATATTTAATTTACTTTATATAAGGTTAATTTGTGTATAATTAGCCTACCAATTGCCCTGATGGCTTAACTAATAGATGGTTTGTCATACATTAACAAGATATAGTCAAGTATATAAACACATATTTCTTGCTTGAACATGAAGAATTGCCTCTTTTGTGTTAAATTAATGCAAACACGATAAACGGCCACAAATTGCTAATTTAAAGCTTTCATGAAATCAGATTTTCAAGCACTTTTACTTTACACTATATAAAAATCTGTTTCCTATAACAAATTTATATGATATACAAATTTGTATCAAGTAAATTAACCTAAACTTTGTGATCAAATGTTGTTACCCAATCCATGCCATTTGAAAGTACATGAGTCATCTGCTAAAATCTAAATCACCCACTGAACACTTTGTCAAAAAAACTTTGCTTCACTGACCAATGATCTAATGCAAACAGCTGCTCAGTTAATTTTGCTGACAATGGGGCACCATCAGATTTGGCTTGCAAAGGACTGTTTGTCAATTAGTACTTGTCTATTGGTACATGCCTAACACCCTTACAAACTGCAAAAGTACTGGTGCAGCACTTTCAGCAAAACACAAAAATCAAGGCAGATGTATTTTTTGTTGATTTCATGGAGATAGCTTATTTGTATCACAGTTTCATGGCCAGAAATCATCTAAACATACCCAAAATCTGTGTGACCTCTGTGATTTCATGAAAACTTTAATATTTTGATAAAGACATCAATATTCAACATGAAGGTACAATTATTGTAGTAATTGGGCCAGTAATTGGGGAAATATATCCAGATCTTAAAAGTTTAAATATCCAGATTACATCATGGCTACATCCTGGTATTGGCCACATTTGTGCATCACCCAATCCATGTATAATTTTGTTCATCTTAAAAGTCTCTTAATTTAAGGGAGTCCTTCTGTGTAAGACGTAAATGATAAAATTCATATTTCAAAGAAAAAACCATTGTACATATCAGAATTTTTCAAATAGTACATGATGGACATTTTACATATTACCAATGACAGCTTTTATTTAATAAATAGCACCCTTGGTCCAAAACAAAGAAATAATAATCTCATCACCATGTGTTAGTTGATTTTATCTCTATGTATGTATAAAAAACATAGGACAAAGGCCTGAGGGCTGTGCTGATCATTGCTTTTTGGTAATAGCAAATAGCTTCATAAATGATCATTTTAAAATTCTTTCCCAGAATAAACTTGAGCTAATGATAATTTCGGCCAATCAAAATGCATGTTACATTTTGAATTTTTTATCTTGAATCTCACCAGCTAATATTTGCCATGTTAGTGATAGTTATAGATAGTGATAGCTAATAGATTTTTTAAAAAGACATAAAAGATGGAGAAAAAAAATCTGAGCTGGATGGAAAAGGTGTCCTCTGAAAATATAATATCCTACTAATAGTAAAGAATAATAGTAAAAAAAGTAAAAAGTAAAAAACTTTTTTTTGGAAAGAACTCTGACCAGTAGTTTTGGACAGACAGAATGACAGAAGATTTCTCAGCCTCACTGAAAAAGCTATGTTATGCAAAACTAAATATACCATTTGATTTGTCCTGTATTTCATCTTTAAAAATCTATAAACTTTGGGTTTGGTTTCCATGCACCATGGACATTACTTATCGCCATCACTAATTCACAGAATAAAACTCAAATGTTGTTTTGTATGAATTACAAACCTGTGTCAAAGAACACTTTGTATTCATGGTGAACAAATGGGAATCTGTAATCACACCATTTATGTCAAAATTTTAGGGGATTTTGACAACTCTTTATCTGGACCTCTTAATATCTGGCTTCTTGTCTGTTAAAATGAGAGCTCCATAATTCAACATTTAAAATCACGCCGGATCCAGCATAAATGAAATATTCATCTCACATTTTATGAGATATTGTTTTCAATTCACCAAAATGAAATGTTATTCAAATGTTTTTTTATTAATGAAATGAATCGCCCACCTTCCACAAAATATAAATAAGAATGATAATTGTTCCAAGAATGAAATTTCTTTCATGGGCAAAATGAGTTTTGATTATGTTAACAAAGTACACAACACACTTAATACTTAAACAAAAATTCCTATCTTTGACAAAATATGCTTAAAATTTGCTGTGAAATATATCAAAAACAACAAAACTTGATATTGCAACAAAAATGGAATTTGAAACAAAAAATAATTATATGAACATGACAGTTTACATTGCAAATGACTGGACAACAGGAGAGACACATAATCATCAACAAGGTCTTTAATTTATTTTGTGTTCATCATAGGATACTTTTCAATTTTCATTACATTGGAATGCTGTTGGTTCAATGCAAATTTGCTAAATTCAAATTAATGTTTTGAAATTGAATTAGTTGGTTAAAATATAGGCTAATAACACATTCAACATATTTTTTTGTCATGAGAACTATTTCCAACTCTATTTTATTTATATCAGGTCAATTTAATTTGTTTCATCTAACTGTCAAGAATTGTTATATATTTTAATCAAACAGCACAAATATTTTTTGCATGTTAATGTGTACAATATCAATGGCCACTCAAGAAAGTATTTTACCAAGAAAGATAAATATAGTTGAATGATTTGTTATAATTAATTCAAGGCATCAAATACACTTTATTACTGGGATGTTCTATCAGAATTACTTCATTGATATTTGGTATTAAGGCAACTAACTTGTTTGGGATGGTGGTGTAAAACTGTGTCAACTTTAATTACTGTTATTGCAAACCATAACAAACCAATGTTCTCAATAAAATATCAAAGGTCAATAACAACCCAATAAGCAGCAGCAGTAAAGTTCAAATTTAGAAATTAACAGATATCCAGAAAACCAGGGTTTTGTTTTAGTGTTATTACATGAGTTACAATGTGTCAGAAAGATTTAGTAAGGTATAGATTAGAGACTGAATCTTTGTATTTCATATGCATATTAGTATTAAATTGTTATTAATTATGGTATTCTACATACAATTAATCACAAAACTTAAATATTAACCTTGTATAGCACTAAGTTCTAAACTTAATTCAATTTATAAATAAGTGTTGTTAATGTTAGGAGGAAAATACTAAAAAGAGAAATTAAATAGAGGAACATAACAAGCAGAAAGCCCAACAGAACTCAATATTTTTCAACAAAATACCTCAACCGTCATATTGCCCATGATAGCTCTTTGATGACCTTCCAATGTTTCTTGCGCGATTTGTTGAATTTCACGTTCACGTTTGCCCAAAAATTGCTGGCATGCTGTGGCCAGCATTTCATCATTTTGACCCTGAATTTTCACCTGAAATTGGCGTAGCTCTAAATTGTACTGGGTGTTATTGGTATTTAAAAAAAAAAAAAATTCTCTGCCCAAGCTGGATATGGTCTTAACTCTCTCTTAAACACGCTGAAAGTAAAGACAGGTGTAACACATAGAAGCAAAAATTAAAGCTGACAACATTGAGAAGTGAAGCACACACACACACACACAGATAGGAGTTGAGAGAAGAAGGTGAGACCCAACACATTTTAGACAGTGGTACGATTACTGGTGGCTTAGTATACCTCTACAGTCATATTGCCCATGATGGCACGCTGGTGACCCTCCAGCGTCTCCGTGGAGATCCCTCGCACCTCTCGCTCACTTTTACCCAAAAACTGTTGACATGCAGTAGCGAGCATTTCCTCATTCTGGCCCTGAATCTTCACCTGGAAGAGAATCACGCACCTACCCTCATTAGTATCACCATGGCAACAGATGCTCCATTTGACAGCCGTTTCCATGGGAACCAATGTCTGCTCTTATTTGTCCTTCCACCTATTCTCCACTGGGGGTTGTTCAGGTGGCCACATAGTGCAGCCCTCAAGCTACGCAAATCTAGTGATACCTAAGTCTACAATTCCTTGGTGAAAAAACAAAGCTCATATAATAACTATTCTTATTATTTCCCTGTGTAGCATCAAATCAGATTGTAACACATGACTTACATAATTTGCTTGTCATTTCTGATGTACATTAGGAACCAAAATTGAATCCTTAATAATCAGTAAAATATTCTCACCATATTTTCATTTCTGGGGGTTGAATTCAGAATATTTATTTTCATACAGCTTTGTTCTTGCACCAAATAGACACAACATGCACTGGGACACATCAACAATACAATGGGACTAAACACTAAGAGGTCAACCATCATGTTCACGGCTTCTATTAGTAGCAATACCTCAATTGTCATATTTCCCATGATTGCCCTTTGGTGACCTTCCATGGTTTCTATGGCAATAGATATAATTTCCTCATCACTTTTCCCCATGAACAGCTCGCAGGCCCGTGTCAGCATCTCTTCATTAGCCCCTTGTATTTTGACCTACAATTTTTTAATTCCAGACAAAAATGGTGATTTATGCACAAGAAAGCATCAATATTATAGGTACTGCTTTTTGTTTTTTTTCTGAATATGTCTATCAATTTAAAAATCAAATTTCAAAATTAATTGAAAAATTGATCATATGTTTACAAATTGCTACCAGCTTTGATGCTTTCTTGCAATGTAAGTAAAAAGGAATCTTTCACATGAGGTAAATGCATATTGTGTAGAGTTCCCTATATAAGTATATGTAAGTATATATAAAAAAATGTTATATCATTGCAGCCAACTATGAAAGAATCCTTCCTCTGTTCTTTGTCTTTAAAGTTTAAGAAAATTATTTTTGATAAGTGGACCAGATATTAAATCCAGTATAGGGAAATCTACAGTTTTAACCCTTTGTGCCATTTTGATAAGAAATATTAGAGAAAAGCTTTGTATAATATATTGTATCATATCATCATCAAATATTATAAAATTGCATCGTCAAAAATGTGTCTTTAATATTTGTTTCCACACAAATTTAGATATGAGTGTTCAAAACAATAAATAGTTTCCCATATAGCCCCTTTGGAACATATCCATCATCAAAATTTATTGTAATTCTTTTGCAAACTGAAACAATACATTGATCTGGCAAAAAAGGTAAATTATCAAAAATTGAAAATCAAAAGACCTATCACAGAAAATTAAACTTTCACGCAAACTAGGAACCCAGAAACGAACCAGTGATACAGTTTTCATTGTTTAAAAAAATGTTGTCATCTTGCAAGGTAATTACAAGAAAGTAAGTTAAAGCATAAATCATGTAATTTGTTAGTGAAAGAATGAAAAAAAAGAACAAAAATGTACATAAATATGAATTAATATCTCTCACACTTTACACCCACAAAACATGATTACAAAGACAATCTGCAAATGAAAAACTTAAACAACATATTAGAAATGACGTGAAACACACACACAAAAAGATGATACAGAAAGTGATTTTCATGCACTACACCAAAATCCTTAAAAATATAATCCAATGAAAGGTTAACATTTTCACACAAAAAACCACATGTACAGCACACTTCATCAGTAGAATTTTACACCAAAAAAATCTCATTTACTGTGTATTGGAAATTGTTTATAACATTTATGACTCAAGATCTAATTTCAGCAATTAATTTATTTTCTTCTGTAATCATATATATAAATTATAAAATAAAGTTTATTTGTACATTAACAATTCTGTGATATTTTAAATAAATGGCATTCAGAGATCATGGCTAAACTGTCCCACCATATGTGTCATCAAGCAATGCTTTAAATCACTAAATTTTCAAACCATTAGTTTTTTAATCATTGGAAAGAGGCTGTGCTAATGTTGGGCTTTGTGAAAAAGTATGCTTCAACAACATTGTCACTATTTTATAGAATACTAAAAAAGATGTTTTGTTTTTTAACAATAATTTGTGTGATGAAAAAAATACTTTTTAAAGATGTTTAACATGTGATGAACCATGTAATATCATCAGTCTCTGATATTTTCATACAAGAGGCAAGAGAATATGAAATGATATATGTAGCATGTGGTAAATAGCCAACAAATAGTCACTGAACAATTTAGTTAGTACAGTAACTGCCACATGATCACCATACAGTGGGACATTCATATCATACGCTACATTTAAATTTAGCATCTAAACTTCTGCAAGCTTAACACCTTACCTGAGCAATACCAGTGACAGAGATGGCGACTCCGAGCTGTGTGTACACTTGTGGACTCTCTATGGTCAATGTCATTGTGTTTAGCGAAATTCTTAAAATAGAAATACAAGGGCTTTCATGTTTATCATGTGCAAGAACACTTGTACAATTTGTACTGCTTGTCATGTACCATACATACTAGGATAGGTTTGGAGACATGACAGCTGATCAATATGATAACTATCATCCTGTGTACTGTGAGGGAAACACATTGATATTGTGGCAACAAATGCACATACAGAAGAAAAAAATCTTATCAGTTATTTAATCTTGAGAATAATAGAAAGACAACTTTGGGTGCACTAAACTGATTCAAATGAGATAACATGTCAGACAACATTTGTGGCTACTCGGAGTTAACATATTACTACTATGAGTTAACTTATACGAGTTCCCCATCCAGGACAGATTTTATGCTGATATTGCTATTTTTGTAATGTTGTGAACATTTCCTGGAAATACATTCACAATAATTACAGCCAATCAAAATGCATGTTACATGTTGATTTCTTGACTGTTACCATCCCTTATGAACCTTTTTTATGCTGTGAGGGTCCATACCCTTTCTTGAGGAATGGAGCTGTAACTCAGTCAAGTTGGTTTCAGCCCCAATCTCGATTCTCATTGACTGATAATTGTCATGCTACTGATTCAAAATAGCAGCCTCCTTGACAAATCAGTAATAGCTATTAGATTGGTTTTAAATCAGTGGAAAATAGAAACAAAATTTGAGCCTCTTGTAAAATAGACAGAATTATACCCCTGAAAATACAACATCTCACAGCTAAGAACTCCACCCAGCAGTTTCAGAGAAGATCAAAGTTAACAGAAAGACAGAATAACGGAAAATTTCTCCTCCCCTGCCCCTCACTGCATAAGCTATGCTAAGAAGATATATGTTAAATTTCTGATAATATAACATTTCCATTAATTTTTCTTTAGTTAAACAAACATCCATTGACCTGAACTAATACTTAAAAGACTCAACACTTTAAACATGTTAGTCCTTAAAGGTATTAAACATCAATTCTAGTATTAGGTGTATTGAAAGCTTGGCCACATATGAACTTCATGACAAATTAAAATTATAATAGAGTAATAATATAAGTTGCTATAAGACAGAAGAGTTTCACTCCCAGCAGAGGTCTGTCTGAGCCATAAGCTGCATGTGACAACACTCCACATAAAAATGACACCAAGAAAGAAGTGTGCTTTCATAAAGGGGCAATAGATTAGGGTCTTGTAAAAAAAGAATGAACAGGCAAAAATGGGGATGCATCAATAAGAAAAGAAAATAGACATCAAAGACAATTACATTTTTCACCAATATGTGAAATTTAAACGTTTTTCTGCAAAATTGGTGCTTAATCCCTTTAAGAATCAAAATATACAAAACCTGGCTTGGAAAAATAACTGAAGTAAGCTTTAAAGGAATTATGCATTGATTTCGCAATAAATGTATAAAAATCATTAATTTTGATCAATGTATTTCCTTTTCTTGTCTGTACTCTACTACTCTTTCTGGGTAAAAGTACTCCATTAAATGTCTGTGAAACAAAAAGCTGATTAAATGCCCCTTTATGAAAGCACACTTCTTTTTTAGCATTATTTTTATGTGGAATATTATCATAGAGGCAGTGAAAGGTAAAATGAAATCATGAGAGTATGGCGATATGCTTACAGTCTTCCCGATAACCGCCGGACCGCCGGTCCAGACCGATATTTTTTGCCACGGTCCGGCATATTTTCTGTCGTAGTCGGACCTCATGTCCGACATGTATTTTTGTGAAAATTCTAACTTTTCTCAAAATTTATCACTCGAGAATTTCGGCAGTCATTTTAAAAGTGAAACGTAAATACGAAGTGTCAGGGATCCATCATTGCGCAATATATTAATATTTTCAATGCAAATGAATAGCGTCCGATCATTTTCGCGCCAAAAATAAGAGCCTGTCCCCGTCACTTCCGGTTTTCATAATGAGGACTTCGTGTCTTATGTGCGTATTAAAGCATTGTTAAACTCGCATTTTCTCTGACTTGTGCACACTTTAAACTTATAAAACGAAGGCGGACTATTGTCGACACGTGTCAGAATATTGCTATGTGCAAAATAAAACAAAGATTTTAATTATATCGCCGTTTGGGAAGCTTGTACCTGGCTTGTTTACTTTCCATGCTGATATTCTTTCTTTTTTTTTACGGTCCGGTAAAAATGCTTTCGGTCCGGCGAAAATGTCAACTTTGTCGGACCGAATGTCCGTTGAAGGTCTGGTGACTATCGGGAAGACTGTGCTTATGACACCACAAAATGTGCCAGAATAACCTCAAACAGTGTTTCCTGACTTTGAGCATCATTTGAGGTTAAGAAAGGTTCAAGCTGCGCATGTTTACCCGTCATGTGCAGCTGATGGCTATGACAGATCTCTGCTAGAAGTGCAACATCTATGTCTTATTGCAACTTATCTTATTACTCTATTTAATATTTTAGTGTCAAGATGTGCTGTATATATTCTTTTGATACACAAAAATATAGGATTAATGCTTAATACCTTTAAAATGAAATATACAGTGATGAAAGTCAGCATTCAGGAAAAAACCTGAAACTCTTAAAAATTAACCCCTTTCAGAAATGTCATTTTTGGGTGTTTTAGACTGAATTCAGACCATTTCGAATTTCACACTTGAAGAAAATAAACCTAAATTCAGGTTATTTCCTGAAGACTTTCATCACTGAATATGACAAGGAATGAACTTGACCAAAATGAATTGTTGAATGTAATTACCTTTGTATCTTTTGTATGCCTGGCCATACAAACACTCTCCCTCCAGGGACCAACTCTGGCTTGCTCAAGCAGCATCCTGTAACATATAAATGACAATTAATGTGAATTGTGTTTAAAATACACAATTAGTTTTGGTATCATATTAACTGAAAAGTATCAATCAACACAACAAGCAAATATATTTCATAGATCCTGAAAATCAATTATGATGATAGACTGGATTTTGTCCTGTCAGTCATGTGTTGATAATGTTTGCTGAACCTTATTCTTGTTGTTAATGATAAAGTTATTTATTGGTAATTTAAAACCACACTAAAATCTTAGTCCTCTGATACATGAATTATAGGTTACTAACAAGGCCAATTGCAGGTTGCCATCTTGCCATCTGACATTGAAAATAACAAACAAGATCGCAATCCACAACCACACAAAATATTTGTAGAAATAGAAATATTACATTTTCTGGCAAAATATTCTCAGCCAAATGTGAATACATATTGTCCATCAGTAAAGCAGTTTCATGATGATATTGTAAATTAAATTAAAGAAGTTTACATCAGCCCTGCCTTAATAGGCCGATTGCGGGTTACCATCTTGTTTTTTTTAATGATTAGATTTTAGAGAGTTTTTTGTGCACTTCCGATTGTAATTGTGCAGTTCCGGCATGTTGTTTTCAATGGGGCAGTATGGCGACCCGCAATCGGCCTATACGCTAAACTTAAATTCTTCCATTATACACAGCTGTTTGTGCATCTGTGGATCTGATATTGTTTACGAAATGACTGAAAAGCATTTGTTAGTAAAATTTTAATTCTGTTAATAGGACCTTAGTCTTGTGATAGAAACCACTTGACTTAAGACAAGTTGACTCAGTTGTGCAGAACTGCTGACAGGGCTGTACCCTGTAGGGCTGTGACTCGCTACCTCTGGCTCTATCCACATCATGCATGCATGCATGTTCGCTGATAAAACTCAGCTATTATGTAACGTTAATCACATATTGTGATTGATAATACTATTATTAATATCACTATACACTATTGGCAATATCACTGTCAAGGAAAGCTAAGTATGTTATCAAATTCCATCACTTTCCGATGGCAGCAGTTTGGTATGTAAGCCAGATGATCTGATTCTGTGCAAAATGGGAACAGGAGGCGGGCCAAGTTGTTTACTTTCTGCATTCTCCTTTACAGTATACCCCTGATCCTCGTCCGATTTTAAACCTGAAATGTCCAGCAAAAAGCTTTCAAAAAGATGCACACAAACCTGAAACCACCATGGCCTCATTTGGCCCACAAGTGTGAAAAAAAGGCATCTTATTTCCCTTTTACAGACGAACCGCACAAGATGGCCGCTGTTTTGGTTAACAAATTTATGATTCTCGCATTGAATCTCGTTTTTACCCCGAAACCTCGCAGCAGAGGGTAACATCAAAGAGACCCGCCAGTCATCCACGAAAAAGCTAAATTATCTCAAACGAATTAAATAATATTGTGTGATTATCAATGATTGTTGATTTTGAATAATTCTATAACATATCGAACTTAATGTATTTTGTTTTTTATTTAAATTAATGTTCAGTCAAGTTCGCTTGTTTTGGAGGTAAGTTAAATTTTGATCTCCCGCCAAATTTTGATCATCCCGGGTTCGCTCAATGACCAATAATGCACCATCAGCATTCTAGGTCAGCAGGAATGATCATGGTCACGTGGAAATATTTTAAAACATCTGTGTATGCAATTTTGAATTGATGACACATAATTGATTTCAAATAAACTTTGTAGAACTTAATAATTAAATAATAATCCAAGCACAAGGGATATCTCACTGGGGACCCTCTCACTGGCAAGTAAATGAACGTATTGGTAAACCATGCAGGGTATTACAATTTTTCTAAAATTGTATCTAATTGAAATATTTTTGAAGAAAGGAAAGAAATATGCACATGTCATAAAGTGATTTTACAAGGCAACTAATTGCACAGTTGCCCAACCTTTCACAACCAGCATCATTTGATCTTGCATGTCATTCTTGGCATGTCTTCTTAATCAGAGGATAACTCATCCACAAAAGTAAATTATCTCTAATAATAATTAAAAACTTGATCTACAGTGGTTATATTTCTACATACATGATCACCTTTTTTTATATTCAATCATGCATTTCCTGAAAAATAGTTGTCAATAAATAAGGTTGACCCAAGCGATTGCCTGACTGACAGGATGATATTTGATGAGATGACCCATATATTTTCATGTAAATGATATGAAGATTTGAGTTGATAGGTATACTATATAAATAGGAATAGGTGATATGGAGAATGGATGGGCACTCAGGTAATCAATTTGTAATGTAACTCAGTACCTGCAACTTTGTAATGTAACTCAGTACTCTTTTGAATTCTCCAAGCTCAAAGCTCACCATCACCAGAGTTGAATGGATGTGATAAGACCTGTGGAACACATGCAAGCTTTCTGATATCACTTGGATATATTGCTTTACACTGTCCATACTCAGAAATAAGCTATTATTATTTCAATGTTACTCGTCATAAGAGGACTTCTTTCTTATGTCAATCCCTGCTGTCAGAAGTAAAAAGGCACATTCAGGATCAGCATATGATCAGCTGCAAGTCCTGCCTATTCATAAAAATGACACAGTGCATTGATTGGGGAAAAAAATAATGAATATTCATACAGATTTTGCTATGTACTGATTGGCATGTGGTCAATTGTGAATGGATGATATTTTGGTGGGTGTGATGCACGATTGGATGTTGAGTTCCAATTTCCAAACCACAACAATGTTGGGCAAAGACAGCAGAGGTAGTGAGAAGATCTCAATATCACCCAAGCTAGGAATAAATCACATTTTATTTACTACAAAATCTACAAAATGTACAATGGGGAAATTAATCTTTTACATATTTCTTTTTGTTTTCATATTTGTAGACTATTTGTCCAGATGGCATGTATATGTATTTAGCTCTAACATATGCATGGCTCTTCATACTGAGTCAATCTAAGGTCTTTTAAAGTATGTAACTGACAATATATTGCAAAATAAAGGATTCTTTTGAGCTAGAAGTCTCTTCTGTGGAGACATAAGACCCAGTGAGTAAGTACAGCAAGTTGTTCAATCTTCTCACTACCTCTGAGCACTGTCATTGTCTGATATTTGTTATCCTTCAAAATTTCAAATACTCCAGTTCATAATAATGTGTCTTGCCCCCCCAAAAAATCATCCTATCAAAATTGACCAATACCAGGTCATAACCTGTGATCAGGATGCTGACCAATCAGGCCAGCAATCAGTACAAAATGGAATCTGTTTGAATAGTCACCTATTTTTCACCAATCAGTCAGCAGTCTGATTTTTATGAATAGTCATGATTTGCATCCAATCTTGACACACTTTTCACCAATGATGACAGGAACTGATATGAGAGGAAAATCCTTTAATGGAAGGTACCGGTATTTCTGTGGAGATAAAATATGGGATGAAATCAACAATGTTATCCATGTCAATCTGTCAGCAGGAGGACCTCCATGAACTCATTACACAACATAGTTTGAAACTTATTTACATAAGAATTGTCAACCACATGTGTCAGTTGAGGGATATACCAAGGTTTACCTCAGTCTCACTGGGTAAGATGTCAGAGCCCCCCACTTTCACTGAAATAATCACCTGTCCAATAGTGGAAACATACACAGCATATACAAGGACTGGAATAGCACTCAAAATTGTACCATTTTTGCACATTTACCAATCCTAGAATTCCAGTTTATTTTTAAAGTACCACCTCATTGATGTGGCCAATCAAAACACACACTCGTGTGACCTTGTATCTATGCTTGTATATGTGAAAATTAATGATGAGTACAGACTGCTTGGGAAACATGACTCACTATATCCATGATATCAGCCTTCCATGAGGGTGGGAGAAGATTGAATGCTATCACAAAACCACAACTTGGTCTTTAAACATATAAATCACAGTTTCATTTGGAAGCATCAAGACAAAATAGTTATATTAAAATTGAAAGTTTTTGAGATAATATAAATTTACTCTTTTCTTCAGATTGAAAAACATATCATGAAATCCTCAGTTTCATAAAAAATATTACCCTAATGCCCTTTTATAATAATTGCAAAAAGTGCACTAAAACAATAATATCATGAGTGTATTTTTAATCTATTGATAGTTGATGTAGTTTAATTTAACTAATAACTTGTGAAAAAATAAGAGTGTCTCAGTTTTTGGCATTATAATGTTATATTCCCCATTACATAACCTGATATCATGTTTCCCTGTTCTGTTGTAATATTTTACATAGCATAAAATTTAAGCCTTTTACAAAAGGGAACAATATAAATGAAATATTATCATAATTTAGTCAATACAAACCTGATTTTACCAAGGCCTCATTCGGACCAGATACCTGAAAACAATTCCCCATGTTAATATGGATGATGGAGGTACATATAGAACACAACCTTTGTAAGTATTATGAGTATATGTATGTTGGCATTGTGAAAATAGGCCAAGCCTTGATCTTACCCTATCTTGTCATGTAAATAATACTTAGTTAGCTAAAATGCATATATAATCATGGACTTTGAGATCATACCTGATTTGACTAGAGCTTCACTTGGGCCAGAAGTCTGACAGCAACAATTGCCCATGCTGTGGTCCTCTGATGGTCACGAAAAAATATAGAAAAAAATAATAATCCAGTCCCTTTGTGAATTCTTGTCTCCTTTTTTAATGTTGGATCAGTGGGCAGAGATGCTTACCCACAATTCATATATGATTTAAAACATTGTATGGCTTCCTCCTGTGTTCATTGAGTAAACACAGCCAGTTCACTGCTCAGATAGGAGCTTATCTATGTAGGTTTAGTTACGCTCTTATCTCTTACTGTTTGTGGTCAAACACCACCACCACCAGGTGCTAATTTTGGACTCAGCTCAGGATTTTTTCATGCAGCACTAAGATGTGTTGTAAAACATGGAAAGTTAGTACAGAAAGAAATTGTAAAACTATTGTACTAAAATAACTTGTATTCGTCACATTATTTGCTTATTTCTTCAACGAGGGGAAATTGCTTTTGAGCAATGTTTATTTAAACTATTAAATGGAAATAAATACCGGTACCCACTGGACAGAATAATTTGAAGTGAGATCATTGAAGCATGAAGTTTGCATTTACCAGGACAGGATGTACATTCAGAACTCAGATCTGTGTATTTATAGTATATTGACATACTGACTGGCCTGGTGATGTTGGTGGCAACTGGGATAAGTGAAGGGGGATTGGCAACAAAGGACTGAAGGATGAAATCATGTTGAGACCATACAGCTGATATACATGGAATTTTGGTGAAGAAAATCTATTCTTAGAAAATATTTGATTGCCAAAGATTAATATTATACCTGTTTTTTCTGGTAAAACAAGAATTGTGACATAAAATATTGTAAAGGCAATAAAGGAGGGCCAAAATCTGTTATCAGGGATATCTTTTGTAGTTTTAAGCCATCAGTAATGTTATATATAGTTGTATTCATATAAGAAACATCATAATGACCTCACAATATAGCTCTGTAAAGCACCTACATTTGATGTCACACAATATCAAAATCGTGACACAAAACCAAAATCGTGGCACAAAACCAAAATTGTGGCACAAAAAAGTGTGATCACCCGAGTTTTAAAACAAGGTTCCAATATCAGGGTACTCTGTATGAAATTGCAGAAAACTTTTTTGGCATATTAGCATGCAATTACCACACAGCTCTGCGAGAATTGGATGGCTCATGTATATGGTCATGTACAATGAAACAGCCATACACATGTACCTGCCCATTTTGGATATTCAAAAGTAATTTAGAATAGATCATTTTATAAGTGGTGGAGGGGGGGGGGTATTAAAATTATCTTGTTGGAAAAGTATATCATTGATATATCAATTTGTTTGTTTGGAGTTTTACATCACTTTCCACATCATATCAGTAATTTCAGGTTAAGACCTCAGTGATTTATGAAGACCTTGAATGTTAATAATCCATCCCCTATATTTATTTCTGTATACATGTCAGTAAGATCTGAACGTGTTTGTTGTTGTACTCGCTTTCTAATAACAATGGCATTCAATTTGATTCCAGGCCTATTGGTTGAATGAAGCTTGTACTGGGTGTGGTCTCCTAAAACTGTCTTCCAACTGCCTTTATTTGCAGAGCCTGGTACAAACCCAGTATCTGCTGAGGAGTAATTAATATCAGGACAGCAACATAGTCATGTGATAAATCAATGTAAACAATATTTTTTAGCCAGTACGGTAAGAACAATTTCCAGAAGAGTTTTGGCAGAATAACATTTCCTTCATGACAGAAACATACACATGACTGTGAACGAGTCTCTGGGTGACTTGAATCAACTATCTAGACTTGCAAATGGAGTCAGAAATTTAGGCTGAAAATTCGGACTGTGCTAACTGGAGAATGGACGAATCTTGTCAGGATCATGCTAAATTTTATACAGCATAAACTTGCTCTAAATATCAGGCCCTGACATAACAACCCACAGGCCACAGGCCCTGGATATAACAACCCACAGGCCACAGGCCCTGACATAACAAACCACAGGCCCTGGACAAAACAACTCACAGGCCCTGGATATAACAACCCACAGGCCACAGGCCCTGGACATAACAACCCACAGTCACAGGCCCTGACATAATAACCAACATGCCCTGGACATAATAACCCACAGGCCCTGGACATTACAACCCACAGGCCACAGGCCCTGACATAACAACCCACAGGCCACAGGCCCTGACATAACAACCCACAGGCCACAGGCCCTGACATAACAACCCACAGGCCACAGGTCCTGGATGTAACAACCCACAGGCCACAGGCCCTGGACACAACAACCCACAGGCCCTGGACATAACAACCCACAGGCCCTGGACATAAGAACTCACAGGCCCTGGACATAACAACCCACATGCCACAGGCCCTGGATACAACAACCCACAGGCCCTGGACATAACAACCCACAGGCCCTGACATAACCCACAGGCCCTGGACATAACAACTCACAGGCCCTGGGCATAAGAACTCACAGGACCTGAACATAACAACCCACAGGCCACAGGCCCTCGACATAACAACCCACAGGCCCTCGACATAACAACCCACAAGCCCTCGACATAACAACCCACAGGCCACAGACCCTGACATAACAACCCACAGGCCACATATTTAAAAGGACGGCATGGGCCTAGGCTCACATGATAAACTATTGTGTATAACTTGATAGAAGAGAAGGTCTCCCTCTGTAGCAAATAATGAATGACCCTTCAGAAGGCTTATGGACAGTACCAAGGTAACATACACATATTATCAAATTGTTCGACAATTTATTGTCACAAACATACATGAATACATGAATTAACATTTGTCACAAATGATTTTATATTTTTGATTTTAATGCAATATTTGTTGTCTAATGTTTTCAACATTAATCAAGAATGAATGTGAAAACAGCTTAAATCAACCTAATAGAACAATATTGGAATAATCTTCAATTATGAAATAATGATGTCTTTGAATGAATGAAAATGTCCCTTTTTAACATAATATAAAACTAAAATAACCATAGCAAATTTTCTTGTATTTGAGGATCACTGTTGGATGCATGCATTCATCATATATTTCATAAAGATTAGGCAAATATTACTTGACTATTGGCTTCACATATCTCCTGTATTTGAGCCACCCATTGTCTTCTTTAACACATACTTTATTTCTACTTTCATCAGTAAACTGACAAGAGTATATATTCGTTTAGGAACATTTCATCACCTAATTTTGTTGCAAAAAGCTGCCAATTATAGAATAAACAATGGAACTTTTGTTCATAGCACCGCACTGAAATACTTAGAATTCTGCAAATTTATTTATCATAATTTGTATTTTATCAAACCTAAAATTGCTGAAATTCAACTTCAAAGTTATAAGGTAGATTCATAATTAATGTAATCCATCTCTATTTTTTTACAATTTCATTTAGATTTTAAAACATAGGATTTTAGTAAATTAGTACATTATGTGCTAGGGGCAGATAGATATGAGAGCAGGCTGTGGAATTCAAAATGCCATGGGTATTTGCAATATTTTGTCATGTGTCTGCGGTAAAGAGTCATGATAAAACATATCTCCTCAATTTATTTCATACCCATACCCATGGACAGGCAGACAGGTTTTCGGATGCCAAAAATTAAATAACTTTGGCCTTTGCACAATAATAAAGAGACAATACCATCACAACATTCACATAATATCACTTATTGCATTCATTCAGAAGTTAAAACATCAAAGCTTGTGCAATTATTTCATGAAAGTAAATTGTATTAATGTTCTTTCCAAGCAGTTCAACAAATATTGCAAGTTTTTAAATGAGATAATATTTCATATCACAATTTTTTAGTAAAGTTTTTTTCCACAAATGGTTTTGTTGAGATTTACTCTATTGATGATTAAATGTTAACAATTTACAACATCCTTATAAAAACTGACTTTTTTTATAATAAAATTATGTCCCTATCATATAGCTATGCACAAATGATGTGCACTTGTTGAGAACTGAATTCATTCTGAGCTTTATATGCAACATTAATAACAGTTTAATGCATCTTCCCAGAAAGAAGCATTAGTTTAAATAATAAATATGTGTATAATATCAGAAAAAGCAAATTTGTGCCAATATGAAAATTAACTTTCAATATCTCAGTTAAAATCTTTTAAAAGTCCTAACAACTATCTGACTATTTAAATAGACATTATGCTTACATGAATGTACTCCATCTATTAATGTATACATCCAAACCTCACACTTTGACTAGACAAACATTCTATATAGAAATGGTATTTAAATAGCTAGAGCTCATTGTAGTTATCATATAGATCTATCTATTTTTCTATGCAAGTTTCACTATCTATAACAGACATAATTTTAAATGCAACTGTCATTTGATCCAAATGCACTATGGGCTCTTGATTTTATAGTATGCATAGAACACTTTTGACTGAGTTACAGCCCCCTCCCTCAAGATGGACCCTCACAGCATAAAAATGGTTCATAAGGGATGGTAATAGTCAAAGAACATTTATAATGCTCTTGTTTTAAGGCATTATTTCACTATATTGATGTGTTTTTAAAACCAGAATTTATCAACACAATTGTCCATGTAAATAACAATTTATAAAGGCTAATTTCTTGTTATTTTCATCAAAACTGGGACAGAAATATTTCCTCACTCACCATAAAAATATCTGCCAGACTGTTTTCCATATACCACAGTGACTTCAGCAATGTATATGTTCAATGACTGAAGTTGAGAATATGTATTGTGCTTTTAGGATTTTTGTCACATTTGAAAATTTCTTATCTCGTTCCTTGATAAATAATATTAAATATATTACCGGTATGCACCAGTTGTAAATAATTTGTGTATTTAACATTTCATGGACTCTAATGAACAAAACATATCAGTTAAGTGGTTATTTCATGATTTAACAACTGGTGACCAAAATAATTTCCAAATCTCTAAATATCATATTAAGCCAATCTGAGGATTTTACAATGAAAAAATGCACCAATTATCTATTTGATAGCCATAAAAATATATATTTCCAAAATACACATAATTTGGCACAAATGCAGCCATGTGAAGGGTGTAATTGGACCACTGTCTACAGTGACAAAGTTTGGAACATCAATAAACCGTTTTGTGATTGATCTTAGGAAACACATTTTGAACACAAAACAAAGTTGCCAACATTTATGTCAAACAAATTCTGATATTGAGATAGAAATGAGTGGTTAAATTTGCATAGATGTTAATCTGAAATAAAAATAACTTATGGAACATTACAGCCAATTCTTGTGTTTTATATTCCATTTGTGTTTTATCACTGGAAAGTCTTGTCAGACAGTCAATACCCAGTTTGGATGTTCACACACACACTATCAGTATTCCAAATCCAATGTTCTCAAATAATTTGTCTTCCTTAATGATTCAGACAGTAATCTCTGAATCATTTATCATTTTTACTTTCAAAATAGCGACACATATTTGAGGTTTGTATCATGTATATTTTAATTTAGTATTTATTTTGTTTTTACTTTGCTGATATGTCCAGAAACAAATATATAAGTAATGATTTTAATTTCTGACTGAACACATGTTTGATTAATATTTTAAAACTTTTAAGACCACAGGCCCTGAGATAAATTAAGTGAAATTTGGTCCATCCAAAGTGGGTGTGAAACACAGAGGCAGGCATATATCATATATAATAATGGTTAATTTATTTGAACACAATTTTTTCTCAAAATAAGTACAAATTTATGTAAACCTGATGATAAAATAATATGAAGGCAATATGGTCATTCCAAACCAACCTCTTAAATTTCAGTCCTACAAATGATTTTGATTTATCAATTGAACTGCCACGTTTTGTTTTTATACTCTGGGGGGCATTTAAATTTCATAAATATTTTAAAATCTATAAAGAGGTTTCTGGGTCAATTTGACTTGGTTCTGCTCTTTCTGATAAAATGGTCAGAAGTTGCTCAAATTTATTGTACCTTTCCATGGGAGTGACAATAGCACCTTTAGCACCCCACAACAACTTTAGGTGTAATTCGGTCATGAACACATCCAGAATATTCCTATCTGGTGTAAAATCCCTCAGGATATTTTCCCCGGTCACCCTGTATAGGCCGTATTGTTCAGTGATAATCCGGGCTGTATCTAAATGTGCTAGTAAAATGTCAAATCCGTAGTCGACTTTGGATTCCTCCCAGGACAATAGAGTGGTGATGTCGTCCAGGTCACGCTCCAGAAGCTGTATAAGTGGCATGATGTGAGGGATCGTGACATTCTGCAGCGGGAGCCCGCTACCTCCCTCATCCATCGAACGAAGACCATTCAGTAATTTGCCCTCGTAAAGAAATGCACTTCCAGCAAAGTTATGTTTCAGAGAAATCCATGTGTTTCTCAATCTCATCACCTGCAAATATACATCAAAACTTATATTAAAAAAGGATTCTTATCTATATCCATCTATTTCAGTATTACAATAAAATTCTTTCTTTAAATTTGCCTCATGAAAATACCATTCATGGATATTATGTTCTGTTAAAAAACATAATTTTAAGTGCAAATTTTTTTAAATTTTGATAAGTGTCATTTTTATTTTGATCATCTTTGAAGGGAAAGTTCACCCAAATTTAGAAAATCTTTCGAAGGGGGCATCATTTATCATTATTTTTTAATTCTATGATATTTGCTAGGCTATAACACCTCCACCAATGGTTTTATTTCTTGAAACTTCTCTTTAAAACATAAAAAAGACTTTATATATATTTTTTCATTTCACTTGATTGTTGTGTTGTACCTGTGGTGCCTTGAGGCCTGCCATTACCGCCGAGAATCCAAAGAGGTTGCCCAGCGATGCTCGCAGCTCATTGGCTATCTGTATCCACTGGTGCACCATCTGAGCACGCTCCGGGTACTTGCTGCAGATCAGGATCGTCACCGCCACAAACTTCTCCATGCAACGGTATCTATCAATACATCAATTAAAAAAAACCTGTATTTTCTCAATACATATTTAAAAAAAGAAGAAAAACAACTGTTACAAAAAACATTATTTGAAGGGTGTTTCTTTATTTCCCTTGTTACGAGTTAATTCCCAAGCTGGTTTGATTATTTCACTTATGATGGCAACGATAACTGTAAATTTCTTGGGTTAAAAATACAGCCAGATGTTCAACTTCTGATGTCATCTACATTGTAATTCACCTTTTACAATTGGTTTAAGATCGGATCTGGCCAACTCACCAAGATTAGATGAATCGATGGGATAGTCATACATATATGTATGGTCTCTTCAGTTCATATCAATAAAATGCTGCTCACTATGGTTGAAACATAGGCCACTGGACTGAGAGCTATGGTGATCATTGCATTTTTGTAATTTTAAAAACATTTTCTGGAAATGCCTGCAGATTGCGTCAAAAATGTTTATTTGCCCAGCTTTAAAGGTCAAGAACAGCCAACCTGGTAATTATTTATTATAGATCAACATATATCCCTACCTTTCCATGATATCTTGTCGTAACTGAGATCCCTGTGGTAGAGTCATGAGTTCCAGTCCTGAGAAAACCCCTGCACCATGGTCATGATGGCCTATGACCTTTATAAAATCAAGGTCAACTTTTGTGATGTGCTCAGCTAATGCTTTGGCATCAGCGTCAATGAACAATGTCTTTATGGTTGACATAGTGGCTCCCTCTAGAGGTTTATTTTCTGGTGGCAGATTTCCAGAGACAAAATTCAAGACATCTATGCATGAATCTATGTCCTCTAAGACTGGTAGTTTAATGACATACTTTGGCAGTTTAGTTGGTTCAGAAAATTCCTCTTCCTCATCAACAATATTTGAATCCTGCTCAAGAGAGTAATTTTGAGGATCAGACCCAGCTCCACTTTTATCACTGTCTGAGACCCTTTTTGCCTCTTTCGGAACATCATAAAGTTCATCACTTCCCTCCACAGGGGGCACCACCTCCCCTTTGCCAGGTCTGGGCATATCATAATCTGCCTCACCCACCATCTTGGATGCAATGTCAAAGTTATTATCATAATCATTATCAGAACCACTCCCAGTATCTGTCTCTGTATCTTTCTTCTCATCCTTTCCTTTTACTTCTTTTCTTTCAGACATATCACATTTGTCATCTTCATTTTTTGTCCTCTCCCGCTCAAGAGCAGCTGGCCAGGATTTGACCTGTTCATAATCTGTATAATCTTTTCCGTCATCTTCATACAGCGCTGCATTTCTAATGCCAATGACTGGCCTCTTATCCAGATATTTCACGGTTGGAATACGACTAGGTTTAGGTGGTGGAGTTTTTATTCCATCTTCATTTAATGACGAGGATGTGGAGCGAATACTTGTGTTAGGTGACCTATTTTTTCTGGGACTACTTGCACTTGAAAAAGACGAGAGGCTTGAACTGCTTCCTGAGACCTGTCCTGGAGATTTTTGCTGTCCATTTTGAGAACCGATCGGAGCGCTCCCTCGCCTGGTAACCAATGCTCCCTTTTCATAACGTGGTTCATCTCCGCCTATAAAGGGCTGACTTCCTGTGCGTTTCGGCAAGATGAGTCTCCTGGCTACTGGCGGGCTGTGAGTCGGGGTACAGATGGGAGATGCATAGGGACTGGCTCGAGGACTGGCCTTGGGACTATTTCCTGATGACTTAGATCCCGGAGACATGATGCCAGAGAACTTCATGCTCCCCGAGCGAGAAACGTCCCCAGCCATCCCCCTCGTTGGATCAAAGCCTTCTAAATGCACTGTTCTATTTATGGGATTTGCTATAACTGCCCCCGATAGTTCTGAGATGGACTTCCTGTTTGCTATGTAGTGCTGCACAAGCTCCGAAACCCTGTTGAACACAACATCCTCAAACTGATACTGAACCTTGGTGTTGCCAGTGTCTTCAGTAGTTATCATTCTGTTAATGACAAAATGCAATGGTGATCCCCTCCAGCAACATGAGAGAACGTAGTCCCCAGGCTGGCTGGTTGAGTCTCTCACAAGAAAATCACCATCGTTGATCAGGAGCCGCTCAGTTTTTTGCCGAGGTATGTTGCCATGATACCACAGATATTTGTACAGTTCCTGGCTACCACTGGTGGGGCCCTCTGTTGGTGAGGGCATTAGCTGAAAGATAGAAGTACAAAAATTATTTTTAAATGATTATGAAGTAAAAAGTAATATTTAGTCTATTGTAGAAAAATCAACAACAAATATTACTTATTCATATATAAATCACCATATGGTAAGAATAAATAAACACAGATTACAGTCATATGTCATATACATGATTCACAGATTAGGGACAGGACACAGATCATTGATGATACCAATTCTCCCTATCTGCTCTCCCATATACGCTGCATTTTTAGAGCGCTGCGATCGTATTTGACCCAAGGCTGCGACAGCCTGTTTGGGGCATTGTCGCCTCTGCCTTTCATCTTTCCATCATTGTTTTTCTCAGTTTTGCCTCCGTAATGTTGACATAAATTATGTAAATTGCAATATACTTATAAAAAGATTACACAACAAACACGCTTTAGCGCTGACATTGGCGTGTCAATGTAAGATGTCAGTCTGAAATTTCCCTCCCATCTTGAAGCAAAGGTGGGCGGAAGTTTACAACGCAACATCTTTCCCGTCATGCACTGCTCTCTCGTGCCAATTTTGTCATTTTTTCACTGACCAGCTAAAAATCCAGGAGAGTAGATAGCAAGAATTATGGGGATCCCAGAACATAGATTAAGGATGGAGGTCAAAGATCAGGGGTAGAACATAAAAAGGACGCAGATTATTGCCCTAATACAGGTCTCCCTTCTCTAACCTGAATGTAGCCAAGTGTCTGTTGAGTCTGCTGCGTTGGTTGAAATGGTATCTGTATTGGCACATAATCTGGGTAGTTGACTGCCTTAGATGGGCTTGGGTTGGCGTAGTCCGGGTGACTATATAAGGAAGGTGGCGACGTTCTGAAATCATAAGTCTCATGATATATCACAATGACTTGGTCAGCACGGGCAAATATCTATAGCTGAGTCTGAATATTATGAAAGTTCCATACTACTTTTATCTACTGTATACCTCTCATTCTTCACGAAATAAATAATTCAAACAGATAAAAGCTTTCACTTCTTTTAATATCATTTAGATTAAGTCCCTATAGTTGATACAATATGAGCTATAAGGTATTAAACAAAAAATTTTGAAGGTGATATTTTGATATGTAACTTGGCTTTAACTTACGGGTTGGAATGGTTTGGTGATGTACCTGGTGTGTGTCCACGACTCCCTGGAGAAAAATAAAATATATACTACTGATTAAAAGCATGTTGTCATTTTCAGTTCTATCTGATTAGACATAATTTCTGATATTTTGAGTGGTTTATTTTGAACAAGTTTCCTTCACAGAAACAGAGAAAGATTGTCATAATTGTTAATGAAAAACTCAAGGTTTTCAAAATTAAAGATAAATACATTTGAAGCATATTCATCCACATTTTCAAATATCTTTCAGATCTTTTCATTGAATACATTTACATATGCTTATGTTTTGAAATACACTAAATAGACTTTAATAATATGATTTGGGGATATCCTCTTACACCTAGAAATAATAGACAAGAGAGAAATCATTGAATAAGTCACATTAAAAAATTGCAGAATTTAAGTACCTGGTGGTCTTCCCTTGTGTAGTTTTTCCCGAAGCATGACCAGACTAGATACGATTCTTGCACGGTGAGCTCCATTGCGTACTCCCAGATTCTTCAGATCCCCTTCCTTCAGATTAAGCAGATCCTGCAAATATACAGAGAATCCAGATTAAAAACACTGACTGTCTATTGGGTTTTGTCTCCTAAACTGTCTATTTAGCAAACCTAAACATTTACCGGTACTGGTCATCTGTATGTCTCTATGAGGAGGCACTGTTACTTGCATTGAGCATGACCAAATACCTAGCCTTTCCTGACCCAAATACATTTTTCCTGTTTTGTATTTTTTGTCTGTCAATTTACTTTCTGCAGTAATTTTTCCAAGTTTCAACATTTGAGATCCAGCAGGTGTCTTGTACTGTGCATGCTTAGATTGGTTTATAGACATTACAGTTGATATAATTACTACCTTTCTGTATGCTTTGAAGAGAGTACATCAATAATATGGCAACAAGTACATGCACAGAAAAAACTTGGTCAGTTTTGGAATCTTGAGAATAATAGAAATTTATGTTTGTAACTGATTAAAATAAAATGACATGTCAATTAATATTTGTTACTTCTGTGAGTCAAGTTTGCATGTCTACAAAGATACCCCATATGTGACATATTTTAACACACACTAGGTGGCAGTGAGAATTCTTTATTATTCCCAACACACTTTGAAAATCATAAAAAATTTGCCATCATTCTTTATCAATATTCTATAAGAAAAAAATCTGCATAATTTAATACTAAAATAAATATTTTTTTAATTATTCTAAACATTTTTAATTTTGGTTTCCATTGAAATTTTCATAAGGGTTGCATTGCAATATTTGTATAATTGTCATTTTTCATATTATTATTTAAGTGATCAAGTGCATTGTTTGAGCATTTATTTATAAATACTTGTGCCACCCTCTGCACAAACCACTTCAACTGTATGTCAAGTGCAGAACAGATCAGAGCCAAGTCTGAATTATTTCTGGCACTCCCATGGACTGGTGCCATCTCAATTCTATCCACATAATTTTATTGACACAAGACCAGAGGCCAGTCCAATGCAACCTGCAGCAGAATTTGCAGGCAACTATTTTCCAGGGCCCCATATAAAATTTCCCTTTTTTTTTTAGCTTTCCAGAAACTCTTTGAGAAATGTGGAAGGCCAAAACATCTTCAAACTTCCTAAAAATCCATACATTACACATTACAATGCATGGAAATGTATTGCCTCTCATTTGATAATATACTGACTCTGGCCAAAATCTTCAAAACATATTCATAAACAGATTCATTGAATCCCAATCTTCTGAGTTTTCTTTAACCTTCCCAGTTCAAATTAATCCATTGTTCTGTGATCCAAATCTGTCATAAATTAAAATCTCACCCTTTGATTTGCCTCTTACAAGTGGCAAGGACAGGCAATATTTCTGTTGCCAATGATATTAGATCATTGCATATTTGCATTAATCGCGGAGCATATCAATTGTAAACTTACCCCCATGTTTGCCCAGATTTATGGTGATACACACAGATCCCCTCACTGAATGTTTGCTAAGCACAAAGAAATCGTCAACCTAACCACGTCACTTGCATTTTTTGTCGCAACAAAAATCAATGCCTTTGCAGATGATTTGTGTGCATGCACAGTGCCCTGCATGCTGCCGTGGAGAGGGGTGACTCATCATCCCCCCTCCGGAGCCGCCTCCTAATGAATGACATGTTGCCAAGTAACGAGGGCATTGTGTATCGCCATAGCAACAATATGGCTACCTAGCAGCCTGCTGCTGAGTAGTGTGCACCGTTCATCATATTGACCTGTGTGCCGACTGCTTCTAATAGTGCACTTATTATTCATCATCAGTCTTTGATTTTTAATTTATTCTATTCTACAATCTGATCAAAATGGGTTCTTAATATTCATTGATTGTGAATCATATGTTAGATATTAAACATACCTATCATAACATTTAAATGAACTTCTGGCATTGTTCCAATTTAATATAAATTCATATCCCCTGATAGGAATTTTGAAAAAAAAGTGCCATTGAATGTTTTTCTTGTTAATTTAAATATGGTAATTTGTTGATCAAGACTGTCATACTGACATTCATCATTTTTATTCTACACTAACTGCATCACTTGGAGCAAAAGATATATGTGACCATGCAGTGTATCAGATACAACAAACTCTCCCATGCCTCAAGTATACAGGGCCAAATGGAACAATACTGCAGCCAAGCCTGGCCAAACTTTGCCACAACTGAAGTATGCAGGGCTAAATAGATATATGTTACCGGTAAGCTCCAAATGAATATCGAGACATAAACTGTTTCAGAACAAATACAAAAATTTTCATTCTTTCCTGTGATGCTATGAGGTTAGATATGATAAGGTTTAAATTTTGACAAACCTGCACCCCGGCAAATCCCCTGAACATGGGTAGGTACTCCTGCAGGCCCAGAGCATTGAGCCACGCCTCAACCCCAAGCTGCTTTGTTGCCATGGTCACACTTCTCTTACTTCATATCTGAAAATAAATTACAAGAAGGTCAATGGTTTCATCCCTTAAAATAAATAAGAAATAAATATATATTATTTCTTTTTTTTATTTTGTTTTTTAGATAGCAGACACACTTTTCCACAAATCCTGTTCATATTATTTTGTACCTGATAGTTAGCTCAGTATTATAGTTTAACCTATATATAAATATATTATGTACCGGTATATTAAACACGGATATTCACGAGTACCAGTTTGTTTTTTTGGTCGATGTACTCTTTCTTGTGTAAAAACCCATTCAATTCAGATCTTTGTGCTTCTGTTATATGCATATATATATGTGGCCTTTGGTATATGATAAGACTTAGTGTGTTTATGAAAGTAATTCCAGCTGCAGATCAGCATATGTTCATTCTTTCAGAAAAAGATGATTATTAACATAAACAATTCAAATCAAACTAATTAAATGTGGAAAGACAGATAAAAAAATTCTTTAAATATCTGTGATAGATTAACCAAAGGTAATACACAGAATATAATGTATTTTATATAAAATGTTGGTATATATAATAAAGAAAAAACAGCATTGAGATGATAATACTGGGAGTATACTGTTGAAAAGGTTCAACCTATATTTGTAATTCTGGCTGAAACGATATGAGTTTTCTTCTTCTTTTTTCTTTCTTTTTCTATGAGAAATATTTATTTTAAGCAGAAGTACTGACTACCCTACTATCATAACAGATCATTTTCATCTCATTTCATGATGCTTTTAATCTTGTTACATGCCTTCTGTGCCTGACAGTTGCTTCCACAGTCGTTCCCATTCAGATGTAACAATGCACTTGATACTTTATTGAAGATCGTTTTCTTAGTTGACGGCTCAATGCGGGCCCAGGGCACAAGTGTTTTATTACGTTTCTTCACCCTTACAAAATGCGGTCACTGAACTATTCCCTACAGATTCACTGAACTGTAAGTGTGTCTGTCTCATGGCTTGTGGCTACATACCTTTAGAATTCAAAACGTTCAAGTCAATTTGAAATAGATATCATCTTGTTGCTTTCATTCCAATGCACTGTTCTCTTCTCAATTTTACACAGCTATTGAACCTCCTCTCATTTTATTGCAGCATATTTTTTCCTTTTAGTGAATATATTTACAAAATTCACTTACATTTGTGAAACTGTTTTAAAATAATAAAATTTTAAGTACTGTCACATAGATGGATCCGCTCCTTTGACATTGTCATGTATTAAAAATCATCAAACCAATATGTCTTCCTCATTTATCATCCAGACCCCAGAGTATCAAATGTTGGAGTAGAGCGGCTGAGGAGGATATCAGAATCCCTGACAAGTTTGGGATAACTGGGTCACGCACCACAACACTGCAGCTTGTACCATTCACTATCTGTGGTGCTAACATCCAAGTCATCATGTATATCATTGGTCCTTTCTAGGTTGATTAATCATTAATTGCTTTTAGCCACATCCTCATAACCCTTAAAACCACACTGATATACATAAAATCCCTTTATTTTCTCACAAATGAATGAATAAAAAAGCTGGCACTTGAAATTATGTTTACTAATATTATTTTGACACCAAAGTTGAATAGAAAACATGGACCATTTTTAACCTTATATATGTACTTATAAATATGGTGTAAAATGAATATATATCAAAGCAGCAAACAGAAACTCTTTGTGGTGAGAATTTTTGGCGAAGCCTACATCATTCAGACTTCAACATTTCAGTAAAGTATAATTATTCAGGTATAGGTTAACACTTCTTTTCACAGTCATTTTTGTGTGAAAACAAATTAATGATAAATTATGAAATGCAATCCAATATATTCTCTTATCATCAACTTCTGTCATTTTGATTTAAACATCCCCAGCATCCCCATTATTGTAAATGATTAGTGATTGGTGGGGATGCTACTTGCCAATAATCACTTATCTCCCATGAGAGTGGAGGGTATTGATGAGAACTGCTTCCACGAGGTGGCACTGTCCATTTAGGTGACAAATATATTGAATATCATATTATTGGTCATCTTATTTTTTTCTTTCTATTATATCTTTATCAGGGTTGGACATGTCTCACAAGTAAATGTCTCTCTCCCTCCATGGTTGCGAATAGCGGATTGTTATAAATGAGTTGTTATTCATTCCAACCTAGTACACCACAAAGGGTTATTAAAGACAGTGATTTGTCTCATGTTTGTGATAACAGGCCAGAGCAATAATGCAAATAGAACATTGCCAAGCATAGGCCAATGACCTTTGAGTTGTGCTGAGCATTGCTTTTTGTAATGTTTGTGAATATTATCTGGAGATGCCTATAAATTATTCTAAAAATGATCATTTTGCTTTATTACAGAAGTCTCTAACCACAGGCCCAATGCATGTTTATATTCAAACTCAAACTCAAACTCAAAACTCGAGTTTGAGTTTGAGTTTGAGTTTGAGTTTGAGTTTGAGTTTGAGGAGGCTATGGTTGAAGTCTAAGGGAGAACTGTGAGTTGCCTGGCTGATTTGAGCTGAAATAACAATGTATTGTGGCATGTAACTCACAACAAGATAGGCAGAGTACAGTTTATGGACTATTTGAGGAACCAACTGCAATTTGAATGTTCAGTTTGGTCAAAAAGACAAATAAATCATGTTGAAATGTCAGACAGTCAGGGAAGTATCAAAAATGTGTTCAATACATTTCCCTAATGCAATACATGAAACTGATGATCGGCATGGCCTGAGTTCTGAGTTCTATAAACATGCATTGGGCCTGTGCTCTAACTGAGATAGTATTTAAATTAGTACAATGAGACACAAGATGCCCCATACACATTTGAAACAATTCACTGTTTGCAATAGTATTTTTTTGTTCTCAATCATTAACAAAGTTTGACAAAAAATCTGACCCTCATGGGCTCAAGGAAAATAGATACAATTCATCTCCTGACAATAGATCAATACTGACGGACATACAGAATAACAAAAAATTCCTGCTCCTTACACAAGCTATGCTGACATAGGCAGCACAGTTAAAAAGGTAAGAAATTGGGTACCAATGGTAGATTTAAATCTTACCTGATACAGCCTAAATTTGCTCAAAAGGTTGCCAAAACAAACAAAATAATCTCAACAACAAATTTCATTTCTGGATTGAAACCTGCTCTTCCCAAATTTTGTGACGACAGTATATCCTTACATCAGGTTCTGTAACATATATCTGAATCCAATATCACTCAGTAACATTTCCAAATCCCAGACAACTGAATAAATTCCAAATTAATCTTTTAAAGATAGACTACATGCAGGCTGCGGTTCTTTAAGGATTCCTCTCTGAGGACAGGTTACATTTTGTGGTGTATCCCACACTAGGCTGCCCCAGACAGATAAGCATCTCAGGCCTTGTAGCAGCACAGACCAAATGTTGTTATAGGAATGTGTGAGCCCTGTCTGCCAGCTGAGTCCATACTCACAGATACTGTCTGATATCTGGGCTGGATGTAAGGGGTGGGGAAAGAGGTGAGGATGGGAGAGGGGGCCTGCCAAGAAGCTGAGTCCATACTCACTGATACTGTCTGATATCTGGGCTGGATGTAAGGGGTAGGGAAAGAGATAAAGATTGGGAGAGAAGCCTTGTCTGCCAGCTGAGTCCATACTCACTGATACTGTCTAATATCTGGGCTGGATGTGGAAACTCCATACTCACCGATACTGTCTAATATCTGGGCTGGATGTAAGGGGTGGGGAAAGAGATAAAGATTGGGTGAGAAGCCCTGTCTGCCAGCTGAGTCCATACTCACTGATACTGTCTAATATCTGGGCTGGATGTAAGGGGTGGGGAAAGAGATAAAGAATGGGAGAGGGGCCCTGTCTGCTAGCTGGATCCATAAACATTGATATAAGTACTACTTTATGCATGATACAAGTATTTTATTTTGTATATTATATTCATACTGTCTTATATCTGAGGCGGACATGTGGGATGGGAGGGAGACAGGTACGGGATGGAAGAGGAGCCCTGCTTGTGATACCATTCTCACCAATATTGTCCAATATCTGGGGTGGACATATATTGTCCAGAAAGAAAAAAGGACATGTCTCATTAGGTCTTCTATCCAAAGTAAAATGGATTAGTATTTCTATGTACATTTGACATTATAGGTACTCTTCCTGGGATTACAGTGTTTTATGTACCCATAATAATGAATATTAAAGGGCCCCAACACAATACTTCTTTCAAGAATTCACCAATTTTAAGCAAATGTTAAATTTATGGGAAGGTCCCAAGTGCAAATGTGTAATGTGTGATTTTATACCTTGATTAAATATTGTATTGTTGTAAATATTGTACATATTCCCATATAATCAATTAATAGCTTTTAGCTAATGTTTCTTGTACACTGAATTGATTTAAAATAAAATTATTTGTATTTGTATTATTTGTAAGATGAATATAAAAGCTCTAGCTGTGTCCCCGCTCAGCCCATGTTTTGGATGTCTTTGCGGTATCGGCATTAAGTCCCTATAATATGACCAGCGTCCTCACATCCATGGCATTATACAAATGGAAACATGTCTTGCCACGGACAGCATTTATGTCTGTAATAAAGGACTTCTTACACTTGGTGAATCTTACCTATATGATCTAACAGAGTAAGAGAAGAATTACCTCATGTGATGGCAGTTAATGGTTTGTAACTGTATGAAAAAGAACAAGTGATGTTTCAATTCACCAAGAAAAGAATTCCTGATTTAAAAGGAGTAAATCAGGAAAACGATAATGAAAACCTTGTCTGGTGAACAGGGATGTGAACTTGGGTATATTCAACTCCCCTGCATTTCTCCCCAGCAATTAGATAATACCTCATGCAGGAAACCCAAACTTTGCCCAAACTTTGCCAATATGACAAGGTGAGGGCGTCCTGCCGGGATCTGCTATGATGGACTGCCTTGCAACAAGCCACACTTCACATCTGCATGTCTGAGTACTACCACCACTGTTTGCCCACACACCGTGGTCAGCAGCTAGCTTGGTTGAACATACTGCCTCATAGGCATAAAAAACAAATTTTAACTAGAAACATTTCTCAAACTTTGAAAATGGCCTGTAAATAATCTTGTTTATGTCATGTTCTCAATTGAAGCAAAATATATGAAAAAAACATAGCGATGTTGATGTTCACAAAAGACAGGCAATATCTGTGTCATATATATATACCGTATTTACTCGTGTATAAGTCGAGGTTTTTGTCCACAAATCCTTAGTTAATGTTAGGGGGGTCGTCTTATACACGAGAGCAACCTGTGGACGAGAATTTACGCCCAAAAATTACGGCACTACGAGTTTTCATTACAAACATTCTTATTTTCGAAATACCGAACATCGGACATAACGGATCGATTTAACAGTCTTATACTCGAGTAATTACGGTAAAACGTAAATACGATGTTCATATTTTCGAAATAACGAATATCAGACGCAGCAGATTGATTTTAATTGCATTTTAAATGATAAAGAAAGGTATTTACCCAATATTATTGGTCTATTATTTCGAAACGCTTTGTTTTGACTTTGTTCTCACTGATTCCAATCGTCAGTGTTAGTTTTGCGTTTCGTCATTGTCTCCACTGCTTTGAGTCGTGTCTTCCCTTTTTGACAGAAATGCTTTTCACACGTGGATCGATTTTAATTGTGTTTTAAATGATAAATAAAGGTATTTACCCAATATTATCACAAATTGTTCGAGAACAGAACAAAACCATCAATCCATTTAAAACGCAATTAAAATCGATCCACGTGTGAAAGCATTTCTGTCCAAGCGGGAAGACACGACTCAAAGCAGTGGAAACAAAGACGAAATGCAAAACTGTGAACGCTGATAATTGAAATCAGTGAGAACAAAGTCAAAACAAAGCATTTCGAAATAATATGTTTTAAATGATATATAAAGGTATTTACCCAATATTATCACAAATTAAATTGCAACACGTGGTCGCAATTTTGAAAGGCGGAAGTGACGGGAAGAGGCTCTTGTTTTTAGCGCGAAAACGAGTTTGATATTTTAATTGCATTTTAAATGATAAATAAAGGTATTTACCCAATATTATCACAAATTCGCTTTGCAGGTCAAGAACAGAACAAAACCATCCATTCATTTAACATGCATTACGCAATACTAGCGTGAAAGCAAATATCGGACAGGCGGACTACTGTCTACACGTGTCTTCCCTGTTGACAGAAATGCTTTCACACGTGGATCGATTTTAATTGCGTTTTAAATGATAAATAAAGGTATATACATAATATTATCACAAATTACGTTTTGCAGGTCGAGAACAGAACAAAACCATCCATTATTGCGCAATATATTAACAATCGTTTTCGCGCTAAAAACAAGAGCCTTTTCCCGTCACTTCCGTCTTTCAAAATTGCGACCACGTGTTGCGTTGAGTCGTGTCTTCCTTGTTGACAGAAATGCTTTCACACGCGGATCGATTTCAATTGCATTTCAAATGATAAATAATGAAAACGCTTTGTTTTGAGGCTAAAATCAATGATGTGGAGAAATTCTCGACGTAATTGTGATAATATTAAGTACATACCTTTATTTATCATTTAAAACGCAATTAAAATCGATCAGCTACGGATATGAAAGTTCAATTTGACATGTTGGCCGCTCCACTTTTGTCTCGTGGGCACCCAGACGCTAAGATCAAGGACGTCACGTACATCGTATTACGTTTTACTTTGTGGAGAAATTCTCGACCCGCGAAGCATAAGTTGTGATAATATTGGGTAAATACCTTTATTTATCATTTAAAACACAATTAAAATCGATCCGTCCGATATTCGTTATTTCAAAAATATGAACATCGTATTTATGTTTTACCGTAATAACTCGAGTATAAGACCATCGTCTTATACACAACTCGTCTTATATTCGGAAATTGTTTTTTTTCAAGCGATATAACCTCGATTTTGGGGGGTCGTCTTATACACGAGTCGACTTATACACGAGTAAATACGGTATATATATGTATTGCTTGCAAACCATATATATGCATAATGCGATATGCATATCACTGGCAATCTCACAGAATGATTCTTGGAAAGGACTTGCACAACAGACCAACATTTAGGTCAAGATTTTGAATTTATCAGACTTAAGATTTTTTTCTTCAGCATGAATCATGGAGTGAATCTGACGGACTATTCAGGAAATACTCTCACTGAAAAGGAGAGATTTTTTCCAAGATAAGTTGTCAGGAATTTGAAGGATTAGGTAGAGCATCATGGAATAGATGCATACTATAAATGTCACAGCTTCATACATGAATTCTCAGAAACACTCCTGTTATAAATCTAACTTCGGAATAAAAAAGGAATGCCCTTCCTTCCTATAATATCCTTATGCCAAGCCCCTCTATGTTTCAACTATGTGTATTACTCATCTGATCATGGCATTGTCATATTGTATTTTATGAATAAAAGACTTTGATGTGGGTTTTTTTTGCCAAATTGTGGCAAAACATTCCTTCAACTAGTCCAATTCTAGGGCCACTTTTGATTAAAATACTTCTTCAGACAAACAGATAGTGTTTAACAAGAAAATTTTTCTCTGAGAAAACAGGGCAGTATTATTTTAGTGATTCAAAAGTAATATAAAATACCACTTTGATAGCATCAAACCCTGTTGAAATTTAGCCTACAAATCGTTTATTCTGGAGGAAGATGCATCATTTGTTCCATGCAACAATATATAAACATTTACCAATATATCAAAGTAAGAAATATAAACTGATGGCATTTGCTTAACACACAGAACCTCAAGTGTGGCATAAACTTAAATGTTTTGACATTACTTGAACATTTCACATTTAGTTGTAATATCTTAGAGATTATTCATTAAAATTTGAAAATGTATGTTAAAAATTCACCTTACAAAATCACCTCTTTTTTGTACTAGGAAACATTTGATATATTCCATATTGCCAATATATCTGGGTATTCATTTCACCAAGAAATATTTTAGGCATGCGAGTCCACCAAATTAGCATACAATCATTAAGGTCAAACTACTTCGTTCAAGCAAACTGAACCATGACACGTTTTTATTAGACAGGATACACAAATAATTACACCCCAACTTCCTCCCAACTGGAATTGCCTTCCCAAATTATAGGGTAACATACCAGATAAGAAAAACACCAGTACCGCCCAAAGTCAAGCAGTTCTATTGGCACAAAAAATAAATGTTATACTTGCTGTGTAAGAGTGCGGGTCTGCTTGCTGGGCCCTGGGCTGCTCCCAAATAGTAATGATTGGGGGAATTCACAGGAAATAAATTCCATCTAATTTCTTAAGCTCAGGTTTCAACTCTTAAAGTCAGTCACTTTGATAATACATTTTCAAACACACCAGCATGATTTCTTTTGTCTAAATAATTTGTATTTTTTATGAGAACACCCTTTTATATGAACACCCTAATATTATGCCCTGCCATTGTACTCAGGACTTTTAAAACACAGAATGGTTCTTTGTGAGGAGGGAAGTGATTTTGTGTCAGGATACAATTTCAAAATGTCATGAAATTAATATCTAATGCATTTATATAAACATAGTCAAAGATGCTTCCCAGAACACCCCACCCCCCTCCTTTCAATTTATGACAAAAACCTATCAAAAGAGTGTATAAAATCCTCCTTCTAAAGTTTATGCTTGTGTCATTGAGGTGATCTGCTGTGAAGAAACATGGCAGTTTTCCTCACTCCCTGACTGAAATGCAATTTAATGGTTTCAACTAGTGATGCTATTTACTTACCTGATTATTTCAGTCCTGATTCTGTTTAGGGAGAATGATACTGTATTCCTACATGTTTGATCAGCCCATTTTGCACTATTCAACTTTGAATTACCACATCAAAACCTGAAAAAAATGTATATATTTAAATCAAACTGATTATTTGTGATTTGTCGAACCAAAATAATATTTTGCAAAAACAAAAACCTATAAATATATTACAGCTAGGAACTACCGGTACTCACATTTGGCACAGGATACAACATTATATTATGATCATATCCTCGAGAACACACTATGATGAGCCAATACAAATAAAACAAGTACCAGTGTGTATCATAAACATACAATATGTCAAGTACAGTGGTTTGTAACGGTATAGTGTCACTGAATGATCAACCACTTCACCATAATCTGTGCGGCTACATCCCATAATCAATAACCATCCCTTGCATAACTGTGGAACATATCAATGTAATAACAGGTCACTGAGGTCTCTCTCCCACATCTGTCCCTGTTATATATCACCCCGGGGACTGATATAGAGGAGCCCCCCACCAAACCATTCATTCCTGTCTGCTCAGTGAGGTTTTGTGACATCCTGTAGCCAGAGCAGCATGAATTGGGAGTGTGGTACTTCATTACATCAGCATTTTAATTGCACCAGAGGAGTCAATAAGTAGTAAAAGGACACCATCACTCCCTAAATATATTCTGTCTGAACGTCGATCATGATATATGTCTTGCAAACATTAATAGTGAAACAGAAAAAATGGACAAGAATGATAAATGGTGCCACCATTCTATAAATACATTCTGTGAGCACAAAGACCACCCAAAAAAGGTAAACATTAATTGTGAATCAATATTAAAATCAGTCAAGGATATTAATTCAAAACATATCTCACTTCATGGTACACAAAGAGATTGTTAGTGCACTGGTATCTCCTAGTACTGAGAGTTAAACAGGAGATTTCCCAACCATTTTCCAAATTTAATTAAATATATAATAAAGGTTAATTTAACTGAATAAAAAGATAGAGATAAAGACAATGCCAAGAAAGGCCAAGACCACAGGGGAAGTTAAACTTAAGGTCGAGATATTTTTGTACATGCAGTTTAAATAGATTTTAAAAAATCTAATTCACAATATATTATTCACAAGTTCTGCCTGGATGTATATAGAGTGTTAGAATGGTGTTTTCCTCTCTTATTTGCAACTGTCAGGAATACATGATTAAAACCTTTTGATAACCCTCTCTCAAAAACTGCATCTTGGGAAAATACAAATCAAACCTACGATTTACCAAGCCAATACATGGGGTGAATTATTGCAAATATTTCAACATATATTGAGGAAAAATATGTTGTAAAGTTAAAACAGATGTTGAATAAGGTAAAAGTTTTGTTTATATCAATATCGCAACTATTCCCTTAACAAAAGTTATGTCAAACATCTGTAAAGTTTGATTAAAAAACACTGCCATTAGTGAGCAGTGATTTTTATTCTAAAGAAAATAATTAATTTTATTTCTTCTGGATGAGTTTAGTGGCTGCTTTCTACTCAAGTAAGAACCAAGTAATGTTTAGTAATAGCAATACCTTAAACACTGTGCCATGTGTCTGCATGATAAAATGGATAAAGCTTAAAATCATTCAAAGATTTATTTATAACAGATGCTAATTTCATTTGCTTATGCAAGTACAACTATTGTAAACCAAATATGTCAACTGTATATAAACTTGAGGTTATAACCTCCACATATCTAATGACAAGTACAGGAAAGGTAATCACTTGTTAATCAGAAAATAAAATGTGTCACAGCATAATGAAAACTGACACCCACTGCAATGTAGAAGATATAATATATATAGAAATACTCTCTAAACCTTTTTCTCCTGTTGTGCTTTTTTTCCTTCTGGATATTTTTCTGGTCAAGTGGTTGGCAAATCTGTTACTGATAAATTGGGCAGACTGTCACCAGTGGTGGTGTGGTTTGAATATTCATTATTTTATAACATCGAAGTAAATTTCACACCACTTAGCACTTGTAAAGAAGAGAATTCTCATCAATTATGAGGTCACAAGTTAATAGATTTGAGCCCACTTACTTATCTATGTAAGAAATATAAGGTCATAAGATAATAGTAGAATTATCACCAAATAAAAATAAAGAACATGAGATGTCAACAGATCTGAAACCACTCGAACATGTAATGGAATAAATTGTTGTAACATGCATGTATGAATTTGTGACAAATTTCCTGCCATTTTGTTCTTAAATGTCAAATTAAGAGGCATACAACACTGCTTAAAGCCAGAAGGTATATGAATCAGAGAGTGCAATACTGAGAGGAGACCATGATGATGCTTTCAGTTGATTAAGTGGCAAGGCTATGAGACTTGTTGATTATATTATGGCAGTCTATGAGATTTTTTGATGATTACTTAGTATATTAGGCAGTCTATGAGACTCATTGATTATATTATGCGAACTCTGGTGGCATCATTCCAACACTATTGCATAGTTGATTTTTGGCATTCTAAATCAGATGAACCACAATATACAGCAACACTGAGCATTTAAAGACACATGTTGACTGAGCTTCATTTCCTGTATGGGCCATAGAGTCGCACAAAAAAGATGTTCACAAAATTAAACAATATGTCTACATTTTATTGTGAGAAGATTTTTTTACTTAGCAATCCATTATTCAGTCTGCATATTTTCAATGGGGATGTGGTACACAGAAGTCCATGAAATATTCTCAAAATTAAGCAAAATGTCTACATAAAATCCTCAATGGGCCAGTAAGGTCTCTTATTGGCAAATGAGGTTAATACCTCCAAATAATGAAAAAGATAATGCACTGATTAGGCTCAGGTCCCAGGAGGCACTACCCAATATTTCAAGGGACCTCAAGGAGGGCTTATCATCTTAATCTATGCCTTTCTCAACAAATAATCCTCTGGACTGGTAGCTTGCAGTGTTACATTGAATTTCTACACAATAGTAAAATTAGTAATCCCAGACATACTGGCTTGTGTATCATGTTTGTATTTGATTCTTTTATTTCAGTGTGGTTTATCTCTGAGTGGCATGCAGAGTCCCACAAGCCTGCATGGTGGGAGTTTGAGGTCCATGTTCAGTTCTAAGTATATGTATGGTACATACGGTGTTCTCTCAGTTTGCTGTATAGTGTTTATGCCACCGATATACTAGGATTATAATTGAACAAAATTTACCTATTTTGTGTGTTTATAATTTGTTTTATTTATTATATGTTTTATTTATTATTTATTTATTACATGTATCATGTAAAATATCACACAGATCTTTTAATAGGTTGTGTGTAGATAAACATTTTTCAAATCATATTATATAAGAAGTATATGTTACTCTTAAATACATAAAGATTCAAATCCTATTATATAAAAAGTATATGTTACTCTTAAATGCATGAAGATTCAAATTATATTATATGAGAAGGATGTTACTCTTAAATATGATACATGAAGATATCATTAAAAGCCAGCCACAAATCTCTACATTTCACTGCCTATCATTCCCTATCATTATCAACATTATATACCGGTAATAGCATATAGCATAATCCCCAAAAGTGCCACCTTCCACTTAGTATAGCAGTGGCAATAAACTATCCTAATTCAACTGTTATTAGCACAAAAAATAAAAAAAATTCTTTGGATTATAAAGGAGATTATCTTTTTTATTGGCCGTGATTAGAAAAATGGCACACAATATCCTTATAATAAACAGACATTCTTAAAACAGATATTTATTTCACTTTTTGTTCAGTCATTTTCAATGAAATGAACTACTATTATGGATATGGAAACAAATGGCTACACATCCCTCATCAAACCCAATTTAACATGAAACTGCCATATTATGTCTATGTGGGTCACACAAATCCTCTTTTGTTATCAGAATGTTTGATAATTGCAACATTTATGTCATCATCATATTAACTGATAGGGGATCCAAATATAAATGTACCTACTGTTTTTCCAGAAGATATCTTATTTCTAATGCAACAAGTGCCCCTGGTTTTTCATATGTGATGTCTGTCACCTGAACTGACTTTCTGTCTATCATGTAGAACACTTATAAAACAAAGCCCATGTAATTTATTTCATATCCGATCTTTTTGTCTAGAATTAATCATATATTGTGCCATAACAGATATAGAACCAGGGGAATTATAGCCAAAGCACTTTCTAGCTGTCCAGCTGCTTTAAGTCCTTGATCATCTGAGTGTCACGATTTTTACATAAGTACATCAATGGTTTTCAAGGCCCTGTTTGCTACTTGAGTGATTGCTTTATAATCACCCTTTAATCTTTGGTTGTCACCTGTATGACATTCTGTGACCTGTCTGATATTTTCGCACCAAATTTATCCTCTGTGACAGTGTATTTGCTGGGTAACTATGCATCACTTGTGACTGTCACCTGTGTAACTATGCATCATGTGTGACTGTTACCTCTGTTACTATGCATCACATATGAATGTCCTCTGTGTAACTATGTATCATGTCTGAATGTAACCTATTTAACTATGCATCATGTGCCTATCACCTATGTAACTATGCATCATGTGCCTATCACCTATGTAACTATGCATCATGTGTGACTGTCACCTGTATAACTTTGTATTACATCTGAATGTAACCTGTGTAACTATGTAATATGTCTGAATGTAACCTGTGTAACTATGTATTATGTCTGAATGTAACCTGTGTAACTATGTATTAGGTCTGAATGTAGCCTGTGTAACTATGTATTATGTCTGAACGTAACCTGTGTAACTACGTATTATGTCTGAATGTAACCTGTGTAACTATGTATTATGTCTGAATGTAACCTGTGTAACTATGCATCGTGTGCCTATCACCTGTGTAACTATGCATCGTGTGTCAATGCGGCAATGCCTAGCACCTATGTAACTTTGTATCATATGTGAATGTCACATTGGAAGGGATTGTTACAAGGAGTTGAGTAAAGTAAAGACATGACATAGCAGTTGTTATTGCATTCATCTTCTAAATAAGGAGATAATATTCATCTATATTCCATGTCTTTCAGTCTGGGGGGAAGCTGGCTTAACAGCAGCTAAAAACAAACATTCCTTGTTTTCCTCTTTTTGTTTTATATCTTTTTGTTTGTTATTTTGTATTGCTTATGTTTGCTCTGAAATTGCTACTGGTAAGTCTTTGTTTACACAACTACTTAGTATCAATTGTTGAAATAGGCATCTATCATGCTCCTGATGAAAAAGCTTAAAAACTACAATAACATGTATTTTAGCCAATGTGTATACATATAGTTTGTATTAGAGACCAAAGCCTAGCAAACCAGAGTGAGGCAGTAGAACTGTCATTCCTCTTTTGACTTGTGGTCTGACCTTTCAGGTCTCTGAGTTAAATGTTAATATTTGTCCCGTATTCAGCGTGTAGCATATGTCTAAGTGCCTCCCTATTATATGCTTTATAACACCTTACAATTCATCTCTCTATGTTGTCTATGAATATATCAGCTAGGTTAAACGGTGAAGAGCCCCCACAGTGCATACAATAACATTGTGGTGGTTCATGGCTTCTTGTTTATACAATAGCTGAATAGTAAATGGGCTGAACATATTCTCCTTTTTTTCTATTTTATTATTCACTATCTATAAGCATTACAAATTCAGTAGGCATTCTGAGAATAGTAAATTCACGATAATCAGAAATAGTGACAGTACTAACTTATTTAAGTTGTATAATGCAAGCTTTTCTTCTGTGGATGTGATCAGACTCTCAAAAGAAGTATCTTTTCAAAGCTTTTTTCTTCAATACAATTATGCACTTAGGAAATGTGGAGTTGTAATATAAAGACATTATCAAATAATATATAGGTGTTAGTATTTTGGTCAGATGCGATGTAAACATGAAGGGTGGCCACCACAAGTGTGTTTATCCCTGTATATGTACCAAGAGACACATTCAAGTACCAAGATCCATGTCAACATCTTATCATCCCAATGCTGACCAGTTGGAGCCAAACATCTATCTGTTCATGCATTAATTTGACCAAACAGGGTTACAAAATAGTCCTGCCATGACCATATTATGTCACCATTCAGGGTGTGCATGACCGAATACAGGAACACAACAGGCTTGGCCATAATGTGTAATAAGTCATGACCTTATTGAGGTATGTTTAAGTGTGACTGAATTGAGGTTTTGCTCCAACTGGTGGAACCTGAAAGAAAAAAATCCTATATGCAAGGAAAGACAAGTTATGCAATCTGCATACACTTGATTGTATAACGCACATCTAAAGCAAAGCTGGTCTGGCTTTCACTTGGGAATTCTAAAGTTTGGTCACTGAAAGCACAATGACATCTCCAGAAACTATTCTTGTGTTCCACTCAAGATAAGACAACACATGTCTTTTTTGGTCACACTTAACAAATGAGTGGCCTGTTTTGGACACACATACTTTGTGTACAGCACACTATGATCTATGATGACAGCAGTGTGTGACCTTATGTGGTTAAACTTGAGTCCAGAGAAATGTTAAGCTAGGGTTAAATTTTCTATTATTTACCCTGCCTGACTCCATACAGGCACAACTTGTGTGGCAACTCTTGTATAGAGCTATATAATTCATTATATGACATACATTATCATAATTATTTTTATTCAATAATAATTCCCAGATTAAGTAAAAATGTTGCACAGAATTAACTATTATACATTCATTCAAATGTGGTGTCGTTATGATAACAAAACATTGTCACGTTGTACTTGGTCTTGTTTTCAATTTAAACTTGAGTCCTGCACAAAACGTCAAAACCCTGTCACTGCCAGCATCACCGGGTAAAGGCTTAGGATCTTGGGAGTGGTCTCGCCAAAATCTCCACAATAACTATCGGCGCTATTCGGTACTGTCATTGGGGTGTATATGGGTGATGTCCAGGAATACATGCAGTATATACGATGGGGGATGTGGCTTCATGGTCCATCACGACTATTTCACATCAAAGATCCCAGCTTCCCCAATCTCCTGACCATTGCCTGCGAGATTTATCAAAGCAAAAGCTTACCTTAAACGGTTTTCTGGTCTTCAGTGACCACTATATCCCTGGTTCGTGAATTGTAGGTTCTGATTGTGCTTCGAATGTACAATGAAACGTTTGTATTTTGTTATGATTTATCTGCAGCTGTGTGCAGGATCCACAGAACACGCCAAGTGAGAAGAGCCCGCGACGCAAAGTAGGTCAGCCACCTTGGGAATAAAGGTCAAGGTTGCTCAAATGTAAACAAAACCACACGTGCTCATGCATTTCATTCAGTTCTGTGCCCCATCTGTTGAAAATGTCCTTAAGCTGTCTATATGATAAAAATTAGCGGATTTTAGGCTCACGCATAACAATTAACGATTTGACCTGGACCGTGACAAGATATTTTATTTTATGGGGGGATAACAGTGACACCTACCGACTGACAACACTGGGAATCACTCTTCAATCAGCCACCTAGCTGTACAAAAATCTAAAATATAAATTTTATCACAGCTCAACCATGATATATTCCATAGCTAAACCAACTGACTGCGAAGATAATAGACCGAGTATTTAGTGATGGATGTATTTGCCTTTCAGGTTCATTAAGTTTTTTTGAATGATACATGCGAATTGTGGACAAATATAATCTTAAAAATGTAAACAATTAAAAAGAATTTAGAAAATAATTAAAATAAACAAATAAATAAAGATAAATAAATAAATAATTAAACGGCCGTCCCAGAAAGTGTTCTTTTTTATGTGGAATTTTGGAATAGGTTTTGAACCATTGATGCAATTTAAGAATTGTTAAAACTCTATAAAAAGAGACAGTAAAGGAAAAGATCTTATCAGGTATAAAATTTCATAAACCTCCCTCTAAAGAGTCCACGATACAAATCTAAAAAGAAGGTAGCAAAGATTTATATCGAAGGATAGTGAATGTTTTTTTGATAAATACCTAATACCCAAGGACTGTGACATATTTTGGTAATGAGTGTTTTATAGGTAAAACCAGTATAATGCAATAACTATAGGCTTTGATAAATATTTCTTTATTCAATATACTTCATTTTTAAGGACGTTCATAAACCACTTTCTCTCACATAAAAAATAAAAACATTAGAAGAAATTGTCACCTCTTGAAATCATATGGAAATCATTTTTCCACAGTTTAAGATTCAGTATCTTGATATGTTAGTGCAGGAAACATGAGAAAGTCGCTTCCGTACCCATTGGGTACACACTTGGCCCCAGCATTGTGGGGGTAGTCACAATTCTTCCTGTCTTCATTCCAAACGGTGCCCGGTGGACAAAGGCGTCGGTATGTAAATCCATTGAAGCAGTGCACGAACCGAGTACAATCGAATGGGTCGGCGTAGACTCCATCGTGGTGCCCCCTACACATTCCCACCACCGTGCCACCAGAGGGTGCCCTCGGCGTTGGAGCTGTCAAAACATGAAATACAAATATGATTAGTTAGCAAGTTGAGTAATTTTGTTCAATAGGTTTTTTTGTATTTTTGTAAACAAAACGCTAACAGATAGCCCCCAAATATCCCAACCTTGTTACTCAAAAGAAACTATTTGACCTATTGATTTTCAAAAAAAATAATCTAGTGAGATAAAAAGACCTTGCTCAGTGGTATGCGCACTCAACTATTACTTTAAATGTGATGTTATGTAGTAGAATGCTAAGTGACTTAGAGCGAAATCTATGTATTAGTGTAACATGTATTGCATATGATAATGTAATTTCAAAGCAAATGTTCAGGCTTGACACAGTATGTCTGCACACAAGTTTGAAGAACCTACTTTCCAGATGCTAAATAAACTTTAAAATTTATCCGTAAATGTCTTTATTCTTTGTATACACTGAAAATATATTGATTTGAATATTTCATAAAGTTAGCATATGACCGAAGCCGCCCACTAGAAATGTGAGTTACCTGCTTCATATATCTCAGTATCCCGTACAGCATCCTCCATGATTTCCTCCTCAATTTTGGCTTCCTTTGCATCAGAGTTTTGATCAAAATATTTGTTGTAATGGTCGTTATTGAGGTATGATTCGTGCCCAGAAGTTGTTTGTCCCATCTCTGACATCGAGGCAGCATTGCAGAAGTTTTTGTCGCAGAAGCACCAATTGACGTCGGTGTGCATGTAATATTGTTGCTTGCAGCCTGTGTAATCTGTCTGTACTTTGGTGCCAACCCAACCATCAAAACATCCTCTGTATATTTCTGTTTGCAACACAAGAGGTTCATTTGTAAGAGTTAAACCTTAAGGACGCTTTAGCATAACCTTGGAGTAATAATTACTATTATTACTCCAAGGCATAACTAAGTAGATACAAAATCAGAAAGAATACTGTTACGGTAATAATTATAAGGTAAATGTTATATTTTTTTAAAATTGTAAAGCAGTGTAAAATCCAATACATTAAGCAGAATTTATTGAGAAGCTTATTGAATTTTTCCAAAATTGATAAACATCCCAAGACGTTAAAATCAGAACTACATAACATAGGTATGACATGTTAATATTAGGAATTCTACTGTTATCAATGGCATTGAATATGTTAGAGTAATAAAGGTAATATCCTACTGTCCCTCTCCTTCCTGATGAAGCATTTAGTCTTACATTTGGTGATCGTCAGATATGCAGCCTTTGTGACCCTTTCTTTACAATATGGAGATGAATCATGACATGAAAAACAATCCACTGAAAAACATTGTAAATTAACCATTAACACACCACTTTAAAAAAAAATGGAACAAGGGATTTTCTTAATTTTACATTGAGAAATAGCATATACCATATATGGTTTGTTTTAGCTGTTTAACAACAAATTTTACGCATGTCAAAACACGCAGAATCAATGTGTATAAAATAATTTTTCAAGCATTAAATATTTAATTTGGCCCAATAACAATTTTAGAAGCTTTTTGGGGCAAACACCTTTATTTTTTTTCAAATGTGGGATTGGATTGAAAATGAGTTTTTGTGTGTTACATTTGTATCTTCTAACATTTCTATCACAACAGAACTGTGACATATTGATGTATTAAGTTATTTTTGTAATTCTGGGTACATGAAATTTTCCTAATATTATTAACCAGAATATTTTCATAAAACCAATATATCATGAAAGGGTGTGAATAATACCTTTCTTAGTGATCGCTGACCTCGCCGTGTACTTATCGTCCAAACTCGCTGGGTAGTTATCGTCAAAACTGGTTGAATACTTGTCACTCAAACTTTTTGCGTATCGGTCGTCCAAACTGGCTGAAATGTTATTGAAAAGGCTGAGATGAGCACATTATTTTCATAATTCAATGCATCGAGAAGAAAAAGTTAACCGACGAGGATGGGATTCGAACCCACGCGGGCAGAGCCCAATGGATTAGCAGTCCATCGCCTTAACCACTCGGCCACCTCGTCTTGTGTATTCCACAAGGGGGCTCTGTAATTCATAACAACTTCATCTTAACTTTATACCTCAGGAAAATAACAATTGCAAAATTCTTTATTGATATACTTAATACATATTAGACACTTATTTGCATAAAAATCTTACCAATTCCTTCACTGCTCCAATCTATTTCAGAAAAATGGTTTGATGATCCTGAATCTTGGCTTGGGATATCTACAAATTAGTAAAGAGAGAAAATAATCAATATAAATTGTTATTTCCGTGATTTGAATGCATCAGGAGTGTTAATCTTAAATAAATCAATATTATAGCAAGTTGTCTTTGTGTTGACATTAGGAAATAATTCTGAACTTTTTATTCCAAACTAAATCTAGCCTTATATGTAACATCACAAGGCCCGTCACAAGGAAACCAATTAAAAAGATTGTGCTGATAATGACTGAACTTTATGCACTTCCTTGCCGTGTCCTGTTCTAAAATGTACATTTTTTGTTCACTTGCAATTCTACACTTCTTACACCGTCTTTACAGCAAAGTGTAATTTTCTTTGATAGGATGTCTTAAATTATAAAGTTAACAACAACCGCATAGTATATGATTGGCCAACAAATAAACACACTTTACATTTAAAGCTTGAAATGAAAGCTCTTTTGTGGGGCATCAGATGGAAGTAAAGGAATTATTCATCATTTCTGAAATAAACGGAACAAGTTCGTAAATAGGTGACTATTCTATTTTAAAAATTCTGACCAAATGTACTCACTGACCTCCACAACTCATATTCCTGAGAGCAATATATCTTATCTATATGCTTTTAATATACCAAATTATAGGTGTGCTTTGTTCATGAAACCACAGAGGTCACAGGCAATTTTACAGAGGTTTGGGTATGATTAAATGATATGTGGCCACAAAACTGTGACACAGGCAAGTTAACTCACTGAAATCAACCAAAATACACCAACCATGGTTATTGTGTTTTACGGAAAGTGCCAAGTACTGCCTGTACTCTTTTGACCACCAGATGGCCACATGTGTATACAATCATGTGACCTCTATTGTAGGTTTGTCAGGGTGTTAGGCCTGTACCATTGCACGAACATTGATGGAAAAGCAGGGCTCTGTAAGTCAAATCACTCAATTGTCCCAATCTAAAGGTGCCACACTTTAGCAAGACTTTACAAAACAGGTGTTTGCACAAGGTCACTGGTCAACTAAACAAAGTTTGTTGACAAAGTGTTCAATGGATGTTTCGATTCTAGCAAAAGACTTGTCCACTATCAAATGGAACAGAAATCTAGTAGGGGAATATGATGGGTAATAACTTTTGATCGCAAAGTTTGGTGTGTGAACATTTATATTATGCAAGGAAAAAGTGCTTGAAGACCTCATTTCATGAATGTTTTAATGTACAATGCCATAGGATGGTAGAAAGTATATTTTACGATTTTGTTGACCGCATGGGCTTTTTGAAGCCACATATCTTTCGTATATAAATGATTAAGGTAAAATCACGTGAATCTTAATAAATCAGATTAATATCAGATTGCATTGGCCCTTTTCAAAAAGCAAGCATAATAGGAGAGGTCAAGAGAATGGGCATGGGCAAGAGAATATAATAGAATTCCTAAAAATATACCTCCTACAGAAAGCAAGCTATCCCAAGAGAGAGCTATTGATAAAAACTGGGCATGATGGAATCAAATTAAAAAGAGCGAAAACAATATACAGAACAGTATCATGCACAAGATCAACTCTAAAACACTAAACTTAAAAATGAGAAATCAAAATATGGTCTTGACATTTTTTTTATTCCTAAACTAAGTAATACAATCTCCATGAATTAAAACACTCTGTACACATAAAAAAATCACACAGTCTAAGAATTTAAATGATAAATGATAAAAATATATATATGTATACATACATATTACTAAAGATATAAAAAGTATATATGCCAGGAAATGAGTGGAGGTGTCCACGAAAGTGTCATATTTCATATGACAAAAGATGAAGTACATAAAACAAGTAATATATCATGAACACATTACAGAACTATTTGAATCGTAATAAAATACCGTATTTTTCTTTCGGGTATATCGAAATTCCGTTGCGTCAAATAGATATGTGGCATAAAATAAAATTATTCAGGCTTAGATGTTATTTACATTTAAATCATCAATTTCTATCTAAATAAAAACACATATATACACCTTCACCGCTTGATAAATAACATATCTAACATATATTGGATTTCTCTGTGATCCCTTTGTTTGGTAAAAGAATACTCAAACTCAAAAGAAAAATAATTGCACATATTGCACAAGAAAATATTCTTTAAAAAAAAACTGATTCTTTCTTAACAGTAAAACACTAAGCCACAGGTTTGGAGAGACGTGTTGCATGTAATTACACAAGGCCCGCTTTCACATGTGTAAACGTTTCGAATGGAAGGTAATTATCTAGTCTAATATGTCAAATTTGGTTGGTTGTCATAGGCTTCAGAAAAAATAGATTCGATCCACTACAAAACATAGAAACAATTACGTGTGACATCTTGCCTGCCACTTGGGCTCAATGTCTCACACGCTTCCAACATTCATAGGGGAGAGATGCCCGCTGTTCTCATTCATGCAGTGTAACCAAATGGGTTCAACTTAATTACCTGGGATCAAAACAAGTGCAGACCCCCAACATAAGAGAGTAATTAAAGTACAGCAGATAATTACCTAAATTAAATGGTTTCCTGTGCAGTTTTGTTCTAGTCTATATTCGACACAGTTTCCTGTGTTCTTTTTGTTCTAGTCTAAATCATAAAACATTTAAAAACCTATTTACATAATATTAGTGTGAATAAAACAATTATCAAGAAAACATTGTGAAAACATTTACCTTACAAACCATTGAATATTTACAAAATGCAATATAGGCTCATTTTAAGAAACATCTATAGAATGATAATTCTGTCAAACATCTTTTTTTCTAATGTTTTGTTCGGTCATAAATACAAGGCATACTATACATCTCTAACAATAAAATAATAGTTTAAATACGTATTAATTTTTTGATAACTTTTGATAAAAATACTACAGAAGGGTTTTATGATTGGATCTTTGGTCTAACAATCACTCGAAATATAGTAATAAGTCATTTACAAAGGCTTTATGATGTCTTAATTCAATTAATGCACTTAATCTTAATCAATAGTATATCATTAGTATTACCCTACTATAACATATCACAAATGATTAATTTTATCTGAGTGTGTCTGTTTGTATTTATATATATATATATATATATATATATATATATATATATATATATATATATATATATATATATATATATATATATATATATATATATATATATATATATATATATATATATATATATATATATATATATATATATATATATACACTACAGTATAAACTATCTTTAAGATTATCTCTGAAGATGAAAATACAGTTTTAGAAATAAAATAGATAGATTGACTAGATTATATAGGCATAGGCAATTGCAGATATACTTATGAATAAATATAAATGTGTGTGTGTAATGTACTATTTACAGAAAACGTAAGCGAATGCCCAAGGTAACTGCTTAAATAGATTGTGATATTCTTTTTTTAGGATTCAGATATTATTTGGCACAAGTCCACCAAAAGATTTCTCCCAAACAGAACTAGCAGCAAGCAAATTAGACAATATTTGAATTTTGCTAAGTATTGTTAAACTCAAATGTCAGTTGAATGTTTAATATATCGTAGAAAATTTAGACATTTTTAATCAATTCAGAATAAAGTGAATCGTTCCAATGATATAGACACATAATATAATGTATAACGTATATTGCACCAATCGACCTGTGTTGTGGTTATATATCAATATATATTACACACAGATTATAAATATGTACACAATTTACTTTCAAGTTATGCGACAGTCTATCTACCGGTATTACATTTGATGAAACACATCCAAATGTTTGTCAAACAAGTAATAATTGCTGTGCTTTTAGTATCCTTAATCATTGGGTGACTGATTCTTGTCTTTGAGGAGATCCCTCTTTTTGAAGTCATAATCCCATGCCCTGAACTGGTCCAAGGCTGTCACCAGTCGCTTGTAGAAGCCAGGAACGTCGCAAGGGGAGTTGCTGTAAAACGTAAAACTGCAACCCTTCAGTCTGTCGTTCCACACAGTTCCGGTGGAGCACTGCATCCGGTATGGCAACCCATTGGAACAGTGGTAATATCTGGTGCAGTCCAGGTTGTCAGGGTAGGTTCCATCCTGCTTGCCATGACACACAGATGTGTATCCAGGCTGGAGATTTGAACTCCGGTCTGTAATTAATTCATATACTTGTATTAGGCATCGGTTTAATGTTACTGAACCCAAAGAACTTGAATTCAGAAAGTAGAAATTCCGATTTTATTTGATGATACATATAAATATATATATATATATATAAATGAATATGTAAATATATGTACAGAAAGAGATATATATATAAATGTATGCAGGCATGCAATTCCATCATGCTTACCTTTGTCATAGTCGGTCCATGCAGGCATCAGATGGGGTCCACAGTGGGAGAGTGAAAAAAACCACCGAAGTTTAGGAATTAAAGACCCCTTGTCATATTGAATGTGCTTACACGAAATCCACCAAACCATTCTAACCCTGAATAACCTTTCCTATTATCATTATACAATTATATAAACCAAGGGGTTTTTGTTTACACCATGCATAGGAGTAAATATGGGTAACCAGATTCATTAAATACCCTCAAGGTAACAAGTGTTGCCTTTTTATTTAAATGGATGTATCATTTGAAGGTAGAGCCTCATACCTTCATAAGCCAGTTCAATGTTGACATCATTTTCCTCCACAAGTTTCTCGGTTGAAGATGGGGTTGGCAGGAAATATTTGGTGTCGTACACAGAGTTGAATTCAGAATCGAGTTTTGCCATTCTGGCATCTCCTGGGCCTACAGCCACGTCGTCCTGTTGCAAATCGGAAGCGGAAGTGGGTGCCATCTTTTCCATGGCCTCATGGGATGCTCCATTACAAGGCTCATTGTCATAACTATTGCAAAAACACCATTCCACCTTATCACCCAAATATTCTTGGACTCTGCATCCTAGATAGTTTTTCTTTACAAGACCTCCTCGCCAGCCATCAAAACATCCCCTGTAAATCGCTGGAATATTATAAGAAAAGTTTTAACATAAAATTGTTGTGAATCACAAAGAAATTTGATATGACAAAATAGGGAAATAAGTGATACAAAAGACAAAATTAATTATCTTAACAGATTATGACAAGACATAGACGGAAGTCATAATAATCATATACTGAGAAAAATCTACCCGGACAAATCTTGGTTTATATATTATTAAAGTGGTGTTACTCTTATGTTAAAGTTCAAAAAGGGGGTTCTGAGAAACACAAGCTGACAAAGCGCCATAAGAAATCTCTGACCCACTGATAATTCTTGGTATAATAATTATTAGGTCACATTGCACAGCAAGGCTATATATGACTAACACGAAATTCTGTAATATCCCTTAACCATAACCCCCATAAAACAGGCATGACTCTGTAATTAATTACTTATTATCAAGCTTCATAGCTGCATAGCAAGCCAATATGTGTCCAAATATGGAACTATGTATGCCTGCTGGACCACATTTCAATATCCCATGATGTGACAAAATAAATGACTTTCAATTAACTAATCACTAATGATATACTTAAGCAAATTATAGTGAGACATGTGTATATAATGTGTATGGGTGCGCCCATGTTTTGAGTGATGCTGCCATAACAGGACATGCTCCAGAGCATTACGTTTTTCACCTCTGGGCAGAAGAAGTTACTCTCAAGCTGGTGGCAGGGCCAATTGACACACGAAAATGAGGCCGTAGTTGCAAGCTGTGACTGGAATTGTGGGTAATTCGTCCACGTCGAAGCACCATCTGGTGACATTTCAATACGGATAGGACCTGAGAAATATCAAACTTGGGAAAGTCACGTGTGCACGTGACCATCTGCGACTGGTCCTGAAGTTTCTTCTCTGATAAACAAGTTTCTAATTCAGGACTTTAATGTGTATGACCTAACACGATACGCTATAGAATTAAGCTGCTCAGACTTTGTTCATTTTTTGTCCAGAATTTTTATCCCTAGACAAAGAATTAGCCTGTTCAGTTGGCCATAAGTAGTACGAAGTAGTTTTCTGCCATCGTGAGCCCGATAGTTTTCTGCTATACAATATAATATATCTCTTAAACAATGTGAACGAGGTGCGTGTGCATACAATCCTTTTACAGTTCAAATAGGAAAATTAGGATAAATGGACCGGCACATCGCTGTATTGAAGTGATTGTGTTTGATAAATTTAAATAATTGACCCCATCAAGTAAAAGACGATGACTAGTCTATTTGCCTTCATTTCTCATTCCAGATTTGATATTTTATGAGATTTTTGAATTTATTATGCCATTGATTATGTTCAATTTCTGTTTTGGTGCCCAAGCTTATCTCACTCAAAAACCCTCCCAGCTGACAACGAGCCTTCCGCAAATGAAAGGCCAGTAGTTGTCTTATGAAATAAAATCTACAGAAGACACTCTTTCATTTCACACAAAAAATGAGAGTGACAGAGACAAATGGTAAGTCGGTAGGGTGTATGTGTTAACGGGTTGAGGGCATTAAATGGGGGCTTGTCGGCTGAGGGCATCTGATGGAAGGGCTGAGAACATCTGATGGTAGGACCGAGGGCATCTGATGGGGGGTGGCGAGGGCATCTGATGGAAGGGTTGAGGGCATCTGATGGTAGGACTGGAGGTATCTGTTGGGAGGACCGGGGGCATCTGATGTGAGAGCCGATTGCATCTGATGGCGATAGAGTAGAATGAGATGATTGACTTACTGTCTCCTTCGTATCGGAGGAAGCATGGAGAGGAGCATAGCGTTTTGGTGAGGTACTGCCCATCATAGACGCTGTGGCGACACAAAGCAGACTTACTGCTACACTCATAGCAATACTGCTCCTCCTCTGAAAGGTAAACATTTAATACAAGGTATAGAATTACCATAGATATTGCAGTTAGGTTTTTCGCTGGTTTGGTAGATTTGGTTTTAACATTTACAATGAAAACATAATTTGAATTGTTTTTAAAAAATCGATTAAAGTATCTTACTGTATACACATGCATACTTCAAGACATCGCAACACATGTTTATAACACAAAAAGGTAATGTTATTCTTCTGTTATGCTGTTTGGTTTCGAAGGCCCTGCTTTTTCTATTTGATTTTAATGACTCACCAGTTCCTCCCCAAAAATTAACAATCGATTTAACAATATATATTTGTGTAATATTGCCTGAAAACTTTTACTGTTTGCTATTTTCTTGAGGAAAAAAATGGCCTCCTGTACTCACCATAATTTTTTCGACCTTTCTCCAGGTCGTTGTCAAATGCCTTGTAGTAGCCATTGTTGATGTAAGAAGACTGTATGATACCTGTACTGGCCAGAATAACAATGGATATGAATATTTTCCTCTCCATTTTGCAACAACTTTCCTTCAACTTATGAAAGTAAAGGGCAAATTGTCCCTTCTACTTGTTTGCAACTATTAAACATGTTGATAGGATGTTCTGGGCTTATATATGGCGGGGACTCGGTCAGGAGGCAACAGCTTGTGTCTTACTACGTTTTGGGCGTTTCTAATTTGTGGAAATTACAAAAACAATAGCGTACAATTATGGACCACGTGGTGTGGACGACATGTCGAGAAGGATAAGACCATATCGTTTGGATTGGATCACACTTGTTCCCGCCAAAAGTTTCTAGGCAGACGACAGTTGTTCTCACACCGCTCAACATTTTTGCTCACAAGATGTCGTGACGCATAGGATGTTTTGACATGAGTTTTGCAGAGGTGTCTATGTCAACAAAAACGATTAGGAATCTCCAAGACAAAATTTTATATAATATTTCTGGAATCGATATTTCCTGTATTTTTTACCAAAGAAAATGAGTAATATACATTATATTGGCAAGCTGTAGCATAAATGGTCGAAACAATGTTGGTAATTATTTTGAAGGTGGTAATTAGGAGTTGCGTGCAATCCACGTTTATCAACACAAATTGTAGCACATCAAGGACACCCTGATTACCAGTTAATATCTTGATAGAGCCAAAAGACACTCACTAATTACTATGGATATCATTAAACCAGTGTTAAACGAGTCCCCTCTAGGTGTCGCATCGCCATGCTCCTGTTTTAAACTACAGAACAGATGTTGTAACATACTCCAGAAAGAAAAGTACTTTATGCAGCCAAAAAGGTCATATACCATTATGTGTTATTTTGAAGCAATCTTCGATCAACTTGTAGCCACCTTGTTTTAATGCTTTTACAGCTGAAGAAACAAGCTGACCACAAATAAGTTGAAAAGGTATAATTTTACATGTAGCATTATAGACAAGAAAGAAAAATCTTGCGAAATTGCGTTTTGCACATATTTTGTGTAGAGTAATGGACTTGTAATATCACCTAAATGAGTTATAAAGGTCTGTAATATCAGCGATGGTGATTTATAGAGGCGTGTATTATCAACTATGGTGAGTCGTTTCGGCTTGTGATGGCAGTACAATACATCTTATCAGTTTCCTGGATGTATATCTCTTTGTTTAGTATATTAATCTCCCCACTTTCCTTATTAGTAATATGACTAAGCATGCCAATGATAGTCTTTGTCCAATATTTTTCTCGATGTAAATGCAGGTCCAGCTCATAAACCATAAGTGTTGGAGACTCATGGATTTATATTCTAACCTCTAAAATAAATATATTATTGTATTATTGCACAACTGTGTTATTGTTGAGTAAAGAATTTGCAGAAAACAAATTACTACTGAATCTGTCACATATGTTACCAGAATTATCTGCAAAGCCCGATCCGTTCGCATATCAAATATACACACAAATTGTCAACTGGCCATTGTGTCTGGTTTGACTGGCGTTTAACCAAATGGTATGAACACTCAATTTTAGATTTTATTTACTTCTTGTTTTATTTTGTTTCTGTTTATCTTTCTGTGTTCCTATACATTTCAGATAAATTCTTTTACAACTGTTTAATTAAGTTTTCAGTAAAAGTGAAGAAAAATCTTTTTGTTGAATCATCATATTCAATATTTTCACCATGACTGGACCATACCATTCTTTGAAGTGTACGTTTTTGTTTATAACAGTTATTATAGACATATTTTGATTATTAGGTTATTAAAATACACATATGCATATATTGTCTTGATTTAATTAACTGCCATTGAATGACTAGAATTAAATTATAAATGATGATAAATTTGATACCATAATGTGAATATCTCATGAATGAAAATGGATATACTTATCAGGTTTTTAATAAATTAAAATGTTACATCAATATAAGCCTCATAAAGAATATATTTTTTACATCGAGTACCCACAAAGCACACGTTCGGTACACAAGTTTTGTACCAAAATAGCTCTTTACAAGGAGACATTATGTTGAATATTTTTGACATCATAATTATCCTAAATATTTTCTTTTTTTCTGCCTAAAGCATGCAGGACACTTCAGATGATCTGATAATCTAATAATAAAATGGATGGGCCATGTATGTGCATGAAAGATCAAATGACACATTCCATTCACACATTCCATTGTATAACATGTTATCACAAACTACTATCTTGGTATGTGGATGACAAGACAATGGATGCAGCCGGTCCCATCTGCTGATGCAATATCAAAACATTTGACCTACCTGTCCCATCCCGTGTGAGAGGCGGCGGTGACATGAAAGAAGAATGTCGCACCTGCTCCTGCTCTCATGGGCGGATCACATAATATTGAGACAAAAAGGCATACAGTCAAATTCTATTCTAAAAGGTAAAACATTTAACTCCCCATGTGTGTTCATCTTAAAACAAAGTAGTGTATGTGGGGACCTTGGGCAATTTACTGTTTGGTTTCTGTCAGAATAATTTTAGCATTTTCATATATCTGATTGACAATAGTTATTGATAAATGCTTATTATCATAATGTCAGATTGTGAAGACCAGTTGCAGGAGTTATCGCGATGTGCTCTTAACAATGGGAGTGTCATTTGTCTCATCCATATGATTTCTATAATCAATCTGCTGCACCTCAATAGAGTGTCGCTTATATTGGATATTTCATTATTCTTTAACTTCAGCTTCAGAGAGAAGGTGGGCATTAATTGGTAGATTTCTTGGTATTTCAGCAAATGCACTATAGCAATTTTTCAAGGGACCGTCGCCCACCTTTCCTAAAGAACAGGACACTGGATCTAAGAAGCAGGTTGTGATTTGATGAGGGCTGATCAGGTTTCCCAGTTATATCAAAATAGCACAACAAGGGAGTGTCGCATATTTATCTTTGCCACTACCACCAAGAGCAGCAATACTACACCCTGCAAACCTTCAGTCACGTGTTATAATAATGCCGATTACAGTCATGTTAATTAAGTCAGTGGGACAAATATTTCTTTTGGAATTGTGGTGCATCGCTATGCTCCTCAAGTGGTCATCATATCAATTTTCAAATCTTGAATGAATTTCTTTTTAATAAAATCACCAGAGGTTTTGTATTTATGAACTTTTCAGCACTATATGAGCTATATCAGATCAGATAGAAGCCTTTCACCAGGACTCAATGCCCTACTATTTTCGAAGAGTGACTGTGGCTACCTAGACATGATGACAGCTTGGAGTAATTAACCATAATTACTTCAAGATATCAGCAATAATTGCCTTTGATAACCAGTCATTTAACATTGGCTGGAGTGAGAACCAAATTATTCACAGATTTCCAACTTTTTCGACCTGATCGAAGTGCTTGCCCCATCAAGGCATCGGACCCTGTACCTTTAGCAAAAAGGACAGATGTCCTTTCAACTGAGCCACGTCCCCAGAAGAATATAATAAGCATGTTAGTTGCTCATGACCTGTTTACATTTCAGGGCTTGGCGCAACTATTTGACAGTCAATTGATCGTTTCCTGTTATATTGATGTCAGGATTTTTCTATGAAAATACATGATTTTTAATATAATTATATCTATGCGATCCATTTTTTTCTTGTATTTCTGAATTATTTATGATTCAACAGCAACATGCGTAGAAATGAAAGATTTCGAGAGGGAAAATAAAATTCAATTTTAATATTTTATGTTCCCTCCACCCTTCTTAATATTTCACTTTTTCATTCCAATGTGTCTAACATAAAGCCGATCACTGCAGTCACTGTCACAATTAATGTGTGTCAAATGAAACACAATATCTGTCTCGATTTGGAAACACTATATAGTGCATAAACGTTTTTGTGAAACACATTTGGTAAAATGCTATAATGTGTTTCATAATGAAACACAATGTTGTGTTTAATGCTCTGTCCCAGAAATGAAACATAATGATGTGTTTAATCGTAATATTGTGTTTATTCAAAACGTTTTATACATTCAAGAAAAATGATAGGCATTCTATATTCTAAACTTCATACTGAATCCAGATTGTTAAAAATAACCCACCTATACGCCGTCTGAGATGCACTATGTTAACTTGACCTCTCATGCAATTTTAGTCCTTGATACACTTCTATGTAATCTCTTCATGCCCTTTCATGTAAACATTTGTCATCAGATTGTCCTGCTCTGTGTAGATAACTGGGATACCCTCTTATACAGGATAGGTCCTCGGGATGCCAACCTGCCCAGTGTATGTACTTGGTATTCCTTCAAATCTCAGCCAGCATAGGTATCTGGGATGCCCTCCTGCAGTTGTAGACATTGACTTCAATTCTTTTCTACAGTGTTTGTCCTTCAGCATCTGTAGATATAAAAAGGAAAGGCATATCAGTACGATGTTTCTTTGATAGAAGCTTTCATTCTTTTATCAAATTGAAATATAAGAACTGTCTTCACTATTTCATTCCACCCAGCTTCTAGCATGCAAACTAATTGTATTTCATAAATACAAATCACATAAGTTTAACCTGAGGCTAAAATATTGAAGATTTTGGAAAAAGACATCTTAATAGAATAAAATATATGTATATACCACATTTGTTGAATATTGTCATGAATAAATTCTCTCCATGATAATGCAATCCTTGTACTCTGCTGACCAGTGGCCAACTGTCAACATTTGAATGTATAATAACATGACTATCCCTTGTGTAAATATTCTAACTTCCTGTTTTCAAAGAGAGGCACACAACATCTTAATCCTATAGAGAACTGGTCAATGGCAATTAACAAGAATGCTTTAATGTGTTAGAGTTGTGAGTATAGAAAACACATTACAATAATTTTATTCTTATTAATACCATGAAAATTAAATAAAAACCCTTAATTAAACAATATTATTGCCTAAAATGTTTATCCAATGTTACATATAAGTTCTGAATTAGTTTCAGTCAGTATGAGCCTGTCACAAAGATTGTGTTTCACAAAAACATTAAATATAAGTTGTGTTTTAGGTGTTTTCTTAGCAGTTTTGTGTATCACCAAAACACAATATCCACATGAAAACATAATATAATGCGTAAGTGAGACAGATAATTTTGAGAGTGGTGGATGCTGTGTTTGAACTTATCACGGTTTGTATTATTCCTATTCATATTATTGATAATTATTATTATTGTATATACAATGGCTTATTATTTCAAAATCTGACTTTAAAAAACGCAGTCAGAGATAAATGACACAAATAGAAAGTTTTCTTTTAAAATAGATTACATACCATATTGATAAAAACGATGCCATTTACAAACTCTGAAAGCCTTGACGGTTAAAATTTTTCACCAAAATTAGATTGGCACACAAAATAGTGGCGTTTAAGTAAGGAAATGGGAATGAACCAGATAATAAAGATCCTTAATTACTCTTTAGAAAAATCAGTCTGAATTTCTTTAATTTGGATATTGTCTATAACAAATAAAAATGAGAGAAGATAGAGGAATTCTTTTTGCCTGGAACGTACCCGGTAAACTCAACCCTTCTTTTGTATTTCACACACACTCACACACACCTCTGCAAACTCTGTTTCACGCACATATGTTTTGCCATTAATATCACGTTCATGTTCAACAATCTATCCAAACCCTATGGAGGGGGCCACGGGCCGTGGCGCAGTTGGTTAGGGCGCCAGCTTATTAGCACCAGTTCCTCTGTGGTGATCCAAAGGTCGTGGGATTGAACTCATGATACAATTTCCCACATGAGCTGAGGCCTGTGCCAAAGGGTTAACCCGTTGTCCTTGTAAATCTGTGACCGGGTGGGTTGTCATGTCAAGGACCTGCGACATGACAATTCAGTGAGGCAGCACTATATCTGCTACAAGTAGGTCTCATCACGAAATAACTGAAATAATGTTGAAAGTGATGTAAAACCCCAAACCAAACCAAACCAAACCCTATGGATACATTATAACCCCCCCTCCACATCTCATCGTATCTCGACTACAACTTCAGGTGGCACTGACTACAACTTCAGCTGCACTATAGTGCCCTCTGGTGCAGGAATTTAAAGCATAGATGGACTCGACTTTCCTCATCACGTCCATCTGTTTATACATTATAAACTTGTATTCATCATCTAGCCCCTAAAATGATACCAAAACTATTCATATTGTAATTGTTATTATGTGTGAGCTTGTTTTTTTAATGTAGTTTTTAAAGTTCTTTTTTGCAATCATAGACTCTTATATCAATAAAAAAAGGAGCAAAATTGAACTATTTAATGAAGTGTCAGCTTATATAATGTTGATATATTTCTAAGATACATATGAATAAAAAATGGAGGAAGTTGGCACATTGTAGACAATGTGAAGACACGTTAAGAGACAAAGACTAGGATGTAGATGTTCAAGTTCTTTAACAGTATTTATATCAATGTCATTATATATTTTCAGTCCCTACCTGTATTGCAACTTGTTCAGTGAATGATGGTGTTTTCCCTCTATTAATTTCGAAGTATTGAACTATTGAAGAAAAATATATTATTATCTAAATATTTTGGTTTCTGGAACAAGTGTCTTTAGGTTTTAAACAACAACAGTTTTATTAACATCAACTGAGGGAGTATAGGATCTGCCATAGGATCGTAGAGTTGTGCTTTGGGATTTAATAGTACGAAGATCCCCCAGCGAGACGGTTCGGGTGATTTTGAAATTAGTTCAGCCACACACATAAGCAATGAATCAGAGAGACCCAAAGCTGGTCCCTGTGTGACGCCATGCTTGATGGAATTCAAAATTGACCGCTGTGCACCTCCATTAACACATGGTTTCCTGTCCGTTAGGTATGACTTAATCCAGTAGAGGTCGGGACCAGTTACTCTACACAAAGTTTCCATTCTGGTAAGCAGTATCTAATGATCAATAGTATCACTTCATTCTCGCAATCTCGGCCTATATTGACGTTGGATACTTATGACTTATTATGCCTAACGTTCTGAGTGAGGATTGGCGTAATTCGACATATATCAACATTAGCAAAGGTAGGAGAGAATGCATTTCTTGCATTGAACTTGGTTTTGGTCTGTGTGTTAAGTCAGTGACAAAAGATAATCATTAAATTTAATTGTTTGTATTGCCACTTTTGTGATCTTTGGGAAAAGTGATGTTCAAATTTTCACACCAATTCTTGTGAAGTCACCAGCATGTGGTGCCCTCTATATTATCAAAATCATAATCATTCCAGTGCATACATGTGAACAGCCCATTCAGATGTTTGATTTCCTTTATTTTAGGCAATATAATCTATATTTTATAGGCCGTGTGTGCCTCGAGAACATGTTGATAGTATCAGGTACTGCTGATAGGCCAAGCAGTAGCAGTACTACTGACTTTTTGATGTCTTGGACAAGTTGGAAGTCATTTATACCTTCAATAATGCTATCTCGATACTGTAATATTTCTTGTATGCAGAATGAAACGTGTCAGTAATTAATAACCATGATGAAAGGCAGTAGCTTTTCCAAGAGGTCATCGAGAAGTCATTGTTAACAACGCCATCTGGTGTTAGAGCAATGGCTGGATCCATTTCATTTCGAATTTTGTCATTTTTCCCAAGAAAGAAAAATAAAACTTGTTAGTCTTGGATAAAAGCGAAATAAAAATGCTTAATTTATATGGCGGTTTTCTTGTGTAAACTGTAAAGTTTATCTCTTCAGAAATATCTCAAGAATACTTTTCTTTCTCCTTTGGAACAAAATGCTAAAAAGTAATTATGAACTTGTGAAATTGTGTTTTTACGATCCTTTCGGCAACTATGACCATATCAGGTGGACTTCTTCACTTATGCAACCAACAAAGACACAGATCCTAAACTCCACCAACTGTTCTAGCAGGTGTGGCATTGTATGTAATAGGAGCCGCATCAAATCACATGACTGTCGATATTAAACTTCGGTTTATTATCTCTAAACTCACGAATGTAGCATTAATATTTGTAATTTACAGGACTAAGTTTATGTGCATGCAATTTTAATTTAGTTGATGCTTGATAGTGTGGGCCTGTGTGAGCAATGTTTTGATTTGTATCCGACTAAAGCACGTCAACAAAATGAAAGAATACTAGTTATATCATGGTTCATAGGAACCGTTAATACAATATCCCTTGTGTGCAACTTATATATCTGAAATTAAGAGTTAGTTATGAGTTGTGTAATGAATCATTAGTCATCGGTAACTTATGTACGAGGTAAATAATGTTCCTGATGGAGTCAGAGGTGCCAAACCATTTTGTTTTCAAGAAGGAAATATATATTATAAGAAATTTAGAAATTAAAATGCTGCGTCATATTCTTTTACTATGAAATATGTTATACCTTACAGATCCTCTTATTATTTAGAATAACGATGAGCACATTTACCATAATAACGCTATCAATTGGCTCTCTTTTTATTCATTGATAACGTTTTAAAATAATAGTGACAAAACACCTTTTGTAACACATTTAATCGTTTATTTTAAGTCCACCCTTTATTTTTCCACCAGGCCATGGGACCAAGCAACTTGACATCTTAAAGCATTAGCTTTGTAACGATGACTGTCATACACAGACAGAGGAAAGAGAGCGCATGGAAGGCCCAAGACCAAAAGTTGTTAACCATATCACCAGTTGGTTGTACATATTCACCTCTTGAATATTCAAATGAGCTTATACTTTGTTATTCACACAGAAATCATGCAGTTTGGGGAAATCATACAGCAGATTGGAACTAACAAAAAGTCTACGTTGCTTCTGTTTAATTTTGAGTCCTAAACTACCAAAAACCAAACCAGCAGAGAATTATATGTAAATATTTATTTTCAAAGATCGTCACTTAGCTGATATTTGTAGGTTTGATTAGCAACATAGACATGATGTTTTTTTGGTAGGTAATATATCAAACTTAAAATAGCTAGGGTTTGGATTATCTTCTATAAATATTAGGATTTAGAACCAGAAAGATAAATAGCACAATATTAACTATACAATTTCACAGGTTATACAATGATACTGTACACAATAAATTAAAATTCCAAATACATTTAAATAGTTACACCTATCAGAATTTTAACCAATGATTTTTGGAAGCTTTGCCCCGGAATTATTCCATTTTCAAACGTTTTGCCAGATAAGGATTCTTTCTGGATCATAATACTTTCCGGAAAAAGGATTAAGCGGGTAAGAATGAAATCTTGTATAACCCGTTGGATTACAAAACAATGTCATCAATAAATTAGCATTAAATAAATACTTTTTTCTTTTTTTTGATACATTTGACACAATGCACTCGTCATTCTGGAAAATATATTGCTTCTTATAAAACTATCTCTCTGTGTTTCTTTTTAAGTTCTCTCTATGACTATATTCTGTGCCCATTTTGGGTGTCCATTTTATTTTATAACAGTTCATTTCCTAAGTTTTCATACATCTCTCTTAATCCTATTAATTTACTCATTTTCACCTGCATTTACGCAATATATTATAACTAGAATGTCCTATTAACGGTACGGTTCAAATGAATTTTGATTATCATCTGCATACGAATTGGCGTATTCATCATTTGCATATTGGTTTACATAAGGGATGTGCGTGCGCACCTTGTGCACCTTCTTCACGTGGCACGTGGTTGAGTGCGAGACGCAGTTTCTTATTGTGTTATCCCAGTAGAGCTCCTGAGGACATCTCATGGCGTACATAACCGGCTTGTTCACATTGGGGTCCATTATGCAAGCCAGGAACTTGGAACAATCCTCTGGATTTGGGATGAATCCATTCTTGGAGCACAGCAGCTTTTCTGCAAAAAAATTAAGAAAAGGCTGAATTATTTTACCTTAGTCTATGTGCAAATATGTATGTACACAATTGAGCGAAATCTGAATTACATATATATCAACCAAAACAATTCTAAATAACACAAGTTGTAAGAAATAAATGTTTTTATATTACTTATGTCTTTACTGAGACCTAAGTTGAAAACGTACTTTTCTCAGGTGTTTGTAGTTTTTCCTCTTTGTCACTGACTGCCTCGATGGTCTGATGTTTGTCCTCTGTGTAGTAGTCATGTTGGGTGTCTGCCTGTTTAGGCTCAGGCTGCTGCTCATAGGCGTCGTACCCTCCTCTGTTGTCATAGTAACCGTCGGAGTAGTAGGAGTCCTGCTTCTGTTCCTTGTAGGCAGCATCCTGGCCTTCGTATGGATAATAAGGAAGTTGGCTGATCGAGTCTTTCTTTTCTACTTCCGGTTCCGGTTCGTCATAGCTATCATAGTAGCCTCCGTAATTGTCCTTCTCCTGAGGGGACTTGACAAAGATATCCGTGCTATCTGTGCCGTCACCATAATGGACCTGCTCCACTTCCACATCGGTGTACACCCTCTGGTGCTTCTCCTGATACGGCATAGACTCTGACTGGCCCTGTTTGTTCTCACCATCCTTGCTGACCTCGGCAGCGGAGTCCTTCGCCTCTATGTTGGCTTGACGACCGTAGCCTGAATCCACCTCCTCGTAGGTAGACTCGGGGAAGTATCCCACGTGGTGGTTGTTGTTGTTGTTGCTGTTGGAAGTGTCATCCTGTTTGTCCTCCTGTTCTTTGTCTCCTTGGTGGACGTAATTATAGGTATCTTCTGTATAGTAATCATCTGTGGCAGACGAGAGGTCAGCGGACTTGGCGCGGATGTGTTTGGTGCCGTACTTGTGGTGAAGGAAGTCCACGGACTGCTGGTTGCAGAGATCATTGTCCTTGCACACGCACCACATTCTGCTCACCTTCTCGTTGTGCCATTTGATATCATGGCATCCTTCATGCTTGAGATAATTGGACAGATAATCAACTCCTATGTAGTCATCAACACAACCTCGGTAATACCCTGAATAGATAAAAAATGAGTTTATAATAATAATAATAATAATAATAATAATAATAATAATAATAATAATAATAATAATAATAATAATAATAATAATAATAATAATAATAATAATAATAATAATAATAATAATTCTTAGAAAAAATCAATAACATGGGCTTATATAGAAGTGAATCAATAAAAAAAAGTATTCATGATCAACATCAAAGTATTATGAATCATTAATATAAAGATCATTGAAGATTTTATTTAAGAAGTGGACAGAGACTGATTTTTTTATGCGTTAGGATAAAAGCTATCAATAAGTAGAAAAAATAAATGTGTGTAATGTAGATGTGCCATGACAGTTGTCAATATCATCTGGTGCCACATGACATATCTGCCTCTGTCACATGTGTGGGTATAGCGGCGATGGCACCCAGCCGCCTCAGCTCACCAACAATATGCCGCACCATTCACCTCTTGTCACATCTACACTTATTCATAGCATATCAACGCCTGTTTTGTGCCATGCTATCAATTTTAAACGAGTTAATGATACCTTTCCATTATACAAACTTATTTGTAATATTAAATGGGGGATTTTAATACTGATATTTATTAATCCTTGCAAAGTATATATGTATATATGTATATATATATATATATATATATATATATATTTTATACTCTTAATTTTATATATATATATATTTTATATATATATATATATATATATATATATTTTATACTCTTAATTTTATATATATATATATTTTATATACTCTTCATTTTCCATGAAACTCCATTCTTTGGGTTATTCTTGTATTCTTGAATGTAATTGGTGGTTAGCTGTTTTGTGTACTTTTTCATCAGCTATTTTATAATGTTGGTTTACTTCTTGATGTTTTGAGAGTAGTTTTACTTTATGAATTCGTCATTATCTATTGGTTTAGCAAACAATAATGCTAAAATAGTGAATTCAATACGTTCAGAGCAATCTTCAAAGTGCAGACAATGTTGAACACAAAATGAACACACCTTACGTTTACTCACAGATCTTACTGATACAATCGTTTGACAAAATGATTTGAGATTTACTGCACTTATTATATAATTATAAAGTTTCAAATTGTACTTGTAATTCCCTGTTGCTATATTAGATGTTCTATATGTTTTGGGTTCAACATTATTAGTTAATTGGTTACCAAATTATGACTCATTATTAAGCAATTAGCTTGTGGCCAATCTGTATGGGCATTCAAATAACCAAACATATATGTCACCAGCCGTTCTTTTTCCAGGCTGCTTTATATTCGGATACACATTATTTCAGTCTATTTGTCAAATTGCTTGATTGAGCTTCACTCCTGTCCCTCACAGAAAGTATGGACCTCCAGTGCATGAACAAGGTTCATTAAATACGGAGAAAACCAACCAAATTGGCCTTCGAGTCGAACTGGTTGTTGAGTCAACTTACAGTTGTATCAAAATGGCTGTTACATCAAATTGGCTGTTGTTTCAAAAAGACTTTGCTCCAGTGACTTTAACACTTACTATGTTTATCTTCATATCCTTGCCTGACGAAGCATCCATTGGGGCAGACTCCCTGTGGCATCTGGTGAGCGGTTTTGTTCACTGTCTCGCCGCATCCCTCAGCATAGCTTGTACACTGGAAGCACTGCATTCCCTTGCTCTGTCCATGAACCTTAGCTGTAGATGACTTCTCCCCATAACTCGTATCACCAGGCCCTAGAAATGGTTTCGGAACACAGTGCAAACATGTTTTAAAGAAGTAAAACCGTTTCAAATACACATTTTTTGCGTAAATAATACTAACCACTGCTAACCATTAGTCATTATGTGATAATATAGTACTTCCATTAATTTCAAATTAAAGGTTGTGTCTTATACAGTATTTCATTTAATTAACTTTCACAATGCCATTCCTTTTTTGTGATGTATCCTAATGCAAACCTGATAACATGATTTGAACTCAATCATTTCCAGAGTACCTATTAGGCAAAATGTGTCTATACGAAATATAAAGCTATTCTTACCATAAGGTGACTTGAGGTCTGCAACCGAGAGAGACACGAGACCCAGGCAAAGCAGGGCAAGGAAAACAGACGAAGACATGGCGGCGAAGGTTTGTCCTTGTTGTATCCCTAAACTGTGTTTCAACACTGCCTGTATATCCCAACAGCTCAGTGCAGGAACTATGTCTGTTTTGTGGACCAGCCAGGCTCCTGCCACTGGTCTTTGTGTCCTTGAAATCACAGCCGTTCACCACCCAATGTGCTGATGGATGGGTCACGTGACATTCACTGCGAAGCTGCTACGCGCGCCATCTTGGATGAGAACTCTTTGTCCAATTGTGGAAGTAAGCTAGGAACTAAGGTTGACCAGCGGTGTGGGGTGGGTCGGTGTGATCACGGAATACTAGCCCAGGTGTCATACACAACAGATGGTTGACTGTAAGAAAGGCACATAGTTTTATTATGCATACATTGACATCTCATCACACAGATCTTAAGATACTCATCCCTTACACTCAAATGCCCTCAGTGTATATGCTTATTAGAAAGAGGCACAATGAAAATATTACCACAAAGGCAAATATTTTATGAGTAATGTAAAAAATAATTATATCTTCTTCAGAAGGATTTAATTCTTCTCTTCTTTTCTGTCTTCATAAGTTTTCTTATCATTAAGAAAAATGAATTATTTACAGAAGTGAGCAGTTTACACAAGTGTTTCACATCCCCGAGGCACCCCAAATCTGTGCCACTTTCACCATCTTGCGTGCTTGACCTTTCAGAACAAAAAGATGATGAACAAACAAAGTCTGTCTCCTCTTTAATCAAACAGTTATTAACTCATCTGAGGATCATATGTTATGTAATAGAATGTTACCATGTAAACAGTGTTAGTTGTTCAGGGATAAGTAGGCCAATCCAATCTGGTACTCGGACTCTGCGGGAAAAAATAGACCATAAACATCATATGTCACAAAACATATTGTTGCATAATTGTTAGATATTGTAAAGCAATGTGATACCATCAACATTCTGACAAAAACCAACATTCTGAAAAGGTTCAGGGAAAGTCAGTTAAAAAATGGTATAAAAAGTAATCTCAGGAGAATTTCTTTTGTCAGTAGAAGTTACATATGAACTGTTTATATTCAGAAACGATTCAACATTTGAATTTATAGGGATAAATAAAGACACAGCAGAACTGAATGAGACATTATTGTATAAACTACTTGTATAGTAAGTATCAGTTCAATAAAGGCTTTGTAAGTTTGAACTTTTCTCTGGAATGATACCTGGGACAAAGTATATGTCTAATGTGGCTATAGTGATGCACGCACAGTCGCACACATTATATATCGCCTTGTCATAACGACGCCTATAGCACAAACCTATTAATTAACCTTGGATGAGGAGAGACTGATTGCAAAATAAGCCGTATTCAAGAACATATTTATATTTTACGGTATAACATTTCTGTTTCATCAATGTCACATTTAAAATATACTCATCAAAACGAACTTTGTGGAATAAAGATAACTTCTGTAAACAAAATTACGGATTGCGGTACAATGATTTTGAAGGGAAGTGATATTTTTCAAATAGTTCATTGTGAATATTAAGAATACTGCTAACATTATTTTTCATTTAATTCATAACACGATCTGTTCAAAATGTACCAACAATTTATGCCTAAGGTTTAGGTTTACCTTGGAGTAATAATATAATTACTCCAAGGATTTACCAATAACATAACAATGTCTATAAGATATAAAAAATCTTTAGAAACTCTAACTCTCAAATGTTTATATTTTCTCTTTTGGGAGCTGAACACTGAATGTTTCATTATAAAATTTGTAAACCTGGAATGCATGAAATCTAAAAGACAAATGTTACAGTTTTTCGATGAAAAATATTTTGGATTCTAGACATGGTCAGAAAAAGTACGTGCATTTGGTGCCAAAATAATAATGTATTTCCTTCACTGCATACGGAATGCATCAGCGAGAATGAGTGACATAGCGCATGTAACGGGTTTATAGCAGTGGGAGGAGCGGACGTCCAGAAAGCACCCTGCAGAGCACTTTCAGTGTCTGAGGTCCTTAGGAGATTTTGATGCAATCTTCCACCAAATTTCAGTGATCTTGGTTTCTGTGTTTTCACAGTTTAGCTGCATGTATCACAAATGGTTTTCATAGTTTTATATTTTATAATCCCCATGACTGTTCCTTATAGCAGGGTTTCACTTCTCAAGTCAGGTACAGTTGCTTGTGGACAAAACATTTCATTTTGGATGGATAGACAGAGATTCAGCATTTTTAGGCAAATCCAATACCTCATGTTAATGGCTGAGGTGGAAACAATCAAATGGACCTGTCATGTATTACTAATAGAATTATCCAAATAGTAAAAGGGGTCATAGGCCATTTTAATGATTAGCCACTTTTAGTGGTGTGTTTCATAGACATAGTCATAAAGGGATTTCACTAACTTCCTCATATTGTTGAGAAAAATCAAATACATGAATTTTCTTTAGAAATACATCAGCTACTAAATGTTATAACCCAATTGTCTCTACATTCAATATATTTTTTATTATATATTTTTTTAATCATTTCTATTCATGACTAATTTTCTCATATTTTTCAGGGAATATTTCTTCTTTTTTTAGGTATTATTCTGATAAGAGCAACTTATTGCTGATTATTTTCTGAAATTAGATTAATATTTAATTTATCTAATACCTCAAAAATAAATGTGAGGTCAAATTAAAGTCCGTCAATTTGTCACTTTTGTTAGCCTACCAATTTAAGCTATTTTTAATCATTTTAGCTTCATAATAAATCTTCAAATTGACGGACTTTTTTTTCAATTTCTTTTTAGTATTAATGTTTTTTTCTGTGCAGTATTCTATATATTTTCATAAACTAACCCCCAATAAGCTGGCATTTTTATATTATTTCAAAGAAACTTAGTATTATAGTATTTTCCTCTGTTTTCCCTTATAGATTGACCACAAAACTATAAATTGCTCTCAAATTGTTAATTATGAACAGATTTTGATGAATAAGGACTCTACGAGCTCGTATTTGAAAGATGTAGATGATAAGATAATAAAACATGTAGATAATTTCGTGGAAATAGGCTTTCTATGTTCAAGGTCATTGAAAGGTCACTCCAAGGTCACTGGCAATATTTGATCAAAATAGCCTAAGAAGGTTGACATTCGATCACATATCATTTGTAGATGTATTCTGAGTAGTAAAAAAGTTATATCCCTATGTCTGCCATTTCTAGTGATGGTAATCATTATATCAGCTGTCATGTCGACAAAGCTATCCCAGCGTGCATTGTACTTGACACAAGAGACACCTGGTGGATCACAAATGTGGAAATTTAAGGAGTGAGAATTCATACGAGGATGCTTCTCTATGTAACACAAGATGAACATGCGTGTTTGTTTGACAGTGAGTTCTTCTCATTAGCGAAAAATTTATTTTTCTGAAAATGAAAATTAAAAACGTACTAGTTTTATCACATTCCAGCTCCGAAACCATTTATTAACTTTCGATTAAGACATTAAAAATTCACATGTACAAGAGCAAATCAGATGTCTCCAGTTACTTATAATTATAGTTGAAGTAAACAGTTACATATAACCTTGATATAAGATATTACCAAAGCATATAACCAAAGCCAGCAAACATTGTTCTGTGTCTTAGCGAATATTGAGATGATTGCACGACAATGGATCCCTACCCAGCAAACAATTTTACGTATTAACTACATAGTTGGGACGTAATGGTTCGGTTAAACTTACGTAAATTGTTTACGTATTTACTACGTAACTTTGTGGACACCGGTTTACGTATTAACTACGTAGTGTCACTATGTAGTGAAATTACCTTTTGTCAACCAATTTAGGATGTACCATTAAACTACCTTTCCAGCACATTTCTACTACCTTAGGCGGATCATTTTACAACATTTCAGCTACTTATTTATCAGTTCCTCCACACAACCTTCTAGAGATCCTTTTTCTACCTTTTGAATACCTTTGTAGGACCTTTACATGCACTTTTTCATGGGGATGTATATGGGACCATTCTACTACCAATTTACTACCTTACTACAACCTTTTGGCTACATATATATCAATACCTTCTGACAACATTTTAGGGGCCTTATTTCTACCATCTGAATAACTTTGGAGCATGTTTGAATGCACTTTCTCATAGCATCCAAATGGGACTATTCTCATACTGGATCATTCTGCTACACTTCTTAAACAAACATGTCACACAAGACAATATATTTTATGTCTACATTATTTATTTTTATTTCAATGCCATTTATTTACAGTTTATTCAAATATATTCATTAATCTATATCCTCCTTCATCTATATCCTCCTTCATCAAGCTCTCTTTCTACACACATTCAGTCTGAGAATTCCTCAGAATCAGACACCTCACGATTGGAATGGACTGGCAAGCTCCGTCTCTGAAAATAAATTAACATTTTAGAAATTGAACACAGACAAGGACAATGAGAATATATTGTCAATTGTAAACACTTTTTATATTGTGCAGGTAGATTATCTTATCAGTTATTTGGGAAAAACCATCACTATCTGAAGTTTCGTGTCCAATTTCTGCATAATCCAAAGTAAGAGTATGTTCTCTGTGTTCATTATCTGAGAATTCATCACTGTCAGATTAATATGAGAAAGAGGATGGCATATTTTGCATTTTTCGCTTTTTGGTCCGGAAATTCCTCATCCATTCTCTCTTGTATAACTTACGTTGATTTCTCTTTTCTTCATCCATACCTCAATAATAACAAGGGTGGCTATAAAAAAATTTTTAGTACAAATTTGTTAGTGCATGCCATAACATTTTATCTTAATTTTTTTAATATTATAGAGGGTCAATCAAAGTTTTAATTTTGCATTCAGATGCATTACAAATTGTTTATTAGTTATTTGTGTACTGTATATACTTGTGTATTCGCTTACGTCTTGTATTAGCCAATCTTTGATTTTTTTTTCTCCTCTTCAATGTAGATGTAGAGAATTCAATACATATTTTCACTACATACATACCACGTAGATACTACGTAAAATCTGACCAGAGCAAAATGGGACCAATCACTATATGTAACACCAGATGGCAGGGCATGTATGGCAGGTTCTTTGTGACACCAGATCTATGGCAGGGCATGTACACGTATGGCAGTTATTTTTAGAATTTGAAGTTTGTCCAAGAAACATCAGCATGCTATATTATTTTCATGAAGGAAAGATGCGTACTTAGTATATCAACCTAGATCATATCAGGTGGTGATAAACTGACTAAATTGTCCTGAACTGTGAACATTGTGAGTGCTGATCAAATTTCAAACATGCATGCATGCTTCTCTAACACGTGCACATCCAGTCTGACTAAAGTTATGAATATTTCACGTTTTGTGTGGATATTTTCTATAAAACTGCATTAAACATGTTCTTTAAACTTACATGCAACTAGCCTTGCGTATACAAACCTTATGCAATAAGACTTATGATGCTAAATTCGTCAATTTATCTGCAAACAGTTTGTTGATCACTGTGCCAAATGGAGCTCGCAGAGTTAGCACCTGAAATGTATTGTCGTATCTTTGCTTCTAAATTAAATTGTTCAATATTAACAATAGTTCATAAAAAAAATAACTATTATTATAAAATAAAAATAATAACTCAACATTTATTTATTAACTCCTTGTCCTTGTGGATTATCGTCACTATTTTATACGAAAACAATCTGAAATAGAAGCAGCTTAGTAGAGCTAGCAGACGACGCACACACTGTAGAATACCTGCTGTAGCAGTCATTGTGGTTTCATTAAGTGGAACCCAGGACTTATAAAATACGTAAATACTTCCTTTTGTAAACCTTACCAAAATACTACCAAATTACTACATATCTTGTATATTTAATATGCAGAAGAAAATATGTAAATACTACCAACAAGTGTTGATTTAAAAAAATCAAGCTCGCGTAAGTTTGCAAAATCCCAATGCAAAATCCAAAATCCTTGATAAAATCCGAGAAAATCTTCTTACTCTACTACGCACTCACAAATCACTTCTGAAACAAAAGCGCCATCTGACGGTGTAAGCAGAATAAATGTGCCAAAACATGGCCGCCATGGACCGATAATCGGGGTATGCTCCATACACTTCGAGCTTATCATGTCAAAACCTTGAACATTCAGACCTAAAGTCAAAACAAACGCGACCGAAAAGGTATACCCCTGGGCCTGAGACCATACCAAATAACTAGACCTACATAATGAATGCGTAGTAACCACGTATCTAATACATAGTACAACTGCGTAATTTCACTACATAGAAAATACGTAAATACTAACAGAAGGTAGACCTTACCAAAGTACTACCAAATAACTACATATTATGGATGTGTAGTAACAACGTATTTAATACATAGTACAACTGCGTAATTTCACAACATAGAAAATACGTAAATACTACCAAGAGGTAGGCCTTACCAAAGTACTACCAAATAACTACATGTTATGGATGCATAGTAAATACGCATTCAATACGTAGTACAACTGCATAATTTCACTACGTAGAAAATGCGTAAATACTACCAAAAAGTAGACCTTACCAAAGTACTACCAAATAAATACATATTATGGACGCGTAGTAACTACGTATGTACTACGTAGTACAACTTTGTAATTTCAGTATGTAGAAAATACGTAAATACTACCAAATGTTTGACATTACCGAAATACTACCAAATAACTACCATATAACTACGTAGTGTTGATATGTATTCTGGATGTAAAATTCCTTACATGTATTCACTTCGTCTGTACTACGTAGATTCTATGTAAAAATGGGACCGGATCAAAATGGGACCAATCACTACGCCAGAAATACGTAGTTAATACGTAGTGTGTTTGCTGGGTACCCACCTAAAGGCTGTGAAATATCAAGGCTAGAATTTTAGTCGTGAAATATTTACAGATCTGGTAAAATTCAATATTCTCAGGTATCAGTATCCGCCAAAACTATATTTTGATAAAATGGATTAACCATACAGTCCACTGTGCAAGTAATATAATCGCAATTTAGATGTTGTTGAACCTGTTGTTTATCAAGAAATTGTATATATCAACCGACAACAACTATCAGGCATCTATTTTGAAAATGGCTACACTGATTTTAATTATATTTATCCAAAATATCATGGCCCAATATGATTCTCATAACAATTTGGATATAAGATATATGCTTTTAATAAGTGAGAATAAAGTCGGCGAGTGAACACCATGTGGCACAACATCACGTGATATGTGGCATAAAGTATCACTAAAAAACAACATCTACTCATTCGTTCTATATAAAAACTCCATCTGTGGGAAAAATGTAAAGCAGTTGTAAACACGAGTGTGCTATTTTCTTGAAATCTCTCTGAGAAACTTTCCTGAAATCATGGAGCTCACAGTCATGGTAGTCATGGAACCCATCCTCAGCAGATCATGGGCAAATAAACATACCTCTGTGAGCCAAATTACTCCAATGTCCTGATCTGGATCACTGGTCAGCTGAGCAAAGATGTTTATATTAACAGAAAACTCATCTACTTTTAAATGGCATGTGATGGGTATTAACATTTAATCACAAAGTTAGAGGTAAATCATTCATATTATTAAGGGAAAAAGTGCTTGAAAATTTGATTTCATGAAAAAGTTAAGAGGAATCGTCCGCAATGACACAATCATACAAGTGTAGGGGCAGTATTAGAATGTTATTTCCCATATGATTAGATCCCTCCCAGGCCGGCTGCTACCGGATGTAAACATCACATCATGTCAGTCCCACGTTCCATCGCTCTTCTTATAAGAATATATACATATATCTTTACAATCAAAGTATTATGCACTTATATATTCTATGGTGTTCTAAGAAACTTTAGAACTTATTTAATTTGTGCATGAAATGACAGTGATGCCATGTCTGTGATTACTTGATATAAATTAAAGGTCTATAAAATCCACGAAACTATGAACTACTTCTCATCTATCGAGTACTCATAATACATATTCTCACGTTATGCTTTTCATTTTCTGAAAGAGGGGATCCACGTGGTATGTTAAGAGGACAACAATCTACACCAAAATTACAAACACAGACAAGAATTTTAAATAGAGAAAAATGATGAAGATCAACATATGAGATGAAACACATAAATGTCCTATAAAATGTGTACAGATGTTTTATCATACATATGCAACCACATCATTTTGACTCGGGTCATAATAGTGTTTTCCCTGTTCCAATCTGCAAGATGATCTGAGGTAACATTCCTATTTTAACCTTTAAGGTAACCGTAACACGTTACATGCCTGGCATAGCAGAGGTCCTGACATCTTGTCATGCCTGTGACCTTCACTTGACCCAACATGGCCGCCATATCAAAACAGGTAGTGACCACATGACGTCACACCTAATATAGTTACTTATTTTGTTCAGGGGCAGAACAAAAAGTTATCCAACCATTTGTGTACGTGTGTGTATGTGTGTGTATATGTTTGTGCCATCGTGTGAAATCTCACATTTTCACTCATGTACCCATGTCACCCATGAGACTATGGTTGTCTCTTGCATTCAACCTAGAAACATATCAACATTGCCTTTGTTGAAAAACGATTTGCTGTAAAAACGTATAATGTGGCTTCCCAAGCCCCCTTTGACCTTTCTGTGTAAAGGATCAAAATAACCCTTCTTGCCATAAACAAATAAGACAAATATGAAAGGTACACATATGATTAATTTCGGTTCGAAGGTACTGAAACATGGTGGCTCTTAGTTGGTCGAATATTCAAAAATACCAAATTCCTCTTAGGGCCTAAGAAATAATGTCTGGGCAATTAACTTCACTCGACAGCTCACTCAATAGTTTGTATTTTTTTTGTTTAAAACAGGTTCTGTGTGGAAGCTACAAGTTGTCATAATCTATCTCTCCTGACCAATACTTTCAAATGTCAGAGAGTCTGTAAAGTCAGCGATATCACAACAAAAGAACATTATTCAAGATTTCCCAAGTTAAGTGCTTCAATCCAATGAAGAAATTCTCTCGTTTAGAAAAATACAAACAAAACCTATCCGATCACAACTATAGCTACCATAGTTATAAGCATGATTCCTAAAACTCACTAATCATCTCTCGTACTCTTCAGATGACATGGAATTGTTTATTATGTTCACTGATCATCAGGATGCGCTAGAGGGCACTACGAGCACTGTAAACGACGAACATAAATGTCGAATCCCAGGACCATCTGTTATCTAGAAGTTACTAAACCAAAGGTACTATACCAAAGGTACTATACCAAAGGTACTATACCAAAGGTACTATACCAAAGATCCTATACCAAAGGTACTATACCAAAGGTACTATACCAAAGGTACTATACCAAAGGCATTTTACCAAAGGTACTTTACCAAAGGTACTATACCAAAGGTACTATACCAAAGGTACTTTACCAATTAGTCAAAAAAGGCTGATGGTCAGTGCTTTGTGCATAACCCAAGTCTATGCCTCAGTGGTCAATTTCTTTCCATCTAGTTTAGTGAGATATCTCTATCGTAAAAGAATGCAGTCTGTTTTCGACGATACCAACATTCTATTCCAATCACAAAAATCTGTAAGATGACGTTTTGGGATAATTGCAATCTCAAAAACATCTAATGTACCAACATCTTAGTTGGAAATGAATATAAAACTGAAAAAGATTTATTTTGGATTTTTGTTTATAATTTATTCAATTCTTTCACTGGATAGGAGAAATGTGGTTTCATGAAAATTATCGTGGTTTAAAAAAGGCCCTGAGTAGGTCATTCATAAATAACGTGTGAAAAAACCAGTGGTGTTTTGTGTCAACATTCTTCTGCACAATTAGTTGCCATGGTAACACAGTAATTGTGTGCGACAATTACATTGTATTAGATGTAGTGTGTTTGATCATTTAGGCCCAGAGCTCATCCATTTGTCACTACACCACATTCCTTCACACTTTCCCAAGATAAATGATTTTCCATTCATGATCATGCCGACAAAAAACTAGAACCGATAATGATTGAGAGTAAACTTGGAATATGACATCACGTGGACAAAGAGGGCATCATTTTTGGTGGCATGACTTTTAAGGTTATGAAGTTGCTATATGGTTTTATCACCGATGAGAGATAGACAGATCTATATATTTTACATGTATGCAAACATGTATCATGTCCACGGAAATGGGCGTGTACCTAGTGCCAGTCTTCCGGCCAGATGTTACCATCGTCCCGTGCCATTTTTCACGTCGGTTCCCTACTGTCCTAGCGAGAGATAATTGCCTCGTCTAAAGCTGTTGCCTGTCTCTGCCAGTTGTGACGTGGGACACCATATTGGCTAGGGGAATTTGTTCTGTTCTAAGCACTGTCTACCATGATGGTTTTTGTGCGGGGCTACCCTGATGGAACGTGAATGGAATTCATGAAAGGGGAGCAGACGACAGGAACGCAGTGAATGAACGCTGGGCTGTGCAGTGGGTGGCGGGATAACAAAGGACCTTGTACTCGGCCATTTGTTTGCTGACCGCAGCCAACCATGGACCATGATAGTCCGGTCCTCCCCTAGTGTAGTCTGACTTCCAGCTTACATCATCTGACAAGGTAGGCACTCGCCTTACATCATGGACTATTCACCTACTCCCTGAACCTTTGTTTAAGTCAGCACACAATTCAAACGTCGATTTTCTGGATTGTACCAAAGCCTTTGATTACTTTAATTTTTTTGATAGGATAACATCAATAGTTCATCATTTCTTGGAAAGTATTATTCATATTTGTTACGGAACATTACTAAGGTAAGATTATTTGAAATGGGAAAACATCAAAAGCTAGCCATTTCATAGAGAAACATTACCAAGGTAAGATCTATAAGGTCTTATAATCAATATCTTGACGTACACAAAATTTGTATTCCAAGAAATATTACAATTATTTCATATTTTCTACCATATAAATATCTTTAAGATCAATAACTATAGAAGCTTAAATGTGGAAAGTTATCCACTTATGAGATTTTACCATTTTTCTGGGTATTCATCTGCATGTATAAAATGGTGTTCTTCCACAATAAAGTTCTGTGTAGATTGCAATAATTAATTCATTCAATTAATACTTCAAAAGACATCAATCTTATAATCTTCAACATATTAGCCATTTGTTTTCAACCTGGTAAAATAAGGTGTGGCACGACGTCTTTTATTTAATATGCGAAACATAAAATATCTACCGGTATTACATCATTGTATAAGACACGTACTGTATCCAGACAGATAAAATACACAACGATTATGAAGATCCATGGATTATCTATTGCTATTATCCAGGACAGATCTAGGACAATTTAACAATTTGGATCACTTATCCTTATTACTATGACACCGGGATATAATTAAGTGAACGAAGAAAAGGCCCCTCCCGGCCAAGTTTGCCCCCGGCCACTTGCAAACACTGCGGATCCGAGCCATAACATTAACCCATAGGCCCAGTTCTTGATTATTGTACGTATCAAAGATTCACATATCATTTGCTTTTGTCTACGTCGGTCCTTTTATATTATTTCCATTCCTATCCAAATTAGGCAGAGATTTTTATCATCCAATAATACAAACATTATTTATATCCGTCAGAGATCCAGCATAGTAAATGCGGTTTCCCCTTTTTCTGATTATCAGCTTATCTAAGTTATCACACATATATTCATTGGAATTGATGCAGATTGGAATTCAAAACATATTTTCAATGTTTCTTGCATTTGGAATGTTTTAGATATTGATATATTTTGAGTAAGATACGGGCTATTTTCATTTTTATAATATTCGAATAACTAGAGCGCTTATGCAAAATATATGCAGTACCATGACCTGTAATTCCCTTTGAGAGGAAAGTCTTCGGTGGACGGGTAAAAAGTTGAATGACGCAGTCTCGAAAGTGCATACACGCTGATTGTGTTGTCGGCAAAACATTTGTGATAGTGGAAGCCAATCTGTGAAAGCATTTAAGACATGGTGACTAAAAGTTGGTCGAGAAATGCCCCAAATCTCTTAAAGGCTTAACACGTTATGACTTTTATGCAGAACGCATTTGAATTACTCTATTAAATTTAACATTTTAACGTTAAAGTTTCAGTCTGTTTTAAAGGTCCATTACGGTCAAACTGTGAGTCACAAACGCTTATACAAACTGATAAGGTGTTTTCAGGATTTTGCAGAATATTTCTTTGCATGACTTATATTTTGTACCTTTTTGTGTGATTTTAGCAAATAATTTATCGTGCAACACAGATATGTAACGTCACATCCTAAAATAAATACAATGCACCAAATTTATCAATTTCATCTTTTCGAACTATGGTGAAACTATGTGTTTTCTTCCGCAGACTTAACATTTGAAGATGTCGGCCGCAGCTAGACTGGCAGCCGATCCTGGCTTCAAAATGGCGATGGCGTCTGTCCGGAACAAGCGGAAGCAGCGAGAGAGTGAAATGGAAAACAATGGAGAAGCCCAGTTTGAAGGACTGTGAGTGTAATAACTTGATAATAACAACCAGAGTAGTGACTTATTCATGTCCTTTTTCCCATTTGCAACAGGTTTCATTGACTTGGAAGAATGAATAACTTGTATTTCATTAATGTTTTTATTTTTCATATACGATTTGGTGGACCAACAGACCACCCATTTTCAGGTAGAATATACATTTTGGGTCAAGAATGTTTTTAGATGTAGCTCCTATTTATGGGTTTTTAGTTATGTTAGAATGACTCCTTTCCTCGGGGCGACCAATGCATTTTTATGGGAGCATGGAGTGCAACCTGTTTTATTCTTAATTATCATAAAAGAATAAAAAGTGACCTGCAATTATGATAAAAGTTTATCTGTATCTGATTCAGTAAATAGTGCCGTATGCTCTCAAAACAAATACAATTTGAATTATAACCCATAACAATGATTGAAAAATCAAGAGAGTTTTTCTCACAGAAAGGTATTTTATGACATTTGCAGAAAAACAGTGTCCCTTCTACCAAAATCCATTGCTCGCCCTTATTGTGACAATTTCAGCTATTGTTTTTTCCCTCTAGCCAGCTTTATTTACGCATTTGCCCTTAATTTGCCTTGCGTATCTATTATTTTCACAAGTGTTAAGAATAGGGTAGAAAATATCTTTTTGACGTTTTCAGTTATGCAAATAGATTAAACATATTGTAGATTTTATACACCCTGACGGGATGAGTTTTTGTCACATTCATATTCACAGGAAAAATGTACATACCAATAATAATCAAAATTGAATGTGACTAATTTAATACCATTCACAGTGGAAGATTATTTTCAACTGTCGTGTGCATGTAACTGCAACGCGAATGCTGCTTGCATGTCACAAAAATATTGTAAAGCTTTAAAAAAATAGATTTTCAATAATTTGTGACAGTCTTCCATTCTCTTCTGAGGAAAAAATAATTTGCGGTTAAAATGACGATGAAAAAAGTCTCCTCCTTGAAGAATTAATTGAATCAATTCCATGGAGGTTGGTGTTAGCTAATATTCTTTATGCGATTGTTTATCGTGGTGTTTGTTATTTATTGGAATATGATATACGATATACAATCATCTATGATAACGGGACCTCCCCGTGACAGAAAAAATATATGGCTTTTATAGCTTTTCTTGTTTGAGCAACCTATATTTATATATTATAATGAATTGCAGACTGTCTGTCTATGTGTACAGTTGGTCATTTATGTGGCTTATTTCCTTCCAAATGATACTGCTCTGCAAAGCACCAACTGCTTCGTGCTTGATTTGAATACATTACCCACGTTTTTCTCTTACTTAAATGTTTCTTAATATATATTCCATTTATTTCAATCTCAGAGATGAGCACATTAGCATGTATTATTTTACTATCGATTTCTTATTATATTCATATTAATTTTGTCTTTTTGACAGGGATGCCCGGGCCGTTTTCTTATTAAGCATTATGAATGAAATGAAGTGCAATGCAATGCAATCATCATGATCATCATGATCATCATCATGATCATCATCATGATCATCATCATGATCATCAGCATCATCATGATCATGATGATCATCATCATGATCATGATGATGATGATCATCATCATCATCACTGGTTTCATTTATAAGATTATAACATAGTCAAAAATGATCATTACTCCTATTGCAGTCAAATGAACACAGAGGCATGGGATGTGTTCATGACAGTGTCCAGAGACAGTGGCATTATAGCCGCCCAGTGCTTTGAGGGCCCTGTTAGGATTGTCAAGTGCATCGTTTATCTTCTCTTCTTTGCCATCCTCATCAGTTGCACCTTTGCCAGTAAAGTCAGCCTCCTGATCATGACCACAGGCGCTGGAGATATGAGAAAGGTATATACTTATTTCCTCTTATCGTGATTTTCTACTAAGAGAAAAACTAACATAGCAGCGAACAACGTTTGTAAATATACAAAAGCGTTTATATCTAATATTGAAGTTACTTTGTTATGTTGTTTCAGACCAAGTTTGAGCGGGACTTGATTATCGCGATGTTGGCATTTGCTATCTGTGTTCCCAATGTCTTCATCTTTCTGGAGAGCCTCATCAAGTCTGTCTTTGGCAACAAGGCTTGGCCAACCTTCGGAACGATCTTCATCGTGAGTCACAAATGAGAAAACACAAAAACTTGTACAGTAAGGCTGCAGATGAAATAAAACGGTTACTTAATATGTAACCCAAAGACCCCACTAAAACCATATCTTCTCTATGATTTGTTTTGTCCAAATGCAAAACGCACACTTTTTATCAAATTTTTGTTGCATACATTTTAGGTTCTGATCATCGAGACGGCTCATACATTTGGGCTGTGCTTGCTAGTGTTCAAGGTGCTTCCCCAGTTTGATGCAGTGAGAGCTACTCTACTGATGTGTTCGACGTGTACCATACCCGCCCTCTTCAAGCTCATCCTCACCAAGGGGGAAAGGGGACCCCTCTCTATCATCATGGATATCATTGCTCTTCTCATGCAGTGCTCCATGTTCTTTCTTATCACCAAGTTCTTAACGAGAGACAAAACCACCATGGTTGACCCCGTAGAAATAGTGCACGTGGTGGCGTCGGTGTGCCTATTATCGCTCAGATACTGGGAGAACTTCATTGATAGAGACATTGGGATAATCACAATACAGTCATTTAAGGCTACACTTAGGGTGGGGAGATGTAAAACGTATATTTTTGCGAGTTTATGGAAAATTGGTCTCACACTCGCCTTTGCTTACATATTGATACCAAACATGACTCCGATGACAGACTTGTTTAACCATATTCGAAATGATTCTTTGTATGTAAACGATTCACGTGTACCAATAGATTATTTCAATATACCCGATTATGACTTGCCCGATAAACTTAATACCACCACCTTTGCTCCACCTGGACCTTTCCTGACCACAACTCCAGCTAAAGACTTTGGGATCGATAATTTCAATAAGCACTTTAGATTCCGGCGGCATGTAGATGATGAATATGATGAAGATGGAGATGATACAGACGAAGATGCCTCTGAGAACAACATATTTGCTGACCCATATGATTATTATGACTATGATGACGATGATAAAAAGGATAACGACAGAGACAAAAGCAAAAGCCTGGAAGACAGTGAGGAAACAAGTACTTTGGAATACGATGATGATGAAGAGGACACATCAGAAGAAGACAGCAAATATGATGATGAAACGTTAGAAGAATCTGAAGAGGATGAAGAGGAGAGAAGTAGAGATAATGACAGTGAAGACGAAGATGGGCCTAAACCCACGCGGCCCCGGGTTCGCACCCGTATCAAGCGGCCAAGGATTGTTCGTCCTCCTCCTCCACCATTGGTCCGTCGTCCAGCACCAGAAGTGCCTTTCCAGAACCCGTATGAGTACAACGATTACAACTACGATGAAACCCAAGAGCAGAGGAGCAGCGGTCAGGAAGTCGATAAGGTTCTATACCGCTTCCTGCCTCTGATCGTCCAGACTCTCTCGGGAGCAGTGTGCTACTACTTCGCGAGGGTGTCGTGCAAGCTGTGCATGCAAGGATTTGGCTTCAGTTTCCCCCTGACCCTCATCACCCCGGCTACGGCCGCCATGTTCTGCTACCTCTGCTACCTCGAGGGGTGGACTCGCATCATCATACCGGACATAGAGATTGGCTTCTGGAAATGCAGGTACTATATCAGTTATTGAATATTTTGTTGTGTGAAAATGGATTTCAGACATGTATATGTATACAATACTATACCTATTGAATTCATAGTGATGCAAATTCTATCTGTTTGGTATTTTCCATGGATGATCTTTATCACTTGGAATATTTAAAAAAATAGTAATGGTCTTTTGTCTAGCTCTTATCAACATGGCAGGAGTAATCCTCATTTCAAGTATATATTTCATTTTAAAATATATATTTCGCTTTAATTTGAAATTTCATTTGAAATATATTTCATTTGCATGTTGTTCATTGCCTGTAAACAATATATATATGTGTAGGATGGATATTGCCGGTAACACACGAAATTGCTCACAATTAAGAGACCAATCATGCAATTAGGCAAGTCTTTATGTTATGACAGTATCAAAATGTGGGACCTTCATTTACGACTCAGCGCCACCTGGTGTCACATATATTTTACCTCCTGACAATTATTTTGATATACGCCTGTATCGCGTGTCATTTCGATAAAGCAAACCTTTTTAATCAAAATACGGAGCAAATAGTTTATCCAATTTATGAATTGGTGAAATACTAAAATAATTAAAGGGGACCTTACTTATTATTAATATGTATGTAATGTTATATTTTGGCAGTGAATCCTACCGCGCTGATAGTTTTCACTGGCAGATGGGATGTGCATTGGGTCTTTGGTGGTTGTCCCAGCTCTGGATCAACAATCATATATGGTTCCCAAGAAGTGAAAGGCTGGCAAAGGTGGAAAGGTTCGTGATCTTTAACACAAGAATGACCCACGTGGTATGACCCAATCTCTGTATATTTTGACCTGGTTTAATTGATAGGATTATTATGTAGACTTTCACCCCCAAAGGCACTACGAAACACAAGAAAAATATAACATGTAAAATATGAAAAATAAAAAGAAGAAAAAAAACTTATATCTATCTCAATGGGTTAAGATAATAAGAACTATTTATAACTTTATTTTCTGTGCAGGTTGTTTGTGTTGCCGCAATACTGTGGAATACTGCTGGAGCAAGGCTTGATGCTAAACAGAAGGCGGAATGACAACGAAGAGTTCCCCAAGATGAAGCGCATTAAGACCGACCCCACTCTGGATGACAGCGTGTCCACTGCCGGCTCCATCATATCCGAGGGCGAGAGGGCCCGGATCAAGGAGGGGGTCAATGCCCGGATATACGTATGCGCCACCATGTGGCATGAAACCGCAAACGAGATGGTCCAAGTACTCAAGTCGGTCATGAGGTGAGCTCTTCAGACTAAGAATAAAGCTATATTCGTTGCACGATTGTCTGTCTGTATCGTTTGAGGTATTACTTAATCTTATTTTCTGATATATATGTACCCTATTTTCCAATATATCTTTTGCCCTTATGATTGGCCTCCACATCATTTGCCCTTATCGTCTGATACATTGCTTGTCCTTATCGTCTGATACATTGCTTACCATTATCGTCTGATACATTGCTTACCATTATCGTCTGATACATTGCTTACCTTTATCGTCTGATACATTGCTTACCCTTATCGTCTGATACATTGCTTGTCCTTATCGTCTGATACATTGCTTGTCCTTATCGTCTGATACATTGCTTGCCCTTATCGTCTGATACATTGCTTGCCCTTATTGTCTGACACATTGCTTGCCCTTATCGTCTGATACATTTCTCACGTTTAACGTTTGATGCATCGCTATTAATATAACACTTGGCGTCATTGCATGAAAAATTATTTGCGCCCATCGTTTGCTACTATTATTAAACAAGCTATATTTCTATTCCTGATGATTAGAATGGACGTAGACCAGTCTGCCAGGAACAATGCGCAAGAGTACTTCGGCGTCAAAGATCCAGATTACTATGAATTCGAAGGTAAAAATACTGTACCTTTGGCAAGATTACATGTATAAGGTTAAGAAGAATTTCTGTGTTTCGCGTTAAATAAATATGAAGACGAAACCAACATAAAATATTTCCCAATATCAACCAATTGTTGAATATAGATAGAAATGTAAGCAAACGCCTTATATTTTTATCTTTGTCATTATTCTAATAGCTCACGTGTTCATCGACGACGCTATGGACAACAATAAACACACGGACCGAATATGTAATGGCTTTGTCAAGCAACTTGTGGATGTCATAGAGCTGGCTGCCACGTGAGTTTTTTTTCTCAAATATTCTTTTGTCAAATATTTCAAAATGGTTCATTGGTAGTTTGAAGGCTAATCACGGATCATATTTATATGTTCAAAAGCAAATCCTTAAAACAGCCAATCAATGATAGATAAATCCTTGAGCTCTGGTTTAATGGATGTTTACTGTGGACTTCATTCAAGCTGATTTTGTAAAACACAAAGTGTCAAGATTTTTCAACAGATTTCCTCTCCTATGAGTGGATTTTTACCGAAATTGTATGCCATGTATTGTTGAATAAATGAGAGTGTGAAGAAAATTATATTATCAAGGTCAAGATGTGCACTTCTTGACACTTCAGGTCTATTCATGAGACGCAGCTAGTTTTGGCGCCCCCTATCAAGACGCCGACGCCCTACGGTGGACGCCTGACGTGGACGCTGCCAGGAGGCAATCTGCTCTATGTGCACATGAAGGACAAGAACAAAATACGTCACAAAAAGCGCTGGTCTCAGGTGGGTAGTGAATTGTTGGAGGAAACAATTAAAAGGAAAAGGAAGTTATTTAGGTAAAAAAAGAAAATATATTACATGATTTTTTGTATTTAGTGTGCTTTTAAATTCTCTATAAAATTGGTGAGATGATAGATAATTTCAAAGATGTTTTCTGAAGCGATGGTGCAGATGAATTTTAGTCCATTTTTTACGGAGGACATTTTCCTAAATTGCAATAGTTCAATTTGAACTTAGGGTTATCCTTCTGCTGGATTTACTGCACTGTTGAATCTATTACATCTGTTTCAGAAATATACAGACTATTTCCACCAAAAAACATAAAAATCTATTTAACTTCCTAATTTATGATTGTTTCAGGTAATGTACATGTACTACCTGCTTGGATACCGCCTCTTGGGAGCTAATGATGAATCCATGTATGCTAACCAATCAGACGTAGGCAAGCCTGGCAAGGTGCCAATTCAATCCACGGCACACATCACACAAAGGTCCCGGATATTCCGGAGTATGAACCATATTCAAAGAGCCCAGGTAGAGATAGCATATCAAGTGTCATAAAACGTTTAAAAAATAGGAACCTTTAAGTGCTCTTTTATCATTAGCATAATAGATTATTAAAACAAAATTTGAACGGTTCAATGAAGGCCCAGATTGAATAATGAAAAAGAATTTAGAAGTAGATGGATAATTAGACAGCAAGTCGCTTGGGTAGATCAGCACTTCAGGACGTACATACAAATAATGCTGATCATTGTGGCCCTTTTCAGGCAGAGAACACCTATCTCCTGACTCTGGATGGTGACATAGACTTCAAGGCTGAATCAGTCACACTGCTCGTGGACAGGATGAAAAAGAACAAGAAAGTGGGAGCGGCTTGTGGGAGGATTCACCCCATAGGAACCGGTACGTCTCTCTCAACCCTCCTCCCCATCCTTCTGCAAAATGGTTTCACATACATGTCTATAACAATACTGGCATAAGTTAAAGTAAACGTTGCATCTGGAAAACGATTAAAACTGTACATGGTATATTTTAAACTTTTTTTATTAGACCTTATATAAAAACAATATTACCATTGATAATATTTTAATTGATATTAATGAATGCCAATGCATTGTTATGGCAGTGGTAGATAATGGTAACCTAGAGTCATAAATACTACCAAAGTCGATTTAGTAACGGGAGTAGAAATGTGTGTTTGATCGGTATTTATGTTTGAGACGTTTGAGTACGCCATCAGTCATTATGAAAAGTTGATGATATAAGATTAATGATGCGTATTGCAGGTCCTATGGTGTGGTACCAGAAGTTCGAGTACGCCATCGGTCATTATGAGAAGTTGATGATATAAGATTTACGATGCATATTGCAGGTCCTATGGTGTGGTACCAGAAGTTCGAGTACGCCATCGGTCATTATGAGAAGTTAATGATATAAGATTTACGATGCGTATTGCAGGTCCTATGGTGTGGTACCAGAAGTTCGAGTACGCCATCGGTCATTATGAGAAGTTGATGATATAAGATTTACGATGCGTATTGCAGGTCCTATGGTGTGGTACCAAAGGTTCGAGTACGCCATCGATCATTATGAGAAGTTGATGATATAAGATTTACGATGCGTATTGCAGGTCCTATGGTGTGGTACCAGAAGTTCGAGTACGCCATCGGTCATTATGAGAAGTTGATGATATAAGATTTACGATGCGTATTGCAGGTCCTATGGTGTGGTACCAGAAGTTCGAGTACGCCATCGGTCATTGGCTGCAGAAGGCTGCTGAGCACATGTTGGGCTGTGTACTGTGTAGTCCCGGATGTTTCTCTCTGTTCCGAGGATCCGCTGTCATGGACGACAATGTCATGAGGACCTACGCCACCAAGTCTACCGAGGCTCGGCATTATGTCCAATACGATCAAGGTACGGCAAATTATTCCAAGTCATAGGCGTTCACATGTTTCACATCTACAATACACTATGATTAGTTGTATTAGAATACAGTGTACATTGGCATGATATGCTTTGTAGAACTACCAAATGTAGGAAAGGACGCACATTGCTAAATGTTTTGTGGAGGGCCACTGATCATTTATTTTGCTATGATATGTTTTACAGACGGGGTCCAATTGTTGCTTACATTATTATGATGTATGTTTTACAGGAGAAGACCGATGGCTCTGTACACTGTTACTTCAACAAGGCTACAAAGTAGAATATTGTGCCGCTGCAGATGCTTCTACTTATGCACCAGAAACCTTCCGGGAGTTCTTCAACCAGCGACGTCGCTGGATCCCATCTACACTAGCAAACATGACAGACCTGCTCTCTGATTATCACAGAACTGTGTTGGTTAATGATAATATCTCCTACCTGTACATGATGTACCAGGCTGTAGTGATGGGCGCGAGTCTACTCGCCCCGGCCACGGTGATTCTGATGGTTTCCGGTGCCATTCACGTCGTTGTGGGTGGCACCCTCTATTGGCTGTGGCTTGCAACCTCAATAGGTGCTGCCATCTTTTACATGTTGATATGCTTTAAATGTACCTCTGACACTCAGATCACTGTAGCTGGCTATATGAGCACATTTTATGCCATTCTCATGTTGGCTGTAACTGTTGGTATCATTGTGCAGACGTCTCAAGATTCATGGACTAGTCCAAATGCTTTGTTTATCATGGTCATTACAGGAATCTTTGTATTGGCAGGTTTGCTACATCCGGAAGAGTTCATGTGCCTCTTTCCAGGGGTGTTATACTTTTTGTGCATTCCCTCGGGTTTCCTGTTGCTTTTTATCTATTCCATGATCAACATGAACATAGTGTCGTGGGGAACAAGAGAAATTCCTAAAATAGAGGACATAACAGTCATAAGAGAACAAGAAAAGAAAGCAAAGAGAAGGAAAGCATTGAATGGTTTTAAAAAGTTCTTGTTAAACATCTGTTGTTGCATCAAGCAAAGATGTGTCAACTTCATAGAGCAGAGGAGCCATCCTCAGCCAAAACGAGATGAGATTGTCAAAGAAATCATGGCAGAACTTGGCAGGATGGAATCAGGTAAAACCGAGAGTGCAGCGGGTTCCTCAGGGTATGCCACACCCAGAAACACTAATGGCCTGCTGAACTTAGAGGTAGAGAGACAATCAAGCTATGAGAGACAGTCAATGTATGAGGGAAGGTCAGGATATGAATCGAGGGGCTCAAGCCATGGTAGGCCAGGTATAGGAAATAGCCTCTTGGAGGAAAGACAAAGAAGTATAGTCAGGCAACTGGACAGCATTCATAAAGACATGAATCGCCTTTATGATGGTCAAGAGAGAAACCAAGACAAATTCAAAGATTCTGAATCTTTGGTTTATGGTCAAACTAACAAAGAGAAAGATCCCTATTACAGTTGTATTCAGAATGAGCCACGTATACAGAGAGATGATCTGGTTAATCCTTACTGGATTACTGAAAAGGAAATCAAAAGAGGGCCGGTTAGGTACCTAGATAACAATGAATCCTTGTTTTGGCAAAAACTAATTGAGAAATATCTGTATCCTCTTAATCATGACAAAGCACATGAAATGAAAATCAAAAATGACCTGAAGACACTGCGAAACAATGCAGCTTTCTTGTTTTTCATGCTCAATTTCCTTTGGCTTTTCATTATCTTTCTTTTGCAAGTTGTCCAAGATCAGCTCAAAGAAACTCTCTATATTACAGTTCCCAAAAGAGGGGGAACTGAGGAGAAGCACTTTGAACCGCTTAGTGTCGCCTTCTTGGTATTCTTTGCTCTGATCATTCTTATTCAGTTTATCTCCATGTTGTTCCATCGTTATGGAACCTTCCTGCACATATTGGCGTCCACCAGTCTGCGCTGTTGTAGCAAGAAGTATGAACCAATCGGCGTCGAAGACATTGTTCAAACGGTCAAGGTCATGCAGCAAATCAAAGGCATCATCGATGACGATGAGGAACCGGAACCAGATTATGATATTCTCGGAGATGACATTGATGACACAAACCCCGATGTAATCAGCTGTGGTGCTGAGAGCCAGAGGCGTAGAAAGCCATTGCACTATTCCAACAAGACGCTTAGGGGTGCCTTTGTCAAGCGATATAATGCTCTCTCCAAAAGAAGCAACAGAAACAAAACAAAAAATCAGAGACCTGGCATTGCTCAAGTGTTTGATAATGTTGCGTACCAAGACAAAGTATGAAAGATATTTCATGTATCTTGGAGTTGCTCAAATCCACTTGGCTACTGTTTTATAGTCGAGTTGTTCAACTAATATCTCATTGCAATAATAATTAAGAGATGGTCATGGTAGTTGGAAAAGGTAGTGTGTAGATGTGGAGATTAATGTGGTCACAGTGATTACAGAAGTCCGAGGCATTTCACTTCTCTTTACAGGGAAGGATATCAATAACGTGTTATGACTATTAAAACTTCCTAATATCCATGAAATCCTGTCAAAATGTCGATAGAATAAGAACTGTGTAATGATTTCCAAAAGTTTACATTTTACAAAACAACGCATGCAAATAAATTATTTTGAGAAAAAAGGGGGAATTGATCATGATAGATTAATTATGTTGACACCAGAGATGCAAGTGTTGACTGTTGCCATAGTAACTAGTCATACAGTAGAAGTGTTTTATCACTTTATTGATATTATTTATTGATATATAAAAAGGTTTAACATACACTACTATAGTACGTGATCAATGCAGTAAAACTGATAAATTTTCATTTATCATTGATAAGAATTCCATTTCATATTCTTAGTGCTTATCTTTATATTGATATATTTATCTGCAGAATATAGCATATCTGCTGTTTTACAGCATAAATTAGCATTGATATTTATAATTACAGATTCTTGCCTTAAATAAATCTTATTTATAAATGGATTAACGGAATAATCTCTAAACCACAGTAATTTTGCATTGCAAGAAGATTCTATAGTTTTATATTCACATATCCTTTTCATCACATGTTTTGTTATATATAGATAAATGATAGGGTTCTGCATATTATCCTATGAAAGCGTAAATTCATACATACAAAGTGGTGGATTTATGGGAATACACAGAGAAATACTATGGAATTGGAGGTTGAACTTTGCTGGGACAAAATAATCTAACATGTAATGAATGAGTAACCAATATGTGGCAAAACAAGAGAAGAAAAGAACAGTGCAGCACAGTGCAAATTTATTGTATCTCTCAAAGTAGACCAATTATGCAATGATTTGTGCTAAAAGATTTCAAAACCGTGGTGAATAATAAGATCTACTTAAAGGTGCATGTTCAAGATGTCGATTAGCAGAGAGATGCATCAATCTGTAATAACTTGCTTGATGTAGTCATTATTCCAGAATATGCTCTGTCTAAAGGGGCCTAGTTAACACTGATTAAAGAAACCATGTTATCATGATTTCAAAATGTATGAGAAATGAAGCATCTAACTTCTCGATGATCGTGACCCCACCCCCTTTCCATAATATGCAGTTTGTGACAAAGCCAAATGGATAGATCTTAATATGCATGTAATTACATTATTATTTGTGATTGTTACAAACAATGTTTGTTCGGGAAACAACTGTTATCTACATCTGATAATATAAACATTTCCTGTATATTATCGTCATTATACATTAGTTTGGATGGATGTCAGTGTATTTATTGTCTCTTATTTTCGATCAGAACTTGCAGGTGCAAATATCTATTCGTCTCATGGATTTAGACCAACGTCTTGAAAATATCTTCATCACTAGTGTTTATATATGCTTTTTTGATATTAATTACACTTTTGTCAACTTTTGCAGTAAGAATTTATTATATTTGCTATATGATAGTTTTCTGCACATCATCGTTTGAAAACATAAATATTTACATACAGACCGATTGATTATTGAATAACAGATTCTGTGTCTTATTTCAGCCAGGTATTAAAAGAAGTTGTTTGATAAAATTAAAGGTTTTAATGATCTTTCAATGTATGCTTAGACAAAGTATTTCCTTTCTATATAACACATGTACAGTGATAAATGAATAATATAAATGATAAATGTATTGATGATTTGCATCAAATAAATGTGGGACCGGAAAGTAGATTGTTTTCTTTTTACTTAAAGCATTCATGAAACCTGGAAGGTTCCAGGCGATTTTACAGTGGTTTAAGGTATCTGAAAACAATATATGATCTTAAAATTGACACACATACAGGCTATGTGTCTGAAATCCACAAAAGAACATCTGCTCTGAGAATTACAATTTTTTGTGACCACCAAGTTCTGCCAGTACTAAACAGGAAGTGTGTTGTGTGACCTTGACCTTTGAACTGTCAGAGGGCTCCGTAAGGCACTGGAGGTGTTGTTTACCAATTGTCAAAATTGGAACAACACATTTTCAGCCATCTTTTCCACTATTAGGGAATAAATTGGAAGATAACACTTATTATTTTGATAGTACCTTTTCTTGGCTTTCTTTTGGTGGTAAAATTATTAAAAACGAATGAATATTTATGAAGTTATGAGTACAAACATCCAAGAAGATTTTGCAGAAATTGACAATTTAGTTTTATATGTTCTGACGTGTATATCGCTTAAATAGAACCCCAATATGAAGATTTCATCTTTGTCATTATTCTTAATATTTTCTACGTTTGCTAAAAATAATTCAATTTAAGATGTTCTGATGTGCATTTCTCTCAAATAGAACCCCATTATGAAGATTTCATCTTTGTTTTCTATACAAAATCATTATTTTCTATATTATATATGTTTACAAAAAAAAGTAAAAAAAAATCAATTCTATACAGCCAAGCTTTTAAGGGGAAATACATGCAGCCTTTGATGTCTTCCCATTCAGTGGTGTGAAAAACCCCAAATGTCTGATACCAATTATCAGCATTCACAGTTTCGCCATTCAAAGTCCGTGTGATTTAAAGCCAAACCTTAAATCAGTGATCAAAGGCATGGAATCTCCCTTAACTTAAAGGCCGAGATTTGGAAAAAGTGACATTTTAAAAATGCATCTCTTGGAAAGATTTCCCAGTCCGACACAAACACCCCTAATATATTACTAACAGGGGACTTCAATGTACCAGATATCACATGGGAGAATATGTCCTATAAGCCAAGCCCTGCATATGGGATTGACCTAAACACAGTAATGATCGATACTTTTAATGAACGCTGTCTCACACAAGTAAATCCGCACCCAACCAGGGGAGACTATAGGTTAGATCTGGTCGGTACGACAAACCCTAGCCTAGTAAATAATGTATCTGTCCATCCAGGCATGAGTGACCATGATGTGGTGATAACAGAAATCAATGCAATAGCCACACTGGCCAAGAAGAAGCCAGGAAATGTACTGCTGTACAAAAAAGGAGACATGAGTTCAACAAAACAAGACATGCATGCCTTTATTGAAGATGTAATTAAGGATTCAAGTCTCCCAGTTGAAACTCTGAACAATAAGTTCACAGATAAGCTTATGGAGTCTATCAATAATCACATTTCTATTAAGAAAATAACTGGTAGATGGGATGTGCCATGGATGACAAAGGAAATCAAGAGACAAATAAGAAGAAAACAAAGACTATACAACAAGGCGGAAAAAACTAAAAAGGATTCTGACCGTAAAATATTCAGAAACCTTAGGAAACACAAAAAACATATTAAGTTGAGAGAATCCCACAATATATATGTCCTTGGGCTACTCGATTTACCTGACATTGAATTCAGTAGACCATCAATGGGAAAAAGGTTCTGGAACTATATTAGAGCCAGGCGCAAAGATACTGTTGGTGTACCAAGACTAACAGAAAAAGGTATTGAAGTGAGAGACGGTAAAGGCAAGGCAGAAGTTCTTTCACGTCAGTACAAATCTGTTTTTTCTACTGAAAACATGGAAAATATTCCTGACAAAGGTGATCCAACTTCTCCACAAATAGAGCCAATTATCATCACAGTTGATGGTGTGGAAAAATTGCTATCTAAACAAAACTGCAAAAAAGCCAATGGCCCAGATCAAATACCCACAAGAGTCTTGAAAGAATGTTCACATGACATAGCTCCAATCCTCCAAAAAATATTCCAAGACTCACTCAACAAAGGAGAAGTCCCAAGCATGGCGCAAAGAAAATATAGTTGCAGTCTTTTAAAAAGGAGATAAAAGTTGTGCCACAAACTACAGGCCAGTTTCTTTGACATCTGTCCCCTGTAAGATTTGGAGCACATAATTGTCAGACACATGATGAATCACTGCGAATTTCAAAATATCCTGGTAATTTTCAGTATGGATTCAGTACAGGCCACTCTTGCGAAACTCAGTTAATCACAACCTTACAGGATATACTCAAGGCTAGAAATGATGGGCAAAATGTTGACATGCTCATTCTCGATTTTAGTAAAGCCTTTGACACAGTCTGCCACTAACGGCTGAATCACAAGCTCGAGCATTACGGAATCTCAGGGCAGGTCGGTTCATGGATAAAAAACTGGCTTACAAACCGTGAACAGAGGGTAGTTATCGACGGTGATGAATCTGACCCTGTCCATGTTAAATCTGGAGTGCCCCAGGGTACAGTACTTGGACCAATACTATTTCTACTCTATATTAATGACATTGGGGAAGCTAAAATATTCAAACATAAGGCTCTTTGCTGATGACAGCCTCCTATATAGAATAGTTGAAGATGACAAAGATGCAGTAAAACTGCAAGAAGACATAAATATGCTGGAGGAATGGTCAAGTGAGTGGCAAATGGACTTCAATGCTCAGAAATGCTACACCTTGAGCAGCAAGAAAAAAAGCCAAGCTCTTGATACAAGAAAATATACATTAAATGGTCACATCTTGCAACATGTTGAACATCATCCCTACCTTAGACAAACAAATATGAAATGAGATGAACATATCAACAGCATTGTCTGCAAAGCAAATCAAGTACTAGGATTTGTAAGAAGGAATTTCAATATGTGCCCAGGAAATATCAAAGAGGCTGCCTACAATACACTTGTGTGCCCTCACTTAGAATATATACATCAAGTGTGTGGGCCCTTACCTAAAAAAAGATATAGACCGCATAGAATCAGTTCAAAGACGAGCTGCTAGATTTGTGTCTGGCAACTGGAAGAGAGAAACAGGCACTGTAACAAAAATCCTGGAAGACCTAAAATGGGATTCACTAGCAGGGAGAAGAAGGACACAGAGGCTGGTTTTATTGTACAAGGCTATACATGGTGAAATAGCTTTGAAACTTCCTGAACATGTCAAAATGAACATAGCTCCTACACGGAAAAACCATGGAATTCGCTATATCGAAATGGCGACAAGTTGTGAACCCTATAAATGCAGCTATTTTTCAAGGACAGTGACTGACTGGAATAATCTTCCCCCTAAATTAACTTCATTGGCAACAGGTAGCTGGTGTGTATCAGCTGCACCCCTTATACCCAAAGCCATCGGCAAAATAGACTTGAAATCCACTGTTTCTAGAAACACCACGCACTGCCCATCATGTTGAAGTTTCCCCACTAATTAAACTCGACTTCCGGTGATTGACTGTTGCAGTTATGACCAATGTCATCATCTTTCCCAGTTATAATGTCTAAAAATGCAAATCCGTGTGCATTCTATAGTGTTCTTTCTCCAGTTTTTTACCTGATATCAAACTTGGCAACGAGACACATTTCTAAAATCAAAGGATTTCAAGTCTATTTTGACGATGTCTTTGGTTATAGTGCAACCTTGCACTCTTGGCGGGATGCCATTTGGTTTTACCAATTAAACTTATAGATGTAGAGGTAGATGTAGAGCAAGCGCAAGTGATGTCTCCAAGATCAATTTGCATGAATTTTTCCGTTTCCCTCTATATCCAAAGACATCGTCAAAATAGACTTGAAATCTGCTGTTTCCAGAAACATCACGCACTGCCCATCCATTTTAACACACGACTCTGTAAGAACTTGACTTCCGGCAACTAACAGTCAAACAATTATGTACCGTTTAAATCAACATAAGATGTCAGCCTGGTTTGAAAATATTTTTGTTTTTTCTTGATCTCAGCATCGTTTCGCCATTGTTTACGAGTTTGCGCAAAGACGTGAAAGTGGGTCAGCTTATCAGTTGGGGCCACTAGCAAAAAGAGTCACAAAATAATGTGATGATTTCACGTCCCAAAATGTAGTATGGTAAACTGTGTGACTCATAGCCGTCACAAAATCCACCTCTGGCACTGAAAAATAATTCATGTAAAATCACACAGATAAGTGTCAGCTACAGCACATGGTGCATTAGAACCCCTGTAGATTTATCTATTACTGACAGAGACCCCTTGAATACGGAATTGCTAGGAAAATAACGGAACCCAATTTTCTGATGTTGTAGCTCTAAAAATGTGACGTGTGTACTATGGTATGACATATGGTGTGCTTGGTTATCACTACTTTCATATTGATGAGGACATATAAGTATCATGACAAGACATAGTATCAATAAATCCCATTAATATTAATTTAGATGTAACATGACTGCCATATTGATTATTTATATGTAACATTACTATAGTATTGATGAGGAACATGACTACATGACTCGAGGAAGCATAATTACTGTATTGAGTAGATAGATGAAACATAATTTTTGATGACATCGATGAAACATGACTACAGTATTGTAGTATTGATGACAAAGATGAAAATTGTCTTCAGTATTGTGTAGATGGTGTAGACTTTTGTATTGATAGAAATGAAGCATGGCTGCAGTATTGAGATAAATGAAGCATAACTGCAGTATAGATAAAAGAGTGATGGTTGAATTGATGAGTTAGATGTAGCATGACTGCAGTATTAAGTATATACATTAAGCATGATTGCAGTATTAATGACATATATGAAACATGGCTTTTGTTTGTATTGATAAAATAGAGGAAACATGACTACAGTACACAAGATAAAGCAAGTCTTTTGTATGACATAGATGGAGCATGACTTTTATTTTGATGACACAGATGAACCATGATTACAGTATTGATGGATAGATGAAGCATGACTGTAGTATTCTTGCCAGAGAGGAAGCATGACTTCAGTGTTGAGTATATGGATGAAGATATATGTAGGAAGACTGCAGCATTAAGATAAGGCATGATCTTTGTATTGGTGACATAGATGAACCATAACTTTTGTATTTATGAAATAGATGAAGAATGACTTTTGTATTGATGATATAAATGTGGCATGACTGCAGTATTAAAAAGACCAGAAATCTGATGTATTCGAATATGATACCACTTTGACGCCTTTGTGGTATAAATGAATGTGATTATGAGCAGTAATGAGGGAAGTGTGCCATGGTCAGCCCTTAATGTCTGCTGGGGCAGTGGTGTGTTACTAATGACCCTTAAGTTTTGACAACATATTCTCACAATACATGAAATACTTTGACCTGATAGTTTGACCACTTATACATTCATAAATCAAAAATGTAATATATCTCTATAAAAACATCCATTCAGTACATCTTAGACTAAATGGCAAAAGGATATATTTCTCAAATATTATTCCAAAGAGTTTTAAATTGTGAGGCAGAATGAGTGGTGACAATGTTCAATGTTATCACACAAATGTATCAATGTTAGAAGCAACCCATAATACAGCCCTTAGTAGGATGTTTATTGTTATACCCTATGGCTCCCGCCATGACTGATTTATATAGTGCAAATATAAACAGACATCCTTGTGATCAGAGGAGCAAGACAACACTTTTGCTGCAGAGGGGTAAATCAGTGCAATTGTCCAAAGTTCAGATATTACTTCATTTCATTTGTTAACAGTCATGATGATAACAATTCAGTGATTGAATAATATCCATACTGCAAATAAGAATGAATTATTAGCCATGTGATCAGAAAGAAATTATTAATGTCATGAGAAAGGTAACACTTCTGTCTCATATCACAATAAAACTGTTCTGTAGGTGATATATTTTGGTGATTTCATCCTCAGGAATGTAGACACATTTAAATATGAACAATTTCAGCCATATAAGAAACAATTCAAAATTGTCAAATAACTGTGCAATGAATATCTAATAGTAATATTGCACATCAAAACAAAGACATTTCTATATTAAGAGTTCAATATCTGATCTATATTCCTTATAATGTCTCATATAGAGCTATTTCAGTTTGATAGCATGATCAGGCATCAATTTTAACATCTCTCGGAGCCACATCACAATAAAACTGTTCTGTAGGCCATATATCTTGATGATTTCATCCTCAGGAATGTAGACACATTGAAATATGAACAATTTCAGCCATGTTTTATCAAAATTTAAAAAAAATCATTGTATCATAGAATAATATGATGTGCAACAATTGAAAAATGGCTTCTACGAGTTCTGTCTTAATAAAGAAATAATTCAAAATCATCAAATAACTGTGCAATGAATATCTAATACTGATATTGTATATAAAAATAAAGACATTTCATTATTCAGAGTTCAATATCTTATCCATATTTCTTATAGTGTATCATATTGAGCTGATATTTCAGTTTAATAGCATGATCAGGCATCAATTTTAACATCTCTCGGACCCATATCACAATAAAACTGTTCTGTAGGCCATATATCTTGGTGATTTCATCCTCAGGAATGTAGGCACATTGAAATTTGAACAATTTCAGCCATGCTTCATCAAATATTCAAAAAGATTCATTGTATCACAGCATAATATGATGTGCGACAAATGAAAAAGGGCATCTATGAGCTCTGTCTTGATAAAGAAATAATTCAAAATCATCAAATAACTGTGCAATGAATTGCACATCAAAACAAAGACATTTCAATAGGATTTCAGTTTGATAGCATGATCAGGCATCAATTTTAACATCTCTCGGACCCATATCACAATAAAACTGCCTTGTAGGCAATATACTTTGGTGATTCCATCCTCAGGAATGTAGACACATTTAAATATGAACAATTTCAGCCATATAAGAAACAATTCAAAATTGTTTAAACAATTTTAGCCATATTTTATTAAAGTTTAAAAAAAATTCATTGTATCACAGCATATTATGATGTGCGACTACTGACAAATGGCATCAATGAGTTCTGTCTTAATAAAGAAATAATTCAAAATCATCAAATAACTGTGCAATGAATATCTAATAGTGATATTGCACATCAAAACAAAGACATTTCAATATTAAGAGTTTAACATCTGATCCATATTCCTTATAATGTCTCATATAAGCTCGTATTTCAGTTTGATAGCAAGATCAGGCATCAATTTTAACATCTCTCAGACTTATATCACAATAAATCTGTTCTGTAGGCCATATATTTTGGATATTTTTATATCATCATTGAACTGCCCATCCCTCAACTCCCTGTGGCCCTCTCTCTCATCACTGAACTGTCTGTACCTCACCACAATGTGACCCTTTCCCTTATTACTGGACTGTCTGTCACTCACCACAATGTCACCCTCTCCCTCATCACTGAACTGTCCGTCCCTTACCATAATGTGGCCCTCTCCCTCATAACTGAACTGTCTGTCCCTCACAACAACTGTCCCTCCCTCACCACAATGTTGCCCTCTCCCTCATCACTGAACTGTCTGTCCCTCACCACAATGTGACCCTCTCCCTCATAACTGAACTGTCCCTCCCTCACCACAATGTTGCCCTCTCCCTCATCATTGAACTGTCCCTCCCTCACCACAATGTTGCCCTCTCCCTCATCACTGAACTGTCCATCCCTCACCACAATGTAACCCTCTCCTTCATCACTGAACTGTCTGTCCCTCACCACAATGTAACCCTCTCCCTTATTACTGGACTATCCTTCCCTCGCCACAATGTGACACTCTCCCTCATCATTGAACTGTCCATCCCTCACCTCCCTGTAACCCTCTCCCTCATCACTGAACTGTCCCCTCTCCCTCACAGCAACTGTCCCTCCCTCACCACAATGTGACCCTCTCCCTCATCACTGAACTGTCTGTCCCTCTCAACAACTGTCCCTCCCTCACCACAATGTTGCCCTCTCCCTCATCACTGAAGTGTTTGTCCTTCACCACAATGTGACCATCTCCCTTATTACTGGACTATCCCTCCCTCACAACAATGTGACCCTCTCCCACATCACTGAACTGTCTGTCCCTCACAACAACTGTCCCTCCCCAAACACAATGTTGCCTTCTCCCTCATCACTGAAATGTTTGTCCCTCACCACAATGTGACCATCTCCCTTATTACTGGAGTATCCCTCCCTTACCACAATGTGACCCTCTCCCTCATCACTGAACTATCCGTCCCTGACCACAATGTGACCCTCTCCCTCATCACTGAGCTGTCCCTCCCTCACCACAATGTGACCCTCTCTCTCATCACTGAACTGTATGTCCCTCACCACAATGTGACCCTCTCCCTCATCACTGAACTGTCACTCCCTCACCACAATGTGACCCTCACAACCTGCCCTCACAACAACTGTCCGTCCCTCACCACAATGTGGCCCTCTCCCTCATCACTGAACTGCCTGTGCCTCACCACAATGTGGCCCTCTCCCTCATCACTGAACTGTCTGTCCCTCACAACAAATGTCCCTCCCTCACCACAATGTTGCCCTCTCCTCATCACTAAAATGTTTGTCCCTCACCACAATGTAAACCTCTCCCTTATTACTGGACTATCCCTCCTTCACCACAATGTGATCCTCTCCCTCATCACTGGACTGTCAATCCCTCACTACAATGTAACCCTCTCCCTTATTACTGGACTATCCCTCCCTCACCATAATGTAGCCCTCTCCCTCATAACTGGACTATCCCGCCCTCACCACAATGTGACCCTTTCCCTCATCACTGAACTGTCTGTCACTCACCACAATGTGACCTTCTCCCTCATCACTGAACTGTCTGTCCCTCATCACAATGTGACCCTCTCCCTCATCACTGAACTGTCTGTCCCTCACCACAATGTTGCCCTCTCCCTCATCACTGAACTGTCTGTCCCTCACCACAATGTAACCTTCTCCCTTATTACTGGACTCTCCCTCCCTCACCACAATTTGACGCTCTCCCTCATCACTGAACTGTCCCTCCCTCACCACAATGTGACTTAAAAATAACTTAAATATCTATTGGAGCCAACATACTAAATCGTCTTCAGAGCCTCCATACCTGCCTCATTCAAATATCCTTCAGAGCCGACATTCCTACTTGGAAGTAGGAGTGTGTGAAGTGGTATATTTTTGTGTTCAAGATAACAGTGTACACTATGGAATACCTTCAGTTAATCAACTTCAAATTACCATGAGTCATTAGAATTAGGCTTATCTTCAAAAATTCCCAGGAGGCAAATGTAAAACGTGATGGAAAATCATCACATTTTGAGAATGTGACGGCAAACAGTCACAAACTGAAGTCTAGGTTTATCAGCTGGAGCTAATCCATTTTCATGGCTGATTACAAGGTTGATATCACTTTCATCCCCCAGGCTATTTACCCATGATGCCTTAAAGCCCCACTGCCACTATATAAACAGGCCTGTGAGGGTACTTTGGGAATTTATTCCTGTAGTCAAAGTACAAAAATAAAGATGCATAATGTACATTTCCTACCACAAAGTTTGGAAAGAAGTAAGATTTGACAGTTATTTTCAAGTTTGAGTGACAGCTGAAGCTGTGTTGTTTATACATTTGTGTGTGTGGTTAGTGTTTGTAAACACAGAAGCACATGGCTAGGCTGCATGGATGCATGCCTGCTCCAACTGACATAATCCCCTTGCTCACTGGGACTGCATGAAAAGTTATAATTCCAATTTACTTGGATAAATTGTATGACTATTAATTATATTTCTTTACTTAATAATGATATCTAAACTTGTAATAATTAGTGTTGTCTTCCCCAGTGCTGTGTGTTTCCTAAAATTGTAATCCCAATCACCAATCTGCTTACTCCAGGAAAGCTAAACACAGGCATTACCTGCTCTTCCAAAACATCATATTTCCATCCTTTTTCTGCATATAACTGTCTTATTGTGCATTCCTGCTTTTGTGTTAGCCTTAGTCTGACAATTTTGATACATTTTGGTGTAGTTCGTGACATATTCACACAGATGTTTAGTTGTGCTCTGGCCCTGAGACTGAGCTTGAATGACCTGTAGTGCAGGGCCATGTGTCCTTTGCACAGATTTTATTACTGACCACATGCTGCAGAATGGTTGGAGGAACCTTTTTAAATGTGGGGTAAAAGAAAATGGTCTGCTATCAACAATGTATTCAAGTATTTAACATTATGTTATCTTACACAGTCTCTGCCCAACCAATTTCCATTGGTTTGGACATGCCAAGTAATTATTTCTTATCAAAATGCTACATGAACATGACCTCTACTTCTGTACCAGGGGAAGGACATGCTGAGAAAAGGATATACCAGAGGAATCTAGTGTAGATAAGTGATTTAAAAACTGATAAAAAGTACCAGATACACTTATGCAAATAGGTAGATTGCAATTGGACACCCAGTCAGAGAATAATTGGTCAGTTCTGCATTCCCTCTTTGGGTGAGTCCAATGAAAAAAAAAGGTATGAGTGTGTATAGCATGACATGAAATGAAAACACTTCTTTGTGGCTTTGAAATTACAAAGCTAGTGTATTTGAGAGCTGTCAGAATGGTCAGTCTGGCCATGTGGTTGTGTCTGTGTGTAGGCTGCCTTGGGGTATTTTTAGCAGCCCTTCCCAGCAGCCCCCAGGAAGAGATAAGATTAGGCCCCGCCCCAGATTCTCGGTACCCCTCTACCGAGAAGTGGGGCTTTAAGGCTGTGTTTCCATATGTGCAGTGTGTCATGCAGCGCGTCATGCAGACCGTCGTGCAGGACGTCATTTTTTTCCGCACACCATACTGAACAATGCAGGTGTTTCCATGTATGCGTATTGCCGTCCGTAATGACGTCTGTAAGCAAATTGACGCATAGCCTTTCGCATGGGGTAGCGAGTGAAAATCTGACGCATAGAGTGACGCATAGGTTTCCCATAGGTTGCAAGCCTAATTTTGGTGCCAAATTGGAAGTTTGACCAGGAAAACATCACAAAACTGACGCATACATGTGAACACCGCATGACGCTCTGCATGACGCACTGCATTGCTCACTGCATTACGGACTGCACATATGGAAACACAGCTTAATGATGAAAATGTGACGCTATACGGTCACAAATCTCAAGGACATAATACAGAGAGTGACACCTGGTGTCTGTTAAACCAACTACAATTCCATGTCATCAAATTTGTGACTGTTTTGCGTCACAAAATAAAATCAATCAAGCATGAAGTAAGTGGTGGACTATTGCTGCCTCCTGGTGAATTAAATGTGCTACATCATTTTGTGACTCCTAGGCATCACACATTTTGTGAAACCCCACAACGTTGTGGTGCTTACGACGTCATATTGCAATATATGAAATTTCTCCCTTGGTGTTTCCATGACGTCATCACTTGGACTCTTCTGAATGTCATTTCACGTTGTCATGTTTGATATCGGGTAAAAAACTGAAGAAAAAACACTACAGAATTGCTCTGTCCGCAATATGCTCCCATCGGTCTGACGTCAGGTGTGGCTACTGCGCATGCTCAGAAGACAGCATATGCATGGCTATTGAGTGGAAAGAAACTTGTGAATGTGTGTTAACTATTGTATATTATCAATGTGAAATCTTCAAAACTATAATTTATATCTTATATTACGGCAGTCATTTGCGGGGCTAAAACGTAGTACATTCTACAAAATACATATATAACTGTATTCCTTTTGTTCTCACAATTTTAGACATATATAAGTAATTTCTGTACATATATTATGAGCCAAGATATGAATAACTCCTGGTTTCAATGTTCACAATTACGGCAGTCATTGTCAAAGAAATATTAATCATGGGTGAAAATAATCTTACTAATGTGAAAAATATCTTACTTGTGTGAAGAATATCTCACAATTACGGCAGTCATTTTCGGGGCTAAAACATAGTAGTACATTCTACAAAATACATACATAACTCTTTTCCTTCTGTTCTCATGATATCAGACATTTTTAATCATTTCTGTAAGTGTATCATTTGCAGAGATATTAATGTGAACTGGCATGAAATAACAATAAAATTGATGTAAAACGGCAGTCATTTTCGGGGCTAAAACATAGTTTCAACCAAGATTTCAGACATATATAAATCAATTCTGCACATGTATAATGAGCCGAGATATGAATATGATATATTTAAAACTACCATTCACTTCTGGTTTTATGTTTTTAATTATGGCAGTCATTTTCGGGCCGAAAACAAAATAAAATCTACAAAATACATATATAACTGTCTTCCTCTTGTTCTCACGATTTCAGACATATTTAAATCATTTTTGTAAGTGTGTTATTGGCCGAGATATTACTGTGAAATCTACAAAACTATAATCAACATCTTGTTATTTAGTTCGCAATTACGGCAGTCATTTTCAGGGGCCAACATGTAATAATGATAATAATAATAATAATAAATTTCTATAGCGCTATATCAGACAAGGTCTGCTCATGGCGCTTGCGGAAATAGTATTCTCTAAATAGATGGGTCTTCAAGTTAAGTTAACTGTTTTTTAAAAACGTCCATCTTTTTGCAATCCTTCATTGTATGGGGCAGGGCATTCCATAGTATAAAATTCCATATGTATAGAATCTACAAAATACATATGTAACTGTATTCCTCTTGTTGTCACGATGTCAGATATATAAAAATCATTTCTGTAAGTGTAATATTACCCAAGATATTAAGATATTTTACATTATCAATAAAAAAAAAATTCTTAATTATTTATTTTCTATTTGTACTATGATTGGGATCAAAGGACCCGAAATGCCCTTTGTGTTCAGTGGTGAAGCCACCCCTAAGATAGAACCTAAAGCCACCTTCAAAACCCTTGAGATGTAAGGCCAAATCTGGGATCAAAGGTTATTCTGTCATTGTTTCCACAGCTCAGCCCATGCAGTCTTTGATGTCTTCCCATTTGACAATAATATTCTGCAAAAAATTCTTTTATTGTCAGATAAGTTAGATATTTTGCACATAAGAAGGATATTTTTCACATATGATTAATATTTTTCCAAAAATGACTGCCATAATTACGAATGATATAACTTATTTCATTAATCACTCAACAAATGATATACTTACCAAAATTATTTTAACAGTTCTGGAATTGTGAGAATGAAAGAAATAACCATTTTTAACATTGTATATTAATACATTGGGGAATAAAACACTCATAGAAAAAGAATTAATATTTCTGAAATCGTGAGAACAAGAAGACTATTATATATGATTTACATAATTTTTATTGTTATCTCATCCTAGTTCAAACTTATATCTCTGCCAATAACACATGAATTATATGTGTATTATATATGTACATGTACTTTGTAGATTGTATACGTTTTGGCCCGATATAAGAAGATGTTCATTATAGTTTTAAAGATTTCACATAAGATACTCCATTATTTGTCAGTTTGTACTCCAATGGTGCCTGTTTGGTGTCCACTCACTGCTGGTGGCTCCGTCAAGTGGCAAACATAATGGGCGATATTAGGTGAGTTACCGGTGGGGAGAAATTATTGATAATTATTATGGAACGTGGTATCTCACTCTGAGGGTCACAGTATTGTGCCCCCTGTTTTGGGCTCACTCCATCTTTTATCGCTAATCAAATCTTGGAATCTGTGTACCAGCTGCACCCCTTAGTGCACCTTGCACTCTCGGCGGGATGCCAATTGGTTTTGCCGAGTAAATCTATCAAGGGCCCACCGCTACCAACTCCGTTAAAAATTGAGATAGAGATGTGAAACTTGGGCAGAGTATGTTATAGAATGTTGTGAACAACAAATCACTCAGCTAAAAAAAAAATTTCCAATATGCACTTTTAGTATTTTCTAGAAGGAAATATTTTTTTTAAATACCAGCCAGCTACACTTTGAGATTTTGGCTGTCAGCTGTTATTTTTTACCAGCTGTTAAACTTACCAGCTCAGAATTTGTATGGAATTAACAGCTGTTAACTTTGTTCGTGGATGTTTGTCAATGCCAAATTTCTTTTAACAGCTGGTAATGAACCAATTTCTTCATTAGATAATTAAATGTTAAAATCTTATAATTACAGTAGAAATACCATTTGGCTTGAACAATCTTTGTCAAATAGTGTTTATATAATATAATTTATTTTTTATTTTGCAGTTTTCAATGGTGAAATTGCCAGCTGGTGTTAATATCTCAATACTTTACCAGCTAGCCAATTAAATTCATCAGTCTGTCAGCGAGGCCATTTTGAAATGTCAAATGTATTTTGAGCCAGCTGATTCATACAAAAAAAAGTTCCCAGCTGGTAAACATACCAGCTGGAAATGAAATGTATTAGTTACAAGCTGCCAGCCAGAAAAGTGTGCATATTGGCTCTTTTTGCATATCATATAGTGGTGGGCTTATACATTATTATTATTGTAGATGTAGAAACTTATAGATCACATGGCGATTAGCAGTTCTTGTCTGAACGCTACTCTCCTTTGCATCGGCTCAGTATATTGAAGAGGCCTAGTAAAGCTGGCTACTGAACGGTACCTGGTCAAAATAACCGTGATCCCAAGTAGACCGCACATTTGAACTGCCAGATTGAACCGCATATCCAGCTTTACTAGGCCTCTTCAATAGGCCTAGCGCCGACGCGACCAAATGTCGTACTATTTGGGCGCTCATAAATATTAATTAGCTAGAGATTCGAGTTACGTCATTGTATCGTGCAAGTGCTGGAGTTAATTATTGACCCACTTTCTCTGCTCCCAGCGCTCAACACAACGCCACACATGACCACAACGCACAGCCAGCGCTGCAAACTTGTGTGATTGTGTGTGTCTGTTACCAAAATTATTTTAACAGTTCTGGAATTGTGAGAATGAAAGAAATAACCATTTTAAACATTGTATATTAATACATTGGGGAATAAATTGACGTGATTGGCGCCATTTTGAAAATTACATCAAAATCACACTATATTTATGCCAGTGAGGAATGTAACATAACAAAGTGGATATTGGTGACTGTATTCGAGGTGATTTTGGAACTGACGCTACCATATTAAACAGAGAATATTGCAAGTTTAGTTCAACACATTTTGAGATGGGCGATAATTGAGGCAGGCAGCTATACTGAAGCCATTGGACTGAAAAGCTCATCAAAACAACATGGTCAGAACACCAGCAAAACCATTCAGAAATCGTACCAGGGTAAGGAAAGAGTATTTTGCTATCACAAAAGATAACAATAGACTGGGACATGGAGTTATATAAGGGTGGTCAAGCTGTAAGGGGGTATTAGATGAAAATCCAGGAAGTGACTACACCCCCTTTGAATCACCTGAAGAAGCCATAGATTACCTGGATTCTCTAGATGAATGCCTTGACAAGAACCATAGAAGAGGCCTTATAGTGCAAGATCGAAAAAAAAGAGTAAAAAGAGAAGATCGACAAAAAAGAATAAAAAGAGATAGCTTCCAGAAACTTATGGATAGGTTAGATATAACAGCTTCACCATCACAGAATGAAAGTGATAGCCTTACGGCAGCTCACATAAATATTATGAAAGACCAGATTGAGGGTGAAATCTGCAATGAGGGGCCACTTCCCACACAAGGTAACACCAAGAACATAGGGCCAAATAGCATGCCAGAAAAAGAGACAGATGATAACACCAAAAACATAGGGCCAAATGATAACACCAAGAACATATGACCAAATAGCATGCCAGAAAAAGAGACAGATGATTCCTCCCCACAAACCCTCATGTCCGATTTTAGTGTGGAGAGAGATAGTGTCGTAACATCTACACAGCAAGATGAAAGCATGAGGCTTGGAGAAGATACCATCAAAGCGCTAGAATCTATGTTTGATGAATCTGAGGACGCGCAAGTCGAGTCCGAGTCCGAAGATGCACCAGTTACACCAACAAAACCCAGCATGCCGAAATATGCACAAACCCCTCCAACACTCACGAAACATGCTAGTTCAGAAAATGTGCCTAAGGAAGATCAGAGTGGTAAACTAGCAGACAACAAAAATCATGCGCCCACAGCCGACCCATTGACCCATATAAAGGATGATGAAGATGATAAAGGTGATCTCCATCAGGCAGTTCATGATGAAAATGGTAGCATAGTAATTACAAATGATGAAAATTGTTCAACGATAGACCATAAACATAGTATATGTGGAAAAGAAAATCAGTTAAGTATCACAAATATAAACCAAAGCACAGAAACAAGAATCACCATAACAGATGATGAGCATGATGAAAGTCATAAATCCTGCACGTCAGAACACAGCCTGAAAATGGTGGTAAAGGATAGTGACGAGAAAGACCAGAGCATCAGTATCCTTCTTGATGAGAGTGGTAGAGACCAGAGTATCACTATCATGCATGAGAAAAGTCATGATAAAAGTCAAACCCATGTACAAACAGAATGTAAAAGTCATGATAAACCAAAACAAATGCAACAGGCCACCATTAGAAATGAGAAAAAAATACAGGAGAGGCTACTTCCAACAACAAGCAAGCCTTTCACCAACTAAAGCAGATGAAACTATAGCACAGATAGAAAATGCAAAATCAGAACCGAGAATGTTCATCCATGACCTACACTCAGAAATGACTGAAATACTGCAAGCACAGTTCACTCGAAATGACAATCTCGAAATTCGAATCCTTAAAGAAAGTGAGATGAGCTTAAAAACAGCCCTAGAGAAAGAACGTAAAGTAGTAAAAGAAATGAAAGCAAAACGTCAAGAGCCTGTGCAGGAAATCGTAAATCTAAAAACTCAGATTCACTCATCATGCAGTCACCAAGAAGCCAATGCAGAATCCACAAATGATTTACTAACTGACAAAGTAAGATCCCTAGAGGGTGAAAATATTACATTAGAAAGCAAGATAGTGAAACTTAAAAACGCAACCCAGAAACAGGAGCAAGAAATCAAAGAACTTAAACATGAAGCGAAACAGCTGACATACCAACTGAAAGCCAGTCAGCAAGAACTGATCAAGTCACAAAGTGAAATCATAGCCGCAAATAAACTTACCATTCAGTCTCAGCATGAAATGCAGGCCCGGAACATCAAAATGAATGGAAAGTTATGTGAAATACAACTTCAAGTACAAGACTCACTACATAAAAACAACAACTCATGGTCTGATGTGGTGGCTTCACGTCACAACAACAGTAAGAAGATAGAAAAGGAATCACTACCAACAAAAAATAAATTCGAAGTACTCACATCTTTAAATGACACACCAGCTTATGCACCAAACAGCACTAGTGACAAAACCTCAGTCACCAAGAACAGTGATGCATGTACCATGAAAAACCCAACAAAAACACAAATGTACACACAAAAGAAAAACCAGTGTTCTTTAAGGGTGAAGATGATGTATTATCAAATTTCTACCCTTGCAAGATAGAATATAAAGGAAGAATATACTCATCAGTTGAACATGGTTGGCAAAACGAAAAAGTGATCACTCACTCAAGCAAATTAACTTTAGCCATCATGGCATCAAGTGACCCTAAAATCATTCCATTACAGAAGAAAATGAGGTGTGGAAGCATAGAAAAATGAGTGTAATGAAAGACTTGATCAGGATAAAGGCAAAATCCAACAATGATTTCAGAAAGGCACTACTGGAGAGTTACCCATGGAAGTTAGTGCACAATGTGATCAGTAGGGAATGGGGCTCAGGCCCAGATGGAAATGGTAAAAACATTATGGGTAGGATCCTCTCAGAAATCCGGGAGGAAATCAGAGCTGATGCTGAAGTGCCCAAATCTAGCAACAGAAGCCAGAACAACAAACCACCACCAAACCTTTTACCCACTGAGAAGAGTCAAAGTGAGGCTGATACACTAGTAATCGGCCACTCACATATGAAACAGTTTCACCCTGAAAAACTATCAGGAATAAACGTTGCTAAAAGAATATCACATAACATAGAAGAGGCCCTAGATGTGGTGAAAAACGAAACCAAACTACCAAAAACAGTAGTCCTACATTTGCTGACTAATGCTCTGAAATCAAAAGATGTGGAAACATGTGTAAAAGACACCAGAAATCTAATCAAGACCATTGAAGCAGAGAAATCAAAGATAGTCCTATCTCTACCACCACCAGTCAGATCGAACTCAGCACTCAACAAGAAAGTAAAGGCAGCAAGTAGCATGTTAGACCTGGAATTAGAGTGTATTGATAACTCGCACTCATTCATAAAATGGGGACACACTATACCATATCTGTACCAAAAAGATGGTATACATCTGTCACCACAAGGTACAGCTAGGCTAGCCTCAAATATAAAAAGCTACCTCACTGGTATGAAAAAGTATTAGAATTGTATATATATTATTAAACCTGTCATGGGTAGACACAGTCAATCAGTGGCATCCTGGAACATAAACGGTATAAACCACAAATTTGATGGAGTTAATGTTAGCTCAAAAACTGTTTGTCCAGCCTTCTCCAAAGTAATCAACAAACATGACATCTTGGGTTTCTTAGAGACACAGGCTGCAGAAAAAGATAAAATAAACATCATTACAATACTGATCAGATAGGTAAGAAGATAAGTAACAACGGCAGATATTATGGAGGCATTTGCATCGCAGTAAAGGAAGAAATACAACATGGCGTATCTTTTATAAAAAAATACTAGCCTTTCGATTGCAAAAAGTTCTTCCGTCTACCATTAACTTTGATCAAACTGGATTCCTCAAGGGTCGCTATATTGGTGAAAACATCAGAACAATATCTGATATAATTGACTACTCTGCTATCAAAAACATTCCTGGAATAATTCTGCTTATAGATTTCGAAAAGGCTTTTGACACCATTCGATGGTCTCATCTAATAAAATGCCTTAGATATTTCAATTTTGGTGATTCATTTATACAATGGATACAAACAATTTACTGTAATATTGGTAGTGTTGTAACTAACAATGGGCATGCATCTGGAGAGTTTGCTATTTCCAGAGGCATCAGACACTGGTGTCCAATCTCCCCCTATCTATTCCTTGTAGCAGTAGAAGTTCTTGCTATATTAGAGAAAATGAAAATATTTCAGGCATAAAAGTAGGGGAAAAAGAGATTAAAATTACACAATTAGCTGATGATACAACTCTTCTCCTTGCTAATCTTGCATCAGTAAAACATGCTCTTACGTGTCTTAGTGATTTCCACAAAATATCTGGGTTGAAAGTCGATATTGAAAAAACTTTGGGCATGGGTATTGGTTCCCTAGTAAACTTTGAGCCAATGGATAACTGTGGTATCAAATGGACATCAGGTCCTATAACCACACTAGGGGTGACTATAACTAATGAGCCGGACAAAAATGAGAAATGCAACTTTAAACCAAGACTAAAAATTATGTCTGATATTCTTAACATTTGGTTGTCAAGAAATCTTTCACTCAATGGAAAGGTCACCATTCTCAAGTCTATAGCCATACCTAAACTGCAATATGTAGCATCTAATTTACCCATCACTAATAACATTATAACGGAAACAGAAAAGGTTATTTCAAATTTTCTTTGGAAACATAAAACACCAAAGGTTAAGAAATCAGTTATTATCCAGCCCATTAAATATGGCGGTGTCAAGATTTTACCAGATTTTACCTCAATCGTTCAAGCAAATAGAGTGGCATGGATAAAAAGGTTTCTGTTAGACAATAACGCTAAGTGGAAATTAATACTACATGAACTTATCAGTCCACTTCTCATTGAACATTTGATACAGACTAATCTATCTGATGAATATATAGCTTCCATTCCAATCCCTTTCTACAGGCAAGTCCTTAAAGCTTGGAATGAAATTAAAGAAATACCAAATTCTACAAATGACTATCTAGAACAAATACTGTGGAATAATAGGTTTATCCATAATCCATGTGGACCAAAAAAGAAAACAACAAACTCAATCTTCTATCCTAGATTATACAGAGCAGGTCTTACTAGAGTGGGAGACTTGATATCAAAAAATGGTGATGTTATTGATTTTGTTCAGTTCAAACAGAAATATAACATTACGATAAATATTCTTACTTATTATCAGATAATAAAGGCTATACCACAGTCATGGTTATTAGCTATTAAGCACTCCTTTGCTACACAAAATATACAAAGAAGTAGATCAAACATTGTTTGTCAAATTGATGGTATAAACATAAACAAATCTACCACAAAGAAGATATACCAAACATTTGTACATAAGAAACTAGAGGAACCAACATCCTTGAAAAAATGGGAAAGTGAGATTGGTATTGAGGATGATTGGGACAAAATATTTATTCTCCCATATGTTACTACTAGGGAAACCCAGCTTCAGGCATTACAATATAGAATAATTCATCGCTTTCTCCCATGCAATAAATGGCTCTCAGATATAAAAATTGTCCAGTCAAATGAATGTGATACATGTGGTAGTTTAGACACTATTGAGCATTATATCTATTCATGTCATAATGTACTCAGTATATGGGAAAAAATAGAGAAATGGTGGAATGATATTTCCGACTGTAAAGTTGCACTAACTAAAACACATGTGCTTTTTGGTTTGTACTTTGATCTGAAATACTTCAAAGCTATCAATTTTGTTATCCTATTAGCAAAAATGTACATCTATAGGCAGAAGCTTAATAGCTCTATATTAACATTTGACAACTTTGTACTCTACTTTAAATACAGCCTCAAGGTTGAACGATTCATTTGTAAGAAAAATGGTGACATAAACAAATTTGAAAAAAAAGAAAAATGAATTCGAATTCTTCTGGATAAGGATGGACAGACAGTTCTTCAATCTATCACATGATTTGTATATATGTTTCTTATATGTAAGTCCCGATAAATCAGGAAAAGACTATGGACTTGAGGTTTATGATAGAGTAATAAATGATGTCATACAATATAGCATCCATAGCAAAGTAGTAATTTTAGGAGATTTAAATGCACACACAGGCCTGGAACCTGATCACATCCCTGAAGACAATGATAGTAACAATTCTCACCTAGTTCTCCCCATGAACTACTAAAATGACATCCCACAGAAAAGAACAAATTCTGACCACAGTCCTATAAATGACCATGCTAAGGCCTTATTTGAACTATGTTTGGCAAATGGACTGCGAATTCTCTTGTCTGACCATTGTCCAATCAGTTTATTTTACCGCACAGGCTACTTTTGTACTGATAATGTTTGTGAAGACAATTACACATTAAGTGAAATACCCAGGAAATTTATATGGGAAGACAGTAAAAGTCAATTATATATTGAGAATTTAAATAGTGAGTCTTCAAGGTGTAAAATTGAGAGTTTTTTGGAGAATAAGTATGGCTCAATCATGAAAGATGTTGATATGGCAACCACTCATTTTAGCAATGTCATTCACACAGCAGCTGAGAAAACATGTAGGAGATCACCCCTGAGAAATAAAATGAAAAAAAGTAAGAAATATGCAAAACACTTTGATCGAGATTGTACTAATCTTTCACATGAAGTAAAACAACTTGCTAGAAAAGTTGCAAGAAACAGGGAAAATGCAGAATTAAGAAAGTTATTTTATTCTAAAAAAAAGTACTTGAAAAGAACAATCAAATTCAAATTAAAACAGTACCGTGAAACATCGTACAAAAAAATTCTCAGAAAGGTTTAGACCCCAAAGATTTCTGGAAATTAGTAGAGAATTTACAGCAGTCCACAAATGGGAAAAAAGTGAGCCGAATGACATTGCACCAAATGAATGGGTAAATCATTTCAAAAACTTGATGTGTAAATCACAGGATAGAGAAGATCCACACAGCACGGAAATGAATGATTTTTTAAATGATGACACCAACTGGAAAATATTTAATAGCCTTAATTACAAAATCGGTGAGACAGAAATAACCAGGGCAGTAAAATTGTTAAAAAAGAGAAAAGCATGTGGTGTGGATCTAATCTCAAAGGAAATGATAAAAGCTGGTTGTACAACTTTAATCAAATTCCCAAACAACTGGGGAAAGAGCTGGCTGAAACCCTTACATAAAGGTGGTGACACAAGGGACCCAAACAGATATCGTGGGATCTCTATTATGAGCTGCTTAGGGAAATTATTTACCACAATTATGAACAATAGACTAGTACAACATGTGATTGACAAAGGAAATAACACCAAATACCAGATAGGTTTCTCACCGGATTGCCGTACATCTGATCATATATTGACCATGAAAACCCTTATTGATGAATACACTCAAAAAGGTGATAAACTGTTCACATGCTTTATCAATTTCCGTAAGGCATTTGACACTGTATGGAGAAAAGCACTTTTCTATAAATTACTGAAAAATGATATTGGTGGGAACTTTATAAAACTGATACAAAATATATATGATCAGGCAAAAGTAGCAATCAAACTAGAAAATGGTTTGACAGAATATTTTAACACCGACATTGGTGTAAAGCAGGGCTGTGTACTCAGTCCGACCCTATTCAAGCTCTTTATAAATGATATGCCAGAGATGTTTGGTCCCGAGTGTCACCCAGCCACACTCTTTAATGAGAGAGTAAGCTCTTTATTATTTGCAGATGATGTCATTTTAATTTCTGAATCTGCTGAAGGCCTACAAGAAGCCCTAAATAGGTTAAATGAGTACTGTTCTAGATGGCAGCTTGAAATAAACACAGACAAAACAAAAGTAATGATATTTAGCAAAAGTGGTAAAAAATTATCATCTCTAAATTTTAAAATCAATAACCGCGACCTAGAAATTACAAATTCATGTACATATTTGGGTATTCTTTTTAGCAGTAATGGATCTTTGAACAATGCCATCACAAATTTATGCATGAAAGCAACAAAACCTATGTACAAACTGAGAAATGCCATCTTTAACACAAACATGAAACCTAATACAGCACTTTTCCTCTTTGACTCATTAATAAAACCAATAGCTACATATGGAGCAGAGGTATGGGGATCATTTTTACCAGATATCCCTAACATAATAGTGACAAACTGTGCTATGAAAAGCTTGACCTTAAATTTTGCAAATCTATCCTAGGGGTACACAGAAAAGCAAGTAACATTGGCACCAGAGGGGAGCTGGGACGTTACCCCATTTCATTGCACATCACTAAATTGATGCTAAAATATTGGCTTAGAATTGTAGATTATGAAAAAGACACAATTCTTTATGATACATACCTCTGCAACCTTGAGTTACTGAGTGAGAGTAAAAGGTGCTGGCTTAGAAATGTACATGATATTGTAAATGACAAATCGGGTGCTAGACACCTATGGGAAAACCAAGGAAAGTCTAAGAAAAGTATATCACAAATTACAACAATCCACAAGCAATTAAAGTACATTTATGATTTCCAGTGGGCAAATGCCCGAAACAAAAATGAAAACATAAAAAATGAAGGAAATAAATTACGAACATATAATAAATTTAAAAAGGAATTCAAATACGAGCATTACCTTGATTTTGAAACTGATTTTCGTAAAAGGAGAAACATAACCAGATTAAGGATTAGCGCCCATCATCTTGAAATTGAAAGGGGCAGATACACTTTGAAAAATAAAAAACCTCCCCCACCACAAGAAAGAGTATGCAAACACTGTAACATCATGGAGGATGAATTCCATCTCATTATGAAATGTGATCTATATAATAAAGCTCGCAAAGAAATGGTAGATAAACTAGAAGAAACATTCCCCGGTTTTCCCAAATTGTCAGATGACCAAGCATTTATATTTATTTTATCTTGCAAAGACTATGAAGCCTATTCATATTTGAGCCACTACCTTGACCAGGTGATTAAAGTAAGAGGCTCTCTCTAACTCACATTAAAATTATTGAGCACAGGTCATCATGCTCACTATTGTATATTTTGATATGTATATGCATGTGTCACGTTAATAATTCAAATGTTTTGTTAAAAGAAAAAGTCACAAAAATGTGATGCAATGTATCAGAGAAATGTAGATATCTCTGAATGTATATATTACAGAATTTCCTAGTGTTAAAACTCAAAGGAAGAATCTCGCCTGACAAATATCTTTATTTTTATATTTCCACATTGTTTTACATGTTGCCAATATTGCCATAAATATAAATGGTACTTATTATAGAGTGGCAAGCATTGCCATGATCATCCTTGGGGGATAAAATGGACTAATATTCATTTTCTAAGCAAAAGTCAAAAGCAATCAACATCAAAACTCATAATAATCTAGTTTACCACCAGGTGACACCAGAGTGAAATCCAAATTGTCCACCAGGGATGAATCTTGAAACTGTCAAAAGGATGCATTGGCAGGTTTAAACTTAAATTGTAGTAGAAATTGTCCAAATGTTTTTGTGTTATTGTGTGTTTAATATGATTTTATGTTTGTGTATGTTATTCTTAGATATTGAGCTAGACATTTCATCAATTGTAGAAATTTTGCCAATGAATATTTCTGAGTTCTGAGTTACTGAAAAATATGATGTAATGCTGCAACGCTACAACGCTACAGCAAAACGATACAGCGATGCAGCATCACAACAACAAATTCAGACACCACAAATGTCTGATAATGCTAAACATCTTCTGGCTGTCACAGGTTAAACTTCGGATCATTTGAATATTATTGTGACTTAAATAAATAGCATGGGCACTCAATTATCACACTGAGCCTGTCTCTTGGTGGCAGGGGCGCTGCATAGTCACTGTACGCTTTAAAATAGAGCCTATTAGTGCTGTCCTACTGAAAGTTACAGTTCTTGAAAGGTAAGTCGTTTTTAGGTACTTCTTTATCTTGAGTTATTGCGGGTCTGTTTGTAGATGCCAGTCCGATGTCTGGAGGTAGATGGTTTGGAGAGTTAACAGGGTGATGGTACTAATGATTTTATTTCTTGTAGGTCTGGTTCAGGCGGAGAGAGAAAAGGAGTGGTAGTCATAGTTTAGTGGGGGATGTCGGTTACTTAGGATGTAGTCTTGGTGGGATTAGAAAAGTTGGTAAGGAGGCAGCTGGTAGATATGAAGGTGCTGAAGATCACTATACCCAAAGACATTGGCAAAATAGACTTGAAATCCACTGTTTCTGGAAACACCATGCACTGCCCATCATATTGAAGATTCCCCACTAATTAAACTCGACTTCCGCCGATTGACTGTTGCAGTTATGACCAATGTCATCGTCTTTCCTAGTCATAATGTCTGTAGATGTAAATCCGGGGGTAATCTGTAGCGTTTTTTCCTCAGTTCCAGTGACAACGTGAAATGGCATTTAGAAGAGTCCAAGTGATGACGTCATGGAAACGCAAAGGGAGAATCTTCATATGACGTCAGAAGGACCACAACATTGTGGAGTTTCCAGATTGTTGCTGTCACTCCCGTGAATAAACTGACCCACTTTCACCTGATTGCACAAACTCGTAAACAATGGCGAAACAATGCCGAGATGAAGAAATAACAAAGAAATTTTTTCAAACAGGGCTGACATCTTATGTTTACTTAAAGGGAACCTAATTGTTTGATTGTTAGTTGCCGGAAGTCGAGTTCTTACAGAGTCAGGACTTAAATTGGATGGGCAAAATTAAATTAAAGGATTTCAAGTCTATTTTGACGATGTCTTTGGGTATAGGTACTCATGTGGAGGACATTTTTAGCCTCTAGTTGTGATTGGTAGGGCTTACGAGGATATTGGACGCCTCAGGCTGTATAGGGATATTGGATGCCCTTTAGCGTGCTGGGGATTGTAGGCCCCAAGGGAAGGAGTGAGTGTCTTGGTTAAAGTTGACAGTGCAGAAGGCGGTAATTAGATTTTCATCAGTGCAGGGGCCTGCACCGGGCGGTCAGCACAAGTGCTATTCACAGATTGGAGATAGTGCGTATTGGGTCTCCTCTCTAGCTGGATAGCCATGCTGCGTAAGCTCTAAGTGCCCACGAGACAAAAGTGGAGCGGCCAGCATATCAAATCAAATCAAATCAAATCAATGGTGGCATCGATGGCGACGAGCGGGAGAGAAGCAGACGAAAAATTGAAAACTTAAATTCTTCAATTGTTATGATAAAAAGACATTTTCAGTTCGAATTTTTTGCATCAATATCTTTAAGAATATGTATAGATACGGCTGATGTTTGTTATATATGTATAAAAACAGATAAGTAGGATTTTTTTTAGAAGAAATGGATGAGCATGACTACCATGAGACAAGGTCAAGGAGACAAAAGTGCGGGAAATAGCAGACGACTTTGGACACCTTGGTTTGACTGACTTTTGGGTATATCATGAGTGGAGATAAGGTAGTAATGTATTGTTCTTATGATTTGGTCATAAAGAAGAAAATTAAGGTAAGTGGGGTGTTAAAATCTTTATTTTTCTTGTTTTTTTCAGGAGATGAAGATAGTTATATTTTGTTCCAGCCACTAATTGTTATTGTGATTTGTAGGTTTTGTAGGTCTGGAACAGGATGATGAGAAAAATGTTAGTCATAGTTAGTGGGGGATGTCGGTTACCTAGGATGTAGTCTCGGTGGGATTAGAAAAGTTGGTAAGGAGGCAGCTGGTAGATATGAAGGTGCTGAAGATCACTAGGTACTCACATGGAGGACATCTTTAGCCTCCAGTTGTGATTGGTAGGGCTTACGAGGATATTGGACGCCTCAGGCTGTATAGGGATATTGGACGCCCTTTAGCGTACTGGGGATTGTAGGCCCCAAGGGAAGGAGTGAGTGTTGAGGTGAAAGTTGTCAGTGCAGAAGGTGATAATTAGATAGGGAAGTTTTTCATCAGTGTAGGGGCCTGCACCGGGCGGTCAGCATGAGTGCTATTCACAGATTGGAGATAGTGCGTATTGGGTCTCCTCTCTAGCTGGATAGCCATGCTGCGTAAGCTCTGAGTGCCCACGAGACAAAAGTGGAGCGGCCAGCATATCAAATCAAATCAAATCAAATCAAAGACCACACTCCTCACAGCCCCGGGTCAAAGACCCATCACTGCCACAGGCAGATTAGCATATGACCGTCGGTACTACTTTCAGCTGTTTGTCGTCTGCCCTCAAAACCAAATCACGTACCTCTGAATGTAGCCCCGCATGACTTTTAAATAGTTCCCAGCAAACTCTGAGTGTAACATTGTAAATACTGCCTTTATTGGTACAATGTTTCAGAAATGATTACAACCCATTCAGATAACTATGTAAAGTTTATAAATTTACTCAGCTATAAACTCTATCGATTGTGAGCAAATTTGGCGTATGGGAGCAAATCGGAGCCAAAAAGGCACCTGTGGCAGTGATGGTACCGTCGATGGTGGAGAGGGTGGATGGTCGAGACGGTGGCGACACAACCAATTCGCGCTGATTTCCGTGTTTTTACGTTTTTTTCATTGAAGATTTATTCAAAACAATGTTTAACCTCGATATAACGAGAGCAGAGCTCAGGGGCTAAATTCTGACACTTAAATGAAGTAAATCGGACAAAAACTCACAAAGTTACAACAACTTCTTCAGTAAACATCAGAAATGTCATCCGTCAACCGATTTCGCACCATTTTCAGATCGTCAATAGTACCAAATTCGGCCACTAGGTATCAGCAGCAATCAGTCATAAAGTTTGATGTGTTTGATGTGGTGAACCTTTCATGGTAATATATTAACTTGCGTGTTCCCCTGGTGGACTTTATGGAAGTTTGATAAAAATACAAACTCCACCAGAGGACACTATGAGTCATCAGGTGTGTTGTAGCCTGTAGGCCTGTACTCTCTTCTCTTGACTCTGAGAAGAAATTCTTTCCACTGATTGAGGAAAATAGTTAATATTTGTTCTTTGCAAAATTTAGTACATAAATAATCAAATAATATATTGAAAACATCATATATTAGCATAAAGTTGATAAATAATAGAAACTCAATGATAAATAATGATAAATAATGTCTTAAACAATTTAAGTTAGCATGTATTTTCCACCAGGTGACGCCTCTTATCTTTTTTGTCACCAGGTGGCACAAGGAGATCATAAGAAAATTTTGAGAGGTCATGTGACCCCAAAGTGTCAAGGCCAAAGTGTGTTTACCGACGAGGCAGGTAAAATGCACGTTCATAATGATAATCGGCATTTTTATGATGAATTATCAACATTTATGAGTATTCAAGTAATAAACAGTGTGTACAAAAGTCAAAAGAATGATATCTGACAATGTTTCAAATAGCGCGAAATGGGTTGTCGGCGCGAAATGGTTGACGGTCACTGTATAATCACATTACGTAATCGCATCGTGCACGTGCTGTTGGATACATTCAAGGGGCGGGGCTTACAGAACAGACCTATTTGAACATATCTGATCGCATAATCGGAGTAATAATCAGGTGAACCCGATGCAAAGGAGAGTATGAACCGCGATCATGCTGCTGAATTTGGATATTTTCACAATGTAAATTATCCACAAGTGTCAGCTGCCAATCTTAATATTAATAAACTACTTTCCACCGTAATTAAACCTCATGTCCGGCATATAATTCTGTGAATATTCTCACTTTTCACTCACTACTGAACGCCGGCGGAAGTTGATTGCAGAGTCAGTACACCTTATCTTCGCTCTCAACGTTTCTACCCAGAACCAGTCTCGGCCAGTTGTTTTGTGATTGCTGGTCATCTGGTTGAAAGAATCTGCCGGTTCTGACTTCGGTATACACTTCGCAGAGTAGCCAGGTTGGTATTGTAAACAAATTGTGTAAAATGACAACATGGTGAAGACCGCGTCATACTTGGTACCTGGTCAAAATAACCGCGATCCGAAGTGGACCGCGGTATTGAACTGACATATTGGACCGCGGTCAAGCAGCTGAATTTGGATCGATAATATTCGTCATACTCTCTACTAGTGAACAGTAAAAGCTAGGTCTTGTGTGATCAGCTGATCTTACTAAAAAGTGTGAAAAATTGTGTTCCAGCTGATTAACTTTTAATCCAGTGAAACATTGGTGATTATGCTTTGTCCGCAACATTTATATTTTGTACTTGGAGAGGAAGCAATAATTCACTTTGATAATGTCTAAAAACTATTGCCTTTCCAAACTCACACGTCATACGCCGTCGACCAGGCTTCTGGATGTTTATAGGCCGTGATCGCTTTAGGCAGTGTTATGGTTAGGCAGTGGTGAGGTTTAGGCAGGGAGTTAGTTAGGCCGTGGTATGTTAGGCACACGGACAGAGCAAGCGCAAGTGTGTTCAAGGCATCAGCTGACACTGAGTGACCTATATATTACATAATATATTATATAATGTATAAATGAGGTCACGAGAGGGAAATGGAAAAATTCATGCAAATTGATCTTGGAGACATCACTTGCGCTTGCTCTGTCCGTGGTTAGGCAGGGGTGACAATATCTTATCCTTGTATTATATAATGTATAAATGAGTTCACCAGAGGGAAACAGAAAAATTCATGCAAAGTGATAATCACAGTGCTCCACACCATCACTTTAGTCTTTAGAGCATTACATATTTTAATAAGACATCCACAAAAATAAAAATATCTAATATCTTACACTTAATAAAATGAAAAAAAAAAACATTTTTTATTTCAATCATTTATTGAATGACAATTGTCATTTCAAAATGTTGAAGTAACCTAGTTTAAGAGAAACGGCATTTGGTCCTCCTTGTTCTCTTCTAGCTGGGCTGGTCGGAGCAATATGACCGTTTCAGTGTCACCCCATTCACGCATGAAGAGATTCCAAACCACACACCTAGTGTGATATTCTCCAGACAAATATGACCTCACAAATAAAAAAGTTGATTTTCTGGTACTTAAATTTGATCACCTGGTGTGCTTATATATTTGTTTAGATTACGGGAGCTCGATACAACTAAATTTCTGACAGAATACTGTTTTACATGTGCAACAAACTTGGGGCCTCTCCTTGACCTACCGGTACTTACGATACAGCCAATCGTAGGTGTTCATATGGTGTTAGGATGCACACTCCAAACACCTACGATGGCTCATCAGTGGGAGGTATTCACTGCCTCTGAAGTGCGACCCCAAATAACTTCTTCAAATGATTTAATTCAAACATGAAACTCGCCAGAAAGCAAGATTAGATGTGTAAGACATTTGACATATCTCAATAGTAAGTGTACTGTGTGCGTGCCTTCCACACTGAGGTCGCGACACTGTGTCACGACCTGTCTCTTCACGAGAGATAGGGGACACCTCACAACCCGACGTAGCCTCCAGAGCTCTGCTCGCGCAAGTCGGGGTTCCACAACTAGAAGTAACCAATATTAAAAAAAATAAAATATCACAAATAAATAAATGTTTATATCGCATTATCTCACTTGTTATCAGCTGTCAGTTACAGACCCACACGAAATTCGTAGCGCCACCTATGTGCAAGCAATAATTGGGGATTTTCGGGAAGGAGAATTGAAATACAGCCAACTTTTGACTACAGCTTGTTCTGAATACCGGCATACTCGTCAGTGACCAGTTTCCGCCGATGAAGTAGACCGTGACTGCCAGCGGCTACAAGGGTCCTCTATGGCTAATGCCTCAGTCACATTTGCACCGATTTCAGTAAAGATGCCTGGAGAAATTCTCGACCTGTGAAGCATAATTTGTGATAATATTAGGTAAATACCTTTATTTATCATTTAAAACGCAATTAGGGAGGACACGACTCAAAGCGAAATGCTGTGAACACTGATAATTGCCATCAGTGAAATTTTCACACACTGAATGCCGGTTGTATAGGATTGAATTGAAAAGCGATAATATTGGGTAAATACCTTAATATATAATTTAAAACACAATTAAAATTGATCCGCTACGTCCAATATCCGTTATTTCCAAATTATGAACACCGTATTTACATTTTACCGTAAATACTCGTGTATAAGATGGTTAAGATCTTGTTACATAAGTATATTTACATTTCACTTTTAAAATGGCCGCCAAACGGTTGAATGGTAGCAGTTTCGATGTCTCGAGAACAACTGACTCGTCTTATATTCGGAAATTGGTCTTTTCAAGCAAAATAACCTCAATTTTGGGGGGTCGTCTTATACACGAGTCGTCTTATATATGAGTAAATACAGTATCCTTTATATCACTTTTTACTGCCCTCAGAAAGTCAAACTTTTAAGACAAATTGCATTCTAGGGCAGATATTGTTTTGGAGAGGAAGGTGATGTTCACATTAAAATAGGTCGTTGGTCACACCATTTAATATTGTTACTGGACTCTTGAGAGAGAAAAATGATGAAGGTAGAGATCAGGAACTGTTCTGAGATAAGACAAAGCAAAGCTTGGCATGCTGCCTGTGAGGTCATCATGAATAATTAACCACGATCATTAATAATTTCCTTTGGGATGGAGTCAAATCAGTACAATTACACAAGCATATGTTACAGGCTTGGTCATTTCCTGACATAAGTATTAGTTACGAGTGGTATATCTAAAACATTGATAGTTTTGATAAGTTCTGATCCTTATCTTCACAGTATCAGATTTGTCTCATCATGAATATATTCATCATTTTGAAGGAAAGATGTTTATAAATAGACATATACTTTGTAAGATGTATATTAGAAATGATTGACCCTTCATGATTTGGTGGTTATCTCCATGGGGGTACATTTTTATTAGGTCAAATTTATGTATTTAGATATGGTATGTATAGCAGGAATAGTCGAACGGCATGAGTCATTGACACACTTACTCTATCTTGGGTATCAGGGTTATATAATGATGATAATTTTGTTTAATTATCTTGATAACATAAATATGAATTGAATGATGAATAAGAGCCAACCCCAGAAATGCAAGGTATTTAATTATCATTATTTATATTCAATATATTACCATTAAAGCATGATACTGATTTCATTTATTCAGACACCATTCTTCTGGACATAAATAAAACAGCCAGTCATCATGATACAGTCATTTTATGTTTACATTTGTGTCTCAAAGTTTCAATGACATACATTCAAACCAGTCGATGATTTTTAAATTCGTAATTTTTAGAACCATGTAAAAGTGTTTTTGAAGCTACTTACATTATATTTGACCTCTATGTCATGTTCAACTTAACAAAATATTGAATTCTGACAAATTAAATTAGACTACGATATCTTTGTGTTATGTTTTAAATATGGAGTCCAATTTGAAGATTATTTGGCCAAAGTGACTGAAAATTGATGTGTTTTTATTTGTAAGAATCTCATATTCTGGAAGAGGAAGAAACATACTAATCAGCAATCTCTGGTAATTAATAAACTAATGTCTTCTTATTCTGGAAATCATTTAATTGGGCTGAAGTAGCTCAGCTGTTTGAGTGTTTATGGTGTCTTGGAAAGACTTTGGACGTTTTTCACTTCTCATGGTTTTTTGCTTGCAGTTAGAGGATGTGGCGCACAGTGCAGAGCGTGATCCGGAAACCTTCAATAGGTCATGTGATACGGAGCAGTGGCTGCAGCAGACTCTACTCCTCAACTGATTCTGCAGTGCCAAATAAGTGAGTACCCTTAAAATACATTGCACCCTGCTTAGCATCCCAATCAGGCCTGCTTCTCAACTAATTCTGGAGTGCCAAATAAATAAGTACCCTTCAAATACATTTGAAGGGTTCTCATTTGAAGAGGCAATTGAACTATGGATTGGCCCCAGTATGTGTGTGTGTTGATTGTCTTGTCAACTAAAACATTTTTTATTGTGTTATAAACCACAAAATTGATATTTGTCTCCTAAAGGTGTAAATTTCAAACACTTAGTAAGGTTTTTAACATATCATTTCAAAATGTGGCCAATACCTTTGACATTTCAATATTTCTCATCATTTTGACAAGCATTTGTCAAGAGCATCACCTGTTCTATGTCAGCCATGCCTTTTTCTATTTATTGGACGACTTTTGAAAATGTTTTTTTATGTGAAATTGGACCATTGACACACAGTGATGAAAGTCTTCAGGAAATAACCTGAATTCAGGTTTTTTCTTCAAATGTGAAATTCAAAATGGTCTGAACTCAGTCTGAAACATCCAAAAATGACATTTCTGAAAGGGGGTAGGGGTATATTCAGGTTAATTTTTAAGGTTTCAGGTATTTTCCTGAATGCTGACTTTCATCACTGGACATATGACCGATCTGAATTGAAATTAAAAGCAGTGAATTAATGTGTTTGCCCATTGGAAAATTTCAATCATAAATATAGTAATACCAACAATTGTTTCAGACAATACAAGTCAGAAGATGTTGCTGCTAGCTCAGTACCATCATCAGCGGATGCTGTCATTGTGGGAGGAGGGGTGATAGGATGTAGCACCCTGTACCATCTCACTAAAATGGGCATGACCAATGTGGTACTGCTGGAGAAAGATCAACTGACTGCTGGAACAACATGGCACACTGCTGGTCAGCAAGTTTTCCAATTATATGCCAGTATAATATAAGTCAGAAATAGTTTTCAGGAAGTCCATGATTTTATTGATGAACATCATATGTTTATGATTTCTCTTTTTTGTTCAAACATGTTTTACTAAATTGTATAGAGCTTTACTTTTGTTTGACAGTGATAAAAACAATTTTGTAAAACAATCTTGAATTTTGTGGAGAGCAAAATGTAGAGAATATTTTCACTATTTAAATATATATCAGAGTTTTCTATTTTTATCTCTGCTGACTTCTTGAAGTTGCTGAACTTTAGGAGTGGGAAAATGTCTGTCTGTCCATCTGTCAACCTTTTTTTAAAAATCTTCTTCTCCAAAACTACCAGTAAAATATGTTTAATATTATATATAGAAGTAGATATATACGTGAACATTCAGATTCCTTCAAATCATAGTGGATGATAAGAGGAAATTAAAGCTTTCTATACAGAAATATCTTGTGTCATAGCTGTCCTCGTCATACTTAGTCATAAAATATCAAGACTATGTTTAAAAATCTTCTATTCCAAAACTACCAATAATATATGTTTCATATTTTATACAGAGGTCGATAGAGAGTAAAGATTCAGATTCCTTCAAAGCTTAGTGATGTCACCATTGACCTTGGTACAGTGACCTCGGGGTCACAATTTTTTATAGAGCATATCTCAGCAACCACCTATAAGAGGAAATTAAAACAGTATACAGAAATTTCTTATGTCAGCAGTGCCTCGTCATATTTTTTAGTCATATGACCTTTGACCTTCGACCTTGACATTTTAACCTGGAATTCAAAATGTGTGTACATGCAGCATCTCAACCGTTAAAAGTGAATAAAAAGTAGTTCATATCTGTTATATATCAACACTGTGTCAAACACCATATACATTTTTTCAGATTTGACCTTTGACCATGATACTGTGACCTTGACCTTTGTGTTATTGTGCAGGCCATATCTCATGAATGATGAACTGAAGACTAAATATTGGGCATGCATGGCAAACATAAAGTGTTGTCAGTGTTCGGCAAAACATTTAACCCACATCAGACAATAAGTCCAACATTCAGCCAGCCAACATCAGAAATTTATCTTCAAAATCAGACATTTCAACACATTGGCCTTTGAATCAATTTTCATAAGCAACGGTTGGACTGGAACCCTATCGTTGTGATTTTGTAACAGAAAAGAATAAGGTAGGTAACCAGAGAAATAAAGTCTGAAGCACCCAATGTTTCCTAGGAGGTGCACGATTACTGTGCATATCCTATAAATGGATGAAAAGCGACAGGACTGACCTGCAGAGCCTGCAGAAAGTTTGCAAGTTACAAAGTTCATGTGTTTTCATTTAAGTCAGCAGAGCTATCAACCCATGGGGTTATGTTTTGTTTTTAGGCTTGGTTTGGAGTTTACGCCCTAATGATGTTGACGTCCAGTTAATGCAGAGAAGTCGTCGTTTGATGGAGAGTCTGGAGGAGGAGACTGGGGTCCATCCAGGCTGGATCAACAATGGCGGACTCTTTGTTGCCTCCAATAAGGAGCGTCTGGATGAATATGAAAGATCTGCTTCGGTTTGTACCTAATTATACATATTTACATATTATTGATATCTCTTCAACTTCTCTATTTTACCATGGTTTTTTAGATAAAAAAAGTTGTTCTATACGTTTTGTTTTATATAGTTATTTTATGCATTTACTACTGTATTTACTCGTGTATAAGACGACCCCCCAAAATTGAGGTTATTTTGCTTGAAAAGACCAATTTCCGAATATAAGACGAGTCGTTTTTTCCCTTGAAACATTGGCACTGCTACCATTCAAGTTTGGTGGCCATTTTAACAGTGAAACGTAAATATTCTTATATAAAAAGATCTTACCAGTGTATAATACCTTAATGGTAATAAGACCTTAGTGATAATATTGGGTAAATACCTTTATATATCATTTAAAACACAATTAAAATCGATCTGCTATGTCCGATATTCATTATTTCGAAAATATGAATGTTCGTAATGAAAACTTTTTGTTTTGATGCTAAGGTCTTGGACTTGGAGAAATTTGTAGTGCCGTAATTTTTTGGCATAAATCCTCATCCACAGGTTGCTTTCATGTATAAGACAACCCCCCCAAACATTAACTAACGGTTTTTGTATGAAAAGTAAATATGGTATATATTTCTTTCAAAGAGAAATAATACTGTGCTGTTATGAAGTGCTGTTATGTTATTTATGTATTCATAGAGTAAAATTTACCTGAAGTATTAAAAAATTATTTTTTCACACCCAAATTATTCAAATCATAAATTAATATACACGCATTCTAACTTTTAAAGTTAGGAGTTTTGTAATTTAAATATTTTCTATTTTTAAGCCTTATTTCCATTTGTGTATGTCAATTTTGAGATGCTTCCTAAAACTTGCTTAAAATTCAAATTAAACACCAAAACTAGACTGCCATGTGTTAAATAACATTTAACATGTCATGTTTCCCAAGGTTAGAACCTCCAATGCGTTATACTGGGCTGTCTATATCTTTCATTAATGAATTGTTCTGAAATATCCAGAAATATCCATAACAGTAAAATAAACATAGATGGTATCTTGTATTTTAGCTTGGCAAGGCATTTGGAATAAAGTCTGAGGTACTGGGACCAGCAGAAGCAAAGAAGTTGTATCCCTTAATGAATGTGAGTGATGTGTACGGAACTCTGTACAGTCCAGAAGATGGTACAATTGACCCAGCAGGCTACTGTGCTTCCCTCACCAGGGGCGCCAGACAGAGGGGAGGCCAGGTAGGGCGGATTTCATATTCCCTGCCTTTACTTTCATTGCAGTTTGTGAAATATCATTTATCCTTGCTTGGAAATGAGATTTTTTTCTTCTGAATTACCTCTTTAGCCAAACAGCAGCAACTTTCCTTGTTTATTAGTGCTCTCAATGACTGAAAAATCACATATATATATATGTCAATAATACTTAGTATGTGAAGTAAACTGCAAATGGAAGAGTTGGATATTGCATGACCTTGATATGTATTAAAATACTCTGCTGATTTTACCATTGTGCCCCACACAAACTATTAATGTTATTTATTTACTCATTTGCAAAGTTTTTTGATCTGATTATTTATGAAAAAAGTAAAAAAAAAAGGTTATCTCTGGACAATTTGATAAATTCAGTCTGAGATAATTTTACATGTGTATATTAACATACCTAGCATCCATGGCTTGTGGAGGGTTAACCTTGGGTGCTTGATATTCCAGGTAATTCAAGATTGCAGTGTGAAAGGGGTTGACATTCAGACAGATGACTATGGCACCAAGAGGGTTGCTGGAATCAACACAGATAAAGGCTTCATCAAAACTAACTGCATTGTTAATTGTGCAGGTAAGCTCAGTGTGTTCACTTAACAACATGTTGACTTATGTTCAGGTCCACATATGACAAACCTTGACAATAAGATTTTTAGTTACTGGCATGAAAAGGATAGGTTCTCAGATCTGCTGGCCCTTTTGGAAGAAACGAGTGGCCCATCACATAAAACAATACAAGAAATATTCATTAAGTCAGGACCAACAGAATATTGAATCTACTGGTCCACACTGGTCAACAAGGTAAGTGTTTAGTGGTTCTACTACAATGGTCAATAAATGTGTTGGTCATACACATGGCACGACAAGGTCAGTAAAGGGTCTGTAATAATGCTCAGCACTTGCAGCTGACAGCATTATCAGTTATTCATTAAATTTGTCAAAATCTTGCTTAAGATATCATTGCCAACATGAACAGAGGCAAAGTTAGAAAATATTTGCAATGACTTGTAAATACTTAAGATGTGGAATTAAAGTTGATGGGCAATAGGTTAACATTTATTTTTTTATTAAAGGGATTAAGCACCAATTCTACAATTCGGTGAAATTGAAAGCTTAGCCACATATGAACATCCTGACAAATTAAAATTATCATAGAGTAATAATATAAGTTACTATAAGACATAAGAGTTGCACTCCCAACACTCCCATAAGCTTCACGTGACGGGTAAACACGGGTAGCGTGAATTTTGTTTGACCTCAATTGAGGCTCAAAGCAGGGTAGCACTATTTGACATCATTCTGGCACTATTTAAAGGACAATAACTATACTATTTTGATGTAATTTTACCTTTCAGTGCCTCTATGGTCACACACCACATAAAAATGATGCCAAGAAAGAAGTGTGCTTTCATAAAGGGGCAATAGATTAGGGTCTTGTTAAAATAGAATTAACGTTAGGGGGAACAGGGACACTTCATACAGAGGATCACAGCTGTATGAAATGTGTTGTTGATTGCTAAGTTACCAAAAGCTATGACGTCACTATTTCATTGATAAATAGCCACAGCACCATTATGATGTCATTACTCCTTGAACTACATGAAATAGTGCACCTTTGTAACATACCAAAGCAAGCGAAATAGGTAACATATTTCTGTTCAGAGGGGATCAATGTTGCTATGTACACATGAAAACATCATTTAGTGATCTTTTATGACTAATCCATTTGCCAGTAGCTGCTGCATTCAACCTTATCACTGCCCAGTGATACAAAATTAGGGTTTACTCCAAATATTATTCTATTTAGTTTAAATAGAGGGAATTTTGATTAATGGTCTATATTTTGAGAAATCTAACTTTCTTCAAAGTCAAGTCAATAATTACCAAATGGTGTCAAAAGTTTACATTTATTTGAATCATTTTACATACAAAAACACAAATTACTTGAGTTATAAGACATCTATTAAAATCCTGTCTATTTAAACTAAATAGCATCATTCTAACTAAAGATCAATGCCTTAGTTTTGCAGATTGGTAGTGTAGTTATTCCCAAAAATGTTTTTCAAGTAAGCTCTATCCCTTCTTTAATTGTTACCAAAAAACCATCTTTTTCTAATTTTTACTTCCAAAGCATCCCAAAGCATTTGATACATTAAGGGCTGAAATCGGTTTTGTAGATATTTTTATTTTTCACCATGTCATTTTTGGGGGTTCAAATGACTCTTTTTGGCGGGAAAAAAGAACTTTGGAAGACACTGTTCCCCCTAACGTTAACAGGCAAACATGTGGATGCATCAATAAAATAGAAAATAGACAACAAAATTGACATCATTTATCACCAATATGTGAATTTTAAACGTTTTTTTTTTCAAAATCGGTGCTTAATCCCTTTAAAGCAGTTTGCAGAGGGAAGGTATTAAGAATGTTGGATGTGATTGCAGGTGGTTGGGCCCCTAACATTGGTGATATGGCTGGGGTCCAGGTGCCCCTGATCCCCTGGCGGCATGCCTATGTGGTCACTGAGCGCATCGACGGCATACAGAACATGCCAAATGTGCGGGACCATGATGCATCACTCTACCTCAAGCTACAGGGTGATGCCCTCTGTGTGGGAGGCTATGAACCAAATCCTGTCTTCCTGGAAAATGATAAGGTAAAGCAAAATGGATTGCTGATCATGATTTTTTTTTTAATTATGAGATCTTATTTATTCAATAAACTACATCTGCTATTCATGAATAATTTAATCAGATAGAATCTTGATTTACCTCTTTTATTATTTTTGGTATCAGAATATTTATGTCAAGTTTTTTTGTCACAATTATAACTGGTATACACTCCAGGGAACAAGCCGGGTCCCAGGCAAAAAATGTGATTTTGAATTCCTATCATAACAACCCCCTGTCTGTGGTTTTAGCATTATGGTAGTGATGACAGTCAGTTGCTTAAATTCCTCAGTACACATGCAATTAACTAGGTCATCTAAATTAAGAACAGCATATTTGCCAATTACCTGGCCAGCCAGTGACTTAATTGCCTGATCTAAACATGGTACTGGGAAGCTAATTTTGACACTTGTACCAGGGAGATGCATTTTGTGCTAACCAGTCAAAGCTGAATTTGACTGTAGTGTAATAATTGTTAGAGACAAGACAGAAGAATTTGCCACTTTGAAAAAAGTTAACTTTATTTTTATTTCATCAATATAAATTATTATTGTATTTTTATATATACAGATGATTGAAAATATAAGCACCATATTTTGTATACCATAGTTACCATATTTTGTATAAGAATAAGTTACATACATTATATTTCATTCCTTATCATTTCTATATATAAATGATCATTTAATATTTTGATATCATAAGGATACGTTACATACATATCACTTCCATATTTTATATACAAATCATCATTTTATATACAAATCATCATTTTATACACAAATCATCATTTTATATACAAATCATCTTTTATCATCATTTATTATCATACACTAACATTGTCACATTTTTATGACAGGTTCAGCTTTCTCTTTGTTATTCTTTCTCTTTGTTATTCTTTGTTTTATGACACAGTTCTGGACATATCTGATGTATTCTACTCCTGACTCAGCATGAACTTTGAACTTCACTCCTGCAAACTCCATTGTCACAAGCTTTACTCCTTTTCTGAGTTCTCTAGGAGCAGTGTCACAGTCAAGTGTAAGGGATGCTAACAGACTCGAGATCAACAGCAGGGAGAAGGCACTCCTGTATACTGGTAATCCTGAGGCCATTTCTGACCAACAGCCTATACAAATCCAAAGTTGTTTTGTCATGCAAGTGAACTTGTGAAGTTTTACTTGTCTTTAAAAGGCAAGTTTCAATCTCTTTGGCCAGCAATCTACATCCATTCCAGTCTTCAACATGTTTAAAAGTAAATCGTATCAAACTGCTTAGACTAATCCATGTTCTGCTACTATCCACAGGAGAGACTTTAGATCCATTTTTGAAACACTTGCCATCATTCAATATTTTCCTACGGCGCACTTTTTTACATTTGTCATAAGTCTGATACTCCGCATTGAGATAGGTAAAAAAATCCTCAAGATCCACCCAGTTACCATCATCTGATTCAATGATGTTGAACAGTTTGGACAAAGCTGCCATGGTGCATAATGTAGCACATTCTTCTGGCTTTCCTTGTAGAATGATAATGATGTTGTTGGTGTGAGGTTTTATAGCCTCATAAATGTTGGGTGTCATATTTACTGACATTATTTTTTGTGTAAATTAATCATGCCAACATCATACTTGCTTATGGTAAGATGACATGATCTGCTTCTAATAGTTGATTTTACCTTGTTAACAGTATATAGTTAATCACAGCCAGTGTCAATCAGGAGATTTGCCCTGTTAGCATCTCACACCCCAATCTGCCTGACAGCTGGCATTTCACGCTTACAGTGTGATCAGAGACCCAACACTGACTAGCTATCTCTGACTGACACCTGGCATCTCACAGCTTTGATTTTCCCTCAGTAATCAGAACAAATTATTTTGACACCTAATTCACCACTTAATGTAATGCAACTATAGATAAGTTATTTCAATATAACACAGTAAAAATATTCATTAGCTAGTATGTGTATCAATTGTATGCAATATACACATTTTACACAAAGAATATGTCACAACACTGATATGTGTCAAAATGCTGGTCACTATCTTTCAGTCAATTGCACAGATTAGAGACAGTTAAAGTTTGACAGAAGTTGGTCTGGCTCACACATGTGGCCAGCAAAATAATTGTTTTGTGTGCTTTATACCTGGTGCAGGCTATATCTAGCTTCCCTTATAACTGGAGTTACATAAAATGAACCCTGGTTGTTAATTGGTGATGATATGAATTAAGACAAATTGCTTGATGCAACAGGGCAATTAACAGATAACTGTAAACCAAACTGAGCCCCCAGATGGAGGGGTGGATGGCCTGTCCACCCTGATCCGGCTTGTTCCCTGGAGTGTATAAGAAAATTGAAGTACATGTAAACTTTCCTGGCCAGTTTATTGTGAATTGTAGAAACCTGGAATGCTTGAAGTCTCACTCAGGTCTGAACTTGATTATCTGAGCATTGACAGAGCAATGTTTTGAGCCCCCCTTTCTGGGTACAACCCCAAGATTACCATATGTTTATTTAATGTATTATTATTCTCAATAATTTATTACGATTCTTTTGTTTATAGTGTTTGAATGCTCTATGCTGCAGATCCCCGAAGACTTTGCTTTCTCATTGTTTGAGTTAGACTGGGATGTATTTACACACAATATAGAGGGAGCCATCAACAGAGTTCCTGTTATAGAGAAGACAGGAATTAAATCAACTGTTTGTGGACCAGGTATGATGATAAATGTGGAATAGGAATCATATATAACGGTAAAACTAACTCATATCTAACTCTCAGCAATTTTATCATTTTTGTAGACCAGAATAACCTGCTGTATTTTAAGTATTTTACAACAACACTAAACCTGATAATGAAATGGCCTGGAGTGGATGATAAGTTTTCTGTATATTTTTATAGAGTCCTTCACTGCTGACCACAAGCCTCTGCTGGGAGAGGTTCCGGAAGTGCGCGGGTTCTACCTCGGCTGTGGCTTCAACAGTCTCGGCATGATGATGAGTAAGTATAAACAATCAGTCCAGCCCATAACAACTATTTGGTCTTTTTAGGGCAAGGATGGAATGTAAATTCTTCAATTTAGAAAAAAATATTTTGCCCAAGTCCTCAAAAGAAAATTTAATCTCCTTGACTATGATTCCATCATGTTTCCATCAGTTTACCATTTTGATCCATAGTTTTATATTGTTCACTGATGGATGGTTTTTTGTTACCACCAGGTGGCGGTGTAGGTCAGGAGTTGGCATCTTGGATTATCAAAGGCAAACCAGACCTGGACATGTATGGCTATGACATCAGGTAGGCTGATATCACCTCTAGACACCAAGTAGTCCATTAAAATGGAAAGCTCTGTACTTTTCATCCCACTTGCTTTACAGATAAAAGAAAATCAATTGAACACCTAATTTCTAACTACTTAGCGACCTGTTGAATTCTGTTCATTTAAAAAAAAAAGTCTTTTTTTTAGTTTCCTTCCCGACATGAATGTTTAATTTTGTTGTTACAGACGCTTCAGCACTAAATTGACGACTAACAAGAAGTGGATCAAAGAGAGGAGCCATGAGTCGTATGCCAAAACCTACTCCATTGTCTTCCCTCACGACGAGCCCCTTGCCCACAGAAATACCCGTAAGGATGCCCTTCATGAGGTGCGTGAACCCATTTTGAACCAAATGTATATTGTATTTATAATTATACATGGACCTGTTTTTAGTCAGGAGTGCTTTATTTGGAAGTAGTTACCAACTTGTTCTGAGAATAACATATATAAATATTAATTTTGTTTTTGTTTTGGTATATATACGCATACACACATGTACATCTTTTGAGCAAAAAAAAAAGAGAGATAACTTCTGAACATATCGTTTCACATAACAGACTTAAACTGCTGATTGATTCTATTTTTCTTCATGAACAAGTGAGCATGGTGTGACTTTACATATTTCAACTGTTGCCTCTGGTAATTATCAGAGGACAGATGTCAGTATATAAGAATCTGACAGACATACCATTGTGCACAAAAAGAAAGACTTCCTATGATATTCACTATATTTCTTCAGGCTGCATACTGCCCTTATGTACAAAATACTGCCAACATGAAACAAGGCTTTAATGTGTTGGCTATTGGCAGGTGTTGCGGGATGCAGGATGTGTGTACCAGGAGAGGAATGGCTGGGAGAGGCCGGGGTGGTTCTCACCAGAAGGTCCTGCCCCTGTGAGTATTACCATATTATCACTCACCCTATGATAATGGACATTAACACATATGCAACTTGGCATATGATGTCTGTGAAATATAGGTACACTGTGAATATACCCAGATAAAGTAACTAAATGGTATACACATGATTTTACCTAATTGTAGGGATCATCGATCAAATTACCCTTTGAATATATCAGTATAAAGTAACCCAATAAAATATTCAATGCTTTGAACTACAATGGATGAATCACACCCAGCATTCATGTTTCCCATTTGGTACTTGAGTTTATAGATTTTGAAAAGATAATATCTCTCACTGATCCAAAATGTAATTCAGTATATTATATAATATCCTTTTAAAAAAATGTGTACAATATTCAGGTATTTTTTACACCAGTCACATCATATTTTCGTATCCTTTTTTTCCTTCAGGTTCTTGACTATGATTACTATGGTTTTTATGGGCATGAGGAAAATTCCAACAATATATACAAGGATAGACTGCAGATGGACTACACATTTGACTTTCCTGCTCACCATGATTTGGTAAGCACTCTGATCTGGCTTGCTCTTAGTCAGTAACTGTGCTACAGGGTTAGTGCCAAGCATCTGTATAATATATGCAAACATCTTCGTGACATATAAACAATTATTTGTGACATATAAGCAGCTGTTCCTCTCACTTTTGTTTGACTTCAATTGGATGTGTTGCATTTACAAATGTGTTTGGATTTTTGTAAAATTGTAAAGATTATGGGCATTTATATCATGTTGAAATTCCATGCCATTTTCAGTTTGATACTTTGTGGTTACTCCCTGTGTTGCAAACATATCTGCTGAAAATGATTGATGGTGAATTATACTTTTGTTTTCAGATGGGTAAAAATTGCCTAGCATGCAGAGACAGTGTGGCCGTGTTCAACATGTCCTATTTTGGACACTTTTACCTGGTGGGGCCTGACGCTCAGAAGGCCGCAGACTGGATATTCTCCAACGATATGACCAAACCGCCAGGTATGTTGTGAAATGTCTGATTAATCTCTGATCTAGAGAAAAGCCGTTGATATGATATTTTAGACACCTTGGTTGGATATGAGTTAACTTAGGCTAATTTGTTAAATTTTAGCCCAATGTGCCAAAAGCTTTGAATAAGATTAATATTTTATTTACTGTAATGACTTAATGCATTTAAACCCAGAGATGCAAGTAACCTATTCAAGTAAAGTATAGACCTTCCTGATGACGAATCTTTGAAATGTTTTATATGCAGTATTTTTTTTACAGGATCAGTGGTGTACACTTGTATGCTGAACCAGCGTGGAGGAGTTGAGAGTGATCTCACAGTCAGCGTTATACAGCCTGGCGATGGATCACCCCACAATCCCAAGTTTGAAGGTGCGATTTCAGTCTGCTAGGCAGATATATTAATTCATGTAGACCAAAAATTAAAATACACTACTGATTTCACCAAGGATGTAGCGTATCCGATATATTTTTAAAATGTTAAGTTTTATTTGCCAAATTTATCATCCATTATCTGAAATGATTGAGAGAGTGTTACTTTCCACCTACCCACAATCAGCAAAGCATGGATGTTTTTACACATGCCTTTGTTAAAACTTTTTATACTTCCTCAACTTTAGCACTTTAGCACTTGTTAGCAATTTACATTTTTCAATTACGAAGATATTCCACTTTAACAATTACCTTAAAACTATGATTCAACATATCAAAATTGCTGCTTATTTATTCTCCCGCCCTTCATGAGCATTTCTGGGCTTTCAATATGGCAGCAGACATGCACATGTTCCTCTTTTCCTGTCTTTTCTGACCAAACATTTTGTGTCCATTATATCATCAAAAGATCTTGTACATTGCAAAACCAGAGAACTTGAATTAGGATCCACTACATCTGACGTGAAAAAGATAACAAAACAAGTTTTTCATCCAAAGTTGTAATCAAAGTGTGATATCTACATATGTAGCAATCTCAGATTGCTATTTAATTAGTATAATTAGTATATATGAGCCCTGAATATTAAAAAGTGATTCTTGGCCCCAATTGATATGTACACCATATTTCTATGCACAAGAACCACAAATACAAAATTTCCTCATCCCAAACAAATAACTGCAACATATCCAATCACTTCATCAAAATGAGTTTTGTGCAATATACAAACAAAGAAATGATATAGCTTTTCTGTTTACCTTAGTGTTGCATGCCTTGAAACCATTTATGGTGATATTTCATCAAGGTAACTGTTTACTGTATTCATCAGGTCGAGGGTTTTACGTGGCAATAGGTGGCGCTGTGTCCCAGTATGGTTGGTCTCACATCACAGACATCCTGCAGGACCACAAGTTTGACTGTGAGCTTATTGATCATACTGACGACCTGTGTCTGCTATCTGTTCAGGGCCCAAGAAGGTAACTCACCAATTTTCACCATCTGGCTATAACCATTTGGAGCCTATATAATCACATACAAACATGAACCAATCTTATCATGCAGCATGTATGACCAAGTAAGGCCATGCAACAGCTGAGAATGACTAGGTGGGGTAACGCATTGGCCTTATTGGGTCAGATGTGTGCATGACCAAATAGTTGTCTGTCTGCAACTGATAAATATTTTGGAGTCAAAGCAAGCTTTTTTCCATTTGTTATTTTGGAATATATTTCCAAATTTTATAATAATTACTTGTTCAATATTCAATTGGAATAAAATAAGATTAAAAAATTTATTCTCTTTGACCCTTGAAGCAAATAAGAAGTCTGAAATGATAATTAATTTTTTTTGTTCTAGTCGAGAATTACTGCAGAGTCTAACTGAGACTTCATTAAGTGATGAAGACTTCCCATTTTCCACAAGTCAGGTATGCTTAACACCAGAACAATCAAATAAAATATGATTTTTGTCACTAGAAGTTGCAGGGCTTAACACATGAAATTTCCTTTTGTAATCTGATTAAATAATAAAATTATTACACAAAACATTTTTGAAGGTGAAGATTGCTTTGTAAGGATTGAGGTCATACTTTGTCAAAAGATGTCTTATATGTTTATAGTAACTGAAAGCTAGTCACAATGTGGCCAGTTTACAGTATATTTAGGACACGATGACAGTTTCTAAAGGTTTCTGGCACATTGTACAAGCTTTGAGACTGTCCAGTGTACATTATATTCATGATATGTTTACAGTTTCTAAAGGTTTCTGGCACAATGTACAAGCTTTGAGACTGTCCAGTGTACATTATATTCATGATATGTTTACAGTTTCTATAGGTTTCTGGCACAATGTACAAGCTTTGAGACTGTCCAGTGTACATTATATTCATGATATGTTTACAGTTTCTAAAGGTTTCTGGCACAATGTACAAGCTTTGAGACTGTCCAGTGTACATTATATTCATGATATGTTTACAGTTTCTAAAGGTTTCTGGCACAATGTACAAGCTTTGAGACTGTCCAGTGTACATTATATTCATGATATGTTTACAGTTTCTAAAGGTTTCTGGCACAATGTACAAGCTTTGAGACTGTCCAGTGTACATTATATTCATGATATGTTTACAGTTACTGAAGATTGCTGGGCATGATATGCGAGCTTTAAGACAATCCAGTGGACATTATATTCATGATATGTTTACAGGTACTGAAGATTGCTGGGCATGATGTGCGAGCTTTGAGACAGTCCAGTGTACATTATATTCATGATATGTTTACAGGTACTGAAGGTTACTGGGCATGATGTCTGAGTTTTGAGACAGTCCAGTGTACATTATATTCATGATATGTTTGCAGTTACTGAAGGTTGCTGGGCATGATGTGCGAGCTTTGAGACAGTCCAGTGTACATTATATTCATGATATGTTTGCAGTTACTGAAGGTTGCTGGGCATGATGTGCGAGCTTTGAGACTATCCTTTGTGGGAGAGTTAGGATGGGAGCTTCATGTTCCCAATGATTCTGCTGTCTCAGTCTACAAAGCTGTCATGGAAGCTGGCAAGCAGCATGGAATTGTCAATGCAGGATACAGGGAAATTGATGCTCTGAGCATTGAGAAAGGTAGTTAGAAATAGGTCTGATACAAGACAGAGGCTCAAATGATCTCCATAAACTTGAGTTAACCCTTTATTAGTGATGGAATTTTTAGGAATTATGTGGTCATTAAGGAATGCATAACTATATTTCTAGGTTATCGTCATTGGCATGCAGATATCAGATCTGACGACACCCCACTAGAGGGCGGACTAGGCTTCACATGCAAGTTGAAAACAGATACGCCATTTCAAGGCAGAGAGGCTATAGAGAAGCAGAAGAAAGAAGGGCTCAAGAGAAGGATAGCATGCTTCACGATAGATGAGTGAGTTCATGAACCCAACAATCAACTTGAGTAAACCTTTATCCTGCATTTCAACAAACCTTTTTTGCAATTTTAAAAGATTATTGTGTTCTTGTTGGTAGGGTGTACTTTGCGTAATGATTTATGAAAAATAAATTTAAAATTTAAGGGAGAAATGTAGTATAGACGAATAAAGTAAAATAGATTAATTAATAAATTAAAGTAGAAAAGATTAATTAATAAATTAAAGTAGAATAAATTGATCAATAAATTAAAGTAGAATAAATTAATTAATTAATAAATTTTAAGTTAAAATGCCATTTATTTGACTTTTGCAGGCATGTTCCACTGAATGGTTTGGAGGCGATACACAGGGATGATGAGGTGGTTGGATTCCTGCGCCGTGGAGATTACGCATACGCTCTCGGCAAGAGCATCGGGTATGGCTATGTCAGTCACCCAGAGGGAGAAAAGGTCACCATGGACTTCCTGAAATCAGGCACATATCACATCGAGAGAATGGGCAAGAAATACCCGGCCACCATCCACACCAAGACACCATTTGACCCAAAGAACAAGAGAGTGAAAGGCATTTATGAGGAGGAACTGCCGATTCGGCAGTAAAATAGACCTCACTATGGTTGAAAAAAGGTTCAAGGATGTTGAAATATACGGTTTAAAAAAAATGTGGTGCAAAGTCATTTTGACAAGAATATGAGAGTGTTCATATATATGATAATTAGTCAGGACCATTGTGCTATGCACCTCAGTGTTCACCGATAGCAGTAGGTATGGTATAGTAGTTTAGAATTGGTACCTAAAATAAAATGTTAAGTTTCAGATTGAAATGTCCATTTTCTTAATGAGAATGTAAAGTTTCAGAATGAACTTGTGTGAAGTCTGTCATTTGGCCTAGAGAATATTTTACAGTGAGGTTTGGGATCTACCGGTAGCTAATATTGCATGAAAATTAGTCCAGATTTTATACACAGGAACTGTTCAGAGATTGTAATATGTTGGGCCTGTTTTTGTTAGTTCATTTTTTAAGGATGAAGCAAGTATCATAGATTTATGCAGGAATAAAGTAAAATGTGCTGTTTGGGATATTGGCTCAAGTGCAATAGGTTAATTTTATCAAGTTGTTTGAAATGTTAGGCGTGAATGTGGTACTTTAAACCAATTTAGTTATTGTATGTCTGACACATTGCCCACTGAATGGACCAAGTGAGTTCCTGTGATATTTCTGTGTTTGCTCATTAGGTTACTTTTGTGTGTGATGAAAGACATGCTTAGCTCATACAGGTCAACAAATTATTACATTCATTGAAAAGATCACTACCTATTAGCCATAACTAAAAGTAATTTTACAAAATTGTTTCATATCAGTTTTAGTTTTGCCAATTGGACATAATAACAAACAAAAATGCGTAAGATATGACAAAGTTTAGTGTAGTATCACAGAATTGTAACTTTCAAATTTATTAATATATGATGGTAAATATTTTAACTGGGTAAGGGTTACAGTTGTTTATTTTTCTGTAGATGAGCAGTAGAAACTTTGGAACTTGCACAGATTTAAAGCAAATAGATACACATTTAGGCTTTCAAAGCATTCATGAAACCTGACTTTCAGACACATTTTCTTTACATAACTCAAATGTTTATACCCTAAACAGTCCTTTTATGTAGTAGTACCCAAAATATTCCCTGTTAACAACTTTCTGTGGCACTTGAACGTTGATCAGTTGTCTGCTGAAACCTACACCAGCAATTGAACACTTTGGCAACAAGCTTTGTTTAGCTGGTCTGTGATTTTGTGTAAACACCTAATGAGTTACCAGTTGTGCACCTGTCCAGCTTGAGAAACAGGGTGGAGATGTTTTGTACAATTTATCAATTTATTGCCAGGAGTATACTTCAGAACAACATGAGATTATATTAATATTATTTGAATCAATGAACTAACTCATGGTTGTGAAAAATATTTTATGGTTGTGACAAATATCTTATGGTTGTGAAAGATATATCATTTATGGGAAAAGTATACTATTTATGGGAAAAGTATCTTATGCATGTGAAAACCTTTCTGTCAAAAAGGGAAGATATGACTCAAAGGCTGCATGGAATCCCCCTTAACATAAAGGCCGTGATATTGAAAAAGTGACATTAAACCCTTTGATCACTGGTTTGGCCTTAAATCACAAGGACTTTGAATGGCAAAACTGTGAATGCTGATAATTGGTATCAGTAAAATTTATGATTTGACCCTCTTTGATGAAATTTGGGGTTTTTCACATCACTGAATGGGAAGACATCAAAGGCTGCATGGATTCCACCTTAAAAGCTGGGCTGTATAGAATTTTTTTAAACTTTTTTTTGCAAACATATAGAATATAAAAAATAATGATTTTTCTTCATTTATAACTTCATAAATATTCATCCGTTTTTAATAATTTTACCACCAAAAGAAAGCCAAGAAAAGGCACTATCATCATGATAAGTTTTATCTTCCAATTCATTCTCTAAATAGTGAAAAAAAAATGTGTTGCTCCAATTTTGACAATTGGTAAACAACACCTCCTGTGACTTGCGGAGCCCCTGACAGTTCAAAGGTCATGGTCACACAACACACTTCCTGTTTAGTACTGGCAGTACTTGGTGGTCACAAAAAATCATAATTCTCAGGGCAGATGTTCTTTAGTGGATTTCAGACAGATTGCCTGTATTTATGTCAATTTTAAGATCATATATTGTTTTCAGATACCTTAAACCACTGTAAAATCGCCTGTAACCTTCCAGGTTTCATGAATGCTTTAATTAAAGGTCAGGGGTAGGTGAGCTCTGAACCAATCTGTGTGGTAATCGAAACATATCTGAATGGTATGACATCATACCATTGTTCTGAAACTAATCTGAACCAATAGTGTGTTAAATATGATAGTGTAAATCCTACTATATTTTTAACATTTTTAAGGTTATATTTGTGCCCCCAAATCTGGATTTGTCCTTGTTATGCAATCCTAAACTTGGGCACCTTCCTGTGTTAAAATTATGCAAAAATCTTCAGGTGATCATATACTTATATATGTAACTGATGAGCATGTTATTCCCTTTAACATTTATGTATGATAGTCGATATATAAAGATTAAAGAATGCAACTTTTTCATTCTAGTCATTGTCCACCATACGAGAACAGTCAAATACCACTCAGATTGGCTGCGATTTAGTGCATAGATATGTCGCGAGCGCCCAGAATGAGGTCATTTAGCACCCAGATCAGTTGTGAGCATCCAGAATGACGCAATTTGATCAGATTGGTTCAGATTTACTGCACAAATTGGTTCAGAGCTCTCCTACTCCTGAAGGTTGAGATGTTATGTACAAACCATTTAAAACTATTTTTATATTTAATTCACTGGCATTTCTTTTTGGAATGAATATGTTTCATATAGCAAAATGAGGTATATTTCTTGGAATCTTTTACATATCAAATGCTATACAACCAGGAAATTCTTTTTTTGTCATTCTTGTGATGTTGAAATTTACAACTTACACTCAAATGTATACTTGACAGATTCTATAAAATATTTTTGCACCAAAACCATTTTTGTTCAAATACCTGTGCTTAGAGAGGCTGTCTAAGTAATTTTTCAAGACAATTGCATGTTTGTCACATCGGAGGGTCACACAGACTTTAAATCGCTTTGATGTAAACATTTACAATAAAGATAAGATATATTTAATATGTAGATGAGGTACTGTGACATCACATACCATATTTACTGAAATATAGGACGAGGAATTCAGACCCAAACCTTTTGTCAATGTTTGGGGGGTCGTCTTATTCACGAGGGCAATCTGTGGACAGTGATTTTCGGCACCTCCGGGTGTAATAAACTTTGCTCATAAGGTCAAGATAGTCCCCCAAAGGCATAATAATTTTATATATCTTTGGCCTATAATAAAAAAAAGAAAGATTCTGGCATGTGTCAACGTAGTCTGCCCCTGTTTTACAAGTGTAATGTATCCAAAAGACCGAGAAAATGTGACTTCAACAATGCTAAATCATGCATACGCGATACGAGTCTGCCATTTTGAAAAGCGGAAGTGACAGGGAGATGCTCTTATTTTTGGCGCGAAAATGATCGCAATGCCACCACAGTGTATTAACTCACATTGCAATATTACTCTATTGTGCAATAATGGAACCCTGAATCTGCGTGTTTACGTTTTACTTTTAAAATGGCTGGCAAACTTGAATGGTAGCAATGCCAATGTCTTGAGATTTTCCGACTCATCTGATAATCGGAAATTGGCCTTTTCAAGCAAAATAACATAAATTTGGGGGGCGTCTTACACACAGGGTTGTCCTATTTTCGAGTAAATATGGTAGTTCTAAATTGCAGGCAAAACAGTTTATGATAATGCATGTCATTGCTGATTTCACTTGATGTTTTAAGTTTGGACCTGTGATCAGATTTGTGACTGAATTATATTTGTCGACCCATCCCGTAGGGGGAGGGGAGACCTTGTATCGGGCTCCGTCCGCGATTCTGCCTGTCCGTGTGTCCGAACTTTCCGGATGATAACAGGAGAACCATTTGACGGATTACTTTGATATTGCACAGGATTATGTAAGTCCTTAATATCTGGCATGGGATTGCATATGGTTGACCTTGACCCAGTTCTCAAGGTCACAGGAGCAATTTTGTGTCTCTGCAGTACTTGCTGGTTTCCAGATATGTTGAGAACTATTTGGTATTTGGCTTTGATATCACACATGATTATGTGTCCCCCAACTCCCTTGTATGGGATTGCTGATGAATGACCATGACCGATTTCTCAAGGTCACAGGAGATGTTTTGTACAATCATTGTTTCCGGATGATAAAAGGAGAACCATTTAATAGATTACTTCGATATTACACAGGATTATGTAAGTCCTATATACCTTGTATGGGATTACATATGGTTGGCCTTAACCCAGATCTCAAGGTCACAGGAGCAATTTTGTGTCTCTGCAGTACTTGCTGGTTTCCAGATATGTTGAGAACTATTTGGTATTTGGCTTTGATATCACACACGATTATGTGTCCCCCAACTCCCTTGTATGGGATTACTGGTGAATGACCTTGATCAGTCTCTCAAGGTCACAAGAGATACTTTATATAATTATGGTTTCCCGATGATAAAAGGAGAACCGTTTAATGGATTACTTTGATCTTGCACAGGGTTATGTAAATCCTATATACCTTGCATAGGATTGCATATGATTGACCTTGACCTAATTCTCGAGGTCACATGAGCAGTTTTGTGTCTGTGCAGTACTTGCTGGTTTCCGGATGATATGTTGAGAACTATTTGGTATTTTGGCTTTGATATTGGACATAAGTACTAGTATGTATCCTCCAAATCCCTTGCTAAGGATGACCTTCACCTATTTCTCAAGGTCACAGGAGATATTTTGTATCATTATAATTTCTGGTTGATAAAAGGAGAACTGTTTGATGGATTACTTCGATATTGCACAGTATGTCATATATTTTTGCCCTAATACTGGAGGAATTGAGCAGTACTAGGTGGTTTTTCTCAAGAACAGTTTGCTATGGCCCATTGTTATCCTTTAACCAAAAGCCTGATTGAACCAGAGCATATGCAGTCAATGTTGTATACCGGAGTGGAATGGGCACTATATAAATGTCTATTTATTATTATCATTATTATTAATTCAGTCAATAATAATATTGATTTATTCATTTACAAGGACCCAAATCTCATATCGCTACCTCATTACACCATAGTTTATGCACCCATTTAACTTTGCCACCATGGTGGGTCGACATATGAGCTTTGCTCTTTTATTTATATTGTTTAATTGGGCGTGGTTTCACTGAGGGTGTATGATGAATAGATATAGAGATAGATAACATGTACATGAGTGAATGAATCATATCATATTTTGATATTTAAATGGCCATATTGTTGTGAATAAGGTTAAGCAAATTGTGAAATGATCTTACAGAATTTCTGTTGTGGATCTGTAAGTTTTTATTAGCTCTGTTTAGTTCGTTGAAGTTGCAGAGCTTTAGGGTGGGGAAAATGTCTGTCCATCTGTCTGACTGTTTAAAATTTTCCACCAAAACCACCAATGATATATGCTTCAAATGTAATATAGAGGTAGATATAGAGTTGAAGATTCAGATTTCTTCAAATCCTAGTGATATCACCATTGACATTGATGTTAATTTCAGAACAAGTTGGTAACTTCTAAAAACAGGTCCATGTATAATTATAAATACAATATACATTTGGTTCAAAATGGGTTCACGCACCTCATGAAGGGCATCCTTACGGGTATTTCTGTGGGCAAGGGGCTCGTCGTGAGGGAAGACAATGGAGTAGGTTTTGGCATACGACTCATGGCTCCTCTCTTTGATCCACTTCTTGTTAGTCGTCAATTTAGTGCTGAAGCATCTGAAACAACAAAATTAAACATTCATGTCGGGAAGGACACTGAAAAAAAGAAGACTATTTTTATTTTCAAAATGAAAATAAAAGATTTACTGGATCATATTCATCAAAAGAGATCATTCTCAAACGCATCATGTTTTTTTGTGATATATTTTTGCCAAGCCGTGCACTTCTAAAAAAAGCTGCATCCCCAATATATAAACCTGTCATGTCACATGTCAGTCCACTCCTAGCCGGTTTTCAGATTTATTTCTTCCACACAGACCATTTATATATTGAGGCTCAAAATGTCGTGCCACCAGTTTGAAATTCCCATCATTCCCATAACATATGGAAACAAATGATGTTTATTTCTACATAAAGAGCTTTGATCTACAATTTGATTAAATACACGTTTCCTGGGTTGTTTTTGGAATAAAATTGGGTTTAAGGCACAAAATTCAGTTTTAAAACATGATTAATTTGTGATGATAACAATGAATAATTTGTGATGATGATAAGTGATGATTGACCTCAGATTAAAATATGTGATCAGAGATATACATAGGTTGGTAGCAAGTAGTTTATTACGTCCAACTGATACCTACCGTAGTGCTCACAAGGTAAAACGTAAAATAAAAACATTAAATAGTAAATTGTGAGCCATCTTGGTGTCCGTGCTTTCACAACTTGCCTACCATTTAGAATAATTAAATTATTAAACTACTCCAGTTCTGATCAGGCTGATGTACCGAGAGAAGTTCAACATCACAAATATTGTTGATTTTTGAATAGCAGATTTACAAAACAAACACACTTAAAGATTTTACCTGTGTATGATAATACACAAAACCACATCAGCCAAATCTCCCACATTCACAGTAGGGCAATATTTTAACAATACATTCAATAAAATGTAGAATATATGGACGATTTTTCAGTAGGCAAAGGTGTCATCTCAATATCAATAAGCATCACTGCAATGTGAAGAAACGAAATATCAAGATATCAATTTGGTTTGTACGTGTAAATGTCCCAACCTTTGATAATAACTTAAGTGCGAATATAGTACGAATATAAGTAAGTCTATACACATGGATTATTTTGTTTGTTGAACTAGGAACTAGGACACATGATCTCCTATATTCTTGTTTAACTGAACATGAACAAATCGCACATATGCAAGAATTTTGATAATACATTAAGTCTATTTTGTATGTCAGTGAACACATATGTACATTTATACATATGGAGGAATTTTGATAAAATATGTTGTATAAATGAAATATGAAAATTGCTACATTATATGAATATAAGATTTATTACTTTATACTATTTGCAATTGCCTATAATTCTTCCTGACAATTCTTGCTGATCATTTTATTTCTCAAACACATTCTTTATATCAATACGAACTACTTCCCAGCTTATGGTCGCTGATAAATAGCCAAGATAAAAATGTAAAGTAAATGTAAAGTAAAAAATCCATTTAACTGAGTTTATTTCTTAGTTTTCCCGATAAACTGTGTCAGTTCTGAACATAAGCATCAGAACGATGCTTTATACTATGGCATTGATATTGCATGTAATAGTTCCCAGCCCAACTGTTCATAGATTGTATTTTGAAAAATAATTTTGGAATATTTCCTCAGTCTTAGGTTCCACAGAAATAGTCAACTGACCGTGTTGTGGACGTTGTTCTAGTCCAAATCTTTGACTTGAATATTATTGTTGATTATCTTTTAAGCCCTTTCCAAATTTAATTAGCTCTATTACATCAAGCCATTGGTATTATAAATCTTGTTTTTGTAATTTCTTGTGATGTTACGGTTCTGGCAAACGTGCAAATACAAAACGTTTGGTCACTCCAGAACTTGTAAATGGTCATAATTATATGTCATTTTAAAGTAATATTCATTCTATCAATATCTGATCACATGAAACCTGTATAAAATGGCATTATGCTTTAGCATTTGGGCAAAATTAGTTAAACTTTGAATTTTAAAATGCATATTACTCGAAGTAATACATGACTATCATTATGGATCTCTGTATTCTGTGGGACTTTTCATAATTCCATAATTTTTCAGTTTTTGTCTTCAATGTATATTTCTGAAAGATAAGAGTGTTGACAGGGACTGATCGAAGATCCAGGAGGGGGCTTTAGGGGCTTCAGCGTCCCCCCTGGGGGGGGGGGGGGGTCTGTGGCTAGGGGGCTTTTGGGAACTGGAGCCCCTTACTTTATGGGACTGGAGCCCCTTACTTTAGGGGTAAAAAATCCTGGATCCGCCCCTGGTAGCAGTGTTGTGACAGTGTACATGTGACAAATTTATAGCAGTTTTGAATTTCAACACTGCAGGGTGCAGATCCAGTGGTATGCCTCAGTCACATTTGCGCCGATTTCAGTAAAGATGCCCGGCCGATGGGTATTTTTTACAAAATCGGCAGGCAGTTCAGATTGCCGTGCGGGCACCAGGAGATCATCGGCCACAATTGGGCATCCTTAAGACGTCGGGCGGGTCACCGGAAACTTTTAGCTGGAACATAAAAGTTGCCGGCGTTTCCCCGATGTCTTATCAGTAAATATCATCTTAAAGTACACGGCAGAGTCCCGGCAGGGTCCCGGCAGTGTCCCGCAGGCACATCGGCAGATTATTTTAAGGCTGCCGGTGGCATCGTGCGGTGAAAATAGGATTGTTTTTATTTCATGTGTTCACAGGCCATCGTCAGATGATCCACCGGGCTCCCTACGGTCTCATACAGACGTCTTTAGGATGTCTTTTAGACGTCTGTCAAATGATACAGACGTCTTTAGGATGTCTTTCAGACGTCTGTCATATGATACAGACGTATTTAAGATGTCCTTCAGACGTCTGTGTCATTTTCTTGCGGATGCCGTGCGGTGGCCTTTCATAATGTGACCATAGCTACGGCATATCTCAGATTGTTGCTGATAAACTCCCCGGCGCCCGGCAGACTGGGAAGTCGGCCGATTCTTACTGCCCGGCCGGCGCCCGGTGCAAATGTGACTGAGGCATTAAGGTGTGGGAATTGGGTCACACATGTCTCGACCTCCACCACAGGCAGCCAGAGCGATATCACTTACTTTTATATAGGTTAATACTAAGAGAGTGGTTGGGACTTTCTCTTGTGTGTGAAATCAAATAAACACATTTAACATTTTGAAAGACAGTGGACAGTTGCCAGTCACTGTACTCTACATTTACGGCAACTTCAAAATGATGAGAAAATATAAATATCATTTTCAAAAAGGAAACTGTATACAAAATCTTTTTTTTAAAAAAGACTTTCTTGTTACTTTGCATGATATGGTTATTGTACCTTCAGTATCACGTGCTGATTTGCATGTAAAATGATTTATAACTTTCTGCGAAATAAAATTTTCATCAGAATGTTCTGCTTTAGTAAATTATGAAATTTTCATCAATTTTAGAATATGAAATTCATTAGATTCACTTTGATGCATTTATAACACAGAAAGAGCTGGCATCTGGTGTAATAATGCTAACGACGCAGTACCTTAATAGATGGGTGTTGACGCGGAGAAAGAGGGATGCGCCATGCATAAAGTGCCAAACTGAGAACAGATATCACTCATGCCTGACGTTCACAGAAACACGTACTGGAACTATTCTTGACACAACTGTGATTATTCACACATGACAGGAGAGTATCTGATAATGAAAATATCATCAATCATTCAGGTATGTGTAAAACGGATCCTACAATTATCAACATTATCATCAGGCATAAACATTGGCACTACAGAGGACTGAAGAGTATGAATGAATATATGGTAATATTCGTAGAGAGCAGATATATTCAGTGCATCATACTCTAGCAATCATGGAGTTTGCACTACGCCGTAGTATTGATGTACTCTTTAACTTTATCCTAGTGACCTGCACAAACAACATGAAATATGTATTATCTAAGTCCGATTTTGTAGGTCATTTTATCATATAGTGAAATGGGAAGCAACTCATATCCTCTGGAAAAGGTAGTGTAGAATAAATGTATATAAAATGTGTATAGAATGTATGTAGAATATTAATTTTTAAAGATCAAATGGTCCATGTGAATTAATTAAACTTATGGACCCTGAGTGTTTGAAATAGATACTGCATGGTGAGGCAAGGCTAAATATAGTTACTACTTGACATGTCAATAAAACACATCCATAAATTTGTTTATACATGCCAATGAAGCATGACTTTCTTATAATACTTCTGCCATAGCCCAATGAGTTTCATATATATATATATATATATATATATATATATATATATATATAATTATATATATATATATATATATATATATATATATATATATATATATATATATATATATATATAATGTATTGTATTAATTCGTTTATAATTATTTGGCATACTAGTAATCAATTCAGAAAAATAATTTGATGAATGTAAAACAAACAATAAGTCTTTAATTTACAAGTCATTCTTTTTATTTAGGTTTTTACGACTAATTGACAATGAGGCAGATTTCCGCAAAATTGTGGCCTTGGATGTCAAAGTATATCCACAGACAAGGACCCAATTATCATCTGACAAGACCCCTTAGCACAAAGCAGGAAGCCCCATCATCTGTCCCTTACCAGTATGTATTTTGAACTCAATCTCATGTCCTTTCTACACTTGATTATTAAGTTCAGCTCGAATAACATTGCTGCAAGCGGGTTACAAATAACTGGGTGAACATGCGGGAAATGTTCAGTGGAAAATAACAAGCAATTTATAAGATGTCATATAAATTCTCTAGCTTAATGTAATGCTATATTTTTCATATGTGTGTATACATATAAAATATAGAACCGATTTGTTTTGTTTTTTTTGTTTTTTTTTGTTCTTTTATTTATTTATTTATTTAACAAACATAGAAATATATTTGTTTGAATAATGACTATATACCGAACAAAAGATGAAATCTTCATGTTGGTGTTCTATTTGAGCAAAAGAACGTCAGAACATATTGAATTTAATTGTTTTTCTTCTGCAAACTTAGAATATATAACAAATACTGACTTTCTAAAAAAGAATAAATTTTCCTAATGGGGTTTTATTTGAGTGATCTGCACGTACGAAAATGTGGAAATGAATTGTTTTTTTTTGCAAACGTTGAAAATATACATTCTCAAGGTTGACCTCGTGGCCATCTTACTCGAAGTTTAAACTCCATTGCTAAATTGTGAATTTGCATTGGTGTTTATTTGAGTGATTGAATTAATGTGTATAAACGTAGAATGCATAAAAAATAATGATTTTACAAGTAGAATACTGCATCTTGGATAACTTTGAAATTTGACAATTTAATTGATATTTCTTATTGCTCTCAGCTTGAGGCTTGAACATGTATGAAAGAGTGAGGTATGAGTGTAAATGATATACACGGGGAGACTTTCTGTAATGACAAACTGCGCCATTATGTTCGTTCCGTTTCCCGGACTTCCTTCCGGGTTTTGTATCGTGCAGAATAAACTCCTCAAAGTGTTACACTCACCAAATGGACGTTTGTTGATATTATGGCGTGGTGGCAGCTGTTAGGATCCATGCCTACTTGTTCCTGAACACTCCAGGGATATTCCAGACCAGTGGATAAGCAAACCCAGTAACCTGGTGAACTTTAATAGCACTTTGACTGTATGGTAATTTCCATTCACTGCATGTCCCCCGGTTGCATGAAAACACAAATCACCCAGATTGGTTTGTTGACAAATGTCCCAAAAGTTCATGTGTGACTTTGAGTACCATATCAGTGTATTCCAAGCATCATAAGAACATTTTTGTCTTTGAGTACTATACCTGAGTATTCCAGGCATTATGGCTAGTCAAAGAGCCCCCAAACAGTGGCAACTCACTAAGACAGAAACAACCAACTCTGTGGAGAGTTGGAGACAGAACCTTATGTACATTTTTTCACTGGACAACACATTCTCAGCATTTCTTGACCCCGATTTCACATGGCAAAAGAAGTCTGCTCAAAACCCTAACAGAGGCTTTACTAGTGATGGGGCAGATGTTATCGGCGGCCGTACAGCAGCCCAAAAATGTGCCCAGTTAGAGATGATGTTGGGGCAAATTGCAAATTACTGTACCATAATTTCCAGGAATACTATAGTGAAAAATTCAACCAGCCTCAGAGACATTTGGCAGAAAATACGTGAGCACTATGGGTTTCAGTCAACTGGATCATATTTTCTGGACCTTTCGTCTATTACACTGAAACCTGATGAACGCCCCGAGGATCTGTACCAGAGACTCATGGCCTTTTTTGATGACAACCTTCTCACTGTGAGTGGAGGCCTCACTCACCATGGGGAGAGGGTTACTCAGGACGAGGACATGAGCCCCACACTCGAGAACACTATTGTCTACCTTTGGCTCCAACTGGTTCATCCTGGTCTCCCCCAACTCATTAAACAGAAATACGGCTCAGAGCTGCGCCACAAGACAATTTCCTCCCTAAAGCCTGAGATCTCACAGTCACTCACAACCCTCCTAGATGAGCTCCGGTGCATAGAGGACAGTAAGGCCATGCGAGCTGTTTCACGCAGACCCCAGTCCCAGTCCCTCCCAACCAGGTTCAAGGCTACTACAAAGAAACGTCCCAAGTCCTGTTGTCTCTGCAAGGCTTCAGGTCGCCCTTGGAGCAGCCATTTCCTGTCAGAATGCACATACTTACCAGACTCTGACAGGAAGTACTTTGGAATCTCACGACTCATTCTGGAGGAGGACGGTGAAGGTGAAGAGGAGGATTACTACTGCACACAAAGTATGCCTGATGATGATGAACCAGAACCGGTGCCTTCAGCTCGAAGGGTGGACGTGGTCCAAAGCCCTTACATGACCACTTATTTCAACAACCTTCCAGTTCGCATCACCCTAGACACTGGTGCTACAACCAATATGGTCCTGGCTTCCTTTGCGTGTGCTATCAACTTGCCCATCAAGCCTACTAGACAAAAAGCACGACAGGCGGACGGTGTGACCCCCCTAGAGGTGACAGGAGAAGTACACTGTGTTGTGTCTCGGAAGGGACAGACATTCAGTCTGGATGCTCTTGTAGTAAAACAACTTGATGTTGATGTCCTGGCAGGAAACCCCTTCCTTGTCAAAAATGACATCGGAGTATTACCAGCTAGAAGCCAGATTGTCATAGGTGATGACGTCATATCCTACGGTCCCCAAAAAGAGGTCCATACCAGCGCTGTTAGACGTACACAGTCCTACCTACTGAGAGCCCCCCCACAACAGACAACCATTTTACCAGGAGAATGCCTTGATGTCCACACCCCAAATTACACTGATCCAGACGGTGAATGGGCCCTGGAGCCAAGACTTGACTCTCCCCTCAACCAGCATCAGAAGTCAGAAAGGGTTTGGCCTCAGCCCCAAGAGATCACTTCTGTTGATAATGTACTGAGATTGAAAAATGACTCTGGTGAGCCTATTCTCCTCAAGCGCAATGAGCACTTCTGCCAGATTAGAGCCCTGTCATCACCAGATCCCAGCCAAGCCCCAGATAATGAACCCAACCCAAAGTTTAAGGTCAAGCTTTCACCGCAACCCCCATTCTCATCTGAAATCAGAGTGGACCCTGATAATATCCTGTCGGACAACATGAAGCAGAAGTTCCAGGACCTCAATTATCAGTATGACTGTGTGTTCAATCCATCAATCCCAAGGTATAATGGTGCAAGCGGTCCTCTTGAAGCCACAGTCAACATGGGGCCAACACTTCCCCCACAACGGAAGGGACGTATACCTCAGTATAACAGATCCACCATGGTAGAGCTCCAAGAGAAGTTCGACGAGCTTGAGTCTTATGGAGTATTCGCCAAACCAGAGGACGTGGGTGTTGTCGTGGAATATCTGAACCCATCATTTCTTGTCAGAAAGCCCAATGGTGGAAGCCGCTTGGTAACGTCCTTCGGCGAAGTAGGGAAGTACAGCAAACCGCCACCCGCTCTCATGCCAAATGTAGATTCTGTTCTACGGGATATTTCCAAATGGAGGTACATAATTGTGACGGACTTGTCCAAATCCTTTTATCAAATCCCACTTGCCCATTCATCAATGAAATACTGTGGTGTGGTGACACCCTTTAAGGGTGTAAGAGTGTACACGAGGTCAGCAATGGGCATGCCTGGATCGGAGACCTACCTTGAAGAACTCCTCTCCAGGGTGGTGGGGGATCTTATTCAGGAGGGTCGCCTTGCCAAAATAGCTGATGACATGTTTTGTGGTGGTGACACCCCTGAGGAAGCACTCTACAATTGGGGCTTACTGCTGGCTAGGCTGAAGGAGAACAATCTTGGCATCTCTGCACCCAAGACCGTCATTTGCCCTCGATCCACAACCACACTGGGATGGATCTGGTCCAGTGGTACCCTGATGGCCAGTCCACACAAGGTTTCTGCTCTGGCCGCGGTGGAGCCACCTTCTACAGTGCAGGGACTCCGCTCCTTCATTGGTGCCTACAAAGTGCTCAGCAGAGTTTTGAAGAATTATGCAGAGTTACTATACCCACTAGAGCAGCTCACGGCTGGGAGAGAGTCAAAGGAGAAGTTGGAGTGGACCTCAGAACTGATTGAGTTATTCAGAGTGGCACAGAAGGCTCTGCAGAACTGCAAACAGATTACCATGCCCAGAGCGGAGGATTCTCTCTGGATAGTCACTGATGCAGCTGTTGGATCCGGAGGCCTCGCTGCTACATTATATGCCCTGAGGGATGGAAAGCTGATGCTATGTGGCTTTTTCAATGCTAAACTGAAGAAACACCAAGTCGCCTGGCTTCCTTGCGAAATAGAGGCCCTGGCAATCAGTGCAGCAGTACGGCAGTTTGCTCCATTCATAGTTCAGTCACATCAAGTGACTCAGGTTCTCACTGACAGCAAGCCTTGTGTCCAGGCGTACAGTAAACTGTGTAGAGGAGAATTCTCAGCAAGCGCCAGGGTCACAACCTTCCTGGCTACCGTGAGCAGGTACCATGTCCATGTACGCCATGTATCTGGGGCTGCCAACCTTCCATCTGATTATACCAGTCGCCATCCAGCTGAGTGCACAGATGCTAGCTGCCAAGTCTGTAAGTTTGTAGCAGCTGCGGAGGAGTCTGTAGTCCGAGGTCTATCTGTGAAAGAGGTTCTTGATGGTTCCATGAAAATGCCCTTCACAAGCCGGGCTGCCTGGTTAGCCACTCAACAGGAATGCCAATCACTCCGACGTACTCATTCACACCTCACACAGGGTACGAGACCGTCCAAGAAATCTACTAGACTGACTGATGTCAAACGGTACCTGAGATGCGTTGTGGTTTCACGAGATGGCGTCCTTGTGGTCAGGGACGAGCAACCATTCCAACCTCTCCGTGAGAAGATTGTCGTTCCACGCAGCATTCTTGAAGGTCTACTTACAGCCCTACACATCAAATTTCATCATCCCTCCCAAAACCAGCTCAAACAAGTATTCACACGAAGTTTCTATGCTCTGGATCTCGATAGAGCTGTTGGTCTAGCAACTGAGTCTTGCCATCAATGCTCATCTCTGAAGTCAGTGCCGACCCATTTGCACCCCCAGACTTCCACACCACCACCTGATGTCATTGGGGCTCAGTTTGCGGCAGATGTTGTCAAAAGACATCGCCAACTCATTCTGCTAGTACGTGAGACTGTATCCTCATTCACCACATCCTGTTTCCTTGAGAGTGAACAGCACCAGCAGTTACGCGATGGTATTTTATCATTGTGTGCCGAGCTCCGCAGTCTTGGTGATGGCGGCTGTAGGATGAGAGTGGACCCTGCTCCAGGCTTCCAGGCTCTCGTGGATGACCCTCTTCTCAGGCAATATGGAGTTACACTTGATATCGGCCAAGCTAAGAATGTCAACAAGAACCCTGTTGCCGAAAACGCTGTCAGAGAATTTGGCTTGGAGTGTTTGAACATAGCCCCAGAGGGAGGCCCCTTGTCAAAGGTCTCACTCGCATTGGCCACCGCCAATATGAACACCAGAATCAGGACCAATGGGTTGTCCGCCAGGGAGATATGGACCCAGAGAGATCAGCTCACAGGGGAACAGCTTCCCATTACAGATCGGCAGATAATCCTACAGAAGCAGTTATCTCGCCATCTGAATCACCCATCCAGTGCCAGGTCCAAAGCCCGCGGTCGAGGTCCCCCCAGTTGTCAGTCACTGCGGGTCGGTGATTTGGTTTATATTAAAGGGGACCGTGACAAGACTAGAGCACGGGACAAATACATGGTATGCGGTGTTCGGGATGACAAATGCCAAGTTCGGAGGTTCTCTCGGTCACAGTTCCGCTCTGGGACATATGATGTGCGCACGTGTGGCTGTTGCCCTGTGGCCCCCAACAGTTTGGATGGCGGGGGTCGTGGTCCTGTCGGAGGCTTGCACAGGGATAGTGCTCCTGGTGGCTCGGGGGGCTGTGTCCCACAGCGGCCCTCCTGCACAACTGTTCAATCTGAGCCGACCATGGAGTGTATGAATGGACGGGTTCCAGACCCACAGTCTCAGCCGGACATACCTCCAGACATCAGTGTTCCCCCTGTGGAACCTGGTCCTCCAGTTCCTCCCACTGACACTGGATCCCACATGGATGGGGCTCCCACCGTGGCGTCTGTGGAGCCTCCTTGTGTGCCGGGGGCGGGTGCGCTTCCGTCCCCCGGGCGGTCGGCCCGTTCGGGGAGGAAACCATTATGGCAGTCCAGTGATGGGTGGGGCATGAACTAATGCTCCCATGTGTGTGGAGTCATGTGCCACCTATATATATATATCTGTCCATTATCAAAGGGTGTACGCCGAACGCTGCCCTAAATCATGTGCCTGTATTGTGGATATAACTCAAAGGGTGTACGCCGAACGCTGCCCTGTATAATTGTCATAGTAGCTCACATATTGTGTCACATCAATGTGCTGATAGGTGGAGTTGTGACTGATATCAGCATCACTGTATATAGCCTTGTACATGGATGATATGGTTTTCATCTACATTACTTGTGAACATTACTTGTGAACATTGCTGGTGAACAACTAACTCTTGAAGACTTTGTAGTTATTGGTTTATATTGTTTATTTCAATTAATCATGTCTATGTACTGTCTATATATGTGTATTTGATGGATATATGGAGAGGGAAAGGGAGAAAAGAGCAGTCACGCCATTATGTTCGTTCCGTTTCCCGGACTTCCTTCCGGGTTTTGTATCGTGCAGAATAAACTCCTCAAAGTGTTACACTCACCAAATGGACGTTTGTTGATATTATGGCGCTGATTTACCTTTCATTCGTGCAGACGGTATGAGGGGACACGTGAAGAGAAGGTGCTGCCATCTCGTGTCGATGCGGTGGTGGTGGGAGGGGGGGTGATGGGATGTAGCACCCTGTACCACCTGGCGGAGCAGGGCATGACTAATGTTATACTGCTAGAAAAGGATGCCCTGACGGCTGGGACAACATGGCATACGGCAGGTACGTATAATTTATAAAGGGAGATATGCCAAAATACATGCTCAATTTAAATGTTTAATAATAACACTAATTAGATATTGAATCTGGGATGGACAGATTTAGATATAAGATTGTTTACCTCAAGGAACAGAATATATATCCGATATTCTTGAATAATTGAAGGAAATAACAAGGCCGGTATATGTTATATCTGTAGGTTTGATATGGAGCTTGCGAGCTAATGACACCAGCCTACATCTCACAGAAAGATCAAAGTATTTGATGAAAAACCTGGAGAGTATGACAGGGGTGAACACAGGGTGGATCAACAATGGTGGACTATGGCCTGCCTGCTCTAAGGATAGGCTTGATGAGTTCCTCAGGTTCCATTCAGTGAGTTTAGATATGTGTACTTGAGTATTAAATGTCCTGGGTATTCAACTTTATTATTAACTACCAGTAGTTGCCTTTTGATTGGCAACATTGTTTTGAATATATGTACTCTGCTAGACTCGTCCAATCTTCAGAAATCATCTATCATCACCATACAATTTTCAGTGTCTATTATTTCCAAATCATCCTCGATGAAAGTTACTGATTTATTGTTCAGAGACAAACACATTTATGGGAGGTGCCAAGCCAATAACCATGGTCTTCATATATTTAAAACTATTATTTGTAATATCTTTATTTATATGTGTTGGACACGCCTCACCTAAATATGGCTATACATTTTACAAAGTCAGAAATATAGATGCGGAAAATATACATCTGATCATGTCTACGTTCTGCATGTTATTTTGTTAAATAATTATTTCTTCTCTATATTCTAAAGGAAATCTATTTAAACCATTACAGCTTGGTAAGGCATTTGGTATTGAGTCCCAAGTGTTGAGCCCAGCTGAGACCAAGGGAATGTATCCCCATATGAGAACAGAGGACATATATGGTTCTGTGTACAGCCCTGAAGATGGAACCATTGACCCTGCCGGATATTGCACAGCGCTCACCAGGGCAGCAACAAGTATGGGCGCTCAGGTAAACATAAAACTGCAGAAAACATCAAGACCTTTATATTCACTCATGAGGCTAAAAGGTACGAGGGCTGGGATCTGGGATGAACAGATTTAAACATTAGATTGTCTACATCAAGGAACACAATATATCCTTGAATTCTTGAATTAGTGAATAAAATAACAGGCCGGTATATCAGGTATACTATATATCTGTTGGTTTGATATGGGGCTTACGAGCTTATTAGATCTCACAGTAATATTAAAGTATTACGCCCATTTCTGGTCCATTTACCTACGTCTTGTATTGCAGGTGTTTGAGGGCTACAAAGTGGAAGACATAGACGTAGAAGTGGACGATTACGGTACCAAAAGGGTAACTGGGGTGAAAACTAACAAAGGACATATCAAAACTAACTGCGTCGTCAATTGTGGAGGTACATTACAATGATTTATTCTATATGCTTCCTAATGTCACATGCATGTCAAAATACATGCAAATATGTTAACTTTATTTGGCTGAGTTCTTATGATTTTGAGTTTGGCTGCAAATTATGCATCATCTTAAACATTTCATACCTTTAAAAAAATTTGTTGGAATGTTTTTGCCATTCATTGTTTTGTTACCTTTTATTAAGTAATGTTGTTTTACATTGTCAGTGACATGCAGATACAGTTTAATGACATTGCTAAAATTGAATTTGTAGTCTTTTTCTATGGTTATATGGTTTATGGCTTTTTGGTTTTATGGTTCTTTTTACAAGTAGATTAACAAAATGTTTGTGTTTTGTTTAGGTGGTTGGGGGCGAGTGGTGGGCGCCATGGCGAGCGTGCAGGTTCCTCTCATAGCCATGAGGCACGCCTATGTGGTCACGGAGAAGATAGACGGTATTCAGAACATGCCAAACACCAGAGATCATGAGGCATCCGTCTACTTCAAACTCCAGGGCGATGCCCTCTGTGTGGGAGGATATGAAAAAAATCCTATTTTTATCGGTGATGTAAGTTTTGAAATAATGTTATACCTGAACATTCATCTGTACAGGGAAGATAAATTTGGTTAGATTTGTGCTCTGCCAATATTTAGCATAGCTTCTGCAATGATAAGGGAAAACACTTCTGTCACTCTGTCTGTCAACTTTGATCTCCTCTGAAACTACTGGCCATAATCCTTTGCTATTAGTAACTTTTTTCTCATAGCTATAACTGGGTTGTCTAGGAGACAATATGTGCATTTTCATGGGGCCAAAATTATCATCTGCTCTGGGAAAAGATTTAAATGATTTAAATTTGGAGACATTTCCAGAAATTGTTCCCGAATATTACAAAATAATAATAAACAGCCAAGCTCAAAGGCCATTGGCCGATGTCAAATAAATTTCAAATACCCATCTTGTATACAATGATTGCTAAATGTTGTGTTGTTTGTTTTATTAATATTATTATTTTTTTTTTATTTTTTTTTTTTTGGGGGGGGGGGTTGTTTCTGATTTGTTTCCTTTCATTTTTGGCCATTCGCACCACCTTTTCTTGTTTAAATAGATGTAGACCTCCTGGGATTTCTTCTCAGTAAATGGTTAAGTGCGATTTTAGGTTTTCTGAATTTTCAAGCAAATATCTTTATTTTGAACATGTAAAGTTATCTACCACACGATTAATGATCATAATAAAATATTTGCGGAAAAGTGTATTTTCACTCGGTGTTTCAATATCACCGTATTAGCAAAGAAGCAGTGCAAACAAAACCAAAAAATAAAACTTAAATCTGGCTACAAGAAGAAAATCTTATTCCAAAATAGAAACAGAGATACTAACATTACCAGTGCGTCATAAGCATTTGATTCCACACTAGTAATAACTTGCACCGTCTGAATGTCTATTTAAGATTCCAAAGGAGTTTGCCTTTTCCCTGTACGAGTTGGACTGGGATGTTTTTGGAGCGAACATGGAAGGTGCGATGCACAGAATCCCAGTGCTTGAGAACACCGGTATCAAGTCTACGGTCTGTGGACCAGGTGAGTTAATCATCTAACAATTTAAATTAGCAATGTCAGTGGAAAACTTTTGCAAATTATCCATTACCATTACTATATATGTTAAAATGAAAACAATTTAGAAATTTCTCAACTTTCTGAAAATATAACATTTTCCGGGAAACAATATTTATTTTATAATTGTAAAGGGTTTTTATGGTTTTAATCACATCATATTGAAAAAAAATGTCATCTCTGTTATCATGATTTACTATCAGTAGGGTAAACGATCTATAATAATGTCTATTCGCGCAAAGTTTGAAACCGATATATACGTGCATGAATAGTCATACATCGTAGTTTCCCATGGCTTTCGTTTTTATGACTCAACAATGCACATTTTATCTTTCAGAATCGTTCACACCTGACCACAATCCCCTCCTCGGGGAGTCGCCAGAGGTGAGAGGGTTCTACCTGGGCTGCGCCATGAATAGTGGCGGAATGCTATTCAGTTCGTATCTCTATTATTCTTAAAGGTTAACTTTAAATATCAAATATGTTAAAGCTCAAGATGTTATGTATTGTATTGTTTCTCCCCATGTTTTATTCTAAGACGCTCTGTGATTCACTGAGAATAGTGTCTTTACCATCCATTTTTAGCGACATAGTGATTGAAATTATAACAGTTTTTTATCCACTTTAAGATGATATTATTACATATAGGTGGCACCTGTCAAGAGTTGGCCAAATGGATTATACAGGGCAAACCGGATCTAGACATGTACAGCTTTGATATCAGGTTTGTTTTCGGTCGTATGACCAGTTTTCTTCATATTAGACCCACTTTTGAAGCCAAGAAAGAAACTATTCAAGATTCCTGCATATATATTCAACCCATATGATCCCATTTGTTGTATTGGAAATCATTGCACCTTCACTCAATTAAGAATATTTAGGTATCACAACAGAACAAATATTTAAATCACAATTTCTAGAAACACTTTCTCGGACATATGCACCATAAAATGAAAATACGTGAATGGCAGAATTATAGAAAACTCGTGGACCCAAAGAAAAATAGTATTGAATCTTGCCAGTTTCTCGGTAGGGAGGGACGATAAGGAAGAAGCGGGAAGATCTTTAATACTGAAAACTGAAATATCATAATTCAATAGGCATTAGGCAAGCAATAAATAATGATATTGTCAATATTTTCACAATGAACAATGTCTGCCATTTCAGGAGATTCAGCACTAAGATGTCTTGTAATCAGGACTGGATCCGCCAGGTGTCGCATGAAACATATGCCAAATATTATGACATAGTGTATCCTATTGATGAACCATTGGCCTGCAGAAACCTCAGAAAAGATCCTCTCCACCAGGTATGACCAACATGCCCAAGATCCCGGGGGGTTCGTGTCCCCATTAGAAGAATTTAATCCATATTTTGGAAATACAGAACCACAATAATATAACATGCATTTTGCCATAACATCACATCGACGTAAAATCACATCGTACCCAAATGCTTATTTAAAATGCTAAATGCTAATGCAGATATCAACCTTTAAACAAGGTTTTGGTTTTAATCATAGTAAGAACAGTTTGTATTCTATTGACAAATCAGAATGCAAGTCTATTTAGTTATCACAAGTTAAGTAACTGAAGCAAGAAGTCTCAGAAAATTCCATTTTCACCAAGGGCGTGCTCAAAGAGGCGTTCGTAGTATCATTCAATGGTGTCGAAACCCTTGTGTAAAGCATGTCCCAACTCATAAGATTATTAATATGTGACATCAGATATAATTTTGATCTGATGAAGACGCATGTTACATTTGCAGGTGTTGCTGGATGCAGGATGTGTGTACCAGGAGAGGCAGGGCTGGGAGAGGCCCGGGTGGTTCTCACCAGAAGGTCCTGCCCCTGTATGTGCCTTACTTTATAGTAATAATTTCCACTTTCTCTGATTGTCGTTCCTATCTTTTATCTATTACAACCCTTAATTTGAAATTTCTATCACGTTTATATTTGGTCAACAAATTTCCATTTCAGATTCCTGAATATGATTATTATGGAGAGTATGGTTACAAGAAAAATGAAAACAATACCTATGCAGAGAGACTTAGGAATGACTATTCATTTGGTTTCCCCAAGCATCATGATATTGTAAGGAATTCATTTTATATCGTCATATATACATGCATATGGGGAAACGTAAATTTGATAAATTTAATTTGAAAAAAATTAGTTTGAAAAGAATTTTATTATCCATTTTATGTAATACGATGTTCAAATAATATTCCAGATAGGGGACGAGTGCTTGTCATGCAGGCAAAATGTGGCAATTTTCAACATGTCTTACTTTGGGCAATTCTATCTGATGGGACCAGACGCACAGAAAGCAGCAGACTGGATATTCTCTAATGATATGACCAAACCGCCAGGTATGATCACAGAAAATATAAAGACTGTTCCCACAACAAGTAGGTCTCGTCATTATATGACTGAAATAGTGTTGGAAATGCTGTAAACACTAAGTATTGTCTATTTAGGAAATGTTGTTTACACGTGTATGCTGAACCATAAGGGACTAGTGGAGGGAGACCTTACTGTGAGCATACTGGAACCTGGAGGCACAGGAGAGCCACACAACCCCAACGTCCAAGGTTTGTCCTGAGAATGTGAATAATTAGACCCCATTCTCCCATCACAATAGGCCCATATTTACATTGGCTAACTGCACATTAAAAAAAACTTTTAAAGAAGGGATAGGCTTACAATGACATATATCAGACCAAAATTAACAAAGGTATAAGAGAATTTATTTCTTAAGTGCACTCACCTGGGCTTATTAAATCAAGCATGATAATCTAATTTTGTCTGAATGAATAGCTCATACCAGATAACAAGGATATTTGATACTTTATGCCACATTAGTGTAATTTATATAAAAAAGAGATTAGTAAGATCAAAACCAGCATTATCCCGGATGTTAATTTCATGTAGGTAGGGGGTTCTACATAGCAGCAGGGGGCGGATCCGCTCAATACACATGGTCTTATATTAAGGACATCCTACAAGACCACAAGTGGAACTGCACGCTGACTGACCACTCTGAAGATATGTGTCTGCTCTCAGTACAGGGACCCCACAGGTATGTTATGGGTTTGATTTAAGTATTCCGTGATAATAGAGAAGTGTGCATGGCATATTATAATCTGTGGAAACACTGCAACCCAGCTCTCTGGATCATTTCACAATGAATGTCCTGAGCTATATCCAGAAAGTCGTTAGTACCATACGCATGAATGTAATGAATTTGCCCTTAGGTATTAAACACGTGTTGTACCGCAAAGTGATGAAAATAACTTAAAGATGATGCAAACAAAGATAGGTCTGGTGGTTTTCTTCAAATTGCAAGAAAGAGGAAACATGAAACATTCTGGTCTAAAGTATTCCTCGACGATTGAAGGCTTTTCTTACTTGGCAATTTTGCAATTATCTTGCAACAATCATGAAAACATGCAGACATGATTTTGTCAGAAGATAATATGATCAAATATTTTGATGTACACTTGGCAAAATGTATATATCAAAACAGTGTAATTGTTAATGATTCATGAACATATTTATTTCAGTCGATCTGTTCTTCAAAGTCTAACAGATGCTGACCTTGGAGATGACTGTTTCCCTTTTGGAACACATAAGGTATGTTTGCATTATATTATTAAACTATATGTTAAGAGTAAATGAAGTTAGAGTGAATAAGTGAATTGATATTTATATATGTGCCACACTAGCAGTTTAACCTTTATTCTTATTCTGAGACTTCTTCGATCCAGCTGCATAAGTGAGAAAAGTGAAAATTTTCTCATCAGTTGTCTATAACCTCAACATATGCCAACAATTGGTTGTAACTCGGTTATCTTGGAAGGAGTAGGGCATTGAGTTCTAGCAGGCTTCTATCTGATATGATTATAGCTTAGTGTGCTGGTAACTGTCTCTTATTTTACAGTTACTGAAGGTTGCTGGGTATGATATGCAACCTTTGAGACAGTCCAGTGTACATTATATTGATGATATGTTTGCAGTTACTGAAGGTTGCTGGGCATGATGTGCGAGCTTTGAGACTGTCCAGTGTACATTATATTCATGATATGTTTACAGGTACTGAAGGTTACTGGGCATGATGTCTGAGCTTTGAGACAGTCCAGTGTACATTATATTCATGATATGTTTACAGTTTCTAAAGGTTTCTGGCACAATGTACAAGCTTTGAGACTGTCCAGTGTGCATTATATTCATGATATGTTTACAGGTACTGAAGGTTGCTGGGCATGATGTGCGAGCTTTGAGACAGTCCAGTGTACATTATATTCATGATATGTTTACAGGTACTGAAAGTTACTGAGCATGATGTCTGAGCTTTGAGACAGTCCAGTGTACATTATATTCATGATATGTTTGCAGTTACTGAAGGTTGCTGGGCATGATGTGCGAGCTTTGAGACTATCCTTTGTGGGAGAGTTAGGATGGGAGCTTCATGTTCCCAATGATTCTGCTGTCTCAGTCTACAAAGCTGTCATGGAAGCTGGCAAGCAGCATGGAATTGTCAATGCAGGATACAGGGCCATGGATTCTCTTAGTCTAGAAAAAGGTAACATCCAAATATTTCATCTCAAATCATTTTAAAACAGTTTAATTTGTATAGATGATATAGAAAAGTAGAATTGATTTATAGGCACATCTCGATTATCATATATTTGATAAATATCCTATTTTGAAGAGAATTGCAAGAGGCCAATCTTTAATCATTGCAGGCTACCGGCATTGGCATTCTGACGTCAGGAGGGATGACACCCCACTAGAGGGCGGACTGGGATTCACTTGTAAGCTGAAGTCAGATACACCGTTCCTGGGTAGAGAGGCTATAGAGAAGCAGAGACTAGAGGGGCTGAAAAAGAGATTAGTTTGCTTTACACTTAATGAGTAAGTAAATATATCAATCCATTCACTTAATTTTGAAATATTCTCAAATACAAAATGAGGTCATTGTGATTTTGTTCATCATGGGAGTATTTAAGTTTAGCTTTAACTTTCAGATGATTTATTATTCATTATACTAATATATATCGGTGTATTTCTCTTTGAGGTATTTTGAATGGTACCAATATGTTAAAATGTCCAGTATATATTTCTTGTATCTGAATATGTTTGCAGTAAGGTGGCTCTGCATGGCATGGAAGCGATTTGGAGGGATGATCAGGTTGTTGGTTACATCAGGAGAGCTGATTATGCCTTTGCTTTAGACAAAAATGTGGCGTATGGATACATCACAAGACCAGACGGTGATCTGGTCACCATGGACTATTTAAAATCAGGAAGCTATGAGATAGAACATCTTGCGAAGCGTTTTTCTGCCAACCTTCATATAAAATCACCGTTTGACCCAAAACATAAACGAGTACAAGGCATTTATGATGACCCACTTCCAGTGAAATAATTGACAACAGGGTACAATATTATTATTATAAATCTTCATTAGAAATATACATTTGATCAAGAATATGATTTATATATCATATTCTTCATGTATACATTTACATATTAGATAAAATATGCTGGTCATTTTTGTGTGTGGAGATTCATTATAATTGCTTACGTTTAAAAAATGTCTCATCACAAAATGACTGAAATAATGTCGAAAGTGATGTAAAACCCCAAACAGTCAAAAGCAATACAAAACATGATGAAAACATAAGTTATAAACTTGAGTAAGTTGAGTAACATTGAGGAAAAATTAAGCATGTTTAAATAATCTCTATTTTTGCAATCCCAACAGTAATATTCATTTTGGAAGCTTGAGCTAGAAATGTTAAACATTACTTGAATTCCAAGTAAATTAAGGTTAGATTGATGATGTCCACTTGCAAGTTCTCGATCTATTTATGTACAGTGTACTTTAAAGACTTCAATAAAATTGTGCCAAGTGGAATTCATCTGCACACATTTGTTTACACACACACACACACAGATATATATATGTTGTGTGTGTGTTCATGTTTAAACATTGAACACATGAAACACATCAAAGGCTTTTTTATTTTCAACCTTAGTATTATGTTGTAGCCTTAGTATTATTGTTAATACAGGATTATCAATCTCAGTTCTTTCATCCAAATGTTTGATCCCCACTGCCTGTCTCACACCCACTGCCTCCTTCGCCCTCATGCATGTCCAATCCCCACTGCCTGTCCTTTCTCCACTGCTTGTCTGATCCTGCTGCTTGTCTGATCCCACTTCTTGTCTGATCCCACTGCTTGTCTGATCCCACTGCTTGTCTGATCCCTATTGCTTGTCTGATCCCACTGATTGTCCAATCTCCACTGCTTGTCTAATCTCCACTGCCTGTCTTTTTATCACCATACCTGTTGCTGCATTTATCGCTATTCATAGTGAATTCATTGCAATCAGCATCACACAAAGCCATTATCTAAAGTGAAAATGCACATCCTTTGTCGGCTCAAATCCTCTCATTTATATGCTCCCTGTGATTTATATAATGGACCTTATGATATGAGAGACGGACAAAAAAACTGAACAATGAAAACAAAATAAAGCTATGACATGTTTATGCATCCAAACAATATCTCATTTTGACATGACTTTGTTATATTAATCAATAAGGTTTTGATGTAAAATGTTATTTTACCAAGAGTCTTGTCAAATATATTTTAATGGCATGAAGCTGAATGGGAGTCTGCCACAATAATATTCATAAAGTTAAAACTTGAGGAGAGATATTCGTTTCATCATCAATAATATTATGGTAGTCATTGATGTAAGGGTTGCATTACGGTCTTTATTACAAGTGATAATTATTTTATAGGAAATATTAATGTTTTAAAGCATTCATGAAATAAGGTTTTAAATCACTTTTTCTTTGCATAATATAAATCCTTATACCCCAAACTTCGATTAAATGTTATTACACATCAGATTTCCCCTACATAAATTTCTCTGCCATTTGAATGTAGATGATTTTTCTGCTAAAATCCAAATCATCCATTGGACAATTTGTCAACAAACCTTGTTTAGCTGACCAGTGATCTAGTACAAACACCTGCTTAGTAAAGTTTTGCAAACTATGGGGCACCTTTAGATTGGGACAATGGAGTGATTTGGCTAATGGAGCCCTGTTTGTCCATTAATGTTTGTCCATTAGTACATGTGTAACACCCTGACAGACCACAATAGAGGTCACATGTTTACATGAGACCACCTGGTGACTAAATTAGTACAGCCAGCAAAACACAATAACCATGGGCAGTGTATTTTGGTTGATTTTAGTGGGAAAGCTTGCTTGTATCTCAGTTTCATTGTCACATATCATTTTAGCATACTCCAAACTTCTGTAAAATTGCCTGTGACCTTTGTGATTTCATGAATGCTTTAAAATCATTTTTGTATTCATACATTTCACCTAAACTTTGAATATGTAGTGAACTGCTGTGCTTTATTTATTGCTGGCAATAACAGTATATGAGAACACATCTTTCAAATTTAGAATGGGTGTGACAGCATATAAGGATATGAAACATTGCAATCGATTGTGGTAGATTAAATAGCAGCTGATATTTTTGTTATTCAACAAAGTGTCTTTCATCAATTAATTAGTTGAATAACATAAACAATGTTGAAACTGGAATGTGTTTCTATGAAGTTCCAAGAACCGTTCCATAATGATTAAAGCATATATCCCAAAAGATGCATCTTGTTTGACTCATGTAAGCATCGAAATGCCACTGAATTTTAAATCATGTTATTTCATGTGAACCACAAAATATAGATCAATTAACTCGGCATAATTATTGATGATGCTTAACCAATCAAATTATATATATATATATATATATATATATATATATATATATATATATATATATATACATGTATATATATATATATATATATATATATATATATATATATATATATATATATTATATATATTATATATATATATATATATATATAACTCATTGGGCTATGGCAGAAGTATTATAAGAAAGTCATGCTTCATTGGCATGTATAATCAACCCCTTATCTTGCATGAGCAACTTTATGGATGTTTTTATTGACATGTCAAGTAGTAACTATATTTAGCCTTGCTTCTTGTCACCATGCAGTATCTATATCAAACAACTCAGGGTCCATAAGTTTAATTAATTCACATGGACCATTTGATCTTAAAAATTAATAGTGATGTCATGTTTATGATATTGGATATATAATTATGTATCCTTCTATGGTATATAGGGAGAGATCCGGAGATTAAGAACATAATGCGTAGGGAATGCACAGGGATAATTGGAAATAAATAGCACGGAGCAATCTACAAGGAGTATATAGATGGGAACAGTATATAGGAAATATATGGCAGAGAGTAATCCTCGAGGACTACATGGATGGGTACAGTATATAGGAAATAAATGGAAAATTGCTCTCTGCCATTTGTGTAGGAAACATATAGTCGGGAACAATCTGCAGGGAGCATATAGAAGGGAACAAAATATTAACGAGCCTTGGTTGCCAGTCCATCTAAATGGTTAGCAGGGATGCTTAATGGCTCTGACTTGCAACGATTTGATCAGACCAAAGTTTTGTCAAAATAAGAGTCGAAGGATGGTTCAAGTTGCATTGAAAATGGCTTGATGATATGAGCAAAATAAATTATTCTATATCCTGCAATGTTACACAGAGTTGTTAGTTGATGAGATTTGCCACCTGAGGCTCTGATATGCCAACTTAAACTGGGACCGTCTTGATGACTAAGGCGTAAAACTGAAGTCGGGGCGTTCAAATTGGAGTAAAAAGATGATTCAACTTATGACTTTTTCATATTATTGATAATTATAATGAGTCTGGCTTGTTCACTTTGATGAACCACACATAGAGACTTCATGACGCCACTCCATACAAGGATTAATTGTGGCAGCCAAGAATTCAGATCATTTAGCGTGTGATTCAACATTCAGCTCGTGCACATTGCTCTTCATCAATATATAACATTAAAGACGCAGCATATATAGCTTGTTGCTGAGCAATCATGTATTAACCAGCACAATGTTTACGCCTGTGAAACTAGCCGTCTTGGTGTGGCAGGTGTGTGGAGTAGTAGAGGGTGGAGATATTGCTGGGGTTGGTCATAACGGCACTCTCACGCTGGCCTACCCGGTGTCGTGGTCTCATGACTGGGCGGCAGGGCCTTACATGGGTTCTGCCATCGTGACGGGCCTGCGGGAGGTAGAGCGGCGCCAGTTACTGCCCGGATACCACTTGGAATGGGTATGGGGAGATTCCTGGTGTAAGCCACAACGGGGAACAAAAGTAATGGTCCAGATGTGGAGTTCTGTGCACGACCTGGATGGAATTATAGGGGGCGCCTGTAGTACTGTATGTGTTCCTGTTTCACTGTTAGCAGCCGCCTGGAATATTCCAGTTATCTCTTATGGATGTGAAAGTTCATCTTTATCCGATAAAACCAAGTTTCCAACATTTACTAGGGTCAGTGGGCCAAAATCTGGCCGTGCGAGGATGTTGAATGCACTAGCAGACATGTTTGGATGGACAAGAATTGGAATCTTCACCACAACTGATGCATCTAAACTGGAGAGCGCCCAGGCCACCCAGAGGTTGATGGTGCAAGAGGGCAAACAGGTTTTCATCCATCTCATGGAAACCACAGTAGACGGTGATCAAATAAACCAGGACAACCTGGCCAAACAGAAACACATAGTGAGGCTTGCCAAACATGAGGTGCGAGTCATCTACATAGTCATGTACCCTAATGATGTCAGGAACTTCCTCATTTCTGCTCTGGATGAGGGGTTGCTTAATGGGGACTACGCCTTCGTTGCCCCAGATATAGGCTACCTTCCGGGCGTGAAGCAGACCTACAGGCCCGAGGCCGATCACAGCATCTATAATGGCGTGATCAATCGAGACCTTCTCAAGCCGTCCGGTCCGGAGTACGTGGCTTTTGAGGAGGAAGTGCTCAAAGACTTTCAACATCCACTCTTTGAAAGAATGCCCCATCTACCACTTACTGCTCATCCAAGCGAAGTTGATCTCTATGCAGGTATATTTATTATTTTCTTTAACATAACCAAACATAAGACTAATAGATTAATATTTCGTCGTCAGAATATATTTGAATCAGAATGTTCACATTAGGCATATCAATATCCGATCTGAGTTATATTATGATGGTATTTTTAGAAGTTTATGATACCTGTAAAAAGTTAGCTAAATGTGTTCATGGGAACAGCTTCTTAAAACCCTTTTAACACATTCTAAATGCATTGATTATATCCTGTTCATCCTCCATGTGAAACCTTTTGGACCAGGTTTATACCCCAGTCACATTTGCGCCGATCTCAGTAAAGATGCCCGGCCGATGTTTTTTTTCACAAAATCGGCCAGCAAGCCAGGGTGCCGTGATCATCGGCCACAATTAGGCAATTTTAAGACATCGCACGGGTTCTCACCAAACATCATCTTAAAGTACACGGCAGGCTCCCGGCAGGCATATCTTAAGATTATCTTGGGGCTGCCGGTGGCATCGTACGGTGAAAATAAGTTGTTTTTTTGTGTGTGTTCCCGGGCCATCTTCAGATAATCACAAGGGCTCCCTGCGATATCTTACAGACGTCTGTTAAATATGTTACATGATACAGACGTCTTTAGGATATCCTAAAATTCTCTATCACATACAGGTATGGTCCATGACGCAGTCCTGCAGTGGGCATATGGAGTCAACAAAACACTTGAGCAAGGTCACGCTCCCGATGACGGGGTCAAGGTCACTCAGAATATTATCAATCTGACCTATGAGGGTATAACAGGACGGATCAAAGTGGACCAGTATGGCGATAGACAGCCAGACCAAAGGTAACCCTATAGGTCCCCTAACAGAACACGTGGTGATAATTGTTGCATGATGTTGGTATATATATTGGGTGGACTTTGATTAAGATTTGATTAAGATTTATCATTACAATATGAATAAAGTGAAAACTAATGTCCAGTGACTTTGTATATATGAGAATGGAACTATACCAGCTCTGAAAAATGATATTGATATTTATTTGTAACAGGTTGGAGATCATGCAGGGGGGTAAAGTGATTCCAATCCTAGACTGGTTAGAGGCAGATGGCAAGATGGTGAAGCTTTATAAGCCTGACAATCCAAGAGACTGGAGTGGATTATCGTGGTATGGTAATCCACTGGTACCCAAAGACACCCCTGAGTGTGGTTGGCAAAATGAGCATTGTGACAACAAAGAGGACAAAAAGTCTGTGGTCACTATCGCAGTGACTGTTGTCACTGTGGTGTTGGCTTTAGTCATCATTGTCTTAGCCATTGTTCTGAAGAGGTATAGGTTTGAAATGGCACTGAAAGAAGTGATAGAGATGAGGGTAAAGTGGGATGATGTCGACCCGGCAGTCCTTGATCTCAGACGATCGCATATAAGTATAAATCAGGCCAACCAATCGGATCAAACCTCTCCAATTTATGAGGTAAGAATTGGCCTTTTCAAAGGACAACATGTGACTATTCATGCCATGCGCAGTGCGGTCATCGATTTTAGCGATAGGAAGTTTCTACTGGAATTAAAAGAAGTCAGAAATATTTCCCATGAAAACCTTCTACCAATGGTGGGGTTATGCGCTGATCCTCCTAATGAGTGCATTCTTATGGTTTACGCTTCTCGAGGGAGCCTTCAGGATATCTACCAATCAGATGATTTTTCGTTGTCATGGGATTTCAAATTACCTTTTGCAGTTGACATAGCTAATGGAATGAGATATTTACACAGGAGCAGTATTGGGTTTCATTGCCAACTTTCCAGTAGAATGTGTGTTGTAGACAGCAGATGGACATGCAAAATAACCGGTTTTGCATTAAGAGAGATAAGAAAACAAGCCTTGGATTATAGATATAAATATAACTCCACAAATAACAAAGCTCATCTCCTCTGGACTGCTCCAGAACTTCTCAGAAACACACAAAATTTGACAGTTCTGGGGATGCAGAAATCAGATGTTTACAGTTACGGGATTATAATACAGGAGATTATCTTAGAGCTACCTCCGTATGGCGGTAATCACCCTCCATTGAGTGCCGACGTTATTGTTCAGAGTGTGACCAACAGAACCAGACCTATCTGCCGCCCAACCATTTCCACTTCCGCTTGTCCTAGTACATGGAGAGATCTAATGGTGCAATGCTGGAGTGAAAACCCCAATAGAAGACCAAGTTTTTCACAGATTATTGACATCTTATGCACTCTGAATGATGGTAAGATGCCCACTGTGGTAGATAACATGATCAATAACTTGGAGAGACACACGACCCACCTGGAGGAGAAAGTAACGGAGCGGACCAAAGACCTGCTGGTGGAGAAACACAAGGTAGAGACACTGTTGTGTGAGCTACTCCCTACATCAGTGGCTAGGAAACTCACCTCGGGAGAAACGCCAGACCCAGAAGCGTTTGAAAACACCACAATTTATTTTTCTGACATTGTCGGTTTTACCACAATCGCGGCAGGTGTCACCCCAATGCACATTGTATCTCTCCTTAATAGCATGTACACAGTTTTTGATAATGTGACCCAAGACTTTGATGTCTTCAAAGTGGCCACTATAGGTGATGCTTACATGGTAGCTAGTGGTGTGCCAGAGAGAAATGGAGACCAGCATGCAACAGAGATATGTCAGATGGCTCTGGGGCTGATGGACTCTGTACGGCATCTCTCCATTCCAGATAATCCAGACCAAAGCTTGCAGATGCGGTCTGGGATACATTCCGGGCCATGCGTGGGGGCGGTTGTCGGCCGTAAGATGCCACGTTACATGTTATTTGGTGAGACAGTTGAAATCTCCTCCAGGATGGAATCTGGAGGAGAGGCCATGAAAATTCACATCAGTGAATCCACCAAAGTGTTGTTACATGGAAGCAAGGCTTTCAAGCTTAAGGCGAGAGGAAAGGTTCATATAAAGAATAAAGGTATTCTGAAGTCTTATTGGCTGATCGGAACAAAACACTCCAAAACACATCATAAATGTAAAAAATAATATATGTACTTAAATTAAACTATGGTAGAATTCTACAGAATACTGTTTACATAATCTCAAATTAAATCCCATCTTGTCTCAAACCTAAGAGCAATAATAAAGAATAAAGTTATATTACCCTCAGCTCAAACTGATCCTGTGCATATCTAATTCTCTTACTTATAGGATTAATTATGTTCTATTGACAACAAATACGTACACAAATAATATTTCATTCTTAATTCAATAATCATTTCATCACTACAATATAGTACAATATAATTCCAGACTTTACTATGGGTTAAAAAAACAAGATTATTTGTGACAGGTTCTCTGCATGACATAAATGTATATAATGTTTAAAAAACAGCAGAGATACCGGATAAAATAAGGTTCATATCAATATAGTGTAATAGATTAGATGGCATAAAGACCTATAAATAAAGAAAACATTTCATGAAATTCAGTCATGAATTTCATGTCTGGGATCCAGGCAGTATTTAAAAGCACCAGTTAGAATAGTAACAATCAATGATTATATGACTCATACTTTTATTTTATGTTTGATGCCTCCGTTTGCGTTTTTTATAACGATAAAATTGTATTGCCACTGATAAAATTGCTGCTGCTAATATTCCAAAGATAACTTTCCAATGTTCATTTAGCCAATTGGCAACACTGTCGAACCCCAGACCCTTAATGAAAAACTTGATCCTACTGTCCCAGTCATCTATGATGCACTGGTTGTCTTGGTCACAGTATCCTTGGTAATGATTACACTGTGTACCTGGAGCCACATAACACAAGCTTTGATCGTGCCCAACTAGGTTAAGATCTCTCAGAGGTGTACAGTTCTGACCATTGTCATCGCCATGACAACATCTCATGCAGGCGTTTTCAATATCATCACAGTCACATGGAGAAAGTCCATACAGTTCACAGATGTCTTGCGTGCATTGGCCGCTAAGACAAACTCCAGTACCACTCTGGCACAGCGTCCAGTCTGGAACGGCTGACTGTGCAGGGCAACTGCTGCTGTTGCCATCACATATACTATCATAGGTGCACCAGGAGGAAGTATGACATCGCTTCTGGGCAGATTCACCAACCACCTCACACTGTTCATTGCAGCACGCTGACTCTCGCGGGCTGCAGGGATTGGCCGATATCTTTCGGATGGTGCACGGGATCTCGTCGTCACCAGTGCTGCCCTCTGATGGTATACAACAAGGATCAATGAGCTCACAGTGTTCTTCACTGCCACAATCACACTCCTCTCCTATCTCAGTTATGCTATTACCACAAACGGCTGAGTATTGCTTTTGGAAGCACCATTTGCGAGCCTCCAACACAAATGATATGTCATGTTTACTACAGTTTGAAAACTTCTTGTTGTTTGGCTTGTCATAGTTGAGGTTATTTGGATGCATGATGTAGTGTCCTTGAGAACCTCCTCCAGCGCATTCCTCAGCATCGGGGTCATCGTGCTCACTGCTCAGGGCGTGACCTATCTCATGGGCTAGTGTGATTGCATTGACAATAGGGGGCAGTGTGTGTCCAAAGTTCAAACTGCTGACTACCAATGTGTTGAGACTGGTCAGGTCATCGCCCCCATTGACTCTCGCCCTTGGTGAACACACCCCTCCCAGAAATGTGTTATGGTAAGCGACCCAGGCGAGTCCAACAATGGAGTCGCCAAAGTCTCTGTGGACGAACACAGGTGCAAGGCACTCACCACTGAAATCAGCCAGAGAGAAATGATCCAAGAATTCTCCAGCATCAGGAAATTCACCTCCTAAAGTGTACCCGGGAACCAAATCACTTTCATAGATAACTAATTCGCTGATTATAAAGCCTAAACCCTCTGGTTGCCCATTCATATCAAAGTCTATTTCGCGGTAGATGCTATCAGCTTCCTTTATGTAGAAGAGAACTTCACCCATGGTAGTTGCAACATCGGAGTGTCCTATGTGCTCATAGAAAGTGTGATCTATCACGACATGGAGATCGCATATCATTCCCACTTGAGTAGACCTCTCGGACCTCCTATGATGCGAGTCCTTCTTTGAAGCTATGGCCATATTTCTCCTTGGTGACCTCGTCACAGACATTTTGTTACTATCACTATCTTTCACCTGAAATGTTTGTTCTGCTCTGTTGCTGATGTTGAAGTTGCGAATATCTGTATCTTTATAAACTACAGAAAAATCTAAATCTTCCTCGTGTAAATCGTTAAAGAATCTTGAGGCTGGTTGGATGAACATACTGATTAAAGTTCCATTGTCTCCGTGAATGTGTAGGACACCTGTGAATGAACCAGCTTGTATCCAGCCATGCACGCTAGATTCATACCCATCCACTATACCTTCATAATAATGAATGTCTAAAGTGTCCAGGCTGATTGGCTTAATGCCATGATTGGAAACTAAAGATATGTTGACTGTTGGTGAGATAACTGAACGCTTACTTTCATCAATCGGGGTCAGCTCCACAGAATAGGACTCATTGTATGCCGTGAAGGACACATGTGTAGAAGGAGCCTTTCTTTTTATCCTTTCGAAGTGTTTGCCATTCTGTTCAGAATGTTTTTCAGTTTGACTAGTTTCCTCAATATGAATTTGAATCATTTGGTAGTTGTTTATCAGCTTGTCGTGGTTTTGTTTGGAGCTCAGTTTTCGTTGGTCCTGGTGATAACCATTTGTGTGCCTTGATAAAAGGATAAAAAGTAGCAGGTTTGCAAATATGTGGAACTTGCACATCCTCGATTTTCGCCCACACAAATTCGCCAAATGTGTGAGCTCTATAAAGTCATGTTCATCAAATATTTTCAGAAGAATATCACAAGATATTCGATGTAATCATGAACACAATTATTCGCAGCCAGATCCATTGAAGACAGGTCAAAATAAAAGACATTTCCAGTTTAAAAAGAGATGAAGTTGCAACGTGAATCTATCCACGTGTTTCCTTATTGTGAAGTTTGTTTACATATGACGTCATTCACACACAATGACGTCATACCCATAATGTAGCGTCATGGCCAAATTGGCCTCAGACCGCTCATGTACAACATATTTTATGTGAATGCAACTAGCTCCTCTGACTTTTCCACTTCAATGACAAGTTTTTTATATGAGATAATTTGATATTTTCTGGTATAACCCTAAATAAAATATTGGCAAAAAATGTTGTTTGTAATTAATAATCAATAACTGTAAATCAAAACGAAAAGGAAACCCCCTCAATCCTTATTATACCCAAAGATATCGTCAGAATAGACTTGAAATCCACTGTTTCCAGAAACATCACGCACTGCCCATCCCGACTCTGTAAGAACTCGACTTCCAGCAACTAACAATCAAAGAATTATGTAATATAATTTATAAACACTTATTCAGGGTTAAAGGTATTAAGCATTAATCCTATAATTTGGTGTATTGAAAGTTTATTCGTACATGACCATCATCACAAAATTGAAGCTTTACATAGAGTAATAAGCTAAGTTGCTATGAGACATAAGAGTTGTACTCCCAGCAGAGGTCTGTCTGAGCTTGGAGTAATTATGAATGGAGGCTCAACGTCGCAAGATCAAAAGGAACATCATAGTTGCCGCCATGGCCATTGTCATAATGACGCCATACAGGTGCAAGATATGAAAGTTTTGACGTTATTTTTTTTCATAGCTATTTTGAGTCATCAAAACCATGATTTAGAGTTAGACATATCGCAAATGAAATGTTTGTTTTTGCATACAGATTATGGGGATATAAATTTTATTTTTCTGCTCCAAGTTTGGAGGATTTTATGCTAAGATTTGTACATTCATATCAAAGTTATGAAAATGTATTAAAAATTGTTATTACGACCTCAGATACTGAAGAAACCACATGTCTTATTGTCATGTTTTCTTTCCAGTTTAATTTTAGTTATTGGCGCATAAATTGGCAGCTTAGAAATATATACCACGTTGTTCAGTGGAAAAAAATACTCTCAGAGAATGTAATTTATAGCCCTGCCAATATATGCGCCGTTATTAATAAATTGACCTGATACATATCATGTCATCTATTAAAATCAACTAAAAATAACAATAAAAAATTGCAACAAGAATTTTATAAATGCTATATCATTAACAATATTTTGTTTTAAAGGTTTTCAAAAAGTGATTTGAATAGTGACACATTTTTTGTAACACGGATGGTTCCTTTTTTGACAAGCATTGCCAATACTATAGGCAATGCTTGTCAAAAAAAGGAACTATCTGTGTTATTCTGTGATCGGTACGATCATGGGAAATCTTTACTCCATGGCCCTAGTCATTTCCTGTGGGTTGTAATTCGGTTTTTTCTGTGGTCATAATTGTTAAAGCAACTGACGCCATTGTGGAGTGTTCATCGTCTGCTTGCGAAAGATTCCTATAACAAAACATACCGAGTCGGGGAAGCTGGGTGAGCGGATTCAGTGAGTTGGTGATTGCGGAAGGATATCCGTCCGCCATCACCAACGAACTGAATCCGCTCACACATCTGACCCGACGAGGCATGTTTTGTTTTTATACCTCAGACAACTACTGTATTTTTTTTAAAATGATACATGAAACAAGATATTTACATACATATATAAAAAAAGCATGAACGTGATCAGAGAGGAAGGGTGACGAAATTTGAAAAAAAAAAAAAAAAGTTGCTGTGTGAGGTATGGGCTGCAATAAAATTCGCCACTGATAAGAGCGTGTCATCTCGCTGTCGCGTCACCACGTAGCCTGCCCTCTGGTGGAAGTGACGCTGAACTAATCTCCACTTCACTTTTGTTTTGCAAGTTTATGTGAAGGGTTGCACTTTTAGCATATTATGAATGGCACAATTATCACTTATTTGTTGTCATAATTACATTAGAAATGATATATTACCCCCAATATGCCTAAATTTCTGTATTAGAGCTTTGTTTTCAACCATCGGTAAATTGACCTATATATTGACCTAATTATTGAGGCCCTGCTAGGTTTTGTACAAAGGGGCCTATATGGGTGAAATGCAAATATTTTTAGCCACCACGATAGCTGCACAAGTGAGAGATAGCAAGTGATAGACTGCTACAACAGCAAGATATAGCTGCATAAATAAGAGATAGCTGCATAAATAAGAGATAGCTGCATAAATAAGAGATAACTGCATAAATAAGAGATAGCTGCATAAATAAGAGATAGCTGTATAAATAAGAGATAACTGCATAAATAAGATATAGCTGCATAAATAAGAGATAGCTGCATAAATAAGAGATAGCTGCATAAATAAGAGATAACTGCATAAATAAGAGATAGCTGCATAAATAAGAGATAGCTGTATAAATAAGAGATAGCTGTATAAATAAGAGATAGCTGTATAAAAAAGAGATAGCTGCATAAATAAGAGATAGCTGTATTTAGACATGAAAAATAGCCGCACAAATAAGAGATAGCTGCATAAATAAGAGATAACTGCATAAATAAGAGATAACTGCATAAATAAGAGATAGCTGCATAAATAAGAGATAGCTGTGCATGAATAAGAGATAGCTGCATAATTAGGAGATAGCTGTTTAATAAGAGAAAGCTGCATAACTGAGAGATAGCTGTATTGATACATGAAAAGTAGCTGCACAAATAAGAGATAGCTGCATAAATAAGAGATAGCTGCATACATAAGAGATAGCTGAATACATAAGAGATAGCTGCATAAATAAGAGATAGCTGCATAAATAAGAGATAGCTGTATAAATAAGAGATAGCTGTGGGAGAGACAGCTGCACATGGTGAGACAGCTGCACATGGTGAGAGATAGCTACACATGGTGAGAGATAGCTGCACATGGTGAGAGATAGCTGCACATGGGGAGAGATAGTTACAACAGTGAGAGACAACTGCACAACGGAATGACAGCTGCACACGTGGTAGTTGCGCAAGTGAGAGACAGCTGCACATGTGAGAGATAGCTGCACATGGTGAGAGATAGCTGCACATGGTGAGAGATAGCTGCACAATTGAGAGATAGCTGCACATGGGGAGAGATAGCTGCACATGGTGAGAGATAGCTGCACATGGTGAGAGATAGCTGCACATGGCGATAGCTGCACATGGTGAGAGATAGCTGCACATGGTGAGAGATAGCTGCACATGGGGAGAGACAGCTGCACATGATGAGAGATAGCTGCACAGTTTGAGATATAGCTGCACATGGTGAGAGAAAGCTGCACATGGGGAAAGACAGCTGCACATGGTGAGAGATAGCTGCACATGGTGAGAGATAGCTGCACATGGTGAGAGATAGCTGCACATGGGGTGAGATAGCTGCACATGGTGAGAGATAGCTGCACATGGAGAGATAGCTGCACGTGGGGAGAGATAGCTGCACATGGTGAGAGATAGCTGCACATGGTGAGAGATAGTTACAACAGTGAAAGACTACTGCACAACTGAATGACAGCTGCACACGTGGTAGTTGCACAAGTGAGAGACAGCTGCACATGTGAGAGATAGCTGTATAGGTGAGGGATGGCTGCATAGGTGAGAGATAGCTGCACAATTGAGAGACAGCTGCACAGGTCAGGGATAGCTACAACACTGAGGGACAGCATCACTTCCCAGCCGAAGGCACTTGTTATCGTTAAAAACATTTGTAAACAAAGCGCACCTCATTTGACCCCGTCACGTGACCTGAAAATGGCGCGTACAGCCATCGACTGGTTGCCGCAATCTGTGTTTATACACGATGTTCTTGATACTCGATGGGGGACCAGTCTAAAGATGGCCGACGCAAAATAGTTCCAACTAATCAATACGTTACGAAATAATCGGCATGCTCGTATTCATTGGAAATCTCGTCAATACGCGCATCACTGAGGTATAAAATTCGCGCATGCATCCGGCGAATGAATACATATCTAAAAGAAGTGAACAAAAGAAAAGAAGTGCGTCATGTAAACAAAGCAGAATGTTCAAAACGATGTCATCGTGTTAGCCCATCATTGCATTAAATTATCTCTTTAAAATGCTTCCCAATCGCTAGAGCAAGGAATTTCCAGTAAGTTTAGTTCAAATTTGGTTTTTGCCGATGGGTGATTGGAGAACACTAAAGTTTACCGGCTCGGCAAAGCCAATAGGCATCCCGCCGAAATGACAACATCGTCATCGCCCATCGCTGCACAAAACTATCCCTTTAGATTGCTTGGAAATGCTTCCCATTCGCTAGAACAAGGAATTTTCAGTAAGTTTAGTTCAAATTTGGTGTAAATCGGACAATTAGAACAGAAATGACATGCAAAAGTCTGATCGATGATTTGCGATAGTGCCTGAGCGATTAGAGCAACTTACGTAATCGATCCTGAAAACACACATCTTTGCATAAAGTTGTGCTGAAAAATTCGTTCATATACCAAATTAAATGTTTTAAAAGGATAATTTCAACTACCCCATTAGTAATGATTGTTTCAAATTTTGTTTTGTTTGTTGTAATTTTTGTTTTGTTTATTTTAATTTTTGTTTTGTTTGTTCATTTTTTTTCTCATCCGTGTTACATGTGGAGCACCACTTTTTCTTGTTTAAACATGTATAAAAAATAAAATGTTTGGAAGATGCATTTTTCTTTTTTTCATAATATCTATTATTGAAGAAATCATAACAGAAATGAACGGATTTATTTGAAGTAATTTTGAGTGGATGGTACTGTAAGCTTCAAAAGAGAAACTATTCTGAATTTTTCTTTAAAAAAAATAAATCAAAATGTGGTATAATACTTCAATAAAACTTTGGCCAATTTATTTTCTTTAAATATGAACCTCCATTCATAATTACTCCAAGGTCTGAGCCATACGCTGCTGCACGTGACAGGTAAACATGGTAGCGTGAATTTGTTTGACCTCAACTGAGGCTCTGAGTCGGGTAGCAATGTTTGAAGTCATCCTGGCACAGGACAATATATCTTTTGACGTCATAAGTATATTGTCATACTCTCATGGTGTCATGTTACCTTTTCAGTGCCTCTATGATAATACTCCACATACAAATGGCGCCAAGAAAGAAGTGTGCTTCCATAAGTAGGCTATAGATTGGGGTCTTGTTCAAATAGATTTCACAGACACTTATGCCCCAACCAAAACGTTAATAGATGTGAAAGACAAATATTTATCACCAATATCTGTATTTTAAACGTTTTTTAAAGACCTTACTTTTTAATATTATCAGATACCTTATTGACCCTTACATGCATAGGGAATCTGAAAGGCTAAGATAATGTCCAAATTGTGTGAGCAATGCAATGTCAATTCTCCCTTCACTCATATACAACTAAAGGGGTGAAAGCTTAAATCACAACCTTGGATGAGATCATTTTTGGTCCATGTATCTGGTTATCAATTTTACTTTAAGGACCTTGAGGTGTGGATATTTCTGATCTATGACATCCAATCCTTAAATTCAGTGTTTCAAAACGTAACCTAGCCTTACCTTAATTAATATTTCTGCCCAAATCTGAGATCACTTGTACAAAAATCAGAAAAGCCTGTGACCCAATGGAGGGAATGATGGGAATCAATAATGTCCCATAGAATACTATACTCATGTGCTCAATGGGGTGTGAGAATGCCTTGTAGTTCTTTGTAAATATTATGAGCAATTTAACAACAGGGGGCACAATATTTCTCAATTTCCTGGAGAATAATATTATTTAGAGGGTATTCCACCACCCAATCCCGGGTTTTTTCTTATTTCTCTTCGAAAACAATTTTCAACTCCATCGAAGAAATATTTTTAAAGGTCATAAGGTTTAAAGGTTTAAGGTTTCCAATTTTAAAAAATGCTTTGCTATCTTAGCATTGATTGGATAATATTCTCTACATTTTAGGATGTACATAAGTATTTTTAATCTCTTTTGAAACATCGGGTTGACAGAAATGTGATGCAAGAGCTTTCATGCCCTTAGTTTATATATAGTAATGCTATATATAAGCACATGTCCGAGATCAAACCTATTTTTTTCATTTGGTTTGCAGACAGCTCATGTTTCCAATTACCTGCTCAAAGTGTGGGTGTGGTGTATGAGACTCACGCAGTTTGTTCTGACCAAACATTGCCGAGGCTGGTATCAAACAGGCTCTGCCAAGAATGGTATCTTGCATATATTGCTCACTCAATTCCATCAAAACAAATTTCACCTGCAAGTTATTTATAGATCAAGCCATACATATCAAGCAGAATTATAGTGTGAGATGGACAAGATCTCTCTTGGTTCTCTTGGTTCAGTAAGTAGCAATCAGGAGGTCTTGAGTTCAAACCCTGCATTAGGTTATCATAATTGACACTCTATCTAAGCAGTAAATGGTATATTTGGATATATGTTTGCAGGTCTGTGACCAGGATAGATGTTTGCAGGTATATCAGTCGGCAATCGAAAAAGGTGCTTTTTTGTACCAAACACCCCTGGTTGGACCTGCAGTAAGGGGCTCATCGTCCATTCAATACAATAATTTGGACGATGTGTAGCAATATAATTGACATTTCTACATTTGTAAAATTTTCTATTTGTTCGTGAGTTCAAATTGTACATTTACAAAGTGTTATATTAAAAAATGAAGCAATAATTCACAATTCTCTCACGAACACATTCCTTACATCATTTTGGAAAAGATTTGCACTTTTTTCTTTTATTCGTCTTTTTATGATTTTGTCATTGATATTTGTGTTGTATTATGATGACTACTTTCCTTAGCATGTCCATTGTAATACTGAAAGTATAGGTCATAAATGTCAGACCTGGGAGAACACACCCAATACAGTGCTTCTTTTTAGCAGTGAGCAATTAAGCTTGCTTTTACCATTATTGGGGGTTATTTTCTGATTATTAACTTTGGTATTAAGCATTAAACCTGTAATCTACATCCGAACATCGTGATATAGTGCAGTTCAACATAGAGTAATAAGATAAGTTGCAATAAGACATAGAAATTGCACTATTAGTAGAGATCTGCACGTGATGGGTAAACACGGGAACCATGAACTCTATTTTACCTCAGACATAGAAACATGGGGGGCTAGGGGGGCTCAGCCCTCCCCCCACTTTCCCCTCAAAGTTTAGTGCACCACTCAAAATAAAATTGATGATTATATTAAAATTGATTCTTGTAATGGCAGTAACAAATGCTACCAGTGGACGATAATTCAGTGCCCTCAGAAAAGTGGAAACATACCTTCAAGTAGCATGACACAGAAATGGTCTAATGACACATCACTTTCATAAAGATCACACAAATCATGTTTACCTAATTCATGTTTACTTAATTAATTTTTATCTGGTCATGAACATATCTGTTTCTGGAATCTGACATGTAATCTGTGATTTGATCCTTGATAATTAAGTGCACAAAATAATATCTAAAATCTGAACTTGAAATAAATAAACTAAATTATGTATGTGTGAATAGGAAATATCAAATGAATAGGAAGTCTCAAATGATGTACCTGTTAGTAACTAAGAGCAATAAGTCAGCAGAACTAAAAAAGAACCATCCATGTCACAATTAATTTTCATCCAATTAGTTTTCATCCATTAAACATTTATTCTTTTAAATAATGTGCTATATTTATATCTTTGCAGAAATTGTGAAATGCCTCATATATTATACATTTTTCATTATTCTTAAGGGAAATTCTGGTTGTTGGTGGTGAGTGTCCTCCGTTTGCAAATTTTTTTGACGGAACTACTTTCTTTTTACGCCAAAATAGAACTTTTCAAAAAGGTATGGGAAACCTGCTGAACTCAACTTTTCATGAAAACTTTCTTGACATAATAATACTTATGATATAGATGTATGTAATAGAACTATTGATTCATCATTTGAAAATCACAATGGAAATTCTTTAATATTTTGAAAGCTTCACATGTTTTTAACTCATAAAAAGGTGGCTTAATTGTACGTTATTGCTTCAAGATTTATTTTATCATGTCAAACTGTTAAGCTGTGTTTCCATTTGTGCAGTCCGTCATGCAGCGCGTCATGCAATGCGTCATACAGAGCGCCATGCGGTGTTCAAGACTTGCAACCTATGGGAAACCTATGCGTCACTCCCGGGGCGTCACTCTATGCGTCATATTTTCATTCGCTACCCTATGCGAAAGGCTAATCTATGTTAACAATATATAATGTGACCCTAGTGAAACGGTTTTTATTTTCTTCAAATATCTTCAGAGAAAAATTGAGGTATAGTGCACAAATAAAAATGAAAAGATCTGTTTCACTGGGATCACTGTGAAATGATATAAACACAGCTGTCAAGTCTATTCCTGTTGTGTAATCTGCAATACTAATTTGCTTTTCTTCATCTCTCATCAAAACTATCAAGGAAATTGAAGACAAAATAATATTTTGACAGGAATAAACTTGTATTCATGCCTTATAATTAAATATTGTAGTGTTTAAATATTGATTAATGTCAGCAATGCTTTTATTTTAATAGGAATACATTTTAACATTGTTAATGTACTAATTCCCATAAAGTAAAGTACTTTGATAATTTTCTTCTCTGCCACAATAAGGTCACTAATTGCAAAGATCCATAAATACCCTTAATGTGTAATATATACATATATTTTGTAACCAAAATATGTAATCTGAAAGGGTTTTCTAGATGTCATTTTCATGAGTTTGGGATCTTTCTATCAGTGCGATTATCTTTGAACTGTTGACCTTTGACTTCCACTTAACCATATCATATTTAACCTGTTTAATGTTCCATACTTTTCAGGCCACGGGGCGTGGCGCAGTTGGCTAGAGCACGTGGCGCAGTTGGCTAGAGCACCAGCTTGTGGGTTCGATCCCCGGCCATGCCGAGATTGAATTCATGGTACAATTTCACTTACAAGCTGAGGCCCATGCCAAAGAGTTTAACCATTGTCCTTGTAGATCTGTGACTGGGTGGGTTGTCATGTCAAGGACCTGCGACGTGACAATTCAGTGAGGCAGCTCTATATCTGCTACAAGTAGGTCTCATCATACCCTCCATAGCAGGACTTCTTTATCATATCAGTCCCTGCCACCAGAGCATAAATGTGCACACAGAATCCAGCGCAAGGCATTTGTACTCAGAAGCATCTGTCTGTCAACTCAGTGGTGAAAAAATATAAATAGATTTGTTTTGTATTAGCAGTTGTACTGATTGGTCAGTATATGTGCCAGACACCTGGTTACAGAAGTGATGCGTTTCTGAGACAGGAACTCTTCGTGGTGTAAAGGAAAACCAGTTCCTGTGTACTTGACACCACATGCCATGTTGATTGTCATTTTCTCAGATTGCGATTGATAACACTGCAAAGCGAGGTAGAGAAAACAGTTTGATTTATAAACTTGTTATATAGACAATATATTATATAAATATTATGTAATTATATGATAATTATAGTAATTATAGATGTGCTGTTAGCTCATTATGATAATTGTATGTAGAATGTTGGTAGTTATATATCATGCTTGTGAGTTATCTCCAACTCACAACTTCACTGTGCGCCGACCACTATCATAATGAATGCTACCGCAGAGGTACAGACTCTTCCACAAGAGGTCTTAATTTATGACAGCAATCTCTACTGGATGTTCAACATCTTTTATCCACCTCTTCATTTGCTTCTCTGCATTTGTATTCTATGCGGTAATGGCCTTGTCATTGTAGCAGTGGTGAGGTTTCCAAGACTGAGGACGTCGACAAATTACTTCATAGTGAATCTCTCTTCAGCTGATATTATGGCCGCCCTTGCGGGGACCTTTTGTCGAGCTCTGGTTTACGTGGAATTAAAAATGAGTGCCACTTCATCCGTGTTTTTTTGTCTGCTCAAATATTTCCTGTGCTTTGTTGGGATACAAGTGACCATGCTTTCTCTGCTCTGTGTGGCCATAGAAAGATACATCAAACTGTTCTTTCCTTTACGCCACGAAGAGTTCCTATCTCAGAAACGCATCACTTCTCTCATTGCTGGCACTTGGGTCATCTCCATCGTCTCTACTTGTTTGGCTTTGCTTTTCCACCATTATGAGGCTGGGTATGTCTGTAATGCAATGAACGTTTTCTCAGAGATCTACGTGGTCTATATATTCTCCATCTTTTACATTCCAAACTCTATCATCACTATGGTGATTTATATAAGGATCTGGTATCTGACTCGTCAGCACCGCAACCAGATCGAGGCGCAAGAAGTAACCGAAGCACGGCAAGGCGACACTCTAGCCAACAGGCAACGAGAGATCACCATCACCGTCATGATGGTTTATGTCGTGTCCATGGTGATTCTCGTCTATGGCTTGTTCATCGTGGTTCATATTATTGGGTACAAAGAAAAAAGTGGCAGGTACCTCAAATATGGAGAGGCCATCCCTCATCTGGCTACAGATTTTATTCACGCTGAGGGTGTTGTTCTGACGATGCTGTTCTTCACCTCTGCCCTTAACCCTCTCATTTATCACTGGAAGAGCTCTGACTTCAGGTAAGATATCAGCAATATCTGATATTGCTGAAAAATTTACTTTGCCCATAATAATTCCAGTTCTACACAACATGGATGATAAAGCTGGCCCCAGGGCTGAAGTCTTGAGTTAAGTTTTTTTCACGTATTTTATTTATTTCTCAGGTAAATTCATAGATTTATGATGCAAGATTGGATATTTCATTACAACTGAATTTCTGAGATTTGTAACAATTCTTGTGGTATTTCTTTAATTAATCAAGTGGTTTGTTTTCTATTAATTTGCTACTACAAGTCACTGAGTACAAACCGAAGCAGATGCTGGGCTTAAATAAATTGCCATTTTCAGCTTTGTTCGGCAAAGAGGGATTTTATTTTCATCAACTATTTGGCCGACCTACATTTTAACTACATGTAAACAGTTGATAATTGGCAATAGGTAATAGGAAAACAGACATTTTCACCATTCCAAAACGGGATACTGATATGTAATTTAGGCCGGAAGGGTCGCCATCACCGTCTGATGTGACCCGGTGTTGACGCACAAATAATATTTATATATATATATATATATATATATATATATATATATATATATATATATATATATATATATATATATATATATATATATATATAAATATATATATATATCCGTAAGATTATTTCTATGTTGTGAAATGAAACTTTCAGTCATGTCTTTCCGAATAATAAAATTATTATAGTTATATTTTTAAGAAGACATTAATGTCCCACGTAAGAATGCACTTCTATGCGTGTGCCATGAGGTTCACACACTCGTAGGCAAATGCTCAGCAGTCAAATATCGTGTGAAGGATGATTGGTTAATTATCACCCTATTAGTGCATGATGATGTGGTTTACGCCCTTCAATTAAGTGATCTACACGACATAGACTTTTTTGCATTTTGCAGGTCAGCTTTCAAAGAAATCCTTAATTTTAAGAAAGAGGGCGATGCCGGAAGCGAATCATCGAATACAGCTCACTCCCGCCAAACTGCCGTGACAACTTAAAAGCACGTTGTTCAAATGTACCCGTCCGTCCAATGGATCCACAAACAGAAAAATGAACTGCAATCGCAAAGAAGTTATGTATTATATTCCTTCTATATTTTCCGCTTTGGAGGATTCAGAGATTTGTAACAATGCCAAAGAAAGTAAGTATATGATATATCAAAGATCCTCTGTTACTCTCTGGGATTGGGTCCTGGTTGAAGACCTCTGTTTGACCCGACATGGTCCACTTTATGCTCACAAGGACGGTCTCTTACAAAAGAAAAACTACACTTTGTTGCTAAATACGATGTCGTTTGCTTATTCACAAAGAAATGTCTGTTTGATGATTGGTATTTGCAGATAGTTTCTTTCTTAAGCCTTGTTTCCTTATTTGTGCAATTTTGAGATACGTTGATGTGTAACTACCAGAAAGTTTTAAACTGCCTAAAAAAATAGACAAAATGAACTGATGACGTTTAGCACATGACGTATGCAAAGATTCAAGTATCTATTTCTATATAACTCTATCAATATACTATTTCTCAATATGTGAAAATAAGTTAATCTGAAAGGTCAAGATGGAACCAATCTAATTTAGAGAATATACCCACTATTGTTAGGAACGTATTTGACATGGAACCAGCTTGTGAATTGAAAAAAAAACGTTGAATAGGATACTCTCGCGAGTGCGTGAACAGGTATTGTATTAGTGGTAAAATCATTTGCGATAATGGTAGCCATGCTTTGAAAGCACTAAAACGTGGAAGGTGAAAGTTGGTTGAGAAACATCTCTAACTCTGTCATGCGCTAACAAGTAATGATACATTGTTAATACAAACATTTACAATTATTTTTGTTATCAAGTATCAAAAGGCCACGGGCCGTGGCGCAGTTGGTTAGAGCACCAGCTTATTAGCACGAGTTCCTCTGTGGTGATCCAAAGGTCGTGGGTTCGATCCCCGGCCATGCCGAGATTGAATTTATGATACAATTTCACATACGAACTGAGGCCCGTGCCAAAGGGTTAACCCGTTGTCCTTGTAAATCTGTGACCGGGTGGGCTGTCATGTCAAGGACCTGAGACATGACACTTCAGTGACGCAGCACTACATCTGCTACAAGTAGGTCTCATCACAAAATGACTGAAATAATGTTGAAAGTGATGAAAAATCCCAAACAAACAAACAAAAAACAATGTCACTGCATGAATGGTATGAATGATACATTGGTTTTATGAATATTCCCAGTATTCTTCGACCAACCAAATTATATACCATATAATAACTAAATCTCATGTATCCCAAACTTCATTCTGCATAATTAATTATCAAAGTAATTGGTTTATTTAATCGTGTATGTCTAGCTATTCAAAGGCAGTAGTTTATCTAGTGGTTTAAGGCTATGGTTTCTAGAATCATATATGTCTAGTGATTACAAGGCAATGGCTTCTATAATTATTTATATCTAGTGATTTAATGGCACTGGTTTCTAAAATTATTAATGTCTAGTGATTTAATGGCATTGGTTTCTAGAATCATATATGTCTAGTGATTACAAAGCAATGGCTTCTATAATTATTTATATCTAGTGATTTAATGGCATTGGTTTCTATAATTATTAATGTCTAGTGATTTAATGGCATTGGTTTATGTAATTATTAATGTCTAGTGATTTAATGGCATTGGTTTATGTAATTATTAATATCTAGTGATTTAATGGCATTAGTTTCTATAATTATTAATGTCTAGTGATTTAATGGCATTGGTTTCTATAATTATTAATATCTAGTGATTTAATGGCATTGGTTTATGATATTATTAATGTCTAGTGATTTAATGGCATTGGTTTCTATATATATTAATGTCTAGTGATTTAATGGCATTGGTTTCTATAATTATTAATGTCTTGTGATTTCATGGCATTGGTTTCTATGATTATTAATGTCTATTGATTTAATGGCATTGGTTTCTATAATTATTAATGTCTAGTGATTTAATGGCATTGGTTTCTATAATTATTATTAATGTCTAGTGATTTAATGGCAATGGTTTCTATAATTATTAATGTCTAGTGATTTAATGGCATTGGTTTCTATAATTATTAATGTCTAGTGATTTAATGGCATTGGTTTCTGTAATCATTTATGTCTATTGATGTACACATACCACAATTATACGCCGGATAAAGGGCTGACAGGTTGGTATTCTTTATGATCTGGCTGCATGTCGTAAAATAGTCAAATCAATAAAATCAATAGTGCATATTTACAACAGATGAACTTTTCAATATGTGTGATTAGGCTCTGATTTGTGCAATAAAGCTTAGATATCAAATTATTCTTCAGTGTTGTTTCTGCTTTCGAATTGAGTTTCAAATGAAGTACAAACATCAAAGGGAGGAGGCGGTCTATATTTTAAAAGCAACTAATCTTTTGTAAATGTGACAATCGCGATATTCAAATTCAGTGTAAAGTCTTCAAATGTTTCTTTGTGATCACAACTGAGGTTCACCTGAGTCGAATATGTACTAAATACACGATTGCCTATCTGGTTAGTAAGATACATATTTCTTTCAACGGATTTTGAATGGATCCTCGATACATATTACACATATTACATGATAGTAATTAATCCTCAAGGATAAAATTTAGGTTAGGCAAGATGTATTGTAAAATTCAGTGGTCAATACCTGCAAGACTGATAATGTTAAGAGGGAGGTGTAAAACGTCATGTTGAATTGATCTTTTGAACTTTGACCTTGATGAAATAACTCAGGAATTATGCCCAGGCAATTGGATTTTTCTTATCAAAGCTACACTTTCCGTGTAGAGTGAAATCTGAGAAATACATCACAAAACTATAATTTCACAACATCTCATCTCATTGTCATAATATGCTCACCACTGAAAATTTTCAAAAAGGAAACCTTTTTGAGACCTTGTCCCAGGATTCATCTAGCTGGGAAGCAGGCTTCTTGAGTGTCATTTATCCGCCCTGACAGACCTTGCTCATGATGTTGTATTCCCTTAAGGGAATACATATGGCAGGGAAAGGGCCTGGGATATTTAAAAAATTGGGTATAGCGGTGGATGCATTCGCTTGTTTCTTATCCATTTGTGATACTTGCAGTCAGGCTAGTGAAAGCATTAAAAACGTCTGTATTGGGTGTTCCTTTTTGTAGATTTATTACATTATATTAAGAAAAGGTAACTAGACAAATAAGAAGCAACAGTTTCCATCATAACAATGGATATTTAATTATGTTTTGTTATGGCATGAAGCCACAAAGTTGATGTGCACAATCTGTTTGAACATAAGATTTCATGTCTTCTCTAATTTACTGTTTCTATATCAGAGCATATGCTTGGTTATCAATGTCTAATTGATATACATATGAGGTGACAGTGCATATAATTCTGCAAAAATGTTTATTTCTAGTAATTCAAATTGGAAATTGTGAAATGCACAATTACCTGATCAGAAAATAAAAAAAAAACTTGATCAAATCTGCTCCTGTGTTTTACATTGGTAATATTTAATCTAGATCAATATCCCATCATTTTTTAATGTTCCATATAATCTTTAACTCCCAATTTGAGTCCATAAACTCCACAGCACTGATGTATTGATCACTAACATATATCAATATATGACATTTTTTGTAATCAGTACCTTCGTGTGACTACCACATCATGTGTTTATTTGTGTCAAGCAAACATCATCTCCGAACAGATAGCCTATCAAACTGTTATCCTTTTTAAGTCCATGGTTTAATTCATTTGAAGATGAAACATTATCAGTTAATCTAAGCTCATAGGGCTTCTTTTGAATACTTTTGATTCGTTAGCATTTGTGTATATTTGATAAATACCCCACGGTGCCTCTCTTATCGATTTGTGGTAACCTATTCAGACTCCAAGTGAATTTTGAGATATCATTTGGCACATAGACACGAAGACAGTAAGCAGTAGAGCTTAAAAACTGAAAATATGTAATCAAACGGCTTTTCAATTTTGGGAATAAAACCATAATTTCCTGAAAATGGAGTTTTTGAAGTGTATTTTTTTGTTTTGTCTGGTCCCTTTGCTGGTGGACACACAGGATCTGAATGGTAAGTAATGGACTATAAAAACTGTAATGTGTAAGAGGAAAATGTCCACTTAATTTGGAATGCAAATTTCTATGTTGTAATAGGGATATATTAAAAGAAACAAATTCCAATTAATATATATCATATTTTGTAAGAAAATTTTAACTGTAAGCAGATATGCATTGTATTGTATATGCGTTAATCAATATCCTGTATCATCTTCGTATCAGAACCAAGACGATCCAGATTTTAATGTGTATTCAGATAGTCTGAGATATTGATTTTCTATTGATTTTTATTAAATTTATGAGTCAGGTTTACACTATATTTTCCATTCTTTTCCACCTAGGTCTGCATATTTTTTAAAACAAAAATGACTAGATGAGGTTAAAAACACGATTCCAGACATTCTTTGGTGCATTTCTAATTTGTATCATTTTAATGCGGAAATGTCAATTTATATATAATTTTGGCACCATTTGTTCTTTGATTACAGTTTTATTTGTTCTTTGATTAAACTCTTTATCTTTGAAATATGGATATTCATTTTAAAATTGCACAGTTTTTTGGCAAAAAGATAATTTCTAATAGATGTATCCACTTAGTACAGTTGACACAACAGATGATGTTAAAAACGCTTAGTCCCATAACGTGAAATGGGGGCCAAAGTTTTGAGTTCTTAATTTGATTAATGTCAAATAAGAAGATAAAGATAAAATGGCTGTTGATACTATCTAACAATATAAATCAAACACACATATCATATATGATGAGAAATTGTTGTTTAACCAATAAATACCTTTCTCAAATGACCTTTGTGTATTTGATCGTCCATCTCCCCCTATACCTCTCTCACCAAATTTGTGGCAGCGACAGTGTCAGAACTAATTTAGTTAGATTCTGTTTATTGTTTTTATGGACATGCTGGCAAACACCCTGTGTATTTTCAGAGCGTTATAATATGATGGCAGCTCGTGCCCCACCCGATGACCAGACCTACAACCATGCCTGGGTTGTACCGTATATGCCTTACATGTGGGTGAGGATAAAGACCTGTAAGAATGCATGGATAGCACTCTCTGAGAGACCTTACTACTCAGACTACATCTATGAAATCAGGCTTGCCGATCAAGTTGACACAAAAACCTTCCTCTACAAGTAAGTGCATGCTTATTGATGATAATGACAAAGAAATAAATAAAAAATGATTAAATAAAAGTATAAAAAAATAATAAATTGTTGCGAAAAAATAAACTTCATTAAATCGTCTGAGACGAAAATAATTTATTTTATCACGACAATGTTTTTTGGCAAGTTTGTCACACACATGTGTCAACATTGTCTTGAAACGTTAGTGGAATTAACAAAATAAAATATCTTTTTGATATTAAGGGGAAACCCTAACGGGGAGAGAGAAACTCTGGTCGATGAGGACACCTCGAATCTCGTTGATTGTAACGAATTCAGGACATTCTGGATTAAGTGGGAGAATGGGATTATAGCGATGGGAGAGGGATTCGCCATAGGCAATCATCCCATCTTTGAGTATACCGACGAGAACCCTCTCACTATTGCTGCTATAGGGTTCTCATCTATTGTGGATGTTGAAACTCTGTTTGAGTGGCTCAGAGACTCAGGTGATATTCAAATCATTTACTTTATTTATCTATTTATTTATTTTTTGTATTTCAATTGTCCCATTTGGTTGTAAATAGCAGTTTATTATCAACTATAAAAATCGAAAACATCATCATCAGTTCTGGTGATTGTCAAGATTGAATACAGATACAGATTTATTTCATATTAAGGTACTTCATCACCGCCTATCGTTGGTGATTTATCTCATAACTAAATACACTCAGAGAGGTGAAGATAGGTAATTCAATAGAATAGGCAGAATGTAGAACATTGAAAATAAGAAATAAAAAGAATAACTGCCTTTTGTCTTTGACTGCCTTTTGCCATTGGAGGGCAGATATGTATTTGGGTTGTATTGCAACATTGACTTTTGATGTGTATGTATTGTATTAATTAACTATTTGCTATATTCATAGTTGCCACGTCCTACATTAACACGCGCGGAAACTGGGACCATGGTGATATGTGGATATCAGAGAAAGACAGAACGTCAGTAGTATTAGGAGTGAAAGGGTGCAAGTCAGCTCTGCTTGGCCTGAACACCCAATACAAAAGTGAGAACGACCAGTTTAAGCAGGGTTATGTGGTCATCTTTGGGAATGCTAATAACCAAAGATCACTAATAAAGGTAAATATAGGGGGTGATACTAAAGTTACTGTCGAGACACCAGGCATATTATCCTGCAATGAATATCGATATTTCTGGGTGAGCTGGAAGGACCAATTCATCGAAGCAGGACGAGGAGTCCTTGTTGGAAACCAGCGGTTTATGCATTGGCAGGACCCGAACCACCTCTATGACATCAAGGCGGCCACCATATACAGTGGGGACGGTGATATACCGAATGTATGGAGATTTGACCTTGTCCCAGGTAAACTTGAGCACTTTTTTTTAAACTATAAACATGGAAATATAAAATTTGATTAAAATATTAAATGTGTGAATGCTTTATTTATAGAGTGGGTAGTATTATAGAGAACCTTTGAGTTTTATTTATTTATTTATTTATTTATTTATTTATCTTATTTCTTTTTTTTTTTTATTTAAATTTTTTTTTTTTTTTGAGGGGGGATATATTTAATCACATTTATTCAGTTATGAATGATTATGGTTGCGGTGAAAATATTGATGGCTACTCTCCGAGAAATCAAAGTTAACTGATGGTTTCACTTCAGCCAATTCGTTCTACCTGATATCCAATGCTGGGGCCACAGACACCAGGGACCACTGGCTCAACATAGCTTCCCGCAGTGCCATCGTATTCTCGGTGAGATGTTGTACCCAGGCCATCATCAGGCTCAAGGCATCTTTTGCCTATAATGCTTTAAATGATGTAGAGCTCTTATTGGGTATGTACAAAATAGTAATTATAAAATATCGAAATAAATATGTTAATAAGAATGAAAATAAAATAAATCTTCTTTTTGTCTTTTCTGATATAAATCTAGTATATTACCTTGAACTGATATACACGAATAAATAATTTGGTACACATTTATTTTGTTGCTGTAGATACGTCAAGTGTGATTTTGAGAGTTAGACATTTCGAAAATGAAGATGACACCATAGACTATCCATTTAACGACCCTTTATTATCACCATGTGACATATTCCACACATTTTGGTTCAGTTGGAAGGGTGATATATTTGAATTCGGAAAAGGTGCTGTTCCATATAACAAAACCATTTTCTCCATCCCGGACCCGTTCACCAACTTCCGCTTCTATCTCGCTCTCCACATGGGCAGTGCCGAGGCTGGCAGTACATCGGCCGAGTGGATCATATCAGAACATGCAGGTATATATCCTTTTTAAATATCCTTTGGTCCTATTGGTAGCTTAATACAGTACATCATGTGCTTTGACCCAATGTACACGTGTTTATTGACATGCTCTGATGCCTATGAATAGAACGTAAACAGGAACCAATGGAAGTAATCTTTCCATTATTTAGGTACTTATCACAAATTTAGACATTCGGTTGTTTTTGATTAATTGATCTTACACCATAAATGTATGGATTTGCCTACTCGGAAATTAAAATAAATGAAGGATATGAAAAACAAAATAGAAAATCAAAACATCCCCTTCTATTGGCACATTCATTAAGACCAACTTTGCTCTATTCGAATACAGAGAATAATAATTCTAACGCAATCTTTGTTTATATGCATCAGGTAGTAATACAATTGTGCACTCCAGCCCAACTACGACCTATAACCAGGTTGGGTGGTACACAGTAAAGGGGAAGCACAGCGTTGTGTTTGGAGTGCGGTCCTGTTATGGCGCCACGATAGTCCTGTCCGAGCATCTGGGCAACTATTACAGAGGCACATACGAGATTCTCCTGGGTGACCAAGTCTCCAACACATCGGACATCTTCATAGACGGTACGTTTGTTCCCGTGGCCTCGGCCTCCACCCCTGGTATACTGTCCTGCTCTCAGATGCGTTACTTTTGGTTGTCATGGAGCAGCGGGGTGATCAGTGTTGGGTATGGCTTCACGCCCGGAAGTGCCGCCTTCCTCACGTATGAGGACACCCGAGACCAGCCCTACGATATCTACGCGATGGCAATGAAAGGATCTCACGAAGCTGAATGGGGATTCGGGGAGATAAACGGTAAGCCCACACACATACATACACACACACACAGCCCACACACACATACACACACACACAGCCCACACATACACATACACATACACATACACATACACATTCTGATTTCAAAAACGTTTTTTTAAACAACTTTGTTGATAATTTCTATAGAATAATAATATACTGTTTACAGGAAATTTGATCACACTCAAAACTTCAACTGGCGAATATGAGCACATATGGCTAACAACAGCAGACGTGGGGTTCTGGTTTGCGGTCCAGGCCTGTGACCATGCCAAACTTGTCCTCACCAAAAACACAAAAGAGGTTGCCTACAATTCTAGCTTTGAAATCGTCATAGGAAATGGCCAGGACGTCTTCACCACTATAAGTTCTACGGGCGTGGACGAGGTCAACATGACAGAGACACCTGGCATACTGAGTTGTAATAGATTTCAGAATTTTTGGGTTTCATGGTATGATGACAAGATCCGGTTGGGGAAAGGCATCTTGTTTCTGGCTGATGAGATCCTGACTCTGACTCCGGTGTATAAATTCGACATATCTAGCATATCGCTTACAACTGCTGCTGCCGATCCTGGGTACTGGGTTTTTGGCAGGACATCAGGTAGGGACAGACTATTAATAAATCAAGGGAAAGGGGTGTGGAAAAATGACAAATTCAATTATAATAGTTTTCTATGAGAAAATCTAAATAATCTTTTCTTGCAGCAATGGATATCCTCTATACTAATTTTCCTCTAACGTTTAAAGCATTGGTGAAACCTGACTTTCAAACACATTCTCTTTACATAACATGAATGTTTATACCCTAAACAGTGCTTTTATGTAGTATTACCCAAAATATTCCCTGTTAACAACTTTCTGTGGCATTTGAAAGTTGATCAGTTGTCTGCTGAAACCTACAACAGCAATTGAACACTCTGTCAACAAGCTTTGTTTAGCTGGTCTGTGTACTCTTGTAAACACCTAATGAGATACCAGTTGGGCACCTGTCCAGCTTGGGAAACAGGGTGGAGATGTTTTGTACAAATTTATTGCCAGGAGTATACTTCAGAACAACAAAAGATTATTTTAATATTATTTGAATCAATGAAATAACTGTCATGGTTGTGACAAATATTTTATGGTTGTGACAAATATCTTATGGTTGTGAAAGATATAAAATCATTTGTGGGAAAAGTATACTATTTATTTCAAAATATCTTATGCATGTGAAAACCTTTCTGTCAAAAAGGGAAGACAGGCCAAGGTGTGGAAATAGTGACATTAAACCCTTTAATCACTGGTTAGCCCTTAAATCACAAGGATTTGAATGGCAAAACTGTGAATGCTGATAATTGGTATCAGTGAAATTTATGATTTGACCCTCTTTGATGAAATTTGGGGTTTTTCACACCACTGAATGGGCAGACATCAAAGGCTACATGAATTCCCCCTTAAAGGCTGAGCTGTGTAGAATTGATTTTTTTAAACTTTTTTTTTTGCAAACATATATAATATAAAAAATAATGATTTTGTATAGAAAACAAAGATGAAATCTTCATAATGGGTTCTATTTGAGAGAAATGCACATCAGAACATATAAACATAGAATATAAACATAGAATTGAATTATTTTTAAAATAGAAAATATTAAGAATAATGACAAAGATGGAATCTTCATATTGGGGTTCTATTTAAGCGATATACACATCAGGACATATAAAACTAAATTGCTAATTTCTGCAAAATATACATGACAATATATATGTACATGTCAGAACATATAAAACTAAATTGTCAATTTCTGCAAAATCTTCTTGGATTTTTGTACTCATAACTTCAAAAATATTCATCCATTTTTAATAATTCTACCACCAAAAGAAAGCCAAGACTTTACTCTATTAGCATCTGAAGTGTCACCTTCCGATATTATGATTAAATATTTTTTAAAAATGGCCGAAAATGTGTTGTTCCGATTTTGTCAATGTACAATATGAACACAGAATTGTCAATTTCTGCAAAATCTTCTCGGGCGTTTGGACTCATAACCTCAAAAATATTCATCCGTTTTTAATAATTCTACCACCAAAAGAAAGCCAAGACTTTACTCTATTGGCATGTGAAGTGTCAACTTTCGATATTATGTTTAAATATTTAGAAAAAATGGCCGAAAATGTGTTGTTCCGATTTTGTCAATGTACAATATGAACACAGAATTGTCAATTTCGGCAAAATATTCTCAGACGTTTGGACTCATAACCTCAAAAATATTCATCCGTTTTTAATAATTCTACCACCAAAAGAAAGCCAAGACTTTACTCTATTGGCATGTGAAGTGTCAACTTTCGATATTATGTTTAAATATTTTTTAAAAATGGCCGAAAATGTGTTGCTCCGATTTTGAGAATGGACAAAATGCACACAGAATTGTCAATTTCATGTAAACAGAATTGTCAATTTCTGAAAAAACTTTGTCAATTTCTATCAAGAACATAATATATTATTAGAATTACCATTCTGTTGTATCCAATCCTAGTCTTCCCTGGGTTCAAACCTTATAATAATTTGTAACACTTGGTAAACAACACCTCCTGTGACTTACAGAGCCCTCTGACAGTTCAAAGGTCAAGGTCACACAACACATTTCCGGTTTAGTACGGGCAGTACCCAGTGGTCACAAGAAATCATAATTCTCAGAGCAAATGTTATTTTGTGGATTTCAGACAGATAGCCTGTATGTATGTCAATTTTAAGATCATATATTGTTTTTAGATACTTTAAACCACTGTAATATTGCCTGCAACTTTCCAGGTTTCACCAATGCTTTAAAGAGAATATAATATTTCGTTTCTAAAAAATAGATTATTTTCAATTCAAACCCTCAATGTTGACGATATTTTAATTCTTGCTAAAAAGCCGCATCATTATTTCTCCCATCAATAAACAGTAAGTTACTCATCCATTCTATAAATATTGAAAGATTTCACATTTTTTAAAGCATGATTAAGTGTGATATGTTTCTCCAGGAAAGGTCATGGATGTTAACACGGATGGCGAGAAGGACTTTGCGCAGTTCATGATGACGTATGAGCAAGAATTGGGGATATCCTTCCAAGTGAAGGCAAGCCACAGTGCGCATGTCCTTCTTATGACCATCCCTGGGGTGGCACAGGTATGTCACTAGTTTCTTGAATTGTTAAGGTTTGGTCTCACTGTACTGGTCTCGCTGTACTGGTCTCACTGTACTGGTCTCACTGTACTGGTCTCACTGTACTGGTCTCACTGTACTGGTCTCACTGTACTGGTCTCACTGTACTGGTCTCACTGTACTGGTCTCACTGTACTGGTCTCACTGTACTGGTCTCACTGTACTGGTCTCACTGTACTGGTCTCACTGTACTGGTCTCACTGTACTGGTCTCACTGTACTGGTCTCACTGTACTGGTCTCACTGTACTGGTCTCACTGTACTGGTCTCACTGTACTGGTCTCACTGTACTGGTCTCACTGTACTGGTCTCACTGTACTGGTCTCACTGTACTGGTCTCACTGTACTGGTCTCACTGTACTGGTCTCACTGTACTGGTCTCACTGTACTGGTCTCACTGTACTGGTCTCACTGTACTGGTCTCACTGTACTGGTCTCACTGTACTGGTCTCACTGTACTGGTCTCACTGTACTGGTCACACTGTACTGGTCTCACTGTACTGGTCTCACTGTACTGGTCTCACTGTACTGGTCTCACTGTACTGGTCTCACTGTACTGGTCTCACTGTACTGGTCTCACTGTACTGGTCTCACTGTACTGGTCTCACTGGTCTCACTGTACTGGTCTCACTGTACTGGTCTCACTATACTGGTCTCACTGTACTGGTCTCACTGTACTAAGCTCACTGTACTGGTCTCACTGTACTGGTCTCACTGTACTGGTCTCACTGTACTGGTCTCACTGTACTGGTCTCACTGTACTGGTCTCACTGTACTGGTCTCACTTTACTGGTCTCACTGTACTGGGCTCACTGTACTGGTCTCACTGTACTGGTCTCACTGTACTGGTCTCACTGTACTGGTCTCACTGTACTGGTCTCACTGTACTAAGCTCACTGTACTGGTCTCACTGTACTGGTCTCACTGTACTGGTCTCACTGTACTGGTCTCACTGCGAACAGGTTTAGCGGATGAGTTGCGGAGAATATCGGAGTGGAAAATTTCATGTTCGCTTTTTTTTCGCTTTTGTGCACTTTGAATGAACGAATGAGATACGCACAAGTTGAGAAAAAGACCAAAGCAAACACTGATACAGAACGAAAGTATTCAGGAGAAAACACGCACAGAAAGCGTACAAATACGGATATATATGGACAAGACAGATGTTTTGCAGACAGAACATGCATGAGAAGCTGACCAATATGGATCTTATTCTGACTAATTCTGTTCCTTGTGCATGTATTCTCCGTAACTGTTCATGTTTTCTCCGTACCTTGTTCGCATAATCGCAAAATCACTTAACCATCGATGATTTTAAAAAAACATTTGAAAGCGCCATACAGGTATCCTCTTTCAGTAGTTTAACATCCATGATTTGGTATGACGGTCATATTGTATGTTCGTAAAATCACTTATCCATTGATGAATAAATATCCATTCCAATCGCCAAACTCTAATATATCCTGTTTTGCATTCTTGGTATGGTATGACGGTCATATTGTCGCAACATAAGCTCTGATTTTGCAGGTTGATGCATTTGATGTGTCCATTGGGAGGCAGGACAACACGGAGACGACCATTCGCAATGCATCCAATGACCAGGAACTGGCGAGAGTGGACTCGGTCGACATCCTCAGCTCACAGGAAATGAAATGGTTCTGGGTCACGTGGGTCTCTGGTCTATTAGAGGTTGGAACTGGTAAATGGATTGGTCAGAATCGCATTCTGGATTACCAGCACCCGACACCCATCTCCATTCACGGAATAGCACTCTCCACACACGGGTCGACAGGATTGTGGAGAATAAACCAGATGGATGGTAAGTTGTGTCAAAAGCTTTCCATTTTCATGTGTTTTTGAGTCAAATCTCATTTTGCAAAGAATATATTTCATTTCATTTCCCCCAAAATATAAGCACATTACGAGATTAAAACAGCACCTCAATAAATCAAAAATTAAAATTAGAATTAATCTATTTCAAATAAAAGCATTCACCGATTTTAATTAATGTAATGTTGTAGACCTCAATTTTCACGTGAGAACTACACATGGGGAAAGGTCACGTGCTCTGGTGAATGGCGTTGCTCAGATGATGGCTCCAGACCAGGTGGTGGAGTTCTCAGTTCAGGCTTGTTGGAACGCAGTGATTGGTCTCTATGATCACTACCTGGTGAGGAACTCCCGGCCCTAAAAAACACAAATAAAAGTTCTACTACCACCGTTCAAACTTTAGCGATAAGTAAAGTAAGGAACGTTTGTTTCAAGTGTTAAAAAATAGGAAACTTAGCGAACAGTTCTGAAGACGTCCATATTGATTTCACTTATATCCAAATAACTGCGATATATGACAACATAAAGCAGTTCTAGTAAGATTATATTTATTTATGATACACAGGAGGGCGAAAATACTTATGCCTATGAGATTTTATTGGGGGCAGAGCAAAACACAGCTATTCAGTTCTGGGATTTAAAGAATACAACAGCACCCATGATGCAGCGGGTATTCCCCAATATCCTCAGCTGTGCCGAACCAAGATATTTCTGGATCAGGGTAAGTTTTAATTATGCTGACACCAGCATGGCCAATATTGGTTGTGTATTATGTATTAATTTGTACTATATTGCACACTTATATAAGAGTTCAAATACAAATGTCCGTGTTTCAAATGTATTTGAAACTCAAATATTATACCCATTATTAATTTTTCTTTTAGTATATTAAAAAGAGTATGTGAGAAATGAGCATTTCAAAATCCCTGATAAATCTGTTTTCTATAATCACGCTATCATGCTATATATTGGTGTTAATGTGAGTGCAGTGGTCCGAGGGAGTGCTCCAGCTTGGACAAGGTGTCCCACCCATGTACATCTTACTGGAGTGGACAGCGCCACACCTCTCCCAAATAAATGCCATGGTTGTCACCACAGTGGCCGAACACAACCTCGATATAGGATTGTGGACTATCCCAGAGTTTGCAGGTAAAATATAACCTTGATAGACCCCAATAATTATACATTAAAAGAATAATTTAATCAATTAATTAAATATATCTTATAATTAATTAATCAAGACAAAGAATCTCTGTATTTTTTTCAAAATATTTGTTTCCTTTTAGCGCATATTTATTTTTGTTATACAATTGTAGTTGAGCGATTTGCGGTCGGTACAATTGGTCCTAAGGATTTCAAAAGCTTTTATGTTACCACGGTGCACCAGACGTATTTCACATTCAAAGTGAAAGCGTGCAGTGATGTTTGGCTGGGACTGTCCACAGTTCCCACTAATGGCGACCAGATACCGTACACGATTGGCATCGGACTGGGAGGGGGCATTCTTCTTGAGATTCAGAATTTTGGACAGGTATCTATTCTTAAATGTGACTATCGCTTGTCCTTACACTATTGATAAAGTAAAATCTTTGGGCGCAGGATTGGGAAAAATGGTATCACGTGATTATAAATCTTTTGTGCGTATTATGCGCATATTGATTAAAGATAAACTATAACATTTAAAAGGTTTTGCAAATATATATATATATATATGATTGGTTTCACACCAAAACATTTAGTCACTGAGTATGAGGAAAGTTTGACCTTATACTCCCATTATATGTTATATGATTTATTACATATTATATGATGCTAACTATTGATAATTGGGCGAAGTGTTACCTTTTTCTTTGAACACATATTTATTGTTTATATCTTGACTCTTGACAAAGCAAAATGATTTTCGAGGTGACAATCAACACATTAACTTGGTTTCCATGGATAATCAAAATGTCTCACCTTAATGAATGTGTCACATGCTTGAGCGCTGACCTACAATTATGTGTCCTACAATTAAGTGTGCCTTTGGCCTGCAACATTTCAATCTAGTTTCTTCTAGCCTTTTACATGTTTAAAAATGCCATGGGCCGTGGCACAAGCACTAGTATCTCTGTGATGAGCCAAAGGTCATGGGCCTGATTCCCGGACATGCAGAGATTGCATTCATTTTACACTTTCTCATAAAAACTCGTTAGCTGTTGTCCGTGAAAATATTTACCCGGGTGTCATCAACAGATGTATTCAGATCAGACGTGTTATCTATGTGACTTGTTCAACTGTGAACTATTTATAGGCCAACTAGATAACAAAGTCAAAAATGGAGAAGCTGATCATTTACACATGGAAATTATATGATATTATAAAAAGTGCATCTGCATTTGTGCCAGACTTTTTTGTAATGATCAACGTAATGAGCTACCTTGTATGAGCTATATATATATATATATATATATATATATATATATATATATATATATATATATATATATATATATATATATATATATATATATATATATATATATATATATATATATATATATATATATATTTATATATATATACATATAAACATACGTTTTGGTTTGATAAGGTGGTGCAGCAGAGTGCCGTGGTAGATATCCTGGACTGTGAGAATTATCGGCCATACTGGGTGTCCTGGGATGGCGGTTATGTCGAGGTGGGAGCAGGAACCGACAGGGGGCAGGCCAGACTCATAGACTGGCAGGACAATAGCGTTGATATTGACAGGCCTGTTGTCAACCTCGTTGCCATGACAACAGATGATGTCGTAGGAGAATGGGAATTTGCAGGTCTCCAGGGTAAGATAACTTTTTTAAAAGGACAATAAATACGAGTTTGACAAGGATATTGTAGTCATCATTAATCTGTGCTTTGAAATAAAGTAAAACCCTAATTTATATATTTTGGATAAAGGAAACAAGTACCAGGTGAACACAGAGGGGTATTATTATGACTTCACGTGGCTATCTCCACGACACTTTGTTTATCACCTCAACTTTGAAGTGGAATCCTGCAATGGGAAAACCTTGCATCTGGCCCTGAGTCATGACGTAGGCTTTGACACGCAGCAGGCCTATGAAATCATACTGGGTGAAAGGATTGACAGGAGCGCTGACGGCAAAGTGGAACATTTTGATGTGACGTCAATAAGGGGTAAAAAATTAATATTTTACAATTATGTTATATAAGTATATAGATGATCTGATTGAGCATATGATGATTGTTTGAACAAAAACTCAATTACATGTAAAGCAATTAGAAGTAAATTAATTGTTTAGGTTATTGTGTTTATCGGTCTTTTCACCGATATAACTATCATTTTTTCGTGTCAAAAAGGAGTTTAAAGATGATGATTAGATAAAGATGTGTCGTTGATTATTTCATCCAGGGGGAATTAATGGTACTGAACTAGTCGCAAAGATCACACGTGACTACTTCACTACCTGTGGACAATACCGGAAGTTCTGGGTTTCCTGGTTCAGCAGGCATATAAGGGTGGGCCGAGGTGAAGCTTACAGTAATGAGCTGCTCAGCTATCTCGACGTGAACGCCACCTATGTCAACCACGTGCATGTCTTGTCATTTGCCAGTCCTTCAAAGGTGTACTGGAAAACTGGTCAAAATGAAGGTAGCAGATCTATAAATTTTTACTTCATATGAGAAGTTTTATATTTCTTCTCATATATAATCAGCTCTAAGTCACAGAAATATGAATTTCAAAAGTAAGTCGTCATTTCCATGTTGAGTAATAATAAAATGTGACCCTTTCCTTTACTATTAGTTGAAGTTCTGCACTTCCGCACAGCCGCAATTCCATATGACAGATTTTGGATGAATGTAATGGGCAAGGCCGATTTGGTTTTCAATGTGAGAGCATGCGGTCATATTTCCATCTTGCTGTCCTCTGCTGCCAACAATCCCGAGTTTCAGACTTATCATATCGAGATCTCGCGGTCCTCAGACAACAGGACAGTCATTTACGACGGCTACCACGGAGCAGAACAGGACTCCGCTTTAGTAACACAAGTATTGCATTGCTTTGGATACAGGTATATACATCTTCCTTGTAAAAGCTATTTACCAACACTTGCTTTGAGAAGTAATCTAGTCATTGGTTAAAATTGGATTTAAGGGTTAGAAGCCTTAATGAGTTTTACTGATGAGAAATCTTTGCTTATTATCCTGTTAAATATACTATAGGGAAGCCAAACTCTACGGCTAGACTTGTGCATCACACATTTACTGGACATTTATAAAAGTATGACTTAACTGTCAGATGCGTGTATAATTCACATTCAGATCATACAGATGTTTTATTATACTGACAGGTATTACAGTATTTACATTTACATATTTTGTATACCTTACATTCAATTTAAAAAATCCATTGTGAAATGGTGTATGAAATGACTGATGTGATGTGACAGGACATTCCGCGTGAGCTGGGCTGATGGCATCATCCAGCTGTTTAATAGTCTGGACGAAGCAGCCGTGCCCCTGGTGGAATGGCAACCAGAGCAACCCAACTTGATCACAGCCGTGGCCGTGGGTTCACACCTCACTTCCAATGCCTGGTGGTATATGTTCAGGGCTGCAGGTAAGCAAATACCGAGACCTCACACCTCACTTCCAATGCCTGGTGGTATACTAGTATGTTCAGGGCTGCAGGTAAGCAAATACCGAGACCTCACACCTCACCTCCAATGCCTGGTGGTATATGTTCAGGGCTGCAGTTAAAGCAAATACCGAGACCTCACACCTCACCTCCAATGCCGGGTGGTATATGTTCAGGGCTGCAGGTAAGCAAATACCGAGACCTCACACCTCACCTCCAATGCCTGGTGGTATATGTTCAGGGCTGCAGGTAAGCAAATACCGAGACCTCACACCTCACCTCCAATGCCTGGTGGTATATGTTCAGGGCTGCAGGTAAGCAAATACCGAGACAACACACCTCACCTCCAATGCCTGGTGGTATATGTTCAGGGCTGCAGGTAAGCAAATACCGAGACCTCACACCTCACCTCCAATGCCTGGTGGTATATGTTCAGGGCTGCAGGTAAGCAAATACCGAGACCTCACACCTCACCTCCAATGCCTGGTGGTATATGTTCAGGGCTGCAGGTAAGCAAATACCGAGACCTCACACCTCACCTCCAATGCCTGGTGGTATATGTTCAGGGCTGCAGGTAAGCAAATACCGAGACCTCACACCTCACCTCCAATGCCTGGTGGTATATGTTCAGGGCTGCAGGTGAGCAAATACCGAGACCTCACACCTCACCTCCGATGCCTGGTGGTATACTAGTATGTTCAGGGCTGCAGGTAAGCAAATACCGAGACCTCACACCTCACCTCCAATGCCTGGTGGTATATGTTCAGGGCTGCAGGTAAGCAAATACCGAGAACTCACACCTCACCTCCAATGCCTGGTGGTATATGTTCAGGGCTGCAGGTAAGCAAATACCGAGACCTCACACCTCACCTCCAATGCCTGGTGGTATATGTTCAGGGCTGCAGGTAAGCAAATACCGAGACCTCACACCTCACCTCCGATGCCTGGTGGTATACTAGTATGTTCAGGGCTGCAGGTAAGCAAATACCGAGAACTCACACCTCACTTCCAATGCCTGGTGGTATATGTTCAGGGCTGCAGGTAAGCAAATACCGAGACCTCACACCTCACCTCCGATGCCTGGTGGTATACTAGTATGTTCAGGGCTGCAGGTAAGCAAATACCGAGAACTCACACCTCACTTCCAATGCCTGGTGGTATATGTTCAGGGCTGCAGGTAAGCAAATACCGAGACCTCACACCTCACCTCCAATGCCTGGTGGTATACTAGTATGTTCAGGGCTGCAGGTAAGCAAATACCGAGACCTCACACCTCACCTCCAATGCCTGGTGGTATACTAGTATGTTCAGGGCTGCAGGTAAGCAAATACCGAGACCTCACACCTCACCTCCAATGCCTGGTGGTATATGTTCAGGGCGGCAGGTAAGCAAATACCGAGGCCTGTCATATAGTTACATAAAATATGTCCTCAAGACCTTATGAAAAATATTATGAATATGATCAACATGATCTCAAGTTAATTTTCAAATTGGATGATATTTATGCCATTTTCTATCATCCCACCTTTGTTCTACTTCTGATGATATTATGATAATCAACCCATATGTGTGGTAAATTTACAATCTGAAAATAAGAAAATTCTTTTTTAAAAAACTGATGGTAACGGCTACAAAGACTTCTTATCCAATCAGAAGCGAGCCTGCAAAAGAACCCCATCCCATTATTTTAGTTTAAGAAAATGTTCTAAACATAACTTTCGAACATATTTCCCACAAAATAATAGTTTATATCAAGTATTACAAGAGAAGTCTATCATTGCGCCTAAAAATGTTCATTTAAACAATCACTGTTTTTCCAATATAAATCGATGGAAAAATTCGATTAATATCCTTGGCCCTAGATTCTGATTAAAGAATAGAATTATGTAATGTTCGAATATTTTCTTAAAGTGTGTTATATTCGTTTCAGGACGTGTGTACAGAACAATGACACCAAGTACAAGGGATTATCGAGGCCATTGGCTGTACCTCCAGCAGAAGCGCATGCACTTCCGGGTCAGGTCATGCAAAGATATTGGTATCTTGTTGATGACTCGTGAGGCTGATGGATGGGGAGTAGATAACTATGAGGTGATGTGTTAATGAAACACTCTCACGTTATAAAATGTTTAATGGCCATCATCCCAGATTACTAAATAAGTATTTAAAAACCATACAAAAACAAAACACCTTTATGCACAAGATTTCCAATGGATTTTGGTGTTTTGCTTGAGAAATTTAAAAGTTAAGTTGTTTTAAGGACATCGAATGTTATTGACTGAAACGTGGTGAGATCATTATCAGATTGTATTCCCCGAGATAAGGGTACAACTCAGTTTTGATTAAGCGCTGTACCGCTTTCTTGATTGTGGATTTTCCTTTAAAACAGATATGGGATAAATTATGCTTGATTTATTTACTGACAGATTATCATAGGTGGATGGGAAAATGGTCAGTCCGCTATTAAGAGATACTACTCCCTGGACAACCTGGTTGCAGTTCCTACTCCAAACATTCTATCGTGTGACGACTTCCGGTCGTTTTGGATGTCGTGGCAGTCGGACCACCTGGAGGTCGGGGTGGGAGAGGTTGGTGACACCACTTTCATGTCCGTACCTCTGCCAGAGAATGCCGACATGCATGCCGTGTCCTTTGGAAGTCTTGGCGTTATTGCTGAATGGGAATTTGATAACTATGAAGGTATAGATCAACTTTGACTGTGACACTGTCTTTTATCTTCACAAATAGTAAAAAAAATACCTGCTGTTACATTACAGACCTTTCATTAATTATGATATGTCACGTACAGTAGAGTTTTTAAAAGTATTTCAAAAGGCACATGTTCTGAACTGCCTTAATTCCTTAACTTATGTTTTTTTCTATTACTGAGACTGAAATGGTATATATTTATTACGATATTTACATCTGTCAATTGTCCAGATATATGGTGATAGATGAATTATTAATTATAAAAGAAATTAATGTGAATGTCATGATCAATGTAGACGTCATGATATGTGTTAGGAGGTACACAATGATAGGTCATGATGTGGTGTGTGTGCTAGAATATAAATAGGATAGTTATGTAATGTTGTTTAGAGTCTTGTGTACCTGTCAAAATGGAGGATCAGAGCACATGAAATAGACTTGAAATAGATATAAAAACAAGTAGGCAAAATAGCCATGAAATGATTCTGAATTTTAACAGCATTGCAGACCTAAATATGTTCATGTTCATGCTGAACCACTACAGAAAATGAAGTGTCATCATGTTGATATTCAGATCAATTTTCATGTGTCACAACAGGCACCAGCCAATCATATTCTTGGAAATAATGACACTTCATTGTGGTAATGAAACAAAAATACATTGTACCTCAAGATATCATAATATGTAAAAGTTCTGTAAGAGTAATGCAGTTTGTTTAATGCAGATGAGACGCTGTTGACTACGAGTCCGGGCGGCTGGTTATATAACACATCGTGGATCAGCGTCATGGACACCAGGGAGTTTAAGTTCTATGTGAGGGCGGGCCACAGCGCCCATCTTGCCCTAGCGACCATCCCCGGCCAGACTCACACCGCAGCGCATGAAATCGTGTTAGGTGGGTCATAACTCACAAACAACAGCTTCTGCCCATCTCACATCACTGAGTGTAAACATATCACTGAGTGTAAGCATGTCACTGGGTGTAAGCATATCACTGAGTGTAAGCATATCGCTGAGTATAGGCATATCACTGAGTGTAAGCATATCACTGAGTATAGGCATATCGCTGAGTATAGGCATATCGCTGAGTGTAAGCATATCACTGAGTGTAAGCATATCACTGAGTATAAGCAGTTTTCTTGATTTTTTTTCAAGTGGTCTTGCCATCGATTTAGCTAATCGTTTTGTTTTTGTTCACATTATCAGAAGTAAAACCAGATGGAACGATAGAAAATGGCCAAATTTAACATTCAATTTGAGAATGAACTTGAGATCACGTTGATCATATTCATAATATTTTTTCATAAGGTCTTGAAGACAACACAGCATCAGTAATAAGATCATCAGTTGGTGGCGAGGAGGTGGCACGGGTAACGATCGCCGACATATTATCCGCAACAGAATATCGGGAATTCTGGGTAACATGGTCATATACCCACATCCGGGTCGGACGAGGAGGATTCATTGGAACAGATCAAATACTGGAATGGGTCCACTTGCCAATAACCCCCATACATTCCATTGGTTTATCCACTGGCATAACTGTAGATGGGTACTGGATACATGGAAATATTTCTGGTATGTACACACACACACACACACACACACACACACACACACACACACACACACACACACACACACACACACACACACACACTTTGCTTCTTTGAAATTATTTTTTCATCAATATCTATTTTGCCTTTTAAGTTTCAGGCAACTTCTTTTTCTTACAACTTGTATTATTTTAATCCGTCCATCCCCGTGGCACACCAGTTCCCAAGACATGTTATTCAGTTGTAATTTTGCTATGTCAGCGATTCCAAATTGAGCACTAACAAATAGATACTCCTCTGATATATGTATCATGTAAATGTACTATATATGTCTTATGTTTATTGTAGATACAGCAGCTCCAAATGTGGTTAGAGGTAAGTTTATTTTAGATTATTTGTCATTATCTTTTTGCATTGAGTATTTGTATATGTTCTCCTTGAATTAAGTTTAATGGGAAATGCATAGCGATTGTGTACATTGTGTTTTGTTTGCGCACGCAGACGACTACGTGGTTGCGCACACGGACGGGTCGGGTCAGTTCTTACACCAGTGGTCGCTCCCCGTCGAGTACCTCATCTTCACGGTGAGAGGTTGTCAGGAGGCCGTGCTCGCCCTGTCCGCAGTCCCCGCCCTCGAGGAGTACGAGTCCTATCAGATCATCTTAGGAGCCGAAGACAATCAGGCGGTCAAGTTCACCAAGTATGGCGCTGGTCCATTCTCCAAAGTAATCCCAGTACCTAACACTCTAAGCTGTGTCACTTCCCGGGATTTCTGGATAGTGTACAGCACCAAGTAAGACTGCAGTATTATTGGTATTATACCAATGATGTTTGTGATTTGTAGTGGGTTTTTTTTATAGTTTTTGTGAAATATTTATTATTATTTTTGTATCTAAACCTTGAATTAATCAATATATCTTAAGTGTAAGAAATACTTGTGGCGTATGGTTTTGTTCCCACACTCAATTAAATCTTTAAAATAATTTTCCAAATACAATTTGGAATGCATTTTTTTCTTTCTGTTTTTTTTCTTTTTTCTCTTATCTTTTTTTTTGGAAATTACTTTCTTGTTTATAGAATTATCGTGATTGGGTATGGCCGGGTGTTGGGGGATGACCAGATCGGTGACTTTGAAGACAATAATATGCCAATCCTGAACGCAGCCTCAATTACGTCACTTAATGGTCACACGGCAAGATGGGTCTTCTACAAATCTGTAGGTAAGATATTAATGTAAGATATTGAGCTTCACGCCCCTCCCCCTTTATTATATAGAACCCTCACAAACGCATAAAACCAGCCCATTAGGGATGGGAACTTTTAAGTTTGTGATAACAATATCCAGTTCATGATATAACGGAATAATCATGTCTTTGATAAATGATGTACATATTTGAACAGCTCATGAATTCAACTTCACCACATCATCTGACCATTACACGTATGATCAGACATGGATGACTGTGAACAATGCTGATAGTTTAGTGTTCTATGTGAAGGCCTCCAACGACCCTCACATCGTGCTCAGTGACAGGCTGGAGAGGTTGGGAAATGTCTACGAGGTGGCGCTCGGTATAATAGGTAAGATATAATTAATAAAAGTAATTTACTTTTCACTTATCATCTTTCAGGTCATATTTGTCAATCAAGATATAGGCAAATTAAAATTGTAGAATTTGTGTAAATTTAGATTATTTCATTGGTAAATAGGTTCACGAAATATTAGAAAGAAATTTTAAATGATTATAGATTGATGGAAAACGTTTTGGTCCGTTCTCTGTTTCTTTGCATTATGTAATGTATGTTTTCTGTAATATTTGTTACTACAGGGAATACTCGATCTGTTATTCGCTACTGTCCACAATGTTATAATGCAGTCAATGTAGACACACCAGACATTGTCAGCAGTGAAGAGGAGAGACCTTTCTGGATAAAATGGGGTCTTGGTGTAGAGGTAGGCATTTACAGCTTACATCAGTTAATCACATAATATATTATCGCTATCAAAGTATATATAAGGAATCGCCTTCTCAGTGACTAAGCTTTAGCTAATCTTGGTATAGAGGAAACCTACTTATGTCAACGTACAGTGAAGGTGATATGAGATTTTGAGAAGACTCTTAACTGTAAGCCTTTGTTTGGGATGGTAGGTTGGTACAGGCACTGTGGTGGGAGCTAACAGGTTCATGGCGCTGCACGATGCGGTCGGCAAGAACATAGTGGCCCTTGGTATTTCAACTGGATGGGGTGCTACAGGAGAATGGCGGATCGTTAACGCTGAGGGTAATTCTTACATCTACTTCCTTGTCGTCATGGCAACCACATAATGACAATACCAATGTATATATTAATAAATAATCTAGCCTGATGGGTTTTAAAGTTTGACCATCTTGTTTTGGCATATTTTCTTAGTTTTGTGAGAATAAAACATACTTTCCCTGGTAAAAGAGTGGCTCCGTCAAGCCGGTAGTAATGGTCTTGTTTGCCAATCTCTTCTTTCCCATGTTATATTCGGCTGCTTCTTTTTAAAAATCGTATCTGTGAACAGTCATTTCCTGTAGGACTGAGATATGGCTTCTCTGAATGTACAGGAAACTAATCTAGTCAATGGAAGGGCATATTTTAGGTGAAACTAAACATATTTGTGACCAACAATGAGTTGTACACAATTTTCATTGTAAAACTTATGTTTGATGCAAAGGCATAAATACACGGAATATTACACAAGCTCTTATGTTTCTGTTTGAGAAGAGAAATTAGATTTGTTTTTTTTTCTATTTTCGGGAGGAAATGACAATCATGTAACAAGTTGTGATTGTTTCAGTGGACAATATTCAAGTGCGGATTCTCCATCACGACCTAAGCACCGACCACCATGCCTGGATATTTGAAGACAAAAATTATTTTGAGTTTAGTGTTCGGTCCTGTAGCAGTGCAGTGGTCTACTTGTCTCAGGACCCGCTCGTCTCCAGTGTCAACGACACCACAGGCTTTGAGATCACTATCGGGGCCCAGAGCAACTCCATGATACATTTGAGAAAATATCCCACATTTGAATTGATACAGGTAAACGATAAATAACACTAACCTGACAAGTTGATAAAATCCTATAAAGTGTATAATGTGCTTCATTATATTTTATTTTATTATTATCATTTACAATTTGGTGATAAAAGCAAGGTTATATTTCATAAATAACATTTTCTGCCCAAAATAATAATGTAATGTTCCGACGGAATTCAGACTTAAGTTTGTAATATTACCTTCGTAGACTGCCCAGACACCAGGTGTCCTTAGCTGTTTTGCCTACAGGAAGTTCTGGATCACGTGGTACAATGGTGACCTTATCTTTGGTTCCGGGTCATTGTTAACTCGCAGCCTCATGATTCATTCTGAACCAGCCGTTGTGGTCAGGACCATCTCTCTCATGACCCAACCATCGGCGTCAGATGCATATTTTGAATTTTCCAAATCTGCAGGTATATACAGTGATAGTAATAATTTAATAGTGAACAAAGTAATTTATCAAAATACGCCAAATGACAGTTTTCAAAGTTTTTTTAAATAGGACTTTAGATCGTTACTTTTTTATCGGATTTTAGATTATAAGCACACAAACAGTGCTTAAATACCTTGTTGCAGTTAAGGTTCACAGCATACTTTGGTGTGGAGAATGTGGTAGCACGGTGATGATGTTAAATTTGAAATATTTGTTCTGCAGGGAAAAGTGTGGTTCTTTTTACAATGGCTGAATTCTCACAGGCCTATTTGAACTGGATAGATGTAGTGGGCAAAGACAGCATAGTTTTCAAAGTGAGTGATTTAATGACGTGCTCATACTGTACTATATATAAAATACACGTTTTATCATGCCTGTCTGAAGCATTACCTCATTAAGTTCTTGATTTAATTTCTTTGTATTAAGGAACTTTTTAGCACCGTGTAGAACATATCAGGTCAGATAGAAAGAAGCCTTTCACCGGGACTCAATGTCCTACTCTTTTTAAAGAGTGGGGATCTTTCTTTTGCATCATTACACAGACACGATTACACAAACTGTGGATTTTTATAACCATTCGTGGAGCACTGGCTGAAGTGAGAAACGAATGAGAATATTCAATTAAAATATATATTGGAGATTACATTTATTGACATCATGGCGGCAAGAATATTTAGATTTATTGCAATGACACACGGGAGGTGTCTAATCTGTATGTTTCACTTACAGCGTAATAGCTGAGCGGAAATGTATTCCTTAACGAGCCAAAAATAGTTTGCAGAGTTTGCAGAGACAATATGTTTGAGACAATTTCGAAAATACTCATTTGTTTCACTTCAGAGAAAATGATAAAGCCTGATTTCAAAAGAAATGATGCTTTTTACAGCTTCACGGAAGACATATTTTTCCACAGTATTTGAGTTCATTTTCTTAGAGCACGATGATAATATTACTTTGAATTTATCATACCAGCACAAAGAATCATAATGCCTCATACATAATGCCTCATGTAATGCTTCATATTACTGAGTTCAGAATGCCTCATACATAATGCCTCATGTAATGCTTCATATTACTGAGTTCAGAATGCCTCATATATAGTGCCCCATGTAATGCTTCATATTACTGAGTTCAGAATGCCTCATACATAATGCCTCATGTAATTCTTCATATAATTGAGTTCATAAGCCATTCATTGAGTATTGAGTTTTATTAATTCTAGGTACGAGCATGTGAGGCTGCAATAATCACATTGGCACAGTGGCGCGCGGTCCCAAGTTTCAATACCTATGAAGTTATACTGGATGGTTGGCAAGGCACGAAAAGCGCTATCACTTATAGTGGTAACACCATGGCGGAATACACAGAAGAACAGGCAAGTAGTAAAATCATCTCTCCATGAAGTAAGTGATGTCCTTTGTACTGACGTGATAAGATGGATTGTAAATGTGTCATTACATTACAACATAAAATTACATCATTTCGCCAAGCACTTTTTGTCATGGTATATGTATTATTTCTTGCTCACATATTAGGTCTTAGATTGCAACCTGGCTAAATGGTTCTGGATAAGTTGGAGTGACGTAGAAGTGCACGTGGGGAGAGGCCCGGATGTGGGTGGTGACGTCATCATGGCATGGGACAACATCGTAGTGTCTCACCCAGTGACGAGTATATCCCTGGTTGCCTCGGGGCAGGACGCTTACTGGGAACTCTCAGAGCTTGGAGGTAGGAACACTACCAGCTTTGGCGAAAAAAAAGGATATTTAGAAAATAGGGTTATTAAGAATCTATTCATAAATTAGATTGCCAAACAAAGTTAAGTAATTGATCTATTCATCATGATAATTAACAACATATGGCATTGTATACGAATCCGAGCAACTTTTGTTTGCCTAATACTTTGATAATACTATGCTTGGTGTAGGCTAGAATCTGGTATAGTTGGCAACTCATAATCAGGTGAAAGGTAAATTTCGTTTATTTTCCAGTGAAAGATCACTTCCAACCATTTTTTTTATATTCCTGATTTTTCCTTTTGCCTATATGAGAAGATTTGTTTTCGGCCCATGAGAACACCTGACTGTTACTATTACTAAAACGTGTTCTGAATGAAGGGGCTCAACAATATGTTATTGACAATTTCTTAGCCAGTCCCCTGATCGGGCTTTTTCTTCAGATTACCCATGAGTGTAGGTAGTGACACACATTTATCATGCCACTATCAAGAGACATGATTCCCGATCTTTGTGGTTCTTAATATGGAGATAAACAGCAGAAATGTTCATGATTCCGGACCTGAATGTTCTTTCATTTTCAAAGAAATGTTCATGATTCTAGACCTGAATGTTGTCCCATTTTAAAAGAAATGTTCATGATTCCGGACCGGAATGTTCTCCCATTTTAAAAGAAATGTTCATGATTCCGGACATGAATGTTCTCCCATTTTCAAAGAAATGTTCATGATTCTAGACCTGAATGTTGTCTAATTTTCATAGAATTGTTTATGCTTCTATAACAGAATGTTGTCTTATCTTACTTTCATATACATATTGATGTTTATAGATAACCTATGGGAAGTACAGACCCCAGCTCGCTCCATATCAGAGGATGACTACTTCGTGTGGATGACATTGCAACGCCATTTCTTCACCTTTCAGGTTAAAACAAGTGGACCTGCCGTGATTTTACTAGCAGAACTACCACGAAATACTACTTACAATGTGTATGAGGTAAGTACAATCAATCATTACTTTTGGGCGTAGGTTATAGTTAAACTAAAATAGATATTTAAAATTTAATTTATTTTTTACACTGTTGCCACCAGAACCGGTGAAGATAATCACTATTATGAGTATATTTCGCATGCTTGAAGCGTTCACAGGGATGGATGTCTTGCAGTTCCAATTAGGTTTATGTTTATTCTAAAGTCATTTTATATTTTACGGTTCAATAAGGCAATACTTTCTTTAGTGAAGAATAACAATAAAAGGTTAAGAAATAAACAAATGTTTGGAAATCAGCAAAAAGTCGTCATGGGTGAAACCATTTAGAGCAGAAGCACGCATTAACATAATCATGTTGTAGAGCAGAAATTGTCTGTCACTGTACCAAATGTCACGTAAACATTTTGATTGTGAGGTAAAATAAAGCCGAAGGGTACATGCATTTGCTTTCTACATTTTATATGAAGTGGCATTGAACGGAAATCCGTGGATACTTGATTTGGATGGAAATTTAAGATACCAAGAATACGAAACAAAATAGCCTCGTTGTGAGTAATTTGAAAAGAAAATTATCCTTGGAGTTATAGAGCGTGTTTTCTTAATAATTTCGTTTAGATTCGCATTGGAGACGGTATTAAGACGAGGATTGTAGACAGAAGCAGTGGTGCGGTTCTGGCGGAAGAGGACACCCCCAGTGTGGTTGACCCGACGCTGTTCAATGAATTCTGGATCAGTTGGTTCAACATGCCAAATGGGAGGCACATAAATGTGGGTCGGGGAGAACTCTTCACAAATGAACTGGTGTCGTACGACGACCCCGACCCCTACCCAGTGCACGCCTTATCGCTCTCTACCACCGAATCAGCAACAGGCGATTGGATATTCCCCAAAGATTCCGGTGAGGGAAGTTCTTTAAACTCCAGTTATTTAAACTCCAGTTCTTTAAACTCCAGTTCTTTAAACTCCAGGAGTTCTTTAAACTCCAGGAGTTCTTAAAACTCCAGGAGTTCTTAAAACTCCAGGAGTTCCTAAAACTCCAGGAGTTCCTAAAACTCAAGGAGTTCCTAAAACTCAAGGAGTTCCTAAAACTCAAGGAGTTCCTAAAACTCAAGGAGTTCCTAAAACTCCAGGAGTTCCTAAAACTCCAAGAATTCCTAAAACTCCAAGAATTCCTAAAACTTCAAGAGTCACTAAAATTCCAAGAGTTCCTAAAAGCATAACTCTATCAGCTTTGGTGGTAGTTATTAAAACATTAAAAACATTATTTATCTTCTTTTTTTTGGACAATTTTATATTGACTGATTTTTTTATAGTTTTTTCACACTGAAAATATCTTATTGATTGTATGCAAACTATTCTCACACAATGGCGGATATTTCTGTTTTATCCCTCAGGTATGCAGTACCATTTTTACACCCCAAATTACTACAGCAGCGAGGGTGTACTGTCCAGGGTGTTCACAGAGAGCAGTGTGGTATTTGCTGTAAAAACTGCACACGATGCGCACGTGGATCTCTTTGATCACTACCATACAGACTCTGCATACCAAGTTGTGTTCGGTGCCAGAGGGAATCAAAACACGTTGATCAGGAAAAATAGACTCGGAATTTCAGAAGTTGAGGTTTCCTCTCCAAATATTACATCCGCTACACAGTACAGGTAAAGACACACGTTAGTTGATAATTGAGAACGATATTACTATCTATAATTACAGCTGCTTATTTTTCAACTTTAACGCAATATCATTATTCATATTTTGTGAAATGTGTTGCACATTAACATTAACATTAAGTCATTTTCGTAGTTATATAATCTGTGATACTCTATGTAAAACATGATCCTACAGAAAATAAAGGATATGAATTTACATATTAATCAGCACAATGAGAAAGGGACCAAATAAAAATAAATCAACTATAAGCAAAATAGAAGGTTTTGTATTTTGACCTTGCACTTTTTTTTTATTTCACACAGACAGTTTTGGGTATCATGGAGAGATGGGATAGTGGCGGCCGGGTTTGGTGAGATCCCCGGTGTTCTTGAGCTACTCAGATTTGTAGACCCTAACCCCATCAGTGTCTCTTACATGGCAATTTCAACAGGATTTGGTGCGGACGGTCACTGGTGGATTGAAAATATACCAGGTTTTAATAATGTTTTTTTTATTTAAACCATGAATTATTTTTAATAAATATAATTATAACTGTAGCAATCATAAAAACGCGGTATATTTGGAGGTATTTAGATATTCTTAGTGTTCTCTAATTACCAATCGGCAAAGCCCAGATAGATGTTCTGGAGAGGTCTGAGCTTGTTACATTTTATGCCAAAAGTGCCAAATCCGGTTTGCATGAGATTTTTTAAATACCCAACTCTTTACTCTTTTTTTCTTTTTTTCAGAAAATACCTTCTTGCTCCAGACCCTTCCGATTTTAAGTACGGACACCTTCCTGGTGAATTTCATCCAGAAGCAGAATGCTTACGCGTTCTCCGTCAGAGCGTGCTCTAATGCACTTGTATACCTGAGGTCCGGGGGACTTGGATCCACCAGACTCTACGACATCCTGATTGGAGCAGAGGATAATACCAAAATACAGATCAGAAAAGGGGGAGAGGAAGGTATACTGTATGAAGCCCTGGCCCCAAATGTGCTCAGCTGCTTGGAATACAGGTGGTTTGTTCTGCAATGGCAGGACAACTATATTGAGATCCTCCAGACGGATTATAATGGGAGAAGTATATTTTCCTACACTGATAACGAGTCTGTCATGGATAACATCCACAGCTTGGTTGTGGGTACAAGTGCTGGTCGGGGAGCAGACTGGGGCTTGCCAGGAATTGCCGGTATGTATGAATAGACATATAATCATGGTACCCAACTTATTCAGGAACTTCTATCCACACTTAAATAATTACTATAAACTTTAATTTTGGAATTGTTCACTGCGCATGTCCCAAGTCATAATCTGGTTTTCTTTCAAAAATATAACATTGGAAATCATTTGGGTGTAATTATCATTCATATATATATATTTGTGATTGCAGCTGCAGGTCTGACTTACTTCCACCTGTTTGACATCAGCAGTAGATACTGCTGTATGTGGATGACGACTGTGGACCGGTATGTAATGGCCTTCAATGTCAGGGCTTGCTACCATGCCTCGGTCCTGCTCAGTGAAATCCCGGGAGTAGCCAGGGGAAATGCCTATGAAATAGTTATCGGCAACGACTTTAATACTCACAGTGAGATCAGACTCGGCTTGAATGGGACCATTGTTGCTGAAGCAGACACGGCCCAAGTAATAAAATAGTGCCTTTATACACTCATGCAACCAAACATTTACCTTTGCGCTATATACTTAAACACTGTAATCTTCAACGCACTTCAACACACCTTTTCCATAATAATATCTAAATTCGTCGATATTACTAAATTAGTGCTTGTCAAGTGTGGTAATATGGAGTTTTTGATTTTAAGCCCCTGAGCTGTACTGAGTACCGTCAGTTCTGGGTGAGCTGGTTCAATAATGTGGTTGCTGTTGGTATTGGAGCATTGCCAGGCCAACAACGGATCATGTACTGGAAGGATCCTGTGGGATTCAAGGTGGCTGCACTTTCCGTTGAATCACGTGATATCGGTGGCTCCACCTGGGATTTCAGTATCATCGAAGGTAGATTTGATATATGATTATAAAACATGGTAGATTTGATATATGATAATAAAACAATGACTGTAAAGTGTACATTTGACACAAACATTTATTAAAAGCCTACTTGAATTGTTAAGCCAAGATAGAAGATAACTATATTTAATTAAAAATGACATACTTTCCACATTATCATTGAGTATTTAGTGATCAAAAATGTCTTTTGATTTTCAGGAAATAGTTACAATATCAAAACTCCAAATAGTTATGCTTACCATCGGGCAATAATGGTGCCCAATCAGAACGTGTTCCGCTTCAGTGTCGAAGCTTGTAATGATGCCCATATCAGTCTATCCACCATCCCAGGAAACGTAGAACAGACCACCTATGAGATTGTGTTGGGAGGTTGGTCAAACGACAAATCTGAAATCAGAAATGGACCACAGGTACAAAAAAAAACAACCATAATGTTTACGATATGCTCTCTTCTTTAAAGTTTACCATATGCTCTCTTCTTTAAAGTTTACCATTTCCTCTCTTCCTCAAAGTTTACCATTTCCTCTCTTCCTCAAAGTTTACTCTTTCCTCTCCTCCTCAAAGTTTACCATTTCCTCTCTTCCTCAAAGTTTACCATTTCCTCTGTTCCACAAAGTTTACCATTTCCTCTCTTCCTCAAAGTTTACTCTTTCCTCTCTTCCTCAAAGTTTACCATTTCCTCTGTTCCACAAAGTTTACCATTTCCTCTCCTCCTCAAAGTTTACCATTTCCTCTCCTCCTCAAAGTTTACCATTTCCTCTCTTTCTCAAAGTTTACCATTTTCTCTCGTCCTCCAAGTTTACCATTTCCTCTCTTTCTCAAAGTTTACCATTTCCTTTCTTCCTCAAAGTTTACCATTTCCTCTCTTCTCAAAGTTTACCATTTCCTCTCTTTCTCAAAGTTTACCATTTCCTTTCTTCCTCAAAGTTTACCATTTCCTCTCTTCTCAAAGTTTACCATTTCCTCTCTTTCTCAAAGTTTACCATTTCCTTTCTTCCTCAAAGTTTACCATTTCCTCTCTTCTCAAAGTTTACCATTTCCTCTCTAAGTCAAAGTTTACCATTTCCTTTCTTCCTCAAAGTTTACCATTTCCTCTCTTCTCAAAGTTTACCATTTCCTCTCTTTCTCAAAGTTTACCATTTCCTTTCTTCCTCAAAGTTTACCATTTCCTCTCTTCTCAAAGTTTACCATTTCCTTTCTTCCTCAAAGTTTACCATTTTCTCTCGTCCTCAAAGTTTACCATTTCCTCTCTTTCTCAAAGTTTGCCATTTCCTCTCTTCCTCAAAGTTTACTCTTTCCTCTCTTCCTCAAAGTTTACCATTTCCTCTCCTCCTCAAAGTTTACCATTTCCTCTCCTCCTTAAAGTTTGCCATTTCCTCTCCTCCTCAAAGTTTACCATTTCCTCTCTTCCTCAAAGTTTACCATTTCCTCTCCTCCTCAAAGTTTACCATTTCCTCTCTTCCTCAAAGTTTACCATTTCCTCTCCTCCTCAAAGTTTACCATTTCCTTTTTTCCTCAAAATTTACCATTTCCTCTCCTCCTCAAAGTTTACCATTTCCTCTCTTCCACAAAGTTTACCATTTCCTCTCTTCCACAAAGTTTACCATTTCCTCTCTTCCTCAAAGTTTACCATTTCCTCTCCTCCTCAAAGTTTACCATTTCCTCTCTTCCTCAAAGTTTACCATTTCCTCTCCTCCTCAAAGTTTACCATTTCCTCTCTTTCTCAAAGTTTACCATTTCCTCTCTTCCTCAAAGTTTACTCTTTCCTCTCTTTCTCAAAGTTTACTATTTCCTCTCTTTCTCAAAGTTTACTATTTCCTCTCTTCTTCAAAGGGCCTTCCGCTTGCTACAGTTAGTACACCAGAAATCTTGGATTGTCAGAGAGAGAAAAAGTTTTGGGTTGGATGGGACAACAGAGGAGTCTATGTAGGAAGTGGAGATATTCCATACAACAGGATGTTTATGTCATATAATGGCACTGGTATTTACCAAATCAATGCTATAGCTTTATCAACCGGGTGGGAAGCAGAAGGCGAATGGAATATCCCTATAGAACAAGGTAAATGATCAACTATTACACTTTTTTTGGTGCTGTGTCTTCCAAGCCCAAAATATTTCAAAATATCTAAAAATGAACCATGTAAAATGGTAAAAAGTGTGACATAAATAAAAATGTATTGATAAGATCCGGTGGTTTTAAAATTTTAAGTTATATTTTATGGTTATATTTTAAGTTTATTTTATTTTTCCAGAGAGTGTGGTCAAGTTTAGAATGCCTGAGACGGACGCAGATACTCCGGACGGTCAGTGGATGACGGTGGCCGGGTACCTGGCCATAGTGTTCAGGGTGAAAGCCTGCCAAGACGCCAGAGTGCTCCTGGCGACATATGCCCGCAACGTGAATGGAATGGCTTCTGAAGTGGTTATTGGGGCAGACAATAATCAGAAGTATGTATCACATGCATAATCATCTCATAGCTTTAGCATTGCCATTTGCTACCGGATCTGCCTTTAAATTTAGGATAATACAAAACTTGTAATGGCATTGCTTGCAGATCCTACATTCGTGAGACCGTCGATGGACCTATTGTTGAGGAACGGGACACTCCCCAGTATTTAGACTGCAATGAGTTCAGGGCCTTTCATATTATATGGTCACCTTTTGAAATCATGGTGGGTTTGGGGTCAAACCTGATGGACATGAGGACAATCTTCATGTCATACAGGAGCAGTTCGCTTCATTTTATTCAAGCCATAGGATTTATGAATTCTCAAGCCACAACCATTGAGTATGAACTTTCAAAACTAGCAGGTATATATATATATATATATATATATATATATATATATATATATATATATATATATATATATATATATATATATATATATATATATATATATATATATATATATATATATATATATATATATATATATATATATATTTATATATATATTATGTTTATTTACGATATCATTTTATCCATTCCCAGGAAGTCTTCTGTGTCTTTGTCTCGTTTCACTTTGCGATGATATTTGGATGCCTCCAGTTCATAATATTTTAACCTATTGGGTTTAGCCTAATGTCGACGAAGAAAGTTTGGCAGGGAATGTGGAATTTCTTTATATAACTATCTATGGCAGTGACTATATATACCTCTGTAGTCATCGTCAAAAGGGGCAGTGACTCTTGTGAAAGGGAGGAGATAATTTCATCTATATTTATATTCTGTTTGATAATTTCAGGTGACACTTACACGGTAAATACATTGGCTAATCATAACTATGACAGACTTCTGATTAAGACGTCTAAGAAGATATTTGTATTCAGAGTAAAGACATGTATGGATGCGCATATAGCTCTCACACCCAACGAAGCATCTGGACAAAGCGGCTACTATGAGATAGTCATTGGTGGCTATGGTAACACTTACACTGACATCAGAAAGGTCCCTCTTGGAGTTATGGTTCACACCCCGTCCTTGGACATATTGTCTTGTGATGCATACAGGTAAGATTCAATATATCAAACATATATTTTGTCTCATGATTTGTGCAAGAAAGATGTTCTTTTACAACTTCTGTATCGTGATTCATTCAGATAAGATTCATTAAATAAACACAACGCCTTATGGCTTATTCAGGTAATATCAAACAAAATTTGTTTCATTCTGATTAGATTAAACTTTTGTCTCATGATTCATTGAATCACACACAAATTTTGCCTCATAAATCATTCAGGTAATTTAAAACGCAAATTCAATTTATATTTACCACAAAATGAAGATAACCATCTATCTACCAGCTGATGTTGATACATGGTGTTATTTATTTGAAGGTATTTCTGGATATCATGGTTTGACTCAGACGCAGGGGGAATAGATATTGCATTTGGTGGAGGTTTGGTTCCAGGTGTTCTTCAGTTAATGCATTGGCACGATGAAGATCCTTACCCGATATCAAATATAGCCATAGCAACGTGGTTCAACAGTCCTGGGACATGGGAAATGCACGAAGATTCGGGTACTATAGTATACTTCTAATATATAATACACACTTAATAATTTGGTTTCTATTCAGATTGCATGTCATATTAGGTCATTTGAAACAAATAGGTCACATATTTGCAGAACACGGTTATAATTATCGAAATATTACACAAGGCATCGAACATCTAGTTATAGTGATATATAGCATGACGCACCAACAAAAACCTGCACATATTTATCCAGATGAAAATATTGAAAACGCTTCTCACTCTTACGTCCAATTGACAGGTTCAGATGATGAGATATTCTTTACTACCCAAGATATATTCGACTACAACACAGCACATGTTACCTACATGGGAAGAAAGGACATGAGGTTCCGAGTGCAGGCATGTCAGAGCGCTCATGTGGCCTTGTCAGCTATACCCGGCGTGGCCGATGTTCTCACATATGAGGTGAGCCTCTTTGTATAATTACAGAGACATGATGGGTATTTATCCCAAAGAGATTTATTGACTATGGAGAGGGGTAACTGGGGAGAAACCAAATATAGGGGTTTGTGTTGGGAGTGTATTCAGACGGATTTAGGGTGCAAAGTCAATGGTGATTATGGGAGCCTACCAATGAAACCAAGATGGCCGATTGACCTGACATGTAATCTCTAGCTTTAAATAGAATTAATTCACTATCACAAATGTGAGAGTAAGTATTTCTATCATAGTTCATACGGGAAAAGAAAAGTGCATTTTATGATTTTAAAAGCAGAATTGAATCATACGCACATGTATCTCTGTTCGAAAAATACGATTGTGGAAACCCTTAAAAATACTCAATGACATCATCATATTTAGTAACACTTTCATATTATTTCACTCTTCATATTAAAATCAGGTAGAATCTATTGTTTGATAAATGACAAATGTCTTTATGTTTTTTTGTGTTTTCTCAAAATCAGATTGTTATTGGAGCCAATCAAAACAGTGAACTTCTGATCAGATCTGATGGTCAAGTTCTCGCCACCAGGGCAATAACTGGCTTGCTGGATTGCAATGAACTGCGGGAGTTCTGGTTGAGTTGGTCTGGCCAGGTAGTTAGGATTGGCCGCGGAGACACGGCCTTTGAAGATGAGCTACTCAGTGCCGCCGATGCTACTTACCCCTTCCAGTCCATCTCCTTTGCAACATTTGTTGGTGTACAGGGACTTTGGCAAATTACCACAGATCTTCCAGCTATCCCGGGTAATCATTGTCTTTTGATCTTGTTGTCAAATGAACAAAACAGGCAGCTATTCGATCATCGTTTTGGACGTTTAGTAGTTGTTATGCGAGAGATTGGGTTTTTGTATTCAAACATACCTTTGTGTGAGCTATTTTGAAATGTTTTGTCAGCTGGTGATATTTTTACATTTTATTAATCCAATCTGGCAGTATAAAAGTACACATGACAGTTTTAGATATCTTTTGTTTTTATTGTACTGTAAACTTTAAAAAAACATTCACATTATGCCATTAGCATGTGCGGCTTTCTACCATTGCACTCAGAGAGACATTACTGTTTTACAAATAGATAACATTATACATTCTCACATTTGTAGGACCAACCCTTTCATTGCTGCCTACCGCATCGACCAGTACCACGACTACTCCTCGCCCTCCAGACCCTTCACCTTCCAACTCCCCATCTTCAACGACAGATGGCAGCATTGAGCAACCTAACCCAGGTAAGCCGCACAACTAATATCACCTAAATTACCTATTGCCGGATTTTTTTAACATATAGCCATTAATGTTTGATGGTATGTCAAAATAGTGGGACGTCAGAAAAGTGAAAAGGCTCAATGTAAATTGAATAGATGCCTTAATTCTACATATTCACCCTTCGTACTTTCCTCACAAATAAAATGTGTAAATTTGTTTTCTGAGAAATAGAAATTGGTCTATATATTGAATAAATATTGTGACCAAACATGTGAAAATGCGTGCAATGATGACTATTGTACGTTTAAACCTTTACCTGACCTGTAATTTACCTTATTTTTGATACCATTTGTAACGACGCAATAATTACTGACGCAAAACTATGACTAATTACACATAATATGTACATTGTTCTATAATCAAGATGCCCAAGTGAACCTCGTGAATGAGGACAATAAGTGAGCACAATAAGTGAGCACAATAAATGGACACAATAATCAAGTAGAAAGTGTTGGGTGTGTTAGCTGAATCAAGCCATGAGTCGTATAACATGCCATAGCAGATTGGTGAAGGACACGCAACGTTGCAAATACACTGAATAAAGCATAATGCAAGGGATGCACAGAGAGAAAAAACATCGTAATGATTAGTATGTTCTGAATAGTAGAATTTGTACAGATTTTGAAATATAGCTCAAATTGTTTTCCTAATTTATTGAATATATAATATTTATAAGCCCATTTTAAGACATCACTGTATTTGTTGATGTAATATTTTTTATGGCGGAGTTGGGGAAATAGTTTTGTAAAGTAGTGATGAATTTTTTTATGTTTATAAAATGAGAATTAATCCATTTCATTTACTGAGATTGTTGTCATGCAGAGAAGAAAAGAAAATCTATTCATTGAACAGGAGTGTTTTTTTCAGTGCAGTTTGACATTGCTCTGTATCTGATCTAATTGTGTTCTCCTTGTTCAGGCTAGAAACATGTGTTGTATACAGGTTTGTTTGTAAGATTCCCGGCAATATAAGTTTAGATACTTTGCCCCAGAAAATATACTTGGATTTGCATGTATTCCTTCGGTTTATCTTTAAGACTGATTTCAGTGACTGGGCCATGCTTTCCTTGTAGCTTAATATCACAAATCTGTTTTATTTTTTGTAGGCGGGGGTTTGAGTGATGGTGAAGCCGTCGGAGTAGCATTTGGAGTTATCATTGGCGTACTCTTACTTGGCGCCGTGGCCTTTTTTGCCTATAGGGAGCGCCACAGGTTTTATGGCTGTCTGCCCGGCTCTGCTGATGACGAGACTTCACCTGTTGTGTTTGATAACCCGACATATGCAGGGGGAGAGGGCAATGTCTCTTTCCAAATGGCAGACAAATTTTACGCAGCTCCGGGACCAGAGGAATCAGAAACTTAACTACTTCATTCTTGATGATGTTTGATAAAGTCCACGTATTTTATAAGGGAAAGTGCAATGTTCAATGTCAGTTTTAGTCTTATAACCATTGTACTAAATGCTTCTTTCATATTTGCTTTTTCATAATTTATCCATGATGAATAACATCTTAAATATAGAATAAACACAATTAAAGATACTTAAATGCTGGTGAATGGATTTGTTTTAAAATATGTGCCAAAAATAAGAAAAGGTTAAATATATATTGTTTGATTGCAAAATGTATTCACGCATTCATTATAAGTTATGTCTGGGAGCATTTTCGTACCATAAATAAAGAAAATGAAACATATATTTTTGGAAATGTGGTAAATTAATATTACTTATGTTCATATTTCTTCTAAAGATATGAACCATGTCATGATATCTAAAATGAAGAAATCGGTTATGCTTAAACCTTTAAAAGAAAAATAAATACTAGAGTTGAATTTTTATGACAGGTCATCTGAACTAAACATAGGCACAGATCTCGGTACCTGCAATATTTCAGTTGGTCTTAATGATCCTGTAGAAAGAATACTTTCTGTTTTTTAGCTCTGCTGATTTCTTTGAAGTCGCAGAACTTTAGGAGCGGGAAAAGTGTCTGTCCCTCAATCTGTCAACATTTCTAAAAAAAGTCTTGTTCTCCACACTACTAGTAGTAAAATGTTTCAAATTTTATTTAGAGGTAGATACAGAGGTGGAAATTCAGATTCCTTTAAATCTTAGTGATGTCACCATTGACCTTAGTGCAGTGACCTCGAGATCACACGTTTTGTACGGAGCAACCATTTGTAAGAGCAAATTAAAGTGCAGTGACCTCAAGATCACACATTTTGTGCGGAGCAACCACTTATAAGAGCAAATTAAAACTGTGCCTCCTCATACGTTTTTAGTCATGTGACCTTTGCCTTTGACACATTGACCTTGAGTAGAAAGTTGTGTACATGCAACATATCAACCATTATGATTTTTATAGTCTGTTTGTCGTCCTTGGAACCCCCTTATCTTATTTCTCCAAAGGGATTTGTATGGTTTGTTTTCATGTCTTTGGAATCCCCTCACATTATTTCCTCCTGATATGGTTTGTTTTCTTGTTATTGGAACCCACTCATTTGACCTCATCCGAGGGTTTTGTATTCTCTGTTTTCTTGTTTTCACCCATGTAAGTCCCTAGTTATCTTATATTAAAACAAATACTTGTTATTTGTCGTACAGCTCTGCTGTATTTATTTAACACATTTTTGTACATCTTGAAGACCAATGTTTCTATATATATATATATATATATATATATATATATATATATATATATATATATATATATATATATATATATATATATATATATATATATATATATATATATATATATAAATATACTTAAGTCAAATAAGATTATTGCAGTCTTTACAACATAGGTTGTAGGTTGACACAATATTATCACCAATTACTATTTGCAATGTTTTTCTACAGAAATTAGAAATATGAAATAATGTTTATGTGGGTAGTGTGCTACAAATTAGATATTTGTTGTTGAGAGTGATTTGTTTACAATATACATGTGTGTATTATATCAGGATTTACACAATTTGTCTTCACTAATATAATTTAGTCTCAGTTAACATTCTTTCCGTATCCATATGGATGAATAAAGATATAATTAATGTCTTAGTTCCTCACGGTACAAAACATTATTTGGCTCTACCATCGATATACTTCCACATATAACAACATAGTACAATGAATATATTTCGCCATAAATTGTTTGTGGATATTGACGAATCCTAAGTTGAGCAATGATGCCAAAACTTTATATCTCGCTGCCAAGAACAGCATTGATTCCAAGAAAATAAAACGTCTGTGACAAGGTCATACGACATAGTGCACACAAACATTGGCATCCATGTAGTCATATGTAAGTCATTCTGCTGGCAAGATTACTCTCCACTCTTGCTTTATTCTAATCTACATTGGTATAATTATTCCAATATGTGGTCTATTTGCTATTCTTGGATATGTCATACATTTGTAAGCAAGGACAGACCTAGAACAGTATACATTTTATATAACTGATAATATATGTACATACACACACGTATATGTGTATTTTGTTGTAATTCCTCCTGTTTCATATATTCTGTCCCACGAGAAAATATTTGTGTATCGTGGATTATATATTTGCCTGAATCAGCCTGAAATTTCCATCCAAAATCTTTTTAAACCGGGTGACAGTTAATATCTGGTATCCAATAGTGGTTGAAGGAAAGGTTGTGAAGCGCAATTTCCAATATTGCTTCCATTGACATTCAACCCTGGAATAAACAACATAGAATTATTTAGTATGATTTTATAAAACGATTTATTACACGTCGAAATGTATCAAATACGTCTTGAAATCTGAATAAAATGTTTCATCAAATAACTCAGATATTATCGCAGCTGACCTTGACCTTTTATGCCATCTTGGTTAGCAGGGACAAGCATCATTGGCTGAGCAAGGTAGAGAACACGTGACATATCAACGGAAGTCGGCAAGGTCTGCGTCGAAAGGGGCTGAAATAAAAAAAAGACTTTCTGTTGAAACCACTGCATACATTTCTGCTTCGATGCATTGAGGTGCCTATAATTGGGGCTGATATCCTTAATGTACCGCAATATGAAGCCACTTGAAGTCAGGTAAGTGAAAGCACCTGCGTATCGCTGTATATCAGGTTGTCGCCACTTTGTATGATTCGGAGCATCTGACAACCAATGCACTTGAATGCATCATAGATCTCCATAAGAGTCTCGCAGATGGTGGCACGTACACTTGTCAAGAGGAGGCCGGCTTGCTTAATCTGCCGACATGAGAAGCAAGCCTATACTTAAATGGCAGAGTCTGCTAATTAGTGGCGTATGTGTCTTGTGATCTGTTCTTGTCCAAGACATCAAAGCCAGCACAATCAGTCACATAACCACACGTCTGCGGATATTTAGATGTCTTGCTCTTTGATCATACCAACAGTCTCTTGTTTACATCTCGAATAATACCTTAATACACGAGACTTGACAGTTTTTAGACTTGTACGTGTATATGTGTACCATCTCAGTGGTCTGTGTTTCAGACAATGCCAGGGCAACCACTCCATGCAAAAAGCAATGTCAAAGTACCTACTTCACAGTTCAAACAACAAAGGTCTAACTACCTAATGTAGAGGTTATAGTGCTTGTGGTTCGATAAGGTTAGATAGAAGCCTCCCGCCGGGCTCAGTGCCCTACACCTTTTTGTGGACGAGGGATCTTTCTTTTGCATTACCACACAAACACAAACCACATTATTACTGCAGTGGCTGTTAATACCCACGGCTTTTCATAACATGGTTTACATCAAAGATGATTTTAGATTTCTTTCATATTGGTGACATACATGTAAGAAAAATGTCTTTGTATAAGAAAAAGGCAGGGCTGCTGCTCTATATATATGAACATGATGACTGATATACAGTGATGGGGAATATCACAATGGCATGGATCAATATGAAATCTTATATCATAGGAGTTACCATGTTACATATCTCTAAGGGAATATCAGTCTAACTTGAAAGTCTATGTATGCATCATAGGTTTTTTGTTGAGACAGAAAATACCTAAATATAAAAAAATTATCAAATTCAATATTTGTGTAATAATTCTAAAATGATATACAGAATAATATAAACATATGTCAATTAGTTAATTTTTTTTTTTTAAATGGGCTAAATACTTTTGGTATTATGCGAACATCAATTTCCGGAAGCTTACCTTCGCTAAAAAAAACACATTTTGTTATAATTAAAGGCAATATAGATATGGATTTGACAGATAATTATTTGAGAATAGTGAGCTAACCTGTGGAATATTGTCTGCATCTTCCTTATCAGGTTGCTGTGACTTGATGGTCCTCCCTGCCAGCACTCCAGTGATAACTGTTATCACCGTCTCGGCCACGCCCACGCCTAGATACAGACCATTTATGATAATATCCTCTGTCCATCCCCACTGAAAAACACACACAGGCAATTCATTCACTTTGGCTGAGGTGCCACGTTACTGACTTCTTCGCTTCATTTATATTCACCTATTCACCTTCATTTGAATAAAATGTCTATGAGCGGCGGATGTTTACTGAAAACCTATTAAGAGTTTGCATCTCCCGGGTAATGGTGGTTTATACCCATCCATCATTTACATAGGTGACGAAGAAGGGCTGAGGCGCTGATAGAAGAAGCAGATTTAGCTTAGTGACAGTATCATTTGTAGCCTAAGTGCATATCTTATGGTGATATAGGTCACAGGTTCAAGTCCTTCTAAACCATGAATAATGTATCTCTGTGATCTATTTCTCGCCAATGTTAATTTCACGGAATACTACCATTAATTTCATTCCATTGTTTCAAAATCGTATTATCTCAGGGAAAAATTGTTTCATTTCTCTATAGAATAAAATGAGGAATGTGAGCACTCCAGTGGTGTGTCAATATTGAGTAGTTTACGTCAGACAAAATCTCCTTTTGTTGCACTGCATTGTCACGTGTTTGCATTTGCCACCCTCATAATCCGCACAATATCTGACTGCTCCGGACTACTTTTTTCTTGCATCACCCACGTGACACTGTAATCCGGTTGAAGCATTAACTGCCTCACAAAGACATCGCCCATGCAATGCTGCCTATGGTTGCCTCTTCCTTGGATTCAATTTGTTCATTTTTCCGGAATGAAATATTTCATCTTTCTTATCACTATCATAATGTTACCCCAACGGATCTATATTATTCCCCTTCTGATGTTGGTTGTAATTTATTTATGTAATAATGTTTTTTTATTTTTTACAAATATCAAGATATGGCAATATATATTGAGAATTCTGATGGAGAGATATGATTACATTTTTAATATGAAATTAGGAAGATTTTCCATATAAAATCTATTCTTGTATTCTTGTCAGTTGGATGATTTGACGGTGCAGCATCTTATGCCCACACCGTTGTCAGATTTAGCAGACCACACACCTGCATTCTGAGGAAATGGATTAGTCTGTCATTTATGGAAAAGAGATTGTACTTGAATGAGAAAAACAACCTGTTTGTGGGTTGCCATACAGAAATTCACATTTGAGATGTTTGGTTGGATTGCTTCAATGCCCAAAGGAAAGCCAAGTCTCGTTTCCTCTCATGCAACGCTATTTTAGACTCAAGACACTTTATCCTACTTTCCACAAACTGAATTAAGTAAACTTTGATATTTTCGTGTTCAAGACCAATACAGATATAGCTTCACCACAAACAAGACACTGCGGTTGATACATTGGATGTGATAGACGTATATATATATCTAAAGCAGTTAGCAGTTGCATGTTTATACTGTGAGGGCTTACCCTGAGGGATGGCACTAGGTAGGAAACTGCCAATATGGCGAGAACTGTGGCCGATATGGAACCCAGGATGGACAATACAAAGAAAGACATCACAAGTCCTTTGATGTTCTTGCAAGAGGCAAGGATACCCATCACCCCCGCTGCCGCCACCTGCAACATATATAGAGAACACTCAATACTGGCAGAGGGCATCACGCCTCCAAGAGACATATACAAAGAGATCTGCTGCTTGTAGATTTGGTGCAACTCCTTCTAAATGCTTTTTTGTGTACATTGATATGTACAATTCCGGCAGCCGTATTATAATGACAATTTAAAAGTGTTGGAAACGGATGAAGTTTAGATTAATATATATGATGATTATATCCTATTCTGAGTTTTTTGTTTTGATTTGATATCATATTTTTGTTTCAATTAAGTTTTTGTGCATAATTCATGATCTCTAGAGATCCATTTATTTTTTTTCAATATGAGATAATATATATATATGAGGCTCCAGCTGATGTAAAGACGATTTAATGTCAAAATAAATGATTGAATTGATACGTTGATAGAGTAATTAAGATTCAGATTAAACAAGTTCTTGTTTATATTATATACAGATTAGAGATAAATATTGTAAACTAGTTTAGTTTCATAAGAATTTATAGTCATGAGACCGAATATAACCCACATGTACACTCGATTCCTACTGAAAATAAGAAAATTATTTCATGTAGACCAATCATTTTTGCCCCGCATGCATATTTATATTTAGGTTTTGTCTGGAAATACCTTTACATTCCAACTGCACATTTACATTCCAACTGCACATTTACATTCCAACTGCACATTTACATTCCAACTGTATAATATATGCTCTTTCATTTTATCGACAAAACATGATGCTCATATAGTTATTTTCTGAATAACTCATGGTATGTGTATTTTTAAATTAATAATGTCATAGCATCTATATTATGTCAAGATGTTTTACGCATCTCAGATGTCTTAACTTTCCCATTTACATAACATAAAAATAACTAGCAAGGGAAATACAGACCATAATATAACCAAAGCTTGTTGATATGCCACAAATGTTATATTTGTCCTTAATATATGAACTGCTTTATAGACACAAATTTAAGTGATATATTAGTAGACGGCATAGTGAGTGAAATCAAAAAGGATGGACCTACGAGGACAGCGCTCCAGATGCCGGGCCCATGCGCAGAACCATAGGTGTACTCTTCCTGTCCGATGATGTTGACGATGATGCTGACCGCGGCCAGGCTCACCTCGCTGATGGCGAGACCAAGCGATGACTTCCAGGGGTACTCGGTCACCGTGGCAACACACGCCTGGCAGGCGGCGGAACTACCAATGCCTGGCTTGTTCACAGGCGCCAACAACACAATGACCTGAGGGGGTTGTTGGGATTGTTGTGGGTCCAGTTTGGATTCTTGTGGCTCTTGCGAATGTGCTTCATGGGGAACGTCGTCTATGGCACTGTCCGTGTCCATGCGAGTGTACTGTGACATCATCTACAAAGGTGACAATAACTGTGACATCATCTACAAAGGTGACAATAACTGTGACATCATCTACAAAGGTGACAATAGCTGTGACATCATCTACAAAGGTGACAATAACTGTGACATCATCTACAAAGGTGACAATAGCTGTGATATCATCTATGATGATTACAATAACTGCGACATTATCTATCATGGAGATAATAATTATGACATCATCTTTGACTGCGACATTATCTATCATGGTGACAATAATTGTGACATCATCTGTGATGATAACAGCAACTGCGAGATTATTATGGTGACAATAGCTGTGGCATCATCTATCATGGTGACAATTAATGTGACATCATCTTTGATGATAACAATAACTGAGACATTAATTATCATGGTGACAATAACTTTGACATCATCTATCATGGTGACAATTACTGGGTAAACCCAATTACTGTGACATCGTCTATGATGATAACAATAACTGTGACATCATACATGATGATAGCAATAACGGAGACATTATCTCTGATGATGACAATAACTTTGTCATCACCTTTGGTGCTGACATTATAAATGTGAGATCGTGACAGAGTGTGTTGTCAGATCACTGTAAATATGTGATCTACGATATTGTAAGAGGGTGTCAATAATGAGCTACATTAAGATTTGATTTTACCCACCATCTGCAAAGGTCGCAATCAATGTGATGCAAGCATATTAAAGCTTTATGATATTATGTCACCATTCATTCTAGTCATAACACTCATACCGTGGCATTTACAGCACAGGCATTAGTGATATCAGTGTAATGTTTAATAAAGGTTTCACTCATAAATATTCGCCCAATCCTTATCTCCACGATGGGCTTAGAGCAGCAATAAATTACCACTTTAGATTATGGGGTGGGCATTTGTAATTATTAAATCAGGATGTATATCAAATCTAAAATCTTAGTAAATATACTCTCAAAGGCATAGAATATTTTCCTAACATCATTTTATGGCGACATTTGCTTGAAATCGATAACAGCCTATCATATTTCATTGCATGCAGATGTCTAACTTTGCCAAAACCTTGATATGAACAGTTGGCTGTAATTCAATGATTATGAATTATAAAAATAATAACAGGCTTATGAGCTTTTGATAAGAGACAACAGTAGTGCCGTGTATTTTACAAGTAGGGCTTTTTGAAACCGGTAGAAAAAAATCGAAAAATTATATAGGAGGATATCCGAAGGAAAGGAAAGACGTTCACAACACTATCACACTGTGAACAAGCCATGAAATAAAACCAGTGATCATTTCATTGAGATGTTAATATCATTTGATCGTGCAGAGAAAAGAGGGTAGTCGGTTTTCAAAGAAGGCATGTTCATACATTTGCCCATTCCTTACCATGGACCAGATTAATCTCCCAATCCCCCATGCATATTTCATAAAGCTTTCATTTCTCTGGGAGGAAATTTATTTCATGCCTCGCCTAGCACCCCTGATGAAGTGCTCTCTTGTAATGGGTTCTTGGCCCGTCACAGTTCCCAATGCAGGGGCACGCAACTGGCGTTAATCATCGCTTTCTCCTGAATGCAAACAAGCAAAGCCCACGTTGATCATCAGACTTTATGAAACTGGTGCATATACCTTCGGCAATACCTCTTTTACAATATAGCTACTGAGCCTTCCTTGTGGAGTTAAACTAGGCAGAATAGGTGCCTGTGGACGAGAAAAGGTCCATTTTATCTGATTACCTTTGAGAGTTTGGTGTCAGGGAGAAATGCACTGAATATATAGGCACCTGTCATTTCTCACAAAGCTTTGTGCTGCATTTTGTCTTTCAGAACGCTATAAAACAATGTACTCTAAACCTAACACCATAAACATACCGCTTAATGTATTGTATCTAAATACATTTCACATTAATCTAGAAAATGAATATCAATCATTGTCATTTAGTCTAGTAAGCACAGGAATTGAGACAGTTTAGTTTTATGCACGGCAATGTACACATATGATTTCCTGTGCGTTCATTCCACGGATGCCCTCCCTAAATAACAGGTGTAGTGTGTATTTGTTGCAGAAGAGAAGGATCCCCGCTGTGTATTTATCTGATCTGAAAGCAACACCATTTCCCCATTACAAGTGCTCTTTGTCTGATGGCCCATTTCAAAGTTATTATGAATGTAGGATAATGTAGGATATATGAATAAAAAAGACACATTCATATCAGGATACGTGGAATATAAATGTATTATTTAATAAGAAAGGTTCAACTGAAACATTTCCAAGCGACATCTCTATGAATACTTGTACGCCTTTTAGTTGGAAATGTAAAGAAACGTTTTAATCAAAACAGCAATTAAATGTTATTAATTGTTATCAATTTGAGATATTTACGACAAAACCTGGCTGTATGTAATCAGGTCTTTGTGAAGTTAAAATATCACTACCTGTAGATAATACAACTTAGAAACCATTATTTCAACATGGTTACATACTAGGTATAATTCGATGAGAAACATTTCTTAACGTGTTTAAGTTTCTAAATAAAACACATGGGATCAAAAATATATCAGAAGATGTTATACAGAATCGGGAGACGCAATATTATTTTTGGGGGGTGGGGGGTGGGGGGGGGGAGAAGGATACTGTGGTGTCTCGGTAATTAAGATTTGCAGACTTTTTGCGGAAATCTAAAACTGTGATTGACACAGCACACACACCCCACGTGACCACCAGACGAAGAGTATATCCCCAAGTCCGGAAGTGACACAACTGACCCCAGATGGCAGCACCTCCTGTACTGTTAATTAGACAATCCCTGTCCAAAATATTAGGACAATCAAGGACCTCTCGTTGAAATGGGTTTGTGAAGCGGGAGAATAATGTCCTAATTATTGGAGGATCGCTCTGATTGGTTCTCGTATATATCGAACATGGAAACCCCAAACAACGACCACATATTTCCAGTGACGTTTGACCGGAATTCCGGTCAAAACATACGGGCACCTGCAAGGTGGTTTACTGTCCCTATTTGGTACAGTTAGTAGTGTCTATATGTTTATCAGGCGTATGTACCAGATGATTCAATGACCGATGCTTAAGTCTCTCTGGTCAGTCAGATACCTATCCTGTAGCCCAATGCGGTTAGAGTTACTCCCATTCTATTGTCAAGCAGTGAACGGGAAGCAAGCCTGATACTAAATGCATTATCCATCACCTTTCTATAACAAAAGATGTATTACAGATTCTCGGTAGTTTTCAAACCATTTGAATTGAAGTGGGGGATATCATGGTTTCAGCTCTAGTTGGCAAGTATAAACAATGTTGTGAGCTGATCAAGTTACTCCGGAATTGAATATCCACGGGCGTATTTATAGTATTAAACAACATCGTAAACACAGACCAAAGTCCGATGTTTTGTTTTGTATGTCGAGAAAAGTCAATGTACATGTAGTAAGTAATGTAGAGTATTGGACACAAATGTCCGACGACCTCTATCACCACAACATTGTTTTTTTTCTACAGATATTTTAAACTGAATGTTCTTAGTTTCTATGCAGTCGAGAAACAAATCACTGTTAAGCATTGCGGTTTAAAAAATCATAAAAAGGAAAAGGGAAATTGAGCCTTTTAGAAAATAGAGATTTAACTCCTCACAATACAACATTTTACCTACAAATAGCTTAGACATGCACCCAGTAGTTTCAGAGAAGACCGAGTTTAATTAATGGACAGGAAGAACGAACATTTCCACCATAATTCAGCACAGCCAAAATTGGCTACTAATTATTGTACTCTTGATTAGTGTGAACCATGTTTTATACCAGTTTATTACTTATTTCAGCTCACTCGCCTGCAGATGCAAATAGTGATGCATTAACCAAAATTCGTCCGGTTTTAGCGCTTTGTTCACATTAGTTTAAACAAATATTTTGGTCAAATATTATTCGTAAATTCAAAATCGCTTTAACTTTTCTGTTAATATATAAACTAATCGAGGTTTCATGATTTTTTGCTTCTTATCATATGGTATGGATGGTAGATTTATTATTTGTTTGAATTAATGACATTTCAACACCGCATAGACTATATCAGATCAGATAGAAGCTGTCACCAGGACACAAGGCCCTACTCTTTTCGATGAGTGACTGAGGATCGTTCTTTTACATTATCACACTAATCAGATATCGACCTTTCAATCCATTTGTCCTAACCGGGATCCAATCCTGCACTTTCAGCACGGGAGAAATATGTCCAACCAATTGAGCCATCTCCCACCCCCTTTGGATGATAGAATAACCTTTAGTTTTATCAAATTGTATTTTACTGGTCATGGGTCCGATATTCGATCATGTCGAGATTGCATTCATGTTACCAGTTTCACAACAGTCAAGACCCTTGCTTGAAGGGTTAACCCTTTGTCCTTATAAATCTGTGACTGGGTGGATTGTCATGTCAATAACCTGCAATATGACAATTCAGTGAGGCAGCTCAACATCTGCTACCAGTATATCTCGTCATAAAATCACTAAAATAATGTTAAAAGAGTCAAACCTCAAACAAATAAAAATAAATAAAAAAACCTCTGACCGGAAACGGCCATGCGTGATCTTGTAGCGAATAAATGAAAGAAGCTTCAAAAACAGTCTTCTCAAACATTTTATGTACCGGAACGTTGTGTAGAATTATAATGTCATTTCATTTGAAAATTTATATCTGCAATAATCAAAAGAATAGGTTTATTCATTTTTAATTTTCATTTGACGATAGCTATTGAATTTCTCTGAGATTAACAAGGAAGGTCTGCAAATAAAATTAGAACACGGCGACGTAGAAATATTGACATTCTTGGGGAAACATGTGAACACGTCATCATTTGTTCTTAAACGTATTTGTTGTGACTGTCGAAATAGTGAATGGTAAATATAGATGACAAATAAATGCAATTATACGTCATATGTGAGATGATTGGAAACTAGGCACAGTGTATCGGTTGTTCATGGTTTAATTAATGTAGTTTTAACATGATGACTATCTGACATAAGCTTATCATAACCTAAAAACCGGTTAAAACATATAACGATGCACTGAGGTCTCACCACAAATGAGAAATAGGGCCTTGGAACAAACACTAAAATGTGAAGGCACATTTTTATGATTTGTGGCGAAATATATCTATAGATTTTAACAAGTGGCTCCACCTGGCATTTGGTGATTTACCCGCACCTTAATGGCTTCTGTAAAAAGAAATTGTGTGGCTACATTGTGCAGGAAATGAGTACACTGAGATATGAAGTATTAACTGGACTAACCAGATGAACCGCTAATGCATTAAAGACACAAAGCGGCACAAAGCGGCACAAAGTGACCCTGCCAGCATTGACCTTTCCTTAGTGAAAGAGTGTGATATATTATGGCGATGCTATATCATATGCATGACAGTTTGCATAATGGCGCTCTTTGTGCTCTTTGTTTGAGATTCAAATGTTATCTATATTTGGCGTTTCCTCTCCTGTGTCATTATACTAAATCCTGAGCCAAGCTCCATTCTGCACTTGATAAACCTCTCTCCTGAAGTGGCGACTCAAGTGACAGAAATCACCCAGGAGAATGCAACATCTTCTGCTGTATCTCCTCTCATGAATTAATATATAAACTGTAAGAATTTTGGTAAAATTGATTTATTTGATAGTCTTCATACTACCTGCATTGTAGGTTATCCCATATACATCATGACCAAGACTCCTGATCTCTTGATTAACTGGCCTACCCACTATAAGGACATTTGAAGCATCCTCCTGTATTAAATAATGGTTGACATCCTGATGAGATATACAATTCCATTCACTTGAAAGGCGTTAGCATATGATCATGCAAATGAGATGTCATGCTATTTCCGATGACATGGAGTCTAAATAAAGGTAGCATTTATATAGCGCTGATTCCAGACAATATCCGTCCATAGCGCTTTACTAGCCGGGATTCAAACCGGGAATCCCTGGGTGTCATGTTGAATGCTCTACCATTTGAGCTATTTGGGTCAACTGAGTTCTCCTTGGTCCTTTTGTCATATTTGCTCTCATTGTTTTATGCAGCCACTGATTGACTGGTTGTTGTGGAGACATCTTAATTATATCATCGTAAGATCCAAAGAAAAATTGGCTGGAACGTGATCTGCGCAAAATTCACCGGGAAATTGAATGTTGTAAACATTACTTAAATTTAACTGGTTCCAAAAACTCATCTGGAAGAATGTTTGTATCACAAAAAAGTGTTTTATAGAATATCAAATATATTGAAATGTGGTGATGTATATCATTCTTAATACCACACTATTTGAAGCCAAAGAAACATCGACATGTGAATTTTTAACATTGAAGACAGGCTTTTCAATATGTAAATTCCTATTAATGCAATAAATTCCATATTCATAACATACATTGGGACGTGACTGGTACAAAATTATTCTCGGGGGTTATAACTTGTAAAATACATTTGGTGATTCGGTAAAGAACCCTTTGTGGATGACTGTGTGATATTACATTGATAAAGCGATTAGTGCTTAGTTAAGGAGGGAAATGGGCCTGGGCAGAGGGATGGATTGGTGGTAACAGTTATAATTGCGGGTGAAATATATTTTGAGATGATTTCATGAAAAAAATGAGGGTTTTTTAATGATATTGATTTGGGAGTTTTTAGGTTGTAGTAAATCCATGGAGGGGCCTGGTGTAGTGAAAAAAGTCAAGAAAGATCAGAATTATCCTGAGTTAGTAATTCTGCTGGCCGTGGGTCACCGATTCTTGCCCTGTCTCGGAGTTCTAGATCTCGCGGTTGCCTTGCCATCTCCCGTGCACACAGCGAGATTTACTGTCCTTGGCGGGTACCTGGACAGCATAAGAAGTGACCTCGTCTATCAGGCCTGCTGATCACGATTCTGAGCTGGACCTCCGCCCTGACCTGTCCCCCGAGTTGTAATTCTCACAGAGTTGTGTGCCAATTACCGCGGCGCAGATGCTAATGGTAAGAACCCCTGCTTGTAGGCGCCAATCAGGCTTTTGTCTGGTGATTTTACAATTGTCCGGTATCCATGTTTTGTAGCATATTTCTATTGCATTAACGTTTTATATTGGCCATCTTTGCTGAAAAAATGGCTGCATATGCTGTATATACAGATAATCTCATACGTCCATAACTTGAACAAATGGCATGTGAGTCACAATGGAATCAGTCAATGAATGAGCGGCGGGGTCCATCTTATTTATTGGTAATTTTGTCTCAGGATATATCTTATTTCATCTTATTTCATATATATTTGTAATACTCTTAACAGTCCCATTGTACTAGTACAATTTTTACCTTAAACATTTAAAGCACTACCCAATCCACTGGACGTGACTCTAGGGGTGATTCTGGTGGTTGGCATTTGCAGGGCTATTGTCATCCTGTCATTGCACAGTATCAACATTGGTTATATATTATACAGAGAAGTACAAATGTCGTTGTTAAGATCTTTCTGGACTTTATTTGATGAAATCTATTGTGGTCATATATCTATTGTGATCATATATCTATTGTTGTCATATATCTTCTAATTATGAGATAGAGAGTAAAACTCCCTTTGCTACAAAACACTATTCACAGTGATTTTATCTTTACTCCCTGCAAAAAGACAAATGCATCTAACTTTACCAACTATAAAACTGCTGTTGTTATATTATGTTTGCATGCATGACATCCTCTGCCTGTCCCTAGAACAAATGATCAGAAAAATACCGGCACAGACATGTTGGGACCAGATGGATACGATTGTCTGCTCTAACCAGGCACGCTATAGATACACACAGGCTCATCATTAAATCCATGCATGGCATATATATACACACAAAACGACCTTTTTATACAAAAAAACATAACAAAGAAGGAGACCACAAACTCGGGCGAACGCAAAATCAGTCTGGGATATTTTGTCTCGTTTGTATATTTTGTATAGATTGTCTCGTTGTTAACAATATAAAAGGTAATATTTATTGACATACTGATAGTTATTCATTTCTATGTATATGATGATATCTTTACGTTTTTTCGTTTGTTGAGAATGTTCTTATTAGTATATGTTCTTCTTAGCAATACTCTTCTTAGAAATGTTCTTCTACAGTGATGGGGGTCAGCTTTGATCTCCTCTGAAACTGCTGGTTGGAGTTCCATGCAATTAGATAAAAACCTGTTGTATTTTCAGGAGACCAATTCCATCTATTTTCCATAAGGTTAAGATTTCTGACCCTTTTGTTATGATTCTTTTTTCAAAAATCTTAACGTTCACTGAGTTGTTAAGTAGGCTGCCATTTTGAATAACATTATAAATAATTGCAATGAGAATCGAGGTAATAAGTTGGGGCCATATTCAATATGCAACATGCATTATGATTGGTCAAAATTATCATCTGCTCAAGTCTGCTCTGGGAAAGCCTTTAAATTGTCATTTATGAAACAATTTCTAGAAAATATTCACAAACATTACAATAAAGCAATGAACAGTATAGCTGTAAGGCTATTGGCCTATGTTTTTGTAATGATGGCGCATGATTGTTTTTGTTGATGTTATAATGGGCAGAGGAGGCATACAGGTAAATTATTGCTGTACAGTATGTGACCCATTTAAGTATCCTACACATATACAGGTACTCTACTTAACATAGCACTTTTATCATTGCATTTAACAAATCGTTGGTTTGGGCAATGGCAAACCTACACATCTGATATCTCGTGATGCGAGAGAGTTGTCATGTTCTTGCATATTAGAACACGATGGTGGTTTTTTAAAGAATTAATTGCGTATCAAATTAGATTTGACAATATCGAATGCTGGAAGACTCATTAAGGGAGGATAATAATACATACCAGAGGGATAAGTTTAATTTTTCAGAATTTGTCATAATGAAGTTGATACTTATTGTCCTCGTAATTTTGTTACTGCACATACATGCATTTTTGGAACTTTGCTATGCTTCTGACAGTTTTCAATGTTCCACTATCTTAATGGAATCTCAAACCATTTGCCCTTCATCCAAACCCAAACCTAAATACACACAAACACACACCACAACAATTCTACATTTAAATTTTCACACCTCCGTATAATATTGCATTAATGTACACATACTTGAGTGTGTGTGTGTGTGTGTGTGTGTGTTTGTTACGTTGAAATTGTGGCTTGAAGTATAAGTAAACATCTGTAAGGTGAATGCTCATAATTCTATCCGGTCCCTTGATATATCCCCATATATCATCTACACATGTCACTAGCTGGGTTTAAGAGGGAAGTAGAATGCAGATATTGGCCAGGAGAAACACAGCGCCCTGAATCCAGATATAATATATGTTTATACAGATACCTAACAGACGCCCCCTTTCCTCTTATGACAGTTTAGATTGTGTACTTACCACGTTTATTTGGATCAAACAGCTGTCCAGTTGTGGTAAACAGAAGCTGCAGGTTTGCTACAGTGTTGGTATACTACTACTACACGGCCGCTAGTGTGATCCCATCAGAGCTGAGAGAGCATGCCTGGGTGTGATACGAGCTGCTGCGCTACTGCCACCGCCGCCCAGCTGCATTATAAGCCTGCAAGCATAACACCACGTCAGCCTCCTGCAATAACAAAAAAACTCCTCCAACCCGGTTCCCCCTACTGCTCATGTTGCTAAACTCATTGTTTCTGACTTTTGTGCTGACTCGCGTATAATGTGATATCAGCATATTCATGTTAATTTCGATGAATAGCACAAACCTGTTTGAACACGTTTCATGAAAATATAGGCTGCTAATTTTTTTCAAATATAGTAGGCAATTTTCAGTATAATATATGATAAATAACAAATCGTGTTCTCACTGACTCATTTATAAATGTTTATAATTTTACGATCTAAATGCTATTTTAAAAATCTTACTAATTATTTCTTTTGATTTCAAGGGACCTACTTAGAAGGTTGTGCCACCCAACAGTCCATTGTAAATAATCAATGTGACAATCAAACTTCTTAAGATTGGACACTGCAATATAAAAGAAATGCAACGATATAACCTGATTGGGTGGGGAATTTGATATATTATCCCACTAATCTACCTTTTAAAGATGGCAGTCTTTATCATATGTATTCTCTACATGCATGTCCTCTCCTGGGCCAGTCTCATCACTGACTCTATAAGGTGCCCATGTAACTTATACACCGAGGAGCATTTCTCGTGAAGTAAATATGTGACAGCATAAACACAGTCTCCTGTTATTTTTCTCTGAATGAGGTTAACATACGTCATAATTGGGATTGTTGCGTTCATGGCCTGTTTAAGCATGTCTGTGATAGCATAAATCTACCATGTGTTAAAGCGAACAAATCTAACATCGGAGCCATACGTAACATATAGGAAAGCCATTCAAATTCTCCTTTTTGTTATAAGTTTTGTGCATGAATACATGTCTTTAAACAATTTATCTAAGGGTTTTTCTGTTTATAATTGATATTCCCTACAATTATCAAAGACATGATGGACTCAGTCATAACGCAATCATGATCAGCCCATAATTACTCGTAATAAGGAGATCAAATAAATATTTTGGGACTGCATTAGTTCATGTTTTCCAAGTAATTTATAGCATTTTAACTCAATCCTAAGATCAATTGAGAGCCAATCCAATTCATTCATTTTTAACCTAATGTGAGCAAATTTCTTTGTTTGAGTTACAAGTTTAATTGAAGCATTTTGTAATCTCTGCAACCCAAATTTCCTTTTTAGGTCGCCCCAGTTAAACACAGTAGTCTAAGTTATAAATAAAAAATGATTGAGTTAGTATATGGGCATTTCTACTGTGCAAATATTTTCTTATTCTAGATGATTATTTAAATAAACGAAACCCATCTAACATATTTTTGCCCAAAATGGTTATACATTTTCAAATTAGAATCAAACACTACCCCCAGATATTTAACTTTTGTAGATTTTGTAATTTTCTAAGAGCTGCCACCTGTCGTATCACATTCGCAAAACACAGATTTGTATTTCTAGAATCTTTTAATATCATTCACAATGTTCATATTATCAGCTATTGATGGGGAGCACATAATGCTACAATTTCATTTTGCAAATTATTATTTGTCAAAATAGCTAACATATCAGGAAGTAATTTGCCACGATAGCTAAATCAACAGGCAAAGGACGTATAAGGCCCAGAGTTCCATCTCGGCCTTGACTGCATGTATCCCTCCCTTTAAGATGAGTCTGGTTCAATCAAATCACCGCTCACATAATGCTATGGTTATTGTATATTCAAAACATTTACTTGGATATCAAGCTCAAGTCTAAATCTCATGCAAATTCAGTACAACCGCAAAATAATGTGAAAATTGAGAAAGTTGTATATTTTGATCTGAGTATCGTTTATTTTATTATGTATATTATGAATTAGAATTGAACTTATAAAATGTAGAAAATAGATATTCCTCAAAGATCGAGACAAATATATCATGTTCAGTCTCAACTTATTTCACCATTTGTTAATTTTATATTGATTTGATTAAACAGGGTGATATTGTTCTCCACGATACATACTATTATTGAATAAAACATCATGGAAGATTTGCCGTTTATTTTGTGGTGTTGGAACTGGTAATTATAATCTTTCCTGACCCAAAATATCTTCGGGCGGTAAAATTTTTCAAGCCTCAGATTAATTGATGCAAATTGCACATAAAATCAGAAAAATCGATTAATAGGGGCAGAGTGTTCACCCTTCAGGCATGGGTCTTAGCTCAAATGAGGAATTGTACCATTAACGAAATCTCCAGCACAGAAACCTATCAAACTCATGTCCCTCAAATCATCACAGAGAAACTGGTGCTAAGAAGCATGCTTGCCAACTGCGCAATGCCCATCATTCATTCAAAGATCTTAGATGCGATAGTTCTATTCAATGGAAATCAAGTCAGTAGATATTGCGCCTGTGCTCTAACCTGCACCACACCCATAGCTATCTGCACCACAACCACAGCTATTTGGTAACATAGTAAAGGGAGTCAAATATATAATTCATTCACTACTGATCACTGAAAAATAATGCCTTTTTAGTAGAATGTGAACATATGTCTAATGACATGTGGATACTTTTAAATATCTATTTTGCATTCAATGATTAAGGGCCTTGTAAACATATGTATATAATTCAATACACATATTTGTGAAAGTTGAAACTTGCCAACTGTTTTGCACTTTATTAAATTCGAAATATCATGAAGGGAAATAGTACCCGTATTCAAAGTCCATTTTTTAAAACAAATTACATACCCGTATTCAAAGTCCATTTTTTTTAAACAAATTACTTTACAATTCATTTTAGGATCACATAAGATATAAACATTTGATCTGTATTCAAATGTGTGCTGTTATTTGGGCCATCATATATATGGAATTATTACCCAAATGCCTGTATGGTCCGAAAATGATCCCAAAATGCAGGGGGTGAGACGTGGCTCCAGCCAGCAGTCCATAACTGGTTATCAAAGCCAATGGTTTGCGTTATCACGTCTATGTAATAATGCAAAAGAAAGATCCCCAGCCACTCTTCAAAAAGAGTAGGCATTGAGTCCCGGTGACCTGATATCGCTTATACAGTGCTGAAAAGGTGGTTAATACAAACAAACCGAATCAACTTCTAAAATGCGAAATTTCAATTCGATATAATATGATGTTGTCATTCTTTAACACCCATTTTCAAAATAATGATCACACAGTCATTGACATCTTAATGTACTTAAAGGCTGCATGAGTACTTTGAATCCTGTTCCAGAGAATTTCTTTTCGAAATGTTATGTAGGGCAAATATCAGACTTTCTAAAAAATGAATTTCAATTTCATTGAGCTGCTGTGGGAGTAAGTGGAATGCATTGGTGTGAGATCAGAATATATAAGAACAGATTAGAAAAGACTAGATTATTTTAAATTGGAATAGATTATAATATAATAGATCAAAATAGATTAGAATGGATTAGATTAGGATGAAATAGAATATATTAGAATGAAACATAATTGATTTCATTAGAACAGATTAAAATAGATTAGATTGGAATAAGTTTACAATCATTAGATTGGGATAGATTAGATTGGAATGGATAAGAATGGATTAAAATAGATTAAATTAGAACATACTAAATTAGATTAGACTATAATATATTAGAATAGATAAGAATAGATCAGAACAGAATAGATAACATTAGATTAAAATAGATTCGAACAGATTAGGTTGGATCTGAATAGATTAGATTAGATTAAATTATCATATATTAGAACAGAATGGTTTAGATAAGATTGGATTGAATTAGATTAGATCAGATTTGATCAAAATATAGTTTTCATTCCAGGAACAAGATAACCATCCCCAATAATCTATCAGAGAAATGTTGTGTTGTGTCTATTGTCAACGAGTTTTCAACAATACAAAGTAACGATTTCTTGATATTATCATGGATATTAAGCTATGAGTAAGTTAGCCACGAGGTCCACATTGACCATATAACCATAGATCTAGAAAAGGCATCTATGAAGAGCATTATCAACTGTTTCAGATGACACTTTGTGAAATATCATTTAAACTCATTTAAGATCAAATCGTTCCAATTATTTAAAATGGAAAGAGTGTTTACTCTATGATTAATTAGCACCAACCTGTTAGCCCGAGCAGAAAAAAAAACGTACACCGCTATTCCAAAGATACATTGAAAGACATTATTTCTAGAAGTGTAAATGAAGAGTAAAACCATTTCAGCTGCTGGGTAATTCTTGCGTATATGAAGACAGGCTGTTTTATTTTAATTGTTTTTCTTTCATGTGACGTGACATCCATTTGTTCCTGTAACATTGGTTAGTACCACGCTCTGTAAACAACTCAAATATTAAGTTCAAAGACAAGTCTATTAAATTAACCTGCTGCCGTTTTGTCAAATTCCACCGATAAAAGTTATTTTCCTTTACTGTGATCAAGCTTGAGTTCATATTTACTTCAAGGATCAAGATACAGTAAATATACCAACAAATCATGACTTGGACATCTTACAGTTTATGCTTAATTATTCAATGCTAAATACAAGTCCTCTAAGCCATTTTTCAAGAAATGTGCCTTTCCTAATACACTGTCTTCCACATAGCCACTATAATTATAAGTTGTCAGTGTACTGTAATCTCAAACTCCACCAGAGGGCGACATGGTGAACCTATCACCTCTGTACAAGGTGCCTTTTTGTGCTGGCTCACCACATCCACCAATTTTTATGTAACTGTCCGTCTTACATATTTTTTTCTTAAATTGTACTCAGATTGGTATATTATGATATATTTCACCCTTAATACAAAAGTTTGTGCATATAGAAACAAATATTAAGAGAAATAAAACTTGGAACTACTTTTTCAACCGTAGGAGCCATTTCCTGGGGTAGTGATAAGGCGGAACCACAACAAAGATGGCCGCTTTGTTTACAATTTGAATTCTTTTAATCTTTTATACTTTTGGTTAATCTAACCAACAAAAATGTTTAAATGTTAACAAATGAATTCTAATACATCTCAAGGCAACTTCATATTTGATATTAAGAGATGTTAATACATCAATCACATTTACAACACACTGACAGTTCTTGAGCACATGGCCAGTAAAAGTAGGACCGGATGAATACTAATCTGGGTTGGCCAGAGGTAATAGTTTGCGTGTGCCTCTGGTGGACAGTGTGCTGTAATCTGGGACAGTTGTGTCCAATAACTGACACCCTATTCTCTTGCATCAGGACCAATTCCCGCCCTCTTTGACCATTGCAGACAGTCAGGTCTTATCACCAGATAACAAATTGATCCCATAATCTGCTAATTAAAAGTTTATAGACTTTTGTTTTTTTCTTGAAAACACAAAAACTTAAGCTTATTCCACAATGATAGATAATTAAGAGCAAATATAAATTAAATATCAAATAAATACCTAGTATACAGCAAAATGTACATACAAAAATATTTATTTAGAGTCATTTAAAACAACAATAAAACATTAGCTCAAAGCTATTGAATGACTAAAAATAATCACATAGGGACTATTAAAATCACTGGGTTTGTTTTACTATACTATACTATTACTATAGTTTTGTTGAATGATATTTCCATTAACATTGAGGCAAACCTTGAGCATGTAGATAAATGAATTAAAATTAATTATTTCGAATAATACACTCCGTTTTAAAAGTTTGGTTTATGACAACTATCATTTTATTTTTCATTTGCAGTCATGGACATTATGAGAGATGCGATGGTGAAAGTGAAAAAGCGCAATTACAAGTGGCTCTCTCTAGTGGGAGAACATGGTATATATGAGCTAAATTCAATCAGGTGGCACCACTTGTACAGGGTTCTGTTCAGATAAATGAATGATCTGTCATATAATACTCTGGTATTATTAACAAAGAATGACAACATGGTGATCTGATTGACTGCATAGTTCAAAGTGCAATATTTACAGGTATATGGCATATGTTCAGCATCAGGAATCACTCGTAAATTATAAATATAGAAAATTGTTTGTGCATCTTGGCAACCCGCAATCTAGTTGGAGAATTGAAAGCATGGGGTGCTATGAATGAACGTGTCCTGTAGACGTTTTACTGTGCTGATTATGTCCACATAGCTTTTGTGGAGAGAGCGGGGGATGTTATGTCATTGTGTGTCAGTCAACTTCGGTTTTATTCAAAACATCTGGGTGGAGTTCTCAGCACTTCATAGTTAAGATGCTTAATTAGGGTACACATTCTATCCATTTTCCATGAGGCCAAATATTTAATAATTCCATCTTTTAGGTTAAAGGAAAATCAATAGCCGTTGAAAAATCTGAGATGGTGACCTATAATTTGATTTGTATTCTCTCTAAATTACATGCTACATGTATTTCTGATTATATTTTTTTTCTTCAGAATTTTGTGCTGATTTTCATTCTATTGACATTGTTTGGTAAACCAACATTTTGCAACAGTATTGAACAATATTATATTTAAACGAATATTCAAAAATAAAAAGGTCAGGCGTTTTTCTTTTAGAATTACAAAATTTAAACTACAGACGTTCAGGTGGTGACAAGAAATTGAATGTAAAAACAACAATTTATTGTGATACAGTATTTATTGAAAATTGTGTTCTGAAAGTAAATGAACAAAGGTCTGTGAATGAGAGGTGGCACGGCTAATGATTTCCACATCTTATGCCAGTTGTTCAGTTGTTTGCATATATGCCGCAAGGCTCAGACAGCTTTGGTAATTAGTTCATTATATTCTCAATAGAACTGTACTAGAATTTCTACACGATCTTACAGAAATCTCAACACTTTTCATGACCTCCGTGATATGAAAAATGACTGAGTTGCATTATTTCACATTGATAACTTCCTTTGACGATATTATATTGTTTACTGTACTGCCACAAAACCTGAAAACTGTCGTTGTATATATCTTTAGTGTGAACAGTGGGGGCAAAACGGTTTTAGCTTATGTTGTTTTATTAACTATACTTAGAATTATATATGAAATCACCACCTTTCTTGTAACCCATATTGAATGTTTTTCTTACTCGAGGTTTTCTTTCGATTACAATTCTATGGCTATTATGATCGTCTTAACAACTGTACTGCTCGGTACCTCATACGTTGCCTGTAAGACATTCCACGTCCCAATGCGAGTGAATGGTTCTGCGACGTGGTTCATACAAATACAAGACTTAAAGGCTCAAAAATGGGATTCCGTTGGCCATAAAAAGTGACCATGTTATTTGTGTTTGTCAAAATGTCTAAATTTTTCGTTCCTAATGTCATTTATGTTGAAATGTGGGTCTGAGTACCAGTATTTAAGTTTCAAAACTTTAAGTAACAAGTACCCTTTCTATTTCTCTTCCTGGGACACAGTCATAGCACACGTTGGTTAGGCGTCACAATTAATATACTGCATGATTGACAAAGGTAGAAAATGCTATCGAGATGTTTTGCACTCCAATGAGTGGCTCACACCTCGTCATCATGGGCCACGTGATAAGGGGAAAGAAAGATCCCTAGTTACTCTTCAAAAGAAATATTGCATGTATTCATGATGACAGATTTCTACCTCACTGCTACAGCTGATGTGTGAAATATATTTTACCAATTAATGCTTAGGTTTGCACACAACTGTTTTCAAAATCTACCATATATCAGATGCCATTTATTCACATAATATACCATCTGTCATCCCAACAAGATTTGTAGTGATCAACATTTTTTATCGGAATGCGACCAGAGATGTGTGCCTTCTCGTGGAACATTATAAGCCGTGATAATTTGCAAACGACATTGTGCATTATAAATATAAGTCGAGTTCTTTGATCTGTAGATGGGATGGATGGTTCTAACCATATATATATATATATATATATATATATATATATATATATATATATATATATATATATATATATATATATATATATATATATATATATATATATATATATATATATATATATATATATATATATATATATATATATATATATATATATATATGAAAATTATTTTGAACAAAATCTGAAAGTGATAAATAATATTCCAATTATTCTTCTGAACGCACACTTGCACATTTGACCGTGAACAAACATGACCCATTTGTGTTTTGACCCTCAAAATTGTGACTCAATTAGTATTGTATGTGTGTGTTGATCGGAGAGTGCATATCCTATTCCGCTGCCTATTCCAGCAAAACAAAACAAAACAACTGGAGACATCAGTATTAATTTCTATAATCCTCCATTAATGGTGCCAATTCTCTCACGGGCTGTTATATAAGCAGAAGGGTTTGTGGTTGTCAGATGATAGGGTTATTTGAAGATTTATTGTGTAATACATACGTTTACCACAAAGCTCAGTATACCCTTTTGTCAGTGTGGCTTTGACCTGCACCAAAAGTGGGTAACATTAAGTACACATTTAGCTGATATTTAGTTTTGACCCATTTAAGCCAGGAAGGTTGCCGCCATGTGTACATCCTACTGTAGTCCCAGTATATCTTAATGGGTGCATTGTGCATATCCGAAGGGTGTCTCTACTGAATGAACCTCAGCATAATTAACATGTATCATGTACAGTTGATCTTTAGACATATGACACATCCAGCCATCTATAAGACATACAGACATTCGTCATAACCATCCTAATTATCATACCAAATTAGATGAGATTTTTTGGATGAGAATTGGACGATGGCAATATTGTCAATCTTCTTCATGTGAGAAAATCGAAAAAGGTTAGTATATGAATATTATAGAAATGTAATATTATAAAACATAATATCATATGCGTGTGAATTAATAACAGATCACATTCGCATTGTCAGAGTGGCCACGCATTTTAATAGCATTAACAATGTTTGGACGGGCTGCAGAATAATTAATTATATTTTCAGAATAATATTCATGAGGTTCACAGTCTTCCTAAGATTATTGTTATCCCTATATGTTACCACCAAAGTCGCCACAAGCCTCATTGAAACGTTCTATGTTATCTGATTGGTGTTTTTGTTTGCGAACAATTGAGGTAATCATTATGGCAGTGTAATTAATTGTGTAATGAGATCATTACACAATTAACAAATGATATGTAACATGTTTAACAGGCACATACGACTTTTATAGACATTGGTCAAATTAAGGCATATATTGCCTAAAATGAAGACATACTTGTGTCTGAATGGGCTGTACTCATGTATGTGCTGGAATGATTATAATTGTGATGATTTCGAGGGCACACAACATGCAGGTGACCTCACAGGAATTAGCCCGAAAATATGAATGTCAGCACCAACAAGTATGTGTCAATGTAAGATTACCATTCATTTTTGAGTTAAGACATTTATGGTTTAACAGACCAAAACCACAGCTCAGTGTAGTTGTTCAGAAATACATTCTTTCACAACTTTGTTATTTTTTGTTGTACATGTTACAATAAGCCTATCCTCTCTTAGATAGTTCCATTGTTTCTCTTATGTATTTGTCAATAATTCTGTGACTAGAGGGAGACACCATTGTAATGGTTCTGTGACTACAGGGAGACGCAATTGTTATGGTTCTGTGGCTACAGGGAGACACCAGTATAATGGTTCTGTGACTACAGGGAGACACCATTGTAATGGTTGTGTGACAGGAGGGAGACACCATTATAATGGCACTGTAACTACAGGGAGACACCATTATAATGGTTCTGTGACTACAGGGAGACACCATTATAATGGTTCTGTGACTACAGGGAGACACCATTGTTATGGTTCTGTGACTAGAGGGAGACACCATTGTTATGGTTCTGTGACTAGAGGGAGACACCATTGTTATGGTTCTGTCACTACAGGGAGACACCATTGTTATGGTTCTATGACTAGAGGGAGACACCATTGTTATGGTTCTGTGACTAGAGGGAGACACCATTGTTATGGTTCTGTGACTACAGGGAGACACCATTGTTATGGTTCTGTGACTAGAGGGAGACACCATTGTTATGGTTCTGTGGCTACAGGGAGACACCAGTATAATGGTTCTGTGACTACAGGGAGACACCATTGTAATGGTTGTGTGACAGGAGGGAGACACCATTATAATGGTACTGTAACTACAGGGAGACACCATTATAATGGTTCTGTGACTACAGGGAGACACCATTGTTATGGTTCTGTGACTAGAGGGAGACACCATTGTTATGGTTCTGTCACTACAGGGAGACACCATTGTTATGGTTCTGTCACTACAGGGAGACACCATTGTTATGGTTCTATGACTAGAGGGAGACACCATTGTTATGGTTCTGTGACTAGAGGGAGACACCATTGTTATGGTTCTGTGACTACAGGGAGACACCATTGTTATGGTTCTGTGACTAGAGGGAGACACCATTGTTATGGTTCTGTGACTAGAGGGAGATACTATTGTAGTTGTTCTGTGACTACAGGGAGACACCATTGCAATGGTTCTGTGACTAGAGGGAGACACCATTATAATGGAACTGTGACTACAGGGAGACACCATTATAATGGTTCTGTGACTAGTGGGAGACACCATTGTTATGGTTCTGTGACTAGAGGGAGACACCATTGTTATGGTTCTGTCACTACAGGGAGACACCATTGTTATGGTTCTGTGACTAGAGGGAGACACCATTGTTATGGTTCTATGACTAGAGGGAGACACCATTGTTATGGTTCTGTGACTAGAGGGAGACACCATTGTTATGGTTCTGTCACTACAGTGAGACACCATTGTTATGGTTCTGTGACTAGAGGGAGACACCATTATAATGGTTCTGTGACTAGAGGGAGACACCATTATAATGGTTCTGTGACTAGTGGGAGACACCATTGTTATGGTTCTGTGACTAGAGGGAGACACCATTGTTATGGTTCTGTGACTAGAGGGAGACACCATTGTTATGGTTCTATGACTAGAGGGAGACACCATTGTTATGGTTCTGTGACTAGAGGGAGACACCATTGTTATGGTTCTGTCACTACAGGGAGACACCATTGATATGGTTCTGTGACTAGAGGGAGACACCATTATAATGGTTCTGTGACTAGAGGGAGACACCATTATAATGGTTCTGTGACTAGTGGGAGACACCATTGTTATGGTTCTGTGACTAGAGGGAGACACCATTGTTATGGTTCTGTGACTAGAGGGAGACACCATTGTTATGGTTCTGTGACTAGAGGGAGACACCATTGTTATGGTTCTGTGACTAGAGGGAGACACCATTATAATGGTTCTGTGACTAGTGGGAGACACCATTGTTATGGTTCTGTGACTACAGGGAGACGCAATTGTTATGGTTCTGTGACTAGAGGGAGACACCATTATAATGGTACTGTGACTACAGGGAGACATTATTGTTATGGTTCTTTGACTGGAGGTAGTGGTTCTGTGACATGAGGAAAACACCCTTGTAATGGTTCCGTGACTACAGGGAGACACCATTATAATGGTTCTGTGACTACAGAGAGACACCATTGTAATGGTTCTGTGACTACAGGGAGACACCATTATAATGGTTCCGTGACTACAGGGAGACACCATTGTAATGGTTCTGTGACTACAGGGAGACACCATTGTAGTGGTTCTGTGACTACAGGGAGACACCATTATAATGGTTCCGTGACTACAGGGAGACACCATTGTAATGGTTCTGTGACTACAGGGAGACACCATTGTAGTGGTTCTGTGACTACGTTGAGACATTGTTTTGTCGATATGAGTACAGGGAGACACCATTGTAATGGTTGTGTGACAGGAGGGAGACATCATTGTAATGGTTCTGTGACTACACGGAGACCCCATTAAACAGGCCGTTTTATCAATGATAAAATGAAAGTGTCAGCTGTGTCAAATAAATCTTTTTGACTTCAAAATATGTATCTCTAGTATCAATAAATTCAACAAAGTCAAGCATGATATGTTTGACTCTTTGAGGAAAGGAAAGACATTCTCATTTTACAGCATGAATTGTAACTTTTTATCATGAAGTTTGTTATTCACAGCTTCACCGCACTCAGTGCCACCAATATCTTTACAATGTGTTAATATATTTCTTGCATTTAGTATGTGGGATGCTTTATTTTTATGCAAGGCTGCTTTTGTACTATCAGCTGTTTCATTTCCTTCTTTACCTATATGCCCTATAATTGAGTAGAATATAATCATATTTTTCTGGCCAAGCACAACTCACCCCTTCCAACACACTTGGAGACAGGTAGATTGTTTTCATCTCCGAACCTACAGAGGAAGCCATGGTGAAGTTAAATAGTATATATAAAATCATAGTTTGAATTTAATTGATCTAAAAATCAGACATGGATATGATGGTCCAAAGATTGCCATCCAACAAGAACGGCATGTGTCTGACGAGAGTTTGGGAAGTAAAGCTCAGTCAACAGAAAACTAAATACAGGTTGAAACTCACTTATGAGTAGATCTGGAATCAGGGCAATTATTTGCCTAAGCGGCTGTGGGGGCGAACATACACAAACCAATTACTATTGCGTAATAATAAGAGAATGCCCCTGGTGACCTTCAGTGTACACAGAACATGCAGTTTCCTGCAAATAAAGCCACTAACAGTAGCCTGAGGAGGAACTTTCTGTAAATAAAATGCATACATTTATCACTAGTGAAAATGGCAGTATATTGAGTGGTGTAATGCAAATTGCTTGTAAATGAATGCAAATTCTTTCTTCGTGAAAAAAAATAGTTTAATTCATTTTTTTAATGGTTTTGATCTAAGATTTGATTTGCGAAACTTTACAGTACAATACACCACAAACGCATGTTACCATTCATTATCAAGAATTTTCCTTTGTCAATAATTGTACATTTGACAAAATCAAGCAACTTTATTCACACAATATTTGAATGGTACACCTACATGGCTACTTATTTAGATATGCTTAATTGTCTGAGTTTGGATGTTGATCTTAAGTTTGGGAGATAAAAGGAAAATAAAAACAAAGTAATCTAGTCAGGTGTATGACTCCTAAATGAACAAAAAGGCCATAAACAAAATGTTTTCATCCAGGCTGAAAAAGGTTTCAATCATGCAGCAAAATATTGTAGGATATTTATATTTGCAACAAACCTATAGTGATTGATTCATATAAGTTTTGTGTAAATCATTTCTCAAAGTGGTTTATTTGCATTTCTTTATCAACTTTATTATCTCCAACCACTCTCTAAAGCAAACACATACTCAAATATCCCTCTGGTTGGCATGATGTGTGTCGTAAAGCCATTAATTTCTGCCATGTGTTATTAGAAGTATCTTAGAGTAATACACCTACTCTAAGGAAGTATCTTGTATTTTGAATAATGTATCAATGAATAGATGCTACCTGTTTTAAGTTTATGACTATCTAGTTTTCTGTAGCCAGCGATGACTGCAGATAACGACGGCTTTAGATTTGTGTGATCAAGCATTTCACATGGGATTTGCCTTTGATCAAAGCTTATGATGAATACCTGCTTATCATTTTGATTTCTGTCATGTAGGGCACAGGGGTTTAAGCGGCTGATTGTTGCTAGTGATACGAGTGAGTGTGTGATAAGGGGTAGTAGGCCTGATGGTCACACACTGACGCTTATCCCAGCTTCCTCCTCCTCCCTGCTGCTGCTGCTGCTGGGATCCCAAACAGCTTAATAACACCACCTCACGCTGCCTCACTGACCACAACATCGCCAACCACAAAGCACACAGCGGGACCAAATTTATTAAGTTCTTTTTTTGTTACTATCAGGAGCAAAAGACAGGCCCTCTTGTCTGGCAGGGTCTGGATCCTGTAAGCTGCCAGAGTTTCAGACGGACTGTTTATCACTGTGATTAAAACTTGGCAAAGATGCTTTGACTTGGGCCAATTGAAGCCACCTGACTTGATGAAAGCCAACTGGGAAAGTTACACCGTAGAATGCAAAGGAAACTTTGAGGCGGATATTTGTAAACTCTAATAACCTGCCTCATCAACATGGCCGGTTGTGCACAGTCAAGGCAAGAAGGAGCAATAAACTATCAGAGAGGGTTGTGACATCATGTTGGATCTTTCTGTTCAATCACACCTATCAAGACATCTTCTACGTGGATAATCTTGCTTCTATTGAGAGACGTAACTGTTCATGTAATAATGGATAACTCTGGGCTGTATTGAATGCAGAAATGATATAACTGAAAAGCTTGGTAAGTTGCTACACTTTAGAGAATAACATAAAAACATTGACTATATTTCTATCATTTCCCCATATATTAGGATGTAAACATATTACGTCAATATGTCTAGGGTCCAACTCTATAACACCAAACGTTGAAGATTTAATATCATAACAAATATCAAATATTAGATATATATTGTGTATTTTGTACAATTGTTTTGTTTTGTTAAATGATGAACTACTCACAGATATAGTTTAAAGACTAAAACACCAATACACCCTAGTGAAGGAAACCTCAAAGAATGTCTACCGTTCATAGTGTAACTTGGTTGTTTTTAGGGAAAGCAGAGACCCCAACAAGAGATGCAAAACGCAATATTTGCCAACATTTGGCCATTAGACAAGTTGCGGATGTATTTCATTTGTAGGTCACATTAGATGAATGACCCTATATTTCCCATATACTAGTTATGTTTTGAGTTGCACTACATCTGCACGGCCTGATAAAACTTAGATAAGTATTAATTCAAGACAGAAACGTAGACAGTACCATCTGGCGAAATAATGTATATATATATACATATATATATCCCCTGTCAATATCCTACTGTGAAATTATATATATATATATATATATATATATATATATATATATAATCATGGTTGATTATCAAGGTTTTACTCAAGGTTTTAAATACATTATTAGGAAGTCATTGTCTTTTTTATATTTTCTACAAAATAAATATTGTCTTTAATTTGCCAAAAAAACATCAATATCAATTCCAAATGTTGCATGCATATGGTTCAAATAAAACCCCAATATGAAGATTTCATATTTGTTTTTTGTATGAAATCATTATATTTTAATTTTTAAAATGATTAATTCTAACTGGTCTGAATCTTAAGCATGAAAAAATTACTTGTCCTAACCGAGATTGAAATCCCAGACCTTTTGCATAAGAGACAGACGTCTTTAACCACCGAACCACGTCCCATCCCCTGACAGCACTGGATAAACTTCGATAAACAGGAACCTCCTGTTCAAGAATATAATGTGAGAGTCTACCTGCATTATTTACATTATATCATTTCATGGACCTGCTCTCTAAATCATGAAAAACAAACACAACCATGCGCCACCCACCAAGCTGGGTCTCTGTATCCGTATGTAAGAATGCCATAAATACTTGAATCCTACGGCTATGCGTGACCAGATGACGTGACGCAATAGCCATGTGTGGCCTTATTTTGTCACGTTTATGCGTGGCCAGATAGATGTATAGCTTCCACTGATAAAGTTGGATCAATGTGGATGGTTTGACTCCCTTCCCACTGGCCCCCACTTACCCACTTAAACCAATTGTGATAAGATAAACACAAAATTGTTCCTGTGACTCAGCCATGAGCCTCCTATCAAACAAACTGTATCCTTTACTTATGTTTAGAGGATGCCCTGCCAGGGCCAGATGCCACAACCAATTGTGGTGTATACAGAGATTATAACCATCTGGATTTTCTCATTAGGTTTAGGTCAGCTGGATATGCTGCTTAATGTAATATACATTTTCCAAACTACTGGTATTTCATGTATTGAATTTGACTCTAACATTAACGTGTGCATTGACACCAAAATATGTTGTTCTTGTAACCTAGGATTATGCAATGCACATAGACGGCATATTATGCCTGAAAGTTAAACAGGTATGGGTCATCTGTGGGTGCTTTTGTAGTGTAAGTTAACAGACCACAAACAAATAATGAATGCAATGCCCCCTGCTGGAGGCCGTGAGGGAAATGAGCAATTATTATATATGTACTAGTGGTACTTGTGTTCAGATATGTACTGAAGAAGAGTGAGGGCAGATTACGTGATATTTATGTATGTCAGACAATGATCTGCTGAAATGTAATGATAAGTAGTGGTATATCTATCAGATTACACAAATGTTGACGACACTTGAGGTACAAATGACTCAGTTGGGATGACAGGAAAATCATTTTCGATAATATTGAGTGAAGGATGTAAACATGGTAATATTAGGAAATACAATGTTTACTTCTGTACAATTTATCTAAAGGCTAGAATTTTAACATGACAGCCTTATCTTGAATGGTTGGTAAGCAAGTAAATTGATTAACGGTTTGCAACTGTACCGTTGGTAATTGTTGATAAACACTGATCATGGTGTTTACTTTTGTGTGTTATAGATTGTACACTGGGAAACTCCGCCGTGTGCCTCTTTCCTTCCTTCCTGGAAATGACTACAGATTGACTGGACACATAAACTGTAGTTCTTGACCTGTAACACGTATGATATAAGGTCGGGTTGTGTTTTACAAGGCGCGTTTGGATACGTGAGAACATGGCTACGGCGCCGTATGTAGTGATAGATAGTCTGGGAAGCGTGGAAGATACCGGGTACCAGTTTGGAAGCAACACAACACGTCCCACGCAACATCTGGAGTATGCTACCACGCCCGACGCCGATGCACACTCGGTGAGCCAGAGAGGAGAATGGGACGGGTTAGGAGAGCAATTATGGATTTATTTCGCCCCTGTGATATTCATTGTAGGTGTGATAGGAAACATTCTGATACTTGTGATTATGGGTAAGAAGAAGTTCGCGGGGACCACGACGTGTGTGTACCTGCGTGCTATGGCCCTCGCCGACTTGCTCGTGCTCTTCACGGGCATGCTACCAGAGTGGGTCTCGGCCACATTTCACGTGACTTTCAAGTTGCTCTCTGCAGGAACTTGTAAAACAGAAAAGTTCATCCAATACAGCATAGGCGATGCCGCTATTTGGACCCTTGTGGCCTTCACCATCGACAGGTTTGTGGCAGTATGTTTTCCTATGAACAAGAGCGAGATGTGTAAAGCCAGCCGCTCCAAATACATATGCATTGGGCTCCTTCTTTCAGCATTTGCCAAAAATTTCCATGTCATCTGGACAAGAGGTCCTGAATACGTAATCGAAGATGGAGAGAGTGTACTGAAGTCAAACTGTGCCAGACCAGAGCCTTACAAGACATTTGAAACGTACATTCGCCCCTGGATAGCGTTTGCACTGATCAGTGTTGTGCCATTTGTGATAATTATATTCTGTAATACAATGATTATCAGGGCTTTAATCATTGCCAAAAGAATGAACCTAGGCCAAAGCTCCCAGTCTAAGCAGGAGAAAACCTACACGCAGTTAACATTTATGTGTCTAAGTGCTTCTTTTGCATTTCTGGTCTTTATTACACCAAGTATTGTTCTTCTCATTGGGAAGCCTTATTGGAAACACAACAATCCTGCCTATGACATAGCCAAAGCTATCAACAACCAACTGACATATGTCAATCATTCAATCAACTTTTTCTTGTATTGCATAACAGGGAAAAGGTTCAGACTTGAACTGTGTAGACTGTTTGTGTGTGGTAGGAGGGCTCTGCTATTGGATACCTCAACAGATTCCCGAACCACTACGTATAAAATCAATCCTGTCACGCCCACCAGCACGAGGAAGGAGACAAAGAATGGTTTCTACAAACTAGATAAAGTAGATCTAAACAGAGCAGAAAACATGAGACAAAAACCAGAAGTAATAGATAAGAGGGAGTCTTCTGTGTAATTTAATCTGTGATAAGATTGTCTCTCTCTTTATACTGTTTACTTTCTACCACACTGTGAAGTGATACAAATGCATTCACAGGAACTATGAGGCAAGGATGCCTCCTTCCCTCATCAAATAAAACTTTGAAAATTAGACTCAGGTTATTGTCAATATGACTTAAAGATGTGCACCAAATCTTGGTTCTTTACATAAAAAGACATCTCTCTTAAAAGGACTGTGAGAATTTGGGTAGTTATCACAATTGCTGTCAAGGGACACATTGACAGGGGTTTGTTAAACCAGTGCAGATTTATTTATTGTAGTTTTAACTTATCTGAGGTATTTGTTTTTACATATTCCTGCCATCAACAATGTAATATATTTACCAAAGCCAAAACCAAAATGGAGTTCGTATATATGCCAAACCAATTACTTAAGACAAAAAGCCTAAAATCATTAATTGTTGTGATTTATTGTGTCAGTAAGTAGTAGAAAAAGGATTCTATATCTAGTCACACATCAAAGATAACATTGACTTGATTTATACATTTCTCACAATTGAATTACATTATATCAAACATGTAATGTCAAGATATCGCTCTAGTTCAATTGAAGATTTAGTCATCCTGACATAAATATTCTGCAATTGGGAGGACACTGCCTCCACAAAAACGTTTTATCGTGTTACACAGTAAGTCGGTGAACAAGATTATAATGTTGTCATGCAGAGTATTGTTTTTCCTCTAGAGTGTAATTAAAGCCTTGTCTTTATCAATGTAAACTTAACATGTTGTGTTCAGACAGAGTGGAAATGGCCAGACTGTCACTGCCTAATGTTCCATGATGCAGACATTATTTAATTAGATGGATGTTGTAGTATATGTTGCAAATAATAACACAATAATATTTTATGTAAGATTGTATTTATGTAAAATAAATATATGACTGTATCTAAGACAGAGAGCAGTTGTTTAATAAAATATTTAATAGAAGTGAAAAATACGGAATAATCTATAAAATGATATTTATGACCTCAGTAAATATTAATGTTAGACATTGGTCACTCCCCATATTTGCATTGAACTCTACTTAACATCCATGGCACTAACATGAGTACATTACTGGCTCTTACTACATATATGATGTGCAACAAAATTACATTGATAACACTATAATACTTCATATTCATCACTTCACAATGTATCGCCTTTCAGTCTATTTTGAATGTAGATTGTATTTTATGGTTAGTTTGCCTGTTGAATTGGTTTAAAGTAGTGAGACCCAATAAATCTTCAGGACAATTTATTATTAATGGTGATACCGATATTAATTTCAAATCTTGGATACAGGAGAGGGAGAATATTCACAAACAAACACATATAAACTTGCGCACACACCATCAATTTAACTTCAGTGATTTACACTGGGGATGTCTCAAGGGTATTTCTATTGATCAATATCGGACCACAACCACGTGACGGTTCATAGCCATCTTATAGGCCAGCCTAAATCCATGCCCCCTATAGACCTTGGCAATATAGGGGTTAGCATGCAGGCATAAAACTGAAGTCAACACTAATTACAATCCGTCAATATGTTAGCGTGCATGGGAATCCCAAAACCTGATAGGGTGACATCACTCAAAATGCTCTTCACTGATAGAATTATATGTGAATGACAGAATTCGTGGCTGGCGATGGTTGACAACAGATAACACATCGATTATCGCTCAGCTCAACATAAGTGATCTGTTCCGGCAGACCTGTTGGTCCACATAACAATAGTATTTGTTCTCAATCAATATGTCCAATGACATATCCCATTTTAGTAACTGCTGATTTCATAATGTACACAGGAAAACACAAAAATCCTATAATGTCTGAAACTACCGTGTGGAAAAAAACCCCAACGAAGCAAAGAAATTCATAATTTCTAGAATGGCGGATGGACCAATCCAATCCATTTTTTAACAAATTTACACTGCTTAATCTAACAAATTTATTTATCGATAAGACTGTTTGACACTCATATGTTATATTAAACTCATTACAAATCCATAATTTGTACCAAAATGCATTGAGCACAAAATTCTATGAAATGAATTATAGATAGGATAATGTAAAGGATATTTAGAGTTTTAAATATACATGACTTAGGGTTTGTGGTCTGAGCTGAGAACATAAAATCTAATCCACCAGATCATCATCCATTAGATCATCATCCACCAGATCATCATCCACCAGATTATCATCCACCAGTTTATCATCCACCAGATTATCATCCACCAGATTATCATCCACCAGATTATCATCCACCAGATTATCATCCACCAGATCATCATCCACCAGATTATCATCCACCAGATTATCATCCACCAGATTATCATCCACCAGATCATCATCCACCAGATTATCATCACCAGATTATCATCCACCAGATTATCATCCACCAGATTATCATCCACCAGATTATCATCCACCAGATTATCATCCACCAGATCATCATCCACCAGATTATCATCCACCAGATTATCATCCACCAGATTATCATCCACCAGATTATCATCCACCAGATCATCATCCACCAGATTATCATCCACCAGATTATCATCCACCAGATTATCATCCACCAGATCATCATCCATTAGATCATCATCCACCAGATCGTCATCACCAAATTATCATCCACCAGATTATCATCCACCAGATCATCATCCACCAGATTATCATCCACTAAATTAGTATCCACCAGACTCTGTCGTGCTTGGATTCTAGATTGTAGTTCACACGAGGAACTTGACATAATGTCGGGAGTTTGAACTGAGAACCCTAAGCAGCTTTTGTACATAGAGCACAATCCGGCTGGACATAAAGCAACCAGTCACCTGAAACCAATCACCTGAAACCAATCACCTGAAACCAATCACCTGAAACCAATCACCTGAAACCAATCACCTGAAACCAATCACCTGAAACCAATCACCTGAAACCAATCACCTGAAACCAGTCACCTGAAACCAGTCACCTGAAACCAGTCACCTGAAACCAGTCACCTGAAACCAGTCACCTGAAACCAGTCACCTGAAACCAGTCACCTGAAACCAGTCACCTGAAACCAGTCACCTGAAACCAATCACCTGAAACCAATCACCTGAAACCAATCACCTGAAACCAATCACCTAAGATAAAGTTACAAGCCGTTAAAATAAACATCGTTGTATTCAATATAATAATCAATTGTTAACATGTCAACAATCAAATAATTCTTTGATATTTGACATTTCATTGCACTATACACTTCAGCCGTGGCATAAAGTTCTCATAAATGTGATGAATCAATAAAAGGGTCGCTTTGCTTCAATCCAGAAATCAGGTTACATCATTTCCCTGTGGCCTTAAGTGAGGATTAATGTTGATTTTAAGACATAGCCTGGAATTAAATTGAAAATCTCACTCTTAATCACATTGTTAGAGTCTTTAGTCCACGAGAAATCAATTAGTCATGACATTTTAAGATATTTGCATGAAAATTGCGATTGGAGCTTTATCAAACCATGAAATACAACATGATTTTTATTTAATTTACACTTAAGTGACTCTTTATTCTTTTCTAAACTAAAACAATATTCAGTTCTAGTCTATTTTAAACACACTAATGACATGTACATATTTGTGGTACTTAACGTGGATAATAATAACCAATTTGGAGTACCCAGCAACAAGTACTGCAGTAGTAAATGAACCGTGCAGCAAACACAATCAGGTAAACTTCAGGGTGTCCGGTACTGCGTGTATACATTTCTATACATTTATTGAGTGTGTAATAGCATGTGCCTGCTTATGCCTATCATGAGATAATGGATTTAGTGTGTATCAAATCATGCAATCTATAATTCATGCGCAATAATGCATTGTCGAGTCTTGCTGAGCTTGTCTATTGTGTATAGAAATCCTTATTTTAAGTAAACACTGGGAGGAACATATAGCATTACACACATGAATCAAACAATTTGCACAGAAAATCGAAAGGCTAATATGTCAGTACCACCTGGAGTGGGTTCTCAAATGATTCTATTGTCCTTATCATGGCTATATTTTGCATATGAAGAGTCATTGCAATGACATTAACTTATAATATTATATGTAAATAATCATTATCATGGCGATATTTTTTCATCGAATAAAAACAAGAACTGTCCCCGTTTTGATTGATACCAAAATAAGACATATCCTGCAGTTGAATCAGTCTTTATGTAATACAACTACTAAGAAAACACATATACCACAATTACTGATATATAGGACTCGTACCCTTCATTCTCTGGACGAGATTCACATTCAGCCCACGGGAATGTGGCTGCAGTAAACCTTGCACATCTCACCAGAGATATTTAAATGTATTAAATGTCTCTGATATCATGAAAGTATAACTATGAAAGTATAACTATGCCTTCCCTACAAATATCACTAATATATATATATATATATATATATATATATAATTATATATAATTATATATATATAATTATATATATATATATATATATATATAATTATATATAATTATATATATATATATATATATCACAAAATAGAATCGGAACGCGATTTTGTCAAATATATAATATATATAATGATGATGCTAAAATCGCGTTCCGATTCTATTTTGTGTCAGATCCGCCACCACAATTTGATATTTCATTATGGCAAAACAAACACTAATATCCCTCCTTTGTAACCAATATCCCCTTGTTTCGACTGGATATCTAATTTAGTTGTACAACACAAGGCTATATTATTGTTTGGCCAATCAACTCCCATGTGTGGCATTGTCTATAATATTATTGATTCCCATCAGTTGGTAAATGTCTTGATGTAACACAATCAAACATGTTTTAATACAGTTATATAATCATAATGGGGACAATAATAATTGAGACATGTAAATAGATTATGACAAATAGGGTATACTCAACAAATATACCATCATATTTACATATTGCATTGGTGAATGTTAACGTCATTACCATAAATGAGGTATAATAGACTATTCAGACAAAGGTGTTGGCTCACAGAACCTCCATTTTGCAATGATTGATTAATATAGATCGCATTATATGTTTTGTTCGAATTTTGATGATAATGTGAAAGGTGGATATCTGTCACTGAGTTATTTTCCATTCCAACAAGTGCTACATGACTGGTGATCAAAGGCTGTGGTGTTATCGTGTTTATGCGACAATGCAAAAATAAATCCCCACTCACTCTGAGAAGAGGTATTTGGAAAGCTATTACCGCATTGACGCATTTTTATTGGCGACCAATTACCATGGTGATTAGAAACCATGCGTTGATACTTTATTTCAAGCAAGAATTAAATGATTTCCTGATAAATATGCAATTTAAAACATACTTCTTCAATTGTCTAGACATTGTATCATGATCGAAGGGAACCGGAAGTGGCTGATTTCTATAACGTGTTGAATAGAGGCTTCCGTGTCAGGACGTAATTATTTCCTAATTTCCTGTTCATTTACCAAAGTTAAAATATCTTTTATGCCAAAGAAGGCACATAAAATGGCATATTTGAAGCTTCAGTATCGGTTTATCACCAGAAATGGCGCGAAATTAGAAAGAGATAAAAAGACATCGGCAAACATCGGTATATGCAAACCCGAGCTCGGTATGGGTGAACTTTCTGAATATATGAACAAATCAAAAATGGATGAAGCATTTGCTGATTAATTTGCCCTTCCCATTTGCAAGAGTTAAATATGCTTCCATTCTTTACACTATAAGTGACAATCGATTGCAAACTATGTTGTAAGTGTTCTTGGACACCTTTGTTACGACATGGAACATGCCCTTTAAAATGAGGACCGATAGGAGTATATGTTGCTTGATTAGATGGTTGGCCAAAGAGTAAATGTTGCTTGATAAGATGGTTGGCCAAAGAGTATATGTTGCTTGATTAGGCTGGTCAAAGAGTATATGTTGCTTGATTAGATGGTTGGCCAAAGAGTATATGTTGCTTGATTAGGCTGGTCAAAGAGTATATGTTGCTTGATTAGATGGTTGGCCAAAGAGTAAATGTTGCTTGATTAGATGGTTGGCCAAAGAGTATATGTTGCTTGATTAGAGGGCTGGCCAAAGAGTATATGTTGATTGTTTAGGTGCATAGTTGATCGAGTTACAAGATGGTTGATTGATTGAAAAAAGAGCAACACTATGTTGGAATGGTTGACTTGTTTCATGGTTGGCTGAATGGTTTATTGATGGTTGATACACCAACACCAAATTGAAATATTTGGAATTACAGTAAACCGCAGCATGTGTCAATATACTTGCCAGTTTACGATTCATATGATGAAGGACGATGGCAATCTAGAGGGTTTGTAAAAGTACAGAGTAGCCGTCTATTGTCCATGATGTAGTGGGTGTACTGATTCTTGTCACACACCATTTATTGACATGACAATCAACATAGGATTTATTATCTGACCAGCTCATGAGTCACAGTAACATTTGCCATGGACGCATTGTTTAGTCAGACAAGTACCCATTAGATAAAACCAGTTGGTCAATATTCCAAGTCAATGTCTATTCTCTTTAATTACCATAATTAAAAACATATGACAAATGGTTTTGATATCACCTACAAAATCCCATCATATTCCCAATAATAATAAAAGCTTTGCCTTAATAAATCATAAAAATCGGAACAAGATAGCAATAGAATTCTGAATATCTATTGTATGATGTTATACAAGATTACCGGAGTGACATTAATTGTAAATAATTGCAGTTCTAAAGCAGCTAAAATCCTTCATAAATTCCAAACCAGAAATCTAATCAAATATCACCAATAACTCTCCAGCTCGTTCAAAATGAGTCACAAGAAAACATTCCCACTTTGCTGATCTTTCAATTAATGAATGTAGTTCATAACTTAACATTTAAAAAGAAATGAAATAAATAGACAAGAAAATTTTGATAAATTTCCAATACACTACATAATGTAAATATCTGATTTGTTTGTATCAACGGCTTTGTCAACACTGTTTGGGTTATATCTGGTCAGAAGAAAGTATGTCACTGGGACTCAATGCCCAACTCTTTTCGAAAAGTAACTGGATATTTTCTTTTGCACATACATATAGATATGGTAACACAAACCACGACATTTGAATAAGAATAACTCAGCGGTAGATGTCCACCTTTCTTCACCGAGCCAAATGACCGGGATTCAAACCCGGACCTTTCACATAGGAGACAGCAGTCTTTCCAGTCGAGTCACGCCCTACTCCTGATATTGTGTAGGAAATCCCAATAACCGTTAGGCTACAATTTAGAATTTGATTTGTATAAATCATAAGCATAACCCTGAGGGTTTGTTTTGGCAAAGTAAATGACCAGGTTTTCATATTATCTTATTATTATATTGTATAAGCATTTCTTCTACCTATGACGTATCATAAATTATTGATACAACTGTGGTTATACAACTGTAGGATAACTCAGAGGTTCTTGGCACAAAACACACTGCATCATAATCAGCTGAAATAATAAACAGTACTGAAACAGCTTGCCAGTTATTTACCCCTTCACGTCTATTACCATATGTTTAAAACATACTGTCATATCAAGATATTCATTACATATTTATGATAATATTTAGTTTAAAAAAAATTTAAATCAGCTATTATTGTTGCAAACATTGTTTCACTATAATGCCCATTTTGACATTTTAAATTCAATATATTTCCAGTACATATTGCTATAGAAGTTATGTAACTTATTCTAAACGAGTGCAGGTTTTATTCAAAGGATGTAAATCTGCAGTCGGTGCTATCAGGGAATATCTCCTACTGGTACCATCTAACCCTACTATGCTGATCTGAGGAAGTTTGCCTCGGGATAAATGTGTGGCTCAGAATAGCTACTTGTCCTTGTCAATACCAGTGTAGTTCACTCAATGGTTACCTCTGGTCTGAGTGGTCTAAGTGGTATGAGACATTTGCTGACATTTGCTGGATATATATATATATATATATATATATATATATATATATATATATATATATATATATATATATATATATATATATAAAACAATGAGTTGCTATGACGTCATGCACAAAAGTTACACTCTCACAACTCCATTCATATGTATATATATATAATCGCTTTCCGACTCTATTTTGTATCAGGTCCGCCACCACAATTATATACATATATATTTCGCAGGTTTGGAACATACTTTATATATAACTCGTGCATAATGGTACACGTATATTTCAACTTCCAAATTCGAATTTTCAAGATTTGCTATTCCTGTAAATCAATAATTTCTTGGGAGTATTTGATTATTGAATTATTATTATGTATCACTAATCAAGTACTAAGGCACTTATTTGTCTTTTTCATATTTAAATAAATATATTAATTAAATTTTATTTCCGAAAAATGATATTTTAACCACCATATAGTTAATTTGAGAATAATAAAGCAAAGCACTTGTGACGCAACCAATTCAAAAAATACTTCCTGTCATAAACACTCCAACCTGTTCTACATATCTATTTCATAGCTAAATATTCATTTCATAGTCAGTCATTTCTAAAGCCTGGGAAGTTCTATAGTTCTATAGTTTTTTTATTTGACGGTACTGATGATGCAGCTATTCTTATTTTTTTGTTTGAAGGTATAAGCAATGTCGTCGTTTTTCATAAATGCAGGCACACTTAATATTTGGACTTTTGATGCAAGAAGCCAATATTACACGAATTCTTAATACAACACAATTTTGAAATTTGGTTATGACAAGTTTATCCATTTTGATCAGACAAAAATCAGCTGAGAAATACCTAATCCTAGGCCTACAGTATGTAGATTTGAACGAGGCTTGTTCTGAATATCAGAGTCAGTAATGCAAGTGATATCGCACCCATGGTGTATATGTATAAATAAAGCATTCAAGAAATGAGATTTTAAAGCACTTAACACTTGTATAATACAACTATTTGCAATCACATGTTTGCAATCAGATTTCCCCTTCATAAATGTTTGTGACATTTGAAAGTATAACGAGTCTTCTGCTAAATTCGAAATCATTCAATGGATATTTTGTCGAAAATAATATGTTTAGCTGATCCGTGATCTTGTGCAAACACCTAACAATGGGGCACCTTCAGATTGGGACATTGGGGTGATTTGGCTTCCTGAGGCCTATTTGACCACATTGTGGTAAAAAAAAGTATAGCAAGTAAGCTTTCAGCAAAACATAATAATCGTGGTAGGTGTATTTTGGTTTATTTCAGTGTGATAGCTTGTTTGCGCCACAGTTTCGTGGTAACATATTATTTAAACCTTGGAGAAAAAGAATGGAGTTGTGACGCCAAACGATAAAAGGTGCAATGCAATATGACGTGGTAACATATTATTTAAACCTTGGAGAAAAAGAATGGAGTTGTGACGCCAAAAGATCAAAGGTGCAATGCAATATGATGTAATTTAACTTTTTCATCCACCATAGACAAGAAGATATAAATAATATTTCTCTGCTCCAATTGTAGACCATTCTCCATGGTGTCCGAGATGTCCACATCATACATCATACTTATGAAGAGCTCAATACAAACACACTGATTACATTGAAAATTAGCCAATTCTGTCAACACAACATTCACATTTACATTACAGTATCGACACGTTTATTTTTATTTTGAAAAAACCTTCTTCTGATATTATTTTCAAATCTGCCAATATATGCGTCCATTCCATTTACATAGCGTTCGCGCAGCAAGGTGATTGCAACATTTTACCCCGAAAATTCTGATATTCTAACAAACAAGCTTGTGATTTTCATAATAAACCGTTCTTTGTTTTAGAAAAATGATATATTGGGTTCAGAAAATATCAATAAACAATTAAGGCACTTTTAAAAGATATAATATTCATACTATGAAAAAGGCATCCTTCTATAATTTTAGATAATTTTATATAGGCTTTTTGGTTATTGCAAAATGTCCATGTACATATCAACTTTAAGGGCTTGAAGGGAATAGCCTATTCAATTAAAATATCCAAAAAATCACCATTAGATTCCCCCTTACCTATTAATTATGAAATAATAATTTATTTATTTCAAATCTAAAAACTCAAAACTAGCTCAAAAATTGGCGGGAACACACATCAGTTCAAAGGGAATCTACTCCCTTGTTTCAAACAATAAGTTGCTATGACGTCATGCACATGTACACAAGCTATACCGTCAAAACTCCATTTATTATACTCCAAGATTTAAACATCCAAATCTCTTTAAAATTGAATGTGACACATGTGATTTCGTGAAGGCTTTAACTTGACCCTGACTAAGAATGAAAAACAGAAAACAAAATCCTTTGTATTTATTCTTCTATAGAAGCAATATGTAAAGTTGTCCACAGGGATGTTGGTTTCAAAGGTTTCAAATGAGCTAATATGTTGGTATATACTCAATGGGTTCACTCATATTAGAAATCAAGATGGCCGAATAGAGATTTAAAATGTGCTTGATTTCTCTTAGGGGATGTACATATCATGTATAATGTATAATCCATGTGTACGTGGGTTGTAATTATATTATACAATTGATTACATTGTTATTCACACCAATGAATTAATGACACTGACCATTATGAATTTCTATTATAAACCACATTTGAATGTATGACAATAGCTTGACATGGTAATATGTTACGCAATAGACATTGCGGCATTGCAATGAGTTATATAAGTAATCAGAGGAAATGAAGTGCTTGGAATTCCCTGTAGATGAGGATGCATGCCAACATTTCTAAGTCTGAATTGTTATTACCCTTATAAATGATGACCAATTTAAATGGACAACATAACATCATTGCTTTCAGACAATGTCACACAAAATGTCAAGGGGCCTCCATTAAATACGATAACATTAAATACTCCCTTAAATACGATAACATCAAAGCATTTAAGATATAAGAAATTTAAGAAATATGAAAACCTTAATTGAAATCTTAAACAGTGCACAACCAATATTTGCAGTAGGATCGTTTGTATTATAAAATAGTACAAAACATAATATTACAAAATCTCACTCTGCACACATTCCTTCGCATATTTTCAGGTGGATAGTCAATATATATAAAATGTACTCAATATATTAAATGTGATAATTTCAAGATAACTGCAAACATATTTAAAATCTTTCATGATTAGGCTGGCATTATTACTACCGATGTAATGTAGAGTAATTCTCCTATAGGTCACGGGAATGTTTGATTTAAAGTGAAGGTATTTTAGAATGCATTTGGCGATTTGCAAAAGTGTATGGCAAGATAAAAAAATACGAACTAAGTAGCTGTACATCACCAGAGACCATGAAAAACGTGACAGATAATGGAGGAAGGCATCCCAGACAGCAGGAATGATGGTAAACACTTGACAGGTCTGTGTAGTGGAAGGCTTCAATCAGCTCGTACACACTCTGCCTTACCATATATAACACAACTCAACAACACTTCTACGTGACGGAGCGAATGCAATCCTGCAATCCTCATCCACTACTCTATGGTGTCACTCGGGAGGCCATATATATGTATGCTTGGCATTTATATACATGTATATAAGCCAATTTAACTTGATAAATATATTTAAAGTGGGTATATTTCGTTAATCTGAAACCGAAAAAAGTTCAAATATACGATGTGGACCCATCCACTTTTTGGATTTAAATGAAGGGAAAACGCTCAACAATACAAAGCTGTGTAAATGACTCAGATCCCAAATTAATAATATGAGAAGGATATAACACCGGCCTGAAGGCTAGGCTAACGCTTGGTTTTTGGTAATGTTTGTGGTTGTTTCAATACATTGTCTGCAAATTGCTTTATAAATTCTAATTTTTGGTCTTTACCTGACTCGCCCCAACATTGCCTTTCTTGAATATCTGCTGATCAGGGACCTTGAATTCTAATGGGCTTGTTATTTTAGATATGACACCCACTCAGTCACCACCACTTTTTATAATTTTGAAAGTCTGAAACTGAAGCTATATTGAGATTACTAGAATGAGGCACTGCATGTTGTTAGAGCCACGGTATTGCATACTTGAAAACCTTTGCCTCATGAAAATATATTGTATTGATCCCTGATATTATACTTAAACTACGAATAGCTAAGAACTCCACCCGGTTGTTTCGGAGAAGATCTAAATTGACGGACAGACATAACGACAGAAAGTTCACATAGTCAATGTAGCTACAAAGTGCAATATATTAATTACATCTTGCTTTTTCCCAGATGGTTAACAATATCTCTTAACTAATCTAGCAATAACTGTATTTGCATTGAACATTTTGACATGTATGTGTTTTATATTTGCAGTGTGCGAAATTAAAATGGTCGGCCTTGATATATGACATCAATAGTAACACTTAAACTGTAGATGTTGGCAACAACCTACAAAGCAAAATGAGTTGCTCAAAGTGGATCTTTGGGAACGAATAAAAATATTGTGTTTAATATTGTGCCAAATATATATCGATTTTAAAACATTTTATTTCAAGGCAAGGCCATGATGAGACGATAACTCATTATTGCTTGCATGTAAGGACTTTAATCTCTCACCTTTTCTTTATTTCAACATCAGCGATCGCCAACCCATGTCATGACACGCAAGCCTGTGCTTTGCCTGCTTTGCACAGTTCTGGCTCTCCACTGTTTTTCTAGAAATATTTTATTTTCTGGTCTCCAGCATTTCCGTGCAACATTTGTTAAAATCTTCACTTTCACTTGTTTCAGACTTCTTTTTAAAGTTTTATAATCTTAATGTTGCTGATGTCTAATATAGGCCAAATAGGTTCTTGACAAATAGGTTCTTGACACCCTCCCTCGAATCCTGTAAAGGTTTGAACATCATAGACATGCTGAAAAGCATTGGGGGAAGTGAGGTCAAATGGGGGAGGTGAGGTTAAAAGAGGTGGGAACAAGATTATAAGTGAAAATAGGGTTTCAAACTGGATGGAGTGGGCTTGAAACTCACAAAGATATGTCTTGGATTTACTGTTTAGTTCAAATTCAGTTATTCTATTTCTCAACAAAATATTGTAAATGATATATTATATCCTAAATAATACATACATTTATGATGTACGTTTAATCAAATAGATAAAATAGCTATATGTGTGAGATATGCGTGGTTACATGAACTCAAATTGGTGCAAAATTCAGTCTTTATGACATTCTATTTATAAGTATTAGACCAACTGGATAAATTACTACACGTCGAGCTTAACTCATGTTGAGAAATATTTGACTGTTCACTTGGTCAATAGTTCCTTTTTGGTCTGTTGGATCAGGGTGTTTACCTCGCTACACCTTGTGTCCAGTTGGAAAAAGACTGATGGGTTCCAACTGAAAGGTAAAGAGTTCCATTCAGAGAGGGACTCCAAACTTAAGGGAGTAGCGCTCTAACTGGGGGGGGGGGACTCAACTTGACGAAGTTATGTTTCAAAATGAACCTGGTTTAGACACGTTTTAGAGGCTGTTCCATATAGCTCAAATGCAGTAGAGGCGGATAGAAGCAAGCATCCCGGAAAGGACATCCATAAGGCGTGATACTGATGGTGGCCCCGGTAATATGATGAAGCTATCCGCCGGAGGTGAACCCAGTCCAGTCAAGCACAAGCACATGCTTTCCCCTATGAGAATATAAGAGGTAAAGGCAATGGAGTAAGGGACAGTCGTATGGGACTACAAAGTTGAATAAGGCATAGCGGCGAATGCATTCTCACGTATTGTGTTGGCGTCAAAATAACATGGTGGCTTTTAGTTGGTCGAATCTTGGAGTATATTATACTTCATGGTCGAATATTGCATCAAGACTTATAGAAGGCTAAACATGCAATGCCTTTTTATTATAAAATGTGTTCTTGACCAATGACTTAAATTTACTTCTGAAACCTGAATAGCTGCATTAAATGTCGAAATAAATTACTTCCTTCAAACAGACATACTAATAATTGTATTGTAAAAAATGCAATTAATTTGTTTTCAAAATGTTTGTCAATTCTGTGACTTTTTAATTATCTAGAAAATGTGTAGGTAATAAATGTTTAAGGTCAGAAATGTTGTGGTTGCAACATTGCATTGAATTGCTTCTTGCTGCTATTTCAGATATTGATATTCCAAATTTAGCCCACGTCAGTGAAAAGACCAGTATAATGATTATTTCCTGGGATGGGTTGTCAATGGTATAATCAGGTAGTCAACGATTGTTTTATTGGATGATTGTCATGAGTTGCACAAGTTGGATGGAAGTCTACACGTTTCACCATTCATCTTCATTGCATCTGTGCCTTATGGTCCTCAGAGTAAACTTGCTCAATGCCTTTCTTTTCATTTTGATCTTGAAGGGTGATGCAGCCACATTTATTAATAAATAATTGTATTATTCATTGTAGTATGAGATCATTCAATGCATTGCCTGTAGTGTTGGTTATTCGGTAACGTGCAGAATTGTGGTTTGTGTAAAAAAAGCTATTATAATGTGCAAAAAACTGTATTATAATGCACACAGATTAGACTGACAGATAAGACCTGAGAGGCTGGGATGCTATTTATTACTGTATATGTATTTTTGCATCAATGTGTCATCCTGTCAGTATAGTAAATAATACAATACAATACAATACAAATCAACAGACAATGTCACAACTATAATAATGATATCAAAGTCTGTGGAAAATTTAGACCAGTTTTGTGATGATTTATAGTCAGTTATCATCCTCAAGTAACATCATTAAGCTAAAATGGGAAAATGTTACATATGTGTGTTTTTACTCCGACTGACATGTTGAAGGTTATTGGTCTTAAACCTTTCTCCGAATGCACATAAAGGTGTCTTCAGAACCATCCCAATGCATGGAATCTCGGGTGGCCTCTGCAACCAACCAAGCGCCTGATAATGGCTGAACGATGCTGAGAACTGTAGCATAAGTATCCAGAAAATATTGGTTAAATCTATACACATACAACCTGAGAGAAAACCGGAATGTTTAATCTATAATCAGTTATTTTTTACATAGCTATGGGCAGACTATCATCTGGAACTAGGAAAAGATAAGACTGTATCATTATGATAACATGTCAAGAACAAATCTTGTGTTTAAATTGCAAAGACAAAATTATTTTAACAAATCTTATATTTTGTACACTCTTAGAGCTTTTTCTGCCACAAATGTATGCATAAAAGGACCAAACTAATTCCATTTTATCATTAATGATAAAATGAATTTTCTAACTTATCTTTGCAATTGAAAACCACTTTCGTCCCATTGTTACATTCGTTATAACAAAGCTAAAGCATGTATTCAAACAATTAGCAGACATAAATGCCTTGTCGGGGATGTTGTACCTGCTCCATCACATGTTATACAAAGCCTGTCGGCTACCATGGTAACATTATATTCCCTTTCCCCAGCATCAAACTAATGTCAACTTTCACTTCACTAATTTCCCTGTGGCTTGCCCCATTGATAACATCAACACTAAAGTGGAAATCAATGAGGCTCTCACGAGATTGATCACCAACTTTGTCTATTAGGTTGCAAGTATTTTGTTTACCTGGTGCCAAGTTATTTCGGTGTTACACTCTGTGCGCTGTTAACATGCTGTCCTGAAAGCAGACTTCTCCCCCGGTCTATCACCTCATTAATGAGGAAGTGCGCAACCTACATGATTCCCTGATTTCTATATTCGTTATAACAATCTCCATTTAAACGTATTACATTATATCTTGGATTTGATGGAAACGGTATATTTAGTTTACATCATTTAAATCACACCACTTGTTTAAAGGTAGACAGAAGGTATTTCAATCATGACATAACAAATGAGTGCTATGTGATTGCAGTATCATTTAATTCCATGGTTATAAATCACAAGAGTGAATTAAGACAAGCAAATGAATGAATGAGTGAATGAATGAATGAACGAGTGAATGAAAGAGTGAATGAAAGAGTGAATGAATGAACGAATGAATGAATGAATGAATGAAGAGGTCAATGAAGAAGTGAATGAATATGTGAATGAATAAGTGACAGAATAAGTGGATAAATAAGGGAAAGAATAAGGGAATGAATGAATGAATTCTTAACAGCACATCGACAAGGGCATCCAGGTATATATTAAAAACGATTGTAAATGTGGATGCTTTGGTATAAATTGTACTCGCCCCTTACAAAGCCGATATAACCAACTCTGTATGTGTCTCAACATCGAATTTAATTACTAGTCCACTAAACATTATGCAGTGCATAAAATATCCCATGATATGAATAAGGTAGTTAATCATTAGGAATACAAAAGGTAAATGCAAATTTAATCATAAGCATAGAAATGGAATTATCAATAATTTCACCAGATGCGATATGTGGCTAATTATCGTGTTAGTATTTTATAATGGGCAGCCTGAATAGAGAGCATCTATTTAGCAGGGTTCAGCAGGTGTCCATACCAAAACATAGCGTGCAGAATAGATTAAATTACCAACTTTGTCATAGTGCTCCTTTAGACTTTATCAGCACCTGCTATCAAAGTTTTAAATATCCCTTTAACAAGAAAAATGGTATTACTTTTAGTCAATGTTTGGTCCAGGGACGTCCCAGTCTTTTTCTGTACAGAGAAAACGATAAGTGCTTAATGTGATTACTGAACACTACATACATTTCTTCTGTAATTGTATTTTCCAAGAATCAGATGGGAAAACCAGATGTGATTTGTGTAAAACTAGTGTATCGGGTAAACGTTATCTGGCCACTGACAGATTTATGATAAAAAAGTAATTTCCACAGTTAATTGTATAAGTGAGGAACAAACCTATTGTTGCCTCCAAGAATGCAATCCTTCACATGCATAACCACAATCCATACCCGAACTATGTTTCTAACAAAAGTTTCATTTGTTTCTTGTAAGTTTTAACTGAGTCGTGTCGTACACACAAATCGAAAAAACGAAAATAAAAATGAGAAAAAAGCTAATCAGGTCTTTGCATGAAGATTGGAGGAAATGCAGACTATCATATATTGATCGGAATGAAGTGGGATATTTATTTATCTCGTGCGATAAATTATTCATGTCATCATGTTGAATTCTGTATTAATGGATTTAACATGGAATAAAAGAGACCGCATATTTACCAATATCATTATCTCCTTCAAACTTCCCTGCAGCACTGTCCCTCCACTCCTATCTCCCATCATTTGCTTTAAGAACCCTTAAGTAAATCGGAATATATGAGGTAGTTATTGTGCAAAAAAAAGTCATGCGAAAAAGGGAAGTTCCATTTTAGGTTCCACTTTAGTTGGACAATGATAGATTTACAGAACAGAATACTGTTCTGTATTTCTAAAATAACATTCTGAATAGTTTTTGTTTTGTGTGTGCACCATACTCTAAAGAATTTCATTGGTTAAATGCGTGTCTTTTTCAGGATCGTCATCGAATACTTAACCTACATCAACAGAAGCCAATCAATTCAGGTCATTTGGTATCTAGGAAGAAACAGAATGAAGCAATTCAGTCTCAAGTGCAACACAGAATTGGTTTTACTTGATTGCAAAGATTACGGCAAGCAAACAGGTCGTATATTGTGTGCCTGCATTAGTAAAGTGGCCCAAGAACAGATGCTTTTCACTTGAAAGTATAACAGGTAATTACCATTGGCAGGTCCTACATAATCGCACCACAAATGGTCAGAGATTTGAGTCATTTGTGTTAAGATTCGTTATTTAGTAATATATATTGCATGGCTGGGACGGTTGAACTGTCAATTGGAGTGTCAAGATGCTACCAAAATAGCGAATACAATACTTTGAGCCATCGTATAATATAATCACAGATGTCAGGCAATTGCAATGGAGGTGCCTGGAAGGGGAGAGGATCCTTCAGCACATGTGAATCATGGCAAGGTCATTATTTCCACCCAATTGTCCAAGGTGAAAACCTATCAGATCCTGCCTATGGTCCAAATAAAAACCTTACAAATCAAAAGAAATTCATCGTATCATACAATCCATTTTTATTGGACATAAATGACTGGCTTTATTTGTATGGGACATTATCGTGATAACAGTACTGTATATTCTGTTGGTATTCTGTTGATGGCATCAATTATTATGTAATGCGCCTAACAGCTATGGTGGTATGGTGGCAGCCAAGCCTCGTGCCTAATTTAACATTCAACGAAATAATCAAACATTCTGCACGCTTTTGTCACCTCATTACCTGAGCCACAGTCCTGATAAGCGATTCAAACTTATATCACTTGGTCTGACATGATGAGCTGGTATAAATAATTATCTGCGATAATAAGGCTATTGATGCAGCGCTGACAGTATATACTCTAACAAAAGGCTAAATTGACGGCATCCTGTTTGTTGACGTGAAATGCATTTATATGCTAAAGCTGGATTGAAAGAGTAATTTGATATTTGTAATACAATGAGACAAGGACATCTCTCTGTTGTGGTAATGGTGCGGTCACATAGGTGTCTTCATCCCGACAATGGACAAATCCATAGCAACGTGAAGTGCATGAGACAGCATAGTGCATTATGTGTGGTTGCATTTCCCATCGCATTCTTTGAGAGCAGTGCTTCATGGGCCTCATATGTTAGCGATAAATAGGAAGCACAGTGTCAGAAGCATTATCTCTTCTTGATTTAACATGGAAATGCATGGGACAAGCCCCAAGAAATATTTTATGGGTATTTATGGGTCTTTTCAAAGAGTGCCCCCTAGTGGCAGACAAAGAAAATAAACAAAATATGGATCATGTGGGAAATGGTACATTTACAGTGTTAACATACATTAACTGATAAAGAGCATATCAATGATAGAATCACTATTTTATAAAAATTCCAAATGTACATTTACTGTTCTCAATATCTGCAATATCTGACGAGTAACATTCTTAATCATGTTATATTATTTGCAAAGGAATCATGAATTCTTTCTTTTGTCTTGGACAACAATAAGGTAATCATTGGAACCTTAACGGGTTCATGGAGATGCACCAGCTTTTACAGACTCTTACTCTTGAGAGCTTCACGTGGTCGCCAGTCAGAAGGAAAGTTACAATTGCCGAGAGTATGGTCAAGTGCACCATCATATAGGATTGACAGAGAGATAATCTGAACACAGGAAATTAGCACTACTAATGATAATCGAGTTCCTGTCATCTTTGTAATCTTTCGTTTATCATACAGGCATAATTTTGACGTGAAATATTCATTGATTCGTAACTTAAATGACAGGATATTTACAAAACACGTTTACGCGAAAACTAAACCTTTTATTTTTCTTTGACATGGGATGATTTTATAGGAAATGGAATGTCTAGGTGATGGTATGACATATCAGTTTGATTCACCCAATGAGTGAGTTCAAGGGTGGAGATAGGACTTTTCTTTCTCGCAGTTTGACCTGTACCTCGTACCTAGTGACCTTAGACACAATATAAGGTACTTCACCGGAAGGTCTATTAGCGTCCGTAACTGAAACCCAGGTGAGTCCTGAGAGTAATAACATTTCAATTTTGTATTTTTGAATATAAATAAAACAGCAATCACAATGAGAAGTGATATATATTTAAAAGGGTAGATACATATTGCTCATCTCAATATGAATTTATGAAATTCGAAATTCTCCCTTGTGGGACATAGAGGTAAATTGATATTAGTTCTAGGAGGCATGAGGTGAAAAATATCTCAATCAATATAAGAATCTCGTCTATAAATATCAGTCCACGATGAACTATCTGACCCTCCAACACATGTTGCTTTGGCCCTCATGTGCTTTTTACTTTTTACTTTAGGTATAGGGAAACTGCAGGTTTGTTTGTTTGTTTGTTCGTGGTTTTATATCACTTTCAACGTTAACATTATTTCAGTCATTTCGTGATGAGACCTACTTGTAGCAGATGTAGTGCTGCCTCACTGAATTGTCATGTCGCAGGTCCTACAACCCACCGTTCACAGATTTACAAAGACGACGGGTTAACCCTTTAGGCACGGGCCTAAGCTCGAATGGGAAAATATATAGTGATTCAATCTCGGCACGCCCGGGGATCGAACCCACGACCTTTGGATCACCACAGAGGAACTGGTGCTAATAAGCTGGCATTCTAACCAACTGCGCCACGACCCGTGGCCTCGGGAACTGCAGAGGTTGAGGTATTGCACCATAAAGCTTATACACTAATGGTTTCATCATTCAATAGAAGCTAATTCATTTAATATGTCCACATATTTTTCACTGGAAATCTGAAAACAATTTTGTCTTTTTGCTGGAATTGGAAGAAATAAAGTAATCACGTCACCAGAGTCGATATTTTCAGGATTCGGGTTATGAGGGTTACATGGGTAAAAAGTATCTCCATAATTAACTGATAAATTAAAACTTTTCCATTCACTTTGGCCCTATTATCGAATGCCAGCAGTGACAAAATATAAACATGTTATTCTTGATTATCTCACAATCGCATTTTGTTTAGTACACAAATTGCTGCTCGTGGGTTGGTATGTCATGTTACACGGCATCCAATCACAGGGAGGCAGTTTGAACATGTTAATACTGGTATTCCACACCCACACAAGTATCACAAGTAACCTACCAATAAAGGAGCCTTTACATTAACCTGATAGTACTTTATTCCACACCCACACAAGTATCACAAGTAACCTATCAATAAAGGAGCCTTTACATTAACCTGATAGTACTTTATTCCACACCCACACAAGTATCACAAGTAACCTATCAATAAAGGAGCCTTTACAATAACCTGGGAGTACTTTATTCCACACCCACACAAGTATCACAAGTAACCTATCAATAAAGGAGCCTTTACAATAACCTGGGAGTACTTTATTCCACACCCACACAAGTATCACAAGTAACCAACCAATAAAGGGGCCTGTACATTAACCTGGGAGTACTTCATTCCACACCCACACAAGTATCACAAGTAACCTATCAATAAAGGGGCCTTTACATTAATGTGAGAGTACATCAATCTGGTTTTAGTTTCTTACTTTCAGGTTACTAATATATATTGTGCGTGTTACTAATTGGTGGATTATATTTGGCTGTCATCTTAAACTTATTTATAAAATTATTTCAGCACATCAGTGGAATGCACGAACTTCATCTGTGTTTGATGATGGACTTACAAAGCTAATTTGCCACGTACAACCTTATTCAGTACAATACAAAATGAAAAACATTTTTTTAACAAACAATCTTTAGCTTTTGACACCAGTTATCTATTCATTTACCAATAAAGGGACCAATAAAATGGCACTGAATTATCTTATGTCGTTTTAAATTCAATCAAGAATTCCCTCATTCAAGAAGACACAGATCTTTGACAGTGTTGTCATTTATGTGAAGCTAGCACGACAAACTATTTTGCTCTATTTGCCATCCATAATGATGACCGCCAAAAGGTTGACGCAAAAATCATTTGACTTATTTTTTTGGACAAATCTTACCTCATATTTCCATAAAAAAATATGACATTGAAAATCATGTATTCCTTGCAATAATTTTCTCTTTCGTTCAGCAATTTTTTTTTTTACATATTTGCCTAAACTTGAACTGACAATAGAAATTAGTCAATGTTGTGCAATCAGGTCCGACGGACGTTTTCGCTCAGGATTAAATGCCACACTCATTTCCAAGAATGACTGAAAAACCTTTTCATTGCCAGATAAGCATGATGTTTAATTATTATACAATACAAACGATGGTCTTTGAAAACACATTATGGATCTGAGTGAAAAACTCTTCACCAATCGTCATTTTGCAGCATGGCAAAAAACTGAAGTCGTGCAAAGCACATTGACGAATAAAGGCGGGCTATATTTGTTAACATTTCTTGGAAATGCCTGTATATTGTTTCATAAATGATCATTTAAATTTTGCCCTAAACTTTAGGCAGATAATTTCAGCAGCCTATCAAAATGCACATTGCATATTTGAGATTTCAATTCTCACCAGAAAGGAAAGATTCTGAGCCTAATGGAAAATAAATAGAATTGGTCCCTTGAAAATACACATTACTAACTAAACAGCTAAGAACTCCGACCAGTAGTTTCAGAGAAGATCAAAGTTGACAGAAAGACAGAATGACAGAAAATGCCAACCTCACTGCAGAAGCTATGATATGCATAGCTAAAAAGAAAAACTTAAACGATAATTGGAGTTGATCACATTGTGTTGAGCTGAAAACGTGCTAACTTTAATGTCCCAGTCACTTGTAATATTATTCGAGAACCAGGAAAAAATTTAGCTTCTGACAAATTTGTCCACGAATCGCACAAATTAAGGCATTATGAAAAATAAATACGAATTTTGTTCGTGTTAAGGCAAAACATATTAAAGTATATACAATTATGATGAGGCATTGTATATGTACCTGGGCGATATAATAATCATACCACAACGATTCATAACACATCACCACAAACAAGGATGAACCAAACTAGAACTACAACAAACGAAACCAAATTACAACGAATCAATTTAGACAATTTGTGTAATATTTTGGAGAATGTTTTGAACAGTTTCTTCATCAGAAAATAAAATAAATAACACGTGAAAAACAAAACAGGAAGCTAAAGACATCTGCCCCTGTTTCTCATGCCAGTCAATAGATGGTCGACTGGCCCAACTATATGGGCTGGAATTTAATCTGTGGTAATGTGCATTATGTTTGCTTTAGATGATAGCTGGTGAAACTTCACAAATTATTATACAACACTTTGGGGACAGCAACTGCCAAATAGAGGAACATATATCTGGAATCAGAAAATAAAGACTTTAAGTCTCTTTTCAACCAGTAAGTATTTTGTCCTTATTCTACCCATATAATAATGCCACCTTATGGCCACAATAATTTCAATCGAAATATCTGTGCAGCATCGAGTTTCACCAATAATGTCTAACTGTTATACTTTCTTTTCAAATAAATAAATCTTTTTTTTTTAACGATTTACAATTTTTTCATGAAAATATTACAAAACTTAAAAAATATATTATTTTAAAGTTATTTAAAAGTTATTGAGATATTGGAATGAATGAATGGATTCTTAATGGCACATCGACACATTAAGTTCATTCAGTGCCATTGAGATATGAATTAAAAACTTGTAAATGTAGATGAATGATAGTGTAAAAACATACAATAAATAGAGACTTTCATATAGCAAATAACAAAAAACAGTGATTCACAAGTTAAATGTAAACATCACACTTAAAAGACCCTAAATCACGGTGAATGAATGAACGGATTCTCAAAGGCACATCAGCACATTGAGGTCATTCAGTGCCATTAAGGTATGAATTAAATACTTGTAAAAATGGATGAATGATAAGTGTAAATACCCAAAATCATGGTGAACTTGGTGTCTTAAGTAGATGCCAAGCAGACAATTAATGCTAACCTAACACTACTCCACCCTTAAAATAATTAAACAGACAAATTTCTTTTACAAATGATAAAATCAAAGCGGTATCACCTCAAATAATTCTTTCAAACATTCAAGCTCAAAATAATGATGTCTTTTATGATCGAAGTCAAGAAATGATGTGTCTCACTCTCAAAGGGGTTTGACAGGAAACACATTCACACTATCTTCACCTTTTAACAAATAACCATGTGTTAAAGCATTCATGAAATCACAGCGGTGACAGGCAACTTTACAGAGGTCTGGAATATGCTTTAATTATATGTGGCCATGAAACTGTGATACAAGCAAGCTATCTCACTAAAATAAAACAAAATACACTGACGGTGGTTATTGTGTTTTTCTGGAAGTGCAAAGTACTGCCTGAAACACATTCACACTATCTTCACCTTTTAACAAATAACCATGTGTTAAAGCATTCATGAAATCACAGCGGTGACAGGCAACTTTACAGAGGTCTGGAATATGCTTTAATTATATGTGGCCATGAAACTGTGATACAAGCAAGCTATCTCACTAAAATAAAACAAAATACACTGACGGTGGTTATTGTGTTTTTCTGGAAGTGCAAAGTACTGCCTGTACTTTTTGGACCACCAGGTGGCCACATGTATACAATCATGTGACCTCTATTGTGGCCAATCAGGGTGTTAGACCTGTATCATTGGACAAACAGGGCTATGTAAGCCAAATCACACCATTGTCCCAATCAAAAGGTGCCCCAGTGTTAGAAAGATTTCATTGAGTAGGTGTTTGCACAAAATTACTGGTCAACTAAACAAAGTGAAATGGATGTTTTGGATTTTAGCAGAAGGCTCATCCACTTTCAAATGACACGGAAAGCTATGTAGGGGAAATATGATGGGTAATAACTTTTTATCGTCTGGGGTATAAACATTTATATTATGTAAGAAAAAAGTGCTTGAAAACCTCATTTCATGAATGTTTTAAGTTATTAATTAGTTTCTGTCAATGTGTGTCAATCACAAAGATTGTGTTTCACAAAAACATTACACGTAAGATGTGTGTAAAGTGTTTTATTAGCAATATGGTGTATCACCAACACACAATATCCATGTAAAACACAATATAATGTGTGAGACAGGTATTTCTCAGAGTGTGAACACCGTTTCTGACCTCACAAACCCTTGACATGGAATCGAAAAACTACCACGCAACAGGCAAAGACAACATGTAATGGTCACATTTTTAAATTAACGATTCACTATTCAAACTCTCAGAGTATTCTTGAAAAGAAACGTGTGGCTCAAAGGTTTACAGATGTTGAGACCTATTTTAGTGTTTTGTCCATAAAATTGAATGTAGCCTGTGAATCCAAAGAGTACACTATTATCATTAAACTTATGAAATGAAATGAACTTATTTCATTTGAGTCAAGCTGACCAGAAACCCACCTGTGATGATGTATAATTTCATTCCTCCAAAAATATTAGTCTTGATTTTAGTGTTTTGATTTTCATTAAGAAGTACAAAAAGGCTCCAAGATAATAATGGTCTTATGGTCAAATGCTCTTGTATGTACCATATTTCACAAACTATCGTCCTCAACCAATATGGCCAACAGATCTGTTATGTGATAAACGCACCACTTCATCTGAATTTATTGCTATGCAGATGTTTACATGGCTTTCGATGTTGTATTCAGGAGCATGGGGTGCCTTTATTTAATCTTTGCTATGAGGAGAACTGTCCATGCGTTCTCGGTTCTTGACAGCAGGTGAAACATCGTGACACTTATGGTTAATTACATGGGAAAAGATGCCCGACAAAATTGAAACCTGAGCAATTCATTTTCTTGGGTCTGGGACTACATTTTTCGTAGTATCATGACCACATATCATTTACATATACCAAATTATTTGTAAAACTGCCTGTGAACTACGTGATTTCATGAAAATGAATACTTACTTATAAATTCTGTGGTTGAAAGTGATGCTCAATAAATTAAGTTAACATGATATTAAAAGTGCATTAATAAAAACAATGACAATGTATATAATATATTACATCAAGTTTAAGGTATTAAACGATGGCTAGATTTCAGCAAATCAAAATACACCCTGAACATCAAATTTGGCTCTTTCATTTTTATCTCGATTTTCATAGGCTGATATGTTTTTTTTTTCAAAATGGCAGCCTCCATATAATATATATATATATATATATATATATATATATATATATATATATATATATATATATATATATATATATATATATATATATATATATATATTCTTCAAATAAATATAAAAATTCTGCCTAACAATAATAATAATAATAATAATAATAATAATAATAATAATAATAATAATAATAATAATAATAATAATAATAATAATTATAATAATAATAATAATAATAATAATAATAATAATAATAATAATAATAATAATAATAATAATAATAATAATAATAATAATAATAATAATAATAATAATAATAATAATAATAATAATAATTTCTGTTTTCTGAAAAGATGTGTTTTCAGTCTGCTCTTAAAGGTGACTGAAAAGTACTGGTCCTAATGTTATTAGGGAGGGCATTCCATGGTCTGGGGCTGATGGAAGAGAAAGCCCTCTCACCGACTGTTTTCAGACGGGTCTTAGGAACAGATAGGTAAGTACCATCATTTGATCTCAGACACATAATTCCCTGTTTCACTTGGAGAAGATCACTCAAGTAAGGGGACGCATTACCATTTAGCGCCTTCCAAGTCATAAGGATTTTGAAATCAATCCTGGCATGGACAGAGAGCCAATGTAATTCCTTCAATTTCTCTGATATATGATCATATTTCCTGATCTTTCCTACCACACGGGCTGCAGAGTTCTGCAGGTACTGCAACTTCTTAATATCTGATTTTGGAAGACCGGCAAGAAGACCATTTCCATAATCTAGGGTAGATGTAACAAAAGCATGAGTTACTTTTACAGCAGTCTTCTCGTCTAGACATTGATAGCTACCAGATTCCTGATGTGGTAACGTCCCTTTTTCCACATTTTCCTGATTTGTGCCTTCATGTCCATTTTGAAGTCAAATGTGACACCAAGTTCACTCACTAGGTGTGATATCAGTGTAACCCACCCTGACAGCGTTAGTGATATTGTTGGCAGCAGTACCGTATCTGTCAGTACAGATGAGCATCTCAGTTTTACCATCATTAATGTTCATGCAGACAAGAGCATGACCTTTGACAGTGCATCTTGATCTCACAATTTATCAAATAGTATATTTGATGGTCAGTGGTATCAAAGGCTGAAAGAGAGGTCAAGCAATAGAAAAAGTATTGACCTTCTGTTGTCAAGATCACGCAGGATATCATTTTGTAGCTTCAGTAAGGTAGATTCAGTGCTATGATATTCTTTGTCGGCTGATTGGAATTTGTCAGTAAGACCATTTCTTAATAAATGAGGGTTCAATTGGTCAGTAACTGCCCTCTCAGTAAGTTTGGAAATATAGTTTAGTTTTGAAACAGGTCTGTAGTTCTTCTCAGGGAGTTCTAGACCTAATATCTTCAAGAGACACAATGATGGCAATTTTCATGTTTTCTGATACTGCTGAATCAGTCAATCATTTGTTTATGATGGCAGTAATGATGGGTAAGAGATCATGAGATCATGCAGTAACCAGGTTGGGATGGGGTCAAGCTCACATGACTTCTTAGCTGCCTTTTTCACCAGTTCGTGCACATCATCCATTGTCAATGGCATAAATCTTCAGCTCTAATGGGGCAGGCAGGGGCCGTGTGCCATTGTTTGCAGTGTCACCTGGTGGCAGATGTTGCACCAATTGGTGTTTTATCCATGTTGCCTGATGGAAATAGATACAGTGTATCCTACTAATACCCAAGAACTCTGACCAGTATTTTCAGAGATGATTGAAGTTAACAGACGGACAGAGTGACAGATTACCATTGGTCAGCATTCTTAGAACACTTCAATTACGAGGTCGTCTGATTGAGATGCTTATAGGCTATCATAAGGAGTTTTACTGCAATATTTTCGGCCCCAACTATGAAGAAGATAGGCCAATGGTCTCAGCTACGCTGATCATTGCTTTTTTTTAATGTTTGTGAACATTAAATGCCAGCCTCCTTGATAACTCAGTGATAGATTTTTAGATTTTTGAAAAAAATTATAACAAAATGGTGAAAGAACTCAGCCTAATGGAAAATAGAGTTAGACTGAAAATATATCTTGCCTACTAATAGCTAAGAACTCTGACCAGTAGTTTCAGATGTAAAGATTGAAGTTGACAGACAGAATGACAAAATCTCTCCCCCCACATGACTTCAGAAGGTATGTTGCATATAGCTAAAACATTTGAGTAAATGCTTACAAAGTACAAAAATCACAAAATTACAAATTCAAAGAGCTGTCACATGTAGCCTCATTTTAACTTATTTACAAAGCTCTCCAAATGTCAGTTTATCAATTTGTATTGTTTGTTCTAAAGAAACAAATATATTTGCTCCCTGTCATAACATGTTGAAAAGACTGATGATAATAACGATACGCCTATTAGATTACATTTGCATATTTTAATTAACAGAACTCTGACCTTTGACACAATCTATTAGAAACCTGTCACCAAGTCTTATTGAGTTTTGATCATATTCAGATTATTAAGAGGACATAGTTTTTTTTATTCAGACCCCCTGAAAAAATAAATAACGCCAATAGCAAACCTAAATTGGGCTAACAAGTCATATTATTTTGTATGTAAAAACTTGACTTCACTAAAACATAACAAATTGAATTTGAAGGCAATGTTCACAAAAGATAAAGGCACATATTTTGTTCAAAATATCTCAATTACAATAAATATCGCTTTTCTTGTATATATCTTTTGTCATAGATTTTCGTTTTCACAAGTTGGTGCTCTAAAAAATATTCAATCGTTTTACTTTTGGTCCATTAAGAATATCATGAATACTTCACAGGTCCTGTGCATTTTGACATGAATACAGAATGCAGGCCATTTCAAGATAGAGTAGAGTAGAGTTGGGGCATATAGCTTAGCATCAGTTTTGATGATTTCGATCTGTAACTTCATAGGCCTATCAGAATGATAGATTGTACCACGCAAGACAAATGTTCAATATCCATGAAGGCAATAATTTACATGTATTTACATTGCTCTACAAGCCAGTGCCTTGATGAAAAGGTAAGGTGAGATGCCAAACCATTCAGATGACATGCAAAGACATCTGTCACACTCAACATAATAGAGACCATTTGGGTCAATATTAATCACAAGTGTCAATAAATGACAATGCAATAATAAAAAAATCAAGTGAACAGATAACAAAAAATAAGGGGGAAAAGCAAGAGCTTTCACAAAAAGCCTGGAAACATGTTTACTCTGCTGGTATTCATGGAATTGACAGAGAAAAGGGCATGTTGGAGTGTTCACTAATGTTGGAGGGTTGTAAATTTTGCCATATACCAGAAGAAGTAGACATAACAAAATAGGAGTTCTCATAATACTCTCTGACCACCACCTGCTGTGAATGAGGTCCTCTAACATTAGAGAGGACACTGAGCAACATAGAAGCTCTGTTTTACAATAATCTTCATTTACTCATTTACTTCATTTACCATAGGATCAACAGTACAGTATGAGAACCTGTTTCTATCCTTTAGACATAGGCTGAAAACATAGGCCTAATAACTGTGCTCACAATTGCTTTTTGGTAATGCGAATGATCATTTCCTGCAAAAGACTACAAAATCTTCATGTAATTTGATAAACTTCTATTTCAGTATCAGCACATCTTTGCAGTCGAGAATAGTGAATATGACAATCTTAACATTACTGCCATAGCAGTAACTCTACCACCCCACACTGCTTGTCTATGAATGAGGCTGTATTAAGATTGCCAGAATGAGGCACTGAATGCTTCAGGTGTCTAAGAGTGAGACACAACTCCGTTTTCAATTGTATTTTTTAAAACTAATTAAAACATTTGATAAAAATTTGAGTCTCATGGAAATAGATAGGATTCATCCAAATCTTACATATAAAAACCTAAGAAATCCACTTAGTCGTTGCAGAGAAGTCAGCAGAGCTAAAAAAAGGATGGAATATCACTAAAATATAGGCCAATGGCCTTGTAGCTGTGTTGATTAAAGAAATCACCAACCAGAATTTGAGAAATTTATATCTGTTGAACCCAACATGACATCAAAAGCACAATGACAACTGCTCTATGTAGCTAGAAAAATGAGCATTTCACTTAGTTTAATGATGAATTTTAACATCTATGCGCATTTAAATTAGTGTCAAGCACAAGGTCCAGTAATAATGTGCATATATGAGCTGGTCCGTGCAAAAAAATCACCAGACTCAGTCAAACAGATATCTTAAAGTCTAGACACAAGTGCTGCAGCCAACTATCAAATCAAATCATTGACATTTCTCACCTTTCAACAATTTCAACTGAAAAGCAGCACAGAATATTTGAAGAAAAAACAAGTAACAAATTATGTCTTTTGATGTACTTTGCAACTGAAGAGTTGCAGTTGTTGTCTTGGTTATGGCTTCAGATGTTTTTGGGGGGAAGGCTTTTAATCCTGAAAAGTTGAAAATCCTTTCCCAGTGCTAATTTGATAGATTTAGCCAATTAAAATGCATGTTACATATTTTTGTAACCCTTTGATGTTATCTCATTGTATGGTGATATCAAACCCCATTAGAGGCCAACATGGTGAATAATAGTTTGCTTGTGCCTCTGGTGGACGATGTGTGATTATATTTGTCATGTTATTCAAAATGGCAGCCTCCTTCAAAACTCAGTCATTGCTATTAGCTTTTTCTTAAAAATCAAGAAAAAATGGACAAAAACCGAGCACAATGACAACTGGAAAATAAATACCACTGGTTCAAATTTGATGGGCAGACAGAATGACAGAAACTTTCCCCACCTCACTAGGAGACAGCTTATAGATGCTTTTTCATTTTGTTTTCATATTTGTCATCAGTTTTCATATCCATCAACAAGTATTTCTTCTCAGAATTCTTTTTTATTGTCTTCCAGATGAACAAAACATAGTAGAAATGTGTTTTAGCACATAGCTTAAATCAAACTATTTAACCAACATCCTAAATATAAAAAGCCAATGGCATTTGCTTTAAAAAATAACACAAATTAGTCATTAAACTATGCACTTTTCATCTTAAAAAATGATAACATTGTCACATTCTTTTCAAGTCTCATCAAAATATCGCAGATAAAATCTGTTTAATACAAACATTTTTCATAATAAATAAGTACCAGACACACAAAAATGAATTACAATTCACATAAGCTGGGATTATTCACAAATTGTATTTGAAAAAAACAGTGCTTTTGTAGACAAATATAATATACAGAGAGCATGTGGTCAGGATAATCTAGAGAAGAGATATGCCATGTGATTCCCCTGCAAATGGCAAATGCCGGCATATGCTAATACACAGTGGGATACGTTTTTTTTACAAAAAAAAAAAAAAATATGCAATAACATAGGCCAATGGACTTAGAGCTATGCTGCTCATTTCTTTGTGTTTGTGGTTACCTCATTTTTCATTAGCTGATATTTGTCATCATGTTAATCATGTTAGTCAACCCAGTGATATTAGACTTTGTTAATTTTTTAAATAAAGAATGGAAAATATTCTCAGACTTATGGAAAAGATAGAATTGGGTAACAACTCCCACCAGAAGTTTCAGATTAGATCAAAGTTGTCTGACATAAAGAATGACAAAGATTTCTTTTCTGCAGAAGCTCGTGTTTAGCTATGCTGATGGTCAGTATAGCTAAAAACCTTTGATTTTGATCATCAGACTTTAAATCGTTTATACCTACAATCAAGTTAAAATTCAATATTAAAAGATAAATTTCTACTTATAAGTAAAATATCTAGAACCACATTTTCAACATATCAATCTGTATGATTATCAATATGTGTAATTATCAATCTGTATGATTATCTAACAATCTTAAACTTCACAACGAAAAAAGCAAATCCTAACAAATAAAGCTTAACCTATGTTAAAATAATTTAAAGATTATTACTTTTCCATGAGTCAAAATTTTTCATCGGTTTATATTGGGTTTTTGGCCAAGTAAAAACATTATTTTGGAGATACTAATTAGCATTTTTTTTTAATTCAAAACACTTTTAACAGATTATTTGTTATTTTACAGAATAATTCTTGGAATCAATGTTGCATGTAAATGTAATGTAATCTTTCTGTTAAAAAATAAAGACTGATATTGATGTAAAACTAGCCAATTTTTGGTTTTTCCTTCCTTTTAAAACCTGATTTCTGGTTATTTATTTTTATTCATCATTGTATTCATTTTACTATAATAGTATTGTCCTTAACACTTAACCCTTAAAGATACTTGTGAAAAATATCCTGAGATAATCTTTTACAATCATTTTCCCAAACAGAAAGCATATAAACCTTTTTGTAAATGATCAAAGGTAAAAGTTTAAAATTTTAAGAACTATATGATATATCCATAGATGTCTTTCAGCTGACAAATATACATTATATTACCCAACCAGTAATACTTTGAGCCTTTAATTTTATCACAAAATCTTCATATGGAATATGAATTGAAAATTTTAACAAATATCCAACTTAAACAAAAATAAATCTGAAATATTCTCCTGATAAACATGTTTTACTAAACACAAACTTTCAGAAAAAAAACTATTTTAATAACACACACTCTTCCCCTTACATTTATTTGATCCCTTTCTTTAACTTATCCGACTTTTCTAAATCCCCAAGCAGTCTTTGAAGACGCATAAATTCTCTTTCCGAGAAGCCAAAGTTGTAAAGTGGAAGAAGCTGCCTGTTGTAAGGGCATTTGACAAGAAGAGATTCCACGTACTGATACCACGGCTGTAGAAGCCTCTTGGTGTACACCGGAGTCTTGATGAATCTCTGCTTGTATTCTACAATATCGACATTATATGCTGCCAAAGCCCCTGGCTTGATCAATTCTGGTGGGCACTTGAAAAAAACATTATGTTTATCAAGCACCAAACAGATCTCGCCAACGTAAGCATCTGAATTTCGGGGGTTCTCCATCATTTCCAATGCTTCCTTTATGTCTGAATGCTTTACCCCAAGTTGATGTTCAAATCCTGCCAGAGCAATAATAGCACCCTCTGATTTCAGGATGGCTTTCTGAATGGCAATAGTGTTAACAGTACTCTCTGTTGAGGAGAAGGAGTCATCCTTTGAACTGAATGACTCTTCATCCTTTGATTCATCCTTTTCACTTTTAATGTCCAATGGATCACTTGTACTTTGTGTTCTGCTTGTAGAACCTCCTATGACTGTATTAGGTTCCTCTCTAATATTGGCATTCATATCATCTTTTCCTGTGGAAGCAAAATCTTCCATTCTTACAGAGGATGTTTGCTTTTTTTCATCATTCTGTTTTGCAGCTCCATCAGCTTCTTTTAGGTCCTGCAACTTGTCTTGTCTAGTAAACAATTCTGTGAATATCAAAGACCTCCTTTTACCTGGAAAAGTCTTTGCCATATCTTTTGGTGCAATGGATTGTACGTCAGTTATAACAAATGCATCACTTATGACCTCTTTGTCCTCCTGTCTAGCATCAGAGCCATTTGAAAATGAAAGTCTTTCCAAATTGACCGTTGGCAGCTTTTGCAGTTTTGGGTCTTCAGCATTACTTTGCACTTGTGTCTGGGTTTTATCTGAATGATTGTCACTTCTGGGCAGTTTAGGTTGTCCTACATCCTCTGTGTCATCATTTGATACATTTTCTACATCTATTTCACTCTCTGACCCCTCAAATAACTTGTTAATCATTTCTTTCTTAGATTCTTTCTTTGACTTTTTTCCATATGTTTTTGTTTCTTGTATTTTCAATTCTTTTTCTGCAGTCTTGATGTAATGTTCGACATTTTGAATCACATTGGTAGCATCCTTCTGTCCGTCTTGTTTCACAATATCCTCTCTGCAGATTTGAGCTGGCTTGTCCATCTGAACATGGTCTTGATTTCCTGGCTGTGTCTGCAGTTCAAGCAACAACTCTCTTGCAATACAGGGCTCTCTGACTCTACCTGCCCTGGTACTGGATCTAGTAGCTCTACCCTTAAGACCTGTTTCCACTGTGGTAACATCAGAAAGTTGTTCCTCTTTCTGCATATTTTCTGCACTGAATGTATTACTGTGTTTGCCTATTTTAATAGTTTGTGTTAATTGAGATCTTGGAAGTTGAGGCACTGGTCCACTTCCATTCACTTCAGCAAGATTACCTCTTTGCTCTTGTTGTTTAGAGAGCATGTCCTGATCATAGCTTATCCCTTGAAAGCTAGGCCCAACCATTAGATGGCCATCTGCAAATCTTTGCTGTGGTACCGGTCCCCCTTGACTTGTATCTGGAGCAGAACCAGCAACTGAAGCATTAGCAAGTGAAGAGCTTTCTGATAATCCTGCCCGATATTGTGTCGGTGTGGGGTCAATAGCAGCTCCTTGACTGGCTGATAACATCCATTTATTTGATGTTGTAAGTTGCTGCGGTTGTTCAGAAACTTGTGTATGTGGAATATCGAGTGAGCCTGGCTGTGGTTGTGTCAGCTTTGCCTGGTCTGGGAGGTGACCATTCTGGTTATTGTTATCATCTCTGGCCTTTGGTGGCTCTAGGCCTAGCTCAGCTGGAGACACTACTGAATCTGTACTTGCTGCCAACTCTTTGTCATCAATATCACTCTCAAGGTCTGCCTCATCCAAGGGAAAATTATGTGGATCTTCTGTCTGTAACATAAAAGCAGAAGCTACATGCATATAAAAGATTTACTTTATGGTGTCAATGTCAATATTTGTTGTGATTGTTTTGTTCATTCAATAATTAGATGCCCCTGACAGATCATTGATCATAATTGTTTTTGTCACTTGTAATATCAAGATTTCATACAAATTATCTTTAAAATTATGCTTCTTAAAGATTATCACTGTATCCCATCTTAATCTGTCGGAACCAAAAATATGCCATTTTCTCATGTCTTTTTCCATCCATAATTTATGATACTTCTTATATCTGTGTCTGATCCATCAGGGACAAGTGATCACTTCCTTATAATGTGTCCAATCATCCCTCACCTCTGACCCCTACCTTGACTTGCTACCAATCATCCCTCACCTCTGACCCCTACCTTGACCTGCTACCAATCATCCCTCACCTCTGACCCCTACCTTGACCTGTTACCAATCATCCCTCACCTCTGACCCCTACCTTGACTTGCTACCAATCATCCCTCACCTCTGACCCCTCCCTTGACTTGCTACCAATCATCCCTCACCTCTGACCCCTCCCTTGACCTGCTACCAATCATCCCTCACCTCTGACCCCTCCCTTGACCTGTTACCAATCATCCCTCACCTCTGACCCCTACCTTGACCTGTTACCATTATCCCAAACCTCTGACCCCTAGTTTGACCTGTTACTAATCATCCCAAACCTCTGACCCCTACCTTGACCTGCTACCAATCATCCCTCACCTCTGACCTGTTACCATTATCCCAAACCTCTGACTCCTAGTTTGACCTGTTACCAATCATCCCTCACCTCTGACCCCTCCCTTGACCTGCTACCAATCATTCCGCACCTCTGACCCCTACCTTGACCTGTTACCATTATCCCTCACCTCACCTATACTGTGACCCCCCTCCCTAACCAACCCATGACTATACTGTGACCCCCTCCCTAACCAGCCCTATCTATCCAACCCATGACTACACTGTGACCCCCTCCCTAACCAGCCCTGTCTATCCAACCCATGACTATACTGTGACCCTCCCTAACCAGCCCTGTCTATCCAACCCATGACTATACTGTGACCCCTCCCTAACCAGCCCTATCTATCCAACCCATGACTATACTGTGACCCCTCCCTAACCAGCCCTGTCTATCCAACCCATGACTATACTGTGACCCCCTCCCTAACCAGCCCTGTCTATCCAACCCATGACTATACTGTGCCCCCTCTCTTACCTGTCCAATCCATCTAACCCATGACTATACTGTGCCCCCTCTCTTACCTGTCTAATCCATCTAACCCATGACTATACTGTGCCCCCTCTCTTACCTGTCCAATCCATCTAACCCATGACTATACTGTGCCCCCTCTCTTACTTATCCAATCCATCTAACCCATGACTATACTGTGCCCCCTCTCTTACCTGTCCAATCCATCTAACCCATGACTATACTGTGCCCCCTCTCTTACCTGTCCAATCCATCTAACCCATGACTATACTGTGCCCCCCTCTCTTACCTATTCAATCCATCTAACCCATGACTATACTGTGCCCCCTCTCTTACCTATCCAATCCATCTAACCCATGACTATACTGTGCCCCCTCTCTTACCTGTCCAATCCATCTAACCCATGACTATACTGTGCCCCTTCTCTTACCTGTCCAATTCATCTAACCCATGACTATACTGTGCCCCCCTCTCTTACCTGTCCAATCCATCCAGCCTGTGATCATTTTGCTAATCTCACACACAGGATATATGTGACTTGTTGATTTCCATCTTGAGTATTATTGCTTTGGAATAATTATGTATCAATATGTTTGGCTCTTTACCAGATGTTTTGAGGAATGTGTTCAGAATTGATGAGTGATCTTTAGGATGGCTATAAAGTATAAACCATATTTGTATTGAAACAAACATAGATTCAGGCAAAATGTGAGCAATCTTGTCACGGGTGAAGTAAACTGCATGTAATTAGACCCAGGAGACACAAACTTTGTGATAAAAGACTTGAAGCCATTACATTCCACTATACATTTTCATAAATCATATCACATAATTTCAATGTCATTTTAATATGGAAAAAAGTCACATATTATCAAGTGCAAAATCTATATGAGCAAGAGGGAAGTTGTGTTTTTATCAATTTCCTTTTTGTTTACCTTTTTGTGGATTATAATTATGTGTTTTATTGTGGCACAAATATGTATCTTAGCTGATTAAAACATGGTTCTATGAACAAGGACAGTCTTGACTCATCTATCATCTCTAATCAACTATGCCTTGCAAATTAAATACTCTATGGAGTTGAAACTTTACAGAAAAAACTAAAAGTAAATGCTTTATTGTAGTGACCCAGTTAGGCAACCATATTTTTGGTCTTTTCTGTATATAATAATAAATAAATATAGCACATCACCTGCATTTTCTTCTCTTTATCCATGGTTTCTGCCATCAACTTGAGAGCCGCACTTTTTGATTTCCTCCCCAGGGACATCCTTCCTGTCACTGCGAGAGACCCTAAGTCTGATTTCCACTGTTCCCCTTGCTCTTCTGCATCTGTGTCATCTGTGTCCAACTTTTTTTTGGGTCTTCCTTTTCTATTTGATTTTTTGGGGACCTGCTTTTTCAATACCCCTGGTGCCTTTGTCTGCTGCTCGCCCTGGTTTGCGGCAAGAACAACAGGGTCGGCAACCCCTGCGGAAGGCAAAGTGCATTTGTGTTCCTCAGTCAACGCGACAGAATCACTGGCTGGGACTGCTTCTGTCACTTCTGCAGACAGTGGTTGCTTTGGGGGGATTATATCATTAACATCTGCTGAATTTGAGGGGAGTCCCTCAGTGTTAATATCTGACTGAGTCACTAAGGCATTGGTTCTAGAAGTCTCAGGCCCATCTCCAGCCATGAGCTGTTGAGGAGGCTGAGGTGTTACTGCAGAATACTCTCGTGGCATTGAAGTTGTGACGTCTGGAGCCTGGCTAATTGGGTTTGTGAGAGGCAAGCGTTGACTGACGGTTTGAGGCGCCCTCTGCCGGGCCCTGGTCTGGCCTCCTCTGCCTCTAGGTCTCACGTTTGAACTTTGTTGTAGTCTTGCTTGGAATCTTTGTACACCTTGCATTCTAAACCCTGGGGGTCCTCTGCAAAATTTGATAAGATTCAATAAGGCTTGTTGTCCATAAATTTGCATCCAGTTAAGCAGCAAATAGGCAAGTATATTCTTAATATAGTCAAGTTTAAACTTATGGACATTTGCTAAGAATGCATAAAAAAACACATATAATAATAACTGCAAAGAATTATTCATGATGGGTAATGTTTGAGTTAATACAGATCAGGACAGATAGTTATAAAAAGAGCATATCATTTAGCCATTAGCACAGCCAAGAAAAGACAGCCCAAACTAACCATATACAAGTTAATAGACCAGACAACTATTGCCACAATTTGGAAATTGAAAAGTATGTCCCATTGAGATATATTGAACTATTTCTGTATTACTCTAAATGCCCACAAGCGGTTCAGGATTCAATTTTATGTCATGATTTAAAAATGTCCAATACAAATCCATTCAATGACCATACATTAGTTTTATCCCTTGTAAAAACTATAATGAGAAGATAAAAGTTTTTTATTCATACCTATAAAGTGGATTTTGTTGTGGCATTATTCGCGGGAGTGGCATGCCCCTGCCTTGCTGAAACTGTGGTGGGATCATTTGGCCAAACTGTGCCCTCATGGGCATAGGACCACCCATATATTGCCCCTGAATGTACCCAGGTGGCACTGCACTTGACTGATATTCAACTGGTTCTTGCTTTATTTCAATTACATCACCACTAGTCTTTTTCTTGAATCTGTCTTTATCTTTCTTCCGATCTCTACCACTTTCCCGTCTTGGTGATTCCTTTCTCTTTGATTTAGCCTCTGATGAGTGACTTTTTTCAGAAGAGGAATCACTGTCCCTGGTTCTCTTCTTACTCTTTTTGTCCTCCTTTGCCGTATCCTTTTCTTTTTCTGTGGCCTTTTTCTCAGTTTTGTCTGTGATTTTGACTACAATGTCATGGTCCTCATCAATATTGATGGCAATGAGGGCATCAACTGTAAGCTGCCTGGTGTAGTGTACACTACTCTTACACATCAGAGTGATCGTGTCCGTCAGAAGGGACTTCACATGACCATTCTTCTTGTCAACCTGCATGGCTCTGAAAGGAAGCATTAACATATCTTTAATCATTTTGAGGTCAGTGTTTCAAATATATGTAATTGCACTTGACAGCCTGCAGCACAGAGGAAAAGGCATACATCATTAGGTCAGATAACAACCATAAGCAATGTATTTAGAATTAAGGAATCCGGCTTGAGCCATGTATACTATTATTGTTGACACCACAGATTATCACAGTACCAATTGTGACATTAGTCACAAGGTATCTAATTCCTTTTGTTTTTCATCTGAACTAAATGCCCATGTCTTGGAAGATCAATAAAAGAAGTCTCCAGGATACATACTTTATCAAAACTATGTGATAGATCTATTTGCAAAGATGTAACAACTCTATTTATTTTTTAAAATGTTATGTGATAAACAGTGCATGAAACTGCGATAAATCATCAAGGACTAGATGAGCCAGAATTTTTTTCTCATAAAATCTTTGATATTGTTCCAAGATAAATGGGTTATGTGATTTTTAATTTAAATCATAAATTAACAAATGCCTGAATTAATTAGATCTTGTCTGAACAAAATCTACATTTTCAGTCTTTTTAACAACATTATTTCCATTGTCTTGCACAAAACATGGGCTCTTTCAAACCATTTTATTTCTTGAAGTGTTCTGGGTTAAGAGATGAATTTGGAGATTTTTTCCCTGTACTATTCTCAATTTCCATGAGATTGGTTTGGCAGTTCAATCCAATTGATCCACTTGTCTTAAATTTCTTTGTCGCAAATCTGCTTTGTTTTTCTCACAACCACTCAGTACCCAGTGATCCCCTTTGCGAAGGAGAGTACAGCTCGGAGAAATTTAAATTATCATCTGCAGGATTTCTCCATGGAATCTGACGCTGCTGATTAATTCTGAGACCTCCTTATCTAAATAACAATAACCTTTGTGCTCTTTACGCTTTGTTTCACTCGTGGTGATAAGTTTGTAACAAAGCAAAGTGTATGCACTAATGACCTGTTTCTTGCTACAAAAAGGTCTCGTCAAAATATGACTGAAATAATATGGCATAAAATCCTACTCACACATACATATACTCTATAATATAAAATGTTTCTGGTGTCCAGTTAGTCCACACAATATCATGCAATTACCATTCAGCTCTGCAATTAGTTGGCTCATTTACGTGCTCATGCACAATAACACAACCATGCATGTTTACATGCCCATTTCAAAAGTAATTTAAAATGGATCATTTATAATTGGGTGGGGGTGTATATTGAAAATATCTCATCGGAAAAGGTTATCATTATACATTAATTTGTTTGTTTGGGGTTTTAAATCACTTTCAATATTAGTTGAGTCACATCATGATGAGACCTACTCTTGCTGAAGAAGGAAAATCAGGATCCCCCCCTTCAAGTTTAGTGGTCCATCCCCTGAATATTTTTGTCTGAATATTTTTGTGTAACTGAGGTACCCCTTTTTCTCAACATGCTTATTTGGGAAATGTGATAAGCTTGTCACCCCATGATTGTTGCATTTGTTCCCAACTGCCAGTACCCAGTGCACCAAAGTGTTGAATTGGCTAGATGGGTCTAAAGATCTAAAAACAAACACCAGTCCATCACATAATCAAAATATCAACTACAGCAGTGCAGAGCAATAAGAATTTTATAACATCATGAACATGGTCCATTCCCTAAATATTTTGTCTGACTATTTGGGGCCCCGGGCCGTGGCGCAGTTGGTTAGAGCGCCAGTTCCTCTGTGGTGATCCAAAGGTTGTGGGTTCGATCCCCGGCCGTGCCGAGATTGAACTCGTGATTCAATTTCCCATATGAGCCGAGGCCCGTGCCTAAAGGTTTAACCTGTTGTCCTTGTAAATCTGTGACCGGGTGGGTTGTCATGTCAAGGACCTGCAACATGACAATTCAGTGAGGCAGCACTATATCTGCTACAAGTAGGTCTCATCACGAAATGACTGAAATAATGTTGAAAGTGATGTAAAACCCCAAACAAATAAAACAAACTGACTATTTGGTGTTCATGCCACTAACATCTTAACTCATTTGTTGTTGTACCAAGTAGACAAGTTGTATGTACTCACTTTCTAATCGTAACAACAATGACACCAACTGACCATGTACAAAATAACTGACTGTTCTTATTGGCTGCTAAAGATGAAGTTTGTACTGGGGATGGTCCCCGGGGGGGTACTCTCGTGATTTTAACCCGCGGAGGCTGGGATGGAACTGAAAACCCCAGAGCCTGAATTAGGGAAATATTCTATCATTATTGGTACCCTGATTTAGGACTAGCTGAAATTTGGTACCCTGATTTAGGACTAGCTGAATTTTTGATACCCTCATTTAGGGATGATGCAGAAGGAGGAGATTTGGAAAAGGGGATTGTGATCCCTGTTTTAGGGAGAAATTTGAAAAACAGTACCCTGTTTTAGGGAAAATGATAAAATATCTTAACCCGGATGGAACTGAAAACCTCAGAGCCTGATTTAGGGAAATATTCTATCATTATTGGTATCCCGATTTAGGACTAGCTGAAATTTGGTACCCTGATTTAGGACTAGCTGAATTTTTGATACCCTCATTTAGGGATGATGCAGAAGGGGGAGATTTGGAAAAGGGGATTGTGATCCCTGTTTTAGGGAGAAATTTGAAAATTAGTACCCTGTTTTAGGGAAAATGATGAAATATCTTAACCTGTTTTAGGGGAAATATCAGCGAAAAGGACCCTATTTAGCCCAGCTTCCCCGGTAACGCTGACTATGAGAGTACCCCCCCCCCCCCCCCCCCCCCCCCGGGGGATGGTCTCACCATGCTCACAGGTCTGACACGAAAATACATTAACATGTATACCTGGTATAAACCCAGGATGTGCTCAGGAGAGTAGCTCACATAAAGCGTATTGTTTGATAAATGTCATTTGCAAGGTCGTTTTCTAAATTCATGATATTGGTTTTGCTGAGAAAGTTTTGAGTTGGCTTCTCGCGCCGGCTTCTGCAAATCAGGCCATGCATGGTCGGGTGGCCGGCAACACACATGAACTCAGCTTGTTACTTTTATTTGAGTAACTATTTCTTTGTCGGCAATATCGAGTAAGGGTAGATAAGATTTCACATCAGCCGAGCACTCTTCTCTGGATTATGAGGACAGAGAACTTTTAGAATGCTATATCTATGGCTATGTCGATATGAACGGCAACTTAGCCTCAATTACAAGTATTTCTGGCATTTCATCATCACTCAAGTGTTTGTGTTGACCTAGAAAAACGAAGAACTTTCATTTCACCCACTCGGCAGTTGACTTAGCGTTGCAGCCTTTCGGTAAAATAAACGTGTATTCCCTGATAAGCATATGTGATTTATCAACGCTGTCCATAATTCCTAATCTGTTTATCTTACTCACCTGGTTTCACGCGTATTAAGAAACGAGTTTTGTCCTAATTCTTTGGAGCATGCATGCGGATCCTCAAGTCAATCAGCGCCCTCTGCAGCTCGGGAACTTGAACTTTTGAAAAGAACCGACCATCATTTATCCACACTGTGGCCCATATCAATGGGATGATCTAGATGTTAATATTGAAGAATGTAATGTTATTCCCAGATTCGTGAAAATTGTATACGACACTGAGCAAAATTTGGGAAAATTTTGTATAATGTAAATGTCACGTTCCATCTGGCGGGAAATGCGGGGGGGCATCGATCCTGACTGAGTTAATCAGTAATACATTTTTAAATCACAGTATAATAAATTAAATGAGTTTATTTTTTTTAAAAGCTTTCTTGATAATGCATCAATTATGTAATTTTAGACATTCATTTACGTTGCCCATATCTTAAAAGCATTATCATAAATTAATGCAAATACTGATATTTTTCTTGAATCTTGATGCTGCTGGCAACAGCTATATAGATGTATACTTCTGTATTGTCTGCAATAAGGAATCGCCATTTGAAATAGTTCTATCGACGTATTTCAGTGTAAGAAAGGCACGACATAATTTCTTAATCAGTTGAACACTATGATATATACGTATATTATACATTAAATTGAACATACTTGACGGTTACTCTCCCACCCGGGGGGGGGGGGGTACTCTCATATACTTTTCGCTGATATTTTCCCTAAAACAGGTTAAGATATTTCATCATTTCCCCTAAAACAGGGTACTGTTTTTCAAATTTCTCCCTAAAACAGGGATCACAATCCCCCTTTCAAAATCTCACCCTTCTGCATCATCCCTAAATGAGGGTATCAAAATTTCAGCTAGTCCTAAATCAGGGTGCCAATATTGATAGAATATTTCCCTAAATCAGGCTCTGCGGTTTACAGTTCCATCCGGGTTAAGATATTTTATCATTTTCCCTAAAACAGGGTACTGTTTTTCAAATTTCTCCTTAAAACAGGGATCACAATCCCCTTTTCCAAATCTCTTCCTTCTGCATCATCCCTAAATGAGGGTATCAAAAATTCAGCTAGTCCTAAATCAGGGTACCAAATTTCAGCTAGTCCTAAATCAGGGTACCAATAATGCTAGAATATTTCCCTAATTCAGGCTCTGGGGTTTTCAGTTCCATCCCAGCCTCCGCGGGTTAAAATCATGAGAGTACCCCCCCCCCCCCCCCCCCCCCCCCCCCCCCCGGGCTCTCCCATAAGAACCTTTCATAAACTGCGAACCAGTCGACAATAAACATACAATTCAATAGACAGATAAGTATCAGGGCGCATGCATCCAGGGGAAAATGGTGGCCTAACTAATTGGGTGGGGGAAAATGGGTGCAAAATGTATAGGTTTGTAAAAAATATTAAGACTTGCTTGGCGTAGAGAAAAGTGGGATTCTTTATTTGGCGATGTCCCTCAGAATGATGAATGGTCCGTCTCTGAGGTCATTTTACCACTTGTTGCAAGACGCTGCATGGGAAGCTTAGAAACTTGGATTTTATTATGGGCTAAAAGAGGAAATTGTACTTGCTACTTGGAATAATAAATATGTATCATTAATATCCATAATATTTGATGAAAAAAAATGTCTTGAAAATCAAACTTGGCCAATATCGATTGGACGATTTTTAAATAATCGATCATTCACCATTTTTCAAGTACATTGCTCTGGTGATCACTTCATAATTAAAACATTGTGCCTTTGGTGGACAGCTACAGTGATATAACTGAGGAATTGCTTGTTCTCAACATGCTTATTTGGGAAATGTGATAAACCTTAAGATGGCCGGAATTTATGTCCAACCTCCAGTACGTACCAAATGCACAATAGCGTTAAACAGGCTAGATGGGTCCAAAGATCTAAAACAAACACCAGTCCATCACAAAATCGAAATATAAACTTCAATCTTGACTGAGTTTCTAGCACAAAGGCCCATTTTGTATGATGGTTATACCAAAAATGTAATATACAAATGTTAATGAATGATCAATTTCAATGTCACGTTTATGATGATAGTAATAAGAAAGGTAATGAGAGTTTGTGCAGTACACATATTTTATATCTGATTCACTTGAAAAAAATCAAAATACTTTTAGAATTATATATGTAATCCATCCAGTGTACCATATACCTGGGAATGAGATCAAGGTCATGCCACTAAATGTTTGTGGTCTTGCAATTGAATCAAAATTGAAATATGTAATAGCTCAAAAATATATAGAGAAATTTGGTGCAATTCCTTTAACAGAAACAAAGTTTGACCCCCAAGATAATTCCAAAGGGTTTCTGGAAATTTGATACAAGTGTGTCAAATGATTACATATATGTAAAATGGGTTAAAGATATTATTAACCAAGCTAAATATGAAAAAGAAACCACAGAAAATAAAAGAAGTTTGGAAACTTTTAAATTAGATGTTCGTACTTTTACTGTACCCTATACAATAAATATGAATTAATGAATAGACTGAAAAAATGACTCAAACAGATTGTTTGAATATTTATTTGATAATAAAATGAACGCTGACGGCACAGGTGTTATACATATTTTAAAAGAGTTTGAGAGTAAATGTAAGCCAATTGAGCATTAAAAGGCTAGGGGGGTAATATTTCGAATGCAAATGGGTAGAACAGAGGGAAAAAAATACAGCACACTTATTAAGGCTTTTTTGCAGCAAAGTTATTTCACAAATACAAGTGGGTGATGATTCCATTCAGACCCAGAAAAGACATTGTCGCACCGAGAAATCATTCTATGAAGACATCTATTCAAATGAACACGATGTTAATGAAAATTTATTCAAGATGCATACTGTCATTACTGATGGATTTGTCAATAATCCTGCAATAGTAATATAGTGTTACAAGTAGGAACCCCCTATGCGTTAAGCGTTATCAGTTAAGTTTAATCAGTTAAGCGTAATCAGTTAAGCATATAATCAGTTAAGCGTTAATGCCTTGATTAACAAAACAAAAATGCTTTAATGTGTTAATACAATAAGAACAACTTTCAGCGTTAATGCGTTAAGCGTTAATGCGTTAAAGCGTTAATCTTTAAATGCTTTAATGCGTTAATACAATAAAGAACAAATGAGTTAACCCTTAAAAATGCTTTATGGTATTAATGTAATGCATTAACGCTTAACGCAATAACGCTGAAAGTTGTTCTTATTGTATTAAGGTCTATAATCCACAATGAAAAACTGGGACAGACTTATGTTTTTTTGGCTTAAATGTGTGCAAAGTAATGTTATTTGTTAATTTAGCACAGAAAAAGTAAACTTAACCAGCTAACTAAATTTTAATTATCTAAATTGAAACCGTTTTAACGATAGTTAAAACAGGTTCGACTGAGTTTTTGCAGCTGGCGACTTAAATCAAGTATTTATATTTTCTTTATTTAATGCCATCCAAAGAATAATCAAGCTTTTTTGGGACATTTTAGATATAATCATGGCATAAAATATGAATTATCACAAAAAGAGTTGGGTATTTAAAAATCTCATGCAAACGAGTTTGTCCGCCATGTGTGCTGTATGGGAAATCCCCCAGAGCCGAAGGCAGTTACGTAAATATACGAGACCACACGAAGTTCTCTCCAGATGCTTCAAACTGATTGTGGATTATAGACCTTAAGACAATAAAGCATTTTTGTTTTAACGCTTTAATTAACACATTAACCTTTAACTGATAACGCTTAACTGATAACGCTTAACTGATAACGCTTAACTGATAACGCTTAACTGATAACGCTTAACTGATAACGCTTAACTGATAACGCTTAACTGATAACGCTTAACTGATAACGCTTAACTGATAACGCTTAACTGATAACGCTTAACTGATAACGCTTAACTGATAACGCTTAACTGATAACGCTTAACTGATAACGCTTAACTGATAACGCTTAACTGATAACGCTTAACTGATAACGCTTAACTGATAACGCTTAACTGATAACGCTTAACTGATAACGCTTAACTGATAACGCTTAACTGATAACGCTTAACTGATAACGCTTAACTGATAACGCTTAACTGATAACGCTTAACTGATAACGCTTAACTGATAACGCTTAACTGATAACGCTTAACTGATAACGCTTAACTGATAACGCTTAACTGATAACGCCTAACGCATAGGGGGTTCCTACTTGTAACACTATACTACTTGCAATGCCAAAATTACTGAAGAATAAATAGAATTTGGGAATCAGAATCAAATGAATCTGACGTTTTGGCGAGTGCAAAAAGTTTGAAAAAAGGAAAATCTCCTGGTACTGAAGGGCTAATGGCACATCCTACCAGTTCTTTTGGATAGAGAATAATATTGCTGATAAACTATTTGATTTTGAGAAGGCCTTCAACTCCATGTATTGGAATTTAATAGAGAAAAGTCAAGAAATATTAAATGAATTAAATTGTTCTGAAATATGTGCTGGTAAATGAAGTTAAGACAAAAACTAAAAATTTAGGAATTCTGAAGGAAAGCACATTCTTCCCATTTGGCTTAGACTGGTTGACCCAGGAAAAATATACTGTGTGTTACACAATATCAGACCATTATGAAAATGATGATTATTTCAAAAGCAGGATCTCGAAAACTTGACATTTGTCAATGAAGATTAAAATCTAGACATTTGTCAATGAAGATTAAAATAACAGATTATCAATTTATAAGCGATATCATCCTTTCTCGATCTAGCCATGTGTTGATACATGTGTCACTTGTGTTGATTCCCCGGGGGATTTTAACCCGCGGAGGATGGGATGGAACTGGGGGAGGGGGGTACTCTCATAGTCAGCGTTACCGGGGAAGCTGGGCTAAATAGGGTCCTTTTCGCTGATATTTTCCCTAAAACAGGTTAAGATATTTCATCATTTCCCCTAAAACAGGGTACTTTTTTTCAAATTTCTCCCTAAAACAGGGATCACAATCTCCCTTTCCAAATCTCGCCCTTCTGCATCATCCCTAAATGAGGGTATAAAAAATTCAGCTAGTCCTAAATCAGGGTACCAATAATGATAGAATATTTCCCTAAATCAGGCTCTGGGGTTTTCAGTTCCATCCGGGTTAAGATATTTTATCATTTTCCCTAAAACAGGGTACTGTTTTTCAAATTTCTCCCAAAAACAGGGATCACAATCCCCTTTTCCAAATCTCCTCCTTCTGCATCATCCCTAAATGAGGGTATCAATAATTCAGCTAGTCCTAAATCAGGGTACAGCCGACGACAACAGAGCTGCGGACGACAACAGAGCTGCGGTTTCATTTTCAAAGCCTTTTAAGTGCGTCTGCACTCTCGAAAATATTCACACCAAGTTGTTTTCTCACACTTGTGTGTGCAAACAAAGTCAAATAGTGTGATAAACATCGGTAATCAATTGATAAACTGAACCGCAGCTCTGTTGTCGTCCGCAGGTCAGTTGTCGTCGGCTGTACCAAATTTCAGCTAGTCCTAAATCAGGGTACCAATAATGATAGAATATTTCCCTAATTCAGGCTCTGGGGTTTTCAGTTCCATCCCAGCCTCCGCGGGTTAAAATCATGAGAGTACCCCCCTGGGATCTAGATTCTGTGAAGATATACTGCAATACACCATTAAATATACACCTCGTTTTTTATTTTTTTATTTTCGCTCGCGTGTATTTTGCTTATATTTTCACATTGATTTCAATTCAGTAATACAAAATTAATTAACGTATATGAGGTAATGGTGACAACCCCAGAACGTGAGACTCTTGTCTCAAGATATGCAAGGATTTCCCGCCAATATGCGTGCATGGTGGGGAATCCCTTGAGATTAGCCAAGGCCTCGTTTTGGAAAAAAAAATAGAAGATAAGAGGTCATGTGATCACTGAAGGTCGACGCCATTTACCAGCAGACGGAAAGCGTAACCGTAGAGACGATTTATTTTAGCAGTAGCTACATGATGAGTTGTTAGCATACATTTGAGTTAAGTAACCATCCCGATAGTTTGTGAGAACATTGGAAAGTGATGTAAATATGGTTTCAAGACTGAAGCTTGGATGGTTTTCAAAGAAACCTTCAGTTGAACCGCAAGTGCAAACAAAATTTACAGTGAGCGGTCGTAAGTGTTGCCTTCTATTATTTTTCTAGTTGTGAATTTTATTATAATATCTGTGCACAATATGAACTAGAGGAATTGTGATTAAAATATTTTTTACTTCTTTAGTACTTATTCACCAGACATATTCACTCCACTAGCACTGCCAAAACAAAACACTTGATCATGTGATATATTCATAGCGAACAGAGACAGAGAAGAAATGTCACAAGAATTTTAAAAAGTTGCCGTGCATGGTATTGGTTCACTTTAATGAGCTTTCAGAGACAATGAGCTTTCAGAGACAATTTTACAGAGGTTTGGGGTATGCTAAAGTGCAATGTGGCCATGAAACTGTGATACAAGCAAGCAATCTCAGTGAAATCCTCCAAAATACACAGACCATGGTTATTGTGGTTTGCTGAAAGTGGCAAGTACTGCCTACACTCAATTGGCCACCAGGTGGCCATATGTATACAAGATTGTGAACTCTATTGTGGTCTGTCTTTGCTAATGGATAAACATTAATGGAAAAACAAGCCTCTGTAAGCCAAAACACTCCATTGTCCCAATCTGAAGGTGTCCCATTGTTAACAAAACTTTACTAATATGATGGGTAATAACATTTGATCACATAATTTGGGGTATAAACATAAATATTATGCAAGGAACAAGAACTCGAAAATCTCATTTCATGCATGCTTTAACTGGCCCAATCCTCGCTCGTGACATTCTTGTGACATGGGTGGCGTTCAATTACATCACCTACAATACTAACATGGGGAAAGACATATGAAGCTGACTAAACCTTACAGGTGATAGACAGTGACATATATCAGAGAGAGTGACACAATAAGAAACAGCTACACAAGCGAGAAACAGCTACATAGATGGGAGACCGCTACATAAGTGAGAGACAGCTGCATAAGTGTGATAATCACACAAGTGAGAGACATTTGCACAAAACACACATCAACAGTGATGAAAGTCTTCAGGAAAACACCTGAATTCAGGTTTTTTTCTTCAAATGTGAAATTCAAAATGGTCTGAACTCGGTCTGAAACATCCAAAAATGACATTTCTGAAAGTGGGTAGGGGCATTTTCAGAATAATTTTTAAGGGTTTCAGGTTTTTTCCTGAATGCTGACTTTCATCGCTGCATCAAGAACTGACTAATTATTACACGGGTAAGAGGCAGCTACATAAATGACTAAACCTTACACAGATGGAAAACTACACAAGTGACGGACAGTTGCCCAAGTGAGAGACAGTTGCACAAATAAGAAACAGTATAAATGAGTGAGACATAAAATACAGGCATCACCTGCCACAGGAGAGACAGCTACATAAATGCAAGACAGCTACAGAAGTTAGAAACTGCTACATAAGTGAGTGACAGCTCTGCACAAGTGAGAGACAATCATACAAGTGAAGCAGACATAAAGAACTGACTACGCAAGTTAGAAACTGACTACACAAGTTAGAAACAGCTGCATAACAGATTATAAGACTTGCTGAAGTCAAAACACAGTATTCTTTTGTTGTTATTGTAAAACAATGCAATTATCCTGTATATTGTCATTTTTAGCTCTGCTGACTTCTTTGAAGTCACATGGCTTCAGGAGTGGGGGAAATTTTTGTCTGTCCACCCATCTGTCAACATTTTCTTAAAAAATCTTCTCCAAAACTACCAGTAAGGTATGTTTCGAATTGTATAGAGGTAGATATAGAGTGACCTTGAATTGGAAATTTGTGTGCATGCAACCTCTCACATCCCTTAAAAGTGAATAAAAAGTATTTCATATCTATTATACATCAACAGTATGTTGAGCACCATATACCGGTACATTTATTTTACAGATTTGACCTTTGACCTTGTTACTGTGACCTTGACCTTTGTATTATTATGCAGGCCATACCTCATGAAGGATACTTAAATATTGGGTATGCATGACAACCACAAGGTGTAGTTGTGCACTATCAGGTTTTTTTTGTTGCCCCTGCACCCATTGACTTTAATACAGTGAACTTAAGGTTGCATTTTTTGTGTATCCGTCTCAGCAACCACAGGACAAACTTGAAACTTGGTATGCAGAAATGTGAAAGATTTATTGAATAAGACTGTGGTAGGTTTGGCAGAGGATCCTGCTGGAAGACATGATAACAACTGTAGGTATCTTTGATATGTCATTAATTTTCTTTGGTACTAGTGTCCCCTGTAGACCGCACAAAGATACCATATAAATATTGAATTTGTGAGGGACGAGCAGAGGATATGTCAAAATGAGTCAAATGATTGAAACTACCCAAAACTCTACTGTAAAAATATTGAATGACTGTTGACATAAATTTTTTATATGTTTTTTGCACAGTTATAATCAACAAGATGTCAATGAATATCACATCAAAACTGAATTGGGATCATGTATGGAAAGCCATAACCTGTTTGCCAGTTGCACTTTATCTCAGTTTATGCATTCTCATTTACGTCAGCAGGGCTATCAACACAAGTGGTTATGTTAGGGGGTTTAAATGTAAGGGAAAAGATTATTTTTGTTAGGAGAAAGGAACTTTGGAAGACACTGTCACATCTAATCTTCAGCAAAAATTTATATATTAGAGGTAGCACTGACATCACAATGGTGGTGTGATTAATTGTCAATACATTTTTCTTGGCTGAATATAAACAATGTTGAACAAGTTGATATTAATTGGATTCTTATTTGTTTTCCAGCAGATGAAGAATATGTTGAGCTTGGAATAGATGCAGATAGGGTGGACCGTCTCCAAGAAAAAAAACAATCAAAATGTATGGAAGAACCTTCATTACAAAAATTGGTAGACTATTTCTTGTTGCCATGGGAGACCCCTGTGTTGGGAATGAGAGTGTTCAGAAGTCAACAGGCCATCATCCAGGAGATTGAACGCCAGAAGAAAATCAATCGATATATCATACATCGTATGTCACGTTTTAGGTAAGTGTTTCACCAAAGTAATTGTTTAACAAAACCAGAATGACTGCTGTCAGCCATGGGCCGTGGTGCAGTCAGTTTGAGCGCAAGTTTATTAGCACCAGTTCTGTGAGGATCCAAAGGTTGTGGGTTTGATTCCTGGCTGTGTTGGCAATATCTAATGATACAATATCTCATATGAGCTGAGGCCTGTGCCTGAAGGGTTAGCCTTTTGTTCCTTTAAAAAGATGAATGGGTGGGTTGTCATGCCGAGGACCTGTGACATGAGAATTCAGTAAGGCAGTACTACATCTCCAACAAGAAGGTCTCGTCATGAAAAAAATGAAATAAGCAAACACACACACACACACACACACACACACACACACACACACACACACACACACACACACACACAAAGAAAAAGTAATGTGGGGGTGATGGAATCAGCCTGGTAAATGTCTTTATTTTTTTCTAATAAAAAAGAAATACTTTCCAGACTGGTTATTATTCATAAATAATTTTTTGTGAAATTCTGATATTTGGAAAATTGGAACATTTTTGAGGAATTAGCTTGGGGTTTGAGTTAACAGTCAGGATCGAGCCGCCCTTCAACGGCTGATTGCCTTTGCAATTTGCCTTGTTTTGGACCACATAGATACCATTCATAAATTTGGTTGCTAATTGTGTAAATAAGCATGGCCACTGCAGAGTACAGCTTTGACCTGTCTGTACCATTGAAACCAATGGCAGTCATACATTGGGCCTTGCCTTGCTGGAGGCTGTCAATCAAGGTTGAGCCAAATGACCGACTTACTCGTAGTTTAAAATCCACGATTAAAATCATGATTAAAATCATTATGAAATCATCTCCATATTATATTTTTTTTTTGCAATAAAATCCCAATATAAAGATTTTATATTTATTTTCTTTATGAAGTTACTTTTTTCATATTTTCTACCTTTGTGAAAAAACAATTCAATTCTGATTGTGCTGACATGCATATCGCTCAAATAAAAAACCAATATGAAGATTTCATCTTTGTTCTCTACATACCGGTATATATATATATATATATTCATGTGACATTTTACTTATCAAAGTCCATGTCAAAATGATATTAAGTTAATATCAAAGATAGATTATCGAGAAATGTATGTTTATTTTTTATGATGTGATGAATTAAATGAGATCTAGTGGAGGTTTTTATTAAAAACTCACTACCACTGCATTGAGATCCATAACATCATTATGGTTTTCTTGACATCCATGTCTTTTTTTTCTCAGAATTCAGTGTAGGTCAATGGACAAATCAATATCTTTATATTCTGCTGCTGGTACCCTGACCTGACACTTTCCTCTTTTTGTCAGGTATTTTGACCTTTAAGGGAACTTGTAACGTTATGTTTGCATGTACCCAACCAGTTTCAAAATATTGTTTGCCTGTATTATTAAAAGCAATCTTATTTCATGTAGGTCAATATGGGATATTTTCATGGTCACAGTGCTGTTTGTGACTCTGGTGGTGCTACCTGTTGAGCTTGCATTTTTCACTGACAATCTACAAAGCTCCAAGTGGAAAGTATTCAACATATTTCTTGACGTATGCTTCATGCTCGACATCGTTATCAACTTTAGATCTACTTATGTTCAATCAGTCACAGAAGAGGTATGTTTAATATGTGTCCTTTTCAGTAATTCTGACTATGTCATTACAGCTTCTGCAGTGAGGGGAAGACATTTTCTGTCATTTTGTCTGTCAACTTTGATCTTGTCCTCTGAACTACTGGTTAGGGTTCTAAGCTTTTTGTGGATAAGATGTGTTTTCAGGGGACCAATTTTATCTATTTTCCAATTCTATCTATTTTCCATTAATCACAATTTTTTGGTTGGTATAAGTTTATATGGCAAAAATCTATCTATTTTTGAACAATTGTTGATTTGTGCACAATTTCATTTGAGAGCCAGAAGAAAAACAGATGAATAACATTATTTCTAACTGGACGATATGTCTTTTTTTACCAAAGAGTGAAATGAAATGTTAACAAAATTTGACACATTCTCTTCATATTCAGATGATTTTAGACAATCGGTCAATAGTTATTAACTACCTCAAGACTTGGTTTGTGCTGGACTTAGTTTCTTCTTTACCACTCGACTATATGTACCTTGCCTTCTCTGGGGCAGATGCATCTGAACACTTAGTGCTCACAAGAACACTCCGGGTACTGAGGTAAATATATTTCTTATTTTTAACCTCTTATAGAGATCAATGTGGGAACTAAGCCTTATAGACATGTAAATAAGTTGAATTTCAAAGTACTTGACAAACATTCAAATTTTTCATGAGTGTCATTTTTATAGGTTGTCAAAGTTGCTGAGTTTGCTGAGAATATTTCGCTTTGTACGGTTCATGAGATACATACGAATGATAGAAGAGGTATGTATTATTTTCCACATTTGTTATAATGAGCAGGTTTTGTTATTAGGGAATTATGAAGTAATGAAAAGAATAAAAAAATAAAATGTATCAAAATCACAGATGGATGCTCAATAATTGCCTTTATGTCTTTTTGAATTTTCATTGATACATTCAAAGATGGGACTACAAAATAAATCTGAACAAGACCCAGATTAATAATATTGATAATTAATAATAGATTAATAAAAGCTCTCTTCCAAAAACACCCTTCTTTATTGGTCTTATTTTCTGATGGAGTGTTAATATTGGGGCGCTGAAAGGTATTATGACATCAGAGATTAGTTTATGATGTTATCAAAGGCATTGTCCTTTCATTTGTGAATATTCTAACAATATACCAAATTTCATGATTACTGCACAATACTTTTAAAATAAATAACAGTTTAAACCTCCATTAAGCCATAGGAGCACATTCATAATCGAAAATGCCTCTCCCTTACAGTACAAATCTTTGAAAAACATGAGATTGATCAAAGGAAAAGTGTGATTTACTATGAAATCATTATCTGAATCCTTCTTGTGTAACTTAATAATGACATTATTTCCTTCATGAGAATTGTACAATATGTTGTTGTTTGGGTTTGGTTACATTTGATATGCAATCTAGAATGTTGATTTAGAGAACCATTATGTGTTGAGTCCTCAAGAGATTTTGAGGCACTTTTCAACCAACTCTCAGCCATCTTTGCTTCAGTGCTTTCACAATTTAGCTTGCACAAAACCTGTGATTACTCTCCAAACTCTACCTCATAAATCCTCTTATGCTGCTAGGGTCCATACAGGTTCTGAAATAGTGTTTGGACCATTTTTGCACACATCGTAATCTTGAAATAATTAAAGTCTTAAGATGTATATACATATAGTTTGTAAGTTTGTAAAGCTATGGCATTCAAGAATATTTGCAGAATTCAGATCACTTCACACCTCTGTGAGACAACATCTTTGCGCTCTCAAGTTTTACACAGGTTGGAACATCTAATAATCTCAGATTGCTGTATCATTTTTACAAAAAATAGATTTACCTTCCTCTAATTAAATTGTAGGCTATGAAGTTTGAAGGTCGTATCATATCTATACTCAATGTGGTGGTTGGAACTTTGGTGTATGCGCATTGGAATGGATGTATTCAGTGGTTTGTACCATTTCTTCTGGACTACCCACAGGACTGTTGGATCGTACTGGGAGACTTACGGGTGAGAATATGTGTTCCTTTTTCAGAATAGAATTATGCTATCTCTTGATTGACCATTTACATACCAAGATTTAACTTTTATAACAGTTTGGAATGCCTCTGAATGTGCCTTATGGATTTTCTTGATAAAACTAACTTAATGTTTCAGAATGATAGCGTCAGTATTTGGACACGCTATACCCACTCTGTATACAGAGCCCTATCTCACATGGTCAGCATAGGATATGGTGCAACACGACCAGTCAATAATTCTGATATATGGACCACCATGGTCAGTATGGTGTGTGGTGCCACCTTCTATGCTCTCTTTATCGGCCATGTTTCAGCCATGGTATCGGACATGAACTATTCTGGACGCAAGTATGAAGAACGGGTAATTTTTTTTATTCATGATCAATTAGGGAGATATTAAATTTTACCCTGATGCCACTTATCTGAGTTGTATCCTGGAAATTCAGTTTGGATGGTTTCACCATTTTCTGCCATTATGTATTTAATGTGAATGCTGCAAACTTTAAAAATATGCTTTGCTTCAACCTCAGATAACAGAAGTCAAAGAATATATGAAGTTCCGGAAATTACCAGTTTCATTACAGAGGAGGATTTTGGATTATTATGAACACAGATACCAACGTAAAATGTTCGATGAGAAATCCATTTTGAGTGAAATCAACATGTCTAAACCTCTCAAGGATGTAAGTTTGTGATATAATTTTATGTTTAAAACAGGTCAAAAGGAAATCAAAGACCATAAAAGTATATAAGCTGTGTGCATGTAACTAGTATTTTATTTCTATTATCAGGCAGCCTTTACACGAAAAAAAAACGGAGTTTTTAGTATTTTCCAATCATCTACGCACATGATGATCGTTAACAAACCAAGTTTCCTGTGATCATAATATAATAAGTGATCAATTAAGTGCTCAATCCAACTGATAATTCCATGATTGTTGCGCCTGACCTTGACTCTTTATATCTTTGAAATATGCAGTTTCTTGGAAATGTACAGAACACACATTTAAACAAGGTTCTGATGACTAATAATGTATTCTTGCTCTACATGGCAATGGTGAAGTAAAAGCTGTTTAACTTGTAGAATATCATGATGCATAACTGTCGGAATCTGGTTGAGAGTGTCCCATTTCTTAGCAATTCTCCACATGACTTCATTCTGGATATCATTGTCAAGCTTCATATGGAGGTCTACTTTCCTGGAGAAACCATCATCAAATATGGTGAGTTTTACATTTGCAGGACATTTGCAAAACTAAATGTATGTATAAAGGATGAGGGTAATCAACTTATTTCTTTGTGCTACAAGCTTCTCAAAGTGTTATGTTTTATGATAAAGGTTTCATAAATTATAGCAAAATATATGAGGCAAAAATCTGTGTTCTGTGCTTATCTGTGTCCTCTGCCTTGATATATGACCCGTCAATAATCTACATGTATATCCTCTTTAGCCCCAATATAAAGCTTTTACTTATAACATTAATTTTGTTTTTATCTTCATATGAATGAAATACTGAGATTACACTCTTTACAAACTGATGTGACATCAAAGATTCATTGATATTGAGCCCAGATTTTATTTCATAGTACAGTAGAGCACAAAGCCCATAGTAGTGTAGGTTCATTATGATGATAAAGAATGTCTTTAGTTGGGCACTACCCTCTGGTGAAGTATCATCTTAGAGGTACTGACATGGCTGGATGACATTACAAAATCAACAAAGGCATTGTCATTTGAATTAAGCTAGAATGATGTCAATCAGAGCTAACTTGCTTTGAGCTGCAATTGGTATACAAAGAGCACTGACCTTTCACAGTTATAATATTTTAAGATACCTAATTAAAAGACTAATACTTTTTAAGAACACAGATCAACGATACTTCATACATAGGGATCACAGATTAGGGACTGGGCACAGATTAGTGATAAGGTCATATATTAGGGATCCAAGAATATCTGACTGATCATTAATTTAGGTTGGTGGTCATGAATTGAGGTTGGCACAGTAACCATTTGCCTATTTTCTTTCTATCTAGCAATGCCTGTAACAATAGAAATATATGGGTGCATAAAAGTTCCACTTAAAAAAAGGAAAAATCTGAATTCAGTTATCTGTTTGTAGGCAGGAAAGGAGATGCAATGTTTTTCATTGAACATGGTCGCGTGGAGGTGGTTATGCCTAATGGCAAGGTAATTAGAACTTTGCAAGATGGCATGTATTTTGGAGGTATGTATTCAACAATTTGTTTAGTGCTAAGTATTTCTAATGTTTATACCCACATGTATTTAAATGCTTCTGGTTGGTCTTGTTCCCACCAAAACTTGCTGACCATATTTGAGTATTGAAAATGTGAATTTCTAGTTGCTTACCTTTGACATTATCATTATGCTTTCACATCCAGTGGTAGTGGTATATACTAGTAGACTTTAATCATGATTTATCTTTCAGGAAGCACAATGTTGTGCAAGTGTATTAGCATGATTACAATAGTATATATATAATTAACTCAAAGTAGTAAAGATTGAGATAGTTGTGTCCAATATATTGCACTATCTGGGAAATATAATATTTATGAATATGATAAAAGTAAGTTTAATTTTGTGATATTCAAAAATATTGAATAAAAGTGTCAATTGAAAATTCAAATAACTTGGCGTTGAGATTAACACTTGCTCAGTGGCCGTGGTCAACTAGGCGTTGAGATTAACACTTGGTCAGTGGTCCTGGTCAACTAGGCGTTGAGATTAACACTTGCTCAGTGGCCCTGGTCAACTAGGCGTTGGGATTAACACTTGCTCAGTGGTCCTGGTCAACTAGGCGTTGAGATTAACACTTGCTCAGTGGTCCTGGTCAACTAGGCGTTGAGATTAACACTTGCTCAGTGGCCCTGGTCAACTAGGCATTGAGATTAACACTTGCTCAGTGGTCCTGGTCAACTAGGCGTTGTGATTAACACTTGCTCAGTGGTCCTGGTCAACTAGGCATTGAGATTAACACTTGCTCAGTGGTCCTGGTCAACTAGGCGTTGTGATTAACACTTGCTCAGTGGTCCTGGTCAACTAGGCATTGAGATTAACACTTGCTCAGTGGTCCTGGTCAACTAGGCGTTGTGATTAACACTTGCTCAGTGGTCCTGGTCAACTAGGCGTTGTGATTAACACTTGCTCAGTGGCCCTGGTCAACTAGGCATTGAGATTAACACTTGCTCAGTGGTCCTGGTCAACTAGGCGTTGTGATTAACACTTGCTCAGTGGTCCTGGTCAACTAGGCATTGAGATTAACACTTGCTCAGTGGCCCTGGTCAACTAGGCATTGAGATTAACACTTGCTCAGTGGTCCTGTCCAACTAGGCGTTGTGATTAACACTTGCTCAGTGGTCCTGGTCAACTAGGCATTGAGATTAACACTTGCTCAGTGGTCCTGGTCAACTAGGCGTTGGGATTAACACTTGCTCAGTGGTCCTGGTCAACTAGGCATTGGGATTAACACTTGGTCAGTGGTCCTGGTCAACTAGGCGTTGTGATTAACACTTGCTCAGTGGCCCTGGTCAACTAGGCATTGAGATTAACACTTGCTCAGTGGCCCTGGTCAACTAGGCGTTGGGATTAACACTTGCTCAGTGGCCCTGGTCAACTAGGCATTGAGATTAACACTTGCTCAGTGGTCCTGGTCAACTAGGCGTTGTGATTAACACTTGCTCAGTGGTCCTGGTCAACTAGGCATTGAGATTAACACTTGCTCAGTGGTCCTGGTCAACTAGGCATTGAGATTAACACTTGCTCAGTGGCCCTGGTCAACTGGACCTTGAGATTAACACTTACTCAGTGGCCCTGGTCAACTGGACCTTGAGATTAACACTTACTCAGTGGCCCTGGTCAACTAGGTGTTGAGATTAACACTTGCTCAGTGGCCCTGGTCAACTAGGCTTTGGGATTAACACTTGCTCAGTGGCCCTGGTCAACTGGACATTGAGATTAACACTTACTCAGTGGTCCTGGTCAACTAGGCATTGAGATTAACACTTGCTCAGTGGTCCTGGTCAACTAGGCATTGAGATTAACACTTGCTCAGTGGTCCTGGTCAACTAGGCATTGAGATTAACACTTGCTCAGTGGCCCTGGTCAACTAGGCTTTGGGATTAACACTTGCTCAGTGGCCCTGGTCAACTGGACCTTGAGATTAACACTTACTCAGTGGCCCTGGTCAACTAGGTGTTGAGATTAACACTTGCTCAGTGGCCCTGGTCAACTAGGCTTTGGGATTAACACTTGCTCAGTGGCCCTGGTCAACTGGACCTTGAGATTAACACTTACTCAGTGGCCCTGGTCAACTAGGTGTTGAGATTAACACTTGCTCAGTGGCCCTGGTCAACTAGGCTTTGGGATTAACACTTGCTCAGTGGCCCTGGTCAACTGGACATTGAGATTAACACTTGCTCAGTGGTCCTGGTCAACTAGGCATTGGGATTAACACTTGCTCAGTGGCCCTGGTCAACTAGGCGTTGAGATTAACACTTGCTCAGTGGCCCTGGTCAACTAGGTGTTGAGATTAACACTTGCTCAGTGGCCCTGGTCAACTAGGCGTTGAGATTAACACTTGCTCAGTGGCCCTGGTCAACTAGGCTTTGGGATTAACACTTGCTCAGTGGCCCTGGTCAACTGGACCTTGAGATTAACACTTACTCAGTGGCCCTGGTCAACTAGGTGTTGAGATTAACACTTGCTCAGTGGCCCTGGTCAACTAGGCTTTGGGATTAACACTTGCTCAGTGGCCCTGGTCAACTGGACATTGAGATTAACACTTGCTCAGTGGCCCTGGTCAACTAGGCGTTGAGATAAACACTTGCTCAGTGACTCTGGTCAACTAGGCGTTGAGATTAACACTTGCTCAGTGGCCCTGGTCAACTAGGCGTTGAGATTAACACTTGCTCAGTGGCCCTGGTCAACTGGACCTTGAGATTAACACTTACTCAGTGGCCCTGGTCAACTAGGCGTTGAGATTAACACTTGCTCAGTGGCCCTGGTCTACTAGGCGTTGAGATTAACACTTGCTCAGTGGCCCTGGTCAACTAGGCGTTGAGATAAACACTTGCTCAGTGGCCCTGGTCAACTGGACCTTGAGATTAACACTTGCTCTGTGGCCCTGGTCAACTAGGCGTTGAGATAAACACTTGCTCAGTGGCTCTGGTCAACTAGGCGTTGAGATTAACACTTGCTCATAGCCCTGGTCAACTAGGCGTTGAGATTAACACTTGCTCAGTGGCCCTGGTCAACTGGACCTTGAGATTAACACTTACTCAGTGGCCCTGGTCAACTAGGCGTTGAGATTAACACTTGCTCAGTGGTCCTGGTCTACTAGGCGTTGAGATTAACACTTGCTCAGTGGCCCTGGTCAACTAGGCGTTGAGATAAACACTTGCTCAGTGGCCCTGGTCAACTGGACCTTGAGATTAACACTTGCTCTGTGGCCCTGGTCAACTAGGCGTTGAGATTAACACTTGCTCAGTGGTCCTGGTCAACTAGGCGTTGGGATTAACACTTGCTCAGTGGCCCTGGTCAACTAGGTGTTGAGATTAACACTTGCTCAGTGGCTCTGGTCAACTAGGCGTTGAGATTAACACTTGCTCAGTGGCCCTGGTCAACTGGACCTTGAGATTAACACTTGCTCAGTGGCCCTGGTCAACTGGACCTTGAGATTAACACTTGCTCAGTGGCCCTGGTCAACTAGGCGTTGAGATTAACACTTGCTCAGTGGCCCTGGTCAACTAGGCGTTGAGATTAACACTTGCTCAGTGGCCCTGGTCAACAGATCCCCAATTGGCCAATATATTTGTTGAGTTTTTAATGGTCTAGTAAGAAAATTAGGTTTTTTCCTATTCTTCCCATTATATATACAAAAACATGAGAAAATCCATTCTTGGAATTTCATTATGTGTATGCCCTTAAAAGATGTTAATGTAATATTTGACCAACTTTCGGCCACCTTGGTTTCAGTGCTTTCACAGCTTGGCTGGACAACTAACCTTTTCCGGTTAATGTCAAAGGTCTGGATAAGGTTATTTTAATAGTTGAAATTTCAGGTCAGATAACTTGGCATTCCTTGATTTTTCCTTAATCATAATTTCAGAGATTGCACTGCTGTTT